>OX465590.1:25345271-26770878 GCA_950022655.1 Alentia gelatinosa | reverse complement strand
GGAGCACCTGAAAAAAATTGCCTAACCCCCCCCCCCCCACACCCACCCCCCTCTAATAATTAGGACCACCATGGAAAATAAAATTTGCCCCCCACAGATGTACTAAAATTAAGTCTCCTGCCTCAATTGTAATATATATTTAAAAAAAAATTACCCTCCACAGTGGTACCTGAAAAAAATTCCACCCCTAATTAATTGTTTTTGTCAAAGCCCACTCCTCCAGTAAATATATGAAAAAAATATCACACTCCCATAATTTAAAAGAAAAGCCCCCCATAGAAAAATAGATATGAAATAAGCCCCCCCCCCCCCCCCCCCCAATTGACTTACCAATATAAATCTCCACAAAAACAATCACCCCTGCCCCAACACAGGAGCTCCCCCCCCCCCCCCCCCCGGAAATACTTGTGTGTAGGACAGAGTTGGGTGTGGTTGTAGAACAGAGTGATGTGTGTGTAGGACAGTGGGATGTGGGTGTAGGACAGAGTGGAGTGTGGGTATAGGACAGAGTGGGATGTGGGTGTAGGACAGTGTGGTGTGGGTGTAGGACAGTGTGGGGTGTGGGTGTAGGACAGAGTGGGGTGTGGGTGTAGAGCAGAGTGGGGTGTGGGTGTAGGACAGAGTGGGGTGTGGGTGTAGGACAGAGTGGGGTGTGGTTGTAGGACACAGTGACTTGTTGGTGTAGGACACAGTCGGGAGTCGAAAAAATTTGAAATTTAAAATCCCTATAAAAGAAAACACTTTCACGAGCACCAAAATGAGACATGTGGCAGAGCCATTCAGAGGCTGTGGGGCCCGGTGGCTGTCCCATATCGGTGCCCCTCACCCCATCTCCCCACCGGCGCCCAGTGAACTTGGCGCCCCCTGGAATCGCTGCCCCTTCCTGTTCTGCCCCCTGGAGGTGCTACCCTCCACCCTCCTGATTGTGGCTCGCCAGAATGCAGGCCAAAGTAGTGCAGGGCAAGGACTCACATTGTCTCACTTATGTAGATGTCGGAAGGGAGCTGGATTCCGATGTAACTTTGTGTTGCGTTTTCAATGATACCCCATTTGTGAAGATCCGACTGTTAGAACTAGAGGTAGAGCGGCCGCCACGTCATTGCGATATGGCATAGGCCGCAACACGGCCGGGTATACCCACAGAGTAGAGAGATATATCTAGACTCTATTTACTCTGTGGTATATCCTAGACCTAGTCAAAAGGTTATTCTGTTCATTCCTCACTGTTGTTGAGTTCCTCTAATGTAAGAGATGATATGTCAAGGCCTGCCCCACCCCAACTCCCTGCAACAAATACATAGGGTTGGGGCGTGACTATGTAAATGAATAGCTTCTTCCCCCCCTACCGAGGGGGGGGGGTCCAAATTTCTCTTATGACTGTAAGATATGCCACGTTAGGTTCCCGACATGCTACGATCAAAAACGCCAATCGTAGGCCTTCCGACAAGATCCAATATTTTGGATTTTTCATCGGATATTGATGTGTATTGATGGAATAAGTCTACAGGTCTGAAAATAATAGTTCAATATCGGAATTATGATTCTGCCACAATTATATTTTTCAATTTTATTGTGTTAGTGTCTGAAAAAATGGTATTTCAGAAATAATAGTATATTTTAATATTGAAATTCACCCTGAGATCTTCATTGATTTAATATTGAACTAATTGTACCAGCCAGCCCCCTCCCCCCCCCTCGGCACCGTACTGCTGCCTGTGCCACCTATCAGTGCACTGTCTGTCAGTGTGCACACTCCGTGAGACTGAGGGACTCTGAATTACCGGTGGGAGGAGGGGCAGAGTATATCAGTCTCACTAAAAGTCACATTTTAAATGTGTTTAAAATGACCATCTTTTGAGATTCTGTAGGCTTACCTCAGAAGGGGAGTTTATCGGTAGCAGTTGTGCCTTTCCACTTTCAGTCAGAACCCACCATTATTGTTCCCGATTATAATCGTCTATCGGATTGGTGAGAATCTGTAGTAGATGTTGCTGTCTTCTGGGCTTTAAGGTTGGGCAGTGTCAGCCATTACCCCCACACTAATAATGCTCAATCCTCGGAAAAGGCAATAAAATCAGTTCGGTGAAGTTTGATTATCGACCAGAGTGATGGCGATTCCCACCAACCCGAAGTAAGCATCGGGCAAAGGTGGATCGGGCACAGTCTTTGTGTGATATCTTAAGGCCAATGTCCATCTACCGAGTAAGGGTTGAACAATTAGTTCACAAGTTGGCGAACTTGTCACAGGCAAATCACGTAACCCAATCAAGCCCCATTTACCAACATTCCATTGTCTGCGATTAGATTTATGTGTCAATATGTTGATAAACTTTTTTTCACTGATTTTAGAACATACAAACCAAGACTTGTTGGCAACAAAAGGACATCTGAATGAGGTGGTTCACTAATCGTTGGCTGACCCTTGCCTAGCTCTCCTACATCTATTGACTACGGCCGACTCCATCAGAATGCTTTGGCTGAGACAAATTACCCTCTGTTTGTCGCCGACAAAGGTACATAAATGTTCCGAAATTGTTAGATGGGCATTGGCCTTTAAGCCCATAAGACAGCAACATCTACCACCGATTCACACCGATCCGATTGACGATAATAATCGGGAATGATAATGTCACTGTCTTATACCCTTATATAATCTGCCTGATCACACCTCCTCCCTCCCTAACCTCGTAAAACGACCCCATTGAGCTCAAAGAGAGCGGCCGGGAGGTGGGCCCAGCTGGGTCCCGGGTCGGGTGATAGGCCTTAATGATGCAAAGTCTGATAACTTATATTATATTCAAACATTTTTCAGGCTTAAAAATGCTTTGGTCTCCCCTACAAAGCGGGGTGTAGTTGTAGGACAGAGTGGGGTGTGGTTGTAGCACAGAGTGAGGTGTGGTTGTAGGTTAAAGTAGGGTATGAACCAACATGGATTCCGAAAAATGAGAAGTACTGGCGGAGCAGTTTTAAAGCTAACCCAATTTTTACTAGAAATCATTAATGTAAATAAAATAGCAACGGCATTATACATAGATATAAAAAAGGCGTTCGACTGTGTTGACCACTCCATCTTATTGTATAAATTAGCTGAAGCAGGAATTGGTACATGCCTAATTGCCTGGTTAAAATCATACTTAGAAGGAAGACACTGTTACACCAACTATGGTGATAGGGACTCAACAAAGCAAACTGTGAGATATGGAGTACCGCAGGGTTCCATACTGGGCCCTCTTCTATTCCTTGTATATATAAATGACTTACCAGATGCTGTAGAAGAAAGCGATTGTTTGATGTACGCAGATGACCTTGTAGTAATAACCAGTGCCCGGTCTATTATAGAAACTGAAACTAAAACCCAAAGTGCTTGTAATAAATTAGAAAAATGGTACACATCGAATAGATTAACTATTAATGTGAAAAAAACAAGAATTGTTTATCATGGTAATAGGCAAAAAATATCAGCTGAAAAACGAAATAAAATCTATCTAAAAGAACAAGAAGTAGAGACCGTAGATGAAATGAACTATTTGGGAGCCATCATTGACAGGGACCTATCATTTGAGAAACATGGGAATAAATTGGGGAACGCTCTGTGTGATAAATGGGCAATTTTTAGGAAGATTCGAAAAATTATTAATATTAAGACCGCGATACAGATAAATAAATCCTGCCTACTACCAATAACCGATCATTGTTCTTTCCTTCTAACCGGAGCCACAAAACAAGTCTGTAATAAACTTAATGTTATTATTTGCAAGGTATTGAGAACAACAATAGGCAGGGATGCTTACAGGGATGGATTGCCAATCAGTAACAAGGCCTTATTTCAGAGATGCCTGGTGGACAACCCAGATGTAAGACGATTAGTCTTGTTAATGGGTGTAGTTAAAAGTTTAAAGAACATAGATGCACTACCACTTGAAAACGATAGACCCGGACGAGTGAGAGTAACAAGAATTACTGACAGGGACAACCTACAACTAGCATTCCCAAGGAAGGAGAAGTATAGACGATCGGCCTACTACAAAGGTATACAACTGTGGAACAAACTATCGGTGGACTCACAACGCACAACGTCAAAATCATCATTCAAGAAAGAAATCTTAGTAAAGATAGGACCTGACTATGCTCTGTAATAAATCAAGTTCCAGCAGAAAATGAAACCATTAAACTCGATAATATGGATCGTAATTAGGTGTATAATGATTGCAGTATTACTCATTATAGTTATAGACTACCTAAATACAACCAAGATATAGACACTAAAACCCTAACCAGAGTGACTACCTAATGCTGATTGTACATAAGTTGGAATAGTTATCTGATCTATATAAAACCATGTAGCCGCATAAGATGAATATGCATATATATATTTGTTACTGAATAGCCTCTATATCTGTCATCATATTTGTACATAAATTGTTACTGTTGCGTTGACATAATGTCGAAACCCATATTTCCCGCTTGGAAGAACAAAATGTATATTTTGAATGCGAGAAATAAAAACCTTTCAAAAAAAAAAAAAAAAGGGTGTGGGTGTAGGACAGAGTGAGGTGTTGTGTAGGACAGACTGGGGTGTGGGTATAGAACAGAGTGGGGTGTGGGTGTGGGACAGAGTGGGGTGTAGGTATAGGACAGGGTGGGGTGTGGGTGTAGGACAGTGGGGTGTTGGTGTAGGAGAGAGTAGGGTGTGGGTGTAGGACAGCGGGGTGTGGGTATAGGACAGAGTGGGGTGTGGGTGTAGGACAGAGTGGGGTGTTGGGGTAGGACAGAGTGGGGTGTGGGTATAGGACAGAGTGGGGTGTTGGTGTAGGATATAGTGGGGTATGGGTATTGGACAGAGTGGGGTGTGAGTGTTGGACAGAGTGGGATGTGGGTGTAGGACAGAGTGGGGTGTGGGTATAGGACAGAGTGGGGTGTGGGTGTAGGACAGAGTGGGGTGTGGGTGTAGGACAGACCGGGGTGTGGGTGTAGGACAGAGTGGGGTGCGGGTGTAGGACAGAGTGGGGTGTGGGTGTAGGAGAGAGTGGGGTGTGGGTGTAGGACAGAGTGGGGTGTGGGTGTAGGACAGTGGGGTGTGGGTATAGGACAGTGGGGTGTGGGTGTAGGAGAGAGTAAGGTGTAAGTGTAGGAGAGAGTGGGGTGTGGTGTAGAACAGAGTGGGGTGTGGGTGTAGGACAGAGTGGGGTGTGGGTGTAGGACAGTGGGGTGTGGTTGTAGGAGAGAGTAGGGTGTAGGTGTAGAACAGAGTGGGGTGTGGGTGTAGGACAGAGTGGGGTGTGGGTGCCGGATAGAGTGTGCTACCTGTCTGCGCTGCCTGGCAGTTCGCTGCCTGTGTATATAAAATATAAAATGGGCTGTGGTCTCTTGGCTTAACGGGTTGAATTATCTGAGTATGTTTTCATATTATTTCAGATTTTCTAATTTCATCCAAGAAAATGGCCGCTTACATCTTTCCAGTCCTGCTATCTTTCGAGGAACAGACCAGTCTCTTACGACTTGATGTACCAGAGGAAACTCCCGACAAACCTATAGTAAGCTCCACTTACTTTAATATCAATCATGTTTTCTTAGAAAAATATTGAAGTATCCCCCCTGTTAATGCAGAACAGGCAATTCACCTATAACAAAACTCCCAATACACACATTGCACATTAGCCTTGCGATACCCTTGTGATATGGGAGGGAAAATATTGCAAGGACTGTCTTGGCTGTATTTCACACCTGGCGGATATGAGTGAAAATATCCTCTGCCCCCGCCCCCTCCCGCCCCTTTGTGTTGGTAGAAGTACAGGGGGCTGTTTCACTAGGAGCCATAAGTCTCGCTGTTGGCAACAGTGGCAGTAAAGCGGCAGTTTGCGTTTCATTAGAAGGTGCAGTCAAGCGTGAACAGCACTTGGGACACAAGCGGCACCAACAGTGGCAGAACCCGTTTCATCAGTGCAGTGGCTCTCGCTGTTACTGCTACTGTGGAGCTGCTGTAAGCGAGAGGGTCTACCCTCTCGTTGGTTACGTGTACAGAAGGTTTTCACCCACTTTCCATAGGAATTAAGCAATGAAATTTTCACCCGAGTAAGGCATAATCGTACCAAATATGAAGAAAATCGGCCACGCCGTTCCGAAGTTATCGGCGTTTGAATTTTTTACTCCCTCCGTGCGTTTGCTTTGGTCACTGTTCTTTTTCACTCCCTCTGTAGTGCGGCCGGGCTTCGGCTGTTCTTTTTGTCTCCCCGCGAAGGCCGGCGGGAAGTGCAGTATTTGCTATGACAAAATTCAGACGCGGATATCTTCAGGACGGCATGGCCGATTATCTTCATATTTGGCACGATTATAGGTTCTATATATATCCTACTCGTGTAGAAATTTCATTGCTTAATTCTTATGGGAAGCGGTGAAATTCCATGTCATACCGGCCTGTTGACAGATAAATTCGAATGTCAAACGCATGTGCATAGCGAGAGCTGTGTCAACAGTGAGAGCTAGTCACCCCTCAACAGCAAGAGCACTAATGAAACGCGAATTTGGGCTTGCCACTGTTGGTGCCACTGTTGGAGCCACTGTTCCAGTCCTACCTCTCGCTTTGACCCCCCTACTAGTGAAACAGCCCCCAGGTGTCCTCAGTAGGAAGCCCAAACCCCCCCCACCCCCCGCCACCACCCCCAGCCTGCTCTCAGTGAAGCCCTGTTCACTGGACGCTTATATACGCCCACAGATGAGGTGTATACACACGGGGATTAAGACAACCTTGTAGATGCAAAATACCTTATTTACGCCGGGCGCATTCATATGTAAAATGATGGTTTTCGTGCAGTGTAGTGACCTTTTCAAGGCGTTTAGTGTCCTATAGACCTACAATCGTAGAGTATGATCCAACGATCGTTGGCTATGACACATAGGGTGGTTTGAGGTGTGCTATAGTAGTGATAATCCTAGAGGTGAAATTGTCCTCCAAGGTGTTGCGAACAACGACAAGTGTGAACATGGTTGTACCTCATATTATTTCTAATTGTTTATATCCAAACTTCTTGTTATTTTTCAGAGTTCATTCATCATGGACACACAGGATGTTCCCTGCACTAGAAGAAACTATATAAAAAAACACCTGTTTAAACAAGAATGTCAATATCATGTTATTAACAAATCAAATGAATTAGCTTGTTGCTCCTAAACAACCTATAATAGTATATTGGGCTATTGAAATTGAAACATATTTGGTGTAAATATGAATTGATAAATAAATTTCATATAAATCCACAAGCTAATGAGTTGTGACGTTTCTTACTCTGATATATTGAATAGAACTGATAGATAAGTTTTTTTGGGTTTTTTTCAGTGTAAAGGGCCCTGTTTTTCAGTCACGACAATCGTTATTACCGAAACCCTAAGATCGTCCAGCGAATGAACAACATTTTGGAAGACAAAAGATGGTGGGTGTTCTATAGACACGATCGTAGTGCGCCACGGGAGATCGCCGCGAAAATTGTCGTTCGTTACGACAAATATAGAATTGTCTTAGGTTCTATCAAGGAATCAGGGAACCGTTTTGGTTATTTCGGCAAATCGGACAGTCCGATCTTCTTCATATTTGGTACGATTATAGGTTACGGGTATCCCTTACTCGTTTTAAAGTTTCATGACTTAATTCTCACGGAAAGTGAGTGAAATTCCGATTCCGATATATGTGATACCCTGGACCCGAGAACCAGCTGTGTTTGTCACGTGACAGCTGCAGAGGGTCAAGGTCACCGCATAAATTAGCGGAGGCGTGAGAGTACACTGGCCACCAGTGCAGCATTTGCAATGACAAGATTTAAATGGCGATACCGGCGAATCTAGTGGTCCGATTTTCTTCATATTTGGTACGATTATTAGTCATATGTATCCCTTACTCGTGTTAAAGTTTCATGACTTAATTCCTACGAGAAGTCAATTTTCGCATTCGGTACGACATGTCCACAGATGTCTTAGGGCTACGACAGTTTGGGAGACAAATTTACCCACGTGACCTTCCATGTGTCGTGACTCTAGCACACTTCACACCGCCCTACGTGTCGTAGAGCGGCGATCATTGTCCGACCCTCTAAAATGTCACGACTATAGCACACTCACAGCAAAAACATGTCGTTCATAACGATTGTCGTGACTGAAAAACAGGGCCCTGGTCCCTGCCCCTGACTTTCCATAAAATATAATCAAATTGGGCCATGCTGGTAAACTACCTCATGCAGATTCAACTTTCTCCCTCAAATCCATGTTAGCAATACAATCTTGGTGATTGCAGAATAAACTTATCATGGTACGCCATCGTATTTCCCAACCAGGTATGACATTCTAAAAATCCATTTTGACTCTCATGAACAACAGTTTATTGACTCAAACACACATCAAACTTACACTGACAAGAGGATTTTTACATCTTTTAAATCATTTACCATGGTATTCTATAAAAAACTAGACACAGTCAAGACCTTGTTAGCCCCTAAGACGCCTGAAGAGTCCAATTCGGACGAAACTTTGAGTATGAGCCCTTAGATAATACATTTTTCTACTTCCCATACCCTTATTTTGGGCATGGCAGAGTTCCTACACTCTCCCTCCGAACGAAACATCCGTGGAGACGTGCAATGTATATTTTCACATGCCTGTCAATGTATATAACAAACTACCTGTACAATAATATCGAGACACAGGTACTTCCTGTTTTAAAGTCGTAACGATTGTTTATACCGGGCGTTTGGAGGCCTCTGTGTTTTATAGACTAAGAATTATTAATTATTGTCCAAACAAACAGTAACTACGACTGTTTGGTGGATCTAGGTGAGCCATAGTTGCAATGATTATTAATTATATAAAATTTGAAATAATCACCCAGCAGTCACTATGAGAGAGCAGCACTTTGAATCAAACCGAACCTACCACCCCATCCTGCTTACTTCATGACCTCCCCAACTATTGTGACCTACCAACCTCCAAAGCTGCTGAAGTGCCTACCTCCGAGTTCCCAACCTTTCTAACTGCTGACCTCTCTACCTCCCTACCTCCGGCCTCTTTACCTTCTAGCCCCTCTACCAGCTGACTTCCATACCTTCTTACCTCCCGTCCTCCTTACCTCTTGGTCTCCTTCTGACCTAATGCTGACCTTCCTACTTCCTTATATGCTAACCTCCATACTTCCCTACCTTTTGATCTTCTGACCTTCAGACTTCCCTACCTCCCAATATTCTTACCTTCGAATCTCCCTACCTCCCTACCTCCCTAACTACATATCTATACCTCCCTACCTCTTTATCTGCTGAACTTCATGATTCCCGACCTCACATCATTCTTAGCTCCTGACCTCCCTACTTGCTACATTCCTCCCTTCCTGAGATTCCAATCTCCCTACCTTCATCATTCCCTCCTGACCGACCTTCCTACCTCAGACCTCCATACCTTAGTCCTCCTTACCTTATGACCTCCTGACCATACCTGCTGACCTCCCTACCTCCCTATGTGCTGACCTACATACTTCTGATCTCCCAATCTGCTGATCTCCCTACCTTACAACCTCCATACTTCGCTACCTTTATGACTTACTGACCTTCAAAACTCTGAACATCCCCACCTCCCAACCTCCCTAACTGCTGATCTCGGTGCTCCCGACTTCTCTACCTCGAACCTCATGACTCCTGACTTCCCTTCTGCCTAGCTCCCTGCCTCCCAATCTTTCCCTACTTCCCAACTCATGACCTCCATACCTCTTGACTTACTAGCCTTCCCACCTGCTGACCTAATTGAACAAGTTGGATGATAAACTACCCAAACAAACAAATCCAACCTCCCTAAACCTTACCCTTCACCTCCTGACATCCTTCCTTCTGACCTTCTGACCTCCGAACTCCAAAACTCGCTACCTCATTACTTCCCGATCTCCTTCCTTCCCAACCTCCCAAATTCCCTACATGCCATCTACCTCCTGACCTCCCTACCTCCTGAACTGCTAACCTCTCTCTGACTTCCCAACTTACTACCTCCTTACCTCAAAATATCTTGACTTTAAAACATCCCTACTTCCTGACCTCCCTACCTCCCAACCTGACCTCCCTAATTGCTGACCTCTGACCTGCTGACCTCCCTATCTCTGACCTCCTTACTTCCCAACATCTGACCTGCTGACTTCCTTACCTTCCAATCCCCTGACCTACCGACCTCCCTAGCTTCTAACCTCCATACCCCCTTACTTCTTGACTTACCAACCTGCTGACCTACCTACCTCCCTACTCCTAACTGCTGACCTCTATACCCTGCACCTCCCTACCTCTGACCTCCATATCTTTGACCTCTTTACCTTGCAATCTCTAGACCTCTCTACTTGCTGGCCTTCCAACCTCCCTACTTCCTTACCTCCGGACCTTCCTACCTTTTGACCTACTGACCTTCAAAGCTGATGACCTTAACTGCTGATCTATCTACCTACCTACCTCTGACCTCTGAACCTTCCTACCTCCGACCTTTTTACCTCCCACCCTTCTGACTCTACAGGCTTACTTCCTTACCTCCCGATCTCCTTACCTCCTGACCTTTTTACATCCCAACTGCCTTTCCTCTCAACCTCTCAGCATCCTTACCTCCTAACATCCCCATCTGCTGTCTTCCTAGCCTCTCAACTAGCTGACCTCTTGACCTCGACTGTTGACTTCCTGACCAACTGACCTTCTGATATTTAGAACCCCACTACTCTGCTACCTCATTACCTCCCTACCTCCGTACCGAGCTTACTGCTGACCATCTTACCACTCGACCTCCTGACCTCTGACCTTCTGACCCACCTACCTCAATACCTCCATTCCTACTGACCTCCCTACCTGCCAACCTCCCTACCTCCATACCTCCCTGCCTACTGACCTCCCTACCTACCCACCACCATATCTCTTTACCTTTTACATACTTAACTTCAGACCTCCCTACCTCCCGATCTTCCTACTGGCTGATCTACCAACCTACTGACTACCTCCAATCTCCTTACATCTGGACATTCTGACTTCTGTGATTCCTTACCTCTTGACCTACCAATCATTCTACCTCTTTTAACCTCAGACCTCATTACCTTCCAAACTCCTGACCTCCCGACCTCCCTACCTGCTGATCTCCCTACCTATCAACCTCATTACCTCACTATTTCATGTCCTATTGACCTTTAGACTTCCCTTTCCACCTACCTCGTGGCCTTCCTACTTACAGACCTCCCTACCTCTGACCCTACCTCCATAAGTCCCTACCTCTTAACCTACTGACCTTCCACCCTGCTGACCCTCCTACCTCTTGACCACCTCCTGACCTTCCTACTTCTCGACCTCCCTGACCTCCATCCTGACCTCCTTACCTGCTGACCTCCCCACCTCCTTATCTGCTGACTTTCTGATCTTCTTACCTGCATACCTCCGACCTCTCTAACCCCCTACCTCCCGATCTCCTCCCCTCCCAACCTCCTTACCTCCTGACCTACCAGCTGACCTCCTGACTTCACCACCTCTCCACCTGCTGAACTCCTTACCTACGACCTGCCTACTGATGTCCCTGCCTGTTGACTTAACCTCCTCCCTGTCTCCCTACCTCCTTACCTCCTGACCTCCCTAATTGCTGACCTCCCTACTTCCCTCCCTCTAACCTCCCTACCTCCTGACCTGAATACACTCCTGCCTCTTGACCTGCTGACTTTCAGACTTCTAAACCTCCTTACCTCCCAACCTTCCTTCTTGCTGACCTCCCTAACTCTGACCTCCATACCTGCTGACCTCCCCACCTTTCAACCTCTTACCTACCTCTTGACCTGCTGACCTTTAGACTTGCCTACCTCCCCTGACCTTCAGAGTTGCCTAGCTCCCGACCTTCCTACATCCTGACCCCCTGACCTCCCTACCTTCAACCTCCTTATATCCGGACATCCACATTTCCTTACCTCCATAATTCCCTACCTCTTGACTGACCTTCTGACCTCCATACCTCAGTCCTCCTTACCTTCCGACCCCCTGACCATACCTGCTACCTCCCTAGCTCCCTATATGCTGACCTCCCTACCATGCAACCTCCATACCTCCCTACCCTTTGACCTACTGACCTTCACACCTGCCTACTTCCCAACCAGCGTCCCTACTTCCCTACCTCCGTGCTCCCAACCTCTGTACCTCTGACCTCCTTATCTCCGAACCTCCTACCTTCTGACCTCCTGATCTCCCAACCTCACTACTTCTTGACCTACCGACCCTCTGATCTGCTGACCTCCCACAATTGGCATGCCTATGTTCCTCATTCTACCACTGGGCATTCTGCTGCTTGGCATACCCATGTTTTGGCAAAGCGGCAGTGAACATCCTGACCACATTCAGCATGCCCATTTTTGCCTCCCAACATCCCTAATTCTGACCTCCTTACCTCTGATCGTACCTCTTGCCCTCTCTACCTCCCAACCTCGCTGCCTCCCGACCTATCTTCCTGCTAGCCTGCTGACCTCCCAACCACCCTACCTCCTGAGCTCCCTACCCCCTTACCTTCCTCTTTTGACCTAATGACCTTCCAACCTGCAAACCTGCCTACCCCTCAACCTCCTGACCTCTCTAGCTTGAACTATTGACGTTCCGAACTGCTGACCTTGCTACTTCCTAACCTCCCCACCTTACTATGTGTTTGCCTCCCAACCTCCCTATCTCCATACCACTTGATCTACCTCCACCTCCCTACCTTCCAACCCGCTGACCTTCCTAACTGCTGGCCTTCTTACCTCTAACTTCTTAACCCCCCCAACCTCCCTACCTTTTCACCTTCTGACCTTCTGACCTCCCAATCTCCAGACTTCCTGAACTACTTGCTTACCTCCCAACCTCCCTATCTGCTAACCTCGGACCTCCAAACTAAATCATGACCTCCTAACCTGCTGACCTTCTGACCTCCAAATGATGTTACATCGACCTCCTTGTCCCCCTACCTCCCGACCTGCATATTTCCCAAACTCTTGACCACCTTCACACTGACTTCCCTACCTGCTGACCTCAATACCTTCAAAGCTCCTGATCTTCAGACCTCCCTACCTGCTGACCTTGAATTAAAAGGGAGGTCAACTTTCAAGAAAATTATATCTCTACCTCCCGAATTCCCTACCGTCCGACCTCCCAACCTCTTTACATACCGACCACTATCTACCAACCTCCCTACATGTTGACCTGCCTCCCTCCCAACCTCCTTACCTCCCGACCTCGCTAACCTCCTTACCTCCAGATTCCAATCTCCCTACCAAACCTCCTTCATAATTCCTTACCTCCTGACTGACCTTCCAACCTCAGACCTCCCTACCTCAGCCCTCCTTGCCATATGACCTCCTGCCCATACCTGCCGACCTCCCTACTTTCTATGTGTTGGCCTTCATACTTCTAATCTCCCTACCTTGCAACCTACCTTTATGACCTACTGACCTTCAGACCTACTTACTTCCCAAACTCCTTACTTCCGACCTCTTGACCTCCCCACCTCCCAGCCTGCTGACTCCCTACTTTCCTACCCTCTGACCTACCTCTGTGCTGGCCTCCCGATATGTTTACCTATCGACCCCTATCTTTCAACCTCCCAACATTCTGACCTGCCTACCACCGGACCTCCCTACCTTCCAACCTCTTTACCTCTCATCCTGCTTACCTCCCAACCTCCTGACCTACCAGTTTACCTCACCTCCGACCTGTCTACCCCTCAACCTACCTAACTCCCTACCTTGAACTATCGACTAACTCTTGACATGCTGATTCCCAAACCTCCCTACCTGCTGACCTCCCTACAGACATACCTCTTGACCTCCTTACCTCCTAACGTCCTACCTCCTGACCTTTCGACATCCCTACTTTCATACCTCCCTACCTACTGACCTCCCTATCTGCCCACCTCCATATCTCTCTACCTCTGTACCTACTTGACTTCAGACTTTGCTACCTCCCAACCTCCTTCCCCGCCAGCCTCCCAACCTCCTGACCTCCCTACCTACCAGCCTCTATACCTCCCTATCTCTTGACCTACTGACCTTCAGACTTCCCTTCCTCCCAATCTCCTTACCTCCCAAACTTCCTACTTGCTGAACTTCCTCTTAACCTCCCTACCTGTTACCTCCTTACCTCTGGATATTCTGACCTCCTACTCCCAACCTCCATAATTCCCTACCTCTTGACCTACTGACCCTTCGACCTGCTGACCTTCCAACCTTAGACCTCCCTACCATGGTCCTCCTTACCTTCTGAACGCCTGACTTTACCTGCCGACCTCCCTAACTCCCTATGTGCTGACCTCCCTACCTCTGACCTGCTGACCTCCCGACTTGCTGACCCCCCGACCTCCAACCTCCCTACCTCCTGACCTCCATACCCCTCTACCTCTTGACTTACCGACCTTCCAACCTACTGACCTCGGAACCCCTTGACCTTCCAACCTTCTGCACTGCTAACCTAGCTATTTCTTAACCTCCCACCCTTCCTACCTCCAGACCTCCTAACCTCGCTACCTACTGAAGTCCCTACCTTCCGGCCTCCCGACCTCTTTACCTACCGCTCCCTATCTACCAACCTCCCTACATACTGTCCTGCTTCCTACTGGACCTCCCTACCTCCTACCTCCTTAGCTCCGGACTTTCTGATGTCCCTACCTCTTGACAGACTTTCTGACCTTATGGCCTCCTTACCTTGAGACCTTGTAACACCCCTACTTCCCTATTTCCTTACCTTGAGATCTCTTTAACTATCGACTTCCATGCCTCCTAACCTCTCTACCTGCTGACATGCTGACTTCCACACATCTCAACCTCCCTACCTGCTGACCTTCAGACCTCCCGACCTTCCTACTTGCTGACCTCCTGATCTCCCTACCTTGGTCCTCCTTACCTTCCAATCTACCAATCTCAGACCTCCCTACCTCAGTCCTCCTTACCTTTCGATCTGCTGATCTCCCTACCTCTTGATCTACTGACCTTTAACCCTTTCCCTGCAGCCCCCAATTCCTCTGATCACCATTGTACAGCAGGCATTGCCTGCATAACACACCCTCCTACAGCAGGCACCTTTTTTCGAAAATAACAATGTCACATGATGTGTCAAGTGATTTAAGTAATTTACCTTGGCAGCTGATGATATTCTGTTAAACAAAATCAAAGGTCAATATACTGTTTTTATTATGTCAAAATTTCTTTACTATGTCAAACAATTATTTTTGTATTATTGAATATTGTACATAAGTATCAATGATTACTCTATGATGCCTGGAGGCATCATGCTGCGGTAGCCAGGGGAATGCCTGGAGGCATCATGCTGCTGTTAAAGGGTTAAACCGCCCTATTTCCTAACCTCCTTACCTACCAACCTTCCCATTTGCTGACCGACCTACAACTTGACCTCCCTAACTCTTCTTGAACTCCCGATTTCCCTACTTGCTGACCTCCCTATGTGTTGACCTGATCTCCCGACATCCAACTTTCCTACCTGCCTACCTCCAACCTCCTTACATGATGACCTTGTGACCTCCCTACCTGCTGACATCCCAAACTTCTGACTTTCATACATCTGATCTCTGACCTTCCTACCTTCTGACCTTCTGACAACTTCCAAAAATTCTACCAGCTGCCCTCGCTACCTACCAACTTCCCTACATGCTGACCTGCCTACCACTGGACCTGCCTACCTCTGACCTGCCTACCTTCTAACCTCCTTAGCTCCTTTCATGCTGACCTCCAGATCTTCTTACCTCCCTACCTCCCGACCTTAACCGCTGACCTTAGGAATTGTACCTGCCGATCCCATGACCTGCTTCCCTGCAGACCTCCCTACCTTCTGACCTCCCTACCTTCCATCCTCAATACCTTACTACTTCTTGACCTTCTGACTTACTGCCCTCCCGACCTTCCGACTTCCCTACCTCCGTCCTCCTGACCTCCCTTCCTCTGACCTCCATATCTCCAAATCTCCTGACCTTCTGACTTCCTGAACTTCCTATCTTCTGACCTCTTGACCTACCAACCTTCTGACCTGCCATGATCGGCATACCTATGTTCCTTATTCTATGCTGCTGCTTACCAACGTTTTGCCACAGTCAACAACATGCAACTTGGCATGCCCATATCCAGTTTGCCCACTTTTGGTATGCCCACATTCGGCATGCCCATTCCTGGAGTGTCAATGCTTTGCATGCCCAATGTAATCAGGCCACACTCATTGTGCCATTGCTTGGCATGCCCATGCATGCCATCTCTGTGCTCAGTATGCCCAGTTTTTGTTGTGTCAAAAGAGATTTATCTGGACTTTTGATAAGTTTTACAGATTGACCTTGAACAAATAACTTTGACCTTGACTTTGAAGCGAGGCAAACTTTCAATATTTTACCCTCAACATTCTGGTTCTGCAAAAAAATATAAAGATCTTTTGTTCGGGTTGTGTAATAAGAGATCTCCAGATCTCACAACATCCCGTCCTCTTGACCTAACATCCAGACCTACCGATATTTCTGCAAGCTGACTTTCCTACTTCCTGAATTACCTACCTCCCGCCCATCTTACCTGCAGGCCTCCAGACCTCCTGTCCTTCCTTCCTGACCCAACTCCTGACCTTCCAAGCTACCTACTTCCAGAACTCCCTACTTCCAAACATGCTGACCCCCCTACCCAGTGACCTACTGACATGCTTACCTCCCTATCTCTGTCCTGCAAATATCTCTACCTCTGACTTACTTACTTCCCTACCTCCAACCTCCCGACCTGCTGACCTCCCTACCTCCAACCTCCCGACCTGCTGACGTCCCTACCTCCAACCTCACAACCTGCCAACCTCCGTACCAGCTGACCTCTCTACCTTCCAACCTCAGACCTCCCTCCTTACCTCCTGACCTGCTGACCTCCCTGCCTCTCTATGTTCTGAGCTCCCTGCCTCTTGACCCACTGAAGTCAAACCTCCGGAAGTAGAGCTCCCTACCTGCTGACGAGCTTTTCACTATCCCTACTTCTTGATCTCCTTACCTCCCACCTCCTTAACTCCGGACATTTCAACATCCCTTATTCCATACCTCTTGACCTGCTGACCTTCCGAGCTGCTGACCTTCCCTTCTCCCAACCACGAACCTCCCTGCCCTGCTGACCTACCTACCTGCCAACCTCGTGACCTGCTGACCATCAGACCTCCCTACCTGCCAACCTCCCAACACGTTGACATCCCTACCTCTGATGTCCTGACCTCCCTACCTCCTGTCCTCAATATCCCTTGCCTCTTGACCTGCTGGCCTTCAGACCTCCAAACCTCCTGACCTTCCTTCATGCTGACCTATCCGCCTCCGGACCTCCCTACCTGCTTAGCTCCAGACATTTTGACCTCCCTACCTGATAACCTTGTGACCTCCCTACAGGCTGACCTCCTGATGTCCCTGCCTGTTGACATCCTGACATCCTGACCTCCCTGCCTGCTGACCTTCTGACATCCACAACTTCCGCGAATTCTACCAGCTAACCTCACTACCTCCAAACTCCCTGCCTCCTGACCTCCCAACCTTTCAACCTTCCTGCTGGCTGACCTCCTGACCTGTCTTCCTCCCGACCACCAAACCTCATCTTGACCTACTGACTTTCCGACCTGACAACCCAACTCCGAACCTCCCTAACTGCTGATCTCTTACCTCCTGACCTCTCTACCTGCATAGCTGCCAACTTTTTGTTCTTCCAAACCTGCTGACCTTCCTAATCCCTACCTTCTGACCTGATCTGCTGATCTTCTGACGATCCAACCTCCCTACCTCCCGACCTCCCTACCTTCTGGCCTCCCTACCTCCTGAACTCCCCATATCCTTCCCTATATCCTACCTGCCAAAACCCCTACTTCTGACGACCTCCCAATCTCCTGACCTTTTGACCTCCCTACCTCCCTTCCGATCTTCTTACACTAATTACCTCCTGACCTCCCTACTTGCTACACTCATGACCTCCCTACCACCCTACCTTCCCACCGCCTGGCCTCCCTACTGTATACCTCTCTATGCTCTAAATTTCCTACCTCTGACCTCTTGACCTTCTGACCTCCTCACCTGCTGCCCTACCTACGTCCCGACTTCCTTACCTGCTGACCTCCCTAACTGCAGACCTTCCAATATGTTAACCTGCCATCCTCCCTGACCTCCCTACTTTCCTACCCTTTGACCTCCCTATGTGCTGACCTTCTTACATCCAAATCTCCCAAAAATTCTACCAGCTGACCTTGCTTCCTCTCAAACTTCCTACCTCCCACTCTTCCTACCTCCAGACATCCTGTACCCTCTGCCTGCTGACCTCCTAACCTCTCTACCGGCTGAACTCTCTACCTTCCTACCTCCCGACTTCTTTACCTACAGATCCCTATCTACCAACCTTCGTTCATGCTGACCTGCCTACCATGGGACCTTCCTACGTTCCCAACACTGTACCTCTCATCTTCCTGACCTCCCTACCTCACAACCTTTCAACCTCCCTACCTCACAACCCTCTGACCTCCCCACTTCCCTTCCTCCAAACCTTGCGACCTACCTACTTCTCTACCTTCCGAACTTCCTTCCTCCTGACCTCTGTCCTACCGACCGCCCTACCTCCGTCCTACCGACCTGCCTAACTTGTGACCTCCCTACCTCGTGACCTTCAGACCTCCCTATTCCCCCACCTGTTGACCTTCAGACCTCCCTCCTTCCCTACCTCCCAACCTGTCTACCTTGCGACCTCCCTACCTCTGTCCTCTTGACCTTCCTACCACGCAACCTTCCGACATCCCTCTTGGTCTCCTTACCTTCTGACCTACTGCTGACCTCCTACCTCCTTACATGCTGACCACTATACCTCCCTACCTATTGACCTACTGACCTTCAGACTTCCCTACCTCCAAACCTCCTGACGTTAATTCCAACTTCCTGACCTTAACCTCCTACCTTGCGACCTTCCAACCCCCTACCTACATGCTCCACTCCTCATTCATGCTTCCCTCCCTACTTAATTCCGATCTTTTTACACTAATTACCTCCTGACCTCCCTACTTGCTACAATCATGACCTCCCTATCACCCTACCTTTCCACCTCCTGACATCCCTACTTACCGACCTCTGACCTCCCTAAATGCTTATCTCCTATTTTCCTACCTCTGACCTCGATATCCCCAATCCTCCACACATTCCTACTTTTCGATCTCTTCACCCCCCTACCCCCGAACTCCAACTTTCTGATCTCACCATCCCCTGGCTGCTTATCACATTACCTCCCGACCGACCTTCCAGCTGACCTCCTTACCTTCCTACCTTCTGTGGGACCTGCCTACCACCCACCCCACCCTTCTTTTTGACCTCCATACCTCTTGACCTATCTACCTTCCGACCTGCTGACCTCCTAAACTCCATACCTTCCTACCTTCTGACCTCCATACCTCCCTTCCTCTTGACCTGCCGACCTTCCATCCTGCTGTCCTCCCTACCTCCCAACCTGCCTACCTTTGATCTCCTTACTTTCCCAACCTCCCGACCTCCCTACCTGCTCCCAACCTCCTTATCACCAGACTTTCCAACCTCTCTACCTGCTGACCTTTCTACCTCCCTACATCCTCACCTCCCTTTTTCCTGACCTCATCACCTCCTGATCTCCATACCTCCTGACTACCTCCCAACCTCTTTACCTACCGACCTTCCTACATGCTCACCTTCTGACCTCCCTACCTCAAACCTTCTTACCTCCAGATTCCAATCTCCCTACCTTCATAATTCCCTACCGACCGACCGACTTTCCAACCTTAGACCTCCCTACCTCGGTCCTCCTTACATTGCGACCTCCTGACCATACCTGCTGACCTCCCTCCTCCCTGTGTGCTGACCTCCATACTTCTCAACCTCCATACCTCCTACCTCTTGACCTCCTGACCTCCAAGCCTGCTTTCCTACCCTCTGACCTCCCTATGTGCTGTCCTCCCCATCTGTTTACCTATTGACCCCTATATATCAACCTCCCAACATTCTTACCTCTCATCCTGCTGACCTCCCAACCTCCTGACCTACTAGTTGACCTCCTTACCTCCGACCTGCCTACCCCTTGACCTTCCAACCTCCCTACCTTGAACTATCGATTAACTAACTTCTGACCTGCTGATCTCTCAAACTCCCTACCTGCTGACCTCCCTGCCAGCGTACCTCTCGACCTCCTAACGTCCTACCTCCTGACCTTTCGACATCTCTACTTCCATACCTCCCTACCTATTGACCTCCCTATCTGCCCAATTCCATATCCCTCTACCTCTTTACCTACTTGACTTTAGACTTCGCTACCTCTCAACCTTCTTACCTGCCAGCCTCCCAACCTCCTGACCTCCCTACCTACCAGCCTGTATACCTCTCTTGACCTACTGACCTTCAGACTTACCCTCCTCCCAATCTTTTTACCTGCCAAACTTCCTACTTGCTGAACTTTCTTTCTCTTAACCTCCCTACTAGTACCTCTTTCCTCCTTACCTCCGGATATTCCAACCTCCTACTCCCGACCTCCATGATTCCCTACCTCTTGACCTACTGACCTTTCGACCTGCTGACCTTCCAACCCTAGACCTCCATACCTCAGTCCTCCTTACCTTCGGAACTCCGACCTCCCGACCTCCCTATGTGCTGACCCCCCTAACTCTGACCTGCTGACCTCCTAACCTCCCTACCTCCATACCTTCCTACATCTTGACCTACCTCTTGACCTCCTGACTTACTTACATCCCGACATCCTTACCTGCTAACCTGCCTACCTCTAAATACATTCCGCCCTTTCTACTTGCCAACCTCGCTACCCCCCGACCTACCTGCCTGCTGACCACCCTAACCACTGACCTCCCTGCCTTCCGAACTCCATACCTCTCTACCTCTTGAATTACCGAACTTCCGACCTACTGACCGCCCAACCCCTTGACCTTCCATTCTTCTACAGTGCTAACCTTGCTACCTCTTAACCTCCAAGCCCTCCTACCTCCAGACCTCCTAACCTCGCTACCTACTGAACTCCCTACCTTCCGGCCTCCCGACCTCTTTACCTACCGCCCCCTATCTACCAACCTCAATACATACTGTCCTGCTTCCTACTGGACCTCTACCTCCGACTTTCCGACGTCCCTACCTTCATAATTCCTACCTCTTGACAGACATTCTGACCTTATGACCTCCTTACCTTGAGACCTTGTGACACCCTTACTTCCCTATTTGCTTACATTGAGACCTCTTTAACTATCGAATTACATGCCTCCTGAGCTCTCTGAGCTGACATACTGACCTCCCCACATTTCAACCTACCTACCTCTTGACCTGCTGACCTGCTGACCTTCAGACCTCCCAACCTTCTTATCTCCCGACATTCCTACTTGCTAACCTTCTGATCACCCTACCTTGGTCCTCTTAACCTTCCTATCTACCAACCACAGACCTCCCTACCTCGGTCCTCCTTACCTTCCTATCTACCAACCACAGACCTCCCTACCTCGGTCCTCTTTACCTTCCAATCTACCAACCACAGACCTCCCTACCTCGGTCCTCCTTACCTTCCAACCACAGACCTCCCTACCTCGGTCCTCCTTACCTTCCAATCTACCAACCATAGACCTCCCTACCTCGGTCCTCCTTACCTTCCAATCTACCAACCACAGACCTCCCTACCTCGGTCCTCCTTACCTTCCAATCTACCAACCACAGACCTCCCTACCTCGGTCCTCCTTACCTTCCAATTTACCAACCACAGACCTCCCTACCTCGGTCCTCCTTACCTTCCAACCACAGACCTCCCTGCCTCGGTCCTCCTTACCTTCCAATCTACCAACCACAGACCTCCCTACCTCAGTCCTCCTTACCTTCCAATCTACCAACCACAGACCTCCCTACCCCGGTCCTCCTTATCTTTCGATCTGCTGATCTCCCTACCTCTTGATCTACTTACCTTCAAACCTCCCTACTCCCCAACCTCCTTACCTACCAGCCTTACTGACCTCCCTAACTCCGACCTCTTGAACTCCCGATTTCCCTACTTGCTGACCTCCCTACTTTCCTACCCTCTGACCTCCCTATGTGTTGACCTGATCTCCCGACCTCCAACTTTCCTACCTGCCTACCTCCGACCTCTTTACATGATGACCTTGTGACCTCCCTACCTGCTGACCTCCCGACCTCTGTACCTCCTGACTTTCATAAATCTGATCTTTGACCTCCCTACCTTCTGACATCCATAACTTCCAGAAATTCTACCAGCTGCCCACTACCTACCAACTTCCCTACATTCTGACCTACCTAAAACTGGACCTCCCTACCTGCGACCTCCCTACCTTCTAACCTCCTTACCTCCCTTAATGCTGAGCTCCCAATCTTCTTACCTCCCGACCTTATCTGCTGACCTTAGAACTTGCTACCTCCCAATCTCTTGACCTTCTGACCTTCCTACCTCTCGACCTCCCTACCTTCTCCTTACCTGTAACCTCCATATGTCCCACATCCTGACCTCCCGAGCTTCAGTTCTACCTTCCATCCTCCCTACCTCATTACCTTCCAACCTCCTGAGCTCCCGACCACCCTTCCTCCTGAACTCATTACCTACTGACCTACCGACCTCTCTACCTCTTGACATACTGAACTCCCTACCAGCTAACTTCCTACCTGCCTACCTCCCTACCTGCTGACGTACCTCCAAACTGCCCATCTCCTTACTTCCTTACCTTCCAACCTCCTGACCTCCCTACGTTCTGTCCTCCGTAGCTCCCTACCTATTGACCTATCAACCTGCTGACCTCCCTTCCTCCCTATGTAACCATCTCCCTACCTGCTGACCTCCCTACCTCCTGACCTTCCGACTTCTTTACATGCTAATCTTCCTACCTCATTACCTCCAGACCTTCATACCTCCTGACCTTTTTACCTCTTGACCTCCTTTCCGTTTGAGCTCACAATATCCCTACTTCCCTATTGGTTGACCTCTCGACCTCCCTGTTTGCTGACTTCCTAGTCACTAGACCTCCCGACCCTTCCAACCTTCCTCCCTCCAGACCTCCCTACCTGCTGACCTCCATAACTTCCACCCTACATACCTTCCTACTTCTTGACCTTCTGATATGCTGACCTCTGTACCTCCCGACCTTACAACCTCTGTCCTCCCGACCTCCCTACCTACGACCTCCTGATTTCCCTACCTCCTGACCTCTTGACCTAACAACCTTCTGACCTTCTGACCTGCTTACCTCCCGCAATTGACATGCCTATGTTCCTCATTCTACCACTGGACATGCTGCTGCTTGCCATACCCACGGTTTGGCAGAGCTGCAGTCAACATCCTGCCACTTGGCAGGCCCACATTCAGTTTGCCCACTTTTGGCATGCCCACATTCGACATGCCCATTTTGGAATGCCAATGCTCTGCATGCCCATTCTCGGCAGGCCACCACTTGCATAGTCGTTGCATAGCATCCCCATGTTTGAGTAGTGTCAAATGAGATTTATCTGGTACTTTAACAAGTTTCACAGCTTGACCTCGAACAATTGACTTTGACCTTGTCCTTGAAGGGAGGCAAACTCTTAAGAAGATTGTATCCTGAAAATTCTGTTTCTGCCCCAAAAATATAAAGAAGTGTCTCTCAGATTGTGTCAAAAACGATTTATGTGAATTTTTAACAGGTTTTGCAGATTGACCTTGAACAAATAACTTTGACCTTGACCTTGAGGGGAAGTCAACTTTCAAGAAGATTGTCTGCTGAACATTCTGTTTCTGCAAATGAAAAACATATAAAAATGTTTCTTTTGGGATGTGTCAAAAGAGATTTATCTGTTACTTTAACAAGCTTCACAGATTGACCTTGAACAATTGACTTTGACCTTGACCTTGAAGGGAGGTGAACTTTCAAGAAGATTGTATCCTGAAAATTCTGTTTCTGCCAAGAAAATAGAAAGAAGTTCCCTTTATTTATGTCTTATCTATGATAGCATGACTGCTATGTCGTACCATACTATCACATTCTAATTATGATTTCGTTACCATGGAAACCAGAAGAAAAGCATAATATATAGTTTGTTAGCAAATAAATCACGAATTTGTATGTTTTTCATATAAAAAACTAATGTGTAGCATGTATTCCCTTATATTTATTAGATAATTCAATAAAACACCATAATTTGCTTGTTTTGCTTGTGAGACTGACATAATTAGCTTATCTGACCTTGAGTGACCTTGACAAAGGTATTTACATAACAATTTAAAGAAACGTAAGGAATTTGAAAAAAGTGTCCATGCACCATATACCCCCATGCACCATTTACCCCCACATTGTGCACCATTTACCCCCACGTGCACCATTTACCCCCACTTCGTGCACCATATACCCCCATTGGGGGTAAATGGTGCACAGCGTGCACCATTTACCCCCACCCATGCACCATTTACCCCCAATCAATATCATCATCATCATCATCATCATCATCATCATCATCATCATCATCATCATTATTATTATTATTATCATTATTATTATTATTATTATTATTATTATTATTATTATTATTATTATCATTATTATCATACGTGTAACTCTAGATACATAGATTTCAATTTTGAGGTGCGGAATAGAGGATGCTCTCTGCCCACTCAAGACAACAGACTCCTAAAAAGGTGACCAGGCGAGATTCAATCTTGTAACAAGTTACTATGAACTTATGAAGGTAGGTTGCTTTGTCATATAAAATAATAATATTCTGAGTTCTTTTACAGGGATGAGACACAATCTAAAACCAATTTTGTTAATTCGTCTCGGCAAACATGACACTTGTTTGAGTACTTCATAATTTCATTCAGTTATCAGCTCGTGAAATCACTACGTGCCCAGATTGTGGCGTATCGGCCAAGGCTAACTACCCTTATTGGTTTCTTCTATACTATTCCTCTCATGGTATGCTCTAAGCGTCTCTGTGGGCTGCAAATGACTGAATAGACAAGACATTGGGTTAGGGAGGCATTTGTTATAGCCTCCAAAGATTTTATTGATAAGTAACTATGAAAAAACGAAAAGAAAAACCAGAGCAACTTTGAAGTAACTGGGAAAATGCGAGTGAGTCTGCGTGGTGTTCCGTTCCGTGAGCGTGAGTGACCAGCCTACCAGCACCCCGGTGGTATGTGGAGGGAGTGGTGGCGCCCTCTGGAGTGTTAGAGTATAACCGCATACCTCTGTATACCAGTAGTAATATGTCTCCAACAACTTTAGTTGAATGTTTGGGGAAGCTTTTCTTAACTATTTTGTTGTGGTGGGTTTTCACGGGCATTGCCAGTTTGCACATTATCCATTAAATTGTATACTTGACTTTGCTTTCGTTTGTGTCTGTTCAAGGGTAACTTGTTCCTGAATGAATCCTTGCTGTTACTGGCTAAATTACCATGTTCTACTTTATGACGATAATACTATAAATTTAATAGTATACGGTTGTCTTTTTATGACTTATGACTTTTTATGATTCTCATAAATGTTAGACGAGTCAATAACTACATTTTTTGCAGAGATTTTATATCTGCTATTTGAAATGGCCGACATTCAAAGCTGCATTCTTATTTTGTGTTTGTTAATGTTCTCCTCCGATATATTGGAAATCATGTACATGCTTATGAACGCATGCGTCAACAAAAACCTACTTTTGTATTTCCATCTACCTTTTCAGTATATGCTCAAAAAGTCGTATTTTTTATTAACCTTCTACAACTGCCATAACACAGAACATTGATGTATTGACCAGAAAATATAGTCTGAAACATAAACTGTAATGCAGTCTGTCCACAAAAAGGGAAAGAGGAAAAGGAGGACATTGTCTTTATCAAATAAACAAGGCTTTTGGCCGGGCACCAGCATCCCCTCACTGTTCATTGATTCCACACACGGCAAGCACCAGCTCACCCTCACCAATCACGTGTTCCATAGAGAGGTCATAACCTCAGGCCAACTCCGTTTGTTTTAACAATACCTGCCGGTCATGCCCTTTGACCTCTGACCTTAGTACCTGGCATGCGCGGCCATGACTTCTTTTTTGCTGAGTCATTCATCATGGCGGGCTGACCACGTGACCGCACCACCAGCCCCCTCTGGTGGGCATGGTGAATACCAGGTGACATTACGTCATCATTGCTCAACATCACGCCATCGCTCACTATGGCGACGTCGTATACGTCACTGCGACAACAAACCGGAAGCTACCCCAATTAGACAGTAAATAGATCTCTGGGCATGCGCGACCCTCACGTGGGTTATGGTGTAATGCTGCCTGGTCTACAAATGTCCGGGCTTAATAGATTTTTGACCGACTAGCTTCCTCCGCTCTTCGATTTTGACTTACTTTCTTCACCTACTTTACCTTTTTATGGCGACTTCCTAGAAGCGTTGAAAGCCGTTCAGCAGTGTTGAGACAGATTTCATTTTCCCACGTCGGCAAGCAATCTGAAAGGCCTAGATAATGTTTGCCTATGTAACTCTCGCATAAAAATAAATGTTAAGCACTGAAAAGAAGTTTAGACTACTGTTTAAAATAAACTCGAGTTTACAATCCTTGGGTCAAATTTTACTTACTCAAACTCACCACTTTCTGACGGAAGGATATGTTTTAAAACCATCCAAATGGCGTGTAGTATCATCCTACATAGTCAGTATTCGTCCATTATCTTACAGGACATCGGCTCTCAATATCTAGAGCATTATCTACGTTCAAATCCAAATATTATTCCACCAAGGATTATAAAGAAACTGACAATTTGGAATAAGTTCTTTTGGTAGTAATAAGAATATCAACATATTCTGTAATACCACTATGTCTATTTATCCTTACACTGATAAATCTAAAACCTGAAATGGAGGAACAACTGCAAACAACTATCTCCAGAAATTGTGATCTTGATTGATGATCACTATACCTCATTTGAAAATTCATTTAATTCAATATCCTTAGTCTAACCAACAAATTGTTGAAACATGCATTGCAGGGAATATCTATATTATTCTATTACTAAACCTCCCAAAGGAAACTGTAAAACTTTCCCGAGGCAATTGCAGAAACATTATTTTATTCACACCAAGAGTCTTCTTCCTGTGCACGTCCTCTCACTAGATATATGAAGGGCTTCATGAGCTCACCATCTCGCTGTTCGACGGTTGATCCATTCTCCCTGACTAAACACACTCAGCAGAGGGAATACACACATTCACCGCCATCATTGACCGCACCATCCATCTTGCCCGCCATGATAAATGAGAGCCGCGTACAAATGTTCTGAGCATTGCGTTGTATT
Source organism: Alentia gelatinosa (assembly GCA_950022655.1). Lineage (NCBI taxonomy): Eukaryota > Metazoa > Annelida > Polychaeta > Phyllodocida > Polynoidae > Alentia > Alentia gelatinosa. The sequence goes on along the minus strand of OX465590.1, from coordinate 26,743,571 downwards.
AAATATTTACAGCTGGAAAACACCAAGCAGAGTGTGTTTGAGGCTAATATGCTAATCTGCCTCCCTCCGCGCTATTTAGCATGCACGGTGTTGAGAGCGAAGGCACAGCCCCACTTTGCGACTTAGGCCCGGCGTCCACCTACTACGATATGGCACCGATATGGTCTATGATGCACCTCCTGATAAAAAATCAAAATCGCGTCGGGACGTTACCTGATATCGGAGCAGTTGACCACGTTTCTGCGATTAGACACCGATAAAAAACCCATACAACGCATGGTGGATTGGCTTGTCTAGACATATGTCTACGATTTTGCACCTTTCCGATATGGCACCGATTTTAACATTTTGTATCGGTGCCATATCGGGAGGTCTACGATTCTATCGTAGTAGGTGGACGCCGGGCCTAACGTACCGATTTTCTACCCTTCAGTAATACCCTCCTACTGATTGTGTACCAGAATGTGTGCCTGGAAGTGGTATAATGCAAATACCAATTTTGTTAATTTTATTGGGACACTTGTTATTCATTAACGCGGGTGTAAAAATATGTGAATAACATGAATGATATCGGTAAAATGCATTGACAAACACTCTTCTGTCTGCTGTCCGAGGCATAAAGTAGTAGTACTGGGAACAGAAATGTGCCATACTCATCTACATCTATAGTTCTAGATCCCTACCCGGCCATTTAGGAGAACATGTACTCATATAAATTCCTCTGTTTTTCAGTCGGCGGAGGACTCATTTTATACCTGCGCGCGAATGTTACACACTTACTGGCCAGCTGTACGGATACCATTCGCCACAGTGCGACGAACTTTAAATAATATTAGCCTCCGTACCACGTAACTTGTTAAGATGGTGAAAATTATAAAGTTTTTTTATGATTCCCAGGTATATAATGATAAGGAAACATAATGAGTGTACTTGAATTCCATCCGTTCCTCGATATTTTGGTCGGAATTATTCACCTTGTTCTTCGAGCTTGGTGAATATTTCCGACCAAAATATCTTTGAACAGATTCCATTCAGGTACATTAACCATGACTCCATATGTTACCAAGACTATATCATGACCCAGTTGAATACAAATTAAAGTGCCTTTATCCATACATATACCGGTCTCTATGGACACTTTGCACTGTCAGGTGAGACTATCACTAATACACATTTCATAGTCCTTTTGCTGATAAAATCCGGCGTGAATTCTATGCGGTATTTTGCCTGAACAGTAAATGAATAAACAGGAAACTGTGTCGGATGCAAAAAGACTGTCTCATCTTTGCATTAGGAAAAGTGAAGAAATGGAGAAGGAGGCCAACACCTTGGTGTAGATATGATATCGCACTCTTATACGGGCGTATCAATCAACACAGGAAAATAACCAAAGCTTAGGTGGCCTTTAGTATAAAATCATTCGCCTCCAATCAAACTCCTGTGTTGATCCATATTTTTGGTTATTTTCCCTGTAGAGTAGGTGGACTGAATTGAGCCGGATAGGAAGCCCCACCACCCTCCCCACACCTCAGGGGGCCTGACCCTGGATATTATAGATACCGAGTGATGGATTCTTAATGCTGCCCTGGGACCATTGCTTCAGCACGATTAAGTGTTGGTCCCTCTGGTTTTCTGAATTAAGATTATAAATAACTTCGCAGGATACCCCTCCCACTCTCCCCCCATCACACATACCCTTCTCTGACTGGTCTTGGTCAGAAGCTCTGACCCTTATTTTATCGTATCCACATACAACGTTTAGACATGCAACTATATGTTCCATTCAAATGAATATTACTTATTCAACAGTGTACTCAATTAGAATCGTCTAGATAAAAACAGAAATATGTATAAAATGTTAGTAACATGACCTGGTCGAAAACCTTTTACCAAAGGTGTATGGCCATTTAAACTTCCAATATAAAACTATTTCGCCAATCTATCTAACATAAAATTCACATCAGCTCGGAGAATTAAGTAATAGTGTCATAATACTGTTATCACTAACTTTTACTATTTCATGTGAATGATGAATTAGATAAGAAAAGAATTGCAAACTGATGTCAATCACTGTTTGCCCATTGTTCAAAGAATATGAAACCTGCTCGAAACGCACGTGAAAGACCTTTTATGTGTTTGTAAGATAAGAACACTCAATATGAGGAGAGTATGCCATACCATGCAACTAATTCATTGGTTGGCAATGGATGCTGAAAACATAATATATAATGAAAGAACTAGTGCCCAAGAAAAAAATCGCTTAACTATGGAATTGCTGCAAACAAAAGCGACCTTAGTTTAACTGACAATTTCTTGGAACGCGCATTGCAGGGAATATCTATAGTATTCTATTACTAAACCTCCCAAAGGAAACTTGAAAAATTTCCCGAGGCAATTGCAGAAACATTAATTCATTCACACCAAGAGTCTTCTTCCTGTGCATATATTGGAGTCCAATTTTGGGATACTCTTACTTTGAGTCCCAACAAATGAAACCAAACATTTCTAATTCTGCAACCACAAAGGCAGTAGTAGAAGGGAATTTTATATGATGATTGAGAGATCAGTAAATCTTGTAACTAAACATATATGAATATGTGTGTATGAATGTGAACTATATTGTCATTGTTGTGTCTTATTGTCTTGTTTGTCCTCTATGTTATGTCTACCGCATAGAGGATCTTCCAGACCAGATGAATGAAGTTTGTCACTAAACATCGTTGAATAAAGAAAAAAACACCCAAGAATACCCACCTTTGTAATCTAAGGTCTTGCCAGGTTGTTTGGTCAAAAGCTATAGTGTTCCATATCTTGGGATTAACATAAGTCGTTCTCAAATTGACTTTTGTCTCTGAACATCCGTTATTCGGCATCACTATGTGTTTAGCTTACGAAGGGACTGACCACGCTACTGGTAGGTACACTTCAGACGAACAGATTAGGATCCAGTACACAATCTTAGCATGATTTGTCTCAGATAAACACCCTGTGTGGTACATTGATCACCCTGTGTGAGTTACACTTAATATCACAATACGTGTATATTTACAATGGTTGTAAAGTCTCGAGGCTTTAGTTGAGATACTGCTGCGAACTTAGATATTATCACAAAACCAAGATCAAGTATCATATTCAATCCAATATGGGTCATTGTCTCAATCCTTATTTCTCATATTTTCTAATACTCTCACATTTTCTCATGTCTTCCAATATCTATTGCTACATCTTAGTGCTGAATGATGTTTTCTGAAGCCTTCATCGGTTGATACCACCGACCGCTGTCTGGTGCCTTCTTTGCGAGAAATATGTGCATAAACTCGCGAATACTCGGTGACATATTTCTCCGCGATACAAAACGTTACCGCGCTTCCAAAACGAGGCTCCAGGACGTGATGTACGAGACCGTATAGACGCCCGTATTGCATACGTGACAGCTCTGGCTGAAAATGCCATGTGTCCAGTGAGCTATACCCGGCGTTTACACTAGACAACTAAAACGTGACGACTGTAGATCGTCTAGCCAATAGTCGTCACATAGTGCTCGATTACGCAAAATCAGCCGCAATAGTCGTCAACTCAAGAATTTACTCAAGCATTTACACTTTTGATATGTAACGATGTCTACCCATAGACAGCTGAAATTCGTCAGGTGGTGAAAATTAAAGAATCTCTGCCTATCATCGTCTAGTGCAAACGCCGAGAGTGAGAATATAGGTTAGTCCTTCTCACAAGTAATTTGATACATAAGTAGAAATCTCTCCTTTTTTGAAACACCTTGCCAGCACATATCATTCAAACAGGTTCGCTTTGCTGACTGGAGATTTTCCATAGCAAGTGCATTATCCAAGAATAAAAAACTTGTATTCAGTGCAGATGACATCAGTTTGACAAAATCCATCTCGACCAACGACTATGTGATGTATTCGCAAACTAGGAGCTAATGATATTTCCATTTACAATGGATGAGCGCGGTACTTCTAAAGTATAATAGACTCTCACATAATAACTACCTTGATAAAACAACTATCTGCAAACATTATTGCTTAGACCCAATCATTCATTCTCTATTTGCTGTTACATGGTCAGTAAGAGCACAAGGGTGAATAACTAGTCAAACAGGATTGCTGGCTCTTTGCCATGTAAGTAGTCTGTTCCATCAGACATCAGTGTGCTCCGATTGTTAGTAGCAGAAGGCAGTGAGTAGTTGTGGGGGTGGAGGTTGGGTTGCAGGGCACCCCTCTCATAACTTCTCTCAAACTATATGTCGTATTCTGTAAAGGTTCTCACGTGGCTACATGTCAGGAAGAATTCTAACCCCTACTGACTTAGAGGCAATGAGAAATACACAATGCCAGCTAGCGGGGATACTGTGCACTAATCTTAGATCGAGCCGCACCGCCGCCGCCGCCGCCACCGACGCCGCCACCGCCGCCGCCGCCGCCGCCGCCGCCGCCGCTGGGGCATGAAACCCAGTGACAGGCCCCCACCTATATGCCATATCCCATGATATTCAACCTACAATATCTCAGCTAATACTTGGAGTAGAAAGACAATCTAAAAACCACATTTATCACAGTATTGAGATCTATACATTGGGATCTATACATTAAAGGAGTATAATTCAACAACAAATTCTAAATTTCTGACATAGAATATAATATATGCACACATTCAGCTGATAGAAATGAGACAAATACATGAATAAAGTCAGATGTTTTACAATATATAGCAGAAATTCTTTATTTTCATATCTTAATAGATCATTGTAAATTTGTAACAACACATGCTTAAATATTGTAAAGGCTCTCTCAAGGCTACATGTCAGGAAGAATTCCCACCCTTACTGACTTTGAGTCTGTGAGAAATATACAATGCCATATATATACATATATGACATAAATGACCCAGCACACAGAGAACCAAGAAATATCATAACCAGAAGGCAAGAAAATGTAGTGTGAAGGTAGATACACCGAAAACAGAAAAATTGAGGAAATCCCCCCTATATATAGGTGCCCCTTTATGGGACAAAGTCCCTAAAGAAGTACAAAAAACAACTGATGCTTCTTACTTTAAATTGAATGTAAAGATCCTCCTCCTAACATTGTAGCAAATACCCAACTATGCCAAGGAGCAACCTGTCATGTCCTGTTTGTCCTGTTTGTCTTGTCTATACTTACCTGTTCGTTTTCTGGCTGCAATGGAAGAATGCCTAATATTTGGCGAATTTGTACGTCTTTATACTGAATTTAAAAAATATAGCGGGGAGACAAATATATCAATATGTTGTCAGATGGTTAACAATATATAGTAGAAATTCTTAATCTTCAAATCTTCATAGATCATAGTGAATTTGTAACACAATATGATTAAATATTGTAAAGGTTCTCGCAAGACTACTGTGAGGAAGAATTCTCACCCCTACCGACTTTGAGCCAGTGAGAGATACACAATGCCATATATAATATTGTATCTGTACTCATTTGGCATTGTAATAAATTAAAAGAAAATAGGTTGGGCTGATAATTATAAATATCTAAAATTCATAGTTAATTGATATACTTTTCATCATCCTCTGATTTTGCTTGTGCAATTAGCTTATACATACATACATGTAGACCCAATTTTACCAGACAGAAGTGCATAATTTAGTAACTTCGGTTCTTTTTAAGATACCAGGAAACGGTTTTCAGATTCATCATCGCCTGTGTCTCTTCTACAAATTGATATATGATACTTGTATATTGCATTAGAGGATATGCACTAATCTAATAAAAAAGCTTAAAAGAAATGATTCACTTCCTATTCACCAGAGGGCACAAGTGCTGCCCCCTATGTGCAGAAATTGGAAGTTGCCATTTCAAAACAATAACAATGATTACAATAGCGAATGAACTAGGAAAATGACTGTACTGGTAGAACTACTAAATTGAAAATGATAGAATTTAAGAAATCAGTAGAGTGTAGAGGTGTAGAGAATTGGCTGCATTCACACGTTGGCTGGCCGCATTTTCACGCCTGTACTCGCTTTCACATGCTCCTGGCCCCTTGCTAGTACTCCCGCATGCACGGCCGAACAGGACGTCTGCCTGGACATGTACAGACATGAATAATGCATGGATTTTGACAAAAATGGTATCAAATAAAAGCCAAGGCTCAGAGGAGTATAGACTTCTCGATGCAATAAAATGATATTGGCCAGTTTAGACAATTAGTTCGATTATTTAGTGCGAAACGTCCGATAGAATCATTCCAGTACCGCACCTGCACAGCAGTTTGGGTGGCGGGGTGGGGGTTGGGGGTCAGGGTGCAAGTTCTAGCAGGTGGTAATTACCTCACAGGCTCTAAGTCAGTAGGGGTAAGAATTCTTCTTGACATGTAGCTGTGTGAGAACCTTTACAGAATACGACATAGAAGTGTGTGAGAAGTTATGAGAGGGGTGCGCAGGGAGGGAGGGTTTTATCTGTGGTCAGGAAAGGCACAAGGGTGAAGAACCGTCAAACAGGTTTGCTGGCTCTGTGCCATGTAGGGAATCTGTCCCATCAGATTCCAATTGTTAGTAGAGGAAGTCAGTGAACAATTGTGTGGGTGGGAGTGGGAGTGGGCAGGGGGAGGGGGTTGGTCTGTGGTCACTAAAAGCACTAGGGTGAATAACTGGTAAAACAGGTTTGCTGGCTCTGTGCCATGTAGGGAGTCTGTCCCATCAGAAATCAGTGTGCTCAGAATATCAGTGTGTCTGAATAAAGTGAGTTTAGGTCTGTCCCATCAGATTGGAAAATATAAATACGACATTTAGTCATTATCATCATCTGATAGTTTGCTTTTCTAGTAGCAGATGGCAATGTCCATAAATAAGCTTTTGTTATTTATTGGCAGGATTAATATAGTGAATCATTTATACCCCAAAATACTAAAACAAAAGTTCTATTTTCAGGAACCAAGTTGGTTGTGGGACTGGGGTATGGTTAGGCTGGGATACTGGGCACCTGATCCTTTTACCAGGCCTTTATAGTTGGTGCATGGATAGTGAAGGGATAGTTTTTTTTGCAGGAACCTGAAAGCCTGTGCATTCTAACCTCTAGGTGACGTGTATGAGCGCGATTTCCCACTCTCAATAAATGACGCCTTTGACCGACGCCTTTTAGGTGAATAACAGGTGTGCATACATACATAGGACCAGTATCTTTGCGGTACGTGTGTGTAACAACACCTCACATATCAATGCAGATAGTGACAGAATGGGCGGCATAGACAGGGGATTAACTGTAACTTGGCATCCACCCCATTACCCTCAGTTACAGCTCTCAGCCTCCCTGCCCTTTGCACGTCCTGTCTTTGCACGTCACCTGACATTTGCGACCAATCCATTAACTACTGCTTCACAAGGTTACACTCACACTCACAGTGCACCACCTTGGCCGCAGACAATTTGCTGGGAGACTGATACAGTCAGTTACTCGATCTCCCAACACAAGTATTACCCGGGTATCCTCCGTATGAAAACAATCATATCAGGAAGGGTATTACTCTATCATATTAGGAAGTGGATGACATGACTATCGAACTGTGGAGATGTTAGAATAACTGAAATAATATTAGGAAACATCCTTACTGTGGACGAAACGTTTCCTGTTCGAGGTCAGTCTTTGAATCAAAGACTGACTGAGAACGAGAAACGTTTCGCCCACAGTGAGGACGTTTGCTTATTATTATATACCTTAAATCGATGAAAAAACGTTATTTTGATGACTTATTAAGTCACACTCACAGCGGGCACGAACATTATTATTACTGCACCCCTAGCAGCGAGCAGTATTTCATAGACATTCGCACACAGGTATATAATAATACAAGACACGACTAAGATTTCAGCATGCTGCTCATACGAAAGTCTCGAAGCTCTATCAGCACTGACATAGTACAACTTGTCATTACTCAAAGATCACCAACTGATGATACTGGAAAACCCATACATTTCCGTTTGTCCGAACTTATGCTATCACACTAAGTATAAATACAAATTCTTTCTTGATAACTTATGTGGAAATGAATGGGTAAGCCGACTAGGCGGGCTCACGTCCCGGACAGTGCATTATAGTCCCCGGCAGAAGCCCTCATCAAACGGCAGAGGAGACCTGTTTGAATATTATGACCACCCAGCGCCAGCCTACTTTAGTGTTGTCATGTCTACAGACAGAAGTCATTGACCACCATGTACAAATGAAAAGCCGTTTCTCCCCTTACTCAAAATTTCTATTGTTTGAAATCCTTTCTAGGATACTTACATTGAATGCAAAAATCTATCAATATGTCCTAAGTCTTATCAAATATACAGAGTCAGCTTCAATTAATGTGACAGGATTTTCAATGAGTTCTAAGAGTGGGTAGGGTCACCATAAATTACGCACGCACTAAGGGTGGGGGTGGGCTATATAGGGGTCAAAGACTTTGGAAATTTTGCGTATGCTCCTTCTTTGTTCTATTGCGTACAAAATCGGGAGCGGGGGTGGGGGTGGGTGGTGGGATCAAAAATATTGGAAATTCTGCGTACATACTTTATGGATGGCCCCGCATCTACTTAACGGCTTGCAATAGATATATATCTGGCGAAACATCATTCCTCCGGTAGAGAGGAATAGAATTGTAGTCATTAGTATGACATAGAGAGGGCTGAAGGTAATGGATAGGAAATCAGTATATTCTGACAGTACATTAAGTTTGATTACTGTGATTTAAGCATAGATTCTCGTATGGACGAGTCTGGGTAACTGTATATGATAGCTACAATCCCGCGCCATTATACTCCATTAGGTAGCACTGAGCAATGTATTTAAAGAATCGCAGCTTTTCCTATTCCCAACCACAGACACCGTGCGTCGGAAATAGTAAGTTAAGTTCATAGGAAGGAGATGAGTAAATTGATTTGGAAAACATATGCCTCATGGCCAGTATTGTGTTGCAAACCAGCGAGGTGTTTTTAAAGAGATAAGTTCGATCTTATGGTGGTCTTGGTTGTATTCTCGTACCCTAAAGTCATCAGTTTCCACGAAAGAAAGTCTTGCAGGACGATCAGGAAAATATCTTTATTTGGGTGTTTAAAAAAATCTTAATCGTGATCCATATCATTCAAAGGCCTGTTCTACCTCCATTATCGGTCCTACTGGAAGACAACCCCAATGGGTGTCATAGTAGCACATTGGTTACCGGAAATAAAACAAGTATGCTAATCTCAGCAAAAGATGGCTGCCTAAAGTGTAGATTGATGCTATTTTCATATTTTCCTATACATACTTCTATCTTAGAGCTACAAAGAAGGCTTATTTGTAAAATGGAACTCAACAACGATTTGGCCTCCAATAAATCATATTTGGTCATTCAACAAAGATAATCATCGTGGAGGACAGGTCCTAATCCTATGATTCCAAAACTCAATCTGATTGGTTGTCTACAAAGATATGTCTTCCACTGAGACCAGAAAGGTTTAAACGATAAAGATTTAAACGACCACATTTCAACAAAGCAACTACATCTAGATCCTTGTCAATATCGCTCTTGGTTAGTCCTAATCATAGGCGTTCAGTTAACATTGTTCTTAATTCTAAAAATACCTCCCTGAACTATCTAATGGACAGAATATGCATTCCCTAGCTGCTGAGATAAGTTTGCATCTGGGCAAATTGTCTTCGATACTTTTGATTAGTTATATCTCATGCGCTGTAATTGCATCAGTGTCAGCCGGGGCCTTTCACTGATTGAGTAAAAATAACATAAGAACTGACATTTCTAGGTCGAAACCTAGACATGACCAAACCTCTTTTTCTCATCAATTAAATTGGAGGATCAGAGTTGCAAACATATCAATAACAAAATGTATCAAAACGTAAAGCTTGAGCTGAACCGTAGAGATTTATTGACTGTGCTTGATCTTGGCCAAGCAGAAGGTCTCTGCCTGAACTGTGTGACCCAGATTTGGGTTTCCTGAAGCCGGCCCTGGAGGGTACGTGAGGATCTGCGTGTGGTTATCAGTGACCACCTATCATGCACTAAGTAGGTCTACACTATCCACCTCTATCTCCTCCAGATCTCCTCCAGGAGGGCAGGGATCACTGCGCACACCTGCCGCGCATCGCAAACGCCATGAAGGAGGTGGACGAGGACCAGGCAGTGACCTCCAGATGACCTTGAGCTGACCTCAGCACGACCTCGGGACGGATCCTTATCCCCCGTCCTCTCTGACTGCTTTATGACGACACTGGAGACGCTGCCATGAGAGGGCAGCACTCGACATGCAGGGCTGGATGATAGCCTGGTCCCTGGCCCGTCGCCTAGGTATAATGCATTGGTTAGAGCACCAGTTTAGGCATTGGCAGGCATGTAGACAGCAGTGACAGTATGGGTTAGTACCAATCATGAATCGTAGGCTATAGGAGGCATGATATTATCCATTGCATATTGTCTCATTTAACCTATATAGCTTAATCTGAAAGTTTGATTTTCATTGCATCTATGATTTGTTAGGAGGCAATATGTATACGATAATGTACACATGCAACTTATGTTTTTTGAGACTTTGATTTATACTGGAGGGTCTATTAGGGTAGCACCCTGTTTTCAGTAGGCTCCAGTGGACTTAACTTAACTCAAGGTTGTAATGAGCGATGGGGGAGGTGGGGAATAGCAGGCGGGGTAAGAGGCGGACGGGGGACCTGGAAGGAATAAATGTAACTGGTTGACAGTAGGTAAGGAGTAACGATAATGAAGAGAGATACGAGGCAACTATTGTATGAAGGTCATCTTGCGCAAAACTTTCAAGTTGATTCGGTTCTTTTTATTACACCCCTCTCTCTATTATGCAATGTGCTAGTTCGAACAAACTTGTATATTTGTACTGCGAAAAACTCACCATTGTGAAAGACACTCTTTACCTTATAAAAAAAGTGTGGCCTCCACAATCATTTATGCAAAAAATAGTTGCAAGATAGCCTTGAAACCTTCGTGCCTTCAAACCTGCTACTTTGCGGCAGGTACCGCGACTATCCAGCAAAAATATAAGGGAACAATTACATCACTATTATCTTAATAGTAAACAACGAAAACACCCATCAATGGATCAATATCCCCAGGAAAACCGGTTGCATATGGGGTTCTGCAGAGATTTGTGTTTGACTGTTCATGATATGTGTACTGGTTTGGATGATAGTAAATAGCTGTAATATTCAGATGACTTGGTTGTTCATGCCAATAGTCTAGTATAACCTTAAGTCCAGATTAGAAGCAGAGTTACAGATAAAGGAATGGTGTGACATAAATGGTCTAACTTTTAACACTAGGATGAAATCCCTGCCATGAGTTGAAATTAACAGTAGCCTGACCTTCTCAATAGATATCACATGCATGAAAATAATCAGTTATCAGTAAAGTTATTCAATTTACTTAAATTTCGAAAGTCAATTTCAGCCGATGCTGCTAGTCTAACGTACGACATATACTTGAATAGTGTGGTACCTCGCCTGATGGTACTACTGCCAACGTGATCAAACTATGGCTGAACTGCATAATGTATAGAAAGTGGAATACCGTGGCCATTGTAGAACAATACAGCTGCTGGAGCCTATGTAAAGGATGTCGATGAAAGAAGAATATCGTGATAGAACAATACGAAACATAGACAGCGACGCTAAAATCACGTAGAGATACAGAGCAGGGAAATCCGAAAAAGCTCTGATGTTTAGAGGTTTCGTTCAATAGATTAACCTCAATAGTATTTTGCATTTAAGAAAAATAGTAAGCGTGAAATTCACATACAATCAATAGAAATAATGATAACAAAACCATCACAGCCAATGGATAGTTGGTCATATATTCATCCCATTATCATATATGTACATACAATACATGTATATGTTTATTTCTCTTCTTTTTTTTCATCTATTCTAATAGATGATGAAAATCAGTAACATATCTATTATTAAGTAGTATGGAGTTTCCATTTGAAAACACTATCAAAAAGATACTTTACACAAAAGGTAGTGCAGTGCATTGTTAGAGCAGACAACATTAAGCATCTGCTGGTTCCTGGCGTCCTAGAGTTGCAGGTGATTTTGGCATTCGTGCAATGGAAGGCCAGTAAAGGGCAGCTCAATACAAAGTCATTGCCAGTCTTCTAGCTTGCTGGTCTGTATTTGACAAAGTTTATAAGAAGGTAACTCTGCTCATACTCATGCTTGGTGTGATATCACTTCCTTCACTCATCATCCCTCCCAGCTTGGGAGATGATTTACGAAAAACACATTACAATGTGGATTCACATGGGAAAATGTCTTTCAATCATTTAGAATATCACGATGCAATCTTCGTAACCCTTAAACTAAACTGTCTTCATTTAATACTACTGACAGTCTACTTAATAAGGAAAATGAAATAAAATCACCATTGGCATCACCATTTCTGGGGCCATTAATAACAGTTATTTGGTATCAACAAAGTGAATGGGTTGGTTTTTATGCCAATACCGTTCATTTCCCTTCTTCTACCTAATATTGATATAAGCAAGGCTAACCATCCAAAACATGGTAGTGTAGGCGTCTATGTAAGTATATCAATATAAACCTAAATAATATAATAAACGCACACAGTGGAAGTTAAAACCGCCGTAATGACTTCATTCACACGTTTTATAAGACGTGGTGTATGTCTTTTGTCCGCTTCCTATCGCCGTCAAGATGCCTATCGACTAGAGGCGGCTTTTTAGCCTTTTGTGGTGAGCCACGGAGGCAGGAACGATGTTGGTGTTTGTGGGACCAATATATCTACACTCATTGATTTATTGCAGTAGTGTGACTGGATGACAGGGCGTGGGTGATAGCGGCGGGTACAAGTCCGTTTGTCAATGCTATGACTATACTGGACACTTTCAGGGCACTATAGATAAGACTATACAGCTGTTGGACATCGATATATATATATATATATATATATATATATATATATATATATATATATATATATATATACATGCTAAACATGCAAGACCTACCTCGGTCAATTTATATTTAGCATGGTGCAAGAAAACGGACATATGTTATGATATTAGGATACACTACACACACATACAGTCTGTTTACCCGTCCCTGTGTGAGTCTCCTTGCTGTCTCTGTCATCTTCAGCTAGTATGTATATAACACTCTTTATCTGTCGCTCTGTGTCTCTTTCCCTGTCTTCATAACAGTCCATGATCAAGGGTTTCAGCAAGTTTATGGTCAAGGCTTGGTGTCAGGGTTGAAGGAAGTAAAACTGGTTTGTCAGGTCTATACAAAGTGGGTCTGAATTGAGTTTAGTCAAGTCTGTCCCATCAGATATGACAGCCTGAACACAATGTTTTTACGTCTGGCCAGGTTTGAAAATGCAATCATCCAATCATTATTATCATCTAATAGTTTCCTTTTATAGTAGCAGATTACAGTAGCCATAACTGAGCTTTATTATCTATTGACAGGATGGACATACTAAATCATTTGTCCTCCAAAAGACTCTATAAACAAAAAGTTCCTTTTTGAGGAACCAAGTCAGTAGTGGGGCAGCGGATATGGTCAGACTGGGATACTGGACACCTGAACATTTACCAGGCCTCTATAGTTGTCACATGGATAGAGAAGGGTTAGTGTTTTTTATGCAGAAAGCTGAAAGACCACGGTACCATTCTGACCTCTAGGTGACGTATACGGGGGCGTTTTCCTGCACTCAATAAAGTCCTCACCCTCTCAATCAATTCAGAATAACAAGCTGAGAAAACCTGACAATGATTCTAAAGCATCAAACTACAAGACAAATGCCAACATCCTTTTAAACGAACCATGTTGGGCATTGGCCCTATTGCAGGATTTGATGGGAGACGCAGGCGGGGGACACCGACAACAAACCGCTCTGGGGCGTCCCTGCAGGGCCGACTGACGAGCACAACAGGAGTTCAGCTTTTAGGTGCCAGTCAATCACATAGTGAACCTGTTCCCTGAGGGGGGTGCTCGCTCAAAGAGCTAACACGAGCGGCTTCCACCACCTCAGAGACTTCTTCAGTAATACCACCGTAAAACTCTGCCTTCAATTAGCACTTACCATTGATGCTACTGTAAAACCCTGGAATTAATTAGCAGCCTCCCATGCTGCACTTCTAATATCTTAAGTTCTATCAGCGCCGACTATTGATGCAGCTCTTAAACCCTGACATTTAATTAGCAAACCTAAGACACAGACTAAAAGTAAGAGTCTTGGGTTGTGCAAATAATTAAAAGAGGTTTTCTAAAAGAAAATACTTTTAAAGCGCTAAATCCACCAGAGACCCAATTTAATCCAAAATGGGTGGTTGAAGAGATTGTGAAAAAATGTGGAAAATTGCATCAAGGTGGACAGATATATTTTTCTGGTGGAAGAGCACCTAAAGTTCGTGCTGGTTCGTGTGCATGCTCTCCAACTTCCACTGACCACGTTGGAATGAATCGGAACCCCTAAGCCCATCTTCCACCAACCAAAATAGATTTTCTCCGAGTTTTGATTGAATGTATATGCTTGCAACTTCCCATGGTACGACTCGTTGTGTTTTCTTTAACCAAAAGCTTAAATCTTTTAATTACCCGCCAAATTCTAACGGACATCTTGTATGTGAATTCATACTTTTTTAACCAAAATTTGGGCTAAATGGGCTTAAATCGGGATAGAATTGTTGGCATTTTTGGTGGAGATATTTTGCGATTTAAAGTTAATCCACGATTTGTCCGAAATCTGCCAATCAAACTGATTCTGATGGATTTAGCACTTATACTGATCACTTTTGTGTGAAGATGATATGTCACCGATTCTGATGGATTCAGTACTTTTACTCATGACCACAGTGTGAAGATTATGTGACTTTAATACTCAATGATCCTTTAGGAATCAAAACTAAATATATGGATGTCTTTGAAGTTACTATAGGATTTATTCGTAATGTGAGAATCATCTTTTTTATTGAGAAAAAAAGTCTCTTAGTCTTGCTGAGTTTTTCGGACGCTTTGTTGGCATTCTACATGTACATGGATCGTAGATCATGGTTTCCTACATCGAGATCAAAGAGATTAAATGGCTAAAGTAGCAGTTAGAAGAGGATGAGAAATGGATATAGATGAATAAATCTATCATGATGATAATCGGTATAGTAGCCAAAGCAATAGAAAAAAGAAAATGTCTGAGTAGAAGTGACAATCAGGTGCAATAAAACTGAAAATCTCCCAGTCATGATAGACGAATTGTGACGTTTGTTCGATATGCCTCTGTGGTCTAGATTCTTGACAATTTACATAGCTAGAACTACCAGTCATTCATAAATCATTATCTGGACTTCATGATATCAAATAGAATTACATGCAGCACTCGGTCAAATGTGTCTATGTAGTTATTATGTTTATATGTTCATTCTGTGATAATTCTGTGATAATTTCCAAAATGCAAAGGAACACAAAACAACATTGTCTTGCCATGTCCATGAGAATGTCATATAGCATTCTCCTGCCGTATCTATGGGAATGCCACATGGCTTTGCCCTGCCGGGAAAGGGTTTTAAGGTAGATACAACGGGATGAGCTGAATAAGTACCATATTAGCCACCAGAAAGTAATCCCGGATTAGGATTCCTCCTCCGCTCCTCACTAACCCAGCAGGGACTGATTAATCCGCCGGCTTTGAACTCCCAAACACACACCTCCTGGTTGAGCTCCAAGACGAGGCTACTATTAATTAGGTCAACGTCTTGGAATAGGCGTGAGAAAGCCCTGAGGGGATAGGACGATCCCTAGATCATTGAAGGCTTCATGCTGGGATGATCCATTAATCTAGGAGGATCTTAATCAGGGTTCCCTCCTCCCTGTTGTCATGCTGCGATGTCCTGGGCGTCTCCTCTGACGACGGAGCGTCTCCCGGGTACCCGGCAGGACGCTGTATCTATAGTTACCACATGTCAACATTTAAAACGTGCCGCGCTGTCTAAATTCAATATTCAATGAGAAAAGTGCGATAATGAACGAAAACTGAGTAGATCAACAAGATCATCTGAGAAACCGGATATACGACACCAACGTTATGGAATAAAGCGTACATATCCTGGTAATGAATTGACCTTGATAAATATCTATTGCGTTAATGAGTAGAGGCATGGAGAATTGACATATAACCTTAGAGGGCCTATGGTTTATATGATATTCATTTCTAGAAACCTGTCTGTTACAAAATGGGAATATTCAGATAAACATGTATGTATAACTGTACGTGTTAGTTGGAATCCAGGGGCGGCAGCGTTGCCGCTACAGCATTAAATCTAATCATCCAATTCCCTTCAATTTTGCTATGGTGACGCTGGCACCCTTAATATATTTCATCCAACACTACTAGATCTACTGCTAATAGCGGCGAACGAACTAGAATTCATTAAAATCTAAATCTTGGGTGTCATAATCAGTCATTACCCCGTTGGGTGCCATAGGGTTTTAATCCTCTACATCATATATGTGACCCCTAAGTTACTGTTAAGGATTGCTTCTTTACAATTTTGTCGATTGAACATTTCAGCAACAAGTCCTCCATTATGTGGCTTTGAAGGTGACAATCCTTCATTACAGGTGTGTGTCTTGCTTACTAAACATCAATGCACAGCACATCGCTGAGACTATAGCATTTCTTAAAGATTAGAAAATAATACCTGGATTGTCCTTTATCATAATGATGAAAGAAACCTTACATGCACAAATTGTTAACGGTATGCATTAAAGTAAGGTATAGTGCCCTCCGTCTAGGAACGTAAAGAGAAGGGTATATTACAAAGACAGCAAAGATACCAGTGGTGGTGCAAATCAAATCCCTCATCCAGCACATACAGCTGTATACTCAGCTGACACCACTGGAGATAAACCTACTTGTGCGCTCTAACATTGCTACATTGACACATCAGCTTTACAGCGAGTTGTGGAAACAGAAAATCTGCACATCAATCATCTGTTCATTCTGTCAATAAGGGATAAAGCCCTGTTTAGAATGCTTAATCCGGTACCAGGTTGGCCTAATCTTATCACCGATATTCAGTACCTTTAGTAATGGAATAAGCTGTTAAGGTTGTGTTTTGGAAAGCTTTAATGAAGAAAAGTAGAGAGCGATAACAGTGTTCTGTTCAGGGAAAAGGTTGAATCTGATCAAAATACCATTAGTGAATAACAGGAGCATCCGACAGTGAGGACAATTCAGAATGTTAAATCTGCAGAGAACGTCCCTAGTATCCGTATACAAATTCCTCCAGTCTGTCAATAAATCAGTCTTGTCCGGCTCGTGGTCGTACCATGTACTGTACTGTGTCTGAGTTTTGACTTCCTTGGTCTGAAGATCTAACTGTCAGCCAGTCTGGTTTTTTATACTTCACAAGAAGCTAACAGAGTTATCACCACCAAGATCTGATATTTAGATAAATTAGGCATTCCTTTTAAAGACAAATGCGGGTAGGTGCTGCCATCTGATTTCATGAAAATATTGCAGTTTCCCATATACACCCATACTTAAGCACTTAGCTTCTCCAGATGGCCTTCCCATAGAAGGTAACATGGTTACATAGTATGTTTTTAGCATTTCTCATTTGTATATGTTCCAACTATCAGAATTCAGAATTATTTGAAGATAGCAATAGAACATCAGTGTCATCTAGCCACGAAGTCAAAATATTGCAGTTTCCCATAGACACCAATACTAAGGCACTTATCTTTTCAGATGGCCTTCCCATAGAATTTAGCATTGTGACATGCCTTTTTTTCATTTTCCATTTGCTGATATATGAAACTTATATTATCCAGAGTTATTTGCAAAAATCAATAGCATTTAGAAATCACCCAACTACCAGCATTTGTCTTATGCAAGAATGGTATAAAATCCTGAAGGTAGGTGCAGTGCATTGTTGGAGCAGACGACATTTACCATCTACTGGTTCCTGGCGTCTTCGAGCTGCAGGCGATTTGGGTTGTCGTACAACAGAAAGCCAGCAAAGGGCAGCTGATGATAAGGTCATTTCCAGTCTTCTAGCCGGCTGGTCTGTATTTGACAGAGACAAACTTGCGCCATGACAGAAGTTTATTAGTAGGAAACTCTACTCATGGGTTGACGATGTTGGGAGATGCTCCTGTCGACTTTTGGGTTTCTACTGCTACATGGTCCAGATCATGTTATGCTATCCGAAAGTATGCCATCAGTTCGTTCAAAGTAGTGCACGTCGAACTATTAGACAAGAACAAAAATAGAAAAATATATCTGTTATAAAAATCGAAACTGTATAAAAATGAGGTATGTAGCCATATGTAGTATTTAGAAAGGTTTTTAACAGGCATTGGCAAAATGTAAGTAGTATATAACAATGGGAGATTTTAGTCATTCGTGTATTGAGAGTAGTATACTGAAATGGGGGATTCGATAATTCATTTAATGGTAGTAGTCTATTAGAATTGTCTTCTGCATCGGTTAAAGTGATATAATAATTCATTAATGCCATTGTACATAACAGAGGTACCAATAGCGATAACCCTTTATAGACTTGTAGATTTAGCTCGGATGCTATTTCGAAAAAGAGTTCAATATCTCTGAAACGTTTCAAACTACATATCTTCGATCATTGGACTTTGATATTAGCTGAGATACAGATTAATACTTTATGATATTGACATGGAAGACAGGATGACTATAGTTCAACATACGAGGCATCACCCACAGGTGCACTCAGGCGTGGTGTTGATACAGGCGTTTGGGGGTTGGTCTCGTGCTATGTGGGAGTGATATCCGGGTGCCTGGGGTGAAATACCGGTCGATTGAGTACCCGCTGGGGTACATTCCCAAGGGTTGGCATGGCAACATGACCCGTCAAACACGCTTATTTGGGTCGTCAGTAATAAGCACGCAGGCAATGTGAGTCTCATAGAAGTGGACGATTCGCCATTTTCTTGGCGCATGGGATAAGGATGGATTTGAGTGTCAGTCGTAGTGCTTCCCTAGGAAATTAGGTAAAGGTTTCAAACGGTATTTACTTCATTTGATTCGGCTGGACGTAAGGTGGGGTAGAAAAAAATGTAATTTGTTAAGACAAGCAACAACACATTATACACCAATAATAAAACAATGATGCAAAAAAACAATTGATTTTCGCGGTTTGGTGATACGAGAAAATGTGGGCGATAATAGAAGCAGAGGAGCAAAGCCAAATGTCTTCTGCTTTCCTCAACTCGCTATCAATTACTTCAAGTCTCCTCCTTTCTTATCGCCTCGGAGAAATCGAGCTTCTCGATGCCACCACCAGAGGAGGAAGTTGCTGCAGTAGCCTGCTGAGAGGTAATAC
The DNA here is from genome assembly GCA_950022655.1 of Alentia gelatinosa. Classification (NCBI taxonomy): domain Eukaryota; kingdom Metazoa; phylum Annelida; class Polychaeta; order Phyllodocida; family Polynoidae; genus Alentia; species Alentia gelatinosa. Next base: position 26,724,187 of record OX465590.1, on the reverse strand, counting down.
CCACGAACGTGTACTTTCTTTTCCCACTGCGGCCGAAAATCCGTTCTGATTTAATTTTGGTTTCGAAAACTCGTGTTGGCCAATCAATCTCTGATTTTCAATTAAGGGATGTGTAATTGGGACACCGCTCTGTTGTTTTCATTGCCGGGTTCACCTACCACTGGGCCTGTCACCAAGCCACAGGATTTTCCACAGCAAATGAATGCAGTTCATATTTCGTACTGTTTACAGTCGTGTCCAACTGCACGTTTAGTGTGGTATTGCAATTTAGGAAAACTGTCTTACCCTTCGTTCAGAGTGCGCACACCACCGCAGGTGAAAAGGAAACCTGCAAACTGTCTTACCTTGGATGTATGAGGTACATACCAATGTCCATTAAGTATTCTGTTACAAAGACTGCCATGTATCCATTTTATCATCCTTATTGTCTTATTCCTTCTGAATTCTATTATTGTCTTTGTGATGCCTTCGTAATTAGCATTACGCACTATTCCCCAACAGTTGTTATATATGAAAGACATTAACAAGACTATTATCGGAATATTTTCTTGCACTCACTTTTCACTGTTATTCATTTTATTCTGTTGATGTTGCCTGTAAATACTGAACTTATCTGTGATTCAGATCTCGCTGATATACTCAATTACTAGTGAGTATGCTTCTCTTAGTATATTCTAAAGGAAATACTGCTAGTATAGATTGAGGTGTCAAAATGTAATGTCGAATACCCACAACCAACATTCCACACCACAATATACCCATGTGCATGCATAGAGGGCCCCAAACTCCCTCTCCAGCCGCTATGCACAATTAAGCGGCGAGCACTTCTCTGCATGTCTGTTTCTATTCACTGATCTGGGGTCGGTGGTTCCCGACTGCAGATCGGTGGTGAATAGTCGGCCAGTATAAATGGCTTATAGACACAAAACTCAAACAACCACGTTCTCAACAGCAGTTAGTCCGCTCGGTTCATCGCGTGATGAGCAATGTCAAAAGAGTGCCCCCTGAGAAAACCCCATGAAAGCTCAGTGGGCAGAGGTCGTGTGTCGTAACTCAGCTTGTGACTACGGCGGGCTGATAACGTCTCCATGACACAGCTGGAGGAGTAAAGGGGGTGGAGCTGGAGGGGGAGGCGGGATGTTATCACCCCTAGAATAAATGTCCATAGGCTTAACATTGGGAACTCGTTCTCCATGCCCCTACAAGTATTACAGTCCGTTCTCCATGGTCTATATCCTGTGTGTTGTCCATTCCATCACTGTGTACAGGGGTGAGATAAATACAGAAAGCAACTCATTTTGGTCAAAGAAGTCATTCTCCAACTCGTTTGAATGCTACATGATATTCACTCGGCTGTCGCCTCGTTCATATCACATCGCATCAAACTCGTGGAGAACGACGACTTTGACCAAAACTTGTTGGTTTCTTCTTTATACTTCAACCGCAAACTTCTACGTTTGTCCGTTACCTCCTATACATCATCTATTAGTGAGACTTGACATGCATAAATCCTCCTCGTTACAGCTTACGTGGTTTCGAGTTGCCGAAGAAGAGCTTTCCATCGTCATCACAGCAAAATGTATGAATTCCGATGATACCTTTTGAGATTTCCAGGAGATCATAATACTTATACAATATTGGTGAATTATGTATTTGATTCAGGAATTATTTGACTCATTTTATCTCTGAATATAAGTCTGTTGATTATCATGTGTGTATCTTCTCATCAATAATTATGAGGTCAATCTAAGCTAACAGGTATTTTCAATGTACGATTAGATCAAACAACACTATTCGTTTTGGTAGATTTCAGAAGCGATGTATTCCATACCCCAAAAAGTTTAATTGTGTTAGAATAAGAAAAGCAACAATATATTCCTTAATCTCCATTCCTTGCTGGGTAATCAGCTGCACCCCCACCAGTTTCAATACAAAGAACATATCCCTTCCTACAAAGCTTCCACACGCTCATGCTTTCCCTGTCCCTCACCCTGACATTGAAACACATAAATTGGCCATCTATCGTCGGGGCTGGAAACAGACCGGGTTGACATAGTAATGTTGACGGCGGACGCTGCGGTCCATCCCGCCAGAAACGTGAGCTCGCTCAGCGGTCCTGCCTTGCCACCCCTGACCCCTCCGAACATAACTCCCAGCCGGCAAGTAACTGGTCTATTGTCCACCCTGCACTACTACCTAATTGGACGGGTCAGAAGGGCAACTGCTGCACCGCCTGCCCTTCGCTACTCCGTTCTAGTAAAGCGGCATCTGTTCCTGCTTACACTGGATGTACAGTAAGCAGCATTCCATCCCTATATATCAATTAATCTACGTTAATTTCTATCAGCAAATGTTTGTGACGATCGTCTTTATCAGCATAAATGGAAGGATTTGTAAACAAGGAAACCTGAGGAGGATGTCGCAGAGCACATACACCTCTGACTGTCCTCCGCTGGAATCAGTTGTGTTTCCTGATTGATTAAATCTCTTCATGATATGACCTTGTCTCTTGTTGATTAAGGACTATAGATTATTTCAGTGCTAAGATTGTCAGTGTGTATTTCACAATATGCCAGCGTTTCACTTCCGGTCAGTGACAACTTGTAACTACAATGAAATTAGAATATATAAGGTCTAAAATGCTTTTGGCTTGGAATCCTACGCTACTGAAATTAATTTTCAGTTGACCAACTTCTCTATGTAAGCGGTTATTGGCTATAGAGGTGAAAAATATCAATGCTTGAGTAATGCGATCTCTCATAGCAGCTATCCGCAATTATGTCTTTGCAAATCGAATCATACAAACCTGCTGCTAAATCTGCAGCTCCACCTAGTGGTATCTGCTCTCCCTCCTACCCTTTATTATGAGAGGGGGCACAATGGACAAAGAAACGCGGCATTGGGCCTATAAGAAGACAGATAGCGCAGTGTGCGATCCGCATGGACATCCTGACCGAACTTCCGGCAAAATCATTACGTCATCCTAGGAACACAACTGTCCTCTGCGTGCAGTATTTATTTTGGGAAGCGCTGTCTTTGCGCATGCGCAGAGGCTAATGACATTCAATCAGGGTCATTGTGACGAGTGGTAATGCATCATTGGCGTGCCTGCCGACTGTATGTACACACACGGACATCTCCGGCATGCCAATAACCTGTATGGAGCAGACGACACTCGCCCACAAAGAACAGACGACCTTCTGGACAATCTTGTTAGCTCGTTTTCCCGCGCTTTCTGATCAGGAGGCGCAGGTTTGGCCTTTGCACTCCGGTCACATAACCTGTTCTTCGTTCGTTTCTTCGGCATTATTAGGTCGTATAATCGTGGTCCAATCTTTACTTTCTTTCTTATTTATTGCAGCTAAGGGCCACCCAGGAAACATCACTTCATGAACCCTTTCTACCGCTGCTCTACTCCTCTTTGTATAATTCGGGCTGAAAGAAAACAACACACACAGAGTATCCGCCTAGCTATGTTAAGACCAAACATGATATTAGTATTTTCAGAAACCTTAGAGTTTTGAGTTCAAAGTTAAATACGATTATGTAGAGGTCTAGGTTCTTTCTCTTGTATTCATAGCACTCAATAGAATATTGGGAACAATGCCCTTAGATTGGTTTGGGATAACCTTACCAACGTTCAGGGGGTTTTAGTATCTTAATGCAGTAGAATATTCAGGCTAGTTTCTTCATCGGATGAAGCTTCTGGACACTCTAGAGGTTGTACCACCTATGGTGATTGCCTCTTTTACACAGTACTATTGAGTTATCCAATATGTGGCGTTTGGCCCACTAGGGTACTTCAGAGTCAGTTGTTCTCGTTTTAGAGCTACATGCATACATAGTTTTTTTTACCATTAATTAAAACGATAATGAATTGAACAATTATCTTCAAATAATTATCTATCATTGGAGCTTCCAAACTAAACACAATTATAGATAAATTCCCAGTTAAATCCCGCATACATGACATAGTGTAGCCATCTGTAACACATCATGAGACCAGTGCAAACGGCTAAATTCTAAATATAATGGCGCATTCGAGTGATGTGAAAGAAGCGACACCGATACAACGTTAAAACAGAATGGCCAATCAGGGATCGTCTTACAAAACAGGCACCAAGTCTGCCATTCGAACCCTTGAATCAGATTGTAATTATGATTTTCTTTTTTTTCCAATCGGCGCAAATTTAAATGTATCAAATGTGGTAAACACCACACCATAATGTCTTGTCTGCCGCGATATCAAAGCCAATCGCTGGATGGGCAACGTGTCTTCCATATTTGTGTTCCAAAGGATGATTGAACGTTTGATATTACCTTGACCTCTTCTCAATTGAAATGATTCGCCAGTAGTTGCTAAAATGCTAAAATGCTTTTGATTAAAAGTATTTCATCCAAAGATTCCCAGATTAGAGCGGGCTTTTAGTCTGACATCAATTATGGTATTTAGCACCGTCCGCCGACTATTTGCCACTTTTGGTCAAAGAAGCGTCAGGTGGAAATTGGGATAGAAATTACAGGTCAAATATTTCTGTATTAAACAATGCATGGCACCGCCTCGCGACTTTCTGGGTCATTAACGAATGTCTCCAGTTACAAATAATCAGTGGCAGAATGAAATCAGCATAGAGCCAATAATCAATAATACTAAAGTGGAAATGGTATGTGTGCTCTGGGGTTCACTGAATATGGGAAGGGATAGATTCTCAAAAAGGACTACCCACAAACTTTTGAACAGTGCCTAAATTATCGGTGCCCATTTTGTCAGCAGGTAGAAAGCCCGCAATAGTGAGAAGTTACATGTTAACTGACAACATAGGTCTCACGTATGTCACTGCCTGGGCACCATGTTTATAGACACCTGTTTTAAAGATGACCAACACTTTGGAATGTTTCAATAAGAAGTATTAGAAAGATACCAAGTAAAGGATCTATGGTACCCTTTAGGTCTGGAATATAGATGCCAATTCATTTCATACAGAACTGACTAATTTGACACACTATGGATACGAAATAACCTAATGCCAACCTTGGGGTATTTCACAGATACCTTCTAGAAATCTTTCTCCAAGTGTTCTGATTGAAAAACCTTAGCGCTGTGTCTTAGGGTGTCACTGTGGGAAACAGTAAAATACTGATGGCTTCATAGAGCATTGTCTTTTATTATCCACCTAATACAAAGTGCCCATAGAAAACACATAGGCAGCGTGTATGGACATACCCGGCGCATACAGATATGTTGTATGCTCCGGGTGGCGCATACCGAAAAATAATGCGTATGGAAAAATAGTGCATAATTAAAATGAACTGATATCGACATGTCACTTGTGCAGAAAAGGTGGATGGTAAATACAATATAGACTGGCTTCAAATAAAAGCGTTTGTATGCCCCTCGGAATTGACTCTACGCAATATCCTCGCATACGCTCGGATATTACTACGTGTCAACTCCTCGGAGCATACGGCCGCTTGTATCTGAACCCAGTCAATATTGTGTATGTATTCACTGACACTCTGTAATGAGGTTTTAGCATTCCTCCCCATACCTTTTATGGGTACAATATGTTAGTAAAGATTAGCTCTTCTCTGACTTTATACCTTATCAAAATATATGACGTCTTAATTTAGACTGATCACAGTAAGCTGAAGTTCGGATGCGAAACGTGGTCAAATTCATGTAAGGTGATGCTTCTCCCTGAGTGCCAGAAATAAAGCTTAGGTTACCATTGGAAAAGCACACACAGGAAAAAATAAAACCAAACAATGTTTTCAAAGGCACATGGCCGTTAAAATATTGTATGCTGACGACTGCTTCATTGGGTGTATTTCTCACTGAGCAAACTCAGACGTTCCACCTAGCGGCCTACAAACTAACCAGCCTGCCCGCGCCCTCTGACGGTGAGGAGTGGAGGTATTGACAGTAAAAGTGTTTTAGCCGCGTCCAGATCGTATAGCCGACCCACCGATCGCAAATATTTGTCTGAGCGTTGAGCGCGGCGACTTGGCGCGGTGGGAGCGAGCTGAAAAGCCGGCATACTCTGTTTGATCATGACTTCCTCAGTGGTGGGGCTGGTCTGAAGCCTTGGTCGACGACAAACAAGGCTGCAGCTCTCCCTCTGCTGAGGCTTTCTGCGGGTGTGAGCCGGGTGTAGAGAAGGAGAGGAGTATGGAGTATGAAATGATGGACCTTACTGTCTCATGCAGTATTTATTGTAAATACACAATTGAATTCGACTTGTCACCCTCTAAAAACCTAAGATATAAGTAATCGAATTTTGCCGAGTCCTTATTTTGGATTGGTTAAATTGCCGATTTGTCAGATATTGTTGATTTTAAGATGGCTGGCATATAGTGAAATCCTCTAAATGATATACCTGTTGGTCGTTTAATATCTGAAAGGATTCTCCTATAGGACTGTTATATGAAAGTTCTTGGACTGTCATAGGACGGTTCATGTTTAATAAACATGAATTGTTCTTTCAAAGGACCCGAAGAAGTGCGGAGGCTTGAAATGTCCTTCCAGACTATTTAATAAGCTGCCATTGTCCGGACCTCGGTCCTGAAAATTCATCTTTTGGAAGGAGATCTCATTGAACTGCATGCTTGTACAATATTTCACGGAGGATGTAGTTAGTATTCACTACAGAGGGCCTAGGCGACAATATTGGATACCACAACCATATAGAAAAATTGAGTTTGGTCCATACTCTAAGTTTTTAGTAAGTTGATAAGCAGATAAATGCTACTCTTGTACTAAGTTTCAGGCTTGTTGACCAAAACCCATTCATATGGCACCATTCAAGTAGACGTAACAGGATCATCAGATTACTTCATTGTATAACCAGCACATGTCTCATGATGACGAAAGTAGAGTAGGAATAAATAAGTTCTGGTTGGGTTAACTAGAGGGGTGGGGAGAGAGATAAGGCTAAATTTGAAATATAACGACTTAAGTACAGACACATAGTTATGATAATGGACACACTCATATTTCGAACATTGACGAAATATCAAACATGATATCGGAGTAGAATAGTGGATTAATGAAGTATATCATCAGGTTATGATCTCATATGGCTGCAATGATATCTAGAAATTGTAGGGTGGGTGGTAATAAGATGGTTGCTCGCCAAATGAATGCCCGGAAAACGACGGCATATCTTGGCATAAGTATATGCTTAAACATATACAATCTTCTACCGCATTATTTCTCATTGCATGTCCATAATCATTAGTTTAGGTGCTTCTTTCTAGAATGTTTTATCTCAGGCTTGTTAGGCTCAGGGTGCAAGGTGTAGGTACATCAGTTCCCTACGTCACGTCCGCGTGTCACGTCACGCCAACGTGCGGAATGTAGGCTGCTATAGGCCTTGACCACAATGACATATCAGGAACCAGCCCATGTGGTGAATGCTGCCTCCAGGAAGGATAGTTCGAAGACTAAAGGTGGATCAGGCAGTGGTATTTAATTTTTGATGTAGAATGTGTGTTCAAGAGTATGGAAAATGGGTTTCGGTATTGATACGTCACAGCGATAGCCAAGGTAGAATTATGGCGAGACTGAATATTTAAATATAGAACTTCATCGAGGATCTTATAACTATTGTGTACTTTATGATTAGAGTGCGGTTCTGGATTTATCTCACCCATTTCTATGACATTAAAGAGCACCACAATATCAGAATAATTAGAATATACTTAGCAAATCCATATGACGTCATCTCACATTCACTACGCCACCCGCTGTAGCGTAGTATTGTCACTTTACGGGGGTGATCGTTGAGTTTTTTTTCTAATGTTATTCCAATGGTTGAGATAAGTAATCTTGCTTTGCGCTCATGTATAAATACCCGGACCTCGTTTAATGAAATCAAGTTTACGTCAAAAAGCTGAAGCTTTGCCTTCTTGATTTCTCTATATTACTCATCTAAGGCCTAGAGCAACGATAGATTTGATTGCCCATACCGACCAGTTTATTACTCTGAGAAGGGTAGATACGAATGGTAAATTTACCGTCGTGGTAGGACATTTCTGTTTGAAAAAGGTGAAAAGATAGTTGTACACTGGTAAACAAATGCAGGTGAGTTATTACTTGTGACACAGCCTCAGGTCTGTGAACAAAGTTAGATTCTATAAGATACGCAGTGAACAGATATAGATGTTATCAAAAGGTACTTATATATGAACAGTGCAAACTGCAACTATATGTAGTTTCCTACTTTGTAACAGGTCAAAAAGAAAGAAGTTATTCATAAACAGACTGTGGTAGGAGTCATTTAACATTAAAACAGTTATGTTATTGCCCATAGAAATATTTCCTGAAAACCACTATGTCTTTGATAAGGGCTGCTAAATCAATAAAAAAAAACCAAAACAATAATCAGTTCACATAGACGAACCCTTTCCCTGCCGGCTACCAGCTATAGCAGCCGCGGTTTAAACCCACTGCACACCAGGGGGCAGCACTAAGACGCGCTACCTGAGATCACAGGTGAGACTGGCCAAGGGATAAAAGGTCGACTGTGGAGAGATCCAAGGCTCTGCAGGTTCCAGGGGGTGGTGGGCGGTGTACAAGGAGGGAGGCAGCCTGTGTGAAGAGGGGAGGGGGAAAAGCTCTTGAACCTTGAGGATAGTCTAGAAGAAGGCTTCGATCGGGCAATTACTGCAGGACACGACAGACAGATTGGATACCAATATTCTTGTACTGTGTAAAGGGTAGGGAGGATGAGGGGAGTGTGTGATATAAAACACTACCATATGGAATGAGCTTAATGCCAATTTTCCAAAGGCGATGGATCTCTCTAGTAACAACCCACTTTTGTTTGTTTGCAGAGAATTTCAAGAAAACTTTCTCAAGTTCTTTTATTTTGCTTCAAGACAAAGACATCGACCATAGACTTATCACTTTACTGGGGACAAAAACGGTAGGCTGTTGATACGTCTGCAGGTGTTGTTACTAAATGATATTCAAAACCCGCAAGCAATTCTAAGATGATGACACTTATTCCACAGATCTTTCTATTGGGGATACAAATAGTTCTGCGATGGAATAGAAGAAAAGATAAAAAAAAAGGTGGAGGAAATGAACTTGGTGCCAATTATTGCAAACACGACTGCAAAATTGTGCGAAGCGGGTTTGCGGATATTACAAGAAACAAGAAGACAGAGGGAATATGACTAAAATAGAAAACAAAATCTAGATTAGATATAGAGTCAAATGAAGGTGACCAACTGAAGCAGATACGTGTACATAGTCTGGTAAAGATAGATTAAGTCCCTATGAAATAAACGGTTCTGCGACGTGATGGACGGAGATAGCATCAGATTTAACAGATACACACATTTACGGTTGTTGTGAGCTGGTTTCATGTACACCAGAACCTCTCTGAACTGGTTAGTCCGGCCATACTCTTCTGGGCGACTTATCAGATTTGACAGGTAGATCAGCCTAGATCCACACGCCATGATCCTTGCAGGATCAACAACAAACAGGATTAGATTAACCTCAGATATCAATGTTGTGTACAGTCTGACCTGTTCTTCCAGGCAAAAAATCACACAAATGACTAGCAGCTCGGTAGAAAATGTTTGTACGATTTCGGGTGTACCATATTTTCTATAGTTACCGGGCGTCCAGCAGGTCTCTGAGCCAGGCGCCTGTTGACAGGCCTGGCGTAATGTGTATGCGAACTCTTCCACCAATCCACCTCTTTCTAGCCGGCAGGCGACAACACAGAGCCCATGTGGCGACCTGGCCACCTGTTCCAGTGAGCATTCATTTCTTCTGAAATGAATGAAGGTGAATAGAAATATGATTATGTAGTTATGATTCTGTATAGCCCACTTTGAACTTTTGGATATTAAGTAATCTCACCTAATCGAGGGTGAGGGTCACAAAGCCACGACTTAGCAGAAGCTGCAAAATACTGCACCATACTGCTAGATATTGATCAGGTGTTGAACTATCGTAAAACTGGATGAGTTTTAATCTTGGCCACCGTATGCCACGACTGGAGTTTGGCATAGTGACTTCATGAGGCGAAGCCTAGTGAGGTCCGGAGCCCAACTGAAATAGATTTTACTGGTGGCAAATGTGTTATAGCAGGCAATCCCAAATTTGAGGCCTGGCATGAAACCTATCTGCTGGAACACCTAGCCACAGGAGAGATTACCTCAAACATCTGCCTAGAACTTCCGCCATATAACCCCCAAGTAAAGGAAATTGCAAATTAAGTTCAAAAGCCCCAAACAAAGAAAGGAGTTTCCTTAGGGGGCTCTACAGAAATATCCATGATAGTACCAATTGAATATTCCAAATAATGTTACTAATGGGTTCGATGAATATTGACATTAACTCATTTCATCCTCTTTATTTGTCTATCCTTTATATAAATCTTTTTCGTAGAGGCGAGCTCCATTCATGACGCTTGTTACTGCTACTTACAAGATGTCCATGTAATATCTATTCAGCAGATGGCGCCTGTATTGCTTCTTTTGATGCAAATAAAAAGTAATTGCTATATGGCACAGACATGATACAGTAATATGATAAGGAACCGTACTCGGCTTCTGTTGATACCTTATCCATGTATATACATACACTACAGAACGCGCTGATCCACCGTCTTTCCTTACACTCTCTGCGCATGCGGTGTCCGTGTAACACTAATACCTGCCGACAAGCCTAAATTACCCCCACCAGGTGGCCCAGGCATATAGTGGAGAATCTCATCCGGTCGTTGGTGGTGGGCGAAATTAGAAGAGATGGCTGGGCTTGGGGCTCTGTGGCTTCAGTCTAGTTTTTCCCTTAAAAGCTATTGTAATTTTCCACATAATTGCTTATATTTATATCCTTATCAGCACAGAATTGAGAGTGAGGGAGAAGCTGCAGTTACATAGTATGAGGTTTGGTGTGGTTTTCTATTAGAAATAGCATAGTAGGCTAAGCTAGATCCTAAGTGGATATCTGTTTTTCTTTTCATTGGATAAATACTGCCAGGGAAGAGGTGCTGGAACCAAATATATACATATATTTACATTTTCTAACCATCATTGCTCGGGCAAGTATCCTGTCTTTTTCTTAAATAGGGATTAGGGGTTTTCCTAGGTAATTTTATATACCCAAAGTATACATAGAGCCTTAAAGCTGAGAAATAGACGGAGTGATATATAATGCATGGAAACTAAAGATTCATTTCAGGTAAAAGGGGGAAAATAGTCATAGCGATAACTGTAACAAAAGAGTATGATTTTATAACAATGGGAATGTACAGAATCGGGAAGTCGTGACTTGAATGTATGTATAATCACCTGCTTAATAAGGATTACAAAATTCTATTTTCTTACCTATTTGTACTATTGACCATCGCCAGGTGGAAAACGTTTAACTCTCACTGTGGGTTTTGAACATACACAATATTGTCTTCCAACATAGTACAGGAAACTTAGACAATATATTCCCGACCAGAATATAGATGCCTCTCTTTGGGCTCTGTCAACATCACCTTCCAAAAGTCGTCTGCTTATCTGAAAAAGAAAAGCATCATACACCCATCCCAGTATATTTATGCATGACGTTCCATGAATATCCATCAATCAATGCAGACAAGATTGAGAAAATTTAAAGCCACGAGAAACCGACATCCATCATTCCGGCCTGGGATGTCACCTGTGGGATGCCATTGAAGACACACATTGACAAGATAAGGAGAAGGCATCCCATCTCTATCTGCCCTCCTTCCATTAGTAGCCTACCCTGTTTCTCCTTTTATTAGTAGCCCACCTTGTTTCATATTGCCTTCTGCGTGCCTATAACATGAGAACCTGATATGAATGCCGTATTGAATCCCCTTACTTCTTACTTCCGTGGTACGTAGAGCTCATCTCCTGGATTACGACCGGATGTATGTATTTCAGGGTGCTGTTGTGTGTTGCAAACGTAAATGTTGGGTATCCTTCCTTTTCGCTGATGCATAAGATACTGTACCATATCGCAAAGATGTCCCGAGAAGGAGATTGTAAATCCGATCATTTCTAACTGGTCTAATTCAGTGAAATATATGAGGGGCTTTTAGAAATTCAAGCATAATCTACTGTAATCAAGAGAGTCATTAAAAAAATCATTTCAGAATTGTGAACGCAGCATGTTTGTTACACATGCGTACAGGCAAATGAAATTCATGCCAATTACAGAATAGAGGACGGGAATGAAAATCAGATGTAGAAGAAAGAGATAATGATATATATGTAGAATTCCAAATGCATTTTGTGGTTGTTGTTTTCCGAAAATGTATTCTGTATGTAGATAACGATAAACGGCAACAATATATTGATTTCATGATACTTTACAATAAGCCCATTAAGGCATATTTGCTTGCTCCTGAGAGTCCACATGCAGTTATATTCTATGAAACAAAACAATAGATTTTCAAGAAAGCTGCCAATTACATGTAGACATTTCCCAAACAGGTTCTACTCTGTTGTATTTCTATTCCAATTACGCTGGAGTTGATATGTAGCAATCGCATCCCATTAGAGTGAAGAAACTAAAATATTCCCCGATGGTTAATTGAAGCCGGATGTACCTTTCCCCATAGACTCGGCACCTTTTTCTGTTGCAGTATTCATGTATAACTCGCGGACAGATGTTCGCAATCACCAGTCACACATTTAATATGTTTTATTTTATCATTTTCTTTTTCCTATGTCCTATGGTATTTCTTGTTTTGCAAAACCAGTCATAAGTATCACAATGAAATACATTAAACCCAAAACTGCTGTCAATATACCCGGGAAAAAGACTTGATCTGCTGCATGTGTTTTTATATGCCACTCCCATGCTCATCTACAAAGGAATATTTTGAAATCATATATTTACATATATGACTGATATCGTGAGGTCATATAACATTTAGCGATAGAAGCAAGTAACAGGCTGCTTCATTCCCAGAAATGTGAGGCAGGCTGAGTATTACCGGTAATTTTTCAGAGCACACTCAGACACATAGCAGAATAGCAGAGATAATTTCATTTCTCAAGTTAAACCTAGTCTAGACGACCATATTACTAAAGACAAGGGCATATAGATCTAATGATCATAGATTTGACTCTCGAGTTATTACTCACCATTATTCTCAGACACCTACCTATTTGGTCCCTCCTCGCAGGATGAATTCAGCTCTGCTTCCTCTTCAGTTATATTCTTGCCTACCATTACTGCCCTCACCTACTAGCATTCTGCTTACCCTTACTTACAACTACGGTGTAACATTGTCAATGTTTAATTAGGGCTAGTTCTTAACTTTATCTGGAGATTTGACTCCTGCCGGTCAGAAATCGGGTCAAAGCCTATTTTGAAGGAAGTAATACCAACGCATGACAAAATGTTGTAAAGTGTAACGCTTTCCTGAGGACACTTATAACTATTGACGTATTTACGATTACATATGAGTTGCCAATGGATATCTTGTACCACTTAAAAATGAACACTCACAAAATGAATATACTTCATCATGAAATTTGCATCCGTTGCAGATTGTCCATTGTTGACAGATGATGCTTTGGTGGATGTTATTAACTCCGTTTTCGATAGTGAACATGGATGTCTAATAGTCCTACGACCAAGACATTCCTGAGGAAATTCTAGAGAATTTCTCACCTCTTCCTGTTCCTTACTAGGCATCCTGATTCTGTTGGTTTCTCGATCTTACACATACTCTCCTTGATAAGACCCTTACCGACTATCTCCCCGTTCCTCCGCTCCAGGACCCGATAACACAGATACCACAATTACATCTTATCGGGTTTCAAAACCGCCATAACCTGCGACAATTTGATTGGAAAACCTAATGGAAGGGAGGTGCAAGGTATCACATAACTTGGTAAGTTCTGCCTTTTGGTGGTTTGGCAAAGTTGGGTCCCGCTGGCAATTGCGCAGCAAAGCATTCTCCAGAAACTCTCTTCTTTCCTTCCGTGGCTGACAGAGAGCAGCCTGCATTGTTGTTACCTCGGCGTTTTCAAGGATATTTTTTTCAACAACAAACCTACTTCATGTCTCCATGCTCTACGGCATACAACATACATTGTTCTCACCGGACCCCAGTATGCATAGTCTGTGCCTGTGTATGTGAGAGCCTCTGTCAGTGAGTCTCTATGCTGTGTGTGTGAGACTCTGTCATGCCGCAGGTCTACATTTTCGCTGCCGTGCTGCTCACACCCCCTCCTACAGAGGTACTCACACAATAGACCAGCCGGGCCTCCAGCTGTCAGTCGAGTCTATTTATAGCCTGCTGAGCTTTTATCCCCGCCCGGGTCAATACGGGCCCGGCGCCGATTGGTTCAGCGGGAAGCCACAGGTGGCGCTTCGGCGCCGGTTTAATCCGCGAAGTAGCGGGAGCAGCGATGGGAGCGCCACCTTTTGGTGCTCTGTGAGATAATCCCCGTTTTGAGGCGGAAGGGGTGCCGACAATTAGCGCAGGGTGCGTATGTAGGACTCTGGGGATATTTGGTTAACCCTTTTTCGCGTCGGGATCCTGGCAAGGAATTCGTGATCTTTGGTGGCGCACGTTGTTCTCTTTCATTGCCAAAGGTTCTGGGGTGAGTTTCGTGGCATACCATGCCCGATCAATGGAAGTGCAAATGAAATATCTAGAACCCTATGACAAAAAGACATTATGAAATCGGATAGATTACATGTTTAACTTTTGCACAGTCCTTATAATAAATGCCTAAATCGTCTTATGACAAAAAAACACGCCACAGACAATTGTGACAAAACAGGTAAACAGGAAAATGACATTATCAGTTTATGCACATACCTTAGTAAATGCTTCAATAATTTACTGCAAAAATGGATTTAATCAACTTTTCCCAGCGGAGACAAGTAGTCTTGGGAGGCCTCACACTCTCCTGAAGATTTATTGACCTTAACTCTCGCTGGAAAAAGATCCACAATCATATATATATATATAAATATACTTCTCACTACAAACACTTCATGATGGACATCATAGCTAACACTGATTCAATCATATATCCATATGTACAATCATGAGTCAAAAGGGGTGTCCATTCGGATGCAAAAGGATTTCTGGTGCAGAAAATTGAAAGTATATAGTAAATGTCGAGGTCATTTCCACGCCTGCCATTCTAGTGTTTGAGAGCATGCCTCTATACAGAACCAGGTATAGAACAAAAGAGGCGTTGAGGTATATACTTCCACTTCCTAATTCCTAGTGTTCTACGGAGCATTTATCAACATCACTTATAAATGATCATTTATAACACAAAGTATCCGTTTCTATATTAGAAGGTATAGTATACGTATTTTGAAAATGTCATTCAGATATTCTCATCCAAATTGATAATTCTGAGATATGTAAATAACTTACGATACTGCATTCTAAGGTGAAGCTCCACTCAGATTAATACTGAAAGTGGAAAGGGCACAACACTTTCTGAGAGAACTAGCAGAGGAACTAGCAATGTAAGCCAAACAGAGATTACCAAAAGTTGGGGGTACTAAGGTGGCAGACATATACTCGGTACAGACATACGGGTAATCTTCCTAGGAAGGATTGCATGAAAGTTATTTTCTGCGAATGACCTTGTGTTGCCTCCACCATCAGCCAAGTACCATGACCCTACTCCGTTCAATCCCAGTGTCTACTCCAAGCCGGTGCTAACATAAACATGGGGTTTAATCTCACCTTGGGTGCTCCATGGACAGATTGGTTTCACACGAATGATTTATTCGGTGTGGCCGAGTATAAGTTTAAAGTTAAAAAGTGCCAGATATCTTAGAATATGATTTACTATCTAAGTAATGTACTATCAAAGTAATGTTATAAAACCACATGAATATATTTAGTTGATTTCCTGTTTAAGTGAATGGACTGAAGTATAGTACACCAACGAGAAGAGACACAGAAAGGGCTGCAGTAGACCATGATGAGGAAGGGGAATTGAGGCGAATAAAGAACTGGAAACAGGGATACGTATGTAGACAAAAGGTGGTGATATTACTATGATTTTGATGTGAATTGTCAAGCTTGGTTTTGAAGATTAAATATGTATTACTATTTCTTATTTCATAATGTAAATAATTCCAAAATCAGGCACACCTATACAGAACACTGGTTTTATATTTTTTGACACGCGGTCTGGTGGTTTTAAATACGATGCTCTGCGTTTGTCGTGTATCCCCTTTTCCATGGGCATAATATATCAATTACTCATTTCCCTTTTGTTTAAACATATAGTTTGCTAGGTGAATGTCTCTCAAGTCATTAAGAAACAGCATTCTCGTTCTCTTATGAACATCACAATTATTCATGTTTGGAGTAGCTTTCCAAACTATCCTAAGAGCTTTTGTGTGAACCGATTGTAACTTATTTAGTTTGACATTTGAGCTCCTACCATAAAAAACATCCCCATAATCTATAAATGGAATAATCGTGGTTTTGACAATACAGAGAGCAGAGAGCAGATAATACAGAGAGATGAGTATTGCGTAGTGTCAACTACAAGGAGAATACGACGATCCAGATGAAATATCATGGTAATTTTGTTTTTATTACCCACCTTTTGACTAACTATTAGAAAAAGAATCATATAAATGATTAGAAACTCAACGTAATCGCCGTATAGTATTTATATAAAATGGTCACAAAAGTGCCCGTGAGGTGGCAGAAAAAGCCGCATTCTACTGGGTAGAGTACGACTATCCGTATTCTACTCAGTAGCGATCTGTTGGCTCCATATGTTTAGCATAGAGTCTTCGCATTAGATGGGTAATAAAATCTGATGTTCTTATTGATAAGACTGTAGGGTGATGCTTAAAGAGCAACCTTAATAAGAACAAGGTTGAATATATGCATTTCATTGAGGGCACCCTGCCTGTGAGGCAGAGCATATATTCTACCAGGACAGAAGCATGTTTCAAAAACCAGAGGGGAAAAACTAAAGGAATGTGAACTGCATTTCCGATTAAATATAGCTAGTTAAAGACTGGTTCCTGATGAGTTACCAGGAAACGCTATTAAGGGGCCATCCACAAAGTATGTCCGCAAATTTTTGTCTCTACCCCATTGTTGTGATCCTTCTAAAATCCAATCCATATTCGTGATAGTGATCTATGGTAAACCCTAGATTCCCATCGCGTAGATCTTTCAAACAGGTTTTGTGGTGATTAATCGTCACTGAGAGAATGAAATAACTACAACATAAATGTAGATGACACTATCTGTAGAGAGTGAGCTTATCGGGGACATCAGGAGTTTGGAGAACGTAGATCTCCTTACGGGCTGAGGCTCTCCCTGCAATTATAGTTTCATGATCAATAACAACCATCAATTGCTTTAACTCTTTGTATTATTGATATCATCCATTACTTTCCATTACGACGCACACACACACACTCCATCTTGTAGTGTTTATATTGAATGATGCTTTCTGTAGTGGTCCCAAGTTACAAATGTCAGCTAGTGAATACATAGAGATATACGGCTTACAGTAGACAGTATACAGATTTGATGATAGTAAAGATACATGATTGATATTCAATTTGTTAAAGTGATAATTCTTACCTTGCTTCTTCGGGAATATTCCCCAAAATTGCGTTAGACATAGAAATATATCATTGTATATGTATATATTTATATATATATATATTGTTTTCGTAATCTAATCAAGAGACAGAGAGTCCAGGCCGATTTCTCACCCGATCAATTGTTCCTGGGCCCTTAAGAGGAAGCTCATGTATTGTAATTTATTTAATTCTGATAATAATAGTTTAATAAATGACCATTTTCAAAGATTTGAGAAATTCTAGGGCATCCGATAATAATCGGCGATTGTCTGGCTACGGAATCGGCTACCGTCGGTCCAGTGGAACACCCCCTTTAATCACTCTACAAGATACTTTCTATTATCCAGAGATTCCCGTGGATCAATCCTATCTATTTCCTGTGATGAAGTGTTAAGAAGATCTATACACATTATGAACACATCTACTATGGTCTTGCGTCATTTTCTTACTTGCCTCTTTCCTGCTCGCCCATCAAGGGACACCTGGAAAACCTCATAAACTAAGCCATATCTTTAACTTTGTGTAGGCACGTACAACTCTTCCTCGATTAGTCAAGACAGGAATTTTTATTGACGGTAAAGATAATACATATGCATACAATGTTCTGTGTAGTGGATTACATAGACAACGATCAACGGGCTTGTGGGCAGGCAGATGTTGACCCTCAGGTGTGGAAACAACGTAATACATGAGTGTTGGCGAGTGAATAATAGGCCGTCAACATTGAGTGGTCTACAGAGCTGCCTGTTCAAAAAGACATTGTTGGTTTTATCTATTATCCATATACACAAATAACTTGAAACGGTGAATTGGTATATTATAGGTTTTTTTCTTTATCATTTTTAATTATATGAGCTACGCTCTCTTTATTGATCAGAAAGCGGAATACAGTTTCAATTATAGGTTTATTGATAGGGATTATCTTTTTATTATCCAACCGAAAGGGGAGTCTCCATGCTCAACCGAAGTAGCCAAAAGATCGCTATTTAGTAGAATATGGAAAGCCGTATAATACGGCCGTAGAATACAGAAAAAAGTGTGCAAAGTAGTGCGTGAGAATGCTGGGGGCTATTTCTTCTTTCCTTTAATAACTTATATTTTGAATGATGAATAATAAATACAACATTACCATGATTTTGATCTGCATGGTCATATTCTCCTTGTAGTTGACACTACGCAATACTCCTTGCCCTTGCTCGGAGTATTACTACGCACGAAGTACGTGAGGAATACGACCAGGAAGATAAAATTCATGATAATATTGTACTCTCCACGAACAGTTTCTCCTATAACAAATGGCTTCGAGTCCCATACTCAATGGATTTGAAGATGATGATGGATATCATTCACTTCAAACAGTGCAGGAATGTGTGAATTTGGTATTGGTTTTGGAGAGTTGTTCTATCTATGCACAACTCTGGTAGAGGAATTAAGCTTCTGTACCCGGGTAGTGGGCACCAGGTGGTTCCAATTTTACCCGAGTCTCAGGACGATACCTCCAGTGAGACTTGAACCTAACACTGCCAAACAAAAAAGGATGAAATATTCCTTTGTTTCTCAAAGGGAGAGTGGTTATCCCGAGATCAGTACACAACGTATTAGACACAACCTTTAGATGTATCAACCTGATATTAGAATTCTTGTTTTTGATATACACAGAGAGTAATCTTGTTCTTATACATCAAGTATGATTGAGAATGTGTCCTGACAGCGATTGGTTTTCAGCAAAGTAGGTCCAGCAGAGCCCACCACTTTCCAATCAGCAAGAACTTAAAAAAGACTCTCCCACAGAGCTCTATTGATGCCTTACATGTTGCTTGCAAGGGTTTCTGTAGACTTCACGTTCTCTCTTCCTGTTGTGAATGCATGCAGAGGCAGGATATGTCGCTGGATATCTATTCAGACAATCCATGGACTAATGATTCAAAACTAGCACCTTTGAGATATCCTGATAATTAGGTTAAGTAACAGGATGTGACCACTTTGGAACGCAGCACTTGCTGCCTGGTCCCATGGCCTCACGCCGTGGTGATTACTCCCCAATTATCACCCACTTTCTTTATGCCGGGTACCGGGGGCGGCAGCCACGTCTGAAGGGCTTTTAGTTCATTAATGCCTCACAAGGTGGAGCATTTGTCTTGGGTGCGGGTAAGGGGGGTATTCTGCGAACATTCCATAGCAATGACAGCATTGGTATGAACTGTAATAGATAAGGTATGATAAGTAAGTGTCTTTGCGGATAATGAAAATATATGAAAAATCTATTTTTCTATTTGATACTCTCAAAGAAACTTTGGAGTTTCACAATAAAAACATTACGTGATATGTCTTGGTACTAATATTAAATTAATGGACGCTATGTATCACATCATGGAATGCTACAAAGATTTCAACAAATCCCTGTCAAACCCCATAGGAATCTCCCATGCATAATTATATCATTGCGTCGTCATAGTTATCTGACCATGAATTACATATTGAACGGCACCCTCAGAAACAGCGACAAGCTGTGAGACTATTACAACATACCAACCTCCTGTTCCTCCCTGAGAAACCCCTCTCTGCCCGCCTTCCCGTCTTGCTGTCTAACTTCCTTATCGCTGGCGGTGCTCAGCCACACCGCGCCCTAATTAAATTCTTACACTGAAATTGCTTTTCGATGTCGGAGAATTTTCTTTAACGGGGCAAAAAGCACATTGTGTTAATGATCTGAATGCATCAAATGGACCACCAGGAAGGGCCCTGGCTCATCATAGGGATGACTTGTCGGTGGGAGAGGGAATACAAGATAGGTTGTCACTGGGGATTCCCTGCAGTGAAAGTTGAATATAAGATGGGTTGTTATTGGGGATTCCTTTCAGTGAGAGATGAAAATAACATGGGTTGTCACTGGGGATTCCCTGCAGTGAGAGTTGAATATAAGATGGGTTGTGACTGGGGATTCCTTTCAGTGAGAGATGAAAATAACATGGGTTGTCACTGGAGATTCCCTGCAGCGAGGGGTGAATATAAGAAGGGTTGTTACCAGGGATTCCATGCAGTAAGAGATGATATCAGATGGGTTGTAGCTAGGGATTCCCTGCAGTGAGAGGTGAAAATAAGTTGGGTTGTTACTGAGGTAACCCTGCAGTGAGAGGTGAATATAACATGGGTTGTCACTGGGGATACCATGCAGGGATATGTAATATAAGAGGGGTAGTCACTAGGCATTTCCTGCAGTGAGAGGTAATATAAGGTGAGTTGTCACCTGGGATTTCCTGTAGTGAGAGGTAAAAATAACATGGGTAGTCACTGGGGATTTTTGCAGTGAGAGGTGATAATAACAGGGGTTGTCACCGGGGATTTATTGCAATAATATGTAACATAAGGAGGGTAGTCACAGGGCATTTCCTGCAGTGAGAGGTCATAAAAGGTGGATTGTCATAGGGGATTTCCCGCAGTGAGAGCTAAAAAGAACATGGGTAGTAAACGGGGATTTCCTGCAGTGGGAGGTGAAAATAACATGGTTTGTCACCGGGGATTTCCTGCAGTGATACGTGTATACAGTCATTGTGTGCATATAGTCATATACAATCCTGGATTGTCTTGTATTGTTTGCAGTACACTTGCATGTAGGTATCAATTTATATCATTTTTTTGTAGAAAAAAACATTCATATCAAATCAGGGTTAAAGCGTGGATATAGTGATATGAGTAAAGGCGGAGGTTGATCAGATCCCTCTCAATGACAATCAAATGCCATCCAGAGGCAGTCTGATCCGGGGCTCAGGCGCTGACAGTAACCGATGACTGGTGTGTCAATATCACCAAAGCAAATTACCCCCTCTCTGAGCATGAACGAGCGATAAACAAATGGATACAACGGTGAGGGAGTGACTCATACTGAGAATATGATAGATTGATAGATTCTAATTAGAGTACAAAACTTATGGTAGGATTAAAAGTAATTTTTCTAGAATTTCATTTATCATGATAAAATGATGAAAGACCATAAGCCATTCTGTTATTAGATGGAAGTGATTCGAGGTGACCGATAACGACAATGAAGGAGTACACAGTAGCAAAGGTGCATCTGGATACAGAAAATGTTTTTAATATGATTGAACATAGGTTACGACCTACGACCATACATAGAATACAACACTGAAGTGGGGCGTTCAATATCTGGGGATTGTGAACAGTATAAGGACAATGATATGAGAGTTCGTGGATAGGAAAGTGATCTCATTAAATGAACGTTGTCCGTATTTTATTATTCCTGACCTAAATCTCTTAAAGTTCATATTGAAAGCCATCCTGAGATTAGGTAGATCTGGATAGTCCGCTAAATCAGTCCCCATCTAAGATTGTCTTTATAGTTAGCAAACCATCCTAGGACCTCTTCTACAGGCATAAATCTCCTAGGACCACTTAGTTAAATGCCCCTATGTTGGGTAGAGTATTGGCGATGAAATACTAAAGCGTTTCCTATATGATGCTCAAACGTTTCTTAAAAGACTTGGTAGGTAGCATATTGGCGATGAAGAAGTAACATATTTCCCATATGATGCTCACCCCTTTCCTATAGGGTCTGGTGGGTAGAGTGTTGGCGATGAAATATCAACGCATTTCCTATATATGATGCTAGTACCTGTCCTTTAACACAACTCTTGGATACTCTGTTATAATCTCTTGGCTTCGCCTCGATGATGGTGACTATGCATCCAAACTTGTGGAATATTGTTTATTTATGAAATTCTCGATCCAGTTCTATATAAATACATGTATAAAGATACAAAATACCATGGATGATATAACTGTATTGAAATACACTATTCTTGTATTCCAAACTAAGATTCTACTAGAAATACAGTCATATCAAATATCTTGAGATAAGCGTTTATTACTTGTGACTAGTACTGGGAAAAATCACATTCAACGGCCACCGGACATGACAAGCAAGACGCCCGTCTACTACCGTAGAAGAGCTCAGCGTGTCTATTAATAGATCAGCAAGCCCACCGCCCAGGCGATGTACATTTCACTACGTGTGGTCCTAAACTGCTCGTCTGCTTGGCTGGTTACCGCAATAGGAAGCGGCTCAAAGAGTAATGTCCGCCGTTTGAGCAAAAGGTGAAGAGCTACTTCTAAAGACACGCCGGGCGCCAGCGATCCACTCGTTCCCAGCCTCACATATAGGGTAAAATCTGATGTTCGCCGGTTCCCAGCGATGGGCAATAACCAGCGCTTCACTCTCCAAGCTGAAGTTGGAAGTTTGTTTAAGGTGTGATGGACTATTGAATATCTGCTTGAAGAGTATGTTTACTATGAAGGCTGCATATAATGTGGCTTTCCACCTGCGGACGAACCCCCCTCCCCGATTATGTGCACCCTGTACAAAAGTCGGTCGGTGGTCGTCCTTGAAAATTGTCTGTGTTAACAATCGTGAACCCCAAAACACACTCTTTTTCCATCTAACAACTGATTATGTGTCCTAAGTGCACCGATTATTCAATATGTATAAGACCTGACAAGCCTGAAGATCAACCCTCCCTAAACTAACATAGACATCGGTTGCGTTCAGGAAAAACGCTGTTTTTATGGCGGAAATCGACCGATTTTTGTCACTACCACCGATTAATTCAACATGGTTTGTTTTCGTCGCTGACCTCAAAAGTCTGTCGGTGGTGCCATATTGTATATTGTTTGAGATAGAAATTGTTGACCTTTTTTTGTTTTCACGATTATTACACTAAAAATCACTTAGTCGGTCGGCGATGCTAAACGACATAGTTGGTAGTCCTTATCAGCAGGTGGAAACGCCACATTAGAGAAATGGCTTTTGAAATGACATTCTGTAGATGATAATCACTTCCCTTGAACCTATTTGTCATGTATATATGAGGGTCTAATGATGTAGAGTACAATCCTTTATTGCATAATGCTGCAGGAAAACCAACGACTATCATCATAGCAGAAGATCATGCCTGAATCTCATATGGTAAAGGATTATTGGATCCTAATACACAAAATGGTTGGGTTTTAATCTCAATGATATTATTGATAAACTACAGGAATAGGACTAGTGTTAGCTTCCACCTATGCCAGAGAGATTTCTGTACATGCATTTTGTTTATCGTTTTGAAACTGTGTTTTATGTCTTGTGTCCTATGATGTGTGAATGGAAAATGGCAGAACGGCTACTAACCAACTTCGGATACATCATGTTTTGTAAAAGACCCTAATGAAGGTTCTATTAAAAAAAGAAGATTAATTCAAATAATGATACTTCTTAATATCATAAATCTGTGACAGTAAGATTTAGCCCAGGTACTAATATTACTATCAGAATACTCTATCCAACGCTAGCCTATACGAGGTTCTCAGGATTCACCTTTTATGGACCAGGGCCTGATAAGCATGTTCGACATGGGAGGTTCGTGAGGATGGAACCGGTGACAAGCCCTTGACATGGATAATGAATCACTGCTGACTATCTGCCACCATCGAGAGCTCTACGTAAGCAACAGCACTTTACTATCCTGGTTCATCAACGTCTTTCAAGGCAACCTATTTTAAAGTTTCTTCACAACTTTAGACAACGAATTTCAAAATGGGATTCAGTGTAAACAGGAAGGTGTGCAATGTATCGTTACACCATGCCACGGCCTATATACAGCGCTAGCACATGAATTCAATGAGATACGCAGTAGGGCATAAGTGTTATTGGAATATAGAAAGACATGGTTAGTGTGGCCGAATGGAATCTGTTCAGAGATATTTTGGTCGGAAATACTCACCGAAGTCGTAGACTGAGGTGAGTATTTCCGACCAAAATATCGAGGAACAGATGGAATTCGGCCACACTCACTATGTCTTTTTATTACTATATGCCGAAATTCGATTAAAATGCCATTTATGTACTTAAGTTATCAACCTATTTCAACCTCCGAAATAAGCAAGGCAGGTATGTCAACAGATCACGTGGTACAGTGTGGCGTAAAAATATTTTACGCCATGGTGCGGCCGAACGGCATCTTTTCTCCTATTGCGTAAAAGTGAGACATTCGTGCACCGGTATATAGTAATATATTTGTTATTACATACTTGCCCACGAAAGTCTATGAAATACTACCCGCTGATGGGCAAAACCTACTTATGAATAATGTTCGGGACCGCTGTCTGGCTGTGCATAAAATGGCGATTGTCGTGATCTTTAGGCATATAAAAATATGGAAACATAGTTACTGGGCCCGTAGTTAAGGCAGTTCTCAGTCTTCCGTTTCTTCAGCCTATGGCCTCGGGCCATACTTATGGACGAAATACCTCAAATAGACATCAGTACTGGTTCGGTAGCTACGTTTCCTCATGGTATTTTATTGTTGTTATTGTTATTGTGTAATCATCTTGTAATTCATATAGATGATATATATGACCTATTCCATGAGAAGTTCATGCTTTTTATACGACAGCTTTTGATTTGGTTTACCCCCCATCGTAAAATATACAACTATTATCAATAACATACCACCTCAATAATGTCATTTCAGGGGAACCTGCACAAAAAGGACAACAAGCACTGTAACAGACAATTTTTGGTTTAGGCATTCTCAGAAATGTTCTTAATCGGGTCCTCATCAAATTCAAATTTTAGGCTAATAGCATAATTGCATATACATGGGAATCACTACCTTCAGACCCTCTTAGCATCGAATATAATTCTATTTCGCGCAGTCAAAATATGGTAGAAAGCTTACCATTTGTTCATACTATGACTTCTGTAAAAATTATAATGCTTGTCATTTGACACACCTACGTTAATACTTTTGAATTGCCAAAATGCTTTATTTGCGTTCCCAAAGTGTTAAGGATGTTTTTATTTTGATGCAGTCATCGTAAAATGTCAGGCGGAGAGTAAAACCAGTCGGTCATCACTGTGTTGTGTTTTATAAAGTGTTAAATAAATAGCGGCATGCACTCAATTATTGTGTTTTAGGGACAGGCATTACCTTTTAGAAGATAAAAACGAAGGATAGTTCAAAAAGAGAAGACAGATTACAGGTCGATGGTTCTTTTTCCTCCGACCTCATGACAACAATTCTGTCCATGAAGAGAATTTCCCAAAAAGGTAAAAACGTCAAGAGAACTACATCACTATAATTTCCGTTGTTTGCTAGTTTTTTTTGGGTATAAAACTATTGGTATGTTTATCCTGACCCTACCACGTATAAAGTGAAATATACCCAAGAAAGCCACGAGCAAATATAAAAGAAATCAACTGATTTTCATGACATCTAGGAAAAAATATTTCAACGTAGAAGTAATCGATCCCAAGATGCCGATATATAAGATGAATTGATATTGGTTAGGGATAAGTGCGGATATTGGGTACGGAGGATGTGCGAATAATGACATTTTTTATTTGACGTGTTTGAAGAAGATCGGCTGTAGTTTTGCTTTCTCTTTGATGATACAAATTTAGAATGCTGAATAATAGATACAATATGAACTGGTTTCATATAAAAAGCAGTCATAATCTCCTCGGAAGAGACTCTATGTAATATCCTCGCGTTCGCTCGGATAATACTAGTCCGAGGAGATTACGGCCGGTTGTATTGTGTAGTCAATATTGTGTATATATGCATATATATGCTCTTCATTATATCTAGATATAATCATCTAAATGGAAGAATAGGTGAACAATAGAATAATGATTGTAAAATGCCATTTCAATCAGAAGATTCGTTTGTGTACATCCTTATGTCTACAATAAAAAAGATTTATTAGAGTCGAGACGCTTTCTTCACAATAAACATATGGGGTTGACCGGTAAAAGACGGTGACTACATATATCGTAGTAGGTGGACGCCAGGCCTTAGGGTCCATAGTATTATATGATCTGATAAATAATTCTGAAGTGTCTGCTTAGAATAAGATTTGTCTGTCCTCCCTGTTGTGGAAATCCTGGAGTATATCTCTTTTGGTTTCTTGATATGGGCATATATAAGTTGGAGATCACTTATATTCTGGTTCCCCACATCACTATGCAATATCTTATCACAGTTTGTAAATAGTAAATCAAGAAGATTGTGAATACGTGTGGGATCCACCATGATCAACTGCCCCTATATTAGGTAACCTCCCGAAACGATTTAATTTTTCATTCGGAGGTGCACCGTAGATGATATCGGAGTGAATTGATGTACATGTAAGCTAGTAACATTGTAGACCAAATACATTTGACAGTCAAAGTTTCTCACAGCTAGCATCCTCCTACGATTGTCGTTTCTAACAATTTACCCTATTTTCCTGTTACATTATTTCAATGTAATATTAGTTCAATATCCTCTCCCATTTGTTAAACTTATTTTGGCTTATTTTCTAGAAAGCAGATGTATATTTTATTTGCCACTTAATTATCATCAATAAGACACAACAAACAATATAACTTTCATTGAAGCAGTCGTATTTATTGTGTGTGAGAGGTCGGTCTCTGAGTGCTGCCTGGTTTTGACGCGAGAGGATTTCCATAAAGCCATTATGAGGCAGGTATGAATAAAAGAGGTGTGGGCGTGAGAATGACAGACCTGACTCTGCTTAATACCAACTGTCAGGTGCTGAGGCTAATAAAACATGCCATGGGGTCGAGTGACGGTTGGCAGTTGACAGCTGCTGCAGTTCTTACCTTGAGGAATGTTCCGATTCAAACACAAACCATTGATATAATTGAAAAGAAGAGATAGATGCTAAAAACTGCATATTACGTAGTCCGTACTTAAGAGATGCCAGAATGTGGAACGCTCTCTCAAATGAAATAAAACAAGTATCAGATATCGATGAGTTTAAAGAAAAAGTGCTAAACATGTTATTAACGTACTGATTGAACAATGTTGGTTGCCTGTAAACATATCATCTCAGCACAATATATGATCTGTCATTCTCTTTAACATTCTTCATCCGATCTGAATACTGTATCCTTAGTAGATTTTGTTTGATGTTGTATCTGAAAAACTTGTATTGAAACGAGAGATACAATAAAGAAACTAAAAACCCCCCCAAAAAACAAAAAAAACCCCAACTTTTGGACAATCATCAAATGGGATTTTATGGAAGATTGTAATACTTTATATGTTTTTATGCATATACTATGCTTATATGCATTTAGTTTTTATTGTAGTTTCCCCATAGATTTGTCAGGAGTTTGAAAGGAACACTCAAACATGGTAGGAAATTTATTTCATTTAAAGTTTATCATCAAGAGTTCTGTGATTTGCAGTGCATTTGTAACGGAAAAACTCGCGGCATAGCGGGAGTTTCACTGGACGAAAACCACTCTTTTACATATATATAAGCCATTGCGATAACGCACGTATCGGCTGTATCGTGGCTTGTTTATACTTGTATACACCTCTTATACACGTCTACCTTTCGGGCGTCTACGAGACAGTTTCCATATGTAGACGCGCGCGACTTGGCTGTCTTTCACGCCTGGCGTATTTAAGATAAAATATACTCTGCGCAATATATATATACGCCAGGCGTATATATGATACCAAAAAAAACCTCCCAACACCACCCCCCACCGCCCCCCGGACACCCCACCACCCCACCACTCTACCCACAGTGAAGCCCTGGTACACAACCCCCGCCTCCCTTTGTAGATGGATTAGCGGCCGCTCGGCGTGTTTTCAGTCCTGAGTCGGCCGCATTTACAAGGCAGGGTCGGAGTCGGAGTCGGAGTCGGAGTCGGAGTCGGAGTCGGAGTCGGAGTCGGAGTCGGAGTCGGAGTCGGAGTCGGAGTCGGAGTCGGAGTCGGAGTCGGAGTCGGAGTCGGAGTCGGAGTCGGAGTCGGAGTCGGAGTCGGAGTCGGAGTCGGAGTCGGAGTCGGAGTCGGAGTCGGAGTCGGAGTCGGAGTCGGAGTCGGAGTCGGAGTCGGAGTCGGAGTCGGAGTCGGAGTCGGAGTCGGAGTCGGAGTCGGAGTCGGAGTCGGAGTCGGAGTCGGAGTCGGAGTCGGAGTCGGAGTCGGAGTCGGAGTCGGAGTCGGAGTCGGAGTCGGAGTCGGAGTCGGAGTCGGAGTCGGAGTCGGAGTCGGAGTCGGAGTCGGAGTCGGAGTCGGAGTCGGAGTCGGAGTCGGAGTCGGAGTCGGAGTCGGAGTCGGAGTCGGAGTCGGAGTCGGAGTCGGAGTCGGAGTCGGAGTCGGAGTCGGAGTCGGAGTCGGAGTCGGAGTCGGAGTCGGAGTCGGAGTCGGAGTCGGAGTCGGAGTCGGAGTCGGAGTCGGAGTCGGAGTCGGAGTCGGAGTCGGAGTCGGAGTCGGAGTCGGAGTCGGAGTCGGAGTCGGAGTCGGAGTCGGAGTCGGAGTCGGAGTCGGAGTCGGAGTCGGAGTCGGAGTCGGAGTCGGAGTCGGAGTCGGAGTCGGAGTCGGAGTCGGAGTCGGAGTCGGAGTCGGAGTCGGAGTCGGAGTCGGAGTCGGAGTCGGAGTCGGAGTCGGAGTCGGAGTCGGAGTCGGAGTCGGAGTCGGAGTCGGAGTCGGAGTCGGAGTCGGAGTCGGAGTCGGAGTCGGAGTCGGAGTCGGAGTCGGAGTCGGAGTCGGAGTCGGAGTCGGAGTCGGAGTCGGAGTCGGAGTCGGAGTCGGAGTCGGAGTCGGAGTCGGAGTCGGAGTCGGAGTCGGAGTCGGAGTCGGAGTCGGAGTCGGAGTCGGAGTCGGAGTCGGAGTCGGAGTCGGAGTCGGAGTCGGAGTCGGAGTCGGAGTCGGAGTCGGAGTCGGAGTCGGAGTCGGAGTCGGAGTCGGAGTCGGAGTCGGAGTCGGAGTCGGAGTCGGAGTCGGAGTCGGAGTCGGAGTCGGAGTCGGAGTCGGAGTCGGAGTCGGAGTCGGAGTCGGAGTCGGAGTCGGAGTCGGAGTCGGAGTCGGAGTCGGAGTCGGAGTCGGAGTCGGAGTCGGAGTCGGAGTCGGAGTCGGAGTCGGAGTCGGAGTCGGGAGTCGGACTTCAGGTGCACAGAGACACTGGGGGGAGGCGATTATATAGTAAGCCTGACTGTCTACACATTGAAATGGTGTTTCAAAGTAAGATCTATTAGAAAAACAATTAAAAAAACAACATAATGCAAGGTTTACTTTGTGTAATTAATCAATTTATACTTAATTAGGTTTTTATAAAATAAATTGGTAATATAAAATTGCAATTTTCATATAATACAGACTTGGATGGTTAATGGCAAATGAAATATGCTACCAGTAGTGTCCCCAAGTTGCAAAGATCGGAACTATTGGATGTTGGTGTATATACTGCGGAATCAGGCGTATATATGACGTATATGAGACCGCACCATGGACATGTATATACGCCACTAGATAAGGCGTCTACGAGACGGATAACAGGTCTAACTTCTAGACGCAAAATCCTACTGTTAGACGCGTTTCGCATACATATGTAAAGCGGTAAGTTTCGTGCAGTGTTTGTAACAGAGTGATTTTTAACAGAATCAACAATGGCCAGGCTCACATAACGAGGTGGTCTCGTCTGTGAAACCTATCGATGAATGTTGGAGTATGTAGTATTATGTAGTGATTCGGACGATATATTATCCGCCATGCTATCTATCAAGTTTCTCAAAACTATCTCCCAAGTGTGACGTCATCACCGACCAGCAACCGGTTCGCTGATTCCGCTTCTCGAGTTCCCCAACCACCCACACCCAGCTACAATTACCACTTTATATCTTTTCAAATATATTCATTTAGGCCTTGCCTAACCATGTTATTACCATTAATCCTACCATATATGGCATTGATTACCATTAATGTTACCATATATGTCAACCAACAGAAATAAACTTTTTTTAAGTCTCCAATAATATAGTTGTTCGAATTAGGCTCGAACCTAGCACCCTACAATCTCCAGCTGATCTTGCAACCAACTGAACCACCCAACCGATATTAGTACAGACAGTTATATAAATGTCTATTCAAACAAGGCTGTAGACACATGCTACAAAATTAATCACCGCATAAGATTTAGGTCTCAGGCGGAGAGACACACTCACAGATCTAGACTTCTCCGTTGTACCCCTCGAGCTGTCAATGAGAATGACTCACAACCATCAATATCGTCAGTAAAACGGGCGCTGGATCGACCAGGCACCATCAGGTTCCTTAGAAGAAGGCGATGATTTATGTCCACTGTCAGAACTAAGAGGCTACGGTTTCACCAGCCTGAGTGCAGCAAGGCAGAGCTTATCAACGCGCAGAAATAAAAACAAAGTGTATCCCTTGCTGTGGTCACAGAACATAACATGTAAACCAGCTCAGATAAGGTGCTTCTTCGAGTTGACACCATGAGGTTACAATTTGTTTGAGGGGCAATACGGCGATGTCAGTTTGTTCAGATTGTTTCTGAAAGGATGTGATTCCCTTTCAGCATTATCATGTCCCTGCTAGTCCCACCACACAACTGATAGTGCTACCACACCCATCTCAGTGCGGTCACATCCCTGTCTGACCACCAGACCCATGTCAGTAATACCAGACCCCTGTCAGTACGAAGAAAGAAACTGATGAGTGTTTGGTCTGTGTCCTCGCTCGCCATCGAGTTTGGAGTGCGCAGTGATATGAAGGAGTGAATATTCTGAAGCACTCCAAACGAGATGGCGAATGGGGACTCAGACCAAGCACGAAAATGTTTCTAGTTTATCTTAGCCTGGAAATATCTATCTTTTTATCACCCGCTGAGAATGAGTTACCGTGCTCGCAAGCCTGTTGAGAACGAGTTCCTAATGTTAAGCCTATGGACGTTTATTCCAGACTAAGATAATACCACGTCCCTGTCTGTAATACCACACCCCTGTCATTAGTAGAAACTGAATGAAAATTAGTCGTGTTACTCTTTATCGCATGACGGTCAGGTCGTGTATTACTGCGCGAGGCGATAGCCGAGCATAGTGAGAAGTAGACCTGACCGGATTGCAATAAACACTAACACCACTGACTCGAGTTCAGTTTAGTACTCATCCTACCCTGTCTCCAATAATTCATTTGTTACCCTCATGCAAAAAATAACACTTTACTACATGCTCACCCAAATACAGTGACCCAAATGTTAAGCCTATGGCTTCTTTATTAGCGGTAGGATAAGTACTACCACGCCCCTATCAGTCGTACCAGTCAGTAATACCACTCCCCTGTCTGTATACCACACCCTTATCGGTAATACCAAACCCCTGTCAGCACTACCAAACCCCTGTCAGTACGACCACACACCTAGCGGTAATATTATACCCCTCTCAGCACCCCCCTCACCCCTGTCAGTGCTACAACATCCCTGTCTGTACTACCACACCCCTGTCAGTATTTCCACACCCTGTCAGTAATACCACACCTTATCAGTAATGTCACCTCCTCTCAGTAATACCAGGTCCTATCATTACCTTCACTCCCCTGTCAAGTACTCCTACTCCCCTATCAGCACTACCATGTCTCTGTCAGTACACGTCCCTCTTTAATCACACGTTTCCCGATACGGAGTGGTCGGGTGTCGGCGTTAGGAAGGTAGATAGGTTCTTGCTGGCCACATCTCGGCGGCAGCGGCGGCAGCGTTGAGCGGCGTGCCTGAAGCCAATGACAACACCTGGACCTGAGCCTACACCGCTACCGCTCGCCCGCCCTCTACCGCCCACCCCTTACTGCACCCCTCCATACTATGCCCACCGCCGCCCGCCACCCGCTACTGGCCGCCCGCCACCGACCACCCTCCGCCAGCCACCCGTCAGCCACCCCCTGCCTCCCGCCCGCCAGCTGCCACTGGCTGCCCGCCACCCGCCTCCAACTGCCCGCCACCCGCCAGCCAGCTGCCAGCCACTTGCTGCCCGCCACCTACAACCCGCCACCAACCGCCAACCGCCCGACACCCGCCACCCACCGCCACCCGCCCGCCACCCGCCACCCGCCAGCCAGCTGCCAGCTGCCAGCTGCCAGCCACTTGCTGCCCACCATCTGCTGCCCAACACCTGCCATCCGCCACCAGCCTCTATTCTTCGCCCACAGCCCACCTCCAAGCGCCAACTGCCCACTGCCCACTGCCCACCGCCCATCACCCACCGCCCGCTCTTCACTGCCCGCCTCCCGCCGTCCGTCGCCATTGGCGACACGGGCAAACGACGACGACGACAACGCCAGCGGCGACAGGAGGACGGACGAATTCTGCTGAGCGCCGGCGAGAAGGGCCTGAGCGGCGGCCTTACGTCCTCTCCCTGCCTGTACCCGCCCGCCTGTGAGTGAGGAATGTTACTATCACCGCTCAGTTACTACAGCCGCCAACTCCCCGCGGACACGCCCACACGCAGTGTCCACTGCCGTGTCCCACCACTACCTGCTCAATTCCTCCAGGGTCTTACACCCCCTCCTGTAGGTAGGGGATACGGTGTGCGGGTGTTCGCTCAGCCATCACGTGTAGACATAGAGGCGCGCCGCCGTCTCCGCCCGCCGTCCGAGCAGCTCACCGCCGCGCCCTCTGGCGGATTGCTCAGAGCTGCTCACGCATAGCGACGGAGACCGAGCGACGAACGTCGCCGCCGCCACGACGCCCCCCCCCCCCACACCGCCACCACCACCACCCGGGAGGAGGGAGCGTAGAGAGGAGGGAGGAGGAGGGACCAGTCGCCGCGGAGCAGCGGCAAGGTGAGGGAGCCAGAGCGGAGCAGCTCGGAGCACCTCGCCCTATCAGGCAGATTCTGCTCTCTAAGCAGCAAGAGTTTCTGCGTATACAGTAGTGCGTGCCTGTGCTGTGAGGTAGTCGCTTTGCAGGCAGTAAACCGCCTATTACATAAGGTATTTTTAACATACTCTCATGGTGGTAATTACAGAAGAGAAACGTATATACTGGATCAGTAGGAAAGATACCGGAAGAAGAGTCACTGGAGGTATTCCGGAGTTTATAGCAGTCAGCGGGAACACTAGTGGCTTCAGGACTGAAGATATAGGGCGCTCAATGAGGGAGTAGGACAGTTAGAGTGTCAGAGAGGACATACGAGACCCAGGAGACAGACACCGTGAGCCAAAGGAAAAACCGGAGAGAGGTATCGCAGTCGCAGCCAAACTGAAGAAGTAGGAGAAACACTCCGGGTTTCCGGAAGGTTGAGGACACACAGGATACACCCCCACAGAGGGGTAACAGGAGATAGAAGACACACCGGAGGAAATAGCGACATCCGTATCTGCCGTCTGATTCTCACAGGCCCCTGTAGGAGTCGCTGCTGGCGTCTATAGGTATAAGATTGCTGGAGGCCCTCGAGGAGCCTGCTGCCCTCAGAGGAGGTCTTACTCCAGGTGCCTACCTACCTGCCTAGCTGCCTGCAACAGCTGCCCTACTGGAGATATCAGCAGGAGGAGGGACCTAGGAGGAGGTATAGAGACCACAGTCCCCTCATCCTGACACTCACCGACACAGTGTAGAGCCCTCAGGCTGAGGCAGAATTCGGTGTCCCTGATAACACACCTATAGATACCCAGGAGGAGTGGTCGAGGAAGGGGCGCCACCGGAGGAGGGAACCAACCACCCCCGCCAGCTGCGGCGGCCGCGACGACCACACGCGTCACTCGGCGTTGTTGTTATCATCGTTCTCTGCCCCACCCCCTACTGGAGGAGAGTGGAGGGCGCCCGGAGGGAGACTTGTCTTAAACACCGTCCACAGGAGCGGAGCACTGGTCTTACATATATTTACTGAAAGACTATAGGCGTGTGACTGTAGAGGGAGAGACCGACTGTGATTCAGCCTCCGCTGAGCTCTGTGTGTTTGTCTATGTCACACATACAGACACGGACATACCTGCAGCGTCGTTGAGCCACTCACCCACGCGCACGCAGTACGGCGTCGTGTTGCCGCAGACATCAGCTGCTCGACAAGTACTGATAAGGTATGATAAGTATAAAGAGCTTCATTTCATCATGCTAGCGCAGATACTTATGTAGAGCAGCATGACCATGATGTACAAGATGCATAA
Organism: Alentia gelatinosa; assembly: GCA_950022655.1. Taxonomy (NCBI): domain Eukaryota; kingdom Metazoa; phylum Annelida; class Polychaeta; order Phyllodocida; family Polynoidae; genus Alentia; species Alentia gelatinosa. The sequence goes on along the minus strand of OX465590.1, from coordinate 26,689,625 downwards.
CTAGATGAGGCCTGACGTTTATTTACGGAACGAGGCCTCTGGCCGAGTTCTGTGAATAAACTTTAACCTCATCGCGTTTTGTATGAAGTAGAGCTTGTTATATATATATATATATATATATATATATATATATATATATATATATATATATATATGTTATATACCTGAAATTGATAATCCACCATAAATTGGCGTAGAAACATGATTATGCGCATAGACACATCAATAAAAAACTAGTGGCACACATTCCTAGACATACAGATAGGACTGTGCCTCGAGCAATTCACATCGCCTTCAAGCCGCCACATTCTGTTAAGATAAGGTAAACCTGAACTTGAATAGATTTTTACCTCTTCACGCAGACACTAAAACTAACAGCTGGAGCTCAGATTTTCATTAGTGAGAACACACAGAATACACAGAAACACACAAACATGTTAAAGCAGCACACAAATATACATATACACATACCTAGACTCTTAAATAGACACACAATCCCACAACAGCAGTTGGCAACTCATGTCGTGGCTATCTCTCTGCTTGCCACCAAGTGCTGATAAGATAAGGTAGATCGTGATGTGTTTACTTCTTGATGCCCCTGAGACATAGCTGCACATACAGATTGTCTACACACAAAAATGGTCTACTGCACATTTATGCAGACATAAAAGCAAATCTAGACATGCCTAAAATACGTCTAGATATACACAGTGCTGGTATTAATTTATCTCCCCAAATGTCACCATATACTGATACGATAGAGTGAATTGTGATTATCCAGGTCCCACTGACATATTATACGGAAACTTGCTTACTGTCTACGTACGTCAAAATTACGCGGTGAAATTATTGATCACATACATCCCGATGCCGTAGGCAGAGGGATGTATGTGATCAATAATTTCAGTGACTGTGATGACGCCGAAGACAGTCAGCCAGTTTTCGTATTATTATATACCTAAAAATGGCGAAATTATACCTAGTCACGTGAACACATACCCCGTACGTCACAGTGTGGCGTACGGGTATAAATACGCCACGGGTAGGAGCGGGTAGTATACGTAGTTCATACAGCCATAGGTATATGATAATACAGCTGACTGCCAAACATGTCGGAAATGAGCACATGCACATGCACACATGGATGCACAAACAGAGCTTAATACACACATAGTTGGACACACATAGACACACCTACAAAAACCCAGACACACATAGACACAGCAGAACTCATCCTGACACACCCAAACAACACGCATGTGTGACATATGAAGTTAAAAACATATGACGCCATTATTAACCTATCAGCGAGCAGAACGTGAGCGACCAAGAAAATAGTTCCGGTCCATTAATGAAGTCACTCTATCATCAACAATAGCGACCGTCATGCTCAATTCAAATGTTTTCTAGCATGGTGCAGAATATTACGAGTGATTTATGAAACTAGCCCTATCTCAAATGCAGTTCTAATATCAACGATATATACACACACTCAAAGAAATGAAATAGTATCTGCGTTATCCCCCATTTCTTCATCTTGTTGACACTGCCCGATCCACGAAGCTGGTGGCACTATCTTTGTTGACACTGTCAAAGTAAGATGGCCTGATACAATACGTAATGCATCGCACCACAATCGTAATTTGAAATCAGAATGTAAATAATACATGTTCTAACCTCATCATGTTAAATGCCATTGGAATATCAGAGAATGTGTAATCACAGAAATCCAATGACGATCATGTTGCTCGCCAGTGCATAGGCCAACAAAGCAATCTACTTGACAATGTCACGCGTTCGGTTTGGCCTCGGCATGGTTCGACATGCTGAAATTCAGCTTGCTTTCGTTGGGAGCGCTTGCACGCCATATCAACTCCACGTGGCGGTTGATATTAATATCAATCTAAATAGTTCGCACAGATCAGTATATCGAGTTTGACGAAGTGATTTCTAATATATAAATCTGAACGTAAGGCATGCAAGCTGTTATCTCAGCTGGTTCGGCAAAGTTAATCTGTCCAACTTCAAGTCGGCAGAGTACACAGACAGTCTCCCGCGGGCCGATCCTGAGTTCTGACATTGTGAGTTCTATTGCCAGGATCTATCAAGGCGATTGGCTCTGGAAGCGTCTACGTTAATATCTGATATAATCCGTGTTTGCCTCCTTCCATTCAGAGTAAGGCTAGTAGATCGGTAGGGCAGTTCACCTAATAACCCGGTGTGCATTCTGCTGCTGATACATGTATGGCTTCCTTTCAGAACGCCACATAGCCGAGATCAGAATACTGACCCAGTTACAATAACCCTTGCATTATAGATTGTTGATGCGTTTAGTGACGTTGAAATAGAGGATCAACAGCGAATTTATTTTTAGAATCATCTTTTATATGTTAATATTAAACCAACACCGCTATTTGCACACCTTTAAACATCATGGTTTAAATAACAGCAGTGAAACCATCACAAAGATATGCTCCCCTAGAGCAACACCCCGAGCTAAACCGAACAACTCCCACAAAGGCAAATAACTTAGTCGAAGCTTCACTTTGTGAGCTGCGACACGCTCCATCACCAAAGAGAACAAAATGGGAATTGTCCGCAGACGACAAGGTTGTATGGTGAGTCAGTCGTATGTTTTATCAATCTAAAATCACAAAGACGGGGTAAGATAAAATCCAAACGTCACTCAATTTAATATAAATGTTTATCTGGCGTTCATTGTCTTCCGCTACTGATTTCACTCAAGTGGGATTCACTCGATGGGATTCATGTACCTCCCAGTGTGGTTGTCTTGAACAATCCTGCTGAGATTCTGTACTCGAACGCAATATCTTCGACTAAATTGTAGGGTTGCAACCATGTGAATTCCACTCCAGTTCCGCTTCATGAAATAATCCCGCAAAGACATCTCGCGCCACATTTAGATTGTATGAAATTTCGTGACGTTTCTTGATAGTCCCCATCGAAAATGTATAGGGACTCGATAAGCCACAACCCAAGGTATAATGACTGTCAGATACCCCAACCATTGTATATGGATTATTAAAATCCAATGTATACAGCCTCAAAGCCTTTGTATATGGGAAAATAATCCCTTTGTGATCTAGAGCAAAAACAAAACAGTTCCTTTGTTATGCCATTTAATATGACAATTCCTGGGTTTAATTTCCTCGAGAAGATGGGTAATGAATACAACAAACGATGGCTTTATGGAAAGACGGTTCTGTAAGCCGCTCGAGGTTGATGTCGTGTATCACTACGCGTCAACCTTTCGTGGTTTACGGCCGCCTGTCCACAATACCATCTATTATCGGCTATATACACAAAGACCCAGGTACACACACATCCGCACCTAAATATTGACCCCTCCAAAGATACACACACCTAGATATTTGGAACGACATAATTATATAGAACAAACTGGCCATGCTGTATAGTGCGATACAAGACGAGATGGGATTTTATGCTCGTGGATGGATGCCTTATTTTGGGCGAGTTTCATGAATATCATCGATCTCATTGTGTCTTGTATCATGTACATGCATGGTTGATGCTCATTGTGTCTTGTATCATGTACAAGCATGGTTGGTGGTTCTATATTTATCATATACCCAATAATTGACAACATTTTACAATAAATTGGCGTAGAAACCACGTTGAAATGAAGTTCACATTCCGCTATATCTCGATATGTTCCGCGTAACACTATACGGAACAGGGTGCTGCACAAGATATATGCGGTATGGAAGTTGCCATATGTTACTATTGAAAGAACGTACACGGATACACATATAAAAACACATATACAAAGAAACCCAACACATACACACCTCCATATACATACATACATACATACATACATACATACATACATACACAATATGGACTGGTTTCAGATACAAGCGGCTGTATGCTCCGATGAGTTGATGCGTTGTAAGACATATTACATAGGGTCAACTTCGAGGAGTATACTACCGCTTATATCTGAAACCAGTCTCTATTGTATTCAATATCCACCTTTTCTGGACAAATGGCATATCGATATCAGTTCGTTTTAGTTATGCACTATTTTCCAGAATGCGCCACCGGAGCATACGTCATATCTGTATGCTTCGGGTGTGTCCATACACACTCCATATGTGTTTTCTATGGACGCTTTTTATTAGGCGGACAATAAACACTAATACACGCGCGTATAGATCTAGAAACCCTCTCATGGTGTGAAGGGCGCGTACCGTTGCCTGAGCAGCTCCGGTTCTGCTCACCAGGCGGCATACCGTCACAGCTGGCGCAGACACGGCACGCTCCTTCACATCGTTCCCGACACTGTTTACAGGGCGGACACTTCCTTATTAAGCATCAATCCTGCATACTCTAGAAAATAGCATTATCTAGAGAACTATTGTCAACTATTTTGACAATTAATTGGATTTCTAATGAACATGGAGTGTACATTTATGTAATTTCTGAATCTTTGGGGAAGAGATGGAGATTTGATGGTGCCATCTGTCTGATTTATCTGTCTAACAATTCTTTTTTAATTTATATCTAAGTGTGTATTTGATATCCTGGATTCATCGAAATGGAGTCCTTTCAATTAAACCTGATTCGCAACGACTTAGCCAATTCGGGAGAATTCACACTTATAGCCCTGTGTGATGCAATAGACTGGGTTGTCATCCGTTTGATAAAATAAATATCTGAAATACTCTTAAGAAAGCGTAGGAGTAGTAACTGGCGCCATTTAGACATTATTTGGGAGCATACTATTTATCATCCGTTGTTTGTAACGTTGCGAAATTTTTTTCGAATCATCGAACCAACGCGCCTCTAAGGAGAGCCACGGGACAATAAAACGGGAGAATTTGAACTCTATTTATCATCCGTTACCCAATAGTTTATGAGTAAAAAATGACAGAAAGGGGTTTCAAATATGAAAAAGTTCACAAAATACCAAATTCTTTCTTACAATAAAAGCAATAATTGTGCTATATTTTAGTCATTTGCTGAGCGACATCAAGAGCAAACCTTCAGCGTTTTGTGGGTTTTGTATCTCCTTGATAACAGCCAACAAGAAGGGTATCTTGGCAATAGTAATAAGGAAGTGAATTTCCCATTGCTGTTAACATCGAAAATGATTTATAAATTACGGCAAGTACACAAAATAATTTTTCTCAACATTCTATTGATCATGCCAGGTCCCAGGCAATAGCGTAGTCTGGTATCCATCCAACAATAATTCAGAAACTTTATCAGTAATTTCAGGATATGCTTCTATCAACTGGGGGAGACTATGAATAGTTTATCTCTATCAGGAATTGTTCCTATTTCTATCCAACGCTGTACAAGATGCAACTATCTCTATGTAAGGAATTCGAGATGTCCTATGCCTATAGATACTGCCGCACTGTTGGATATATTTTATTTAGCATTCATTGATAAAGCTCCGTTGAAACACACCTCACTCTCCGGTACACAGTAACTCTGCTTCAGGCAGTTGCCTGTTACGGTAGAGCTACATCGCATATCCCCGCAGCCTTTAGCTACGCAGCACCAAGTGTGCCCTTATTTGGGCAGAACGTCCCGTCCGTGCCGAGTACCTTACGTGCGTTTTTCACGCCGGTGTCGGTTCGAAACGTTTAAAACGTTGATCTGAGGACGTTACGTGCCTGGAACAAGAACACCTGGATGTCAGCAGCAGTCTGTATCGCCGAACAAAGCGTCTTGTCAAATGTGTACAAAGAAAGCGCACTATTTTCTGTAAGAGAACAGGAACTGTTAGGAGAGGCATGCCTAGTTCAATTAAATAGACATATCAAAGTTTATCTAGGTAACTTTCCCACTTGTTTCACTGTTTAGAGGTTAACCTATAATTTTGAGAGGAAGAAATCGTTCTAATATAAGGTATGGAAATATGCAAAGTTTTAAAAGTTGTGCAAACGTTTAAATAGGTTTATAAATCGTACAGTTAGGTAGGAGCAGCAAATATTGTATACGTGAAAATGCTGATAAATGGTTGGTCCTAATAATCTCGTACAATCACGACACGAAAATCTCAGTTTACGTTTGTTTAATTTCCACACACATACATCTCCCCGGGCGTAAATAAGGTTGTACTATTTGGCGTCATATTTACGCTTGCTTATGTATACGTAGAGGATAATCCGGTACTAGGCCAGTTGGAGTTATGTTTACGCAAATTTACGATTATTCCCTATGACCAGTGTACATAGGGGAATCCACTGTTTTTTTCACATATGCCATAAGTCATCCAAACCCGTGGTATATGGGAAATTCAATCTTACGTTATCAAATTGTATTAAAAACCCTTTCTAAAGCAAGATTGGTTATTGTTTGAATAGTTATATAAAATAAACCTATCATTCTTTTGCGAACAGAAACTACAAGGCAAGGTCAGTGTTTGTTAAGGGGAGTCTGGTAGCTGCGGCTGATAATGTGTATACAGGGGACTGTGGGTAAACATTTTTTTATATATATTTTTTTTATCTATATACACATTTGTATACACACGCTCGTGAATACAGCTACTCGTCACTATGCCTGATGCACAATACAGCCATTACGTGCTCGTATATAGACGTCAGATATTTTCTATACGCTGACTACGCAGGGATCCAACACAAACATACTTATATAAAAACACTAGTCAATACAGCCTATACGAGCGTCTACACGATGGTGTAAAGAATCGACTGAAACTATCATGTAGTGATTTACACATGTATACATATATACTATCAATATATAAGTCTATAGACAAGTTGTTTGATATTTGCATACATGACGTGTATGCATTTTCTAATTCACCATGACTGAAATTGATTATTAAAAGTATGTTGATTCTGATTGACACCATTAAAGAGGAACTAGAATGAATATCCAGGAGGATATATTTTCATTTTTTTAAATAGAAATATGAAAAATAATATTGAAAGTTGAGTTCGTGATTGTTTTCATAATTGGGAACCCAGGTGCTCCGGGTGGCGCATACGGAAATATAGTGCTTATGGACAAATAATGCATAACTAAATCGAACTCATATCGACATGTAGCCTGTCCAGAAAAGGTGGATAATGAATAGAGTATAGACTGGTTTCAGATAACACGCGGTTGACTTTACGCAATATCCTCGCATACGCTCGAATATTACTGCGAGTCAACTCCTCGGAGCATAAGGCCGCTTGTATCTGAAACCAGTCAATATTGTGTGTGTATATCAAAATTCCCTAGCAAACGATGCCTATGCCATATGTACAATTAGTCGGTGTACCGCTGGGCGTGGAGTGTGGCGATCACGACCCACTCTGATAGTAAACACATAGAGACAACCACTACAGGTGTGAGCCTCCTCCCAGCCCCTCCTCCGTCTACCGAGCAGCTCACCTTGTCCACGCCGCCGACGGGAGGCTCAACGAGCAGCTCTGTGACAGCTTCCTCCAGCGCCGAGACCAGCCTTCGCTGAGACATCAAGGGCTGCTCTAATTGCCGGACTATACTTTGTCTCAAGTGAGGTGGTCGTCACATCATGGACAGTTGTGGTTGACAAAATATACTATGTCTATAGTGATTTGGACATGACATCCTAAAGAGTTACCTAATTGACAGGCTTTAGTAGAATGTGTTGGACGTGGAATCCTATTTGACAGGATATGCTCTATCTTTGAGTTAGCACTAGATTCATGTATAGCTGTAATGGATAGACTTGGTCTATATTATGTTGGTTGTGACATCATAGGCTGTTCTCGTCGATAGGCTTTATATATACATATAAACATCTTCAGTAAACGATACAATATATATACATGTCTTATCCCTTCAGTATTTCAAAAGTAGATAATTAAGTAAAGTCTGGTCTAGGTGCTACCCTTTCAGTATCTTAAACATTCTATTATTCTATCATACAGTGCGGTCTACCATCAAGCCCTAAACATAGACAAGCAAAACATAACGGTTCTATCGTTAGCTGTATGGATCCGGTGTTTAATCTAGACGATTAAACTAGACGATTCAGGGTAACGATTCTTGAAATAGCACCACATGACGACTTTTAGTAATAACAATACTTGGGTCACCTTTTTAGTCGTCTAGTGTAAATGCCGGATGAGGCAAATAAGAGCATACAGGTCTTATCCTTTAGGTATTTTAAAGATTGACACGTACAAGCAATCACCTCCCATCCCTTCTGGTTTGTGTATTTGTATAAGAAAAGAGTCACATACTCAAGCATAAAGTATAAGTCACACTGTACCCACACATCTGAGCTCACAGCTCCAGGGCAACGTCCCCCTGCCGTGCTTTGACACTCCTCGTAGCTCCACTCCCTTGGGCTGGTATGAACCCGGCACTTTTAACAGTAGGGAAGCTACTTAGAGGCATCCTACCCGCAGAGATTACGCTTGGCGGACCATGACAGCCCAGGAGCGTAATATCCAATGTTCTTATGATTCTAGGTCCCGAGTCCCACGGGGGCGCACCGTCTTAGGCTGATAAGGCTGTAAGCCTGTCATCGCCCGAGCCACGGGGTGGTTGGAATTATGTAGACACCGGTTACACAACAAATCTGTGACAACTTTCTGTGATGGGATGTAGATGGAAGACTGTGTACCGTATAATTAGCTCAAGAGAACTAGGATGATTCTTTATGATGAGGTTTAGGATGTTGTCCTCTTTAATTATTGTAATGAAGCAGTGATAATTCCGTTTGATAGGCAGTGTGTAGAGTGTTGTCGTACTTAATTATCTGGATAATGCTGTAACAATACCCTTCGGTGTTTGCAAGTAATAGTGTGACATGGCAATTATTTAAAGTGAAGGAGGGGCATTTGTGATTAGTTGATCATATGCTCAACTGTCTCAGATTTGGTCCGCCACCAACGGTAATAACTAGGAATAAATGGTATGTTGATCATTGATGAATGACTGTGGCATTATAGAAAAAGAATTGAACAATTAAAAGGTTTGGGTTTTATCCAGTCTGTTGGTCCTTGTTGTAACACACTTGGCACCAATCCAACCAAACAGTTCAACACCTGCTATATAAGGTCCAAATATATCAAGCACGAGTAAGTCAATGAGGTATCATAGGCTGGTCATGGTCAGCTGCACACTCCCCTAGGACACTGAGGAACTCTGCCCCTTACCAATGTCACTGAGTTGGCACACAGATAGTGAAAGGATAGATTCTGTAGCAAACTCAGACTCTATGTAACCTCTCCAACCCCTGACCTCTAGGCAGCATATCTGAGAGCATTTCATTGCTCAATAAAGGATGCCATAGTACCTTACATATCTTATCTTATTTCAAAATAACAAGGGAGTTTACATTTGATAAATTGTGGAATGAAAGAAAAAGGTTAGGTGTTGTTTGAAATGTGACAATTTCAACAATTCTTTACGGCTCCTTAATTACCCTCATCTTGAGCAAGAAAATAGATAAACCGATAGATGGACCAAACCAGTGAGATAAGTGGTACGAAGGAAAATGTATAACAAATCAATGATTGGTAAAAGACACAACAAAAAAAAGAGCAAAGAGACTCGCAGGGAATTAGTCTTAGTTCCCCTAGTTGTTAGGAGAAGCACCAGAAGGATGAACTGTCACATTTTAAGAACGTTAAACTCCTACAAGTTCCAAGAATTAGGTGCTGGCTACGTGCTTAAGAAATGAGGCTTATAATACAAGAATGACAATCACAATTAGGCGCGGCGCATAATAGTTAGGCACTCTCTGATATATTCTTTAGTTCATATACTAAATTGTAAAATGAGAGGGGAGAGAACCTGACCGCAAAAGTCCAGAAATGTAAGGTTAAGAAAAGGCGGAAAATGGATGTATCGAAAATAAACACTTGTACGGAAAGACTATACGAGAAAGATATACTTCTGCTAACTAAATACTTGCTTGGCTATATGATAAATATCCATATTCAAAGATCTGCCAGGCTTCTTCATGGAAATCCGGCTACTTTATCATGTACTGAACACCCGTATTTGAGCAGTCCCGCTGCTGGGGATACCTCCCTGACTACCTCCTCACCTGACAATCCTAGCCGCTCCCCACCTGTACTCAATCTACCTGCGTGGATACCTAGTGATTGTCCCACCTGACACAATATCTAAGCGGTTTAGCTGTACCACTGGTCTTTGATCAATTCATCCATCTACAGCCATACTCAGCAGCCCTACCTGTTTTAACCAACCTGCCACGACTGTCATGTTTTACCCAGCCCACCTTCTCAGAATGTACCTGTAAATCTACTTTTGATATCTTAAACACCGCCATTTGTACGAGTCCAATCAACTAACCTGGCCACTTGTTCAACCTTGTCATACTATAAATTCACCAACCTACACCATTATAGTTAAAGTGTGGACCTGGCTAAGAAAGCTAGCTATAATAATAGCAGCTGATGCCAAGGCCTCTTTATCGGCACCACGTGTATCATGGTTTCGCATAAAATATACTGAGAGCCGTTATACTGAACCCGTCGATAAAAAGTCTGGAAAAAATTCAACCACACCCTCATACAGCAGATCAGTAGTGTATCTCGAGCTGTACTTTGTTTTGTCTCTTACTTTATTCCATACTTCCATACTACTGTTATCATTTACATATCAGAGTGCCCTCTTTTCAAATAAAGCGTGAGAAAAAAAACAGGGACAAACTAAATGGAAGGCATCTCAGCACATCTGCAAAACTGCAGTGTATTCCAGAAGGAAGTACAGTAAATCTAATTTGACAGATAGTTGTTAGCCTTTGGGAATAAATTACCACTTCACGTCGGTAGTACTCACTTTGATCTGCCCTTGCCTAAACCGGTAGCAGAAACAAAAGAATGGGAAATTACTTAAATCCTGGTGTTTTCATATTATTTCATAAATTCACCGTCACAGTAATATGGACTGGCAGGCGCGAAAGGCATGTTTCCGTTTGAGCATTTTGGTTACCGATGGATTTGTGGGCTGCCAACGACCAATCTTAAAGCTTGTGGAAACAAAAAAATATAAGGTCGGCGACCGATCATTCGCTATTCATAAATACTTATTTTATAAAGTACATTGTAAAATACTTCGCTTTATATCAAGGTTCAAGGTTATATATATCAAGGTACCTGGTTATATACTTTATATCAAGGTACAAGGTTATATAGATACTTTATATCAAGTTATATATATGATTAAATACTTTATATCAAGGTACATGGTTATATAGATACTTTATATCAAGGTGTATGGTTAGATACTTTATATCAAGGTGCATGGCTATATACTTTATATCAAGGTGCAAGATTATATACTATATAGCAAGGTACATGATTATATACTCCACGTTATGTTCCTATTAGGGGTTTCCCTTCCTTGGCAGCAGCTCTTACCTTGTGCAGCCTATCCATCTAGCGAGTGATCCATTCACGGTGTAACCACCAATAATCTCACGCACTCACCTATCAACCGATCCCATTCTCCGGATTAATGAATGATCACCTTTTCTCCTCATCTCTCGTCTCATCTAAGAAGCCCAGTTCTTAAAGCTACGTCGGTTTCCAGGACACCAGAATGGAGGAGCCAAAAGTACCTGTTTAGACCAGACACTTTATTTCCAATGAAACTTGATTAGTTTCGCCTAAATCCGAGAAAGTAATGTGAATCTGTCAGGGGTTCTTTTACATACTAACTCAACCAATGTAAAGTAATGGAGTTCCTGAACGGGGACACGTCAACATCCACACCCCTTACCACTTCACCCACTCAACACCCTTAGCCTCATTTTCAATCCACCATCTCATTCAACCACACTACAATCAACGCACCGAAAGCCTTCCTAACCCACAACCCCTTTAGAATTTTATCTGAACTTACCCACTGCATCTTTTACTATTTTCATTCCTCCATCCGTTTTATTGACAATATTGAATGTTATCAACATCACCATCAATTAACAAATCATCATTAAACTGATCGTAAAGTGATACATCCTATTGGTGAAATTCCTGCCTCTGGCTTATTCTCCTGTATGTGTGTGGTGGGGGGCTGGGATAGGGGCAGTAATATCTGATGAAGAAGAATGAGGTAAAATGACCGGAAGCTCTCAATACTAAGTGTTTCGTTTATTCTTAACATATTGTATAGACTGCTCAAAGGATATAAATGAGAGACTTCAATCTCTGCCGGACTGATGTATTCTATATATTCCACATTTGAAGTATGAAACAAGAACCAACATTTTCTGGCCAAGGGAAACAAATGAAATCTCCATCCTGAAAATCGTTGCAATTAGTTAAACCAAATAATGCAAACCTACAAGCACTGGCGCCTAGTAGTCAATGATGCCCCCACTTTACGAAGGATGAAGGAAATATCATTGCCTGCTTTAACATAATTTCTGATATGGATATTCATGATAAAGTCAAAGCAAATGCATGAATTGGATTTCAAATATGTATCAATTGAAGTGATGCTACAGAAACCAATCCTTAATACCTTCCGCTCCCATCCGCATGTCTGCCATCCTACTTAAAGCAATACCCCACGCCTCCCCCACCTCCCCCACCTCCCCCACCTCCCCCACCTCCCCCACCTCCCCCACCCCCTTGTAGATTATCAGCGCTAGGAGCGAGGCGGTCGCCCCTCATCAAGCAACCTTAAGCCGTTCAGAGAAGAGCACATAGGGAGTAGTTAATGAAGCCGACCTATAAATGCTGAGCAGCTCACATCTTCCTTCAGTCACTCAGCCCTGTACTGACAGCATCTCACTGGTAGTCAGTGTCTAATTAGTAAGAATAAGGTCTGACAGCAGAAGCTTACTGGTTAGGGCAAAGCGTAATAACTGGCAAGGAAAGTGTCTCAGTGGTTAGAGCAAGGCATTATGTTTCTGTGGGGTGAGCATGGCTTAAGGCATTTATCTTGTCACGTGACCTAAAGAATCTCATCATTGCCACAAATATTTTTTTCTGAAGATGATATATTGGCCACACATATTCCCTTATATAAGACAAATTCTTTTAATTTTCCTTTAGTAATTGGAGAATCGTTGAACTTGTCACAAATGCCCACAGGCATGTTCACCCTTCGCGTGTACTTAATCCCTACAGCCTAGTACAGACAATTCCCCCCTCTGTGTACATTATTCCCTAAGGTATTCTCGCCTGGAAATATTACCTGTTAATGTCTGAATGGACACATTAGAAACCTATCAAGGTATCACGGATTACAATATATGCTTCAGTGATTAGGGCAGTATCTAATAAGTGCATGGGGATAGTGTCTCACTGGTTAGCTATATTTCTTCGGAAGTAAATCTTGGTAGAATTTCATTGAAGGTATGCATACACAATTGTGTTCTTTTGGTTAACTCAATTTATACACATGTTTTACGTGACCTGATCTTAGCGGAAAATATTATTTTATCTAGGATTTGCCAGGCAGAAGCAGAGTTGTGGTATGATTTAGCTTTTTATCAAAAGCAATGAAGCAGTATCTTAGTTATGAAGAGAACTGCCAAAATCCATCATAGCATTATCACAAGTACCACCACATTCCGCCTCGATATGCCACTAACCTCCAACGCCTTATCTGAAATAGTACGAGTGTCATGCTCACTGTATCCTGACGTTTACACTAGATGACTAAAAACGTGACGACTGTAAATCGTCTAGCCAATAATCGACAGGTGGTGATCAAAATTTTCCATAATCTATAATTGTTTTCTTTTTCTTAAAGGAATAAAATAGTATAATATAAGGTCTTTCACCGTAATATGAACTGTTGTCCTGTCAACCTGTTTGCTTCTGTACTGTAACTGTATTGTCACTTTCCACTCTAAGTATGGCTATACTTCGAACATGGAGAGTTCTCAAGATCAATTAAAGTAATTATAATCTATAATCTATAACCAACAAACAAAGTAAGATATTTGAGACTATACCAAGAAACTCAGGGTCATATGACCTGCGATTTTAACCATACTTATTTTCGCATAATATTACTATGACATATTATGTTCCGGAGTAACAAGGAATAACGCCTACATTCTGGTGAGTGTACGCTTCATTTATTCTGAATAAAAAAAAAGAAAAAAAGGTGTTTACATAGTCGTGTCACCGGGTGGTGCCAAATTGCATAATCTGACGTTGTCAGACGATCTGCAGTCGCCACACGCTTGTCGTTTACACTAAACGATTTCTAGCCTTTTACGGCTGAAAGTCGTGGAATTCAAGATATATCTGCAACCACTGTGCAGTATTGCAGAAATTTTTATATTGAATTATATAACTTATTAGAAATTGTGAAATGATGTATGGTTTGTAATTGATTCTTTAACCGTATAGACACAACAATATCATAGTATGTATCAGATACGAAATTTGAGCATTTTTAAATATCATAGACACCCTACGATGCAGTTTTTTAATCGAGAGCGCGTCGGTGTGCGTCGTAGAAACCTGGTCCACTGCACGATTAATGCCACGATTTTCTGCACGCTATCAATTTCTGCGTCGTAACTTTCTATCGTAGCGCGTCAGGACCTCAGTGGACACTCTTACTCCAACCGTTATCCTCCAAGTTAATACTTCTCAACTGTATTATCGATCTTTTAAAGGTTATTGTGATCGTCACACTATGTCTGATATTTTAGATATAGAATATCTAGATACAGAATACTTCCAAAGAATTTCGTTTCCGTGTAAGTTATTATTATATACCTGTGTGCGAATGTCTATGAAATACTGCCCGCTGCTAGGGGTGCAGTAATAATAATGTTGGTGCCCACTGTGAGTGTGACTTGATAAGTCATCAAAATGTAGTTTTTTCATCTATTTAAGGTATATAATGATAAACAAACGTCCTCACTGTGAGCGAAACGTTTCTCGTTCTCGGTCAGTCTTTGATTTCATACTGCCTTCCGCCTATGGCGTCAGGCAGTATGAAATCAAAGACTGACCTCGAACAGAAACCGTTTCGTCCACAGTAAGGACGTTTCCTAATATTACCAGCATGAGAGAAAATGTAGTCCTTGTCTGATAGAACGTAGCAGTTATATCACAACAATATATAGGTTATCTTAGAGAGAATGTGGTACACTGACAGGTTGATAGTTTGGTTATTAGATGAACCGCGAAACGCTTAGTGTAGCTTGTCTGATGTCGATGTTCTCTTTGGCCATACTCATATCAAGCATTTGTAATTCGCAGGAGATTGACATTAAGCACACTGACACTGTTTGCATTTAACAGTGCCATGAACCATTTGTATGCATAAGAAAAGTGCACACATCGCACACATCAGGTGACACTTCATTGTAACGTGCTTATAATAATCCCCTAATGCGTTTCTAATAATAGCACAGATTTAATGGGGCATGAATCACTCATACGAACGAAAAACAGCCTCCTTTTATTCAATTTAAACCAATATGAGAGTGGGACCTTTCTCTCCCTTTTCCAAACAGTATTAGACATAATGTCACAGGTTTTCTTCTGTACCGTCGGTAAACGCAGAAGATATTATAAATAGGTGAATGAGGGAATACAGAGTCTGTAGACAACTATATGCGGTGAAGGACAAATCTCTCAACTTAACTGTTTAAGTGGAGGCAATAAGCAATCAGATTGCTTCGTAGTATCACATGTTATTCATACCAAGCTGCCTTGTAGCAGAACATGTGCGTCTAAAGCTTATGTGTCGTACCATAGAATGTGCGGCGTAATGGGCGTGAATTGTTTTTATTGCAAGGAGAGCAAAGTTTTGTAAATATGAGATGTTTGGCAATATGTATTATAATAATGGCTTTCATGTATCATATACATTACAAAATAAGTAAAGCCTATTCTTGGTTTTCTCTGTTAAAAAGCAATCGCAATTTAGAATGATTTAGTATTTGTCAGTTTCATTTAAAAAGAGAAGACAGCCGATATATTCAGAAGTTAGATTCACATTAGTAATAATGTAAAAACTAATCAATGAGTATTAAAATGAAAAGAAGTACATGATATGATAAACATCTGAAATGTTTATTCTTGTCCTTTCCAAAGATTCTTCCCTCTATAATCGGGATATTTTTGTGAACGTATCGTTGTCAATATTTAAAAAACACCCAGATGGTTGTACTGCATCTAATCTACCAATATTAGTGGACCCCACTTCAACTCAAGGTAAAATATGCGGAAACATTGAGCCATCACCAAACCCTATATCCTTATACTACCTACAATGAGTCGCATAGGGTTACCAGCATCAAAGTGTCATTTATATACTACTTACACACCCGAGCACCATACCACTCTGGGGTCTGGTAAAGTGTGCATACTTATGCAGGATTTCAAACAGCAGATTATTGCCAAAGATTATGGCATTAAGCACCACCGACCGATTATTTGCCACTTTCGGTCAAAATATCGGCAAGCGGAAACGGGAATGAAAATTATTAATCAACGAATTCGGTCGGCAATCTTAGGCAATCCAGCACTACCGACTGACTCTTTGCCTCAACAACGAAATTTCCCTGAGTACAAATAATCGGTGGCAGCATGGAATTTGAAATAAATGTAGAAACGGTGTCAGTTACAAACGGTGTGGGTGCTTTTAGGATCACCGATTAGTAAAAGGGATAAATTCTCATGGAGAACTACTGACCGACCATTGTCCAAAGGGAAAATAATCTGGGCATTTTTCGTCGGCAGGTGGATTCTTACGGTCACGCTCTTTAAGGAAGGAATGCCACCGCTGCAGTTGTGTGCGCTGATTTGTTCAGTAGCATCCATGCGCCGCCAGTTTAGGTGCCTCCAAACTACTGCACGTTGACGATTTCTATACACCTGGGACCTGTTTCACCAGTCTTGTGACATGTCTGTGACACCATATAGACATTGGAGTTGTCTAGTTTCGTGACAACACAAGTAGCTGCCCTTAGGTAAAGACAGACCCCAAACATGAGAATTAGACAAATCTACACGGCATGTACCTGTTTCACTAGTTTTTTGTGACAAAAGTGTTAGACAGACATGAAAAGCGGCACCAACAGTGCAAGCAAGAACAGACAAACAAAGTCTAATGTCTAGTTCTTATGAAACCGGACACACCATCTAGACGCCATCTAGACATGTCACGAAACTAGTGAAACAGGTCCCTGTACAGCCTGAGAATGTCTGCACCATTTGTGCCGGAAATAGAGCTGCTTTAAACATAAAGGCATTTCCACTGGCCGACTATTCACCACCGATCTGCAGTCGGTAACCACCGATCGATTTTTCGGGTATACCGATGCTAGATCCGTAATTGAAAACAGGCATACAGAGAAGTGTTCACCGATTATTTGTGCATAGATTATGCAATAAGGCCACCACTAAATGACTTGGTCAACAACCGAGAGAATCAAAGGGTTTGGAATGGTTGGTGATAGTCGGTGTGCTTGGAGGGCAGTTCTGTCGGTGTGTACTTGTCAAATGCGGTACAAACAAGGCATACACGACACCCTCACCGAGTTTTAGACATCGACGTGCAGTCGTTGGCTACCGCCGACCGACTTTTAAGGGAACTTTATTAACTTGGTGCCGTTTTCGTCGGCCAGTGGAAAATGGCTTATATCAGAACCCCGCATGTAGAAACCTCGTTAAGAATAGCACCCTATAACTCGGGACAACTCACATGTGGGACATAGTTTTCGGAACTTGATGACAATTTAATTCTGTCTGCTAAGCGGACCCCCCCCCCCCCCCCCAGCGGGTGTGGGTGGAATGTTTTACATTCATAATAATCAATAGTTCTGTGTAAGGTGGCAGCACCGCTTGCTCTTCATGTGTATGTTTAGCGCTACACAGATAAACAGAGGGACTAGAAATCTGTTTGGAGATTATACTTTAACTTTTTTTCTAGTATAGATACCATACCATAAGTAGCGGTTTTCTGCGGTGCAATTCGTTTGCAAATGAAAATCAATAAAATCAGAATATCCGATGTTCTACTGTAGGTAATATAAGACACATTGTGTAGGTTCCACATCATAGACTGATATTTACACTCTCAGATTTATATATAAAAGGTAACACACGGGAATGTGGTTCATGTAATTGTACTTTATCGTGTAGTTCAGGAGTCGCTTTTATTCACTGAGGTACACACAGCCGAGGGTGGTTTGAGGCACATTCTATCTATCCTGGAAGACAATTAGATTAACGCAAGAGTAATTGTACTCCATGTAATCGTCCTAGGATAAAAAAAGAACAAGATTGATTGCACTCTGTGTATGTGTGGGAATAGATTGGGGGACTACTAGAACTAGATTAATTAATGTAAGAGGTGAGAAGTCACTAGCCAGAGGAAGACTGACTATTCTGTTTTTATTTGATTAACGTATATTCCTACATGCTATTTCCTATTTTTCAAACATATTATCTATAAGTAGACCTAGTAGGGCGGTGCTTCTAGAATGTAACTTCTTTAACCTCCGTGTTTCTATTTTTATATCGCACCAGGTACTTGAAATCTGAATAAACAGCCTCTTCGTCCTTTACAATAATGAATGCATAATGTAAGGGCACTTACAAGTATAGGGAAGATGTTGACATACAAGTATATCTATTGTTATTTGCGGGGAAGGTAGGGTCAAGCACCATACATTCCATTTTTCCTAAGTTTATATACTAGACTACCTTATGGCTCACTTTCGACTATATAAAATAATGCTATTCTAACTGTTTCTGGTAAACGATGCTTATTTTCTGTCACAGTTACTTGGAGATAGTAGGTGAAGTGTACGGAGTGTTTTATCATTATTTGTGCATCCCCTATGTCATAATTTACCTCATCGACCTTTGGGCTTTTTCTGGTTTGGTGGTCAAAATATCGTTTATTGTCAGGCCTGGCGTCCACTGACTCCAAATGCAGGTGTTCCCATTCCTTGGCCGTCGCTAGTTGATAATAGTTTTGGTTTTAACTTGGGTAAAGGTATGGCCTGCCAATGTATTAGTGTGTTTCCAGTTTTGGTGATCCTATGTTATCTATGCTATATCTAAAGTATCATTCACATGATATGAATGCATGACATACTAGATTTGATCTGGAATACCGTAGAATACGAAATCGATGCAATCATTACCATTTCTTTCGAAAAAATATAAAAGAATTACGCTCATACTACACTCAGTGATCCAAAGCTAAAGAATACGTTGCCAGGCGGTTATTTGGCTGCAGGCATTGCGTAACCAGGCAGATAAACAGCGAAGCCAGCCTAAGGAAAAGGTCTATAGTCTATGATAGGCCTTACGATGTTCCTAAATCTGATTACGATACACGCAGACATATGTAAGAATGTACGCCGCATCCTCTCACCAGGCCTTATACTGGCAACTAATAAAGTCTGATGTAATCTCCAATACGTAATTCGATAGTTATGGGTACTATCCTCTGGTCCGATACAAACAAGTGTAAACTACAACGGATTGAGTTCTGCTGCGAAGAAAAAACATCCTCATAAAATCAATGACTCCAGTGAGGTATGAAAGGTCTTGCACGGATTCACTTGAATTAAAGGCCTCTTTATATATGAAAATAAAAAAAGAAATACTGGCATAAAAACGTCGGAGGTCGTGGCATCTTAAATTTCGGGAGTCTGTCCTTGTGCATGCGTAGTCGGTGGTGTCGCCGGTTGATGAGATGTCCTTTGCCGGGTAATGACCAGTATTTGATTATTTCACCGATCAACTGCCTCGTGATGACCTATTCTCAGCCTACAGATGTTTTCCCTACTCCGGCGATATGACTAGTTCCTAGGCGTATAAATTTAATTCATTTCTCCATTAAAGCGCTATAATCTATTCATTAGGCTATTTGTTTGGGGCCACTGATACAGTATGTGCGCAGTGAGGAGGTGGGGTGGACAGATTTAGAAATGTTGTGTCCATCGCTTCTGAAATGTACTGCGTACATGGGAAAGGGGTGGCAGGTTAAATCTTAAAAGAAGCGTTTGTACTTTATAGATGGCTCTTATGCAAACAACCATGTGAAAATGATAAAAATGAAACTTACATATCGTAAACAACACCCAGATAACTATCCTTTATATATATATATATATATATATATATATATATATATATATATATATATATATATATATATATATATATATATATATATATATATCCATTGTTAGACTGAGAGAGCCTAGACATCGAACCGCTTCCATGCACACTTATATACCAGCAGCACACCTATTCTATAGGTATGCAGACATATGTAGACTCCCAGACATACCTACACACATCCTTACATTCACACGCAGACGGGCCTCTTGAAAGCGGCGTTAATAGTGCTCAGTAGATCACACATCATTACATACGTCACCTCGGCACGTCACTGAGCCTCTCTCTTCCCAGTCAATAATCGTCTGCTTGTTTCTGCTGCTTTCCAGGCGCGGGATAGCGGACGCCACCCTCAGCACCGCGCTACACGAGGAGACGCCGGGAACAGGAGGAACGCTGACGCCAGGGGGCGCGTGCGTGTCGCTATGTGTCGCAGCGCGTGGCGTTAACGGTCGCCATACGGACTCTGTCGGCGTACGCAGAACCAGCGCCGCCATATAGCTATCCACCCCTACCCAGCACCAGCGAGACAAGAGCCACTGAAGCAGACGACATTCGGTCCCAGGTGCCGGCGTCTGCGCGCGCATTCAACGTCCGCCAATACCTCTCAAAGAGACGCCGAGTCTCGCCGCTGTCACCCGGCGTGTGTCGCGGCAAGCCTTGAAGGAGCCCGGTACCTTGTCAGCCTGTGTGTAGCCGGGTACCAGCCGACAAAAGGGGACGCCGCGTCGACGACACGGGGCGCCCTCTAGTGGGGGGTCAGAGGAGGTCGCCGAGCAGCGCCCCCCGTGGCTAAGCCAAACGTCGATGGTAAATACCGTAGGCGAATGTCAGGCGGGCTGCCCCATTACTGCTGGACCTCCACAACTCACCCCCCCCCCCCCAACAAACGGACCATACACACGGACGCACACTCAGAGAGACGCGCGGAGGACGCTGGGAGGAGACGCTGACGTCCCTGGGTCTCTCGCCTAGACTCGTCGGCGCCGATCACCGTCTGCCAGCTCTGAAGGCTGCCCGCGTCAGTGACGTATGTATAAACGTCACGACCAACGTTACGTCATCCATGCCACGTTTAGAGCTCGCGATGTCACATTCAGCGTGAGCTGTTAGGTCATACGTACGTTGTTCTGTGATTGTCACCTCACGTGTGACGTTCTATACCTGTGCCCTCACGTGCGCCAATCGGGACCTGCAAGGTGCACATTACGTGTACGTCAAGTGTTGAGACGAAGCATCGTCGCTTGGATGAACGCTCCTCCGGGGACAGAAATAAGAAACAAAATACATACTAATAACAAAAGAAACATACGTCATTGACCAAAACTAGCCTACATACCCCGGGATCGTCGGTCCATTACCCACAATACACCTCGGGATTACCCGGAACACGCCTCGGGTTACCCACAATACACTGCGTCCATTCACCACACCACCGCCGCTCCCCCGCCGTTTTCCCGCCACAGCCGCTGGGTCACGTGACATTCCGTAGCGCCCCCAGGCGGATATCGGAGGACTGGGCGCCCGGGGGCGGACGCCGACATGACGTCATTAGGCGGCATTGAGGCCTGAGGGATTGCCTAATCGAGTGGGGCAGCATTCTGTTCCGCTGCGGCCCAGCAGGCCTAAGGCTGAGTAGTCCCGAGTTGCTCAGGTGTGGGGTACGGGCGAAGTGTGTGGCATCCCGTGCGCATGCGCAGTAGGGACCTTGATTTTTAGAATAGATAGAAGAGGGAGAGGCATTCTGTTACAAGGACCAGCGATATCTACGCTATCGGATCTCAATGGAGCTTGCATAACAAGAAGTGGTCCTGAACAAACTATCATAGTTCGATTTATAAAACGGTAACCAGAAGAAATCATAACTTTTGAATTCGGGTCGGGGTTCATTGTATTAACTATTAATTGGAGTGTGTATGGATAATACTGCTTTTCACTTGAGTATATTCACGCTCGGTCCGCTCCTGCCTGGTCAATTAACCAAACACGTGTAATTAGTGAGTTTACGCCCAGCAGCTCGCTCAATCCACTCACGTACAGAATCACACCTACGCCGAACACATCAGCAGTGTGTGAAGATCTCCGACGAACCACATCCAGGGCTAGTACTACATTCACTGGAGAAACTCCGAGCAGCTGTGAGAAGCTGCGTTCTCTACTCCTGATCCCTTCCCACCTTGTCCATCTGTGCCTTCCTCCGACAGAGAGCGCCAGGAGCAATCCCTGCGTTCGACACCACTCGTCCATTAGCGAACAAAAAGTAAAGCTCCTTATCTGGAAACCTCCCACGCTGACCAACCCCAACCCCGGCCACAGACAGAGAAAGGCAGAACTGACCAAACCCACCTCATCATATCACAAATATCACCAACGTTTCCTCGGAAGTCAGCTCTTATTGTCGTACGGACATCGGACATCTTAATGTACTCACAAAAGATTTCCTTGCTCATTGAAGGTGTTCTGAACTTTCTCAGAGGATTTCCGTGTTGTCTTGAAGAGTTCCGAAGTGGTTCTGTTATACTCTAACCAAGTTGGGTGATCGGCAATCAAATCGTCCTGATACGTTGTATCCTTGAACTGTTTACGTATAGAAACCGGAAGTGCTTTCCAGTGGGCTGTGCGTGCGCAGCAAGACGCGGAGTGATATCGTAGAATTTATTACAATCAATCCTCTGCAGCATACAACTACTTTGCTTGGTGTGACTCAGTCCAATCGGGCAGCAGGCACTATTTACACAGACAATTTCACCTTCCAATTCTTCTGGCAAGTCTTCCAACATTACCCTTGAAACCATACACTATTGCTCTCCACAATACTGACTGACACCACTTTTAACAGGAAATTCCGTTTTGATTAGAGACCTGCCAGTTTTAGGGACTACCTTCTATGAACTGTTGGTTAAAGCCTACGCGTAGCTATACACCGTGATCTCATTGTTACCCAATAGGGTATAGATTTAATTGAGTTCGGCAGACACTGTATTACAGTTGTGATTGTCAAGTTTAACCTGGTAGCATTGGATTCTATTTCTCGAGACCGTGCAACATAAGACACGGTACTCCACCCACGGGATACTTACTCACGATAAAGGGCGTGCTTGTGACTTGAAATACATAAGGTAAGCCACTTTTCCTTTACCTTTTAACCCCACTTGTTTCATATGATATTGCGTTGGAACTATGTAATATTTTATACAGTGTGGAGGTCAGCTATCCTGCTCCATTCGGGAACCTTTGATGGATAAATATGTGCAGCAGAAAACCACAGGAGAATATATATATATATATATATATATATATATATATATATATATATATATATATATATATATATATACATATATATATATATATATATATATAGTAACGGAATTCTCTATTCAATGACAACAACCAAGTAATTCCAGTGTCAGTGCGAAGCCCACTTTATTGCTGTTCCTGTCAAGGGCCGAAGGGGCTGACGTCCTCGCTCAAGGAGCTGAACTGTCAGAATGCCCCTAGTGCCCGTCGCCTCCCATATTTATACCCAGAGGGTGACGTCACACTCGCCGCCCCCAGCATCCACCGAACTCACGCTTGGGTGGGACTCCGTGTTCGGAGGGGGTTCAGTGTATTCGGTGGCTTAGGTGTATTCGGGGGTCGGTGGAGCCGGTGGTGCTTGGTGTGCCTAGAGTGTGAACTCCCTTCCTCGTTCCTATGGGGAACGTGTGGCACACCGCGCTCTGCCCCGGCCCCACGCCTCCCCTCTGACCGCTACAATATATATATTCAAACATACATATATGTTAATGCCTTCAAACTGATAAAAGATCTTGATCTGTATTCCTTGCAATTATGCAAATGAAAGATGCATATTAACTAAAAGATTTGTTCTTGGTGGGATGTAACAGGTTGTAAGTATTTGATAGCAGGTGGTGTTTTTAAGGTGACGACAGGTAATTTTAGGTGAATGTACGTCTTTCCCTGAATAAAAAAAGAAAAAAAAGGTAGCAGGTTCTGAGTTGTGGGTACAAGGTGGTGTGTTGTACACAGCAGGAGCCAATATTTATGGAATGTAGAAGGTCGCTATTGTTGGGTGGCAGTTGGAGCATTAGAAGTAGCAGGCTCATGATTGTGGTTGGCAGGTAGCAGGTTGTGAGAGGTGGATGGCAGGCAGTGTGCTCTGTTTAGCAGGTGGCAGTTGGCATGCTCTATATAACAAACGGCGGGTTACGTGTCATATCAAATGGGCAGGTTTGTGATATGTAGAAAATAGTGAAATAATACCCTGAATAATACTGGTAAAAGAATTAACCACATATTTTCGTTGCCTTTCACATAGATTCAGACAATTCAAACAGAATTCAGCACACTTAGGGAGTAGAGTAAAACGAAACCTCACGTCTCCTTTGCTTCAGAGTTTTAGATGAAAAAAGCTTAAATTTGTGTAATATGTAGCACAAAAGTATTACCCTATTGTACAAGTATCGCGAACCAATCCATATATATTGCACTCTTGCCTAAGATCATCTTCCTACGATTGCTTCGACAGTTTTAATTTCCATAATAGCTTAACGTTATCGGGGAATAATAATCAGCCTACCTGTAGCGTTCCCTGTATGTATTCGTGAATGGTATTAAGATAAGCAACCATTACAATGAAATCCAATCAGAGGATGGCACCAGAACTTACACAACTCAATCCCACTATAACATCTTGTGCGACCCCCAAGCCGCTACTACGTACCCCATTGCGCAGTCGCTCAACCTCCAGGTTGAATAACACAGACATTATTCAGGAATCAGTATGCATGACCCTCCTCCTTGGTTTCCCACCTGGGCCGCAAAAGTCGCACTGTTACGTAATTGCTTAGCTGTGTGGCAGTAGTAGTTAGCATAACGTTGGTGACAGCCACTGGCGGGCAGACTTGTGAAGAGGATTGTAATGCTTACATAAGTTATAGATCCTCAGGCGAGTCCAAGTTCCTCTCTCCTCACGCTGCTCTCTAGTGGCGGATACGTACGTTCTGCCCACACCTGCTGCATACCGGGAAGAGAGGCGGTCGTGAGGGAAGAATGTTATGAGGCTCCCAACACCTGTTCTGGACTGGATTCCTCAGAGAGGGAAAGTGGTGCTTCGTTTCGTGTGACAAAGCGGGGTAAAAGACCGTTTGCATAAACCTCGTTTTCAGTGGTCGAGACGGTGAATAGTGGGCGACTTGAGAAAGGAAAAAGAATATTTTTAGTGTGTTGGGGATGGTAGATTATGTGTGACACACAGATGGTGGCAGGTGACACATGGACTGTGGATAGATGGTAGATGAGAGTGATGTGGCATGTGTATGAAGTATGATTGGTGGTGTAGCAGAGAGATGGGAATGAGCAGGTGTGGATGGTGTGTGGATTGTAAATGATGATTTTGATGACTTTCCTTTTTTTAATGGTCCTTATTCTCATTCAATGTGGTTATACTGTTCTTCCATACATTTTAGTAAATAATCAACATATATACGTAAAGTGCAATCTGCTTAAAGTAATCCTGCGTTCTTTGTGATGAGTTTCTCTTCATGCTCACCGAATGCCATTAGCGAAACATCTAGAAAACGGAAAACTGAAACGATCACTACAAAACGAATAGATTAATAAATATTTGTACATATGCAGTGGACAGTGGTAAGAAAAAGTGTCACAAACAGTGACATAACTGTTCAACAGTTTCATAGTCCAGGCCCGTGTGACAACCTCTACACACTGCTAGTTATTGTCTCACCTTACACGGGGTTGAAATACATGGGGTTAAAATAAAAATCGAATGCATGGAGTTAAGATAAAATCAAAAAGAGGGAAAGATTTCCGTTCCGAGCAAAAGTGTCCGTTAACGTGGGGTTATCACCTACGCGGGGTATCCATTAGGTGGAGTTCTACTGTGTAAGGATTGTATAGCAAACAATTGTACAGGTGGGTTTTGATTATGCTTAACACCAATTTCAAATAGCTATATCATGACGCTAATATTAACAGTCATCTATTGATATCTATTCATTTCTCTAACATTACCTCATTTCACACTTAGATCCAGTTCTCTGTATTTCAGTGTAACAATTGCAGAGGCAAATGGATGGCAAATGTTTCAATATGACACGTGTTGGGTGGCAGGTGGGTAGCAGGCGTCAAGTTCCATGCACGTGGTGCCTCTAACGCTCAGCGGGCACGAGGCGAGCTGCTCAGACCATTGAGCACGCTGAAGGAGGCGCTCACCACAGCTCATACATCATGCAGGCCGGGGTTGTAGGCAGTGATCTGTCTGACGGCCGCCCGCCCGCCCGCCCGCCGCCTCACGCCGCCACACAGACGGCTTTGTTAGCCCCGGGCTCCTCAAACACCCCATTTACCCGTCCATTCTCTGTCACTTACCCCTCCCCAAATAACACCCCGCACCCCCAACACACACCGCCCACACCTGCCTGCCACGGCCAGGTGTGCGGGTGGGAGGAGGGGGTGTGAGGAGAGGAGGGGGTGGAGACACAGCACACAGATGTAGGAATCATGCGAGATTTGTTCTACGTGACACTGCTCGGTGTTATATGAATTATGACGAGTGAGCGTAGGGCAGAGAAATACATACATCACGCTGAATGCTGCGATAAAAGAGTCATCTTGATTTTAGACTCCAACTATAGATCACAGGAAAGTCAAGCTGCAGTTTAATTGGGGAAGAACAATTTTGTTTTACAATAATATTCGTGGGTTCTGTCTTGTTATAATGAACATTGAACAGAAAATAAGACCTTGGGTATAAGATACCTTATTCGCCCTCTGTGATGTCTCCTCTACAATGTAACTTTGTAATGATTAAAACGATTGATTCAGGGTTGTCAGATATTGCAACAATCCATGTAGAGATATAAGAATGCTATGGGTCTGTCTATAAATAATCGCGATTTAATCATCTGCATTGCTGTACCCTCTACTCTACTGTTGCCTCGCACCCACTTTTCTTTATCATCGTTGTAAACCAGTATTGAGACTTATCTCATCGCTTATATCTATTCCCTATTAACTAAACATTGGGAACTCGTTCTCATTGCCCATGGAGTATTATTAAATGATTCTCAATGGAGGAGGACGTCATAAATGTTCTCCAATTAGTCAGTGATAGCGGTGAGAAAAGCGGAACCACACTCGATCCATAGCCACTGAAAATACCCCATTCTTTTTCGTTTTTGCTTTGTGAAATTACTCCTCAACCAAATGTCAAGGCATATTTTCAGCGGCTATAGCTCTCGATGCAGTTCCTAAATACACACATACATACATGTACATACATACATACATACATACATACATACACACATACATACATACATACATACATACATACATACATACATACATACATACATACATACATACATACATACATACATACACACATACATACATACACGCATACATACATGTACATACATACATACATACATACATACATACATACATACATACATATAAAGATAAAGAGAGGTGAAGGTAGATGGTTATAGATATATATGTAAATATACATATATTTAGAGAGAGAGAGTGAGAGAGAGGGTGTGTGTGTGAGAGAGAGAGAGAGAGAAAGAGAGAGAGAGAGCGATAGAGGGAGAGGGTGAACGATAGATAGAGAAGGACTTAGAGAAATAAGTAGATGGATAGAGAGCAAGACAAAAGAGCGATATGGAGAACAAGAAAGGGGACGGACAACGGGAAAATGTCCATGAGGTCTACACTGCAGAGCAGCAGCGACTATAGAATATCACCATACCAACCTGGATTTTTGATTATTCGTCTGCTTGAATAATGGCACAGAATGGATGCAACATGCAGAAGGGGGATGAAAGGAGGGACAGATATAGAACGGGAATGATGTATATATGGAACCTTGTAAGACTATGGGGAATGGATCCTGGAGAAGAACAATAGCAGCTGGGACAAAAGGGAGGCAGAGACAATTCAAGTAAAACACTGACTGTCCATATAGATGCAGAGAGGCCTGTTGGCGTAGAATTTTTTCTTGGTAATGTCATGATTAAGTTACGGAAAAAATGGGAGGCAGCCTTCTTGAAGAAGACGGAGGTTTTACCCGGTCTGATCGAGCAGTAACTCATCTCCCTCACTGTGTGCACATAGAACAAGGTGGAGCGATTGAAGTAAATCTGATAGGTCATAAACAAACATAATCATATCAACTGTCGCCAATAAGCTGTCCCGTTCTCTTTGCCTTGGAATCAGCGATGACTCGGTAAAGGGGGCTCACTGAAGAAAACACATGAATAAAATAATGGCATGTGAATATCTTATCGAATGTGCGGTAAAGAGGTTATAGAAAACCATTGGGGTATCTGGTTCATGTCGAGCATTTAAATGTTTTTGGAGCTTCCCTGTAGGGACAATTAGGGGAAGATTACGTGTGGATTTGAATCAAGATCAAGAATGATAATCTTTCTTACGTTCTACTTTTAATCAAGAGATATATTTCAAGACATAAAACAATCTGCGGCCATAGATATATTGCCTTGAAATATGACCCTCTGGCTTATGCTCGTTCATCTGAATTGATGAAATTAAGTTTTCCATGTGAGTCGATGATACAATGACGATTAATATTTATAAAAGGTAATAAGCAAACAAACCTGATTTAAAAAAAGGCATGTCAGTGTCGGGTGGTTGAAGTTAGAGTGGACTGAAAAGTGTGAGTGACTCCGCATGATCTGGTTGTAGAGGTTCTGTGCGGGATTTACCAAGATGTACCCTCAATGTTCGGTGTTATCCCCCTCACAGACAAACCGACACACCTATACACCTACACACACGCATGAATACACATAAATGCCATAAAACAGATAGATACCCAGTGACTCAGTGACAGTCACACAGACGGAGAGTCACAACGTCACATAGTCAGACAGAGACAAAGTCACACAAAGACACTTTCACATAGTCAGACAGAGACACAGCTACACAGAGAGTCAAACATACACACATAATTATGTAGTCATACAGAAACACAGTCATATAGAGATTAAGCCCAACAGAGACACATGGAGACACAGTCAGACACATTCATAGAATAAAATAGACACATAGTCACACAGTCACATCAAGACACAGTCACACACAAGCCACAGTCACAGATATGGCACCACCATCAGGCCTCCTCACAGTCACATGGAAACACAATCACACAGTCACACAGTCACTATTCAAAGAGACACAGAAACAGAGGCACCATTATACACATATGGACTTTTCCGCCTGCGGACTTTTTGCTTTTGATAAATGTATTACTACCACCGACCAATTTTTAAACCTTTTCCTCATAAATCCATAAGTGGAAAATAACGTAAATGTCTGCCACCCATACATGTTCCAAAATTTGGCTTATTTTAGGCACCAGAATTTTTCATTGACAAATTCAACTCGGGATGATTATGTATGGAATGGATCGGGTCAGATGTGTTTTAGAAAATCACTCGTCAAAGTGGAAACAAAACTATGATATTTAAAATCATTGAGATTTGATATGATTTTAGCAGACACACCACCCTCCTCTGATTTGCAGATTTGAAGGTGTTGTTCGTAAAAAATTGCCGATCATCTTGTCAGTATGTGGAGAAGTATCTATACTTTCATAGACAAACACAGACTCAGTCACACACAGATATACATCCACACAGACTCACAGCTGCAGACAGCACACCGCCCTCAGCACTCCTCACACGGAACCACACTGCGCTGCCTTTCCGTTTAATTGTATAATCAATTCCTGATATCCGATTGCCTCGCCAGGCGGGAGTCGTTCCGCTTGGCACGTGGATGGATTCATGTTTTCTGCTGGCGTGTTCCTGTCAAGTGCTCATCCTGGTTCGTTTGTCGATGGTGGTTACCGTTTTGGAGATTTCTTTTCCGACCCGTGTTTTAGAGGCCATCATCGTACTCGCGTGCGCATGCGCTGTCAGGTTTGACCTGGAGATTGACTGATGTTGAGACACCTTCTAGTGCGGACTGAATTTAACGGATCCACACCGACATTCATTAAAATACCAGCAGCAATATACTAATATTTACAGTCTTTTAATGTATTTCCTTTTTACTTTAGATAGTACCTTATTGTCCATTGATTCTTATTGTATCTTAATTAGATCCCATCAACCCTTGAACGATACAATAGGACCAGTTGGTGTAATAACATGCATGTACGTATATAGAACTGGATCGATAATCATATAGATAAATGATACTCCACGAGTTTTGTTTATTTATATTATTCGAGTACGGTTCTGTATCAATCTCACCCTTCAGAATAGCATCACAATGTCAGAATAAATTAAATTACTTATTAAAATGCATATTATATGAATGTATAATTCTCCATGTTGTTTTTTTCTCTGCTTTCTCAAAAATCCCGGCCACTGATTGGCCAGTCCCTTATGACGTCATCTCACATCACTTCGCCACAACCATGGCGTAATATTGGCACTTTACAACGGTGATTGTTGCGTATGATTTTCTGATGTTATTCGTATGGCAGGGGTGAGATAAACACCATTTCAACATAACCCCTGTCATTGTCATTGTTATGCTTTGAAGGCACAGACTAGCTCAATAAAGTATGTGTTGTGTAATCTAGCAGTAACACGTGGGACAGTGTGGGGTCCTCTTCTAGTCTAAAAGATGTATTACTCACTACCACTTGTATTGCATACCTTTTGATGTGAAGTCGTTGTGAATAGTGGTAGCGCAATTATTACCAAAAGCTATTCCCAAGCGCTGTAGAATTATGGTTATTCATCCCATCTCATCATTACCAGTTATTAGTATAAGTTATGGTTATAGTCAGAAGTCTGTTTCCTGACATAGTACCTCCTAGGATGCTCGCTTGAGTGTCCACGGTGTTGGGGTTCTGTCCCCCCTGGAAACTACTCTGCTCTACTCATCTGTTACAATACTTACCTGTTAAGAAGTGTTATCTGAGGGACCAGGCGGCAGAACGGCTTAGGCCGAGCCTGGGGTTCATTTTGTATTGAGAAACCCTAAATAAACGTGATAAAATGAAAAATTTGAAATCCATGCATGGCAGAAGCTAGTTAGAGAACAGAGACATTCGGAGCCTCGGCTACGCTGCCTTGATACACCTGACCTATCTGAATTGAATTGATGTTTGTGACATTATTCATCAGTAGATCTCTAACCACAGTGTGCCAGTCTAGCAGTAAACGTAGGAGCCCCAAAACTCGAATAATGCTCCTATCCTGCATCATGATATTGCAAATTACTGATCCCTTTTACATCGGGGAATTACTAAGGCTGTTTCCTTTCTACCAGATCTATGATTACACTAGAGACTTACCAGAAACTCAACATTCTGTTATTTGGTGCATGACCCGTAAAAAATGATGATATATTTGTTTTTTATTCCAGTCTGCTTTTTGTATATATATTTGAATCTTGTATTATTTAATCAATTTCGACCTCTAGTCGTCAACCATAATAGTACAAAGTATATCGTCAACACGGCACTAGCATAGCAGTTATGCCTGTTTTGTAAAAAAACAAACACCCCCCCCCCCCCAAAAAAAAAAAATCCTGAGCTTTTCCAGTATAAATTCAAATTAAAAAAAAACCCACGAGATCCCTAAAGGTGTTTGGTCCTGCATCGCTGATTCGCAAATGTAACTTTCTACCATCGACTGCCCTTTCGGCATCAACAGATCGTTAACGGCACTTCTATACCACCATATAGTCATATGAGATTATAACATAGGTTTACTAAAAGAGGGAAGTTCTGATCCGACTGAAGAGTAGCGCTATATAAACCATGAATGCTGATGCATAGTTCACATAGATTTCCGAACCCTGTTGGTAAAGGTCAACACTACTGAGAAACAACTCTGGTAAGTGAACCATATTTTACCGGAATGCCGCGGGAAACATGGCGATGAAATCGGAAGATCGAAAAAAACAAGTCGGAAGCTACTTCTCAAACCGATTGACCTTTCGTTCGATGTAGTATGTGTTTTTGCGGCGCCTCTACTTAAATGCCAAGTGTTTAATAAGCATGTTGTTTCTGTGGAGTTCAATCAAACGGAAATTTGTGTTTCCCCCTTAAAAAGCAGGAAATCAAAGTTCTTTTATAACCGGAGTGCTGTTAGGGCACACCCCTTCCAGGCGTAGTCTAAAAAAGAGCGGGACACATGATAAAACTCGTCAGATACCAGCGCGTGACTTGTATCTGTGAAATGTCGTCTGCTGGAAAGTGCGTCATTAGAAAAAGTATCACGATCTCATAACATCATTCACATGAACCATGTCTTGTGTGAGAGAGTAGATATACGTTTCATGTGTGATATCAATTCTTACAAGTACAAGGAGCCTATGTTTAGAGGATAGACCTTATACTAGAAATCTTTCACTGATACTGTCACTATTTCTAAATAAAATATTATAGAGAAGCATAGATAGTGTGGCTAAAAAGAATCTGTACCGTGTTTTTTTGTGCCATAAATAATCGACGAGGTCAATGTTTATGACCAAACCAATAAAGAACAGATCCAATTCAGACACACTCACTATGACTACTTATCGTTACATACCTGGAAATGAATAAATACGCCGTTATACAACAAGTCAGGCGGTACGGAGCGCACGAAGTACTAGTTCATGCACAGTGTGCAGAAACGGAATCCGTGCAGCTGGCCAGTAGGTGTGAGACATGAACCCTTTCAGTACGCATGATGCCTGGAGGCATCACCGTGCAAATGAGGCTCCATGCCTCCAAGCATCATCGCTCTAAAGATGCATAATGCCTTAAGGTATCATATCTCCAATATTTACCAAATTGTTTTAACAAGTAGATAATTAGGCGATATCCATCAATCTTCACAGAGTGTGGGTATGGCACCATATTTAGTAATTTCATTAAAATAAATGGAATATGGGAAGCGCACAAGCTCCCGGCCTTACGGGGGTAGCTTTGTCACATGCACCCATCCTTAAAGGGTTGATGTCTAATATCAGTGCACAGGTATACAATGGTGTATAATGCGTATATAATTTTAAACTTTTAACAATTCTTTATTTCACTGAACTGTCACAGGAATATAAAAATTACATAACGAATAGCAATACCAATCAGTGAGGACATACCCCTGAAGAATGCATTTACTCTTCTATGAGAATATTTGAACATAACGTTGTTTTTTTTTTGTTAAAAAAACCCAAACTTTTACAGTTTTATATATTATATCGATCCTTATATCGAACAACGAACGTATAGTATGTCAAGAAGATAGTGGGGAAAATTACTTGGCATTTAATCCGTGAATTCCTATGAACTCGCGGACAGATAAATACAATGGACCTATGTTAAGAGGATAGTGGGAACACTGACTGGTGGGCGTTTAATCTGTGAATTCCTATGAACTCATGGACAGGCAAATACTTGCCCCGACGCTGTTTGGCAGGAGGGGCACGCATATTTTTGAGACTGTGAGTAAGTAACAAATTACAGATTAAATGCCTGGTCTGTTTCCCTTTGTCATACATAATTAATATGTAATTACGTAATCCACAAGAATTTACCTTGAATTGCCATTCAAAATCTAAGTTGGGCACACAGAGCTGGTCCGTATAGCAGAGGAAGGCACAGTAGGTCGTACATGGCTTTTAGAATATAGGGAGTTCTAAGATGTCAAGGAGTATAAAAACAATGTGTACAGGCGTATAATAAAAACTGATGCGCTTCCCATATACCATCATGATTTATAGCTTACATGAAAAATCCTGAATACTCTATCAGAATCACACATCAGTATACAGCATGCAGGCTTCATATAGCCGCGTATCTGGGTACATAGTCTGGCGTTGGCACCGTTACTGTTGGCTGGGATTAAACCGGTTATCTACCCGTCCTCATACGTTACAGCCAACCCTTGCCAAAACAGGGGAATAAAGGGTTCCTTGGACAATTTTTGGAAGCCTTCCCGGTATGCGAACGTGTAGGCTCTGTTATATGAATTTATGATCGGGTTTCAACTCCCTGTCATCTCTGGTTGAGTTCGATTGATTGCAAGTCAACCCTGAACCTTGGGTGGTTCTACTTATACCACCAGCCAGCGACCCCAATGATTCTATAATAGAAGTGCACCGTAGCCTGAGTCAATGCTAAATGCCAACTACGAGTTAAATCTTCACTCATGTACTTAGATGTCAACGGATTGTAAACAAAAAGTAATCAAATAAAGCTGCTTTTGAAAAAAAACAAACAAAAAAACAACAACAAAACTCTGTCATATTCATCTGGGTGATATAGAATATAATATTCTTTAAATGATCCTGTAATGTTGTTATGTAAAGACGTCTCATTAGGCTGTCAGATTCACATGGATGACAGACTCAAGGTACCTTTTTCATTTGCAACAAGAAAAATGATGTTGCATATCTCCTCCTACAGACACCACTGCATAAAATCATATGATATTTTTCCTCAACCACACCATACTGAATCCTTCCTATGAATTAATCTATCAGGTAAACCATCTCCAACGCTCTTTAGTAGAATCTGTGTTTATCTCGTGCTTTCGACTAGAGGCATGTTAAAACGACATTCGGGAAAAACGATACATCAAAATACTATGATGTCCTCATTTTCATGGGAGTGCTTCTATTCAAGTGTCAGCTACTTCAGAGCAAAAATGGGGGTTAGTGATACCTTTTCGCTACATCTGGCTTTAATCTGACATCTTGTAAACATATCAGTAGTACAACAACTTCACAGGAAATATTCTCTGGAAGTAGATATAACACAGCTTTATAATCCTGCAGCATTGTCACTATACTACTATATAAGTTAGTGTTTTTCATTCTCTATGTTGTGACATATCGGTACATTAGATATTGGACGTCGTGTGGACCCTTCACTTCAAAGAACAAATATATCCTTATCAAGCCCCTTAGTCAGGATAAAGAAGCCTTAACAAAAACAGAGGTGCCTGTGTCCATCATCAGAGAGTTGCCGTGCACGTTGTTATATGCGGTCGTTATGAGGCACCGTCAGATATACCACAAAACCCGTGTGTACCTACAGAGACACCAAAGAACACGCCCTGCGTCTTGTTGTCCCAGTTAATGATTCGCATGCGCCATTTGCCCCGGAACTTAGAACAAATCCCAGCCGCCAGGCGGCGCGCGCTGTGGTCACGTGACGGGGATCAGAGGCGGCGGCGAGGATCGAATTATCGGGGGTCGAGTTAATGAAGCATTTTAGCGCACACGGCCTTAATACCCCGTCTACACCCCACTCCCCCTCCCGCCTATAATCCAGGGCTTCCAATGGAGGACACCGGCTCGCAATGACCAGAAACGCCGAAGGCGACGGCTGGCAGGAAGGGAACGTGGCTGTCCCTGAATTGCTAGGAAGATGTAGCTAGAGTGTGGCAGTGCTGACTGATAGTGTTGCACTGTGATTGTGTTGTTTGGTTGTGCTGTGCAGGGTTGTGTTGTTTGTAGTGCTTCATTATGTTTGCGTTGTCCGTTGATGCTGTACTGTGGGTACGTGGTCTCATAGTGCTGTGCAAGGTTTGTGTTGCCTGTTAGTACTGTGCTGTGGTTGTGTTGTATGTTAGTGCTGTGCTGTGCTATGCTTCCAACATGCTTCTGACACAATACGACACAGAATTTTCAACCCTTTGACATGGCTACAATGTGGGAATTTAGTGTACTCTGTCACACTATGACACAGAATTGTCAACCTTTCGACACAGCTACAATGCATGAATTTTGATTTGTAGTCATGTCGCAGCCATCTCGGACTGTGCAGGAAGTAGTGGGTGCCCAGCTTAAAGCCGACCACCCTCCGCTTGCAATAGGCTTCCGACATGGCTACAATATGGCTATGAATCAAAATTACAGCATTATAGCCTTTTCAGAATGTTCAACGATTTGGAATATCAGCGTGCGAAACTAAATTACCTCATCATCACTGTGTCGGAATGTTGAAAGGTTCTGTGTCGTAGAGTGTCGGAACGCCTGTCGTAGTGTGTCGGAGCTCAGTGGGTTCCTGGCCTAACAAGGCATGCGGGATTTTGTCCAGCCATGTTGGATTCCTTCCCACTGGCACCCAAATAGCAACATTCCATATTCCAGCCACTAGCTCTTTCCGTCACACGGTTTGAGGGGTGAATACTTTACCTAGGCTGAAATATTCAGACTGGTAGACATAATGGCTATCACTATAGCTTTCACTTATGTCGCGTAATATAATCATTTGTCACTTCACTTGTTTTATGTCAAAATTGTCAGACGCTGAATGTCTTTCCAGGCTTGTATGATGCTATCTGCATGGTGCTGACTAAGACGTTCCGTTTGTCTACCTCCGTTGACAATGCTTCTGTTGTTGCTGCGATGACTGCAGATGAATTATGAAGAAGCATGGCTTTTATTGTTTTGCTGATGTCAATTGGTCTCACCCTTATTGCTCTTGATGCATTATCTGTGCCACGATATGGTTTGTTTGCCATTATTTTTGATTTACTGTCACAGTTGCCACTTTGGTTATAGCCGTTTGTGTCATTTGTGCCATTATATTGTTTACCATATTAGCAAACAAGCTCCACATCAGTAAATCTACCATTTTGTCCAATGTCAGGTGCTGCCAAGCCCCATACTATGGTGAATCAAGATGAACTAGGGTGGGTTCGTAAACTGTTCTCGATACGATTGCTCTAACAGTCTCGGATTTATAAATATTCTAAATGAATTTACGAACGACACATGTGGTGAGATGAGAGATTTTGCCATACCACATGTACATATTACCTTGGTACTTGTCACACGCAGCTTATGTAGCTCAGTGCAGTTTGAGATAAGATCTTATACTGAGTGCGACAGAGCTGCTCATAACCCGCACATGAGCAGCTCACAGAGGGCAGAACACAATGAACACATCCAGAGGGCTTCCTCGCTCTATGTTTGTGTAGTGATCCGGCGAGAAGCTGCGCCCCAGGTGCCACTCAAACCCGCATCTCCGGAATTACGCGCCGGTGTGCGGATCCATTAGACCAGAGTATACCAGCAGGCGGCGCTACCGACCGTGGACCCTCCTCTGTTGTACACATGGCGGGAGGTAGTGTGGGCTTTACGTGGTGAGGCAAAATGGCGGAGCTAATCAGGAAAATGAGACTGGGTGTGATACAAGGCAATTAGGTAACAGACTCTGAACAAACATGCCGCCAATGAGGTGTATTTTAAATGAATGACCAAGAGAATGTACATTAGCAAGAGCTAGGGTGTGTAGTGCATGCGTTACCTTCAATAACCTTCTCGGTATGCTTAGTATTTTTCCCGATGTAATCAAGTTGTATTATATTGGTTTAAATCCCTGATGGCCTAGAGTATAGAAAAACGTAAACGTGAAGTAAATCAAATCTATCTTTCTTTAAGCGACTCGGAATAGAGGACTATATTGGAGTAAAGAAGAGTAAAATATAGCGGTCCCAATGTCAACAGCCGCTCGTCCCACCTATCAAGGAACACACTGGTGTAGAAATCGCTAGTAGTATTATCCAACTCTGATATGGATTTTTGTTATATAAGCCTCATACTATAGTGCTTATAGGGCTTATACGGGTAGATGTAGATAAGGCTCTGAGGATAGCCATGA
This sequence comes from Alentia gelatinosa, assembly GCA_950022655.1. Classification (NCBI taxonomy): domain Eukaryota; kingdom Metazoa; phylum Annelida; class Polychaeta; order Phyllodocida; family Polynoidae; genus Alentia; species Alentia gelatinosa. The sequence continues at coordinate 26,651,849 of OX465590.1, read as the reverse complement.
AAACCAGTTGTACAACAACTGAGGCTAAGTGCCACCTATGTTGAATCATCCATATATAGTATCAGCTGGAGCACATGAATTGTAAATTTGTAGATTCAATAAAGGAAATCATACAAAAATTAAGAAATAGAAAGGTATTAAATCATATCGCTAATACCGCCGTCCTATTCTTGCATTATCATAGATTATAATTTTAAATCAAACAGCACCATTTTGTTTAGATAAGGATTTTATATCAGTTAAGGACGAGCTAGGTAGAGTTGTGAAAGGGTTATAAAGATATGCGGTCTAGTTATCTAAGGCTGAACTCTACCGATAGCGGGCCTCTCTCCTCTAGGCGCTTACAGAGGTCGCCACTGCCGCAGAGGTAGGCCTCTCACATCTCAACAACTCCCACATCTACAGCTGGATATGTCGGCGGTCATTTTTCCGCGCGGGCATCCATCCGCCTAGAGCAGGGCTGAACATTCACCAGCGACACCGGAAACGGAGCTATTTATAGCATGCGTTCGGTGCCATGAGCGCCTCTCACCGGAAGGATGCTGGTTCTCGGCGGGTTGGTGGCGGGAAAGAGCCTGGTTTGGCTGGGTACCAGCGATCTAAGAAAAAAGAGATTTTAAAAAGGGATGATATGGGTGATGTTCCTATTTCCCCTGGCCTTTAAATCGGCTGTCGATCGGCAGCTTGCTGCGGGGAATTTGATATTCACCGACGCCTAAGGTGCCTTTTTTGCTCGCTTTCCTGGCATTTTAAAGTACATCGCTCAATGAGTCGAGATCCGCTCTCATGAATAAAAGCAAGGACAGTATAATTCAACACCGAGATACTCTTTCACTGTCTCTCACTCTGTTTCTCCGTGTCGGTGTCGGTCTGTCACCCTGGCCGCTTTTATGACCCTTGTCCGTCCGTCTGTCTACCTCTAGTTTCTGGCATTCACTCCCTTCTTCCTCTTTCTTTTCATTTTGATGTGTGTTTGTCTATCGCCCTCCCCCTGCTTTCTCTGTCTTAACCGTCCATTCTCATCCCTTCCTCCCCTCTCCCACGTTTCTACCATCCTACCTTTTACTCCTGAATTTTCTCTCTTAACTGCTCTCCTGTGAATGACTGCCGTAATTATTGTACTAAAAAATTGCTGTTGCAAGATATAAAGATAATTAAGACTAAAAAAACCTTTCCACTCCTATATCCTCTCCTGATCACCCCAACTTCTCTCGTCCTTATCTAAGTCTCATAGTTCATATCGTCTGTGTATATCTTACTAGGGTTTTTTAATGCACAAAAAGGATAAGTACAATAAGACAATCTGCTATGGCTGGCCGATGTATAGTCCCTTTTTTTGTTCAAGAACCATTTTGTAACAATGACAAATTGCACAGTTCTGAAACTCCTTAAGTGGGATTCACACATTGGGACTGATGTACCTGAGACAGGTGTACTTCACATTCTTTCCTCAGTCTGAGGCAATTCCCCTGTAGTACAATTATCTCATAACAAGGTGTCACTTTTTGCTCGTCCCTAGGGAAAATGACCGATTGGATTCACATGGAAGGACAAATCTAGTCATAAGTTTCAAACAATATCCATGTAAACAACCTGGGACTTAAGTACCTTTGAGATGAGGGGTGTGAAAAACATGTGATCCCCAGAATGGCTTCCTATTCAATAGGTTGGGTACTTAGTGTGTGACTCTGTGGGTATATTTACCCGATCTGATCTGCCCTATAGATTTTGAACATATTTGAAATCAAGATCATTTGAGTTTTAGTACCTCACTAGGGGTAAACTTTGCCGTCCATTGCAAGGGAAAATAATTGTCTCGGGGAAATGAAACCCTACCATTCAGACGAGGAGATTCTGTTCCAGGGTTCCGTTTGAAAGGATTCACTTCAGCCTTTTTCGACTGATTTCTCGTTTTCAGTTCTTCTTCTGGGATTATTGTGCTAGCAAAGGGCTTCATGTATATCATTCCATGTGCAGTCACTAGACTAACTCTGCATAATGGACAATTCCCCTTTTTTTTCGTACGAACAGTGTTTATAGTCTTCTTTTCGACATTTAACGTCCGGCTGATACCCACTACTCATTATATTTGCTACTTACGACTGATTCTACAAGAACATGCCAAATATTAATAGCGGTTTATTGCATTGTCGAACGCAGAAAAGGTAATATCTGCAGGGGAGATGGTCGACTGTCGTATAAACTCATTAGCCTCCTTGCCATGTCAGCCCCAGGCCTACACGTCAAATTTAATATCAAATGAAAGTGAAGGCCACTCAATCACCAACAGAACATAGTGATCCTTGCATTGACTTCAATATTGTTACCGCACCAGCGTATATTTCATTCAATAGTAATATAATATGAACTATTCACGAACATATCTAATCACAACTGGTACTCGAACCAAAGCACTTTAAGGCCATACACTCATTAACGTCGACGCACCACGATTGAACTCCCGATAGACTACGCCTGGAAATGGCAAACTCGTAGTCTATTTGGATGTCCCTGAAAATTCTAGTCGTAGACATGGTGTCAATGGTATGCTGTATGAATGCCTTTGGAGGTAAAAAAACGATAATATCGACTAATTTCTCACCTAGTGTAGGGAATCAGGGGACGTCTCACCCCAATATCTTAATCCTCTACTATTAGGTACATAGTAACAGACATGTTTATGGGGATATCCATAAAGTGGTCATATAGAACGTTCTGACCATGATGTACAAGCTGCAAAACGAGATGATAATTTATAGTTCGTACAGAACGAGGCGTTTTCGCCGAGTTCCGTACAAATCATAGATCATTATCGAGTTTTGTGGCTTGTCCAAGCATGGTAGGTTGTTCTATATTTACTATATTCCCGAAATTAGGAAAAAACATTAATTCATTTTGGCCTAACAACTAATATTTTAGTCAATGTGTTCCCGAAATTAGGAAAAAACATTAATTCATTTTGGCCTAACAACTAATATTTTAGTCAATGTGTATGGGAAGGTATTCTGTATTTCCCCTTACGAAACAGTGTTCCGTATGGTATTTTTACGCTATATGGGGAAACGGTGCGTATTTACAGTATATATACGGCATGAGTATATGGTAAAAGTGAACATTCTAAAGTTCCGACCGCAGCACCCCTTCTCCAGTCTATATGTATCAAATTAAAGAAAGGATCTAAGCAAAATTTCATAATACCCCCCCCCCCCCCACACGTACTGCGTACGTACTTTACAGATGGCCCTCAGATTTACCTCAGAGTTACCCTTCTGACACTCTCTGAACTGCGCATGAAGACTTTCACACACTCACGAGCAATTCACACATTCTGTGATCTATATATAGCTCGTACTGCGACGAGGAAGTGAATGGAGACCGTACCTTAGCGTGAGACGTTAGAGTGAGCCCAAAAGGAGCTTGTTGATGTCCCACCAGGGGTAGCTGCGGTGGGAGCTACTCTCTGTGGTAAGAGGCGCTCCTGGGTCGAACCCTGGAGAGCAGGCAGTATATGCAGACCGCCATAGAAATTAGAGCCGACAGCCTTTGCCGGGAAGGTCTCAGGTGGATAGGAGGAAAGGGGTGCATGAGGAGGTGTGAAGTATACACTCAAGTATTGTATTTTATACTGTTATGAGAACATGCGAATATATTTTGTATGTAATATGTATGTTCCACATGTTATTCATTTTTTCTCACGTCGTCTACAAGACATTTATTATGCAAACTACAGGTACAGGTCATATTTACATACTTCACATTTTTCAATAATTGCTGATATATATTTTGTATTTTGAATGCTGGGTAGATATCACCTGCACCAAAAACGTATCATGAATATGTTACCAATTTTATCTATTATGTTTCCATAACGCACATATTACTGTTTCTCAGTACACTTAGATGTTTCATCTACCATGTAAATGTATCATATACAATGCACGTTTCTTTTACTGTACACTTAATTCACTCCATAGATATTTCACAAGTAAGCTATGTTATTTTTATCATGATTTCTACACATATATATGCATACTGGGCTTCATGAACTTATCATATATCTATCAGCACTGCATGAAATACATTATTCATCCATAGCGGATGTTCTTGAATAATACAATAACCATACAGTTACATACAGATGCTGAGAATGTCACAATGTTTTTCTATTAGAGCGTACTTGCTCTATGTAAATTACCTTACGGTTAGAGTGCTTACATGGACTTCAAGCTTGCTGCAAAAAAACCCCTTATCACTCCACTATCTGCGTGCTTTTCACTGTGATATCGTGAAAGGAGCAGAGGGCCAGTGTCTCAGGGTCTTAGTGGTGTGCCCAGCTGACCATGACCACTCTCTTGATACCGAAATACCTCATTGACCTACTGGTGCTTGATATGTTTGCATTGGAGATTTAGGCAGTTAGAGAAGGGCAAGTTGACTGGATGCAAGTGGGTTACAGAAAATGACACATAAACTGAATATAACCCAAACCTTTTAATTGTGATTTATTTATAATTGCACGCTCATTCATCACTGATGAACATACCGTCTCCTTCTAGTTATTATAATCCTAAATGCAAGTTAGGATGTTATATTTCCAAACGAACACACTAAAAGGAGCCACCACTACGGATATATTTCAGTGTCACCTATTGCCAGCACCACAGACTGTTCGCATGATTGCGATTCACATGTAGATCCTATTGATATTCTCTAGTTTGAGGTGGGTTTTGCTGATGGCTTCATGGTTAAGATTTTGCAGTAGGTGCAATCTGAAACATTTCAAGCCAACAGGTTCGAAGTGTGCCAAGTTCTTGTCAGAAAAGGACTATGCTCCACTGATAGAAGCAGAACAGTCTGTGGTAGGAATAGTTGTGAGGGGCCATGACACCAAGGTGGAAAAGACATCAGTTCTTAGAGAATAGAAGATAGAAGTGTATAGGGACATGTCAGAAGTGGGGGACTATACAATTGACGGCATGCTGTCAGTGTCGCATGCGGCTGACTCCAATTATCCGTATCCTGCTGATGGGAGTCAACTGGGAGCTGCTACTTCATGGGCGCATACAGAGGTTCGGCCGTCAACTTCTACTGGAAAGAGGGTGAAAACACGTCAAAATCGTCCTCAAGGTCTAATAAACGTGACTCTTTTACCATTCAATGTATCTGAGTAATCATTCACGATGGGCTCATTCACGACGTCACAGTGTGCTCAAATGTTATTTATACTGCACCCCTAGCAGCTGTAGTGTTTCATAGATGTTTGACGATAGGTATATAATGATACATGGTTATATCAGTTAAAGGTCAATAGTAATAGGGAAGCCAATTCCAGGTGGCAGAATTCGGGAATTTCTTGGTGAGGATGCCGGGATTTACTTCACTAAATGCCTCGTGATAACATCCTGTAACCTTCATCTCGAAACTCTAGAATTCCCGCCCGGAACCAGATTCCCTATAATTTCTGAAGTTATACATGCCAAGGCTGCTCGATACTTACCAAGGCTCTCACCGTGGTCTTGTGTCGTTGAAAGTCAATTCAAGAAAATCGTGTTCCCATAGGTCGTATTACGTCACGTCATAGTAACATCATAGCATTTATACAGCTGTCTCTGTTGGTAGTAACTCTGTTGGTAATAACTACCAACAACCTGCGTTGTATGATGCATTTTCAATGATAGATTCATATAATAGAGTAAAACAAAACATGGATGAATCTATCAGCATTTAGTACCTTTCGATGTAATGTCAGTTTTCTGGAAATTGCGGTCCCATATATATTTATACACAAAATGTAGACATCAAAAGGTACAACACTTTGATATACATTACCATCCGCAGTTTTTGTATCCTATGGAAATGCACTTATATTTTGTCCCAGTTTTGGTTCATTCTGAATCAATTTCATATACTAAGACATTTTTCTAAAAGTCCAACATTGAACTGTAAGAAGGGGAATCCATTGATCAATATATTGAATTTAAAAGGTCAATTAAACTGTACCCTTGGGGATATAGACAGAATACAAACAAATTTCACTTTCAGGATGCTGAATAAATTCGTTATTTACTCTGTATTTATGACAGTTGAAATTGTCCTGACGTTGAAAACATGTCCCTAAATGAGATTAACTACGTGGTCCTTCTACAAACTGTATTTAAAGTCGAGGCCAATGCTGTCGTACTGTGACCCTGAATAAAAACCAGAAACTCAGTCTGACAAACAATTTCTGCGAAACAACGTACAGCCTGCAGCGGACACACTTTATTTCCGAGATGATCAGCCATGACAGTTCCTGTCGCTTCTGCGCAGTGTCTCTGCACCCATACCGGATGTGAAGTTGGCGCATGCGCCTGCCTGCTTTACACTCTCCCCCCACCGACATAACTAGCACAGCAACGCGAATTCAAAACCGTCCACCGTGAATTCATCCACACCAAAAATGCTTTTTAAAACGGATATAGAAAAATGGAAGAACATCCGAACAAATCGAAACTGCGCGGTTACATAAAGCCACCATTTTGTCTGAGGGGGCCTTCGTGCCGACAAAGCGCGGCTACAGCGTGGTCGGTGCGGGTGGGTAAAACGGGGTGTGGGGTAATTTCACAGGGTACATCACCCGTTCCCAATCCGCTGCCTCCCACTCCCCCGTGCACCCGGCTATCAGGTGGGGCTGAAATGAGGCGTTGTATTGTCGGGTTAACCTGGGGATTATGGGTGTTGGCTGGGCGAATTGGCCGGCTTGGAATAGCGAGGCGCTAGGGGCAGGGATGCGCAGTGAAGCTGGGGACGACCAGGCAGCAGGCAAAGTGTTGGCTTTAGGCAATGAGTTAATGCGGCATGATTGCAGCCAATTCTGACGGAGGCTAACTGCATGGGCTTTGGTGTGTGGTGTGACTGTTGTAGACTGTGGGATGACGGTCTTTGGCTTAACTCTCGGGTGACTACGTGGGCTTAGCTTGTAGGTTGGCATGGGTTTGGGCTATCAGTTGACAGAGGTGCCGGTCTATCCGATAATTGTTGAGAATTTAGGTGTGTGATTTCTGCCTAGGTTTTGCTGTCTGGATGGGTCTTGCTGATGGTTACGGTGGGCTTAATTTTGGAACAAGCTTGGCTCAGCTATAGCTGCTCTTCCTTTGGTTGTGAAATGACTATCGTGTTCGGCCATTTGTCTTTCCAATGTCGACAAATGTTTTTAACATTATGTCCGAAGGAAATGTAATCATGGAGAGAGGAATAATAATTATTATAAATAACAGCTTTCTATGTTCATATCAGTTCATGTCTTTAATACTGGGGTAAAACCCGTAAAACACTGCATGCCATCAGCGATCTTTCACAATATCCTTACATAGAGCCGTCTTAGTTTCTCAGTGACGGGCACAGATCATAGGGTGTATGATGAGTGTGTTTGTGTGCGCTACAATGGGCGGATGTGACAGAGATATCTGTGATTACTGAGAGCTGTGACAACAGTTGCTGCTGGCCCAGTAGACAACATCTCAAAGAGTCGTTATCGGAGAATGCTTGTCTCGTGCCTTTGGGTGAGAATCTACGCGGAATGAAAGAAAATGGAACCCTCAAACCTCTGCACCCAAGGCGTCAAACCTTGGATTTGCTGATGTCATGCACATAGGTCTAAGTGTTACTTACAACTAGAATAGTTATAGTAAGGTTATCAATCATATATTATTTTCGTGCACAGCTTTAAGGCAACAACCACCATGAGATCTGTTCATGGCACATTAAACTTTGATATATCAACAATTCACCCCTGACACTAATATCACAGAGTGTCAAGGTTCTGAGCATGTCAGGAACTAGAGCGAGCGATAGCAGCATGGTAGTTGTACAGAAAACATCAGGATGGGGGAAGAGAGACCAATATGGTGACTGTTTACTTCAGCCTTTTTGTTACTAACAAATATTTACAAAATAAAACACATAGATCGATAGCGATATATAGACCAGAACAATGTTATCAAAAATCACCTTTGAAGCGAGGTTCCCAACTTTTGGATAAGCTTTGTGACTCAGAACAGCACACTGAAACTGTCAAAGGGTTTTTGCGGCTAATCATATCGAAATTGTCGCGATATGAATGGAGGTAAATTCGATGGATGTGTAGTCACTTGTGTTTCCAAGTCATCATCGTACCCATCATCTGCTGTATATATGTATAGAACCTGTAAAACGACTCTGTAAAAGTATTTGCAAGCATATGCTGACAGTGTTGTACTGCAGTGGAAGATTTACCAATGGTAGAACTGTGCACATGATTACTGAAAAAAAACAGCAAAAGAAACCAACAATATGTTGAAGATATGTTTTCGTGTGACATACATTCGGAGTGACGGTCACAAATTCTTTACATTTCCTTCATGTACGTCCTCAACACAGTAATATAGATCTATTTTCTACCTCATAAACCATGGCAAAACGCATGTGTGGTAATAGAACTTCGGTTTAGACCATTCAAGGTGAAGGCCTACTCCCTCCAGTTGATTCTAAAATATTATCACATCCCCCTGAAATGTAATGGACATTCCTCTCCTCTCTCCGATGTCTACCCCCCCCCCCCTTCACACACACACACTTGCCCTTACACACCCTCCCCTCCGCTCCGGCGTCCATCCTGCGTCCACTGCACCCATCAGACCGGAAGTCAGCGCTAGGAGCAAGGCGCATGTCTGCCAAGCGGACTGGTCACGCTGAATCCTAGATCGCTGGTAACCAGCATAGGGCTCCGTCACGTGACACTGATCAGCGCGAGACCTTTCTCCTCTATATTACCCAGTGTCCTATTACTTAAAGTGGTACAGGGCACGCCTTAATGACACTATCTTCCATAGAGAATTCATGATATGATGAATTCCTCAAATTTGATTACAAAGAATCTCGTCGAACAAAAGCAAAACTATGAAGACACTGTCTTATATATCTGCAGTTATAAAGAATTTCTGTTAAAATTCAAAATAATATCGGAATTAATCGCAGAAGACTGAACAGAACAAGACATATTTGGGGGTGCTATATTTTACCTGTTGCCGGCCTCTTGTTATAGCTCTTTGATGGACAACGAGTAGCCAGCAGGTGGCGTTCCTCTAGTTCGCGAGCAGCCCGTGTGGTGGCGTGGCGGAGGTCCTCACCTGGGGGTCCCGTATGTCGGTAAATCACGTGAGCGTCGTAACTGGTTTCCGGCGTGGCGGCAGACCCGTGGTTTATCTCCGCGTGGTCCCGGCTTAGGTGTGAGTTAGCGAGCGGCCGGCTGGTCCCGGTCTGATACCGTGCCCGCACTGAATACACGTGCGCTACCAGCAAACATTTTTTGGCGGGAAACGAGAGTCGAAGCCCAGACGGATATAAAACCTGACTGACTGAGTCCCCTGCCTAGTACCACTAGGCACATAAACCGCTGAAATGGTCAACGGGGGCAAGGAAACAGGCTGCCAGGTCTTTGCTCTGTTTTATAGTCATGCGCTCATATAGTTCCCCTTATTGCCCTACCTTCTGTAGTCTTTCATCCCTTCACAAAATGTTATAGCCCTATCACTGAGTCCTCCCTTATCCCCCAAGACGTACAGTCCTCTATACTCACCACCGTAGACACCGACACTATCCCTGTTGCGAAATTTGTTGTTTCTAACTTTAAAGGCATCATTGTCTTTCTCTCTCCAATGTTAATTTTTCTTCCCAAACATAACACTTACTCAGATTCTAACTAAACTACTAACTTCTCATCAAGCTCGTTTTAGTGTTTTTTTTAAGACTTTATTTATACTGGGATAGTACATCGATTATACAACCGTTTCAATCATACTCTGGTGGCCAGAGAGGTATATTTTGTTATGACTCTTAATGTCAAGAACTGTCTAATTTAAAATCTGCCGGGTGCAGCACTAGCATTTTATTTGCATTTGAAAACAAGAACCCTTTTCAATCAATAAATAAATATGATAAACATCACATTGGGACTTGGTTCTTGAAATATCTGAACTAGACGGTGTTTATATGGGGTTGATATACTTTATTCTCTAATTGAATCTTTTGTATCATATCTTGGCTTCTTAAATAAGGAAGTAAGTCACAATGCTGAGTAGTATGAACATTTGATTTACAAAGGATTTTGCGCTAATAACTTAAGATAAAAAATCTTAAAATCAAAATACAACAAAATAAGACGCTCACATGTAGTTTTATAATATGATGCACACCGACGCACCATGACGCAACACTTGCATTGAATTGAATGGGCGACGGGGTGCATCAGGAGGTCTGAATTCTGCGTTGTCGTTGGTGGGTTCCGGGCCCTAGGTTCTGCGTCCATTTTACTACCCTAGCAGGTGAACATCCCTCTTTACCTTACTATTCAAAGAGAACAGATCATGATAGTCCAGGGGATATCCATAAAGAATGTACGCACAATTTCTGAACAATATCAGACACCATCTTGTAGGTATTAGATCAAAGAAGGAACTAAGCTAAATTTCCAAAACGTTTTACTGCTTACGTACTTTATGGAGGGCTACTGACTAGACTACTAGAATGCACACTATCATGGGTAGAATATGAGTTTTACGTCAGGTATCGTTTCAAAAATAAATTATAGCTGTTCACATGTGAATCTAGTGTTGATAAACCATTAGTCGATCGGGCCGTAGTTAAACACATAGATGTTCATATAGATGTATAATATTAATAATCCAATGTGATAAATAGTGAAAGAATGGTAATAATGATTGACTCGAAAACGGGAATGGCGGAAATATTAAATAAACAGGCTTTATTCAATAGGTTAACAATAGGACTTACCCCAACCTAGACATCAAGAAGTACAGGAAGCTAAGGTTTAAAAACATCAAGGTAAGACTAAAATACGTCCGTTACCTGTCGCAGCAAGTAGCAGATTAACCGTTAAGAGCCCGGTTACCAGGTTACCTGTAAGCGCAGCAGTAACCCGGTAACTATGTGTGGGAAAAACAAGTGACGATAATAACAACAGCAGTCACGGGGTGAATAATTATAGTTATACAATTGGATAATAATTTATATACATATAACGAGGTTGATATTTAAATATAATATTAATAATCCAATGTGATAAATAGTGAAAGAATGGTAATAATGATTGACTCGAAAACGGGAATGGCGGAAATATTAAATAAACAGGCCAATAACCCGCCAAAAACAATTGAGAGTCAATTCAAGGATGAAAGGTAATGAGATACCATAGAATCGGAATTCGACAAAGATTCTGGTGAATCATGTATGTATCGGAAAACTGCCGAGGAATTCCAATTACCCCTAGTTTTAATTGAATCAAGGTCCACACCAAGGGCCTTGAGAAGAGAGGTGCCCCCGTGTCTTAAGGAATGACACGACACATTATCACCTCCGAAACCACATTTTTTAGCCAGAGTTTTCAGGCGCTTGTTTAAACATTGATAATTTAGTGGCAGGTAATTAGAACCACATCTAAGCCTGAGTAAAAAATCCTCTGGTTTTGGTGACTGGGTCCTAAAAATCCAGTTCAAAAAATAGAAAAGACAAAATTTAGAACCTTCGATTTTATCAAATCTAAGGAAACGTTGTTTTGTACCAAACTGGTCCACCTTAGAGGTTTTAATCTGTATCAGTAGATGGTCCTCTAAAATTGTGACTGAATCCCATTTGAGGGTATGGTCTGAAAGAGTGAAATGGGATTTACGAAGTAAACCCCTAAATCCTAACAGTAAGGCTACCCAAAATATCAAGTCCTCCTCTTTAGATTTATCTAAAATGCGATAGATACAGGTCATATTATCACAGGTAATTGGATAACGAGTAGAGGTGGGAAGTGTGGACTCACGTTGAATACCTTTGATAGTCATTTTAATCAAGAAATCATTAGACATATCATCAAAACCCCGCAACTTGTTGTAATAGTTTACGGCTGATAAATAATTTTTTATCGAAATAGGTCTAAGAAAATCCGATAAAAAGGTACAAAAAATCGACAAATTGAAAGTCGTTGTTGGAAAAGGTTCCCAAGACCTTTCTGTACAAAACCTTAGGTAGCATTTGAGCTGTTGATCCCTTGTCTTTCTAGTATTGTTAGAAATAGCTTTATCAAGAAACAACCTTTGTCTCGATTTGAGGGACTCCAACACGGTGTCTGAAAAATCAAAAACAGCACATATTCATGCCCGTTAGAGTCTTCAATGCTTTGTTAGGAACACCAGGATAATTCAGTCTGGATAACTGGTCTGCTAGAGTATTGTCTTCAGACCTGATGTAAGTTGCATGTAAACTGATATTATATAGGAAGCATGTCCAAAATAACTCCCGGATCCATTTCATACAGTTCTTATTCTTGCTCCTACCAGTATTAACCATAGCTAACACCTGCATATTATCAGTTACAATATTAATCTCCGTGTTTTTGTAAGCCTTCCCCCACCTCTTAACCCCTAGCAGCACTGGCCATAGCTCGTATAGGTTAATATTTCTTTCCAAACCTTCAACATCAGGGCAGTCCACAAAGTGATGATCATTTATCAATTCTGTTTTTGAATTGTCCCAGGATCCATAGATATAATCCATACCTGCCCAAGCCCCAAAACCCAAGATGGAAGAGTCTGAGGTTATTGGGCAATGAATACATTTCTTTTGTATAATTTCAACGCCATTGAATAATTTACAAAATTTTTTCCACCATTTTAGATCCTCCATTAGATCTTCGGAAACTTTTTTCCTACCTCTTTTAGGGATCTCCATCACACTATCAAAAATTCTTCTACTGAAAGTCCTGCCCCCCTTGACTACCTGAGAGCAAAACGAAGTCAAACCTCCCAAGCTCTCCAATTCTTTCTTCGAAACACTACCAGATAACAACATATCGTCTATCAACCTGGACAATTTATCAACTTTAGCCATTGGAAGCGATAAACACATTTTTTCAGAGTCTATTTCGATGCCCAGAAAAATAGCTTTGGTAGAAGGGTCTGTTACCTTATTTTCCGATACCTCGAACCCAAAATACTCCAAAATCGAGATTAATTTGTCTCTCTTGCACAAACAATCATAATAATCTATACCGATTATTAAGAAATCGTCCAAGTAGTTCGTTACATTTGTGATTCCTTCTTGGGATGCCATATCAACTATGAAGTTGGAAATACGTGTAAAAATATTTGGTGCACATTTGAGTCCGAAGCACAATCTGGAATCCTCATAAAAATGTTCTCCATCACCGAAATCCCATATTAAACCTTGGAATTTCATCTGGTCCCAACGAATATTTACCGATCTATAGGCAGATCTGATATCAACAATGCTCATGTATTCGCCCTTGTTAAGACTCCCTACGGCCGAGTAGACACTGTTATATGTGAAAGATTCATATGTCGTATCCATATAATTATTAATACTAATTTTTTCAGGTAGAGAACAATCGGTAATAGGTCGTAATTTCCCATTACTTTTATAGACGGCTCCTAAAGAGTGAATACATTGAGGTTCTTTCTCAACTTGTACTACCTTACCTGAAACCAACTCCTCTTTCAATAGGCTACTCATTTCCTCGTAGGCCTTAGGCTCCAAAATGGAATTATAATTTAGGCATTTATAACAAGAGTCACAGGCATCATCCACGATACTGAAACCTTCTACTAATCCCTTCCAGATAAATTCACGATCAAATTTTGACATTTTGCTATTAGGATTTCCATCACCTAAATATTTTGCCACCCTACACGGCTTTAACTGAGCCTTACTATTGCCTATGTAATGCTCACAACCGCAAGTGCCTAAGATACATTCATTTGAAACCTGTATATCTACAACATTGTTTCGAACATCAAACAACTTTTGTTTTGAAACTACATTGTTTTCAAAAACATTTTCATTTGAAATGAGTGTCAAATCATGAAGGCTTTCCGGATTATTAACGGTTTTACTTTCGTTCGAATTTTTACCGCTAAAATTTGAAATATCGCATTCATATACTATAACATTATCGACAGACTCGTCGACTGATACATCCACTAACCCTGAGAGAACAATGTCTTCCGACTCCGAAAGGTGATTATCGTAATCCGTGTTATCATTTTCTTGGATATCTGCATGGGCATTGATATTTGAAAAAACGTCAGGATCACCGCACTCCGTGACCTGACCTACATCTATGCAACCTCTGACCTGACCTAGATCTAGAACAACGTTATGAATGCCGGTCTCTCCATAGCGACTACCGTTTTTGTTACATGTATCATTTTCAACTTTGCAGATATCGTTAGATAACCATCATTTTTGATTTTTCTTTGTTGAACAAGAATAGGAACCATGAGATTTAGACATGCAAACATTACACGCGTGTAAGTACTTGCACTGCGTGAAATTACACCCTCCCTCGGATGCATTGTAAGCGTTACAAGTGTGTTTGTTAGAGAAAATCGATTGTTTCTGTTTGATACTTTGTTTTGAGCTACGTGCGGAAATCGTGCCATCATAAGAGAGATGTTTAACTATCTCGCTTGGATCTATGACTTTGAATGCTGATAAACCGTTATCGCTTGCTCTCTCTTTAACAGAAAAATCATATTTAATGAGAGCATCGTTGTGAAAGACTTTTGTCTTTGCTTTTTCAGTTAGCAAAATAGCATGGTCCAAAATACCGCTAATATCCTTGTCTTTGTTGTACAGGTTTTTTATAATTTTGAGATTTAACAATGTCAGAGATTCAAAATTAATAACTTTTTCACTTTTTCCAAGGAAGTTTGAGTAATGATATTTACCCCTTTTCTTTTTCTTTGGCGATTTTGATCTGCTTCTGGAGGTTGATGAATCGACACTTGAATCAGACGAAGAGTATCTGGATTTCTTTGTGAAAGTCTTTTCTTTTTCCCTTGAACGACCTTGTTCTTCATCTTCTTTAGATACAATCTTGAGTATCGTCGATATAGATGACTCCAGCTGTGATAATCTTCTTTCAGTATCAGTCTCGGCCCCTTGTGCCCGTTTCCTAGGAATCGCTCCAGCATCGCCTAAGTGGTCGGTCATCGAAGTGGTTGCTGCGGCTTCCATCGTGAGAGCCTCCTCCCCGACAGCTGCCCTGGAATCTGCCTCTAAATCGTCCCAATTCCCTGAAGAATTATTTTCAGACGATTTTTCATTATTTTCTTGGATAGAGGAAGATTTACTCCCTGTACCCTTTTTCCTAGCACGACCCATGCCGATGCGATAAGGAAAAACAACGTAAAAACAAGTAGCAGACTAAAATACGTCCGTTACCTGTCGCAGCAAGTAGCAGATTAACCGTTAAGAGCCCGGTTACCAGGTTACCTGTAAGCGCAGCAGTAACCCGGTAACTATGTGTGGGAAAAACAAGTGACGATAATAACAACAGCAGTCACGGGGTGAATAATTATAGTTATACAATTGGATAATAATTTATATACATATAACGAGGTTGATATTTAAATATATATCTCACCCCTAGTAACTTTGCTCCATAGACTGAACATTGGGAACTCGTATCCAACACCCTTGAAATATTTAGGAAAGATATCTAATGGGGGATCATGTCAAAATTGTTAGCCCATTAGTCAATGTGAAGGGTGAGATAAATTCAGAAATCATTCAAGTTTAGGGTCA
This sequence comes from Alentia gelatinosa, assembly GCA_950022655.1. Classification (NCBI taxonomy): domain Eukaryota; kingdom Metazoa; phylum Annelida; class Polychaeta; order Phyllodocida; family Polynoidae; genus Alentia; species Alentia gelatinosa. The sequence continues at coordinate 26,636,219 of OX465590.1, read as the reverse complement.
GAACTCGATTGGTTATGTAAAGCATATTCAGCTTCTAGTCGACAAGGCTAAGTATTACTCCAGTAGTGCAATGGTACGGTATGATGCCATGGTAAGGGAAAAGGCGGAAATCATGGGGGTGGATGCCTTTGGATATGGGGAACACGAGGCGTTTTTCGCCTACCTTGGGCACGAAAACCTTAAGACTGGGAAAAAAGAGGAGAAAAAGGAAGAGAAAGGGAAGAAGAAATGGAGAAATCCAAAAGCGGTGGGAATATGCTGGGCATATAATGATAGAAAAGGTTGTGTAGGTAACCTGGTGCAGTGGTGCAGGTATAGACACGAATGTGTCGACTGTCAGGGGACCCATCGGGTTCATGCTTGTAACAACAAACCAAAGGATTCTAAATAGGATCTAGCGTACTCTGGTTGGGATAGTAGTAGTCCTGGCCCCGCGACCTTCGTGAAGGGATATATATATATATATACATGTATATATATATATATATATATATATATATATATATATATATATATATATATATATATATCCCATGACCCTTTCCCCTCCACCTCACCCCTATGCGTCTCGTCAGTTAAGTCGCGGGGTGTAGGGTGAAGCCTGGTCGGGTGTGTGGGTGGGCGCGGGGTGGGACATTGGGGCAGGGGGGTCATAAGGGAGTCAGCCACCCTTCACACGGATCTCCAGGGTGAAGCTCACATGATGATTGACTTCCTCCAGACAACATAAACACTTACAGGGTGGCGATGCACTGCATATGAATAGACCCCTGCCCGCCGACCTCGGCCTTTACGTTGAAGCCTCTTATAGGCTCCTACGTTCTCCCAAAGCGGCAGTCACCGTTGACCATCTCTCTATCACCATTCGGGACTAATTGATGGAAAATGATCATGAGGAAATATGAATGATATCAATTGGGGTAATATCTACGAAATAAATAGTTTTCTTTTTATTTAATGATTAGCGATTTAATCGGTATCTAATATCTAACTCTAATTGTCTATGTGGTCCATAGAATTTAGCTTCTGATAAGAGAAGAAATATTCATAATCTATTGTCAATTTCTGTTTAAGTTTTACAGCTTAGGTCGACACTTATAAGAGACGTTTGGTGGCGGATGCAATTTACATAATTTTCCTTTATCACTTTGCTAACCCTGTTAGTTCAACTCGTACACATTACCATTTTGTGCATATTTCACAAGGGCAAGGTAACTATGGCTTGGCTTCCACTGAGCTCAAAATCGTCTGCAATAGACCTTATTACGATGTACCTAAAAACGATTACGCCGAAGGTTAATGTTCCTAATCTAGACATCTTTGTAAGGTAAAGAGCATTCCGAATGTCCATGATCTTCGACATCATGCACTGTATCTGGGTAGGTCTTGAAGTTCTATCGTAGACGACGGGCCTAATGCTTGGAAAGCAAGTGACATAGAACATGTGAAGTTATTTGTTACTCAAACCTATATCGCCAAAGGGTTCCAGCACCGTCAATCAAGCACGCACTTGTATTAACCTTATGCTTCTCTCATTCATTGGGAACTGAGACCGCTCGATCTGGCAACGCTAGTGCCAATTTCACAATCAAAATCGTAAACTAAGAAGGTCTACTAGGGAAATTATCTGATACTCAATTTCTTTTCAATAAGATTACGAAACCACTAAACACCTCTCAAATCCCATTTCCAACTCCTCTATGAATACTAGACCGAATATGTCAGAACGAATTTAGCCCTACGTATACCATTATCCATTTGGAGTCCTTATATCTATAATTAGATCTATTTTCTCTTTCCAATCATTATTGGTCAATTATTTACAGTCGGGTTTGTGTCATTGGATATTGAATTTTGTCAAAAGATAGACTGTGTACTGACCGATATATTGATCGCAATATTTCCCTATTGATTTCACAGTTTAATACTTTATACGATAATGGAATTCCTATACGTGTTCTAAAGTTATAATGAGTGACAAACAAAAATGGTAGGGAGCTGGACTTATTCTATTCAAATTATCGATACATTGATGAAATGCGCTGTGTTTTCACTACAGTAGCTGGTCATTCATACGTTTTGTAGGCATCTTTAAATAATAAAAAATACCCCCCTTAAAAGTACTCTCTTTTTTATAATGAGAGATGAATAAATGTGACCCCTTGCAGATCATTCATAGCCGCAATGCATTTACTTTGACATGCTAAATGCAACACGTTGTACACATGTTCGGACCTGGTACATATAGGCTTACAGAAAATAAATGATACCAAATGTTTATATTTTCTTGTGGCAGGTAAAAGTAAAGACACACAAGCACAGTTTTGACAGCTTTGGGCTGTGTGCTTCCGACTTCTGGTCTTGTATTACACACAGATGCAGACTGCAGCTGCCGGTCGTTCTGTGTTTATTACGCTTGACGGCGGTGTATGGTCCATGCATTAGGTCTCTGCTTGTTCTGCCCAGCCTCGCTCAATACAACACTCTGTGGTAAACTGGACATATACCGCCTCGTTCAATATGTACATTTCTATCACATATCCACGCGGAAGGGCTAATACATACAGTATCATATACCTCGCCATCATTGGCTATGGCTTAGGTTCCTTCCTATACCCTGCCATATACATATTTATAGTCCCGGTAGCGTTGGGTAGTTCTACTTTGTTTGTAAACAATCTAAAACGACGTGGACTAATTCATCCGTCGGAAACAAGACTGCAGAATATACAACAGATACATATACCGCGAATAGCACTTATCTTATAAAGTGCTTTGTATGACCAGAATATCTCATGTGAAAATAACGTCGTAGAATACCACAGCCATAATTTAGGTGTATGATTACAACTTGTTGCCTTCAGATAGACTTACCTATAATTGATGGCAGATGTATTGTTATGAAATATGCGCAGTTGGAATCCTAAACCATCCCTTACTTTTAACCAAACACTTTTTTCTGCAAATGATTTTAGATATAATCTGCAACATGGTCTGATGTTGCTATTCAAAGTAATACTACATAAAACTGCATATAACAAGACATCTCATATTATTTACTAACTGTAGATATCAAAAGCTTTCTTAATTCACTCAAATATCGCCGAAAAGGCACGACATAGGGATTTCGTAGGGAACATGTCATCATAAACTTCTCTTTAGCACACCGTGTAAGTTTTATTTGCAACACTTTGTCCTACTCTTACGCATCGCTGGTTGAACTGCATTCGGTTTGCTGCATGTAAAGTATGTATGCGTCACCGGGAACTTGCCCCGCCATGCATAGCTTATCGGGCACTATTTGTAATGTCTATAGAGCATTCTGAGGTTAGGCAAGGGGAGCCGGGAATGTGCATTAGAATGAAGCCGGACAGTAACAGGTAGAGGTATAACCATGGCCCTCTGACATTGTTCATCCCTGATATTGTGACATCAGACATTCAAGGGCTGATTCCATATGGCTCAAATCGCACATATTTTGCAAAAGTGTATTTGAATAGGCAAAAATGTCTACAAAGATCAGAAAGCAAAACGACGTCCTGAAACTCTTAATATACCGTCAGTAACGTTAACATATACAACAGATACACGGTAAGTTGGTTGGTCATCACCGACTTGTTGAATACATGGAATAAAAAAGGCGGCGACCAATCTATGTTTTTAGCGTTTTTGGCACAACTTCCTGACAAATCTGTCCTCGACGAACTTAACACTGGTTGAATTTGTCGGCAAGGATTTGCAACAGAGGTATTATCTGTATCATTTCTAACCGAATCTCCGTATCTTTGTCCATTTCACTGGTAGTTCACAGACATGAAGCTCTGATTAGCTTGCTGAACGAGACATAAAATGGATTTCACACGGTGGGATCCATGTGCAAGGTTCAAAATCTCATGAGAGTCTGTTCCTTTTTAGGGGTAAATGTTGCCAACAATTACAGAGTGGAAAATATGTCTTAGGGAAATGGAACCCTACAATTTAGATGAAGAGATTGTGTTCAGGTACAGACTCCTAGCAGAAAATCAACCTGTGAGGTTCAGAAATCCTATCGTGTGAATCCCACTTGAGAAAGAATCCCTTACAGGTCTGTCCGCTTCGATAATAAACACTCAATTTTTTTTTCGGTCTTAATGAGTTTTTCTCTGATGATACGCCAAAGAGGCCTGGACTCATACTTGGATTTATCTACTTCAGGAATGTTCACTGTGTTTGACATCTAATTACAAAATCATACTGTAACCAAGGGTATTTTTAAACTCGTACCAATTAGTCATGGGGTTTGCGCTATTGGCTTGCTGTTGGATCTAAAAGAGAAAAACTGATGCAGTAAGTTTCCTTTTAAGCTTTGAATAAACAGCCAAACGCCATTTCTGGTATGGCATGTCTGTGAGATGTAACCCTTTACTGATCCCCTATTGACAAATAATTTTTGATTGAATGAAGTCTTCGTAGTCCTACTAAGACTGGTACGGAGGACGTTCAATAGGAGAGAGGAGTTTAGTGTCGTGAAGTGGGGGCTGTGGAAAGGGTGGATGGGGCCAGGGGTGGTCTGTATCTTATTGCCATGGGGCCACATCACAGGGGGGCGTGGGGTGTTGTGCGACAAGGGAGGTGAGGCGTGATGGCGGCAAGGCGTGTGAAAGTTACACAGCAGATGCTGGGGTTCTCACTGTAGGCGACATTGCAACTCATCATGATAGTTGTAAATAATGCAAGTCATCACGAGGAAAAACATTATAATTCCCAATAAATTCAATATTGGAAATGTCATCAATGAAATCATAATCACCTACATCATTACCCCTTACCCGCAACACAAGAGAAGGAGACAGATATGGGCGAATAAAATTTATTTGAATTTTATAAGATCCATATAAACCTACATCATAATTATCAATAAAACCACCAATAAATATACAGAACTATCAATGCAATCATCACTGACAACATCCTAGTTATCAATAATATCAGATAGAATGCCCAATAGTGAGAGAATTTTGGATGTATCTACGGAAATTTATTGCTGCATGTTTGGGAAGGGATATCTTGTCTGTGACAAAAAAAGAAATAATGTTTGGTACTCTGGTGAACAAGGATTACAGACTTTTTAACTTTCTTCTCTTACATGCTAAGATGTTCATTCACAGACAGAGATTGTTCCACCAAATGATTTAGATGTTACTCAATTTCTGTGTGAACTAAAAAGAAAAATTAGGATAGAAAAAAACGGCCTGTATGAATCTTGGCCAGAGGTATAAGTCTTGTTTTTTGAAAGATCTGGAAAAAGGTTTGTGAATGAAAAAGTACCTGATGATGTGCATTGGAGAGTAGCATGGGACAACTCGGATGGGTCTCCCTTTTCCATTTTGGCTGTCCTGTCTGGTTACTGTCAATGTCCTTATTAATTTTTCTCCCTTTTCTGCACCCAGAAGTCAATGATAATGAAGAAGGTTGCTCTGACTATGTACCTCGGCTACTCCAGGTGGTACACACATATGGAGGCAAATGACTGTATTATGATTAAATGACTGATGATAGAAAGGGTGGCAACTAGTGTAGTCCAATGGAGATTCCAAACGTATCACTCTGATACTCATTGATTATACTTACAAATCAAAAAAAGAGAGAAGAGCTTGAAAACAGACTACCATGAATTTCATTAACAACTGCTAAACTTTGTTTTGATCATTTGTATTACATGCTTCATATTTCTTGATTGAAATCGTGTATCGAGAATTTTAATAAACACTGCTCTTTAATTTTTTTTTATCAATAATAATTCCACTACCAACACTACCAGCACCAGTAACATCAGACTATTCTCATACATAAGAAAATATCTTAACACCGAACAAGCTACCATAATATCGAAAGTAATTTCTTATCTGGAATATGGTGACACACTTTTCACGATTCGAATACAAAACTGCTAAACAAAGTATAGAACTGCCAAAACCGAGGTCTCCATATTCGCTGCAAGTATGCTCTGGTGGCCAGTGTACTCTCTACAGGGCTCATGCCGGGGCTTCGGGCTGCGGTGCCTGCCAGAATGGGGGGGGGGGGGGGGGGGGGTGGGGGGGGGGGGTGGAAGCACGAGTCGTGGCTGTACGACCATTACGTGGGGCGTGGCTAGAAGATGTTTTATTTAAGATGTCAGCATATACTCACATGTTTAACGGCATACAGGAGCCTGCTGGTTCCTAGCTCTAATGAATGATTTTGACCAAAACCTATAGAAATCACTACTTTGTAAAAGCAAGGCCGTTATGCGATACTATACAGCCGGGTTTGGTCCCTTTCCCGGAGAGGTAGATCCAGAAAGTAGCGGGCGAAGGAGTTCAAGAACCTCAATACTGGGCGTACAAAGAGTTGGTCATGGATGACGTAGAAGTTTGTAAATTCCTGGAATACATTTAACTAACAGCTTAACTCGGCAGGGCAGGAATCAACAACCCAAAGCAATGTGTGTGTTTATAGACTCCCACAAGAAACGTCACATCCTAATTGCTGTTAATCAAATATGAATAAAGCACTGGGAGGTAAGTAGGTGGGAGTTGGGAGCAGGGGAGCTAGAGCGTGCAGTTCACCGACTTGCCGTTAGGTGGAGCTATGTGAGAGACATGTCGCGGAGAGAACGGGAGTCGCTGAGGTAATCGTTGTTGAGGCTGGTCCATTGAGCAGCGACCAGCTTCAGTATATATCATACATTGCAGTAGTGGTCCGACCACTTTTCTTGTACACCACTGTGTTTGGAGAGTGACTGCTCCTGTGCCCACACACCTACCTCCAGTACCTGCGACCTCCTCCTGTGTTCGCGGCGGGAGCGGTGACCGTACCTTAACCACCTGGAGGCACACATACACACACCTGTGGCGATCTTTCATATCAGCCTTAAAGCACACCTTGTGATCCTGGGACCTGTTTCAGTAGGCTCGTGACATTAGGCCTAGACAGCACCAGCACTAACAGTGCAAGCAACAGCGGAAAAAGACTAGCAAATATCAGAAGATCGGAGCGCCCAATCTTCTTCATATTTGGAACGATTATAGGTTATATGTATCTCCTACTTATGTTAAAGTATCATTGCTTAATTTCTACGATAAGTGAGTGAAACTCCGCGTGTCATCTATTGCAATCTTGTGATCTGTCCGTATGGTGTCACAGACGCCATCTAGACATGTCACGAAACTACTGAAACAGGTCCCAGATCAGTTGTGAAGTCAGTGAGTGGGACTTGAAGCCACTGAGTTGGTAATAGCGCGGTCCAACTTAGTTACCAACAGTCCAGTTTACTATCCTCCAGTTGACGAATGCACTCTGGTAGCAGGTATACATGCTCTGCTAGCATTTTGCTGCATTACTAGGGATACTCACCTGGATTGGATTTACCTTGAGTTCTGTTTGGCAGGTAAGAGTCTTGGATACTGAGAACAGGGTACCAGAGGCCTGTCAGAACCCAGGACTTCTCCTCTCCACTAATAGCTAGTGCTGTCAACTGGCTAGTGCATCTAAAACCTGTCAAACACAACCAAGGGCAATCTGGATACCGTGTAAGAGGATTTTACCTGGAGTACGTGTGTCCCTATCACCTGGAAGAGAGTCTGTAGGTTAGCTGATACCTCAGGTGAGTTTATCAATCTATTTAGTGTTTCCTATAGTGTTGGTTTCGCTATAGCGGAGGATAGTCATATAGGCACCAATGTATATTGGGAATAAAGCAACGTACATGATACACAAACTCGTAGTTGAAACCAGACAGTTCCATACAGTGTTGGCTTGTCTCTAATGCCCGAGTTTTATACTTGTTATGTTTCGTCACCTGCTGTCCTAACTTGTGCCAAGGATTTCAATCATGTTTAGATTCTAGATCATACAGATTGTCAAGCCTCATCTCAAGTTACCGTGTATGGGACCTGGCCTAAGTGACTAAACAATCAGCAACGGCTGTAACCATGCATCCATATCTTAACACTCAGTGGCCATTGTTAATTCATGTGACTCCCATTGGGAATTTATGACGAGACGACTGTTGACCAGTCTAGACACCTGATGTCTCTATAATATGGCCGAGCTTCTATAAAATACTACCCACTGCTAGGGGTCCAGTATAAAGAATGTTGGGCCTCACTGTGGCATAGTAAATCAGCAATGAATCGATGACTCAGTAAGAGAACAAAATGTCGTTTTCTCAGCAAGTTTAGGGATATGTTGATAAGAAAACGTAGTGACTGAGTCAGTAAGAATGCCACTCTTGGCCTTTTGTACCAATAAATATTTGATATGGTACAAAGGACCCCGAATGGGCATCCGTACAGGCTCAGTAACCTTAAGGACACACAGGACGAAGACTATAGTTATTTATCGCTAAGGGGCCATCCATAAAGTACGTACGCACCGAGGGGGGGGGGGTGGGGGGGGGGGGTGAGAAATTTTGGAAAATCTGCGTATGCTCCCTCTTTGTTCTATTGCGTACAAGATTGGGAGGAGGGGTGGGGGGTCCAAAATTTCAGAAATTCTGCGTACGTACTTTATGGATGGCCCCTAATGAGAATGTAGTAAGTAAAGGTTTCATACCATGGCTGACATTTTCATACCAAGGTGGACCATGGGACACCATGTAGACCAATCAGATCGAAGCTCAGATGCCTGAAGTTGAATTTACTCGATAAGGGTGGATAGAGCTACCCCACCGATCGGAAGTCAACAAATGCTTATCAATACTTGAAGGTATATTGATAGGGAAACAACTCCCGCGAGAATCTAATCATCTAGGGAAATTTGTTTTTTTATCCTTTCCTCATAACTTTTGATATCCCCTTAATACTGATTTCCGATGTATTGAGACATACAACACTCCCTTTACACTTCTCAAAAATATCTCATTAGAACCGAAGCGATAGGAACGAATTATGAAAGGAAACGACAGAAAACATCGTAACTTCATACTGATAGTCTGATGTCAGTGAAGGTACGTCTGTATCCCCATGCAAGCAGTGAACAAATTAGTCTCAGAAAAGCATCTTGATAAAGTTTGCATCTGTATTAGCGAGTAAAAGGCTGCGTGACGCGGTCAAAAGCAAATGTAAAACAAACTTGTTCCTTGCTAATCCAGAGGAGGTGTGAAGCGTAGCGCCCCCTATCGTTTTGGCATGGTCTCAAATGACAGCTGAATGTGGATTCCTATATTAAAATAGGCTAACTAGTAACAGCTACTACATACAAACAGTTAGAGCTCTATCAAAAATCAGTTCAGATATTGATAGAGTGATATCTAATGTACTCCAAACCACAATAGAGCTCAATAGAGCTCCACGTTTTATGGCTGTTTGGTGTTGTGGAATACAGCCTTATTTCTCATAGGCTATGGCTTACAAATCTCACACAGTCCATTCTCAAGAGCTCTTTCCCCTCTGCTGGCAGGTTTGAAAGTGGCGCCTTGAACCCTGCCGCGATCGCATATATGAGTTGTTTCCCTATAGGGGGCGCTACGCTTCACACCTCCTCTGTTGCTAATCTTAGCTGTTAGACGGACTGTGGGGAATATCAATACGTAATAAAGCCCTGGTTTCCATACCTGTCGTAGACGATTACAGTCTGTTATGAAGAGGTAATATGAGCTGTTAAGTGGTATAATTACATTGGGAGTGGATATGCATTACAAAGTATCCATGACCAAAGTAAAATTTAGCGCACTGTGAAATGACAATCCGTCGGTCTATCCTACATACAAACTTGCAACTCTGGTTTGGGAACTCTATGTTGTAATACCCCATCTCCTAAATTCCGAAGCGCCAATACCACAAGACATACTATCATGAAACATCACGAAATTTCATATGATTGTTTATATGGCATGAGTTGTCTTCGCGGCATGATATCACCAAGCGGAGCTGAGTGATATCTGTAGCCGAAGACAATGAATGGCATATAAATAATTATATGAAACTGAGTGATGTTTAGATTTTATCCTACCCTGTTACATGTTTTTAACTTCATATGTCACCAGTGGCATATAAATATGATATGCCATAACCGTGGCATAGAGTTACACCATGTTAAGTCTATGGAGATTTATATGCGGGGTAGGATAAAGACACATACACATACATACCACCTCACACATACACACACAAACAAAGATACACAAGCAGACAAACAGACACACATATACACACAAACACAGAATGGCACCCATACACACCTATATATACAGACGCATATGAACACACGAGGTATTGTTGACCTAGTCGGTGAGACCTTAAAACAGGGGTTCATCAGAGTGTGTCTGGTGTTGAAAGTAGTGCGTATTAATTCTTGTCTTCGCTATGATAACAACAAGATCATGTGAATGAATAATCTGTAAGATAAACTGACAGACCTTTAGTGCAACGGAATGGAACGAGCCGAAACCGCATTACTAAAATACATTCATACGTTCCTGCACGCTTGCTAATGGGCACAATATTCAGTTTACACACTGAAGATTACTATTCGGTGTTCTTAGATACCTTACTGCACAAGTTGATATCCATGCCCTGGACACTATTTTGAGGGTAGGTCCATCGTTTCACCTTTTGCTGTATGTAAATGTGTCGTGGGCTTTAACTCTGAATCTGAGGACTACACAAGACTTGATATCGCGTCGACTTGGGTTCACCCCTAATATAGTGCATAGCCCCGAATAATGAAACGCACTTCGACCCCCGACCCCTATTCCGAGGATAGCTTAATTATAATTTGCCGGACACCTTAATAACACCATTTGTCTTCTGTACTCAAAGATATATTCTTGATATATGTTATAACGACACGCATACATTCTATGCATTCGTCCAATCTCACTCTATCAAGTAGATTATTTGTGACCTACTTTATGTGGTTAATAACCGAATACATCTGTTGCACTTGCAATTGTAAACTTCATGAAAAGGTTAGGTGGGTGCATAAACCGCGACCCGATGGACACTCACTGTTACCCGTTTTGAGTACTCCATCGTGTGATATTTGGTTACGTACCTTTACGTAAAGCATCATATGTTGCCTGAAATTAATCAATATACTTGAACGCAATACATGTACACATTAAAAAGGCGTGTATATACACACACAGTAAAACCCCAATAATATATATATCCCACATCCGATACATATGTGTGCAAGTACATAATCTCAGCAGGATTTGTCTAAAGTGGGATTCACACGATGGGACAAAAGTACCTGAGACTGGTGTACTTAACACCTTTGCAACAGTCGGCTACTATTTCCAGCTGGGTACAAAGTTTCACAGATTGGGGTGTTCTACAGTCTCAGGGACACATGGCAGATTCAATTCACATGAGAAGACTTACCAGCTACATAGTCTCACCCCTACACCCCTATACAGGGTATACAGGATTTGTCTCAGACAAACGGCCTGTGAGGGAAGTGAATCCCAACGTGTGAATCCCACTTCAGACAAACACGCTGTGAGGTACATGAATCTCACCGTGTGAATCCCAATTTAGACAATTCTCTTCTTGTACAACAATCTCATGGCAAGGTTCTTTGGCCAGTCTCAAGGCACAATGGCGGATTAATCTACATGGAGGAACATACCTGATACATAATCCGAAGTGGGATTCACACGATGGGATTCATGTACCTCGCATGGTGTTTGTCTTAGACAAAACCTGCTTAAGGTTTGTACTCGAACACAATTTCTTCGTTTAGATTGTATGGTTAGATTTCCCTGAGACAAGTTTTCTCCCCTACAATTGTTGGCGACATTTACTCCTAAAAAGGAACAAAATCTCATGAGATCTTGAACCCTGTAAGATACATAAATACCACCGTGAGAATTCCACTTCAGACATAGTTACAGTGAACACTCACTCTCGGACTCAAGTGCCCTAGAGGTGAAGTGTGTTACAAACATGGACTCATGTTTGGTCGCCTCCTATTGGCTAAGGCAGGTACATAGTCGGTGACTCCACAGCAGGTCCATTTGTCTCACCGAAATGCCCCTATACATTTTAAACGTGTTTAAAGTGGAATTCACACGGTGGGATTCATGTACCTTACAGGGTTCAAAATCTCATGAGATTCTGTTCCCTTTTAGGGGTAAATATTGCCAATAATTACAGGGTGGAAAATATGTCTTAGGGAAATGGAACCCTACAATTTAGATGAAGGATTGTGTTCAGGTACAGAATCTCAGCAGCATTTGCCTCAGAAAAACACCCAGAGAGGTACATGAATCCCATCGTGTGAATCCCACTTAAAATCAAAAGCTCATCAGATTCTGTACCTGGATAGGGGTAACTGTCGCCAAGGATTGCAGGGAAAATAGCTAGTCTCTGGGAAATGGAACCCCACAATTCAGACGAGGAGATCGTATTCCAGTACAGAATCTCAGCAGGATTTGTCTCAGACAAACACCCTGTCAGGTGCAGGAATCCCACCGTGTGAATCCCGCTTTAAGGGACATTTTGATGAGAAAAATGTACTTCGCATGTTCTCTCCCATTGCGGGAGTCTCACTGGTCCAAAATTAAACCTATTCACATGGGGAACTACTGTTGGTCGGCGACTGTATATCATGTGTAGGGTTGTAGGTGTGAGACTATGTACCTCGTGCCATGTAAATTGAATCCGCCATGGTTCCCTTAGACTGTAGAACACCCCAATATGTGAGGCTGTGTACCCAGCAGTTAATAGTCGGCGACTGGTGAAAATATGTGAATCCCACTTAAGGTACAGCGGTAACTAACAACTTTCTTATTTCAATGCCAGTACGATGTGTGTTGTCTGTTATAAGTATCGTTATCATATTTGAAAAGTTATAAATCTTGTTATGTGAAGGATCAGATATATTTAAGTGATAATAAAACTATATACACTAATTTCACCTGAATGTATGTATACGCACGGGCCAAAGTTTGTTGCCTAAAATAAAAGTGGGCTTAACGTAGTGTTTTGCTGGACCGCTTCTATCGGCAAAGGTTCAGTTACACTATTACATCTTGCCTCGGTTTTATTTTAAGTAGTGGAAGGCGGTGGGCACAGTTATACACCGTCTCGTACTCTGTAAGATGCACAATATATACAGGCAATCTCCCCAAACTCAGCTCCTTCCAGATGTAAATACTGCTCAGAAAATCATATGGAGTCTATGATTTCAAGCAGCCTAATTATTAAGGATGTCGGAGAAACATCACATCCCTTGAATATAGTGAAAATCTAGATCTTGACTATCATACTTCATTTCTCATCTGCACGAAGACTGTATGTGTACGTCCATAACTACCTTTGAATACATAGTTATAAAATAAGAGACAGCTGTTTTGAAGGTATGCAAAGACAAATGGGTATATATTTATTAATTCTAAATTTGTTTCATACATGTCAAAGTCTACACAGCTACAAATAACAACCTTGCTAGAGCACAGTATGGGAACAACCCGACCTTCTTTGTGGACCACAGGGCTGGGTACACTGGCTATCACAGACTATGCATACCCCCTCTCTCCACCCTCTTACTAACGTATGCGTACACACCCCTCTCCCTGGCTTCGTCGAGAGCGTGTAGACGGCCGGCACAATGATTTAAACGTACGGTGCTCTGGTCCCCATGTAGTTATCGATAAGGCTAAGTCCCCCAAATCCTCCTGAAATCCCTACAACCACCCACTTGCAAGCCATATTCACCAGCACAGACTCATGGCTATTTAAACACCACACACCGTCTGGCAGCTCACTGCCACCTACCATCCACCGCCACCCACTAAATGACCATGGTCTGCGAAGAGCCCTCTGCCTTCTTACAACATCCTACCTCTCTCCACTGCCCATCGATCCCCCCTCATGGGCTGTAATCTGCCACCCACTATATATACATTCAGCACTCGACTCGTTGTTCACTGCCCTCTGCCGATAACCTACAATAGTCTGCTTTCTGTTTTCACTGTATAGCAGAACCCCCTGCTTCCTTAACGCACATATGTATAACTATCCCTCTACCATCTGCTCATGCATTGGAGGTTTCCACCCTCATCTCACTTCATTCCTCTGGTAACTGCCCTCTATTGCCCTCCCTCATTCTATGACCTACTGTCTACTGCACGTTACGCTATGCTTTTAACCTCATTTCTCCCTCCAACCTGCCTCTTTACCCTCTATCTACGACATCTCAACCCTCTATCTTTATCCTCTGCTCAGAATTTAGCTTTCTGTCATCTTTCTTCGACCTTCTGTTTTTACCCTCTTCAGTCGGTATCTAGATAATAATAATACGTCACTAGCATGCTACGCTTCTTTTGGTCTATAGGGTGAACGATTTGCTACATTGTGTAAACCCTGAAATTACTTCTTTTCATAGAGTGAAAGTGACCGTGAATACGAAGTAAATTGAGGCCAACCTCCAGGTATATTACAGATAACTTTTTAAAATGGTTCCTTAAGTGTTCTGATAGAAAGACGATAGCACAGTGCCTCAGGGTGGCATTGCAAGATCACGCGAAACCATAGCGTATACTGTCCAATTTACGTAGCGTAGTGTCGTAGCGTGGTGGCTATGTAACGTAGTCCCTTTTATTATCCACCTAATACATAATGTTCAAAGAAAACACATGGATCTACACACGTGTATCTAGATACCTGGAGCATACGGATTTGTTGTATGCTCCTGGTTGCAAAAGCCAGCGCTTTTTGATAAATACAATATAGATTGGTTTCAGATAAAAGCGGTTGTATGTTCCTCGTAGTTGACTCTGCACATTATCCTCGCATGCGCTCAGATATTACTGCGCATCAACTCCTCTGAGCATACCACCGCTTGTATCTGAAACCAGTTAAATAATATTGTGAATTCATTCCTTCAGTCAGCCCTCCCTTCTCTGCCCTCTATCATCACATCCCGCTCACCGTTTACCGTTCGCAATCTACTGCCCGCCGCACGTCGCGTAAAACGGGCTTAAGGTGGCCGCCATTTGCAACTCTAATGTATACGACAGCGCGTCGCCCGATCAGCGCCCCACACGACCGGAAGTCGGGTGCCCGCCTGTCAGATAAGGCGCCCTCTGGTGTGCGGGCACGTCCAATCGGGCCCGGCGAAAATGACGCATGCGTAGTGCCGCATAACACGCCCCCTACCGACACCCTGCCCTGGGCAGACGACATCCGCACTGGTCTCGCTGGTACCCGGGCTGTCGGAGACCTCAGGCTAGGGGCGCGCCGGGGACAGACCAGCAACCGGGAAATAAAAACATAAAATGCACATAGCCATGTGATTAAGTCCGGCGCTGCCCGCGGTATACTAACTGTTTGCATATGTTTCCAGTCATTTTATTTTTGTTTTATGTGGTTTGCAAATGGTAGCATAGAGATTAGGAAGGAGACGTCCCAGTGATGGCAGCGGTGGTGTGTGCGTATTTAGAAGCCTTTTAGAGTTAAGTGCATTTATTTCGTACTAATTCTAGTTGCATGGACACGCTCACAACTATGCAAAAAATTCATATGAGAAAAAATGTTGTCAACCTCGACCGGTTTACAGAAATGCCTGTCCACAAAACCATAGTCTGTTGCATTTATTATTCATCTTTTGGAATGAATTAATACTAGCAATTGCCATAATAAAGGATATTACAATAATGACTCTGCAGCATTAAGGGACTATTTTCCAGAATACCATGGTTTGGATGCTGTATACCACGGATTTGAATTCGTATACCACAGTTATGGTATCTAACAGATTTTATATAATGGGTCGTGGTTTACTGAGCCCCTATATATTCTTAATGAAGACTTTGCATACGATGGATGATGAATTTATAGAGGGAAACCATGTTCTGGTGAGAGAATGTCAAAGTTACGAGGTAAGGTCTAGAAAAAAGCCTTGGCCTCGGGCAGTAATTTTTCCAAGCTTTACTGAGTAACTTTTGCTTTCTCTCTCTGGAAACCTATATACTTTCAAATGTAGCTTAATAATGATAAATACCGTTATTTGCTTACTCGCTATCAAATGCGAAGCCAGATACAACCGTATCGAGTAACTTGACACCTTATTATTTCCTTCACTGCGCTTTTCATATGAATTTCATAAGAGACAATCTGATTGGTCTGAACGCCAACCTTGGGTAGTAATTGTCAGCCTTGGGTAGTAAATGTGAGTTATTCCACCCCCCCCCCACCCGTAGTGTGGTGAAACTATAGAGTGTTCGGCCATAGGTATATAGGAATAACGGTTTCAACTGTGTTATACCTTTTGAATAGTACCAATCATTAGACATTTCACTTTGATGCAGGCCTTGCCTATCAGACTCTGTCTGCTCAATCTCCAGGAAATACTGAAATATGACAAGCCTTGTTTTCCGTGGAAACTAGAGGCAGCTGTTCTCTTATGTCCGCTTTTTTTTAAATCAAACTCTTGTCTACAAGCTTTTTCTTTCTTTTTATCATTCCTTTATTTGTCATATTTGAACAATACCAAGCATCAACATAGAACTTCCAGGGTTATACTTGTTATGACAGATAAAGAGGCTGTAGATCTCAGTCAGACATGACTGATTTTAATGATCTAGCCTATCACAATCTTCATCTTGATATGATGAAAACATTCATTATTCCAACCAAGAATAAATGCACCATAAATGCACCATACACAGCTGATATCATAAATCTAGAGTATCGGAGGCAAACACTTCCTAGTAAATATCATAGCTATTCTGGGAGAGTCCTCTTGAATAGATTCATTAGGTGTTTATTTAGGACTGCCGGTCTTCACGTTGATCAGTAGTGACGCTCAGTGGAGAGCTCCCCTATTACCAAGACGACTCACTGGAGTTGAAAAGGGCCGTAGATGTGGTCTACTGGCTTACTGCTCGCATCTAAATGTCTTGCTAATTCAAGGACATAGCTGGAGTCTCTCATGTCATGAAATAGTCATATATCTTGGGTACGTTGGGCTGTGAGGTTTACCAAACGTTACCACAACATTTACTTCTTGCCGCAAAACACATCAGTCATTTATGAACATAGATGAGCTACACACTTTCTAGTGTTGCAAAAAGGGTGCAGTGTCGTATCCCGTGTA
The DNA here is from genome assembly GCA_950022655.1 of Alentia gelatinosa. Lineage (NCBI taxonomy): Eukaryota > Metazoa > Annelida > Polychaeta > Phyllodocida > Polynoidae > Alentia > Alentia gelatinosa. Next base: position 26,619,152 of record OX465590.1, on the reverse strand, counting down.
CCCTACTTTCCCATTGGTTACCCTTAAGCCGGGCACCCACTGCATGCGACATGGCTCCGACATGGCTATCAATCAAAATTCCCTCATCATAGCCTTGTCGGAATATTGAGAAATTCTGTTTCAGAGGATCTCAGTATGAAACCAAATATCTGCATCGTCGCTTTAGCTGAAGGTTGAAAAATTCTGTGTCATAGTGTGTCGGAACACTTGTTGTAGTGTGTCGGAAGCTCAGTGGGTACTTGGCGTTAGTCGGTAACCCATTGAACTTCCGACACACTACGACAAGCTTTCCGACATAATTCCGACACAGAATCGCTTTTTCTTTTAATAGGGAAGGCTTTATCGTTGCAGTAATCGCAGCATGGTTTTCGACAAAATTGATCTAGATCGATCTATCATAGAGGCCAAACTTTATTGGTGTGTTGAAGGATATCGTAGAGTGCTATGATGAAAGGATGCAGCTGAATGTGTTGGTACCGTGGTCACCTTGTCATTTCCTCAAAACCCGTTCTGACACACGGTGACCCAGGTCTTCACACAGGGCTACGATTTGAAAATGTATGTCGTAGCCTTATCATGTTGGAATGTGTCTGCAGTAGTGGGATCCCGGCCTTATTGAACAGTATACGTTATTAAAGGCATCCTTGTATAGGCGTGGTGTATGTGTACCGTACCCCCCCCCCCCACACACACACACACACCAACATGAAGTCACCTCTCTCCAGACAGACCCCACCAACCTTCTCGACCACATCTCAACTTCCTACTCATAACTCCGGTGTCCTTACTTCCCCCTTCTTCTTCAATCCTTCCACAACATAACACATACGACTTTCCAAACAAAATTTCCGAACCGACCCACTCTAAAAAGTACGTTTTCACCTCGTTCATCTAATTACTCGAAGGCCAATATCTTATACACATACTCTAATATTCTCCGATCTCAGTTCTAATTACCGAGGAAAGATCAATACAAATTGATAAAATGTATCTTAAAAAATCCATTTCATGAATTGTAATTACCCACAACTGCACTCTTTCTTCTCTTCATTGGTTGGGGGAGTAATGCTGCTTCAGAGAAATATATGTCATACATATTTTGTTTTCAAGTAATGAAAAGTAATATTCTTCGGTGAACATCAAGCTGCTATAAAGCACCACGTGGTTGGAGGCCCATCCAGTTGCTTCGGGTCAATATCACACTTCAGTGGACTATGCTATAGTTTCATTTGCACTGCAATGTTGATCCTCGATCTGAACAGGTAACAGAGATCCCAGAATTCCTTTATAACCGGCGCGGAATGATACAAGATCCATCCTATATCACGTGACCAGCCATCCACACAGCTCTATTATGGGATGTCGATAGCGCCTCTGGTGCACTCAGTGAAGGTATGGTGGTGGTGTAAGGGCGGCAGGGGTGGTGGGGTGGTGGGGTGTGGAGTCAGGGTCTTTGATACAACAGGAGCAGTTTACAGGTAAAAGACGCGCGTGTCAGACACTCACGGCGCTGAACCACAGCCCTCCAGACACTTCCGTGATGGGGTCGACAAGCAGATATCTTTTTACTGCTGTATTTCAGGTGGGTATGATAATGGTGGGTGAAATGACAAAAGGGTACTCATACAAAGGGCATATTAAAGGTAGGTGGTGGCTGGGTGCACAGTTTTGCCATCAAAATGACAAGACGAATCTTCTAATGGCCTTGTATTAAACTGATAAAAAGGGGCACCGTATCCAAAGCATTTCTTAAGACCCCTCTCTATGCTTGCTTCGACTCATTGTGAACTTTTTGGACTAAGATCTTCCATGACTTACCAGGAACATTAGTGCAATATCATGATGACTTAAATAATTGTCTAGCTTCTATATTGTGTAATTTACCAATGTCTCAGAATTTGTTTCATGCATCACAACCACTATTATTGTGACTATTGGTATTTTATATCAGTTCTAGGTTGGAAATTGAAGGGAACATGTCACAACGGGTAGAGATGTTTTTAGGTAAAGAAGATAACACTTATGTCTTATAATGTAATAATCTTTAAGGATCCTAACTTTAAGAACCTTAACAAGATAGAGGAACATTTGTAATTTCACGTTTGACTGTTGTACACATGTAAACTAATGGTGGATGATCACCATGTAATTTATATTTAGCAGATCACAAACATCATAGAAAAGGAGAGCCATGTTCATATCAGCTAAAAGAATTAGCGATGAATCTTGACATGACTCCCTTGGGCACACTATGGCACAATATGACTGTAACCTTAATTGCAATATATGGACCTATCATGACACATAATGGGCCCCGATGACACAATATTGCCTCGCCGTAGGGAATGACTGGTCTTGAATTGGCATCGCATATCAAGCTTACTCTGATCCATTAGAACAAACCATCACTCACTGTAATAAACTTCTCAAATTCAGCTGCTTTTGAACACTATGAATGACACAGATCTATGACTCTACATGATCCATGAGAAACCCCATGGGTTTTGGGGACCATATTTCCAAGTGATTTCTGTATCTTCGATATCTGTGCCATGGCTGTTGTAACTCGGGTATGAATAATAGACCGACTACATGCCAATCAAACGATTCATTCAGTTAGGACCGGGCTGTAGACTTGCGCGTCGGATACCGGAAGTGGCATCATATTTCATGACGACAGACGCTTGTCAAGGTCCGTCTTCCGGTTCACTAGTCTTCATTCATCAAGGCGGGTCGGTTTTCTATTCACTGCTCCCGCCCTGGAGTGGTGTCGTCCATGCGGCCATAATGCTGACCGCATGCGATTCAAACTGCCTGTTCTACCGTCTGAACTCCTACTCCGCTCCTCCCAGACAACTTACGTGAAGAGTGACACGTTGTGTGCAGCTGCATAGTCCAAGCAGTCTCTGTGACTATGATGAGGGCCTTCTTGTGAAGCCGGCGAACGGACTGGATTCCAATTCTTCTTTCTTTTTAAGCAGAAACTTAATTTCTATTTGAGCCTTTGCGGTATCATGCTAAGAGATCATGTTAGTCATGTTATAATATAATGTGGCGATTTTTCAATTAACTGTAACTTAACTGAACGTGGTGTACTATACGCATATTAATAATCTGGACCTAGGGATACTGGAAAGATGGAGGGTATGAAGACTAACCACATGGGTATAAATTGAGACTAACTACCCGTATTCCTTTACTAATCCTAAATCATTTGACCGTCAGATTACTTTTTCCATTTTGTATATCTACTATATAGGTTTTCATTTGGACACTATGGGGAAATCTCGTTGTATCAGTTTCATATGAAACTTATGAAAAGAAGGATTTAAATCAAGTTTTGAAATATTATTTGAATGCTTAGAATATACATGTTGATATCAATACCGCCTGGTAAGTCTCAAATCTAATTAACATGGTTAATCTCTAAATGAGGAGGCCACAGTGTCACTCACTGCAAACCAAATGAGGTTCATATCTCGGCACAAGCAATAGATATCCTAGATTGCATCGTCCCTCAGCGATAGACCGATAGGTGTTAGGAAGTGACCTTAAGGTGAACTCAAGTTGCTCCGTCTCATTGAATATTGGTAGGAAAGGCTGGGATCGCAGCCAGCCCCAATACCGTCACAGATTCAACCTTATGTCCCCTTATTTCTGAACCACAGACCTAACCCGAACTATTAAGTCCAACGGGCCGTTCCTCTAATACCCATTATGAATTAGCTAATCTAAGTAATCTAGCTAGCTTATGGAGGTACTATATGGTGCATTCATAAAGAATATACATCCCATGCCTTTTATTTGATTATACCAGTTCCCGTTCAGAAAAGCTTATCTTACTGCTCACCCTAATGATGTGCTACATATGCTCGGCTCAAGAGTATATGTATCTAAACATACATATATTGTAAACACTCAATGAGCATGGGACGCGCTCAGATCCGTTGCTTAGGTTAAGAAGTGGTTACAGATATTTTCAGTGTATTGCAAATACTATCCTGTCATTTTCTGCGTGACAACTCCTCTGTAGCCTTTGTAAGGTGCAGAGGACCAGTGTCTTGTCGTCTTCGGCTAATGGCAGCTGACCATGTCCAATCACTACAGACCAAACTACCTCATAGACACGCCATATTCTGGCCCTACAAAGGCAGTTGTAGAAATGTTTGCTGGTTGGCAAGTCGGCAAATGACCCACTGCCTGGATGAAACCCAAACCTTTTTTTGTTATTCTCGGTTATAGCATTTGTTCCTTTGTAGGTCTAGACACTCTGTAGAATGCACGACATATCCAGCATCCTACAGAGAGCATCCATTCCATGCTTACTGCCGATAAAGGGTACCTTTCAGTAGCACCATGTTTTGCTTCAGTTGCCTTACCGTGACTTCACAGGTATTATGGCAAACCTCCTTCTCATTTTTGTCTCATTGTGGGATTTCTTAACCTCTGGAAGACATAATCCAATCTCCCTAATGAGCAGTTTTAGTGTGACAGCAGGTGGTCAGCAAACACCCCACAAACATGTTTTACACCCTTAATTTTAACGACATGTAAGAAATAATAACTCTTGTTTTGATGTAATACTTAAACTAGACTTTTATGGCTTCATTAAACGTAGTTCTGAGAGGTACCTCGGTGTGAAGGAGGGTAAATTTAAGTTTGAAAATCAAGGCAAGAGTGTGATAACATATATTTTTTCATAAATGTCCTTTGTTATTTCCAAAAATACGCCGTTCTGTAATATCTTCAAGCAAGTGGAAATTATAACAAAAACATTCAAGTGGGCTTCCGTTTTAGCAGAGATGGTATTTGAGGCGCCTTCGACCTATGTCTAACGCATACATTTCAGGACCGTGACAGCTTTGTGGAGTCTAAACTACTGTGATTCCTATTCTCTGAGTAAAACCTCCCTTCTAATCTGTCTGCTTATGAATCAATATGCACCTTAATTTGCAATGAAGCAGCACCTACCTTCCTTGACTGAAAATATATTACCTTTAAATTCAACCATACATATTAGTTTAAATTCATACGCATTCATCAGTAAAAACACGCCAGATTGCTCAAAGCACAGGCAGTGTTTGGAGTGGCATGAACAGATGGTTTGATGCTTATTTCCAGCGAAAAGAAGCCCCATTGTTCCGCAAGAGTCTTCTGGTGTTTTTTTCCTCAAAAACTGTGAAAGGGATTCCCCTCCTCAGCGATAATTGTTGTTCTTTTGTTCCTGGGAAAAAAGGAAAACATAAAAAAAAAGGATTTCCATTGAATATTGATATCTGGAGTTGGTTTCCATGGATCAGTATTCAGAGGGTGGGCGTATGGCATGCGCCATTACGCTCACCATGAAAAGATACGTCAGTGGAGGTGGTATTATTTGGTCTAAGTCTTATATCACCTTACTCTCTCTTCGGTTAACCTAGGATCATTAGACAGCATTATCAATTCTACGCTTAAAGAAATCTGAGATGCTAAATTCATCTTGTTGAAAACATGTTATACTATATAATCATTTTAATTTTTGTGTTATCAGCTTCACTTGATCCTTTCCTTACCTTTGAAGCTTGAAGGTATTCCCGTGTGTAGCACAAATGATGCTTCAAGGTATCATTATTTTATTTTTGTTATAATGTCATCTATCATTGCTTTTTATAAACCTTCTTAACATTATGTAAAAACACCTTTATAGTGTTACTTAATAAATACTTTTTTCATTTATGACCATAGGAAGGCTTACAGATAACTTTAGATATGGTGAATAACAATCCATTTTCTCAACAATTGTAGCATCGGCATGCACTACCGAGGTGGTCAGATGTCAGTCGTGTGGCATTTAACGACGCGCACCTGCTGCCGGACTCTGTAAGGAAAGGGTTAAAGACAGCCATTACAGAAAATTCAGATATGGTCAAATATGATAACTAATACAAAAGAGGCGATACATTGGAAATACAATTCTTGAGTCTGTTTAACTAATATGAATTCAACGAGATAAATTTCAGAGTAATTACAATATGAAGGAATAGCCACTAGCTATTGAAATAGGCCTTCGGCGTAGGAGAATTGAGTTAAGAAAAAGGAAAATAGTTTTTCTAGGGTGCATGGGTGGATCCATGTTCGTTGGCGTCCGGGTAGCGAGTGTTGTATATCTGAGATAAATCCTGCTGAGATTCTGTACTGGAACACAATCTCTTTGTTGTCGAAATTTAGGGTTCCATTTTCCTGAGACATATTTTCCCCCTGTAATTGTTGGCGACATTTACCCCTAAAAAGGAACAGAATCTAATGAGGTTTTGAACCCTGTGAGGTACATGCATTCCAAAGTGTGAATTCCTTTTTAGTGTGAGACTTCATTTGAAAAATGACAAATGTAACTGAGGCCAATCATATGCTTCCTTGAAGCATAGCAATGGCACCGTTAATCAAAAGTCTAAGGTTAACCAGTATGAAAGATGTATATATACATTCACATGCATAAGAGTCAAATTACTAGTCGTCCCATAAATGCATAACCTTCATACATGAACCTTGAATATAAAAAATTATCTGACATATCTGAAAGGCGCCATGTGTGGAGGCAAGAAGAAGAGGAACATTGACATAATTGCACCACAACAACATGCATTAAAGAACGCAACCCACCCTTGACAAAATAGAGTTAAATTAGAACCTAATTACGACTGATTGACAATGTAGGAATCTATCTCACTATTTTATGCAGCTGCAATGCAGATACCAGCGCCAAGCTTGCTGACGGCTGTGTTAAAAGTAATCTTAACTCACTCTCACTTTGAGAATATTCTCAATGCATGATGTCTCTGATTGGGGCCGGAATCATGTTGGTAGAGGCAGGAGTGATAGTTTTTCATTCTTTTTATTAATTGGTGGAATTTTAAACTTGGTTTTCATAAATAATTTTAATCTGAAACGGAGAAGTTACAATAATTTTACCAAAGGCTTGTATCAGTTACTATGCGATCTTTATTTTTGCATTCCCAAAATGGATTTTGTAGCTCTCACAAATAGATCTTTATTTTGTGTCAGTTCTGGCTAAAGCGTCTTTATGTTAGGTTTTCCAATTTCCTGCATTACGTATTGACAAAATAGGAGGTACGCAAAGAGACTGGGGAAGCGAAAGAATAATGTTGCAAATCACCAGCACAGTGTTAGTTGTGCCCAGACTCTGCAAACTGCATTGATATACCATAAGCCTGAAAACAACATGAATACATAATGACAGTACAGTACAGATATCATAATACATAAACCTATCGTAGAAATGGGGTGAATGACCCCTTGAGCTAGGTCGATACAGGGGCCTTACCCTCCTTACAAGTATTCTGTATACTAGAACATACTTGGATATTGATAACAACATAAAATAATGAGGTAGGAGTTTTACTGCCTTGCTCCAACCCCTAAATATTTTATACTGGAATGAATCAAAACTGAATTCTGGCTGAAATACTCATTACGTTCTGAACAAGATTATCAAACATAGATGCATGTTTATTATTTCATACCTATGGCCGAACGTCTATGAAATACTACCCTCTGCTTGTGATGCAGTATTAATGATCTTTGGACACACTGCGGCCGAAGTTAATATTGAAGACAGTATTGAATGCCTCGAGTCAACAGGTACATAAAATAAGTACATAAAATGGTGTTTTTTTCTTAATATTCAAGTATGTAATACTAGGAAAACATAGTGACTGATCCCGTAGAGATGTCATTCTCGGCCTTTTGATGGCATGGATATGTCCCTCTGCCTGTGGCGTCGCGACGTATTTAAGGCATCAAAATACCTCAAACGGCCATCCCTACTGGCTCAGTAACCACGGTTTCTCTTAGTACACTATTCCAAGAATATGTCTTGCCCAGTGAAGTATCTTGGCATTCAACTACCATGGAATGCACAGCAATAATCAGCAGTGTTATTTGACACGCTTTGTTAGTAGTGATAACAGTAAATGCCATAACTTTAGAAGCAAATTGAAATGACCTACTCTCATCTCCTATCCTATACGAAGGGGGTCTCTACATGTACTTATTCATGGTTTTCATTCAGGCTGAAATCAGTGCGTGAAAAACTTAGCTTACCAACATAAATGTCTCACTCTCTTCGTAGAGGCGGAGCTTGGCCCTCATGAATCTTGGTGTACCACTTCATGATATCCGTATCTGAGGAGACTGGGCCTATGATGCGGTCCATTTTTGTCTCAGCCAGTTGTGGAAAAAATATGGTTGGACTCCTACACCTCATCATGGTTATTATTTTTTTATTTGATTATTTCCTACATAGAGAATGTGTTTGGCGGCTGTGGCGGTTGTATAGGCGTTATTCATAAAGCATGTACACAGAATTTCTGAAAATTCCTGAAATTTTGGACCCCCTACCCCCAAACAGATACACTAACAGTTTTGATCCCACAATACAATTTAAAATGTTTAAATACATGAACAACCTTCAGAATAACATCTGATTGTCTTAAATCTAGCCCGGTAAAAGCTTTGGCATCAAATCAAGAATCCTTTCTGTGTCCATTATAGGCAATGCTTCACTTAACTCGAAAATAGCACAAATACGTCCCCCATACATTGACCTGCCAATGTGGACGGTACCAGAAACGTGGTATATCGACAGTTAATACCATCTATGACGATTGCAGGTCGACGGATTAACAGATCCTTTTAGAAACTTGCTCATGGATGTATCGTTCAATGAAATGATAAACCAATATTATAAGAACTTCTTTATATTGTAAGCTTTTGGTTTAGAACTATTTCACAACGGTTCATTTAATCCTTACAAGAGCCGTGAAAAGCTTATGTACATTAATGATTCCAGACCTAAACAGCTGTTTAAGGTCTTAAGACAACTACCTATTTAACTATTGGCAGTCGGCCTGAGCTGGATGAGACGAGAGCCCTGTGTTACTGCTCAATAAGGGAAATTATTCCCAGCAATATGGTAAATAACACACATTAATTATGGTACAAACTCTATAAGCAGACCAATCTTGATACTCGATGACTTCTTAATCAGATACTAGGAACAGAACTGGTTAGAGATCGGTGCCTGGTCCGTGGATCTAACGAGGCACGGCTATCCCACTCAGTGTTACATGGCCGATTTGCTCGCACAAACGCTCCTCCAATCCACATTGTGTGTTTCAGACCCTCGTATGACTACCAACCATTAAAGCTTAAGTCGCACCACAAACGATTGAGCAGACTGATTGGTCGAGCACACCATTTTAACGCCTGTATTTGGAGGATTAGGTGCAGGCCTCGGACCTGTTTAACCTGCTTCACCATAGCGTTCAACCACTCTTTGTTAAGGCTATTTGTGGTGTATTCCTACTGAATCAGTCCTAAGTGGTGAGATACAATTCTTTCATCAAAGTAGATCAAGGAAGGAACGCAGGACCTTGGCGCAAAACTTCATTCTTCATTTAATTCTTGAATTGATTCCACATACACATACACATATGTACAACGATGTACATGCATACATATAAATCTATAGAGGATGCAAAATTTTGGTACGCCAAGTGGCGTGCACAAAGTTTCTCACTCCTCGAGTGCAGTTCTTATTTTATCTGACCCTCTCTTACTATTGAAAAACATAATTTGATAAGAGTGTACCGGGCCAGTGTATGATAAGAGAACGTGACTTCATACTAGGTTGATATATGATATAGAATTTTTTGGATACCGCACAGTCTGGTCAATGATAGGTTAGTTTGTTTGTGACGTCATCAATAGATAATACCCAACAAGTGTTCCAGTTTTAACACTTTAATTGATAAATTATTGGCTATTTTCTACAATGTTAACTCAAAGGCGACGGAAATACCAGAGGTGAAATAAATATTTATAGCACCATCTTCTCAAAAGAACCCGTCGATTTCTAACACCTTAATTTTGTCCGAAATATACAGAAGCTAGTAAGAGGAAGTTGCTAATCTAGTTATCCTCTGTATGGCGTAGGGGATCAGCGGACGATAAGACCGGAAATTACAAAAAATACGTAGACCGGAAATGAGAGGGCAATGCAAGATGCGCTCGTCAAATTAAATGAAGTTATTTTCTGAATTTCCATTCAAACTCACCTGCTTCAGACGATGAGGCAGGCAGTGCCTGGTTATGTGAAATCAGGTCACCTTTACATCACGTGTCGGGGACTGGACACTATTGAGGTGTATCGGCGGTTCACCGTCCGGTCACCTCACGCTGTATTACTCCGCACAGAGAGTAAGTGGGGTCGGCTCTTGATCCGCATCAGCCGCCAATACATGTCCTACCGTTCAGCACGGAGCATTGTTAAGGCTGTCGCGCGGTCAAACACAGCTCAGACACTGCGATTGAATGCGTTTACACCTAGAGTGTGAACGGTGGGTGTGAACGCAAACCTGTTCATTGTTAACAAGATATGATTGCTGGGACAAAGAAAAGTGTTGTAATATCTAGTATGGGCGGTGTAGTTGATAATGGTATCTATTTTACATAGAAAAAGGCAGGTGTTTGCTGGCAAGTGTTATTATGTAGACATTTGCGATATTCCTGTGTTATCTAACCATACGTGAAGTATTACTTAGGCAATAAGCATGTTAAACATGTTATAGTCGTGTTGCGGTAAAACACCAAAGTCCCTAATGTTAAAGAAAAGGTTGGTACGTAAATGTTTGGTCGAGCGTGCTGCATAACCAAGCAGATGAAGTGCGCAATAGACCGGCATGTGAATAGATCTATTGTGTACCCTGTGTGTCCCTCTAATGGGACTACACTCATAACTGAGGGTAATTCAGGTTTGTTTGTAAAGTTTTACCTTATATTAACCCTTGTAGAACCATGATCAGTGGGATTACAATGATGAAATACAGCTTGGAGATTAGGAATTACAAGCAAAATACGTGTAAGTGGGTTAATGATCAATAGACCATATACATCCAAACCTTAGTTTTTTTATTTATAATTTCACGCTCATTCATCAATGGTAAACATACCAGTTGCTCCTAGTAGACCCTATACATAGATATGTTCAAATCCTTTTATTTCACCATTACTTGTATAACCATGTCCTTAATATTGATAAAATCTAGTTATGAGGTTTTGCTAGTTTTAGAACATCATCTGCATACCCCTTATAACATGTACACGCAGAGCGCACTGATGTATAAGTATTCTGATGAACTTTACTCTCCCAATACGGTATGCAAGTTTGAAAGATTCTTATCACATCTCAGTCACGTAGTAAAACATTTTATCAAACCATGTAAATGTATCACACCAAATGTAGTTCCTGTAGATAACTCGCACAGAGCTGCAATGCGGCTTCTCCTCAGACCTGGCTAAATTGATTTAACATGTTGCCTTGTGGATATTGCTCTACGTACAGTGTTGTATGAGGGGTGATCTTTGCTCTCTGTGCTTCTAGTATGTTAACGTGGATTACGGAGAGAGTAGAGGGACAATAATTCATTGGTTACCCATTCATTACTTTGTGTATGGAATAAAAATGGATGTTACCATAAAATAGTCTAAATTGGAAAAAACCCGGAGCAATCTGGGAGTGCGTTCATCCCCAAAAGACATTTGTATTGATCTCTAAATTATTCATGAGGATCAAGTCATGAAAGTGTTAGAGATGTCTTTGTGGTATATGCTGTGTGATGAAGCCATTTTCCATTGGCTGATTATTCGGCAACGATCTGCAGTCGGGAACCATCAATCGACTTTCTGTGAACACCCGCGTCAGATCGGTAAATGGAAACAGCCTGCCATTTGAAATCGTCACAGATTAACGGAATACCGACAGAAACAAAACGCTTTGATATGATCGAGAGACCCAGTGCTTCAGTGTGAATATTGAGGACATATAAAATACACGAGAAAAAAGGTATACACTGCACACCCACCGACTATTTGATACCGACATATAGTCAGTCGCACTAACCGACATACCATTAAGGCGAACTCAAATATTCAGTGCTGCATTCGTCGGCCAAGGGAAAGGGGCATATATAGAGGCGTGGCTGAACAGGGTTAAATGCCTACACTATGTGTACACAGTGTTACATTAGAGTTCACCATGCTGCCACTTTACAAACCAGTGCTAAAGTGATACATGCGCCACTTGAGTCAAACTACGCTCTGCCCCTCAGCGTTTATAAATGTTTTCGTTCTTGGCATCCGGCCATGTCTAAATGGTCCTCATGTATTTTGTACGGCTCAGATTAATCCGGCGCTGCGTGCTTAAGAGTGTGTCCATACAAAGGGCGGGAGTCGGGAGTCGTGTTGACACAGGGCGAGCTATGCTGAAACGGCCCGCGCGTATCATTAGATCAAGCCAGAGGTATTTACTCAGAGGGAATACCATAGAAGAAACCAATGAGAATGGTTAGGCGTGGCCAATACACCATGAGTTTGAACATGCAGTGACTTCACGAGACGATAGCCGAGGGGTATTACAAAACAATAAAAGAAAAATGGCGTAATGGCCGCATGTAATCGTTTGAACAGGTTGCAGATTTTATCTCAGCCCCGAATTCGATTTAAGAGCTCTCATTAATACCATGATAGAACCTACCTACTTAACAAAATCTACTCAACAGTAATTTAAGTAACAGGCATCCACTATTTCGGTTAAAATCCTGATTGGCTAACATTTCTGACGTTATCATACCTAACCCTATTGGATACTTTTACGCTAATCAGAAGATAAAGACAAAGATACCTGAAGAGAGATTAGTTTTCGGCCAAGCTAGAGTGTCTCAGGCTAATGTGGCGTTTCCACCTGCCGATTATGACCACCGATAATGTCATTTCGCACCGCCGACCGATCATTTGCCACATTTCGTGCAATATCTTCAAGCGGTGACAGAAAAGATTTCTCTCTCCTTCTTTATGTAAAATGGCCATCGACTAACTTTTTGCCCACCAACGAAATAAAAAAAAAGTTGAATTAATCTGTGGCATCTGGAGTTTACAACCAAAGACTATTTATCGGTGTACCTTGAAATGGCATATGGAAACACATACGGGCAGTGCAGGTTGCCAATTATCTGCAACCGACCACTGAACTAGTTTTGTACAGGTGAAAATTAACGGTGGGATTTTTGTCAGAAAGTGGAAACGCCAAATAAAAATATATAACTACCACAATGAGTCTAGGCCTTATAAGGTAGAGTGAGGTGGAGCTAAATGGTAACAATAGGGCAGAACTGAGCTGAGACTAGATGGTAGCAGTAAGGCACGGTGAGGTAAGGCTTGACGGTAGCAATAGGGCAGAGTGAGGTGAGGCTTGATGGCAGCAGTAAGGCACGGTGAGGTAAGGCTTGACGGTAGCAATAGGGCAGAGTGAGGTGAGACTAGTTGGTAGCAGTAAAGCAGAGTATGGTGAGGCTAGATGGTAGCAGCAAGACAGAATGAGATAACGATAGTTGGTAGGTACGAAGAGGCTAACTGGCAGTAGTAAGCAAAGTGAGGTGACGTTAGCTGTAAAGGTAAGGCAAAGTGAGGTTATACTAGGTGGTAGTTGTAAGGCAACGTAAAGCTACTCCAGCTGGTAGTTAGAACATGGATTGTAGCGTGGGGCGGGGTTGACTACGGGGATGGAGGTTGATGAGGTAGGAGCGGGCAGACCAGCCCTCTTGGGGCTGCAGGTAAGCGGGCGGTAAGTCGTCGCCATGTCCACATGTGGGGCTTCCTTGCCGAGACGCCACCGGGATTCAATTTACTCCAATCCCTAAGCGCCGGGACGAGGTGGCGACTGCACACCCGACGCCCCCTGCCGGCAGCCCGCCTTGCCGCCACCCCCTCCCCCGCCCCCCACACACCAGCTTTCCCCTGTAGCTCTCCAACGCCCATCTCCTCCCGCCATCCCTTCTTATCTCACTGACTCCCTCTATTTCGCGCCTTTGCTTTCGTTTTTCATGCAACTAGCTAGCCCTCTAATGCTCCTCCTCCATTTTTGTGACCTCTGCTCTCTCTATCGGATCTTCCTTTCCACCTGTATACTGCCCTCTGAACTTCGTATCTAGCCAATGTCTACTCCGTCCGTCTGTCTTCTCCACCTTACCACGTGTCCTTAAACACCATGTTCCGTTGTGCTCCATATCTGCCTTCCCTCCCTTCTCCATTTCCACCTCGCAAAACCCTGATAACTCTGCTTCCTTCCCTCCTTTTTCCCTTTTTGCCTCACAATCCCCTCCTCTATTTCAGTTCTCCATCTTTCCTCCCTACATCCTCTCCGACTCCCCACTTCAAATCCCTGCTGGTACCCCTTCTGTTTTGCTATAACTAGTGCGGACTAAGGACGACGTTGACGGGGGACCCGTCCACATGACGTCCATCAATACGTCACCACCTCCCGCTACCAGCGCGCCGCCTGCTGGCTTGACGTGGAACGAGGGAGATGGAGGAGGTGGGGGAGATGTTAAAGGGAGGTGGTGGTGTGGGGCATGTCTTGAAGGAGTAGAATCTATGTCCCAGAGAGACATAGTGGGAAGGCATGAGAGCTCCCATCCACCACTAGGCTTCGCCACAGGCGTTATGTTGTAGTAGGAGTTGTGGTATGGTGGTGACGTTTTGTGTTTTATACAATACCGGGGTCATATAACAGAACTTCTATGAAATGTCCGAAAAGTCCAGCTAATGACTAAGGCTTTTGACTTTGTTCGTAAACATTAGAGCCAGACACCTAATCGTTGCATTAACCCCTCCCCGATGTTTCCAAATGGTGATAGTATTTGGTAATGTCAGATTGAAGTGATGACAATGTTAGTTATACAGTCATCATGAATTATTGTGAGTGGTACTTGGTCTTGCAAGTAGATATACTAGCCTATAAATGTACTGGGTATTACGTTGTAATCATGACATGGAAGAACGACAATGTTTACTGTCAAATGCAACTAGAATGATACAGCAAATATTTAGATTGAAGAGATAGTGCAACTAACGACAATGTCTATGGTATAAATTAGCATTTTATTCTTTATTTATTTTTCTTACTTTTCAAAGCAATCAAGTTACACCAGTTCTGCGTTTTATTCAGAAGCGACGTTTCGTCCATGACAAAGTATATAAAAAATATTGTATGAATTTGAGTTCTACAGGGTTTGTTAAGGTATTAGAAGCGGCAGTGGCTCAGGGCGGTGGTCGTCAGTATCCGTTGCTAGGCACCCGTCAGCGTCACTGAGAAGCGGGATCTACATTGAGGCTGACAGCAGAAGGACATGAGCCACCAGAAGAATTCATCCAGGGACGAAACGCTTAGAATCTCCGGTTACTTCGCCGAGACAAGTCGGCCGGCGATATCCCATAATGCCTTAGGGGAAATGCGCTGGTTACCTTCGTGCGAAAGGCGGTGAGGAGGGCGACCCGGGCGGCACCAGCGGAGTGGGATGCCGGTGTCATAGTGGGTAGTGGGGGTCCTGTTGCTACGCGGCGGCTGTTGCTATGGTGATGCGTCTGGTAGGGTGAGAGAGGGGCGAGAGACTGGCTCCATCTGCTCCTTGTCTCCAGCGAGCAGCTCGGAGCTGTTCCGGCAGTTTGTAGCGCACTGATTGGCTTTGTTACTCCGTTACCGCCCATTCAACTAGACAGGATCGCTCCCACTCCTCTCCAATTTGCTCTGTTCTACCTTATACCTCGGTTGCCTCTCCTGTCCGGTTCCCTCTTGTAGATTATATCTCCTCTTGTTTAGCGTCCTGTCGGGTTTCCTTCCATCACGTCTTCGTATCTGTGTCTCTATTTCAATATCATATATTGTCTCCGAGCTTCTTCGCCCATGTTTTCTTCAACACTTTTTGATTGAATCGCTCTCAATGCATATATGCATGACACAGGAATTTCCATTCCTTAACGATGAAGAAAACCAATAAGATAAATTAAACATATCCTTCTTTCCCTCCCGTCGTGTTCGATTTCTATAAGACTTTTATTTTGTGTTTCTGAGATATTTCAACCTGATATCACAGATATTGTCCCCATGTGTTGTATTTGTTCACCGTAGTCCATTTTTTTTATTCTTATGTGCTATTTTGTAGATTATGCTGCACCTTTCCCCTTTATATACCCTGTATGGGTGTGTATGCTACTCTTTGCCCCTTGACCTCTGTCTCGCCATTGTATTTTGTTCCCCACCCACTATCCCTACCTCCGATACCAACCTCCATAATCTGAACAATTATCTACTGCTTCAAAGGTAAAAGATCTGCTTCACAAGCACATAGAGAGTTGGTATTTCATAAAAACTTCCTGTCTAACCGCAGGCAGTCACTGCTGTCTTATAGTAGGTTGTATCAATGAATAGTCTTAACTCATTCAAGCTGGATAATGCCTTGAGGCATGCCTCAGCATAGACTGGGTAATATAGTGAGAAACTATTTACATTATTTGTGATACCATTGTTTTTATCAGGAAATATTGGATCCATGAACATGAAATATGTATAAGATCGTACCCAAGGTTGCTATGTATAATGATATTATGGTGGACGTGTACTATCACGTGATGAAACGGATATGCGTACGCGTTCGGACCATTAAAGCCAGTCCTGTCCCTTTCACATGGCTCTGCAACAACCACTCCATAAAGAGATAAATCGCATTAGACTGCGGAATCATTTGCAATTTGACATAGGACTAAAATCTCACCTACCCAAGAATGTTGTCGTGATGGTACCTGGCATCCGCTTCAGCCCTATTCACATAAATGTTAATCTCTGAAATATCTAATCTAAGTGTCCCACTTCTACTAAGAACAACCTCATACATTAAACATTTTGTAATATGTTAGCAAACTGTTTTTATAACTGAGCTTTCATTGAACTATAAATATAGGAATAAAAACCGTAAAAAAGTCTACTCCTGAATTCAGATTTATTCTTTATCCTACCTCTAATATAAAATCCCATAGGCTTAACATTGACTTTCCGTATGCGCCCGTATGTCGCATACGGATAAAAAATCGCTCCTAGGAGCGTACAAAAAAATGGACCAATCAGAGATCAGCAGCTGAAAGTAGTTCCAAGCGCCTTCAGAGCAGCAAGGAGAGCTATATGGAAGACTCCAGAAAGTTTTTATTGTGTGTTTTTTTTATTATCCTCACATAAAAATATCGTTCACAGGGGGTAGGATAAAATCAAAACCTTATTCGTTTTAATCTGGGCTCCCGTATGCGACTCCTGGAGTTTTGGCTCCGGATATCACTCGGCTCCACCTCGTAGTATCACTACGCCAAACTCGAGTCGTCGCATATGGGACCCCAGATTAAAACTCATCTGGTTTTACGATAATATTCTTGGATATGCCAAGTAATGGTATACAACTACGATATAGTATCTGGAAATCATATTTGATATTTGGACATTAATTCATGGTTTGCATCAGATCGATATCCGTATTGCAAACATTTGCACCTCAATTCACCAATCCGTTAATTAAATACGGGAGGGAAATGTGGTAATTGAATCTAAACACAAAGGAGTAGATATGCGGCGAGCTATATGTACATAGATTTGACAGATTGCAAACGTTATTGAAAGCCTGATGAATGAGGACTAGTGGATGGATGCATCGCGTATAGAGAGATGTTATAGAGATTAGTATAAACCGTCAATGGCTTAAGATGAGAGTTATAGAATTGCCGGGGTTAATGAATCTATAGGATGGGGTAGAATGTAACGGTGTTTAGATAAGACTGGTGCCGTGTGTAGCTGTAGGAACCTGTCCAGGAAATATTGATAGGTTTAGTGTGGATCCAGTGCTAGAACATAGATGGCATGGAGTCAACACCGTGGGAAGGCGTCAGTGTTGTGACAGTGTTTCATGACTGTCGATGTAAAGACGGACGTTATTCTTTGCTATTTTCATTATAGAATACAGCAAAGTGTTTGTTGCAGGAGCAGCAATTAGGAGGACCAAGATAAGGAAATTTAGTACAGATTGGTTGGAGATGGACTCTGTATGGAGACAGAAGGTAATCAGGTTTTAGAGAAAGCACAAAGTTATGAGCGCCTGTATGAGGGAAAATGTGGATCCCAAAAGGTTATATAGCAAGAAGATACTGGTGTTAGTAAACGGACCAGATTTTCCTTTTTAAAATTATCTTTGACAACAATTAGCCTACATTTGCGGCTTTCCATCCCCGCAACATTTGTTTTATATAAAGATTGGTAAAGAGAATGATACATAACTCATGTGGACTGATGTGAAATTCAATGTATAACCAGTATAATCATTTCATCAAAATATCATTGCCTACTCAGCTACATAGTGCGTTTGTAAAAGCCTTTGAAAGGCATTCCCACGTTGTCACCGTTACCCGTAGACAACTACTTAGTGGTGTCACTGTTACACCTCGAGGTACTCCAAATGCCTCAGCATTATGGTAATAGCATCAACTAGCCATCTACAAGTAACGATGACAGAAAATTTGGAAAACTGGCTGAGCATTGTATCTGGAAATAAATACGAACTCCCGGACCGTCAAATACTTGTCCCTACACCGCTAGGAGGACAGGCATATTTACAAGTTTGGGAGTGAGTATCATTTTGAGATACAAATGCCATATCTGTTTTCCTTTAGTTATACACCTACAAATGTTAAGAGTTCATAAAAGAACAGTAAATAGTCATTCTAAGAGTATTTCGGGCACTCCAACTGGTCAGTATAATAGTAGGCCATACATGATTTTTACGTTATATGAAGCAGAGGTCAGTAAGCATAAGATGTGCACGGGTGTATATCAAACAGTGCAAATATGATACCGATATACGGATCTACAAGGCATAGCGTATATTCATTGGGATAACTGGTCCATGTCTTATGGATAGCTGATCCATAATATTGTGCGAGTGCTGCTCGATACCTAATGACATAAGCATTGAACAAAGCACAGCCCGAGTGTGAGCAGCTGTGAGCAGGTGTAAATCTGATTACGAGCTGCTCACTATGACTGGAGTCGAGTGAGCAGTCCATAGTGGTATCATGCTGTGTGATGCTATCTATACTGTTAGGTGTGGCATCACAGAACTTTTCTTCACTCAGGTGTTTATTGCGCTGACATTGATGTAGGATTCGAGTTAGGCCCGGCGTACACCTACTACGATATGGCTCCGATATGGTCTACGATGCACCTCCCGATACAAAATCAAAATCGCGTCGGAAAGTCCCCTAATATCGGGGCAGTTGACCACGTTTCTGCGATTAGACACCGATAAAAGCCCCTTACAATGCGTGGTGGATTGGCATGTCTAGACAGATGTCTACGATTTTGCACCTACCCGATATGTCTCCGATATTTACTTTTTGTATCGGTGCCATATCAGGAGGTCTATATTTCTATCGTAGTAGGTGGATGCCAGGTCTTGTGGTCTCACTGGAGTAGTTATATAATAAGAAAGAAACTGATGAGTGTTTGGTCTGTGTCCTCGTTCGCCATCGAGTTTGGAGTGCGCAGTAATATGAACGAGGCGATAGCCGAGTGAATATTCTGAAGCACTCCAAACGAAATGGCGAATGGGGACTTAGACCAAGCACGAAAACGTTTCTGATTTTATCTTAGCCTGGAAATGTCTATCTGTTTATCGCCCGTTGAGAATAAGTTACCGTATTCACAAGCCTGTTGAGAACGAGTTCCTAGTGTTAAGCCTATGGACGTTTATTCCAGGCTAAGATAAAACGACCTGACCATGCTATACAAGCTACACAATAAGATGATAATTGACAGTTGATACAGAACGAGTGAGACAGAGTTTGGTAAGATGTGGGAACTTTCTGGAGTAGATCTGGGTGGGGTTGAGTAGTACTGAGCGAGGCTGGGTGGAACAGCTCTGTGTAGGACGATGCTTATTTGGGCTGGGCAGTTCAAGGAGAGCAGGGACCTGTTTCAGTAGTCTCGTGACATTAGGCCTAGACAGACATCAACAGCGGCACCAACAGTGCAAGCAACAGCGGAAAAAGACTAGCAAATATCAGAAGATCGAAGTGGCCAATCTTCTTCATATTTGGAACGATTATAGATTATATGTATCTCCTACTCATGCTAAAGTTTCATTGCTTAATTACTACGAGAAGTGAGTGAAACTCCGTGTGTCATTGACTGCAATCTTGGGATCTGTCCGTATGGTGTCACAGACGCCATCTAGACATGTCACGAAACTACTGAAACAGGTCCCTGGTTAGGATGTAGTTCTGCAGGTGGAGCACGACTGTGTGGGGTGGCGCTGTTAGGACTGTGGTGGTGGGGCAACTGGGCAGCCTGTGACCCGTGAATGTTCGCGGGACACGATGTACTTAACTAAATGGAGATGACAGGTGTGCAACAGGGAGCGCAGACCAGACTACGATCTACTAGCCACTGGAGGCTTGTTAGGGAGACAAGGCTGACTTTTATTGTGCCTCCCAGCATGTTGCAGACAACGAAAGGGTCACTTGAGGGCAGGCACTGTCCCTAATCTATGCCCAATTTGTGGCTCACTCGAGAGTCAGTATAAATACGGTAGTTAGAATATTGAATATCAATCAATGAAATGCATTTCTTTGTTGTTACCTATTGTCCGCTCCCTGATGGTGAATATGGCTCCAGGCACCTACCTATTTGGAGATTCTGTTAAAACATTGAAACTCTTGAGGCCTATTCCTGGGAGGTATACCGAGCTATGCATGCAGCATAAAATGTCTGATGAGCTGCAACATTTTTAGTCATTCTCACAATTATTACTGCATTAATACACACTGAGTATTAGCTTAGAGTGACATTTTCTTGCCCGGTCAACCTTCAACCCTCCGCCACCCACTGTCTCCCCTTCGAGGCCTAATTATGTGCCGCACGCCATAGGCCAGCTACCACGTGACCGTACCTGGTACCCAGCCTTCTTAATACCACAGAGGGCTCTGGTGTCGAGCACCAGCGGAAAGCTTGGCTCGCTGCGCCCAATTTGTACGATTCTCAATAACAAGCGGGAACCAGCGGATTTCGCATGCGCAGTGCTGGCGCCGTCATCATTTCCGCTTTTAGTTTTGCAGCACCATCCAACGGCGGTTGGCCAATCAGACACGCCGTGCCATAGCGAATGCAGTTTGTGGTTGACCTAATTAGACAACTCTAGAGGGTGCTGGGTTTTACATCCAAAGCAGACGACAATCTCGGCAAAAGCTCTATGATAATGATAGTGGGTGCCGTGTCAGTTTCCTGGTGGCTTCAGTAACCAGATCAATGATGTTATAATAACGTACCTACCTTCTTAACAAGCGCAGGCAGGCGCCACATTTATTGAACTTACGAAATATCATAATAGGTGATTTAGACATCTTCTATTTCGGAGGCAAGGAACTTCGATCTGTCTTTGCCTCTGTTTCTCTCAGTCCCTCTCATTCTCTATATATAATGGAGACAGGGACAAATTCGGTATTTTTCTTCTTTTGAACAAAAAATATTATTTCACACATGAGTAGCCTCGCTTACATCATAGTCTTTTAGTTTTTCTTGGGATTATAGATCATGTATTACAACACATATAAGGCATGTATTTACAATATCGCTGAGGTGGTCGTATCCATTTTTGCTTCATACTTTAAAAAAAATTATTTCACAAACATTTCTACCTGGCAGCAGATCTTCCAATGTAAGGAATGATCCTTAGTTATAGATGTATGCTGGTGATCTGTTGAAATATAACTTAACTAAAACTAACTGACTATCACTCCCACTAAAACGTCAATGATTTCCACCCTTGTACTTGATTGTATCAATCATTGCTTGGGAGTAGATATATCAAATGAGCGTCAATATAGCATTCTGAAACCAGACAAGAAACCGGACAATCATTTTTGTTTTATTAGGAAACAAACATCACGACGAACAATTCGCCGATTCATACAGCGGTCTTCCATCATTAGCCGAAACAATCATCATTTGTTATGTCCAGCTTTTGATTTTCTTGCAATATTGTAAATATTTAAAATTGTCCATTCTATATATCATCTTGATTTCACATCCAATCATGCTAGGTTTTAGTTTCATACTTTATAAACTCTATGTTGATTTCTGAAGTCGACATAATGCAAATCAATAGCTTTTCATCCCTAGAAATGAAATGAATCTAATGAAAACCATATACGTTATTGTTGGCATTTTATACTGGATGTATAACTGACCTTTCGTGTATTTGTGTTTTTCAGGTGAGCTACTTTTCAAATTTGAAACTGCCTTTTATCACGTAAGTCTTTGACCTTCTGATGATAGAACTATATCTTTATGGATATGTTATATGCCTCGCGCCTCAGAAAATGGCGGACACGAAAAAAATAGTGTATTTGAAAAAAATAGTGCATAACTTCAGTGAACTAAAATCGACGAGCTACTAGTTGGATAAAGGTGGATGATAAATACAATATAGACTGGTTTAAGATAAAGATGGCTGCTTGCTCCTCGGAGTTGACCCTACGAAATATCCTCACACGCACTTTCTACGCATGAACTCCTCGGACAATACATACGGCCTCTTGTATCTGAGACCAGTCAATATTGTATATTTATTCTTACCAGGAAGTTCGGAATAAAATATCGTGCAGCGGCATAATGAAGAAAGTTGGTAATCACACTTATTCGCAACAGCAGACCCCATAGTCCGCCTGTAACTATTTGACTCATATTGATCTATGTATACTGTCCTCATTAATTGCCTTGATATGTAACTGCGGATACATGGCAGTTACCCAAAATATCACAACACCGGGGTGTCCATTATTGGGGGAGGGGGTGACACAAAAGTACCACACTCATCTATAAAAGCCATATTACACTAGAGAATAATGCCATAAAGATATATAGAAGATGCAAGATAAGCACCAGTCAAACGGGAAATAGGATACCTAGTCTGCAGTTGACGATATTGTCTATGACGCAAACGGCCTATGACCTTCCTCCCCGAACTGTGTAGACGGGATCCGATGCCCCGGTCTGATCCACATAACGTTATCATTTTTATTTTCAGACATAAGAAATGATAAATAAGCGTTAATAGTGGTATAAGACACATCACATAGTAACTGGTGATAATTGTGCGAATCTGCAGGGAAGCTCTATTGATATTCTAATAAGAAATGAATGAATAAAGTTTTTGCTAAAAAAAAAGAAAAAAAGTAGTGCTTGAGGGAGCGTTTTCTGTTGAAAGAACATTTCTGGGAGAATTCAGAG
This sequence comes from Alentia gelatinosa, assembly GCA_950022655.1. Lineage (NCBI taxonomy): Eukaryota > Metazoa > Annelida > Polychaeta > Phyllodocida > Polynoidae > Alentia > Alentia gelatinosa. The sequence goes on along the minus strand of OX465590.1, from coordinate 26,595,940 downwards.
AATTTCTGAGGTCCAATGCAGAAGTGAAAATTCCTTTTCAATTGCTTGCAATTGCAAGCAAATTATAAAGTAAAACGCAGTCTAATATTAAGTGATTTTATTCATCCTCGGTGATGGGGTCAGGGATTATGACAGACACATCGGTTTATTCCTCACGATATAGAGAATACAGGGGTCTACTGAATAACTTATGCCTACAAAGTACAGGATAAATTTCATCCACGTCGTCTCTAGGTCTCGTTGTCGTTCAGAAAAGAGTCTTCATGTACCAGCCAACGTTATTCGATAGGCCCGTGTAGTTTTACTACATACCCAAAGTGCTTTAATTAAAAATAGTATGCTGCTCTGGAATAGAGTCATTTTCTTATTGGATTTATGCCTATTGCTGAGCAGGAAGAACAGGTTTGTGCGATGAAGTACGATGAACACATCCAACCCACTGCTTTGTCACTCATTAACTTGCACATGTATTCTGTTAGTGGGAAATGTGCACAAACCCAAAAGACACAGTCAAAACCAGCACTGTATAGCTATTGGAAGATAATTATTAAAAGAAAATCAAAGAAACATTGATACCACTAGACCCTGTTTATAGAAATAACATGGACTCCCAACCAAGCTGTGATGTTAACAAATGTCTGCATGTCGGATCAGACACAGAGAATCAGTTTTAACTGTTGTCTCCCGAAATCCCTGAGGTACATCTACTCCAAATGGCCAGCGGTTCGCAGTCTGGACTTTATAGTTTGTCCATGTTATTTATAGCCCTTCTTGTTTTTCTCCCTCTCCAATTCGTCTGGGATTCAATAGGAGGCAACCAGCTAGCTAGATTATAACCAGTGTGACGTGACGCGTGAAATTTTGTTGAAGGGTGTCTGTGTGTCGGGTGGGTAGAGAGAGGGGAGGTGTTCTATGTATGGGGGTAGCAATGTTAGCGCGCTGTGCAGGGTGCTTAAATGGAGAACACCATTCACTAGGTGTCGGGAATAAACAGTGTTTTTTTTGTTGTGGTGGGTTTAACTTCCGACTGCCTGTTTGGAAATCGGGAAAAATAAGCTCAAAGACTGTTGATATTGCCTGTGTTATGTACCCTAAGGTCGGTAAGTTTATTCAGTTCACCAAATGCAAAGCAACGGAAGATGTTTTTTACCGTTTCGAATAACCAAATTGAACGTGTTTCCTGTTTCCGTTTATCTTTGTCTCATTAGGGACATAGGCAATAAATCGATGGTTTAGCGGACAGGCGACTGTAAGCCATGTGTGGCTGATGCGTAGTAATACACGAGCGTTAGCAAGTGTATTACGGAGGTAACAGCGAATGGTTCACAGAGCTGCCTGTCCACGAATGAATCGTTTGTTTTATTTGATATTCACCTCCAAGAATAAATCAAAACCAGTAATCGCCATATCATCTGGTGTAAACGCACTATCGCTGTGTTTTTGCTCTTCATGCATATCTGCTACATATCTGTTTGGCAGTGTATTATCCCCACAATCAGTAACTTTCCGGCCCGCAATTAAGGGATTCGAAATCACTGATCAAAGGTTATGGGTTATGATAGTTTACACGCAATGGGTGGTTACTGTGGCCCAAAACATTTCCAATGGGAACTTCGTAATAGAGAGCTGGTAAAAACCATGAATCATATCGTAATCCCTTTCTAGAAATCTCTGTTTCAAGTTTCACTATAAGTAAGTTTCGTATGTCACCAGTGTACCCTATTCACCCTATTTGTGAAACACCCCTTCTTTCCCGCCCCATCCTTCCCCTCCCCTGACACTCATCCCCAGGCAGCCCATTATGCCCAGTGCACGGCGGTTCAGACTGGCGCGTCAGTCGTAGCTCGATGGATTGCCTTATCAAAAAGGACATTTATCAAGTTAACTTTACGCGGAGTAACCGCCTCCTTAAAAGGCGTCTAGACGGGATGGGGGGCTAGCAATCATCAGATTTTACTTTGGGACTTAGAGACAGGACAAGCGATGCGATAGTACGCCATAATGTAAAGTCTCCATTAAGTTTAGTCAGGAATAAAGACATTGTCAACACACATTACTCATCGGTATTTTTGAATTCTTCAATTGAAGACCGGTTTTGATACTGGTGATATTTCTGTCAGACTGTGTGAGTGAGTTTTAATATGTTTTCAATTAGAGCGTTTAAAGGAAGCATGTTCTCGAAGCTTGGACCTGATATTTTCTTGATCTTTTCTTGGATTATCTTTTCTAGGGGCACTTCAGGGGGGCGTGCTCCATGTTTGTAATGAATTTGAGGATCGCAGAATAGGGACCCGAGGACAAAACTGCTGCTCCGGGTTCTTTGTGGCTCGCATCACAACTATTGCGCCAACTATATATAATTACAAAACTAATGAACCATTCACCTATACGTCACGGATAATTGATATTGTAAAAAGTAATGATACAACGTGAAAATAATGATACCACGTGATACGATCCGATATTACAGGATTAACATTTTTTCCACATTTCAAGGAGCAATCTAAAATGAATTCTGTACTGGTATTTTCTTTGGAATACCCAGGAGACATTATTCTAAAGAACAGATACAACGTTTCCACAAAAGTAGGTCTATCTCCATTATATTTTTTTCATCTTCATCAATTACCTTTTTCCAAAGAAGCCTTTATATAGAACCCAGCCATTAAAAGCCTTTAGAAACTTTATCCATTTTCTTAATTTTTGAAATTCTCCGTGTCAGAGAATATGTTTGGACATGGACAATTCGTTGGACAAGAAAAAGAACAGAGATGGGAACTTCATAAAGAGGACCCATGCCCGAGTAGATTTTATGGAGCGTTCATTGATATACAACAGATGGAGCGCCTGGTGTCTCTACAGGGCATGCGCACACCCGAGTACCCATAATTCATTGCGTAACACCGGCCAGGTGGCGCCACCTTTGACTCAAAGACCCAGCTTTAAAGTTCAACTGCGCGTATGGTAAATGGGACATGACGAATTGCATACAACAAGCGGTGGACCATGTGGTGCCCCCTAACATGTGAGAGCTTGGAATACATCATTGACACATGAATAATGCAATGATGGTAGGATTTATGATGCTGATAAAATCCGGAAAGCTTTTTGATAATCTAGTCGTCCATGGATGTAGGGCAGATGATAAGCGCTACTGAAACTCATATATTATGGGGAAATGTCCGGATACACTGGTCTCCTCTGTTGATAGGGGTATGGTTAAGTGGTGCGCGGTAACCACAGGGCAGCACCAGTACGCCATACAAAGAGGTAATCATAGGAGTTTAAACTGCAGTGATTAGAATCTGATGTAAGGGACCTTATCAATATGCTAATTCCTTCAGGATTATGGTAATTGTCGTTTGATGGACGATAGAATCACCATCTCTTCTTCCACACCTCGAGCAGTCATCAAATAATTTCTGACATGGTCTAGATCGGTAACTATATGGACAATATAGATTTAAATATACTCCGATTGGTTAGTGTACGGGCTGTCAGAATCTTCTTATCGTTAATAGACGTCTTAACGTTTAATAGAGTGATGAGTTGTCGATTCTTTTGAGTAGACAGAACACATTGTTCAGCTTACATTGCGGAGTAGCGGACCCCTACTTCCCTAGAGACAACAAAATTAGGTTGTTTTTACTGCAATCAATAACGCGATTTTCCTCTTCCTAGTAATAGGCCAAGAATATGTATTTAGTAGCGAAACATATGGCGTTGTGGAATTTACCTTTCTTGGAAGTATTTCCAGCAGCATGCTTAAAGTACCCTTCACACCAAAACGCAATTTTCAGCTGTGGAGATTACCCAACAAATCCCCTCTTCTCTCATTTTGTCCGCCTCCCTTTCCACAGCTATTACTTCTCATTCCCCTGTAATACATTTCCTGTCGTCCATCACTGGTTTAGCTTCTCTATTGCCTCCTATGTACTCTCCTTAAATACTTCTAAATAAATAGATAATCCTGTCCAGTTAGTTATGCATAAGGAACGAACTAAGGTATTTTAACATGGGTGTTCATAGAGATCCTAGAACATCCTTTACATGGAAATACCTCAAGGTAGCATTTGGACCTTGTGCATCGGCTTATCCTTTAGATTACATCCGGACATCGTGTCCTTTCATTTAATGAAGTGGCTCTAGCCTGTATCTTGATATAGTAAGGTGGATGATAGTGGGACAGAATGGTTGTTTTTTTTTCAATTGTTTTATTATGTCTCTCATATGATACATGAGTTATTCTGACATAACAATACATAAGACACTTTACATAATCAGGCTAAAATTTTACAGTCTGAGTGTTTTAAAGTGTATTTAAGTATAAGAGGTACTAATAGATAAGTTGTATAAAAGAAAGTTGATATTAGAAGGGTAGAGACTCTTAGTAGAAAAGAGCCTGATTCAGGGAGACAATCATATACTACTTACTACTAGAAATGACCTCCCAACCCATGTCATGAGGCCGACAACTTCATTTCAATGTTATTCACGATATATAGAAAAAAACGGCTTACCCTGGGTGTGGGTGCATTTGGAGTACGTTCTAAACTACTTTGTCCGGAATTGTTTCCCTCAGGAAGAGGGGTCTTGAGCGTGAGCATACCCCACACATATTTAAATTGGATATCTCCATAAAACTAAACCTAACGAAAACGAACGGCCAATTCAAAAAAACGAGTGTGCTACAATGTAGGCATATTCAAGCATCATGTACATGAGTATTTAGCGTCCTCTTGAGAGGTCATAAGCTTCAGCAATCTCAAAAGACCAACAATGTATCTACACCTAAAGCTTGTATTCATGTCCTAGATCTGATTGAGGTTTATGATCTTATACTGCCGCGCTGAGACACTAGGTCTCTCTTGGGTGGGAATTCTCTAGTTCTATTAAAGGCATCACATGGTGAATGTGGCTGTATATTGTCTCTTCACGGTAGAACAGTATCAGGAGACAGGCCTTGACACTGCCGGGCCTACTCGGCTCGGATCCCGGGGACAATTTCGTGGTTGGCCGGTAGAGTGGACACGGCATTAACGTCGTGTTGCGGTCCCTAGTCCGAGCCTCGAGACCCGTAACCCCAGAACGAACCGTTCTATATTTCACTCCACCTGACACTCTCAATACCTACAGCATTGTACGCCCGAGCACCCAGCAGTCAGCCAGTATTGTGCTCCGTATTGCCCGGGGAAAATACGCGTAGTAACACGCCGTGATGAAAGTGGTCCCCTGATGCAGGTAAATAAGGTGGGCCAACAGGCAGATGTGCCGTCTAATAGGCGGAGAAAATAGGCCATAAACAGGTGAAATACGGGGTGGGGATGGAGTAATCTTTATATAAATATTATTGCGTTGTTGCTTCACGGTGAGGATGTAGTCTGATGAAATAATACCGGTCATTAGTCTAAACAACTGATACACTAATTATAAACGACCGCCAGAGATGACAAAATTTTGCAGGACGTCTTGTCAGTTCAAGTCAATCTCCAGGACGTTGTTTCCAGTAATCGTTTTCTATATTTAGTTTCATGTACCGATGGGTTATAACACGTTCGAACATACCGTAAGCAAATTGTCAGTGCTATACATATACCTATCATACTCCTAAATGTATGTGTGGATATATCAGTGCAAATATATGTTGGGAGATGTAATTAATCTGAAATTTATTACTTTGCTATTCATTCTATGTTGACACTTAACATTATCAATATCAAAGAAGTAAATTATGATCAAAACAGCAAATTATATCAGATTACATTAGGATTAGCCGAGTCTATGGCCTGGCGCCCACTGTAGGACCTAAAGACCTGTTACGGTGCAAGCAGATGTTCCTAGGCTAGGCGTCTGTGTAAGATAAAGTGGGTCCGGATCGTTCATGATTTTTGACATTATGCATCGTAGTGCATCGGGAGGTTTTAGATTTCTATCCTAGTAGGTGGACACCTAGCCCAAAACTGGGCAGGGAAGCTTTACTGTTCTTTTATAGTTCTTTATTGTTCATTCAAATAAGAGAATCGGATCATCATGGCCTGTGCCAAATTGGGGGATATTTTGATCATCTTGTGGACTACGTTCGTTGTTGTCTCAATCAAAACGTAAGATTCACATCTCGACACATGAGTTCCGTTCCAGATTGCAATAGGCTGTAATTAACATGAAAGTGCGCTACCTGTGTCAAATTACGACATGTCGTTATTTGGCAAATTGTCGTAATAAGGGTCAAATTACAACATCTCCTTGTGTGTGCGAATGCATATCATGTTGTAATGTAACGTTTACGTCTCGTTTGCCTTAATCTGTTTCAAGCTGTGTAAGCTCACAATGAGTACCAAATGATCACACGGTTGTTGCGTTACTGGATGGCTTGCTTTATGAGAGATTCATCGTCTGTGAGCATTTCCAGTGTTCTCTGCCAAATTGACAAAAGTCTTCTGAGCCATAATTCATCTTATGCCCACTGTGCTAAATATCTGTGGCCTCTACTGTGGGAAACAAGGTCAAATCGATGTTGGCGTCGCCGATTCCCGACAAGTCTTCATCGGGCCAACTCTCGGCATGTCGTCATCAGCGTCGGTTTGCGGCATGTCGTCATCAGGGGAAGTGCTGGCGGCGAGTCGGGTCCCCGGGTCCACTCAGAACGTGCTCAATTTGAGGACTGTTCTGGGCCGTGGAAATTTCCCTGCTCTGCCCGTAGGCACGTCTGTGTGTGTGTGTGTGTGTGTGTGTGTGTGTGTGTGTGTGTGTGTGCGTGAGTGCGTGTGTGTGTGGTCTGTGAGTAGGTGTGTGGACGGATAAGCGAGGTACCAAGTACCCCCCACCTCCCACCCCAACCCCCCGGAGCCTTGGGCGAGTAGCTCGGCAGCTAATTTTGGAGGGGCTAGTCGGCCTGCTTCATTTCTATAGGTGGCTGCACTGGCGTGAGTGAATCTCCATTGAATGCCCGCTGATTATTCGCCGATAAGGTGGCGCTTCAGTCCGTGTTGCCCATTTCCTCGCTCAATTCGGTCAGGTAGGGTTCTATTGTCCGTGCACTGATCCTTGCAGTAGTTCCCGGCCCGCTCTCCCCCCCCTCACCTCCCTCCACGCCGCACCGCTCTTATACCCCTCCAACAATAAGCCCTCTCCTCACAACTACCGTCCTTTCAAACCCTCTTATCCTATATTCTTTATGCTCTTCTGTTCCCCCGAGTTCTCCTTCTCAAAGCATGTCTCTTCTATTTCTTTACTGACCTCTTCCCTTGGTATCTCGCTAGTCATTCTGTCGGTAAGCATCTCATAATCCACTCTCTCCTAAATTCTCCTTACAACCATTTCATTAACCTGTAACTCTCATCAATGTATCCAGCAATTCATTCATACAGAAATGTATGGTTTGATAATCCACACATCTATGAGACCATCAAGTTTGCGATCGATATATTCAATCATTTGTGTACAATCATCTGTCAACTATTCCATACATTAGAACCCCCACCAATCAGCTCATTCATTCTACATATCCACTCATAGTATGTCCATACACCTGGAGTGTGCTCTAGAGTTAGTATCAATAGGGTGCCTTATGGCACCTACTAATGCCCGTTACTAAACGTGGGAGTTGACGCCAGCAGCAAGTATGCCTGCTGCTCTACCTATCCCGTAATGGAATTACGGGATTATATAGTCATGAACCTGACTCTAAATAATGTTTGTACATGACATTGAGGAATCACAATAGCCTACACAGATAGTCAGATTTTCAAATCATTAATGATAGGACTAATGTTCTGATGAAATGACATACATCCAACACGAACTGAAAGGAGATAGGAAACTTTGACGTATCTCAGGAAGTCTCAGGAGATTTACTTGGGCGTCGGTCAAGGTGTATCTGGCTGTACACAGCCATAAGGTAGACCTTATGGTGTAGCAAGTCCTGTGTTTCCCGATGGCAATTTGCGAGCCACTTACAGTCGATCAGAATGAAGGGGTAGGAGTATATTATAGGTGTAATTAAATAGATAACCAGGGCAAAATAATATCATGTTATCAATTAAATATGTCCGAATAGTAAAGGACCATCTGCGTATATATTCCAACGCATTCCTCCAGGCAGAAAGGTCATGATATTTTAGAGGACGCCTGAGAAATCCCAACGTCCAATACGAAACCTTTTATCCCTTTTTAACCTTCCACTCCTTGACATAATGTCAGGAAGGATCTCGTTAACTTGGTATCAGGTACTACGGAACTACTTACAGTAGAATGGAGGATTTAAAGGTGTTGTCATGGTACCATGGTGACGATGAGGTATACTGGATTGGCATTAAAATAGCTACCATACTTTATTAGGCGGATCGCAGCACCCTCTAGCATCGTGAAACGGAAATTAAATACACCATGGCAGCTTCCAATAAGGGTGGCGCTTCGACACTTATGTGTTTAATATCAGCACCCAATGGGCAGTTAACCTGAAAAGTTCCTTATGATAAGATGTAAAATACTTTTGTTTTGAACAGAAGAAGAAAGTTATAATTTCTGCTATCAAAAGAAAATTTAAGTTAACAAAGATGAAGTCGACTAAAGATTCGTTTTATATTAAATGTATTTAACTAGTCATATACTTGTAAATTGGTTGATATCTGATAGTAATAATAATTATTAACCAACCTAGCTATTTTGGTTATTAATTATTAACCAAAATAGCTAGGGGCAGAATTGGAAAGAAGGATAAATTACAGGACGTTTGTTAATCGAGAATATTTACAAACATGAAAATGGAGTCTCATTCGTAAAAAGTGGCAGCATTTGGCATTTTCCTTTGTATTAATCTTCAGTCGCCTCCATGAACTTGTGAATTCCACTACAAACACACATGTTTAAGGTTATTGTTTTATTAGAAGAAATCACATTATTCTTGATATACTTTTATGCTTACCCTTTTAGTTATCCGGCCTGGGGCAGATATTAGGAGACCAAAAACAGTTCCGGCGAAAATACTGGTTTTGTTTTTGCCCTGGCTGCCTGCATTAAACACTTTCTGGTGATTCCCAAATAATGCCTCCTTTCATCCTTCGCTGGTGCCAGGAAAATCATGTGCAATAAAAAGCGCCGCCCAGGAACATCCCACTAAAAGTGAGCAAAGAGGATGCCGGGAAGAACACCATAAGTGAGAACGCATTGGTTGTCTGTACCTACCAGCATGATGGAATGGGCAACGACCTGCAGTCAAGCACTAGCTCCGAATCAGTAGCCACCGTTGGCCTGCAGTAAAGCCCTTCAAATACGTCACCTTGGAAACTGAAATATCCTTTCTGCCACGCCTTCACTGTTCTCGCCACTCCGTCTCTTCTCCATGTCGACCCCCTGCCTTCTCTGACGTCCCCGGTGACGCTCCCATTGCTCCTCTTACCTCTTACGGTCTATATCCCAGTTCTACCTACCCTCTATTCCTTCCCTGTTCTATATTTTACCTCTGTGTCATTCCCCCTCCTCTTCCTCCTTAGTGTTGTATCTCTTCCCCGTCTCCCTCCTTATTTTCTGTGTCTTTCCCCTTCCCCCCTTCCCCACTCCTTCCTGTCTCTCTTTCCCTTTGTATCTTTGTCTCTTTGTCTCTCCTCTTTTCCCCTCTTTCCTTACTATTCAGGATCTCCTTCCCTTTCATTTCAGCCCGCCTCATCCTCAACCACTTCCTGCTCCTGCTCCTGCCTTCCATCTTACTGCTCTGCTTTAGTCGTCCATCCTCACCCCTTTCCTGCTTCTTTACTTTTCCCTTTAATCTACCTCCATTCTTCCTCTTTCCTTGTCCTTCCCGACCCTTACACTGCTGTTCCTCTTGTGGTATTTTCTGTAAGCAAATAAGCTTGTGATGTCATTCTGTCTGTCACGTGACAGCGTCTCTGCAGGGAATGCAATTTTCGACATATTTGCCACGTCCAAACATTCCAGACGACAATCCGCGGCTTTAATTACTTCCCGCCTACAATCCGCGTGTCGCCAGATGACGTCACGCGGTCAGAAGTCAGGGCGGGGCGTCTCATTTTACGACACGCTCGGATTTGGAACCAATCAGAGCGTGCCAGGCAAACGTATGTCCAGTCAGCGTCCTATACGAAAACAAGGTATCAGGTTGCAGTGAAATGACGCGGTCAGTGATTGATACATTATGATTTGTCAGTAAATCTATGATTCTATAGATATCATTCACAGGGAACATAAGAAGGAATGTGTTTGATGGAAGCAGGTATCGGTAAGGTTGGAGTCAGTGGGTGGCACGTGGTCGGCAAAAGGAGATGGGAAATAACAAAGACGTTCTTTGGTAATGTACAATGGTTGGCATACAGGTGGTGAGTGTGAAAGGATGTGAATGACAGTGAAATGACCCTAATTGAAGGAAACAGGACGGGAAACCGTTAATTCCGGGAAATAATCAGTGGAAATAGGAACAGAAAGCACATTGCTAAAAGTCAAATAATGTTACGATTATCAAGTGAAGTTTCAAAGGGTTTATGTCGCAGAGCGGCAGATTTAATTATTGGGTGTCACGTGTCCAGTAGTAAGACGTCGGAGAAAGGGGAACAGCATTTGCTAAATGGCATATATCAGGCAGGTATATAGGCCTGTTTTACCTACCAATCTTTAAGCTTTTATCCCTCAGAAATAAAACATCAAATTAAGAAGTCCTTGACCGATCGGTGTTCCGATTTTTGGCGTTGTTTGGCACCACTTTCGGACAAATTCATTGCCGACGAATTCAACAAGGGTTGATTTTGCCGTGGACGAATTGGGTCAGATATGTTATAGAGAGTCGACATACAAAAAGAATATTCAAAATCGCTATCTTTTGTGTGCATTGTTGGAGCTCCGGCCTCCCCTTATTTTCGTATTTTAAGAAGAGATTCCTAAAAAAAGCACCGATCATTTTGTCGGTAGGTGGAAAAGCACCTTATATGGGGGGGGGGGGGGGGCGGGTACCATTACTTGGGTGACTCCTCCTCTTTGACAGTTATTGCCTCATTCACAGTTATCACACACTCAGCTCAGTGTCAGGCAATTCACCGCCTACCAGTCACAGGCACCGAGATAAGCCCTTATCAAGGCATTGCCTCTTCTCCTGAATAACCTGCCCCCCATCCGGGCCTCACAGACACCGAGCGTTTAGGTAACACGCCCCCTAGCGGTAACAGGTGGACTGCGGGCTGCCCCCATCTGAACTGACGTCACGGCGTCTGGCGGTAATCAGGTACCCGTCATGAATTCTGACCATATTCATTCGCGCTATTAAATTAATGGAACTATTTTCCTATTTACAGTTTTGCTCTGTACATACACTCGTCACTTATCTTACATGTCAACAGACCAATTTAGGTTTTCCTCATTTAACGTGAACAATCGGGTATGCTTTTTTAGAGCGTGCTTGCATGCGCTAAATACATCATCTAGAGACCTAAAGGTTAGAGTGGTCACATATATACACTTTCAGCGTGCTCCCAGAAAACTATTCCTTCACTATCTGTGTGCTATCCACTGTGATAATGTGAAAGGAGCAGGGTGCCAGTGTCTCAGGGTCTTAGAAGCGTGCTCAGCTGACCATGTTATTCATGTATAATTGCACGCTCCTTCATCAATGATGTACATTCTATTTGCTCCTAGTCCTTGGATACATGCTTAAGTTTTTCTAGGATGTCTATGATACTCTAAATACTAAATTTTTCTTTTCATGGACTTGCAAACTATGGAATTTCTGTATTACCTGAGAACTTGGTAGATCCTTCCCTACGAGCTAAATATAACCTTCTGTATTATGAACACTCGTTTACTCTAGAACTATACCTTGAAAGGGTCGATCAGGGAGGAGTAATTGCTAGAAACCCATGTTTTGTCATGCAAAATTACCAGATAGCAATGAAAAAGGAGAGAAAGCTTGCTGTCCGGCTTTGAGCAAGAGTTAGTCATATACTACCAAGGTCATAACTATATGATAAGGTAAGGAGAAACGCAAGGCGTACAAAGTGGGACACATAGACTTACCTGAACATTGTTAAAAATACACTTCACCACGGAACCAACATATGATAAGATATGCAATATCAGATCGTATAGAATCCGTATTAATGAGACCTGACATGGGTAGATACGAAGCATGGATGGCTAAATATGATCATCACGGTATATAAGAAAAAGGACGAAATGAAGCAACATCGGTAATTGGCAATGGCCCAGAAGGTAATTAGCAGTGCGATTAAGCCAGGTATTTTAAAGACTGCGTATTGAGCGGTACACCATGCACCTCATTGATTCTCATCATGTGAAGTACTCTCTGGCCTTCTTTTCTAGGACTGTCCTTGATATACGCAATGAGCCATAAACGCTAAAGGTGGATTTCAATTACACGATTAACGCCGATAGTGCTGCGAATGGCACACGAACAGGTGGTCTTGTTTTAGTCTTGTACGAATCGTGTAAGTAGAATGGCATTGGAATAGCTACACATACATCAGCTAAATAGGCTTGTGTGGTGTTTCCAACTGCCGACGATAAAAATCGGTCGGTGGTCCTCCTTGAAAATATGTCTGTGCCAACAATCCTTAACCCCAAAACACACACTCTGCTTCCACCTGAAGATCGATTATGTGTTGCAAGTTCACCTATTATTTAATATGTATGGGACCGGACCATCCTGTAGATTAACCCTCCATATGTTAACTGTTTTTAGACGGAAATGGAGGTGGTCGACGACCGAATTTTGTGCTCCGCCATAGATTAATTCAACATGGCTTGTTTTCATTGGTGGTCTCAAAAGTCGGTCGGTATGTGCCATAGTGTGTTATGTTGGAGAGAACAATCGTTAACGGTTTTTTGTTTCTACCTGACGCTTATTGCACAGAAAGTATCATATAGTCGGTCGGCGGGGATAAATGGCATAATCGATGGTCGTATTCGGCTGATGGAAACGCCACAATATAGTCACGAATGAGAGAAGAATAGGACGAGATAGTAAGAAGAACATATCCCGAAAAAAGTGTAAATGGAATTCCATAGTAACACGAGCTGGCAGTGTTAGAAGGAGAATTCTGAAGTTTTGAGTTGAGAAATACCTAGAAATTTCAGAATTCAGACATCCGTGATCCATTTTCCTACTATATACCTAATAATAATGAAATATGTCATATTTTTCACCTGTAAACGTGTTGAGCCATCGGCCGTCATAGCTGATGAAACTTTAACCTTGGTATCAGAGTTATAAGATACCGATCTTTGGAATATATCCTTCAGTATCAGCGTTGCTGACAACTATAGCGTACTTCCCTGATATCCCTTTGTGATAGTGTACCAATTATTGGCTTTATCCCACCTTGAAATTTCGGATTCCCCTCTTGCAGTGATCCATACATCTGCTCGTAGCTATATCGAAAAGCCTGTTGTAATATTTCCCTCATGGGAATCTACAAGTGGTAACATTTACTGTCCCTACCTAACGAGTGAAGCTGATTTATGTCGTTCAATAGCAGCCTTATTGTAACATGACGCTCCATTATGTGCGATATTAAATAATACATGTATACCTATGCTAATCATGCAGCTGGCACTACTTTTATCCGAAGTGACCGACATTAATACCTCATACATACATAATGTGATCAGCATCGTGAATTTACAACATGAAGCATAAATGTGGAGTGATGCGCCCAGGGATTAGAAGGAAAATGTTGTTAATGGGAATAATAAGATAACACGAGATTTCAGAAATACAGGAGAAAAATAATTTAGATGGGAAAAGGGAAAGAGTCATAAGATCAAGTGATAAAACCCTAATGTATCTCTCACGGCCAAAAAGAAAAAGCTCAGGAAGTCTTGTGTATATGTTTTGGAAAGATTCGAACGAAAATTTAAGGAAGCATCTAAGAATTAGTTCAAGAAAGCGATTATAGAAAAATTTAAGGGGCGAGACAGGTAGTTGAGTTGTTTAGTCTTAAGGGATTAGACTTACGGGATTACCGGTCAGATCGAAGGTTACGGTTTGAATGTTGGACTCATTATGGAGACTGGAATATAGGCTGTTTATAGCCTAACAGAATCCTCCAGCCTAATAGAAAACTTTAAAAAAAACCAAAAACCTAGGGGTGATAGTTTTTGAGGTAATCGGGAGGGATAAAGTGGATCGGGAAGATATGTGGTACCTTACACCGTATTGCATGCCAACACGGTAGCCTCACCTGGATTGGATGATATGGGGGACAGTGTTGGTGATAATAGACAGGCTGGGGTCCTTTGCGAAGATCCTATGCTGAGTATGTGATGCCGGGCAATGGAGTCTCTGCAGCCATGTCTATACGTTTGTCAGTATGGACAATGGTTGTATAAGTGTGTATAAGATTCGTATGTAACCATCATTTCATTGCAAATACCATATTACTGGTGATTACAAACGCGAGTATTATTTGTTGTGTTCCTGCATCATATTATTGACTGGAAGAACCATTTGTAAAAGTCGAAAGCAATAAAACTGTTTAAAAAAAGGAAATTCGTTCGGCAAGTGGAAACATACCACCAATATTTTGTGAGGGATTGTAGCCCTTGCACCACCCTCCTCACATTTGCATATTTGAAGGAGTGGCTCCTGAAAATCGGCGATCATTTTGATGGCAAGTGTTAAGGCACTTCCATTCACAAGTATTCCAAAATTGGATTAGTACACGGGAAATGTGATAAATTATCAAGTAATCCCTAAGATGAAAAGCAATTACACAACTATAAGCATAATGTATTGCAAGTGTACTGGTTTAACCTTTCATCTAACATTGGTAACCCTTCTAGGAGCAGGGAGCTATCTGTCTCTGAGATCGACTGGTGTATGAAGACATTTGTGGGTAGCATCGTCCATTTCTTTAAGTTTTTAAAGATTCATTATCAATTCTATCTTGCGACAGATCTTCCATGAATAAGGTGAACGATACACCATACAGAGTTTTCATATATAGGCAAATTAGATAATGAATTGATCATATAAGAAAATAGGAATGCGATGAGAACGATGAGTCGTGTTTCCTTCTAAGCTTATGAATAATCTGCACATAAGATACTTTAGTGAAAGGTATTAAACTTGCTGGGACGTCATCTCATACCGCGTTTGTTTCGGTAATTCTTATTTTTCAAATTTGTTTTAAAGGTCATTATTCAACTTATAGTTGGTTTTCAATCACGGTCATTGCAATAATCTGGCTGGGTCAGGTATATAAGCTCCATTCAGTTCATCCAATCCATTTGTTGACGCTACTCCCCGGTAACTCTATCAACTCTGTCAAATTATGTCACCTTGATTGTAAAATATGTTTACTACAATAGATCGAGCAAGTTATTTCAGCTTGTTGTCTACAGCATTTCCTTGTTTCATCCATGCATTTCTTCTTAGCAGGCTTAGGTTCTGAAGTATAGATCCAATGTATAGTCCTCTAAGTTCCTTGCAGGCCAACCTCTTGAATGCAAACTTCATAATCTGTGTGAATAAAGTTGTACTAATGACCATCACGTTGCAGTCACACTAACTTTCCGGACTGTCCACATGTGTCTAAAGGTACTGAGAGCTGATAACACGGCTTTGGGTCAAAATAGTTCATCTACTTTGCTTCTGGGAGATATCGTCATTCAATAGATAATGCAGTATGTACCTTGCAATCGATGCGATGATAAATTGGGTTATGGTACCATATTTCGAGAATAACAGACAGGCATCATGTAAGGTGAAAGTAGTATACAAGTGTGGCTTTGTAGATGGCAGTATATATATCCGAGACTCATCACAGTCAGCCTTTAGATAGATTAATCAATATGTCTACAATTTTTATTTATATGAATTTATTTTATTTGTTCTTTACATATGTACAGATCATACATTGACAACACCAAGTAAGTCAATGCTCACATGCTGTATATCTCTCGCACATGATACCTGATTGCGGATATTTTCGTGACAACTATTTTTTTTCTTTTTAAATCTATGAATACTGCACAAATGAAGATGTGGCCTGGTATATTCTAATTACATTATTATTAAATATATCACCAGTCACTGCTTTGGACATCCAATCATGGTAGCCCAGGAGGGTATGAACCCCCTCATTTACTGTGTTAAGGCCTCTGAGAGATGCGACAGAGTGACAACCACATCTTTAACAGAATCAATCTCAGCACGTCCTCATAAAAACTGTTTGATGCGCCGTGTCGTCCCGAATCAAAGACAAAACACTGCCTGCCTGTAAACACGCGGCCGCCTCGCCGCCTTTTTACACCTGAATCATGTATGGAGGGTATTGACGTTGATAGGAAAAGGAGATAAGAACTGCTACGCCCGTCCCCCACTCAGCTTCAACACTGTCTGCATATATTCATGCCATTGAACAAGCAGCCTAAACAATAATCAATTAGGGAATGGGATCAATTGAATAGAGATATGGGTGAGGGATTGGGTTTGGGGACAGAAAGTTATGGGTTTTTAGCCATTGACTCTAAAGCGCCAGATCCACTGAGGCGATTTTCCATGCGAATTTGGCTTCGCAGACGTTCGCAGACGTTCGCATGGGCATAAGAATGCCTTGCGACAATATCTAATATATTGAATATCATCGCATGGGATTCGCACAGTCGCATGGATCGCAGACGCATTCGCTTGGTCGCCTTAGTGGATCTGGCGCTTAAGAATATGGCTGGACTTTAAACAGAAGTACACAGTTATTTCAAGCTATTAAGAGGAGTGTAAAGGCTGTCTGATAACTAACTATCATGAAAGTTTCTCAGTATCACTTGAAATTATGTTACAAGAGCCTGAAATACTAGGGTAGCAACAAAAGGCCTTCTAACTATTAAAACGGCCAAGGCGACTTCCTTCTGATAGTTTCTATTAATAAAAAGGGGAGCTATATGGAAATGTCCCCAAAATGTCCCTTCTATGTATTGGGAATCTAGATTTGAAAATAACTGAGTGTATCGTTTTCCACAAGAGGTTCGGGATTTAGGAACGAGACCCTGGCGATCGCCGACAAGTTACCTGAGTTGCGCTGCATCTACAAAGCATACACATCTGAAACCGGAGACACACTAGCGTGAAAAGCAGTGATTTCGGAAATCGCTAATACATAATGGCGTGTATGTGAGCAATCATGTCATATGTCACCTGATCATTGCTTCTGATACGCTAACTTATCCATTGGAGGCATTACTATGAAAGAATAGCTCATATAGGCACCATTTTGTATTGATGCTGCCCTTCTCGCTTGGTGTGCCCTCGGCTTAAGATACGCGGGGCAAGGCACAAAGGACTCTGTAACCCAAATTATAGCATCACCACCCTTACAATATGTCTTCAGTAATCACGTGTCTGTGGAACGACTTTCTTACGTCAAACACCAACATCATCAACACGCGGCACGGCAACATGACGTCGCACTAATGACGTCATTAAATCGTTGCCCAGCTGGTAATATGGGTTTGGGGGGCGCGATAACGGGTCTGAGGGTTTATACATTTACTTGAGTCTATAGAATACGATAGATGCCTTCATGTACGTACAGCAGAGCTCCGCGTAAAGGGACATCCTCGATCAAATATCCCCGTGCGCGAGGTAAAATCAAATATTTAATACAGGGTTCTAGGCAAAGGTGATCCCCTTACACGGTGTTTCCCTTTTTTTGCATGAGGGGTACCTTAAGCGGGGTTCTACTGTCTATACACACATATGTACGGCTTATTTTTACGTAACCTGGGTTTTCACATTGGATCAGTCAGTGCTGTGGTGCGTGTGTGTTTGAATGGTTATAACGCGATGTCACTTAAGGAGACATAAACAGTTAAACCCCCTGTTATTGTAGTAGTCTCTTAATTCCCCTGAGCAGTTACCTGTTTAAAACTAAGGATCTGATGAAGTGGGAGGCATGGCAATCTCTGGTTGGGAATGTATGGAGGGAGATCCCTGGCTTAGAGGAAACGTTGAATAAAGCAGATAACAAATACTAGCCTAATTAGTGCGGGGCGGGATTCATGCAGCCATGAAATGTAATCCTGCTTACCACTGCCTCATTAGATCTACAGTCCCCTAACTACATGTCGCCTCAACTAAGCCACTATCAATCATAGGCCCTACCAGACAGGCACCCAAGAATTCTTCGCAACTTAATGCTTCAAGGCATAGCTATGTGTTGGTAAGATACTGTCACTAGGCATAGCTATGTATCGATACATTAATGTCAGTAGGCATATTCATATTCGTAAGTCAATGCGAAAAGACATACCGTCCATTGATGACTGAGGCCCAGTTTACATCTGACGACAGAAAATGCACCGATAAAATACGCTGGAGAAAGACGGTCGGTGGTGCCCCCCGATAAAATATCCATGTCTACTTTTGTAGACGATTTGAGTCATCGAGTAAATACACCTGTCAACTAGGAATCGGTGACGGAAACGTGAAAGGGCCCTTTTCTTTAAAACGCTTGCCGATGGAGAGAAAATCCGAGCCAACTTCTCCAACCGTTTTGAAATCGTCAGAGCCCTCAAGAGTCCGTCAGTGGTGCTACGTTACGCAATTTGGATTGAGAAGTCGTCGACTGGAGCTGTGTGTCTATTGTTTACACTTACTGATTTTTTTTATTGAGAATGCATAATGATCTGTCGGCAGTTCCTGATTCTAGACTTTGTATGACGTTTCTACTTGTCTACGAAAATCACACCAATTAATTGCGCACTCTACAGCAGTCGGTCGCTGGTTCTCCTTGTCAAAATATCCCTACCCAATGATCTCTCTCTATGAAGGCAAGGCCTTGTTTTTCGGGTGAAATAGAAGTGGTCGTTCGTCAACCTCTGGGTCAAATGTCTATTTCAACCCAAAGATGGGTGGTCCGTAAAAAACATTATAATACTGGAGACAGCAAATAGTTGAACTTTCCTACTCAAAAGTAAATAATCGGTTGGTGGTGCAAAATTCAATTTTCTGTGTCAATAACCGGCAAGTGGAAAAGCCGCATCAATAGCGAAAAGCATAGTTATGAATTGTCATATTACTCTCACGAGGCATGTTTGTATATGTAATTTCATGGGTCAATGCTAGAAGATATTTACTATATATTGTCTATTCAAAATGGATTGTCGGGGACATGGTTGCAGAGAGTAAATATTAAGTCAGCGAGCAAGTCGACACCTTATGCTATGGGACGTGGTCATCTCCTGGTAACTGATGCCGCAAGGCTTTCTACATATTCACAAGGTAGTAACACTGGGCTTAATCATATTTTGTTGAGTAGATGTCATAAAGCAGAGCTGACACCTTACATGCATTGCTATCGGGCATATCTACCTAATGGTATCTGCATATTCAGCACCAGGCAGACTGGTTGATTACCAGTATACAAGGACGTTTGCCATGAACAAATTCCAATTAAAACAAAAGCAAATAAAAGCAAAAAAACAAGAACCACCCCTTTAAAAAAGGACGATTACGACATTTCGGTTGCTCATTCCATAGAAATATATCATGAAAAAAATACCAAACATCTCTAACCAACTCATATTTACTTTACATTATCTCTACGATAATTAGGTGATTATGACGATATCTAGATAATAATAGCAAGTTTTGTGTTTTTCTGGTATTTCCCATTTAGATTTGGAACAGAAGAAACCATGAGTATGGCAATGGTCAAAGTCGAAAGATGTAAAGAGCTGATCTGCAATAACTCATTTACATGTCTCCAATAACTCTCTGTCGTGTAATCTTTCATTTACCTCTTAACATTTTCTTCATGATTATCACGGTGATGTCACATAGAGCTCCACATCTTTAAATTCAACAACATCGATCTTGCGGTCTTAGATGAATTAACTGACTTTGGATATACTGGCCATCTACTTACATTTTGGTACAGTATAAATGCTTTATTCACCTAAACAGTTTATTCTTTATCCCTTTCTTAGGTTCTACATCAAGGGAGAATATTTGGACTTTAAATCTGTTCCAAAACTACTCCAGTTAAAATTTAATATCTTCTATCCCTCATTTATTGAATCGTGTTATTCTTTTTTTATTGTAATTGTCCCATAGTATGTTATCCGTACTCGATACTAATTTCCCTGCACTCTATCAGAATATCTGAATAGGGAGCACTGAATGATAATCTATGAAAATTCTTCAAGAAATTGCAAAAAACGTGCAATCTTTCCCCATGTTCTACCCCAACTTGCACCTCTAATGACCGGTTTGACTGTGCACAGAGGGCTGTACGTGATTGAGTGCTTGTCCCGTTAGTGCCTAGGCGCACCGCTAGGAACTCTGCATTGAATCACGTGGATGTCACGTGGTTGTAGGATGCTACCAAGCCCGGCTCAAATCACGGGTGGGGTCCCGGGTGCTGGCGCATGTCACTGGTGACTGTCCAGGGGGATAAGGAGTGGTGACTTGTGACTGGTGACCATTGACCAACTGTCAAACACTGACCACTTCTCAGGCCACTGACCATGGCCACCCAACACCCACCTCTCCTCACTTTCCATTCGCAGTGCATTGTTCTCATACACTTTCCTAATTTGGGGTTTACGAGGACTTGTTCGGGAGGGTGTTAGTATCAGTCGTCCCCAATCCTCCAATAGATATGGTGTGAAGTCCAATTAAGTCTTATCTATTATAGTAGGTGGACGTTGTGTTGGCAGCGTCTGCTGAGCAAATTGTTTCTAGGTCACAGGCACCGGGGGGCGCCCAATGCCCCAATGTGCTGGGTCCAGAATATATTCTAACCACCTTTTCAATTACAGTTTTCTGATGGAGAAAACACCATGGCATAGTGTCCTATTTTCCTAGCATAGTTTCTGTAGTATGGTGGCTATGACGCAAAGGGACTTGTATTTCTCATGTCTGCGCTTTACCTTACCCTCTCCTCAGTATGAATTATGATCCGAGCAAATTAAAAGGAGAACAAGTGCAAACTTGGTTGATACAGAGTTTTGACTTCTGCGATGATCTGTGTTTGTGTATTGTGTCAACCTGGACTAGTACCGCCGCCTTGAGTCACATTCTATCCGGATCCCAGTATACCAATCACCAATCCACTAAGCCTCATGGTTGCTATGCTGCATCCACCTCTAACCATCAGCCATACAGGGATATACAATAAACAACTCGCCCATTATCTGCCACCAACTGCCCACCTGGTGAGCTGCCACAATCAGCCTTACCTTGGCAATCAACTGCTTGCTTCATCCACTGTTTTCTGCTCCTAACCTCGCACTCCATTTTAAGCTGATTGTTCTTGATCCACTCGTCACATTCCCCTACTCATTGCAGCCACAAGCTATCGACCCACAGTCCACATTTCTATCAGCCATTGTTAACCTTAAGTCATCTATAATATACATACACATGCGGAAGTTTTCGTGTAACTGTTAAGATATATGTTAATATGTGTAACATTCATTATTATTCTTTATCACAAAGTCCCCAATTGAAAATATAGTAGGCAAAAGTAAACCACAAACCATTGTTTCCAAATTGCCAGAAACCATAACCGTTGATCATAGATTTGAAACGGGCCTCAAAGATATATTGATTGAAGGGAATATACTCCCCAACAGATTTCTAGTCCCCACATAATATTCTCTATAATATGACAACTCTTGGCTTTAATTCAACCGAAAAGATGGATAGTAAATGACCTTGGTTTTGTGGACAGACGGCCGTAAACCACGAGACACCGACGTATAGTAATACATGAGTGTTAATACATGTGTATTACAAAGCCAACTTCGAGTACTCTTCATAAATTATTGTCTATATGACCAATCAAATACTGACACATGGCTGCAATCCATCACTAAACTATGGTTCAGAATGCGTCACCTGCTGTTTAACGCTCACCCACTCACCATAACCTGCTGCCCACAATAAACATTCCTATAGACCTTTTACTAGACTTGCTCAGTCCTTTGATTATGGACATTCAGAATTAAACAAAATTGAGATCAATTCTTTTGCAGTGACTGGTCCAGGTAGGTGGAGGGGTAACCATAGGATGCAGGGACTGAACCCAGTCTAACCCTTTCCTGTCCACCCTATTACCTACTATCCTCCACCCTTATTCGCCACCTTCTGTCCACCACCACCCACCACCTGTTTCCTATCCATCAACCACTTCCCACCTCCTGCCAAATGTCCCCATCACCCCACTGTCCACTACTACCAAGTACCCACCGATCAGGCATGGCTCATCACCGATCACTTACTACCCGTCGCCGGCCGACCACCTGGGAGACAGACCGGCCGTGCGCCGCCCAGCGCTGCAGTGTGAGCGCGGACGGAGAAGACATATGATAGGCCGGTAATCCCGCCCTGATTGGTCGCCTATTGATGTGTTTACACGGCCGGCGGCAGCGACAACTCACACTTCACCCTGCCCGCCTCCAGGGACGGCTCGGCCGCCTCCGCGTGAGACAGCCCCGGGAGGAGCGCCGGGAAAGGACAGGGCATCGGCAAGTGTCGGGGAGAGTGCTTGGGGGAAAAGAGGGGGAGAGGACACAGTAGGGAGAAGTGTATAGCAAAGAGCAGAGAGAAAGGATGGTAAGATGACAGCGCAAGGAGAAGTATGTGGTAGAGTATCTGGTGGAAAGGGGGGAAGAGGACAGGACAGGGAGACTTGTGTGGCAAAAAGGGTCAGCGAGAAAGGAGGAAAAGAGGAAAGTAGAGGGAGAAGAGTGTGTTGAAGGGCAAAGAGAAAATATGGGGCAGAAGGCAGAGAAGAAGGAAGGGGAACCAGACACGGCAGTTGGAAACAAAAGGGAGAGAATCGAGAATCGAGAAAAGGGTGAGGACAGGCAAGCAATATGTGGGAATAGGACACCCATACAGGGAAAACGTGAAGGAAATTTAAACTGGATGGGTATATGGGGAATTGATGGATCACAGCAATTGGGTTGTTTAGAGTAGGAAGGGGTGATTGGGACAGGAGAGAACGGGAACGACATTGGTATTACTATATAACTGTGTGCGAATACCTATGAAATACTGCCCGCTGCTATGGGTATAGTATAAATAATGTTTGCCCCCGCTAACTAAGCGTTCCACTATAGTGACTGACAGCAAACGGAGTGTGAATCATAGACCAGAAAGTTAATAAAATTGCGTTTTCAAACGATGGGGAAGTATATAGCAATATGAAAACATAGTAGCTGAGCCAGTAGGGGTGGTCATTCTAAGCCTTTTGACTCGAAGATACGACCCTTTGCCTACAGCGGCAGACTGTATTTTGGAGTTTTTTCATATAATCTGTAGGAGAAAGAAGGTTGTTAATGGTACAGGTAAAGAACCGATTCCACTGGCCCGATGATTTTGGCTGGTGGGGTCAGCCAATGTTTTGCAGCACCTGGCCGCATCGTGTTGGATCATCCTTAGATCTGCTTGGCTGATTACCCCTGGGTGCGCAGCTCCTATTATCACTCACGACCGCCAATTGGGGGATCTTCCACTGGAGCGATCCAGCCTAGAACACTCACACAATTCATCGCGACCTAGTCAATCAACCATCCGGCCAGGATCAAGTTAGATCGCACAGCCCGGTGGAACACTTATCAGTTCAAGGAGCAAGAGAAAATATAGGCCAAGGACTAGGTTAGGGAATATCTCAAAAGTGAAGATTAGGGAACTGACGGGGAAAAGGTCAGAGATATCCTTGCAGAGTGAGTATGGGGGAGGACCGTGACGGTGTGATGCGAAAAACGGTTACCCTGCGAAAAACTTGTTTTATCGCCCACGAGCATGCGCAGTGATGAAGCCCATGTTTGGAGAGTGGGAAATTTGCCGAAATTAAGCATATTACGACATATCAAGACATGTAATTCTCATGGTGAAATACTATTCTTTTCAGTTAT
Source organism: Alentia gelatinosa (assembly GCA_950022655.1). Lineage (NCBI taxonomy): Eukaryota > Metazoa > Annelida > Polychaeta > Phyllodocida > Polynoidae > Alentia > Alentia gelatinosa. Next base: position 26,572,054 of record OX465590.1, on the reverse strand, counting down.
TTACATTAAAATCATATCAAAATAATAGTATGGCCAATAGTCCGTGGAATCTGAACGGAAGAGCGTGTGCAGACGCATGCGCGTATAGAGTTGGCCATAAAACAAGTTTTTCGCAGGGTAACCGTTTTTCGCATCACAACGGAAAAGCTCAGTGCAGGGTACGTGAGCAGCTCATTGACAGAGAGCTGCTCGGAGATATGGAGCAGGCGGACGGGCGATCCCTCAGTATGCCATCGTCCATTTAGCAGTAATTACGACATGTTTTACTGATACAATGCGGCGATATCTCCCAGCTGGCTGACATACAGCCTGGCACGGAGAGTCCCCTGATGACCGCCAGCATGCGGCGAGTCGCTCAGCTTTATGGCGATGTGTGATATGGCAGGCTGGGATGCTCTTTACTCATGGGCAGGGCATCAACGCTCTGGGCAGATCTTCATGTATATGTATGGGGATCATTGGCATTAATACCACTAGAAACATATGATATTTCGCTGATCAGCGTACCCTCTTTATTATATATTGTAAGATGGAAACTATCAATGTTATAACATCATTTGAAAATGCAAATAAAGAAAGTTGTGAAAAAAAACAAAAAAACCTATTGGGTTAGCAGAGGGAAATCGCTCATCCCTTTATTCAGTAAAGTTAGGCCTGGCGTCCACCTACTACGATAGAAATTTAGACCTACCGATAGGGCACCAATACAATAAGCAAATATCGGAGACATCTCGGGAAGGTGCAAAATCGTAGACAAATATCTAGATATGCCAATCCACCACGCATCGTAATGGGTATTTTTCGGTGCCTAATTGCAGAAACGTGGTCAACTGCCCCGATATTAGGTGACCTTCCACCGTGAATTTGACTTTGTATCAGGAGGTGCATCGTAGAGCATATCGGAGCCATATCGTAGTAGGTGGACGCCGGGCCATATGCATATTTTCCTTAACTTCAACATAAAATAACTTACGTATCTGCTATTAAGTTTGTCTCGTAATGGGGAAAAAAATCCAAATAATAAGTTTGCGACAGAAAACTAATTTCACTGGACAAAACATATTTTGTGGCACATAATTTTTCGATAATAGTTTCCATAAGGAGGAATGGAATATATGCAGTTATTCGTTTATTTTGAAGTTGCCCTATCTTTGCATCCTCGCCTAATCTGCACAATATTGTGTAACAAATCGAATATATGGTTGTGTCGGAGGAATTAGTAATTTCACACTACAGTTCCAGATACAAAAGGAAGCGCTCTGCTGTGCGATCTAAATGATACATCTGGAAATACGCGTCTGTGCTTCTCTTATGTTTTTGTCTTCAGTATAGTTACTTAGACTAAGGATTCAAAGATTGAAGCTAGCTGAGAACAGGGATGAAAATGTCCTTATTTTGTATTCCTCCAGAATAATGTACATCTTTAGAATTAACAGGCACCCACTGCTTGCGATATGGCTCCGACTTGGCTACGACATGGTTATGAATCGAAATTCCTGCATCACAGCTTTGTCTTAATGTTGGAAAATTCGGTTTCATAGATTGCCAGAGTACGAAACTAAATTACAGCATTATCGCCATGTCGGAACATTGAGGAATTCTGTGCCGTAGTGTGTCGGAACGTTTGTCATGTCTAGATATATGTCTTCAATTTTGCACTTCTCGATATGTCTCTAATATTTGCTTTTTGTATCGGTGCCCTATCGGTAGGTCTACATTTCCCTCATAGTAGGTGGACGCCAGGCCTTAATCTCAATTGTCGTGGCAATTGCCTCGGAGAAAATATTTCTTAAACAAATAAATATTTCCATATTACTCTCTCTCCGCGTCAATCACTATAGCTTTATCTTTAGGTAAAGGACCTGAAACTGTATAAGATGACTTTTATTTTCATAAGATGATTCATCCAGAGTTGTTATTCCGAGAACCTCTGACCTAAGGACTACCAGGTAAAGGCTTACAGACTGAAGTCTCTATTTGAGGGCCTTTAGGCAGATAGATACTTTGGGGATTGGAGCAGCCTTGGTGGAGGTTAATTAATTAGAGGTTCCCGCCTGATAGCAGAACTCGTTACTTTCAGTGAGGAAGAGGCGGAGATTCACTGGCTTCAAAGCGCTGAGGAGCAGTGAGTAGCTCAAAGCAGTAAGCGACTCAAAGCGGTCATCACCAGACACTCTAACTACCAGAACTGCTCAGTTGCTGAGTCTTTCAGACGGCAGAGACAAGACAGATTACTCCCCAATCAGTCTTCTATCTCACAGCGGCCTGAAAAAACCCCACACCAAAGCAGGCCTCTGATGGTTCTACTGGATAGAAACCCCGGAAAGATATCAGGATTCTTATGGCGTAGTTATACACCCATTAACCCATCACTTCATACCTATCGAGCATTTCCCTGTAGCATTCTATCACTTTGAAACAAACCTTAGAGTCGGGCAATACCTTGGGTATTTCATCCACTGTAGTCACCTACAATCCATACATTTCAAGTTCATTTACAATGCTAACTGAAGGAATGTGACTGGATAATGAATATTTATATTACTTTTTACAGAGAGGATTGGATATCTTCTCTGTTAATTGCAAGAGGAACTGTTCAAAATCCATATGATATGTTATATGGGCCTTTCTGGAGGACCTGTCTGCTGTGCCGAATCTTCAAAGGAATACCTGCGTGCTCACATCAACCGCTATTGGTTGTCAGTTGTGCAACTGCTTCGCCTTTCCACCAGTGCTGATGGGTACTGAGCGTTGACATCAGGTTTTAGGAGTTTCTGGAAGTTGTGCAATGACTGGCCCATTGTGGTACTTTTGTGAGACAGGAGTATGTTTTTCCCCTACTTTTTTCCGTCAACGATGAATGCTTATTTGCTACTTGTTACCCATTCAATGGTATTAAAACATTATTTACAAACTTATCAAGATACTTCGTTGCCAATGATGTCTGTTAAGATTGTGCTCTGAATACAAGAAAATTCATAAAAGTATCATTCTGCTTTGGATGGCGTTTGACTCTCCCAAGGTTTACCACTGATTAGTTGACAGCATGTACTAAAGGTCAAAAACGTTTCACGGGGAGTTTAGATCCTGCTTTCATGGTAACAGCTCGGCCAGAAAGTCAGTCACAATATATCTATTCTAATGTTGCACGTACCGAAAGGTTTGTTTGATTTCTATCTGAGTGAGCTCTGGTCGGTCTGAGGTCAAATTACATAAACTCCAGGAAAATCTCCACTATATATATGTAATACGACATATACCCCATCTCTTTCATATCTAACCACTAAACAGATGAGATTTAACATCATCTCCAGTGTTTTACAACAAAGTGGTGCAAGATGCTCTCTTTGATTTTTCTATTGCTTACATTAAGGAAGTGATGTTGAGGTAAATCCATTACACCCTCACATTTTATCATATTCCCTGTCTCTGGTTCATAGTGGAGAGACACAAACGTACGGTTAATCATGAAAGATATACTGTCGTCTTTCTCATCCATCTTAGACAACCACATCTGGGGTGCAGAGAGCCTCGTGGGGGCGGTCTAGAAGAGCCTGGCTCGATTCAATACTCCAGCACACAACGTTTAGCATAGACCGGCCAAGCCTCTGCGATCAGCTGCAGATTTCCCCAGCAAGGACAGTCTTGTCGACTATTGGGAAATGGAGGGGAAGGTGGGTCAGAGGGAAGGGCTTGGGAATCTGTATTGATTGCTCTACTCGTGTTGGTACAATAAAGTTATCCAGCAATGAGATGGGGCGGGGAAAGCATGGCAGTGGCTCGATCACGTTGGGGATTGGGGTTGGGTATGGGCTGAGAGAACGAACTTGACTACATCTTCCCCCCTTCTTTTATTTATCTCCTACCTTCATATATCTCATCTGTCCCTCTAATAGCAATCTCATATATCTGACCTATACCTCTAATATCATCTCATATATCCCATCTGTCTATACATCTAATATACATGTCATATATCTCATCTATCCCTCAAATATACATCTCATATATCCCTCTGATATTCATGTTGTATGATAACATGTATATCATGTCATAAGCTTCATTTGTCTGTCAAATACCATGTGATATGTGTTATCTGTCCCTCTCATATCAATCTCATGTATCTCATCTGTCCCTCTAATTTTTATCCCCGATATGAACCCCCTCATATCCATTTTCCATCCCTTTTCTGTCCTCTTCTAATATCTATGTCTTATCTCTCCCCTGTGCCACTTTTAATATCCGTCTCTTTACTCTTGCCTCTCCACCTCTGATACCTGTATCATATGTTTATCCCTTGTCTCTGTTGCGCATACTTTATCAATCTAATGTTTTCATGTCAAATATGCAGCGTGGTCGACAGCTTTCAGTCTGCTCCTCGTGTGTTTTATTGAGTGGTCATCACAATACTGACTACGTGCTAACATAAACCGTCTATGAGGTGGTCGATTGAAAACGGATTTTAAGGATGCCGGGAAAAGCAGGTAGATGGAGATTGCGATCATTGTGCGCACATTCAAACTAACTTCCGCTAGTCATAGTGGTTAGTTATCATTCAGTATGGCTTTCCGCTATAGTTCTCATCCTATTTACTATAATCGCGATTAGTAAATAGAATATAAACCAGCCCCTCGCCATGCTTTTTCACTGTTAATGAAGCAAGTCGTATATATGATAAGCGTAATGGTAATTTGGGAGCAGCTCATTTAGTACTCTCTGAGCTGCTCAGTGTACTCGGCGATACTAATGCCCGGGACGGCTACCGGCTGTGCGGGGATGAGGTCGGCTGAGCCAGGCCTATCCCTAAATCCACCTCCTACGTCACCCCTTCCCCTGTATACAAATTACATACTGGAGCAGGGTGGCGGGAGGGCTCCACCGTAGCAGCACCTGGTCAGGGATAGTATTTTGGATCATTAGATCTCCTAGTCTGGATCCCTGCACCGGCTGGGCACTGGATCCCCCAGACTTGCCCTCGCATTATCCTCCGTCATGGGGATTCGAGGATGTCAGTGCAGGCCTGGTCAACTAGCTCCAGTACGCATACACTCGTGTTACATATTGCCTGTCCCATCTTTTCTTCTTGCTACATTAAGCCTTGTTTCCACCTGGGGATTTTTTGGTTCAAAATAATTTTGTCAGCGACCACTGACAACCTTTTTTCTGAGGAATCCATAAGTGAAAACAATAAATGAAAAAGTCGGCGACCAATCTACGTTCAGCTTTTCGGCGCGTTTTGTTGTGGATGAATTGGGTCTAAAAGATGGCCACTGATATTCAATATCGCGTATCATTTAAGCGGATTTTTAGTGCCCAGACCCTCCTCTCATTATTTTTTTTCTAAAATTTTCGTTCCAGTAGAATCCAAGGTTGGTTCCGTGGTTGGACATTTTTTTTGGGGTGAATAGGGCTTAACTAAGCCTCGTTTCAAATAACATCCTCCCATTATTTGCCTATCTGAAAGAGAGGTTCCTAGAAATAGGTGATCATTTTTTCGGCAAGTGGAAATGCACCTTAATTGTAGTTCCGAAGATAGTCGAGCGGCGCAGTCTCACGCTGGAGGACGCAAATGGCGGGGGCACAGGGAATCACGAATGAGTTTATAGAAAATACCAGACTAGTTGGTTAAAACAAACTAATCCATTTTCCATATAAACCATCAAGGAATCGAGAATAAGAGCCTTTCTCCAAACCCTATGTGTATACTTTTATGTAATCTGATGTGCTATATTTTAGAATTTTTATTTTTCAACAAATGCATAATTTCAAAGACAAGACCAAATCTGCGAGACAGACACAGATATGGTTGTGTCGTCGCCCAGTGACCTGCGTAAATCATAGGATTGCTGTGAATGATTTACAAAAAGAACGAGTTTAAACAAATGAATTAGGAGATATGTGCTTCTCCACAATACGGCCTCCATAGCTTGATTTGCAAGGATTCCGCTATTGCCACTTCCCTAAACCATACCCCACCTCTAAACAAGGCTGCCATGAATAAAAACATCCTTTATACCATCCATAAATAAAACAAGCGACTTCCTCCACCGTCTCTATTAGCAATTACTGAGACAAAGGGCATGTAAGCAGCCAATAAGGCTTTGTTAAAACCACAATAAAGATAGGCTATGTTTTCACATATGGCAAGTGTCAAGGCCAAATACTGTGATCAATTATGGGGAAACCAGTAGCTGTGTTGGTATGTAGACATTGGCTTTATGAGTGAGAGGACGACCCGGCATTGCTATGATCATAGTCGGGTCGTCCCGATGTTGGATCCTGGTGGGGGTGAAGGTAGGGGAAGGGTTTACCAGATAAATTGAGTATAAGGGGGGAGGGGGCTAATTAAGGCGAAACCAGGCGGCAGATCAAAGGACCCGCCTCCAGTCCATCGTCTTGTAGCTCAGCAATCAAAGTCTCTCACTGGTTCTACCCTTATGGACAATTCTCCTTGGGCTTGAGTATATCTCTGTCGACAGGTATAATCTACATATGTTGCTATATATAGCCTGTGCATAGCAATCACCATACATACCCTCTCTATACATAGAGGCGATCATCTTTAGAACATACACTTTTTTGAGCTTTGAAAAATATGCTTAGATACGCTGCCGAGAAGTTAGAGGTTGGAGAAGTCACATAGCTTTCTGAGGCTGCTGTAAAAGCTAACCTTTCACTGTGCAATGACTCTGGCATTTTTAAAGTGCAGAAACCAGTGTCTCAAGGGGGGCGTCCACCAACCACGACAAGGCTACGACAATGGCTTTCCGACAAGGTTCAAGACAGCTCTACGATTGGAAGCCTTGTCGTAGCCTTGTCGTGGTTGGTGGACCCCAGTTCCTGACAAGAGGCTACGACAAGGCCACGACAGGCTGCGACATGAAGCTTGTCGGGGGCCTGTCGTGGGCCTTCCAACAAGGCTACGACAATATCGAACAGTTTCGATTTTTGCTACGACAGGACCTTTGTTGTGGAGTGTTGTGGTTTCCTCGATATCACTGTCATAGTGTGGAAGAGTCTGACGTCTGCTTGCGTGCGTAACACGACCACAAGTAAATCCTGTCATAGTGTGTCGGAACCATGGGCGCCTTTTTTACGGCAACCAGCAACGTCTACGACACGCCCCGACACCGCTGTCCCGACACTGCTCTTCTCACGACAAGGCTGCTACAAGGCTGCGATTGGAACTTTTATGTCGGCACTTGTTGTAACCTTGTCGTGGTTGGTGGACGCCCCCTTTAGTATCTTACAGGTGTGACCAGTTGACCATAACAATCACTTCAGACCAAGTACTAATGAACCACTGACTGCATAAAATGCAAACCTTTTAATTGTTTAAATATCTTTTGTAATTCCATATTCATTCATCAATGATAAACGTACCAAGTTCCTAGTTTTAAAAGAATCTTTAAACATTATGAATCATGTTATCCTGATAGCTATGAACAAATTGTATATACATGTTCGTCATTGATGAATGAGCATGGCATTATAAAAAGAATTAATAATTGATTAAAGGCTTTATCCAGTCGGTCGGTCCTTTGTTATAACCCACTTGGAAACCAGTTACTTATTAAACTGTACTTGGAGGGTCCAACTGTGTAAAGCACCAGTGGGTGAATACGATAGTTCAGTCTTTAGTGATTGGTCATGGTCAGCTGGGCAAATTATATAGCATTGGAGTGCCTGACAAGTCACTATCATGGTATGTAACAGCTGGCTAGAAAGAAGGTTAGTGCTGTGCACTACAATGACCCCAGAATCAGAAATCAAGAGCAATATAGGCATGTACATCGACCCACAAAAATGAATTGGCGTTTCTTAGGAAGGCCTCCGTGAGAGAACAGTGGATGGTGTTTCCCCAGTCAGTATTATCTATGGTGGGAACGCGGACCTCCATCTTAGATATCGTGCTAACAGTAAACCCAGATAAGAAGGCGGCACGTGGGATGTCACCCCGGCCCCAGCCCGGTCAATAACTCGACACAATTCCCCCCGTTTGGGCTGAAAGACCCGGATTATAGCCCTCACAACCAGGCTTTGTGTAAAGCCTCGCTAGAGCAAGTGATTGAACAAAGTGAATGGATCGGCATCTATGGCGTGCCAATCACGTAGAAAATCTATTTATTGATTCTATTTTGATATTTGTATTGTATCCTCTGAACGCAGCTCCATGAATTCAATGTATACACAATAAAGACTGGTTTCAGATACAACCGGCTGTATTTATAGTCTGAGGAGTTGGAATGAAATAATATCCGAGCACATGAAGGATATTGAGTAGTTCCGAGGAGCATACAATCGCTTTCACCTGGAACCAGTCTATATTGTATGTATTATCCAACTTTATCCAACTGGTGGCATGCCGATTTTAGTTCATGCAACGATAAGGTAGTAACCTCGTCTATAATGTCGTGGATCGCTGGGTGCCTCGCCGCCTTTGTCACCCGCCACGACCAAAAAGTGAAGGGTTGTTCTCTCTTATCGTAGGTGATGATTTACCAGTAAGCAAGATAGCTATTATATAATGAAGGTGGCCATCTTGCGCCCAACCTATGCCAGCCATTTTAGCTTTTTCTCGCGATCTTTCATTGATTTTCTCAACTGTACAGTAGTTGTCCCTGTCTTACAATTTCCTGCCGGATATTGGCGGGACTATCAATCACTCTGTGCCTACAACAGCGCTGTTTATTTTCACTCCACATTCCTAATCTGAACTATTATGGAAATAATGATCTCCCTTACTCACAAGGGAGGTTAACAGCAGCCAAAGGAGTTGTTGTTTGCCAGATGTAATATTCAGCCAAGCATATTGTTCAGTTCATATACCATTTTTCTAAAAATATATTCGTTAACATTCGGCTGCATTTAGCAACATAAAGAATGCTATAACCTGTAGGAAAAACTAAAATTGAATCAACTATTCCTCTGTCAGAAAATGGTCTATGCCATCGTTCCACCTGGAATAGGTACTGAGGACCCAATGGTCTCCTTGATGTGAATCTCCACCAACCATGGTTAAGCTCACTGATCATGTTTACGACCAGCACGGCCCGCCATAGCAGAGGGATTTGTAGTAAAGGTCAGGAAGCCGTCTCTATCCTCTAATCGCCTTAAGGTGAAAAGAAAAGACCAATGTGGGACCTGGAGGGGTGGTGGCAGAGACCCTGACCGGGACAAAAGACTACATTTTACCACCGCCTCGTCTCTCGCGTCTCCGACAATCACGACTCAACGTCTCAGATTGACGCAGAGACCTGCCAGCATGCCAGACAGGCATTGGCAGTAGTTTAGTGCCATGTATGTTTTATATATACATGTATATATAGTGTGAACACAGAAAATCAAGATAATCTATTATTGGAAAGCAGAAATGATAGTAAAGTCAGATATAAGGATCATATTGACACAAAAATCAAGAAAATCTATTATTGGAAAGCAGAAATGATAGTTAAGTCAGGTTTAAGGAATACAGATTTAAGACAATTTAAGGCGTACTCTTTTGACTTTAGCTAGCAGAGGGTTATTTATGACTTATTCCAAGCTGCCAATGCTGATCGAGTGATTACAATTGTATTTCCATAACCCATGGACTCATCTAACCAACCCAAGTTCATGATAATACTACTGTTTTGAGCCTTCTGGTCTTGCTCCGAGGTTGAGTGGTATCGAAGTGGCCCACGGTAGAGGTGAGCAGTAGTAGTTGTTCGGGTAGCTAGTTCACTATCTTAACTTCTTCTGTTTTCCTGCTTCTGTAGACTAATTTAGGGGTAGAACCACTTACTTCGCGGAGTCACCGAGACACGGTGACCTCACATCTCGATGACCTGAGAGGAGGAATGGCGAACACTGCAAGTCAAGTTAATCGCTTTAATCTCCTGAGAGCAATCTGTGTAATACAATTACAGGCAGTATTATCCAATGCGATGTTATATTCTCGTTGACTATGTTGTACCACCCGTATAATAAACCTTTAGTTTAATGTTCACAAATGTTCTGTTTCCTTCAGTCTTCTTAAGCGTATCGTTCTTACAGTTGTTCACTTCAGTTCCTGTTTTTGCTGAATAGAGTCGTGTATCCTAGTCTTCCTGAATTGGATGTTAAAACTCAGTCCATGCGTTCCATGTTCTCTCCACTGAGCCAGTTACTCACACGGCGGTCTGTAGGTAACTCACAGCACCGAGAGTCCGCACATTGAATGTCTATAGTAGGCGACTTCACTCCTCATGGGATGAAGCCTTCCAGCGCCTAACCTTACTCCAGCGGGAGCAAATCTTTTGTTCAGCTAGCTCTTACTCCTTGTACCTCTGTGCTGCCTCTGGCAGCTGCAGCGAAGGTGTACTCCTCCGCTGCTTACATCACCTGGTCATGTGACCAGTCATCCCCACATAGAGACGAGTGCTCTAGAAGCTTCCCTCTGTTTTACATTCTGCTACCAACATTCATGTGTTTCACTCCGTACGATGTTAGTTATTAAAACTGCACAGGATAACACAATTTCGGACAAGCGCGTAGTGCAATATTATATATAGTGATATATCAACGCAGTTATATACATATCAATTAATAATCCATATATCATCAATTATATATTCACGTCTGTACCTGTCTTGTTTTTACACTTCACTGATTTTATCACACTTGTTACATGGTTACGGTATCGGTAACCAGTGGTTACTGGGGAACGAGCAACTCGCTCGACTGCTATTCTGGCTTCAACTCTCATATTGAGAGGACGGAATTTACAGCATACAATGATATGGGTGAAATATATGTTTATATAACACCAACCTGAGACGACTTAGGCCCGGCCTCCACCTAACTCCAAATCATCTACGATAGCCCTTACAATATACCTAAGGTACCTATTGAATGCCGATCTTCCTAGTCTAGACGTTTGTTTAAGATAAAGAGGTTCCCGATGATTTTGGACATTGTTCCCAACTCGTTGGGTTTAATGTGCGCGGGAGGGATTTCTCCACTCTCCCCCCACCGAACACTCTCCATACACCGGACTTCCCCACGTGACAACCTCTCCACCACGTGACTCGCCGCAAAACCAACGGACTCGGGAAATATTAGCGCATAGGAAAGTGTTAAAGTTCTATCGTAGTGGATGGACGCCGGGCCTAAGCACCGTTCTCCTCAGTCCTCGACTTATTATAGCTGCTCTTCTTCTTTGGTCGACCCATCATGAAACCAGATTTAAATTGGATGGGCTAAACCAAGAATATATTTGTACGGCATTGTACATAAGCTTTTTCCCGAAATTTATTCAAACTTGTGTCAACATTAGCTTGTCTCCTGTTAGGGTAGGCATCTCCGCACTGTGGCAAACATTGTCAAACCAGTCATAAAACCGACCAGCCGTTACCTAATTGATAATATAATTTTATTCTGCATGAGTCCGTCATTATTTCACACTTAATTTACACTATATCGCCTCCTTGTCCTGCAAGTAGTATCTCATTGTACAAATGGTCCCATTACCCGAAAAAGGTTAATGGTTACAAACTTGAGTTATTGGCTCATTCGGTTTTAAACCGAAAGCGATAAAAAGTTTTAATGACATCGAAATAGCCTTACCAAATGAGCTATGAATGGCGTATCTCTGTTTGATATTGATGGTGACTTGGACTAATGTCTCAGACCTTTTTCATGTCTTTCAGGTGAGCTATAAATACTCCATGGCCGACGTTCTTGGTCTGACCAGCGTGAATCTGTCAACTTCTGGTGAGGGAATTGACCAAAGTGGTACTTTATTGTTTTTGTCTTATTGATATTGAATATGGAGACACATTCATTACAGTCAGCTTGATTTGACATTTATAACAATGCCCGAGACGGTACAGTATTGAATCTTTTTACGGTATAAAAGAATATTAACTTTTTTTCCTGGTAGAAACTCAGCTAGGATATGCTGGTTCTCACATTCTGCCAGCCCCAAAATTCTTTATCGATTCGATTATTCCTTGGGACATATTAGCAATTTTGCATTGCAAGTATGGTATCTTTCTATTAAGATTAAGTGTCTCAAATTTATTATTTCATAGTTTGACGTGTAACAAAGCTTTTAGTGTACACTAAAAGCTTTGTACTAAGCTTTTAGTGTACACTATGAAATGATGAATTTGGACAGGCCAAAAACGAAAATATTGTTCTGTGCATACCGGTAACAATTTTATAAGTCAACAAACACCGTATTATTGTGCACAAATGAAAGGAAATTTATGAGGGCGTTTCCACTTACTCAGCATGCTATAGTGTGTAAAATACATCATTTTACATTGTACAAAACATCTTACAAAGGGGTGGGGGGTGGGGAAAATAAGTTTGTCTCTCTCTGTTGAGTTGCCGCAAGTGGCGGGAAGAAGACAAGAGGGGAGCTTATATAACCACCTTGCCTCGTATAGAGAAGTGTACAATAGAGGTGCATTGCCTGCCGAATTAATATAACATTCAACAATTCTAATTGAATCATTCATAACCATTTTTTGTGTTTCATGAATTATAGTGTACTATATAACTACAAATAAAATGGCTACCTCAAAATCTGCATTGGTGCACTGTAAGGTGCGTCTGGATCTTTTTCGCAATTAAAAGCCCATTACGATGCACGCTGATGTGCATAGTCTAAACATTTATCTACGATACAGACCTTCCCAATCTGTCTACTATTTTGGATATTCTGCATCGCAAGGTCTTTATATGTATTGTAGTAGGTGGACGCCGGGCCTGAAGCTCAAAGGTTGATCACTGCAGCATTCAGATCATGCTCCATTGACAGAACTCTGCACATATGTTTTCTACGGCAGTTAGCTATGTAGTAGGTGTATGCTAGGATAGCTCAGGACATGTGAACAATTAATGATAATAATTATGATGATAATGATATCCAGACACCTAGGATGCGAATATAAATAAAATAACTAACACCTACATCTCCTATAGGACCCAATGCCTCCTCTTAATATCCTCTAAGTTCGACTTCTGAATGTGCGATCACTGACAATCGGTCAATCCTTGTTTCATAGATGGGTTTACACGAAAACCTGTCTACTGTCAGCAAAAAACAACACAGACGACACACCATGCAGAACCATGCAGACAGAACACGCGACACAAACTGAATTCTGCGCATCACAGCGAACTCCCATGACTGTCGGCAGATGTGGGTTCAGGGTACTTGTACGTCCTGGACAGTATTTGTGATGTGCGTTTCACGAAAACAGTCATAAGTTGCATAGCATTCTTTCCGAATTACGACAAGCTTTGACATAAACAATTCATATATTGTTGAAAAATCAATAAGGAAAATCTATTTTAACATCCTTTTTCCCGATCCTTTCTTTTTAGAAATACTAAAATATCTATTCGAAATACTAAGTTACCTGTTTAATGTTCTTTGTAATTTATTTACTATTTAAAAGATATGCGAGATATGTTATCCTTCATGAAGAGGGTAAGTCTCAAATATCGTATACATATTGCCTCAGTAAATGGTGAAACATGAGAAAGTGCTGTACAGCTTATCATCTAACTTAATTGATATCCCCGTTCTATGTCAGGCTACATATGACTACAGTCAAGTTATAATGTTACACATGCCTGTAAAGACAGTATTATTAGCTTCGACCTTGGCATAGTTTGCATGCGACATGCAATGACAGAAGCTGCCGGAGATGAAATAAGAGGAGCAGCAGGACTTAAGTGGCATGTGTCTTGAGTTTTTTTTAACTATAAGGATCCGTATGCCCGGAAACCTGTATTTCTTCCTAAATGTATTAAACGTAGACAGAACCGATAGAAGGCCTATTCGTTATTCTGATATCTATCAGGTAGCTTAGTGGGTCAATAGACTCATACACAAGTCTACATGTTAATACGTATTCGTGAATTGAACGAGAATATTATACAACCGCGCACAATCAAAGTCAATATTCCTCAGTTATATTTCTTATTGTTTTAATCTGCAAGATGATACTTATTGGACCACAATAGAATGATATTATACTGAAAAATAACCCATAGTAGTGTCCAACTTATCTGATTAAACACTGGTATTTTCCCACATCATGGAGTGGTGTTCCAGAGGTACCTCTTTCTTACTTTAATATGAACTGAGGGAAAGGGTTAAGGCTAAAAGCAAGCATCCTCTCGTGCCAATGTAATCATCACGACACAAGGATCCAACCTAGAGACAATCACGAAGGTCAAAGGGATGCAAAGTTATAAACCCACAATGCACTCTTTTTGCACACATGAGATTCGTTCTTTTCATGTGTCAGTAACCCATGCACATGTGCATGTGACATGCACAAAGGAAGAGTTTGTTACAATAGATAAGTTTCACTCCTCTAATCTAACTTTTCTTAGACCAGAGAAGTAATAAATACTTTCAGGGACTATTGAGTACAATTCGAATCTGTAGTTAAAGTGCCTCATTTGGTTTCCACATATACTTGAGAATATCCATACATCTTCCAGAAAGAAGGTACAGAAGGAAAGAACGATGTAATGAAAGATGATAGATTGAAATGAATAGTTTTAAACAGAGAAGGGGCAGAGTATAATAGAGGAATGATATGTTCCTAATGATCTTGACTGGAAGTAACAAGTATATCATTTTCGTTTCGTCTAAACGAAATTCTGTTCAATGTATTTGAAGTTGAAGGCTTATTTTCTAATGAGCATAGCTGTCATTTATCATGGTATCTTTTATCTGCTAAGTAGAAATAACATATGTATACCCAACGTCGATAAACTTGTAATCATCCGCTACTGGTTTAAACGAGTACTTCAGTCCAACGCCGATTAGCATCTGTGCATCTATCTTGATAAGATTCTTTAAATTAGGGTTCTTAGAAATTTACAGTAGAGCCCCACGCAAGGGGACACCCTCGGTTCCGAGCAAACGTGCCCAGTAACACGGGGTGACCTCTTTCACGGGGTTCTACTGTATATCGCTCCCTGAGTTGCTCAGGGTTGCTCTGTAGTCACACAGTCTGCACTAGGCACGTGCCGTAGTGGTCCATGGTCAACTCAGAGGCGGCGACGACCAGAGACTGCAAACATGGAAGACACGATTCAGGTTTACTTTTTCGATGAAAAGATTATAAACAAGTCGCTCCTTAATTAGTCTCGTTTATCTTTTATCAACCGTATTTACAGATTCATGTCAGCAGTTATGTTTCCATATGTTTACATTATTTGGTAGACATTTTATGGTTATTTACTGAATAGTATTTTACAGTAAGGATTTTTTTTGAATATTGAGCTTCGCTCTATTTATTGAACCGAAAGAGTTACAGTAAGTTTGGGTAGAAAATGCATGTGAACTTTCCATCGGCGTTTAATGGACTATCCAAAGGGCTACAAGTGATCACTCCAACGAAGAACAATGTCTGAAATCGAAGATTGTACATAGGAAACACTGAAAAATTGTATCTAACTATTTGCATGAACAATATAGCACACTTATACTAATTTCTTATAGTAAGGAATCTATTTGGTACTGATAGCATGTTTTTGTTTATCATCTTGTCAGATAGAGTGTAATTTCTGTAAAACGGGTAAACTGTAAACATTGAAAGTACATGTCCCCCTGAATTGGCGACTTGAGACTATTATACATTACTATATATATGAAAGACACGACACGAAAGTCATATCATCTCTTTTCGTCAAATGAGATAATATTTCTATCATTTCTGATTAATCGTAAACTTTCCGGCGGGCATGATATTAATATGAATTCATAAATGTCAAATCCTGAAGCGCATTTGAAAGCCTAGTATGGACACAGAGCAGTGGCTTTAGGAGCCACTCATAGATTTTAATGTGCATAAATAGACAATGGTCGATGGTTTTGTAGACTGGCGGCCGTAAACCATGAGGGTTGACGCGAACTGACACACAAGCGTCAACGAGTGTATTCCGACGTCAACCTCAAGGGGTCCACAGAGCCGCTTGTCTACAAAACCATCGTTTGTTGTATTTATTATCCATCTTCTCAAGTAAATTTGTCTCAGGAATTACCATATCAAAGGATCTATCAATAGGGACTCTTGTTTTGCCCTGTAGATCAAAGGGACTATCAACCTGTATGCAATGGCTTTGAGGCCGTGTACCATCGATTTGAATCTCTATATCATGGTTATGGTATCTAACAATCTTTTAACATTGGGTAGTGGTTTAAGACTCACCGTACATTCTTTATGGGGACTATGAATGTACGATGGATGATAAATGATAATCTCCTGCACACAGTTCACAAATACTTTGGAGTAAGTATGTCAGTGAAAGGGGAACAAAATGTCGCTTGAGCGTAAGACAAGCTGATTTTGATGATGTTCAACCTCTCCCTGCCATTTACCGGAAACTAGGGATGTCACATTCCGGAAACAACGCGCACCGGCAACAAGCTGTTTCTTGTCGCTTGTTCCCGGCAGGTAACAACAGGCTGATTACATGGTGGTCGCTGATTGTTCGGCCAACCTAGGTGCGCCCGCTGTATCGCCGCTGCTGATTGGCCCAGTCACCCACGTGATCGCGTCGCCAACGCTGATTGGTCGGCCTGCGCAGGAGATTGCGTCGAGACCGTTGATTGGTGTCCTGTCTCAGCCAATCATGGGGTGGTTTCCATTTTGCTGCGCATTCGTTGACGTCATTTCCTGTTCCCAGACATGCGCAGTGGCTCTCCTGTAGCGCTGAATGAGAGCACATTTTACAACACCTTCCCCTCTCTCTAATAGCTTTCGCTATTCAAATAAATTCATATTCGCCCGGGCAGATATCTACACAAAGAATACATGTGCATACTTTTTACTTCATTGGATTAATACTTCCAGAGCAGGAAATACAAATTTTCTTTGCAAAGTTTTTGGAAGTCTTAACAAATTCGAACACATATCTTTGGCGGATTTAGGCCGGATTCCCGTCTATCATCTATAGACGCTCCGAAATAAAGTGCCTTGAACGTCATCCGCGGGTGCATTGTTGCGACTTAAGGGTAGCTATCCAGCAGTATGGTGTCTGATGAATTCCAGCCTCTCCAACTTTAACTCAATCAGTCCTGCACTCTAGCAGTTGTGTCATACACAAGTCCTGAGCATGCTTGAAGTGACATGCTAAAATCCTTCATTTAACTGTATAGTTTGTTATCCATTAGCAACTATGACCATGGTACTCAAAGTTTCCTTGTGTATAATATTTAACCTACAACTAATTAAAATGATAATATTGTTTTCTATATATCCCGAAAAAATCATGACACTGTATGAAATATTTCTCTTCAAAAAAGCTATTTTTTCAAAACGCCCAAAAGATGCATGGAGGCATCTTTAGGACTCGCCAAGGAATGTCTCCAGGCATTCTCAGGACTGAAAGCATTAAATCACTCATGCCACTTAGAATAGGCTTATATAATTTTGGCAATACTCGGGTGTCTTGTGTATCTATACACATCTCTTATTGTCATACCGTTTAACCCTCCAGTTCTATAAATAAATGTAAATTAGTATAACTCATATAACTCCATATCTTGATGCATATCACATTTGTTTTTCTCTCTCTCTGCGTATACAGCGTGGTTACAATCGGATCTGTTCACAACATTTTCCCGTTCTATACCTGTTCCCCCAGATAATTGGCATCACATTAAGAACACTTGTTTCAGCTTGTCCTTTTTTCATTTTACCATATATCGTTTGTCAGTGATGGTAAGGCTTTCCCACGCCTTCATTTTCAGTCTAGTCTTGGCCAAGCCGGTCTCGCGGATTTAGGGTGGTGTACAAGGTGGGTGGTAGGGTGATTAGAGCAGACATAATCTATTCTAATTACCCCTCTTTGACGAGAGAGATAGAGACCTAAAAGACCGGTCGTAAAATGTAATGCTAGCTCAGCAGTAGACATAGGCGGATCGTGATGAGAGGATGATTCATCCATGTAGTACCAGGTGGCCATTATATATAGGTCTAGCCATATGAGCCTACTTCACCATCAGTGAGATTCATACCAGGCACACAATAAACGGGTCATGTCTTGTAACCGGTGTTTATACTTTAGACGATTATAGGCTGCGATTCTCGAGTTTTACACCACCTGACGACTTTCAGCTGTTAATAGCTAGACATCGGTATACATTTCAGTGTATACGCTTGAGTAAATACTTAGATTGCAGACTATTGCGGCCGATATTGCAAAATCGAGCACCACCTGAGGACTATTCGCAGCAATTTCCGAAATCTCCAACAAAATATGCCAAAAACGTGATCTATTATTTCATAATGATATCTCCGCCCGAGAATTTAGCGTCTCAGAGGCGAAAATCAGGTGAAATAACAAAAATCAGATAATCCGGTAATAACTATGAATCGATGACTTAGTGATTGAATCAAATGTGTTTTTTTAAGATAATGATTTAGAAAAACATATTGAGTGAACCCTTAGCAATCCCGCTATCGGCATTTTGTCCTATGAATACCACCCTCTGCCTTTCGCGTCGGGTAGTATGCTCATAGGATAAGAGTCCTCGAACGGCAATCTGTGAACGAAATAATAGTTGATGTGTCTTGCTGATCACTCTACCCAAACCCCACTCACATATGTCTGACAGGAATTTCTGGTGAACATGATGAACCGATAATGGGATGGAGCCTCCCCAAAACCGAAAGAAAAAGGACAAAAGAGGCCTCCTGAGCTGTATTTCTATCATAATTATCAGCAGATGCGCTCATCAGGGGCGGGTAACTCAGTAAGCTGATGTTAAATCACTTTTTCAAAGGCCTTAACTTCGACAAGTGCAATATGAGATTATTAAATTATCCCATCGTTTTGTACACAAATTGACCTTCCGGAATTTACTTTCCAGCCAATATTCTCGTTCACGAGCATGGCTACAGTCATCCTTCCAAAGGCTTCCTGGGAGGTCCCTTGCTTGTGACGAGGCAAGTCAGAAAAAAGACTAGCAAAGGACAGGTACAAGATGGCGGCTGTCATCAGTCCGATTTATGGCAGGTCGTTAAACCACTGCCGCAGCCGGAAGAGAATATCTGTATGTCATAGACGATCTATAACTTTTAAAATAAAAGTATTCTCGCGAGATTCCGCCAGGTTCTGCGAGACGACCACGAGCAGACGACATTTCTGCCTCATTGCGCCTGTTGCCGGCGTGCCTCGCTTCACCCAGCGAAGCTGAAATTAACTCCCCAGGCGGGTGTTTCCCAGGCAGAAAAATCATTATGGCGGCAATTATTTCAGGAAACACAAGAGTTAGTCTGTTGGGCGTCTCTCATTAAGCCAGACTACGACGATGAACCCGGCCAATCCGTAAGACTGCCCGCGATAAGGCACCCGATAATTACCGCCTCCATATTCATTAAGAGTTTGACGGTAAACGGGTAATTACTCAGAAGCTATTCTCTCAACTACCCCTACCCCCGGACCCGAGCGTCCTCCCCGTAGCTACCCCTCCAGCCCGCACCCAGCGAAAAGCCATAATTGGCTTTTTATAAGCGCTAGGCAAACAGGAGACACCTACCACCACATGCCACAGGCGAGCTTCTATAGCCCCATCCCAGTTTAGGCCTTAGGCACCGCCATGTTTCATATCAGAACGAGGCATATCAAGGTGTTTTTATTTGTCAATTTTTATCTTTTGTGTCTGTGAGAAGAGGCAGATAGTGGTAGCATGATGGTGTACACGGGCACAATATAAACCTTTTCGAGATTAGACCCTTAAGGCCACCAAATGGAAGGTAACCTTTTTAGGGTTTTTCTTAAAAATTCTCTAGAGATTCTGACTACTCTGTTTTCCCCACTATCATCAATTCACACTGTGTTTTCTATGAGTTTATAAGAAAGGTGGATAATATAGAGACTTATTTATAGGCGGTGAAATATGTTTACACAAGTCCATCCTTCATGCCTCAATTAGGAAAACGATGTGTTTGTTTATACTCAGTTCAAGTCCTGCGGAATAAGAAGCAATACACCTTCACAAATAATAGAGGACAACATCCATATCTAACTCATTCTTTATCAATACTCATCTGCAGTGATGCCATAGACATTACACACCGTAACCTTAGATGGATCTATAGTTCCATCGACGCCCTGTCCGCATCGCTCCCGGCAGCCACCTACGCTATTTACCGTGTTTTGTTTTGGGGATTTTCGAAATAGCTGCCGCTCCAGTTGATTGATTGAAAATTAGGTGGCAGGTTGTAGCCCTTTTTCGGTCGGCTCTGCGGGTGTTATGGAAGGCTATTTATAAATAGAGCCCTGGTTTTACTCTATTGCACCATTTCCTACTAGCTGGAATCCTCCAGCTTAGCATTCGGAAGTCCCTATCAAACATATAACAGTGATTGTCTGTTACCTATTGGAATTTGTTGCATCATTATACAAATGGAGATCCTTAAGTTGAGAAAGTCTTCCCACTTACTCTCAAAATGTTAACCAAATAAAAAAATAAGGTGATGTGCACTGGCAAGCCTTTCCCATCAAATTGGGGAACTAGAAATGTTTCATCTTTCTTTTACTCTGATCCTATCACTATCTGGGTGGAAAACTAATTCGTTAAGTTTTTTCATGTTCTTTTTACCTCTACAATCCTCTGATTTAACACATTTTATACCCCTCTCAAGACATTGAAGAGTTGATATAAATCATATTTAGTTTTTCCACTATCGGAGGGAAACTGATTTTGTGTGAGAGTATTCCGAATTTTCAAGGCGGGGGACCGGGAATTAACATACAATGGCCTTGGCCGGCATATATGTAACCTACACCCGATACGTAAGTTACACCCTCACAGAGAAACTGAGGGATTTTGACACCAGTAACCGGTTTCACTATTTGTATATATATACCTAAAATTGATGAAAATGTATCGTATTTCTCACTTACAATCATGCCGATCCATCTATGCATGTTCACATTTCATGTCACAGACTGCCATAGGAGGCCGTCAGATTGGCTGAGACTATATCACGTGGTCAACTTTGGTATGGAAATTTCAGCCTTGGTATGACAACTTTTACCAATGCATGGAAACTGTAGTTATTACAACCCGAGCAGCGGTGTAACTATAGAGTTCCTTCTCCAAATACTAATCTATTTCTGTCCGCTTCTATTTCAACCTCCTATCTGATACTGCTTGCTGCGTGCCTTCTGTTCGCCTTACCGCCTATGCATAACCTAATCGATTTACGTTAGTGGATATATACAAACTCTTATGGCCTGGTTGGTTTCGGGTCCTAGGTTAGAAGGGCGATAGGTCAAGATGAAGCCACCATGAACTAATGAAACCCCATAAAATGTCATTCAATATGAAGTTATTCTCCCTGTCTCATTGCTCGCTCCTGCTCAACCACTATCCACTCACATGACTTCAGCCAATAGTCACGTTCCCAGCAGTCACGTGACCCACACGCCCCAGCCCTCATTTGGCGCATGCGCGGAGAAGGTCGGCACAGCGCCGCCTGGGGAGATAGGAAGGTGCAAAACCGGAACTGAGTGGTGATGAGTGCGGCGCGCAGGCGTGGTGGCGGTATTGTCACGTGACGTCACAGCACTGACGTCATGTGACGTCACACGAGGAGCTTTCTTGTAAGGATGCAATCTTAGGGATCTCCATAAATCAGTTTTATTAGCTGGCTAGGGATTTGTTGGAGACATGCCTGTCTAGGTGACTGGTGGCCGTATGGAAGCGGGGGAGGATGATGGGCTGTCTGGAGAGTATGACGTCACAAAGATTAACACCTTCATAAAATTGAAATAGACAAGCAATGACAACTCTAATAAACTAAACACCTTTATATTTGCGAGTATTGCTATCATATCATATATTCACTTTACTGTTTTCAGGATACGACTCTATTATGTTCACAATGGGCATATTAGTAATATTTGTCTTTTTTGTATTTCCATTCATTTTAATATTATCTTGTACATATAGGACCGTCGTCTTCAATGCATTCCACTGCCTCTAATAACAATGCAATAAATCCATTAATATCGTTCGGTCCAGACCTCCTCTTCGACCAGCACCTGCTTGCCTACAGACAGTTAAAATATGCAGTAAATATTGGTTGTGTGTCTGATATCTCCAACCAGTAGGCAATCACCATCAGCACTGAAGGAGTTAAAGACACCCCACAGACCACCCTGAAGTGCCTCTAGCTGGTCCAATCCTGATTATCGCTATTACCGCTCATGTTTTAGGCTTAAACATTAGTCCACACTGACTGCAACCGCATCTCGACGTCGATTACGAGCGGTAAAAATCCACCAGACAGATGATTCATTTAAACCCGCTTTCTAATCCAATACCACTTCGGTCTAATCAAGCTCGTGAGTCTATTGGCGCAACCGCGGCCGCCTGCGTTAGGAGAGTGTTAGTGTATCTGGTAGATGTTCGTATGTGTTGGGAGAGTGTGGGTATATAGATTATATGTTCTTTGTTCACGCCAAGAGAAATGGGATTCCAATGGCTATGGTTGATTTGCAGTGACAGGTATTACACTTAGAGAGATGCCTAGAAGGACGGGAATAGTAACAGTAAGGTGGGGGGGGGGGGGAGGCTAGACGTTGAAAGGGAGATAACATGATACAAATTAAGGTCTCAAAGGCAAGGAAAATGAAGGAATGTGAGCTAGAGCCTGCGGAGGGAGATTTAGAGAAGGGGGCAAGGAAAGGAAGAAGGGAGTGAGAAAGTTGGGAGGGAAGCGGATAGGGACGGAATGAGAAAAGAAGGGAAGGAGGAGGTGATGGGAAAAAAGGGGAAGAAGGATGAGTCGAAGCCATGAGGAGGGAAGGAATGAAGCAGGGAAAGAGGGAAGTGTCGGGAAAAAAAAGAAAAGAAAGAGGGACGTTATAATGGAAGGAAATAGGGATTGAAGGGGAAATGGGACGGAATTAGGAATGGACGGAATAAAGGGTAGAAAGAATGCAAAAGCAAGAGAGAAGAAAAGACGTGGGGATAGTAGGGAGAGAGAAAGAGAAGGAATGGAGGAAGGCAAGAATGGATAAATCGACTGTGACAGTCAGCTAAAGAGTCTCTTCAACTGCTATTTCCCACACGCATGCAGCTCGGGTTAAGTAGCAGGTGACGTGTGGACGGCGGCGGGGTTGGGCCGGGGACACGGACACGTCTCCCGTGTCGACCGGCGTGACGGCCCGCTCAGTGCCGGCAGTGACGGCGGCAAGGTGCCGACTAAGAGCACGAGTCGTCCGTCTCGACACCACCCGACAGCCTTGACAGTGGACGAGAAGGGTTTCTATTTACCTACCCTCCAACCAACGGGAAAAAAAGTAGACTCCTCCACTGCGCCCTACAAGCGCGGCACACGCCAACCCGAAGCGCCACCCCCGCCGCCCCCGCCTCCCATCTCCACCTCAACCGCCGACGCCACACCAGCAATTGATTCTCCTTCCGGTCGGCTGCGTTCGCGGATAGCTCAGAACGCTGCTTCATTTTAAATCGTCTGCAATCACGACCACACTCCCTCTCGAACGCACCTCCTATACCTACACACATCCCTTCCTCATCCAACCCTCCTCACACACACCCCCAGCCCCTCGCTACCTCCTATTCCCAGGCAGTAATAGTGTGCCCCCCTCCCCGCGCCTTAACTGAACGAATCTCCCCGCGGGCTTGTCACCTGGCAAACCAAGTGCGAACGCGCGGGCTTCGCCGCGTTCTATTTTTAGCGCGAGCAGCTCGCCACGCGTGCTATTTATAGACACGGAGCGGGCGGGCTCGTCACTGCCCGTGACTACCGCCAATGCGTCAAGCTTGCCGCCTCGCACAATGTCAGCGCGGCAACCGAGTTGCTCGCTCATAAGCTCTGCGAATTGCTCGCTCATAAGCTCTGCCTACACTGCGGTGACTGGCTTTATTTCCCCTTTTTTACTCATTTCCTTCTGTCCTATTTTTCTTGGGATGTATTGTGAGGGAGCTCTGGAGAATGAGCCGGCTAATGGAATGGTGTTTTGTAAACATTGCTCTAGTAACTCAACCAAAGGATGCTGTGGGGGAGGGGCGTGGAGGTTGTGGAACAGGTGGGGCGTAGATGTGTGAGGGAGGGGTGCTAAGAAAGGTGGCGCCTGGGGAAGAGTTGAGTGAATGATGTAGGAAAAAGGCATTATTATGTAAATATGGTAGCGTGTGTGGTAGGGAGGGGGCGGGGTACAGGCAACGTAGTTATGTCTTGTTTGTGGATGATAAAGAGAAAAGATGATCTATTCTATCTGAACCAAATTAAAAAGTGTGCTGTCTTAGAGTTAATATTATACCTTTATTTCCAGGTTTGGCAGAAAGTACCAAATATGGTGAACATGGCTGTGAGGAGGTACCTTTCGAATCCTGACACGATTCACTAGTTTTGGGATTGGATAACACCTCGAATTAGCATAAATCCAAAATGGCTGCCACCAATATAGTTAAATCCTAATTTCTACAAAACATGAGCATGAAAAGCCCTTGGACAGTGGACTAATACCGATGCTTATAATCTGTCGCGTCGCAACAACAAATTTCTAGAATATTCCCATGTGTAGATGGCCCTCCATTGATTCAATGGTAGTTATCTATTGTCTAAGTACCGACATCCTTGGAAAACGACGACCCTATCTTGCGTTGTCCAACTGCATGAGAATCCGTTATAAAAAATTCATGTTGGAAATGATCCTGGATGGGTTTGAAGAGTTGAACATACTACTAAAATGCCATCAGTGTGATCATGTTCCTTGCAATCAGGCCTGTAACGATCTGGTAACGATGATAGATGGCATTCCTATTGTAAACCTACCATGGCACTGTATCGAAGTAGGATATTTCATAGATATATTATCAGTTATGTTCAAAACACAGGAAATACGTCTCTTGCTGCATTTGCTCTAATTTTGCCCCCTCCCTTCCGCCGCACTAGTCACAAAAGTGCTGCGAGAAACCATAGTGCATAATATCATAGAAGATGTGGTGAAATAATGGTAAACCTGGATGATGTCTTTGTCATCTTTTTCTTGGCCGACATACTTTAGGAGAATGATACTTTTAAAGGTCTAAATGGTCCCTGCACTTTGATCTGGATGGCTTCAAATTCAACATTTTTTGTAACTCATGATGTGACGTCAGTAATGACATAATAATGCCTTCCTCCCTGTCACTTACTCCTGATGACAGGACGTAAAAAACTGCACCAGCTGCAATTATGTTCAGGCTACCCGATACCACGCTCCGGCAGGCTGGACAAGGAAGGCGAGCGTTCCTGAATTTGTGTCGTCCAATGGTTAGCCTCTAAACAGATGTGTTTGGGCGCCGAAGCCCCGTTCTGGGTAGCCAATCATAAACGAGCTACTTGAAGGCCTGATGCACGTGCGGGCCTCTGTCAGTGCGTTAACGTGAACTGCGGAGTGGAGGAATTCGTCGATAATTGAGTTACTCAGTATCAAGCCAACTACAACTCTGTGAATTGCTCAAGCAAACAATCACTGCGGGGACGAGGGACATGCTCGAACATGTAAATGGCGTCGTCGACCCTGGAACATGCCTTTTATTATAACAAAGTTCTCTTTTAATACCACATGGGATAAGTAGGTGCTATAGAGAATGAGAGATATTACAGACGATAGCACAAGCCTGAGAAACAAGTGTAGTGTTCATTTATTTGCATTATCATGAAGAAAATAATTTTCCTATACATTCTAAAATTCAAACATTTTAGTCTAATTATATTATAGGGTATACCTAGGATGGCATAGAACAAACAGAGGGATTAAATTCATTAAAAAATGTACTGCTCCCGACAAATGAACGTTATGAGAGTGAATATTTGATATAGATATATCGTAAAATGTAGCTGAGGGATCGAAAAGGTTAAAATCGAAATGAAGAGTAGTTGGAGTATGCATCAGAAACAGGACATTTCATTTACTTTGTTTGGTGTAAACGGGCTCTTTATTGGACGTAAAACTCTTTTGGGAGTAATGTTAACCAGTATTACAACAACGACCAGTCTAACACCTATATAGTGAATATATGCTGTCTCTCATCGCAATGAATTCGTTTATGATGATTTGACAAATGGGAGACATCTCGTAATCATTTGGTATTTTAAAGGAAATTTGAGTCAGGTATCTATCAATGATAGAACTGCATCCATAAATATATCAACACAGAAGTAGGTTACTAGGGGGAGACTATTTGCGTCACGTAAAGCTAGACTTTATTTCCACCCCAATAAAAATATTGTACACAGAGAAAACATACGAGCTTGTTTGGCATGATCAGTAATATTTGCTAGACATGAAATATACGCCGAACCAAATCTTTTACAATGTTACTCTGTCACCTGATTAGCAATGGGAAATTATGAATATCTATTTCATATATACAAACTGTATAAGTTTTTGTTGATTCACGTAATACGTAATATTGGGATAGTCACACAGACTTTATGAAAACAAGTTGAAAAAAGTGCGCTGCTAAAGTATAAAGACAATGAAATTATGAAGAAAAAAAAAAACGCCGTTTTTTCCCGCGAACAACACTGCAAGAGTGGCGAGAAAACCTGAGTAAATATTAGCGTGCAGGTAGAGGTATTTAATACCCTGGTGATAATGCATATTGTACCTGCCACATAGAATATGTCATCGACCCTCTGTACGTGACTGTATGTCGACGTCAGGCAGTATGGCCCGAGATTCGAAGTAATAAACGTCTGCGTCAATTTGATCTAAGTCTAAGACCCACATGGGTAGTCCAAAGGTAAAGTTAATGCAGGGCCAATATATTTGTGGTGGTATATTCGGTGGGTAGATGCCATGATTTAAGACCAAGCGTCCAATTTCATTGAATTAATGCATCACAAAGTAACATATTCTCCCAAAGTATGTGTTCCTACATGAGAGTCCTGATGACATTTATACATAATAATAGCCATTGTTTATAAAGGTGATCAATGCAATATTGTGTATTCCTATATACCCATTTCCGAAACCTCTATAGTTACATACTGCTGCTGGGGGTGCAGTAATTATAAGTTTTGGAGCGAGGCTGACGTTTTCGTCCTGGGCTGACTCGGTAAGGATCGGAAAAATTACTACCCGCGGCCAAGGCCTTGGGCAGTAATTTTTCCGAGCCTTACCTTGTAACTTTGAACTTTTGCTCACAGGAACTTAGTTTCCCTCTATTACTATACCCATGCTGTATATACTGTAAATACGCACCGTTTTGCCATACAACATGAAATACTGTACGGAACACTGTTCGGTACAGCAAAATATTGACCCCTGTTCAGTATGTGTCGACTAAAATATTGGTTTTTAGGCCAAATTGAGTTGATTATTCTAATAATTTTGGGTACATAGTAAATAATGACCTACCATGCTTGTACAAGCTACATATAAATAGACATGTATGGAACAGCATTCTGTACTTTGCCGCACGGAACAGTATGGTATTTTTATATTATGTGGCGAAACGGTATGTATTTCCAGTATATACGGCATGGGTATATGGTAAATGATAATGTCAAATAGTTGTAACTGAGTCTATAGGGATGCCATTCTAGACCTTTTGTCCCATAAAGTACGTCCGGCCCCCATACATATTTTGTTGATTAGATCAATTAGTAAAGATAAGGTTCTCAAGGTGTAATCAATGCGATTTTGTCCAAAAGCTAAATCCTAGTTGCATCCCCGTAGTTTCAAAATTACTTCATCACAATATCGGTACTTGCGTGTTGATAGATTTAAGGTATGGGTAGGTATGCCTACCGGTATATATAGGTATGTTGTTGAGTGAAGAAAGCTGGCAGAGCAAAGTATTAGGGATTAAAGATACATGAAATAAAGGTGCCCATGTCTGCTAGGAAAGTTATGACAGGGTGCAGAATAAACAGCTGTTTGAGTACAACGCTCAGACAGGCGATCATCTCGCAGTGACAGCTAATTTACACACACAAGACATTACCATCTTCAGGTAGGTGACAGGTAGGTGGATTAGAGAGGTGAGGGAAGGGCACAGCTTTATCGGCTAGAGTTCTCAGCTAAGCCCTCAGGATCCGCCAAGATACCTGTGGGCCGAACAAGAGAGTGGATTCCAGAGAATAAATGTGTTTATTTTTATAAAGAAAAACCAAGACTTGTGTAACTCTTGAAGCAAACAAAGTGATAAAGTGGGAGAAAAACACGTAGAACTGAATACAAGTTGAGGAAAGAGAAGTGAAATATTGGGTTAGTAAGTGGGTCAGAGAGAGAGAAGGACTTGGGTGGGCTATATAAGTGATAAATTGATAAGATATACCGATTCATCCGAAAATGAACCATTCCTTGGATGTATCAAGGGATGAGTAAACTAATGACTACGTATCTGACGGACTACCATACTCATGATATGTTGATAAGCAGACCAATAGATGAATGAAAAAAGAAACAGAAAATGAAAGGGTTACATATTAACAGACGAAAGATATAATGAAGGAAGATGAGAAAGAAATTGAATTTAAGAAATCATGCTGCCATAATTATGCCGCAAATAAAACAATCGCTCTTGCTCATCGGCTTCGCAGCCAGTAGCATCCACCATAAGTGACATACAGAAGATGCATGGTCACTGCTTGCCAGACCATGCTGAAACATATCGTACAAGGAAGAAATAACTAATCACCACTCTGGTAAATGTCCCATATATTGATGCTTATTACATTATTATATTCCTCTGGAATTCCTGTCAAAAATGCATGTGGGTGACGCTCATAGCCAGAATATCATCGATATTCACCCTAGAATAGAACCCCACACCCACGTCACTCCGGATACAGTGTGTGATGTAGGGAATATGACAGGGGAAATGCAGAGTGTCTCCACAGCGGAATAGATACATGGGACCTGGCCCGGTATTGTGATGGGTGATAGGATTGCAGTGACAGGTGGGAGGAGCAGCCAGGTCCCCACGCACCAAACTTCTCTTCTCTAAGCTATAATATCGACGTCACGTCGTTATTCAATTTAAGAGATCCCAATATCCACGTAGTGCCATCAAACTAAATAAGTCAACGAGGTCTACTTACCTTTTTTCAATCAACAGAATCGTGGTCGATCAAGCTAGATTTTGTGTCATTTACTGGAAAGGTACAAGAGACAAATGGAAGTACATGACATATGTAGGTAAGGTGTAGAATGAAGTGACAGACAAGTTGATGAAAAGGAAATTAGAGAGGCGTCAAACTCTGTGATCTCTGGACTTCCCAATCCCGTCGAGTACAGAGTGGAAATAAGGTAGACACTTAAGACAGGGAGGTGAGGAAAAATAGCAGAATGAAGGCCTGGGAGAAGGTGTGTGTGTGGGGGGGGGGGGGGGGGGGAGCAGGATAGAGTGACGGGTGGTGATGGATATGTGAAGCGGAGTAATCCCAAGAGAGAATAAGAGGGGTGGCGATGGAAAGTGGGCAAATACGAACTGGAGAGGTATAGAAGAGCACAGAAGGGAACGTAGTAGACAGGTAGGAGAGGAAAGGCTGGTTGATGGATGACCAACAGGAGCAGGGGATATATGAATAGAAGCAGATGCAGAATATATAAACAGGACTGAACAGAACGAGCTGAAAATTATCCTGAAATTCATTTTTTTAAACAGAGAAGAGAACGGTGGGGAAAGAGAAAAGGAAATGACTTAAGCAGAAACAGGAAATAAGATAGAAACTAGGAGCAAATGGTATATTCATCATTGGTGAGTGAGCGCGGAATCTCCAGGTCTAATCTTCAATGTACCCCCTTTCCTCAGTCTGTTGATAACTAGCGAACTCAAACAACATCAGGTAATGGACTTGACAAATATCACTTCACCTTAATTGTAATATTACGCGTCCCATAGCTAGGAATTACTTGTCAAATATCACTTCACCTTAATTGTAATATTACGCGTCCCATAGCTAGGAATTACTTGTGTAAGTATAACATATATATGTGTGTATAAATCAGCATATTAACACCTCATCATATATTATAAAAGCAGTTTGAAACTTTAAATATTTGAAACATTTACAATTAGCGATGTTAGTTAAGAAATCACCTTATATCTCCTCTTATCGTAATTGATATAATAACAAACCCACCTCCATCTAACAAGCACGCTTCGCTACTCTAGTTTGATAGGACTTGAATTTTCTATCACGACAAGGGCGATCAGCCTTGGCGCTTAACTAATACCTATGATGATCAGGGGATGAACCCACATCCCCTCATGTCACGTAAAGGTCATGGTCAAGGCCCACTGATTGGTGGACTTAATGTTGCAGTATAATTATCCTGGCAGGTCCGTGGACCTGCTCCAATAAGGCGCCAATTATCAAGAGATAACCAAGTCGAACCTGGACGTGCGACCGCTATTTGACCTTCA
This sequence comes from Alentia gelatinosa, assembly GCA_950022655.1. Taxonomy (NCBI): domain Eukaryota; kingdom Metazoa; phylum Annelida; class Polychaeta; order Phyllodocida; family Polynoidae; genus Alentia; species Alentia gelatinosa. Next base: position 26,541,648 of record OX465590.1, on the reverse strand, counting down.
GTTCACTACGTACATGTAACCAGGGTTAAATGAAGCCGGGACGACCATACCTGAAGAGTAACACTCATTTAGGTTGTGTTCTTTTCAGAAATGTTCAACCTAATGAAATGAATCTAAACCTTTTCTCCAATATTCAATGTTCAAATCAAATCTAGATTTGCCGATTGGATCTGAATCATCGTATTTTTGTTCAAAGAAAATATTGATATCACTTTAAAATCCAACCCATTCATATCATATTACCGGGAATTGGTCTCCATTTCAAATTCCCTTAGGTTCTAATATCTCGTTGAAATCAGCGGTATGAATTACTTCCTATGTGTCTACTAAAGCACATTACCGTGGTATGTTGGAAATATACTGACACTCTTTTACGACCATTCACCTTAATTTTATATCGAATATTTCATAGGCTGAATAATAAAGCCTAATATCGGCCTATATTGTCAAGATCTGCTTTAACCGCAAAATGCTGAAACAACCTCAAGTGTAAAACAATACATCATCACCAATTGCTTTTTCTCTCTCATAGTCGGTGTTTTCTCGATTGTAATCCTTCAACTGTTTTTAACGAGCCATCCAACCTCGCCAGCTCTGTCCTTGTCAATTTCCTAAACTTTCAAACTCCCGGTTGTCCCAGGCACTAATTGTTTCCGATAGAATTCTGCAATCCTTTATTCAATATCCCGGGAGTTGGCATCGCCGAGGGGACGGTCTGGCCTGTCGACGCCAGTTTCGTCAGCCGAGGTGATTGAAAGCTGGTGTTTTACTCATTTGTTTTTCAATTTTCTGTGTTTTAGATCATGATAAATGCACCAACCGAGCAATGGTGCGGGTGGGCTCGGGGTGAAAAAGCGGTTGTGTTTCTCCTCGAGGGGTTGGAACGTGTTGGTATCAATGGTGTGTGATGTGGGGTGAGGTATGCCAAGGTTCTGAAGTATTTACTAAGAGAACAGGGGATGTTGGGGATAGATGCCAAGTAAAAGACAGCTAGGAGTAAATCCAGTTTTTATTCAGAATGAGACCTCGGTTTAACCTAAGGGAGGATGGCCTTACATTCACAATAATGACTGGTTTTGTGTACGAGTGGCCGTAATCTCCAAGTAGTTGACGCGTAGTAATATCCGAGCGAATAGCGAGGATATTACGTCGTCAACGTCGTCAACATTATGATTGATTCTAAATAATTAGCATTGAATGAACATTCCAGAAACTTATTTCGAAGTACATGATGATTCAACCTCATTACGGACATGACTATTTTTCCGGAATCTCCTGCAGGAGATTCTGACATGCCAGAATCTCTGGGTGGCTAATTCCAAGTGCCCAATACATTTCCTATGCAGACTCCGTAATCGGTGGGTAATGAATAAATTGAACGATTGGATGAAGAATAACAAAATACAAGAATTAGTAGATACTGAGCAGCGCTATTATGTAAGTATAGAGTGTTCGGTTTTAGGTATATACGATAAACGGGTGTGCTGCACGAAAGTTGTATGAATCTAACCAGCGATAACTACGTCGGCGTTTACACAAGACGATTATGGGCGTCGGCTCTTGAAGGTTAACCCCGTCTTTACAGGTGAATGTATGTGTTACCCAATAGAAAATTACAGATAAATAGTCTCGTGTAAATGCCGGTTAAGTCGATCAATTCTAGGCTATTTAAGCAGCCTGAGCTATGTCATTGTTTTAGTTTCGAAGTTGCCAGACTAGTTTATACCTATCCCATTAAAGCGCTGTTCCATCTGGCCAAATTCACAGCCAAAATATGATTCTGGCAGTGTCTGATTTACTATTTCGCCACTATCGGTGTAAGGGAACACCATATCTTGGTAAGAACCTGGTTCCATCAGCTGCCGTCATCCACACGGTTCCATTAACCTTTGGGTATTCAAAGTTTGCCGATTCGAGTGCCACCGTTTTCTGCTAGGTTTCTTTACTGGTGGTGTCCACTGAAGTTCGATTACAACAACTTGAAAAGCATGACCTTGACCCCTGGCTTGTTCACTCAAAGTGATTATTCAGAGGTAGGTGGTGTATTGAAGCAAATTAATGTTGTGTATCATGGTCATTCTGAAAGGAAATACACCTGAAACTGTAATAAAGCCAAAGTAAGGTCTACAGGACCAGAACATTCGACATGGGGATTGCGATCGGGGAAATTCAGAGAACTCTAACAGTTTCGGGTAGAAACGGCAGGGTGTCGGAATCAAAAAAGATGATCCCAGATGTTGTGAAAGTGATGGTTTTAGGCCTGTATTCACCATAATTTACCAATAATCAGCAAAAGATTTTTTTCAGATTCTGCCAGGACCAGGTCGAAGATCACGAAAGGGCTGTCGGCTAGATGGAACAGGCCCTTTAGCTCGCTCCTTAGGTATAGCTCCTTTTCACACTATGGGAGTACAGCCCATTGCATGACCAAATTGCAACGACTACAGAATAGAGCCATGGGTAACCATGCAAGTGAGCATGAGTTGTCTGCAGAGTGATTGTCACTTGGAGACCTTATTTGAACACAGATCACGTCCCATCATACATCTACAAATTGCCTCAGATAGATTTCTATCTTGATAATAGGCAAAGAGGAACTCCGTATATCACAATGTTAGGTCCCATATTACGATACCAAATGGCAAGCGTACAAAATATCGTCCCTTTACCGGAGCCTCCAATTGCAGAATAAACTAGATGGCACTGTCCATATAACTAGTAACAAAGCTATATCTAAGTGTATGGTAAGGGTGAAATATTCTATTTGAGACCTGTGACTCATATTGCAATAACTATAATAGTGATATTCGTAAGATCCACCCATCTCACCAATTATAGCTCATATACTTTATGCTTGATTATCTACCTGTTTTCCAGATCATATGCAGAAAGTAAAGAAAAAAATTCTGACATGGAAATCAAATGAAGAAATAAGGGTATGGCTTAATAAGGAAAATGTTATACATTGGAAAAATAATTATCCGGTTTTATGATCACTTTTTACAGTACTTCTTTACATTCATCAGTCCTTATTCTTTCGTGAGAATCAAGTAATGGATCAAGGATATTTGCAAACAAATATGCTTTGATTTGAAATTTGTTGATCCTAAACTTTTAGTCATTTACCTTTCCGTTATTATGTAGCACGTACTACCCTTTCTCACGATATCCTCACATCAACCTTGTGTCTATATCCCGTAGTCCAATTGTATAACTCATACCTTATGCCATAACGCCTTCATCTCCTGTTCAATTTGATGAACTTAATGAAAAATGTTAACCCTAAATCTTTTCCGCTGCCTCTTAAAATATCATTACTGAAACCCTTGGGGCATGAACACACTGACCACTGGCCGGCCGTGTTTGTATCATTGGATATATCATTTCCTCATTGGACAGTGTCCTATTAGTCCGTTTCCATTGGCAGTCAGAAATCTGCAGTCAGTAACTACCGATAGATTTTGTTTTGGTGGACCGATGGCTAAATAAGGAGACAATAGTTGGTGTTAAAAACAAGGTTTATCAATCACTAGTAGGGTGTGCGCAGCGCATGTATGAGTTCATACAAGGTTGACAGTAACCCAAGTTATGACAAGAATATTCAATTAGTGATAGACAAAAAATAATGATAAACAGCTAGTGATAAGATAAACCATTATAAGGTATGTCAGTCAAAGTTTGTTGTGGAAGCTCTGAGGGGCAAGTGTCTGACTCCTTGTCGAAGTGCTGAGTCACACGGCACTGTGAGTGACTGGTGCATGGGAGGTGGATGTCTGAACCTGCAGCCGCCCCGCGGGGGTCCACCCCACCCCTGTCACGTAGTCTCCTATTTAAACCCATATATATCTAGTATAATTCTCCAAAATCGGTGAATGGAAGTGAGACTTGCAGAGAATGTAAAAAATATTTCGATATGGGTCCAGAAAATGGAATAGAAAAAATGCAGACACTACACGCTCAGCGATTAATTAATACTAACATACTATCGTAAAACTGGATGAGGTTTAATCTTGGCCACCGTATTCCACGACTGGAGTTTGGCAAAGTGACTTCATGAGGCGAAGCAGAGTGAAGTCCGGAGCCAAAACTTCAGGAGTGGAATGCGGTGGCCAAGATTAAAACGAATCAGGTTTTGATTTTATCCTACCCTATCTCCTCGATTTTGGAATATTACGTGATAACAATGCTGTATGCAACTAGTGGCATATAAAACTCCGTATGCCAGTCAGCGTGGCATACGGAAACCCAATGTTAAGCCTATGGGATTTTATATTAGGGGTAGGATAAAGTCAGTGCCACCATCGACAGGCTTTTAGGGTAACTCAAACAGTTGGTGCCATTTTCTTCGGCATATTGGAAACGAGGTTTAACCGGGACCGTGTTTTGTATATAGGTCAGTGCCGTCAGATAACTGTCCCCACACAAGCCGCACTGCCCCTGGCGGCGGGTCAGGTGTCTAATCGATTACTCCAGCTGGTCAGTGATAGTGGTGGGGCGTGTGACGGTCCCCGTTAGCCTTCAATGGCAGATGGACGATGTTCGGCAACCGACCAGTGAAATCCAGCTTTAGCTATGCGCAAGAATTGTGACAAGCAATAGACAATAGGCGGCAAGCACAGTGAGGCAGGCAGTGGTAACGGGTATAGAGACTGGCAACAGGTCTCAAGATATAGTTGGTAGCAGGCATGCAGTGGCAGCCAGCAAAAATCAAGAGGCAGATGAGTTTTTTATTTGTTTAATTTTTGAGTTTGCAAATGAATACCTGAGGGATGACTTTTTATTAACACCGGTTTGATAGAGTCAGCGAGTGGCAGGCAGGCTGCAGACAGTATGTGGTGGGTGAGCTTAGATGGCAATAAGTGGATAGTAGGTGACAGGTAGGCTGCAGACAGTGGGTGGTAGGTGGCAGGCAGACTGCAGATAGTGGGTGGTAGGTGAGTTTAGATGGCAATAAGTGGATAGTAGGTGACAGGCAGGCTGCCGACAATGGGTGGCATGTGGCAGGCAGGCTGCAGATAGTGAGTGGTAGGTGAGATAAGATGGCAATAAGTGGGGGGGGGGGGTAGGTGACAATGGGTGGCAGGTGGCAGGGAGGCTGCAGAGAGTGGGTGGTAGGTGAGTTTAGATGACAATAAGTGGGTCAGAGGCAGGCTGCAGGCAGTAGTTGGCAAGCAAGAAGTATAGGCCAGCGATAGGCAGTGGATGGCGTTGAGCAGATAGATGCGCAGATAGGACCATACTATCTTCAGGGCAATCCGATGACAAGGTTCGGTCGCTGAAGTGAATGTGACGCAAGGATGGAGCACAATGGTCTGACTTTGCTATCATTATATTATGATTATTTCACATCTGCTTAATGATTATACAATGGTATTGATTAGCAAATGTTTCTTTCAGGAAACCAGTTGTTTAGCTAAGATAGAGGTGCATTAATTGTGTATGTCGATTTTTCCTCACTTCTTATGAGTTTCGAAATATACAGTCATTGCAAAAGAGGTTCTTATATTAACGATCTAAGAATCAGAAATTCCACGAATCCGGTTTCGTTATTTCCTTCTGACCCTTTATTTGTATTGTATGAAGATTTATCTAAATATTCCGAGGTGATTCTTGCTTCGACAAAATAAAACAGAATTGCAAATCAAATGATACCCTAGGGATAGGATGCAGATCATCTCTATATTCATTATGCCATTTCATTGTCGCATATATATATATATATATATATATATATATATATATATATATATATATATATATATATATATATAGTTGCTCTTTCGGTTACGAAAGAGACGATAAGTCGGGCCACGCTATAAAAGACGCTATCGATGTCGGGTATCTTTAAGCGAGCTATTGGCCATATACTGAGGACGGGTGTGTCAGGGCCTTTCTGCTGCTAATATCATGTGACAAGCGCATCTGCTCCAATCAGGGCTCTGGACAGTAAGGGTTGGTGGGGTAACCCTGACCTCTATCTAACAGGGGCTCTGATTGGCTGGCTGCAGGTTTAAATCTGGAGCAGCATGCGCGGAGCTTGTCGGCGACTAAGTGGGCGATATTATGGGGATCTGGAGTCACGGGAGTGGAGCTGGTGCCCGGAGAGATGTCCCTATGACCTCCGCAGGGGGGCCGGTAAAGGAGAAACCAGGCTTCTGATAATCACAGCAGGCAGCTCTATTATCTCAGCTTGTTATTGTACAAAGCTGAAGGTCTCCTTACTCTGAGTGCCAGTCCGAATATGTGGGGTACATAACACAAGACTTGAAAATATTTTATTCTAAGGATTTTACAAATACGGTAAAAAAAACCCAAAAAAACAAGCGAATTTCCCAATGAATGACTTGCACTGCTCAAGCACATCACAAAATACATTGGTAATATGTAAGGACTGTTGATCTTTCTACGGATCTTGATATGTAACAGATTTTCTTTTATCAATAATTGTTAATGCAAAAGCGAATATAACGATTTGAGATGCAATATGAAGATGGTGTATTTCTTCAAGAACTTATTAACACTGTATATATGTTTTAGCATTACGACTACATGAACGAGGGAATAAGTGACTATTGTAACTGAACTACTGGCAGAACTTTGAAACCAGCACTTATAATTGAATATTGCCACTCTAAATAAATGTTTAAACAAAGGACACCCTACGGTCACATATCCTGAAAGTACCATGTCCCCCTTCTATTCTTGTGTTTGTCATCGGGATTTGTGGCTTCCATACGAATTCTATCTTGCGATGATATACCTCGGTATGGATGTATGGTATTAAACAGATAGAAAGTTAAACATTAGCCTCAGAAGCCATGGTGTACCATAGGATCTATAAGGAGTGTAATGGCGTCGGCTTAGAAAGCTGGAATACAATACCATGTAAATGTTATAACAGCAAAATGTCAAAGTAAGTCATTATGCCTGCGCTCTCTTCAACTATGTACGTACAAATTGAGTGAGTGATTCACAGGCAGTGATTTCCATTTTGTAGACATATTTTAGAAAGCAGCAAGTATTGTGCTCATCATCTTACTATATCAAAGCTCTCCAAATCACCTAGAGATGATTTGTTGTTCTGAGGAAGTCCACATAGATTTTTGGATTGGATAGCTGCATGGTGTGCATAAAAATACTAGACAAGGGGACAGAACATGCTGCCAGCCCCTTTTATTATTCATCACAGACTAGAGGATACCTACCAACTGCTACACGAAAATAGTATCCATGAGCGTCTGTTTTCAGGGATTATCTATCACATGTATGGTTCCTCCCTCCATGTTAGAAGAAGATCATCTATTTTTATAGCTAGGGAAGGTTTGCTGACTTTGCATATTTTTCCGAATGTCTTTTGGTATTTTGTAAAGTCTGTCACAGTCAGCATCAGATGTTTCAGTAAAACTTCTAAGCCATCTGGTTGTCAGTTCTGCGTCACAGAAAATACATAGAAGTCGTAAATAATTTTGATATACCCTCTCTCTGCAACCATACGGTAAAACTAAACAATTCAGATATCCAGACTCAGATTTTAGGCCGGTAATGTTTAGCTTTGAGACATACCTCCCCTCACCATCTGGTGATGCAGATCCGTTCCCCGTCTGTTAGGACGATATCATCTGGGTTTTTAATACAATCGTGTATTTGTCAATTATGATGAATATCAGTTTAACTTGTAAAGCCGAGTAATATTCTAGTGACCTATATAAGCCCGGTTTCATTGACCGACAAAAACGGCGGAGATTCTTTTGGAGTTCCTATGAAAGTCTGTTGTGCCACCGATTGTATGTCGGTATCATTTTTGTCAGTGAGGGTGCAGTGTATGCACTGATTTTACAGTATTTTCCAGGTGCACACAGAGGAACACATCGGTGGAGGGCTTGTTACATAATCCCTACCAAATTAATCGGTATGCATTCTCTGCAGGTCTCGTTTCCATTCACCGATCTGGGGTCAGTGTACCCAGAAAATCAATCGGTGGTTCCCGACTGCAGAATGTGATCATGACCTCAGTCCGCTACATGAATTTGATCTCTCATTTCCAAGAAACAACGTGAACTCAACACCCCACAAATCCCGTTTTCTAATGACATATATCAGATTTAATAGCTTCTTTTTAAATCGAAAATAATTTGCAAGCACACAGAGTGCTCAGCAGTCTATAATCTTGCTGTTGTGATTTGTAATGATTTTGACATTTAGATTCATAGTTTTCAATAATTCGTTTTTCCTTCATTGCGCCAATAGAACATCTTCCCTGAAAGAAAGCTCTAGATGGATACCAAGTAGTACACGAAAACTTCCCTATCATCCAGGCGCCCACAACACTAGGGGTTTACTATAAGTAGTGCATGAAGATGTCAATTTAACACTGGATATAAACCGGTGCGTAGCCCAGAAGATAATTGATATTATATATTAATATATTTTAGTATTTCAATCCCTACCGCTTATTTTCAATTAAGTCACTCTGAATAGTATGACAATTGTTTGCCGGGACTAAACGCCCGGCTCCGTCTGTGTCTGTGATATAGTGCACCTTCCTACCACACACACCGTCACAAGCCCTTCGCGAATAAGGAAATTTGACAGATTTGACAGCAAAGGCCTCAGACAAACTGTTATAACATTAGCCCACTTTATCATGGTATGGTTTTATGGAATGGCCTTGCTAAGGAAGTATCAGATACGTCACCTGGTACATCTAAGAAACACTTAAAGCAGGTATCATAATAACTTAGTTTGTGCTGAATAAAGGAAGATTATGCTCATTCCATTTCATTCCATCTCCTCCCTATTCAAACTTGTCGGTATATTCTGCCGAGACTTGTTCCTCGCGAGAGTACTTGAATACCAGTCTGATAGAGTTCGCAAGATATCAGGAAAGGCATTGAGAGGCAATCTACTGCCTTAGGAAATGGAACAGCTTTCCAAGAGAGACCATGAATGGCATGAATTGTGACCTCGTTTAATTTACTGTAAAACCCGTCTTGTAGGAGAAGGCGACTGTTATTCCTTCCTTGGACCGAATAGAAGTCCACAGAACTTATGCACATATTCTTAAGCAGTTAAATGGTGCGTCGTTGCTTACATATGACAGTCTTGCATTCCAGTTGACCTGCGGCGTGAGGCTCGGACTATGAGGCCACATTACCATCTTGTCCACGGCATTATTGCGCTGTATTTGGTATTGTTTGGGCCGTCAATGCAAGAACATGTTCAAATACATTTAAATCTAAAGACATTGCATATTTATTTATAGTGTAACGTGATTCAGAACCCTCAAAGGGATGTCTGCTGACTCCTGTTATATATTGATGAGAAAGCCGATGGCCAATCATCTCATAATAATTCCAGTTTGATATATTCAACAACGGAGATTACAAGCCTAACTTATAGGCTTACAGCGGCAACATTACAATCTGTTTAGATTCAAGATCAACATTGGAATTATAAAGATCATACTTTATACATACTACCATTACATTTTTCAATTCTAACAATCTATTGTTGCTATTTCTTGTGTAAATATTCGTGGTGTGTGCGTTATTGCAATGCAGTCCCATAATCCCATAGAATCGCGTCTAACATTGTGAAGAGGGATTTCCAGGCACATCATCCAGCAAGTTCTGACACCCGCCTCAAAGTCTACCTATACGAGGCACACTGATCACACACACCCTTTGATGGTTAATATCATTTTCCATCTAATAGCCCTGATCTTAGAACTACCAGAAACCCGAGACTGGTTCCTGAACACCCATCAAAGGATCGCCACTTTAAAGCCACCGTCTTTGTAGTTCTTCTGAGTGTTAGTCTTGTTCTGCTTCGGGAACCAGCTTGGCGCGCTGGTTATAGCCTTGATATGTACACGGCTACAGATACACAATGGATTCCAGCGAGGTTAATCTGCGACAGACGCTGGCTACCAGCGCATTGTGACTGGTGACCTTGAAGGATATTGACCGCGAATACCGATGACACATAACGTCTGGTTAGCATAGTGTGAAGCTAAATGCTCCCCCCCTTGTGAGTGCAAAGTTCCGTGGACTTGTTGCTCGGTAGAAAAGAAGCTTTGAATAGTTTCTCATGGAACGCTTCATTGTCGAGGTATAGCACGTGGCAGATATTACTTTGTAATCGAGCAAGAGCTATCGGATATTAAAAAAAAAGACATTTATTTAATCTTGTTAGTGCTCAACCCTGAGGGACTGGTTTCAACGCATAACCAGCTCTATTTAAGTTACATCTCTTCGTTTCTTGTGGTGCATATACACAACATATATAGAATATACATATTCTACATGTATTTTCGATCGCGTTTGAAAGAAAGAAAACTTTCTAAGAACCAAGTATTTATTAATCAAGATGAATTCCAACAAATCTTCTTTATTCTGATATCGTGCTTTTCTATGTACTTCTTATGGATATTTCTAATTGACTAGGTACCTGAACCCGGACTTAATTACTCGTACTCACCACACGCAGATTAGGTCTTAATACGGAGCAAATTATTTTGAAAAATACGACTTATTTAAGCCTACATGCCTTCGCCTTCAAATAATCTTAAAACTATCCTGTAACTGATTTACAAGTTTAATCCCGGGCGGCAATCCGCGCTCCGGTCGTGTTCGGGCGATATTCTTAGCTCAATTTCGATTTCAATCAAGCCTCAAGGACATCAATCAATTTGGGCGAGTCGCAACACCACGAAAAGCCTTTATGAAATCATCAATCAGCCGGAAGTCATGAATATTCATGAGCCTCCCTGGACGCCCTCGTTTCCATTTCGTGACGTCTGACCTGCGTTTCTTCCAGGCTCTTTTGTTTGTGAATTACACTCAAATATTGCATCGTTTTGAATCGTTTTAATTGCCCCGTCAATTGCAACCGAAAACCAACTTATCGAGAAGCTGGACTGAGGTTTTCAGGTAGGAACTCTGGTTGTAGATTACTGACAAGTTTAGTATCCAATCAGAAACCGCTGGATCTTAAAGCAGACGACTGTTCGAGACGAGATTCCATTTTCCCGCCAAAAAGAATTTTCCCGCCAAAAACAGATTCCATCAGCTGCCGATCGTCTGCAGAATGCTTGCGGTTTCTCAATGCAATTTTGGGAGTAAACCATTGCGGCTTGCTTGGGAATTCTCTTCTTATATCATACAGAAGGAAACTAACGAGGACCACTGTTTATATTGGACAAATGCAGGCCAGAAATCAATAGTAACTTAAAAGACCAACAGAAGCTGGTACTATTGCTTGTTGGGCGATAACATTCGACGTCTGCATCATGTTGGATGGAAAATATTTCCACTCCATCGTTCTTAACTAAGTTATCATCTCGGTCGATGCTATGATCAGATTCATGGCCGAAAATTCATATCTAGCCTTTTTCATATTTAGCCTTACTCCTGAAGTATTTTTGACACAGTATTATCTGATACTATGATAATCCTTGAAGAAATAGTATGCGATATATATAATATCACTGTGATGTTAACGCATCATTCATTTAGCGTCTCAATAAAGGTTTTCCCCACTATCTTCTGAGGATGTGTCCCAAATGATTTGACCAGTGGTATTCTGATGATAAAGGCTGAATCCCCTGAACTCCTGATAGGTATCTGGATTAAGATCTCATGGGCAAAACGATGGGCTCTGCGTGACGTTGTGAAAACCCTCAAATACATCCTTTTTTATTGATTCAAATTGATAGGAATGTTAAACAAGCTAAAGCGTACCTTACCCCATAAGATCACGGGAAAAGGTAGCGTATTGTACATTTTTCTGTAGTGGCTACAGCATGGTGGCAACATGGCGTAGTGTCTTTTATCTCACCCCTGGTATTTTCCCCATAGACTTAACATGGGGGTATTCATACTCGATGCCCATGGAGTATTGAAAAACAACTCACTTGACCATGATACCACACACGTTAGCCAATTAGTCAGTGATAGTGCTGAGACAAAATCTGAACCGCACTAGATCTGTTGCTGCTGAAAATATGCCATTCGTTTTTGTATGCTATGTAATCTCACTCGGCTTTGCCTTATGACTCCGCAACCAAAACTCATGGCGTACTTCCAGTGGCTTTGGATCTTTTAGAAGGAAACTCACGAAATGGAAATAACTTCCATATTCCACCCACTCTGACTGACTGAGTAATTCACGAAGCAAAGCTGGGTGAATTACTCTGCTGTCAAATGAGGTGGGTTTCTGATTTGATCTCACCCCGTATAACATAATCAATCACTAAAATATACCACTCAATTAGCCATTGAGTATTGGGCATTATCCCACCCCTGGTACAGGTTGTGCCATTGAGTTAACGTTGAAAGAAAATATGCAACGCTCACCTACGTAAAGTTACAGTACTACGCCATGGTGGTGGCAGAGATACGTAGCAACGCAGCAACCAATGAACGTTGAGTTTTAAATAATAGTTCCGGCGCCATTGCTTGAACCACACTGGCACAAACATGGAGAGCGACAGTTATCTATCGGGAGTAATGGCTGGTGTATAATTATATTATTGCTTAAAATTGACTGTAAGGTCCATGTTTGGGGTGAGATAAAAACAGAACCGCTTTCGAAACGTATTTTGAACCACAACGCTCACTCGTTTGGATGCTCAGTTTCTACGCATCCAAACTCGTGGCGTAGTGGTTCAAAATATGTTTCTAAAGACAGTTCTGCTTAACACTAGCTTCCTGTCCATAGAGTATGAGATCGTAACGTTAAGCCTATGGAGAAAAATACCGGGGTGAGATAAGATGCGGTTCCTTAAGCTTCTTGGTTTTCGTTCTAAATCAGATCAAGTAAAGTTTCTAAATTTGTTACCTACTGGGGTGTTTGCTAAAACCTTTCGCTACAACTGAACACAGCTGTTCAAATCATGAATCAAGATCTCAGCCTTTATCTACAACTAAAGAGAAGAGGTTAAAGGTTTAGGTTAAAGCAAGAGAATCTATTGAGACCAACGACGAACCGTCCTTATAGGGCGAACTCAAAGTGGGCTGGAACTACAGAATGCCACAGAATAGAGTGAGCTCTGGCGCACACCCAACATCTAACCTACTTCAGCCTACCCTCTCCTCACCGGGTCAGCAGCAGCCTCAGGGCATAGCGGGCAGAGGGAACCTTTACTGACAGCCCGTGACCTGGTCATGGCACCAATGTAGTGATGGATCAAAAACACATTTTGCCGCAGGAGGGGTGTGGCTAACCCCGGACCTCTCCCTGTCCACGAGGAACATCCCCGCTTCTATCAGAGATAAGAGCAGGCGAATGCTGGAGACGTTTCATCTACGTCAGCCCGGCATTGCCAAACAAACATTCTCGTCTCTATTATCCACTGACATCGGAGTTGGCTTGCAGTATAGGAAACCCAGATAAAACCATTCTGATACCGTCCCCATACTCGTAACTTGAAATTATGTAATCTCTATTATGCAATGTCGCTTATCATTGGAACCCTGAGGATAACAGGAAAGTCATTGTGAGGCAATTTACTGCCTTGGGAAATGGATTAGAGGACCCCATGAATGGCTTCCCATAGATACGTATCCCATCGTTAATTCTAGAATGTGCCGTGGTGGAATACCTGCTACATGCAGAACGATGTTTTTTTTCTTAATAAAAAAAGAAAGGAAAAGGTTCTTACATGTACAAAATTTCCTCAATGGGAGCTATCATGTGGCTGGGCCTCCTTTGGCGCGTATCTAATTCTTTATCTTCCTATTATCCCTGCCTTTTCCTGGTATCATTTGTAGGAATTAGTAAGATCTCTATCCCAAACCCTTCCGATCACATTCCTTCATATATTGTAAGCTTTGAATCCTTAACAGAGTTGATAGTCGATTTGTGTGTGAGTATTGCGGAGTATTTTCTGATCAAGTGCGATACATTATGATACCAGAGGGAGACACTATTACACTTCACGTGGAAAACGATGAGGAACATACTCAATATGACAATGGTGTTTCCCTTATAAGGAAAGCAGGAGGCAGTACTTATTGACTGATCATCACGCCACTTAAAAGGTACAGGGCGATGATATGACCACTTAGAGGAGGCCTTACTTTCAATCAGCATGTCAGGAAACCGGCGAAGTCGTGTCTAATTATTCGTAGTAGGAAGCTAGAATACCTGTCTCTGGTGGAATGACTTGTAATTAGGATTTTATAGAGGTAGCTGAAAGTGAGTGTCCCTCTACCAAACTGTATAAGATGCGAACGTAGAGTGTATGGAATAAAGGGAAAAATATTTATAGAGTAAACGCCTCGTTCCGTATTCCCCGTTAATGTTCATCTCGTTTTGTAGCATGTACGGCATGGTCAGGACGTTCTCTATCTATTATATACCCGTAAATGTTGAAATTTAACCAGAACTTACTGTAAATACAAGAATTACGACGAATTCGTAAATCCACTGATAGCGCAAAGTCGTCAGTACACTCTTATACGGGTATAAGAGTGTATTGTTCAACGTGTGCAATTCACATAGCAACGTGCGTCAACGTGTTCAGTATACATAGCAACGTGTGTTAACATGTTCAGTATACATAGCAACGTGCGTTGAACGTGTTCAGTACCTGGTGCAGTATAATATTTATACGTTATACGGCGAAACGGTGCGTATTTACGATATATACGTCATGGGTATATAATAAAATGCTCTACCGCTCCACACTAAATGAAAGGCTTTACCCATACAACATGCTACACCAGTATGCATTACCACTACAATGCAACTACACAAGTTTTAAAGCTATCTCGGTTGCACCAAAACGGGGCATCATTACAGTAAGCATCGTTATACATAGATCTAGGTTAGTGCCCCCCCAAAAAACTAGAGACCCAATTACTATACGCTGCAATTTAATCACTCCGAGACCTAACGAGATACATTCAAATAGAAGGACCTTGAGTGGAATACTATGAAAGTCAATTAGTTGATCTGGCGCCTGGGAGAGAAATGTAGTAGAGACTCTACTCTGACCAATTAGGCTAGGTTCCATTAATTGACGTCACAACCCCCAATTCGTTGAATTGTATATGATAATTCTAGTTCATTATTTATGAAATTCACCTATATATACTTGTAATTTATTAAAGCTCCTACAAGCGATCAGATGAACTTATTGGCTTTTATAATCTTCTACTCAATGTCTACATACTTTTATTTGAATTTATCCTGTTAAGTCTCTGTCCAATTCAATGGTAGCGTCCTCTAGGATAAAAATATAGTAAACCTCATATTTTCAATTTATGTTTTACATTATGTAACATCTGTTATTGTTTTATACTTCTGTGAATAATAAGACAAACCTTGTGCCTCGTGTGGCCTAATCTGATCCGGGGGACCTCCTGGGAGGCGGTTCAGGGTTCCAATGAGGTCAATAGGTCACACCGAGCAGTCCTGAGCTGCAGGCCTTCTCCTGAGCGAGCGACTCACAAATGAAATTACCCAGAGAGGGTAGGGCTGTGTAGGCGGCGCCACCAGCGATATCAGACCTAAGCGGTCATTATGTCCAGCTGGGATGGAAAATTTAATACCCTCCAGTAGGTCCTCTAACTTCCAGCGCCTATTTCAATCCCTTGAGGAGTTCGGGTTATATCAGCTCCTAAAAGAATGCTTGTGCGACCCACGGAGTAGGGATGCTTAAGCATCATGGGCGGATATTCTCGGTGATTTGAAACTTAAAATTCATTCTGTGCTATGAGTGATCACTACCTTGAGCTCGGTTTGATTAGTAGATGGTTATTGGTTACAAAAAATGATATGTAAAAACGAATATGTAAATGTAAGGAATTAATGCTTTTTCATTTAAGCATATCTATTTCCATACCTATTTACCCACCAAAGTCAGTATGTCTTACAATCATATTACCTGCTCAAAACTACCATTCACGGCACACAAAGTCATCGCAAAGGTAGTCTTCTAACAACATAGAATTACATCATTGCGATGACATATTAGTAATATGGGGTACTATACCCTTTCTGCAAATTGCACTTTTCATTGATATACAACAAATCATGAACATAATATTACAATTCAAGACTTCAAATATCAGATAATTACTCTACTTAATGCAAGACGACGGTAACCCGGATGTACCATTCTACATCCGGGTTCATCGTTCTGGGGACGCTGATCGCGCTATTGTCACATCCGGGTGCTTAGCAGGTCTAAGAACACCGCCCAGATCTATACCATTAGGAATGCTAGTGAAGTGGCAGGCCTTTTGACACACACACGCACACACACATTTGTATAGCGAGAGAGCTTGGAGTGGTGTTTGTATCTCGTCAAAAATACTACTCCCAAGTAACAATATTGTCCACACGAATATACTTTTCTAGAATGGGCGGTGGCTGCATGTATACATTCTAGTGAAATAGATGAAGACTGTATGTATGCAGTAAGTGTATCGGAATTCTGCCACACCTTTCTCTAATACGTGGGGCTGAACTAAAAGCTGGAGATTTCATTGTACCATTTAAAAAACAACCTTTCCCAATTGTAATGTTTCTCGAGAACTTTGATTGTTCTGGGCAGTCTGAGTGTCAGGTTGCCATAACACTTGAGAATGCCTATAATTGGAATGGCATTCTCTGATGACCACTCATAGAATAAGATTTTTACCGTTTTCATCATTCCACACAGTTTGTGTGATCATTTAAGGCTTCTAGACTTTTAACTGAATGACACTCATCAAATACGTACAAAGAAATTTATGTATGTCGAGAAACAATTCAGGAACCTGTATACATAAACTAACATGAGAGCTGCACAGTGAAATTAGCAACGCCACTTAAGAGATTGAAATGATAAAATGTATGTGAAAGATGATAAAAACAAGAAAGAGATACTAGAGGGAAACTATGTTCCGTGGGGAATAAGTCAAAATTACGAGGTAAGGGTTTGAAAAATTACTGCCCAAGGCGTAGCCGCGGGCAGTAATTTCTCCAAGCCTTACCGAGTAACTTTGACTTATTTCCACTGGTACGTGGTTTCCCTATTCCTATATACCTTCAATTGTCGGCTAATATCAATAAAAACCGAATGTATCTGAACGTCAACCTGGGCAGTAAACGTCAACCTGGGCAGTAAACGTCAACCTGGGCAGTAACTTCAACCTTGGCAGTAAACAAAAGTTATTCCACCCACAACAGCGTTAAGTAAGCATAGGTTGTTCGCTCATATGTATATAGGAATAGGGAATTCGCAATTCACGGCGATCGAGCTGTCAGATAACACTTCATGATTGTGTGATAAGGTAAAACTATGTCAACCTGTAAGAACCCAAAATAATCAAGCTAGAAACAGCAGCTTCAATGAATACATAGTACACTAATTTGTACTATATACATGTGCCTTCTACAAAGAATTAAGTATAATATTTTTGTTCTTTTTCAGAGCCTGGAACACCTCAGCTAACTAGGTCGAAGGTCATCAAGATCTGAGATATTTGGGTCAGACACCGTTCTCCAGGGGTTACCTGGAAGTATCTGACCACACCTGGCCACAGTTTGCCACGCCTAACCACACCTGTACACACCTGTGCTACCTGGCATAAGTCAACCAGAGAAATACAGCACCAAAAGAAGCAGCGACTGAAGTAGGCGCGGGAGGACGAAGCCACGATGACTTCCATCGTGCATTATGCGTAAGTTTACTATTTTCTATCCATGTTTGGACCGTGTAAATTAACTTATCTGTGATATCAGATACGCCACTACGGGACCTCCGGAGGTGGAGGGAACTGGGTTTATGATAATGATGAATTTGAATAATACGTATACTATTTGAATAATACGTATCAAAGGGTAATAAGCGACCAATGAAATATTTCAAGATTTCCTCTGATGTGGATTACCAAATATAATCCTTTCCTATTAAGTATCCTCAAATGTATTTTCAAGTATCCCAATAATAAATGAATATTTCAGGATGTCTCAGAGGGTCTTCTTGCCTTTTCTTGCTTCCCCGATAGTCTCCCTGGAATACAAGTTATCCTGTAATGAATTTAGAACAGCTTTACCATGGCCTCACTCAAGAATGTCAAACCTCACTGATATACGACTATGATGTATTATTCTATATTTATCATACAGCCGAATTCCTTTTTATCATATCGTAAAATGGTGTAAAAACAATGTCGAGTGAGCGTCCAAACTACGGCGATGTATCAGCGTACACGTGCCGTAAAACCGTATATGACGGAGGGTGCCGTACATAATATATACTGTACGGGGAGCAGCGGTATGTAACTACCAAAAATACGTCCACGGATATGAAACATACAAATATTTCTATTAATTGATTTTCAGATATCTATCACTAATCAATTCTAACAAAAAGGAAATAATATAAACAGTTATTGATCAGATTATTCCGTAATATATATTCAATGTTCGAAATTTAACGCAAACAGCTGAAAATTGCAGTAAATAAATTCTGATACGTGTCATGAGAGTTATCTATATTTATGGATAAGTGGGGTCGGCTAGAACATGAAAATATATACCAAATAAGCTGACACAAAGTAAACAGATATCTATGATAGTATTCATATATCTAGGTTGTCGTTCCTGCATATCAGGAAATGTCCTTTTTCCAACGCTATTTCGTTGATATTATGCTGGGTCCTGGGACAAATACAATAATAGGAAACCGATTCCATTTGGTAAATGATATTCAATTCGTGAACTACATTTTAAAACTAATTTGATTCGACAGTTTTAGAACGAAAATAAGTATCAATACGTAGAGGATTTCTGATCGGCAATACAAAAAAGGACTGTAAAGGGACAGTACATTGCCCATAAGTAGCGGTAATATTGAGTACAAGACGCGGCTAGGGCCGTGAGCTACCAGCACCTGGGCAAACAAACCCTTTATCGCCCACCGGAAGATTTCCTTTGTGACCCTTGTCGGCGAGCTCCTTTCAGTGGGCCGATCATAATCGGGTATTAAATATTTCTCGTGCAGATCCAGTGAACTTTGCTTTATAATGTAAAAGATGAAACACAACCGGAAGTGCACACATAGACGTGTACATCGGGCCATAAAGGTTCCGATTTCCATAGAGGATACACGGATGGTAGATATTGGTTACACACTGGCCCCTGCGCCTCTGATCCCAATGGTTTCCGCCGATCGCTCTGCTCCGCACCCATCTTTTGTGCGGCTGTGTGTTTAAGGGTAGCGGTAGGTATATAGCCACGTGAGTGACGTCACTGTTGGTGGTGTGTAGCCTGTTTACAGAGGGAAATACCGTCGTCTGCTTCCCGTGGCATACAAAGGGTTCCATTAACAGGCCGATATAGATTACGCCCGTGCTACTAGTGGCGCCGTCATAGGTAAACTCAGGAACTGGCTCGATAACATGATTTGAACGCGTTCTTCTAAGATCAAACGTATGGTATGAGGATGAAAATAAAGACAATTGTGCAGAGAAATGACCAGGAGTTTAGCTGTATCAAGATGATGATGTCAATGGAGCTGATGTCGTTACAAATTAACTCAAACAAGTCCACTGCAGTCTATCACCACTTGATAACTCCAGAGTGGCTCTTGCATCGAAAATTAATCATTTCTCGTGAATGATGATCGGGTTTGGATGATTTGAAGATGTTTGGAACTTCGACTTGACTTACCGGGGATGACTTGCTCATATCTCCCGATGCTATAACAGTTGGTGCCCCACTGCTACACTCTATTCAGGAATTCTGTGGCCGACATGCAAGCCAGTCTTTACTAGCTGCTATGGAGGTAATTCAAATGTTACCCTTATTCAGGCCATCATTTCAATACTTACATTGTTTTATATAACTTGCCCGTGTCTCAAGGTATCGGTAGTTTATTTACTTATATATTGCATCATTGTTATCATTGTTATTCATGTATATCATATTTTATAACATGCCCTTGATTTGGGTATCGATTGTGTATTTTACTTAAGTGATATATCATTCACCCCTGATACAAAGTACGAATTTACTATACTACTTACATGTTTCTAAAGTGGTGAACCCACCGAGCTACCGATGCACGCCGACGCGCCTTACAACGTGCTCTAAAACACACACTTGCATTGAATTGAATTGCCATCGGGTTGCGTCGGGTCTGAATTCTGCGTTTGGTGTTGGTGAGCTCCAGGCCTTAGTGATGGCGTCCACCTTTTAGGATAGAATTTCAAGACCTCCCAATGCACTACAATAGACAAGGATGCCGGACCTTTCTCTGCTTCTGTTGTTAATAATATCCATCAAATCTAAAAAGGAATTGTCATCCTCATAGATACGCTAGGACATTAGATCCAAACGAGTGAGTTACTAACGATAATTCATTATTATGGTTTGATAACTGAGAACGTTACTCTCCTTTGATCCTACAAATTTTATCACGTATAGATCATAGTAGGCACATGTACTTTAGGACTCACTGACATACCCTGGTGTCATGCTGTTCAACCATATACATCCACATCAACAAACTGTCAAATAGTTAAGTACCCGGCATACTTACCAAGTACTGAAGGGGAATTGATGTTCCTATGATTCAAGGGTACTACGTTTGTACCCGAGGATACCAGGGACAAGAAAGTAGTCCCCTCGGTGAGTGGGAATTGTACGATTGCAACTATTGGTCGATCACCACACCGCCTCACTCCAATATCCTCAAACTTCATCCTCTTCACATAGTGGCCTTCTCAGCCCCCACCATCATTGTTCGTGGCGCCACCGTGCGGGGAAACGGAGAACCAGGTTCATTACCACGTAACGAAGTACGGCAAGGCACGTAACGAGGCACGTAACGAGGCCTTAACGACACTAACGACCAGCTAACGACATTTTAACACGTGTAACGAAGCCGCATAGTGACCATTGAAAGGCCAGCTTTACCCCACCCGCACCAGGTGGCACCACTAAAGGTTCCCCTGGTGGAGGAGGCGTGAACTAGGTTTTCGGGGCCCACCTGGCCACAAGGGGGCGTCAGCTGCCTCTCCTGCGCCTGCGCGGTAACGTGATTAGGGAAAAGCCCCGCAAAGGATGCTGGGTAGGGGTGGAGCAGCGTCTGAGGAGACCTAAGGGGAGTGGGCCCTCTGTGACTGGACAGTGCACACCGACTGGGGGCGGTGGTGCTATGGGGAAACGTATCAAAAGGAATTGTATTCAAGCCATGGCTAGTGATTGTAGTCATCAACCACCTGCTTGGAAATAGACTATTGCTAATCCTATCATACATCAAAAGCCATACCCTGCCCTGAAATGATATGTCTCCTTCCCATTGTCGGCCCTATGTTTCACGTATGGTGCACACGACACGTTAAAGGATTGCATGATGGTTGGGTTGCCTTGAAATACAAGTTACTATTAAATAGTTAAATACATGTTCTCTGTATTGTATGAGATTGTATTATGAGAAAACGTGGTTACTGAGCCCGTACAGGTGGCCGTTCGAGGTCATTTGATGAAAAAATACGGCCCGACGCCGCAGGCGGGAGGGCAGTATTTTTTCATCAAATGGCCGAGAACGGCACCCGTACGGGCTCAGTCACTACGTTTCCTTATTACTATACACCTCCAACTCATTTAAAACGCCGTTTCATGACCTTCCCTGCACCGTGGTTAATGCCCCTGTTCCTGTACAAAGCTAATAACATTCACTACGGCCCACTAGCGGCAAAAACCCGGCAACGATCGATGTGTAGCAACAGATGACGCTGTAACTTCAGCTCCCGTAGGAATTAAGCAATGAAATTTTGACACGAGTATGGCACATATATAACCTATAATCGTACTAAATATAATGAAGATCGGTCACTTTAAACCGAAGATATCGGCGTTTGAATACGGCAACTTCGACATTCACTGAGCACCGGGAGGTGGGAGGGTGAAAACCCGGCAACTGCCGACGTGGAGCGGACTATGAAATGTATGACACAGGACGAACTGGAACTCTGGTAGCCAACGTAATTATGACGTCGACAATGCGGAGCGGCGGAACGGGAGGCGATCGGACTTGTTGTTATCGATTAATGTCATATGTTTCAGCTATTTAAACGGTTTTACGTGAATGTCACCCGTTGACTACCTCAATATTTGGACAATACATACTTCCAGTTTGTACGGGTAAGGCTCAGTATGTCTCTCAAGTTATGAATGGGAGAGAACCGCCATTTTTTTGTTTCTTTTTGACACGGACAATGCTCTCGCTCTGTCGCGATAATGTACGTTAGTGCGACGTAGTGTCTGTAGCAGCGGGACGTACGTATTTACATGCTTAAGCCTATGGGAATCACTACGTCCTACTACTCGGCGGGCCCGAACGTGATTTATACTATATGCCTAGCAGCGGGTAGTAACCCATAGACGTTCGCCTATAGGTGTATAGTAATATAGTAAAAGCAGCATCAAGGAAGCATACTCTATGTATGTGTATGTGAACAAGGCCCTTTAGATGAGTACAGGCCAGCAGTGGGTTGAGATTTCAACAGAGATTTCAACAGAAATGAAAACTATGGGAACTGCCTACGCTCCTGCTTAAACGAGTAAAGAACTGTGTTGAAATCCATGGAATATGTATATGTCCCAAACTGAAGTAAATAAAGAGAAGTGATTGAAATCCTGTTCATTATTTTTCGTTGAAAGCACACTAGATTTGGGGATGATGTACATAATTATAACTTAAGTCCGGACTGGCATTATCAAAATTTATTCAGAGAAAAATTCCAATGATGTGCAGTCTGAGTGGAATAATGCCGAGGGCATAAAGGCATGATTAAAACAAAGCCCTAACAGGAGATGATTGTTCATCGGTGTGGGTGGGTGGGTTCAAAAACCGTCCTGCGCGTCTGTGGACGGGCAGATCTATAGTTCATTTGATAGCCGCTTGGGGTAGATAGTTCTGGTGTAACCGGTAGAGGGCGTAGATGTAGTAGTCCTGCCTCTGTAGAATTACAGAGAATTTACAATTCTCCACAATGTAGGGGTCAGGGTAGTCGAGCAGCGTTTGGTTCACTTTACGTTAGGTGGCGCGAGTGCCGATCCCCGCTGTGCGGTAAGGCTGGTGGACCTGTGTATGCAAATACTACAGGGTCGCCTGTTTTAAGTAACTCAGTCAGTATATAGGCTGAGTCCACAGCAGGTAGACAGGTCTTCTTGTGGTGCCTCTCAGTCGAGTGAACGCCTGGAGCCTCTGTATTGGTTAGGTTTCTCCAGAAACCTTTCAACGGTGAAGAGACCCAAATCTCTTCCCTTGCACTACTTGGGGCCTCGCAGCACCAAGGAACTGTAACAACAGGTATCAATAACATCTGTATACCTGAAGTGTCCAGAGTCTGGTTTTCTGTTCTAGGTAGCAGGTACCGCATCTCCCCAGCCTTACCTCGGAACATTCCGAACCAACCCGTGCGGAAGCGGTAGCACGGGGTAGCGACTTGTCTCCCCCACTGGTGAGGTAGAAATACCCTGGAGAGTGAGAGGACACTCTCAGCGAACCAGTGGCCCGTTACAATTCTAAGAAAAGTAAACTTTGAGACTAGTCATCCATGGCAGCCAGTTACTGCGATCTCAGTCTGAGAACTGATTGAGACGGAAGTCAGGGTATTCATTTTTTCAATCCTCGTATGTCATGGATGAGAAATGTTGACCGCATGCAAACATGTGGAAACTTGTTCGTTTGGTTTAAATGATGGAGTAGCTCGCCATGTTGACTGGGCTGGGTCCCGCACCTTGTGATATCTGAGCCCAATAACCAAATCATAGCTTCTTTCTAGAGACAAAAGAGAAAATTGACTTGCAGGCTTGATCTTTATCCTCATTACGGTCACGCAGTCAGGCACGATCGTAAACACGATCGTCTCCGTTGGGTAGACGACATTTCAACGAAGAGGCCATAGGAAAACAACTCGAAATTACCATAGTAAACACACAGCTGTAATTCCCTTATTATCGCCCGACTCATTGCTCCGTCGGCGTCAGCCAATCAGATCGTTTTATTCCACGCTACTATTCCAAGTACGGCACGGTCACGTGATCCGTGAGAGAAAGCGCGATCAATTTCCCCGCGCGAGGAAAATAAAGCCGCAACAGCAAAATCTGGTCTGTTCCGATACAATTGCCGTTTGGAATGCTAGGAAAAGCAAACTGCATCCGTAGTGGACTCTCTGGAATGATATCACTACCGGTTAAGTATATATCATAGGGCATCAAAGCAGCACTGAACAATAATACTACATTTTATATTTCTCCCTAACAAAGGGAGCTCATGGTACAAATTACGATGCCTTATAAACATTCTTCAAAGATATTTCTGTTGTCTTCTGCTTTAAACCTGAGGCCTTAGCCAAGGTCGGGAAGTCGAAGTTGGAGGCAAAATCTATCCCGTCTGCCATCGTGTCAAGCATAAGTGCAGGGAGCGTGTTGACTGAGAGGGCGTCAGCAGGCGAGTGACTCAGAAGGTGGATGTCCGAGCCTGACTCTGCTCCATGGGAGTCTATGCCTCTGCTCCCCCGGTTACCTTGTCTCCCATTTAAACCTCTCTCTCTCTTTCTCTTCTCTCTCTCTCTCTCTCTCTCTCTCTCTCTCTCTCTCTCTCTCTCTCTCTCTCTATATATATATATATATATATATATATATATATATATATATATATATATATATGTATATATATATATGTATATATATATATGTATATATATATCCGAAGCGGATACACACTATATATATCTCCATCTCCATCAATCTACATCAGGGGTCAATATCGGTGTGTATCGGCGTGCATCGAGAGCTTGGTGGACACCCCTCTCAGACACCCTTGCATTGGAAGTGAAGCTCATCGTCCTTACTAGTCCCTCGGCGAATTTCCAATCTCTCGTTTCCATTTTGAAAAATACAACATCTTGTTAGTAGCCTCTGATAATTATTAGTCTAATCCATTTGAGTGATCGGGAATTGATTAGAAGTGAAATCTTATCAGACCTTCACCATTCATGTTATCTTCAGCTACGTTCATAGCGGAATGAGTCTAAACATTCTTTTACTCGCAAAGCTTACCAGCATATTGATTCTTTCATAAAGACAGCCATCAATATAATTAGTTCCAATTTGCCGGCTTTTCTGCCAGGAGAAATGAGGCGATATTAAGAAACTGGGTCAATCCTGAGGCCATCTTGTTTTGATTAGCCAAAGGGAATGAGATACGAAACCTCCTGACCATTTTAATGAGAAGAGTGTCTCAGTGTTTCGTTCTGTTAATTGATTTCCAACGATAATAATTCATTTTATATTCTAAAGCAAGAAAGCATAAAGATTGTAGATAGACATTTTTTCATTGTTTACGATTCTGTGTAATGGTAAAACTTGGAACCAAATTCAAGAGTCATCCTAGTTGACCTGATACTTCGACTTGGGACTTTTCCTCCTTATAATGAATTAGCATTTAAGGCTTACACAGGGTGAAATGATCTAATAGAGGGAATCTTTCCAAACAAAGGTATCCCATTGATGAGGCGGCCCCTTTAACGGGGTGACCTCTGACACGTGGTCTGTCCTAACGAGGGGTACCCCTACAAGGGGTGTCTCTCTGAAGCGGGCTTTTCCCGTACATGAAGTTTATGTTGGTGGAGAACCAGTCCGATGATAGGAAACTGTCGGAAGGTGGAGCACATATGATATCTCCTATAGCCTCCTTATTGACTATGGCCGATTTCTCGCCGACTTACCGCGTTTACCCGAGCTGGGAGCCAAACATCACCAAGGCTAATCCCACCAGGACCTCTGCCGACCCCTTCCTTATCGTCCACATTATTTGCAGATCTTCTCTGCCCGCTGCGGGCTTGCTGACAGAAGAGCGGGCTTTATACTCCAGTAAGGATGATTTTAGTATCATTGCGCCACTATAAAAAGAGAGCCCGCCATCGTCTATGCCGTTATACCGCTTCTTAATGGAATCATGGAGACTCTCTGATAGCTTCCCATCATACATTTAAAGCACCACGTGACCCCGGATGCTCATCGCTTGAGGATCATTCACTGTTTTCCTTAGTCTTCTCTCTCCACTTTGATTCTTCAATGTATTTATCATACTATATTTTTTCAATGGTTATTATCAGATTCGTCCCATTTGATATTCATTGGCTCATGCACATTGCATGAAATCTCATCAGATTCCTCTGCTCTCAGATTATTCCCTTCTTTCTTCATGATAGTTTCTTTTCCGTTTAGCTTTTATCTTCAAATTGGTCTGTTTCCAAAACACGGCTAGTTATCCCTGAAAGAATCCCCTGCATTTGACTTCTTCTTTTATTTACGTGATTTCCACAACTCCCTCCATTTTCTATCACTCTTGCTGTATTTTCATAACATCGAATTTCCCACTCTTCATATTTAGTCCTGCATCTTCTGCTGTCTTTCTACTATTTTTATTGACTTCTCTGTCCAACCTCTCCATATTTTCTTTCAACAAGCCTCCCCTTTCCACCCTTTATTCTCTTTCTAACGGCTCTCTCACTTTCCATCTGACTTCACATTAGAATCTATCTGTTCCATCCGCCTTTCTCTCCATCCCCATCAATACCTCATTCAGTGTTTACAGATTGCTCCGACCTTCCAATGGGGAAAGAGGCAAAGTAAGAGAGATTCCTCCTACATATGGGTCTCACGTTCAACACGTGACCATAATGAGATCTCGCAGTATCACGTCCGGCAGATAATATCGCGAGATTGAGCTGCTTCCGTCAATATCATCATGCAGAGCAGAATGGTTGTTCCGGAAGAAGAAGGAGGCGGGGGGTATGAGGCAGATGAGTGACAATATCCACCACAATTTCCTTAATGGAGTGATTGAGTTCACTATAACCAGCAATACATAGTTTGACATGGAGTATGCCTTAAAACACATTGTCTTCTTACTTACTATATAACAGAGTCCACGAGCCATTATTGAGAATGTAAGGATCGTAGCTTTTATTCAGCCTTTCTACATTGGAAACTTAGCTTATTTGTAATAATCATTGTGTAATCACACCAGTGAACCATTGAAGGTGTTGAATGTAAGGATTTGACCTTTTTTGCTCCGAAAAGCTGCTATGATGGAGATACAGCCATAAATTTACCCCCCCCTCCAACAAAAATGATAGAGGGAAATGAAAATTGTTAGTTCCTTTATTGGGTATACTTTTACATATTGCGATATCTTTTACTATATAATTTTCGACAGGATACCCTCAAGATCTGTTATGATGTGAAGGACGTTGTATATATATGACATGTATGTATACAATGTACTCCTGTAAAATATATTTATATTAATTCAGTACTTCATAGCAGGTCTCTCTTGATTTATGTCGAGTATCAGATACGTCTGAAATGCCTCAGAGTCTGTTAAAACAGGAGACTGAGTTTGTCATTTAGCGTCCCACACACTAGATAGCTATCACCAAATACGTCAGCGGTAGCAGTCTAATAACGGGGTATTGTCTTATTTATCAACCATGGAGATATCACTTACTTGATTGCACTCATGGATGGGAGTTGTTATCCATTGTCCAGCGTTATGAAAAGATAACAATGGAAATATAATCTGCATTTTCATGATGACCATGCCATTTGAAAATCCTATTCTACGTCAAGCAATTTAAGTCATCGCATTCATGAAACGGGAAGTCAGAGGTCCTACACAGCTGGAGGTGTTTCAGGCGGGTTACTGTCACATCTCTGAATATTTCATTTTACAATACACATGGCGCCCTCCAGCGTAACAGGGTGAACTACTGGGCAAGGTGGCGCTGCAGTCGCCTCGTTGTCACCTCATGAGATGCTGCCACCAGAGGTCAGTCTTTCATAACGCCCCCTGGCGGGCAGTAGTGGCGCCCCCTGATGGCGCGCCATGCCATTAGCTGACTGTGATAAACCACGGAGGGCACCTCCCACCAGAGGGCAGGTGTAAAGTCAGCTAGTAACCACCCGGTCTCAGTATGGAGTGGACACACTGGGCCCAGTGACACCCTGAGCTCAATGATTGGCCAGAATGATAAGACATTTACATAGATATGTAAATCAGTGTCTACCGCACATTGTCTCATACCCTTCTATTCTATTCCACAGGAACTTGGCTCTCTTTTGTTTGTTATATCTGGCGTTGGGTTTCACATGGGCTGAAATCAGTTGTTAGTCCAGGGCCGGGCGTCCACCTAGTTCGATAAAAATTCAGACCATACGATGCAGAATGTCCAAAATCGTAGGCTCCTTGGTAAGGTCTGTACCGTGGACAAACGTTTAACTGGGCACGATATGGCCCCGACCTGGCTATGACATAAATATGAATCAAAGTTACTGTATAACAGCCTTTTCAGAATGTTAAAAAATTCGATTTGATAAAATATCAGAGTGCGAAACTGATATACTGTATCGCTGCTGTGTCGGAACTTTGAAAGATTCTGTGTTGTAGTGTGTCGGAAGGCCTGTTTTAGTGTGTAGGGAGCTCAGTGGGTTCCTGGCCTAAGCTCGGCAAGTCGGTGCCGATCGCAATAGGGTCATTATTACAAAAAAGTAATCACGGTCCTGACACACCTCACGATCCACCTATGTAGATCTTGAGGTGGCGTTTTAATTTTCAGATATATGATTCACTATAGTTATAAGAATTAAAATTTCTGGTTCTATCCGATGAGTATTATCCAACTCACTTTGCATCCAGTGAACAGGGGCTCGTTGGATAATTTGGACGAACGAGACTTGGTCGCACCATATGTTTTAAGACAGTCTCGTTCAACAACCCTAAATTCTCATCCCGCACAAGTCTCGTTCACTACCATAATTCTATTCGCGTCGTCGAATAAAATGACATGGGGTCAAAATAGCAAAGATATGTTTATTATGGACTAGAAAATAAATTAATATTGTTAGAGGGAAATATCTGAAATATTTAATTAGATTCGTGTATAATTATAAATGACGAGATGAGTTACCCAAAACGCCACTATGTGGCAACACCTTCAGTGAATATGAACCCTCGCACGCACTGTCCTCATACAGCTCGTTTTGTCCTCATCAATGATCCATTTCAATTGAACTACACAAATTATGCAGGATCTTTCTACCTACTGAAGACACCTCTTTTACAACAAGGCTAGCCAAAGGTAGTCCATAACATCGTCTTCCTTTCAATATATCGTCACCGTGCTCGTCACAGACGATCCAGGGGCCGTTTAATGATCTAGGATCCCACATGTAGACCCTTTTTCTGTATGCCAAGGACACCCAGGGACGATGTAGGTCAACTCTATTCAACACTTACGGATGACCTTATGGACGGCTAGTGCTGCCTTAGCGAACAGACTTAAATATCACTAAATGATGACCCTTTTACGAGTTACAGAAAAGGGTCTTCATGTACGATCCCAGATTATTAAACAGACCCCTGGATAATTCAACGACCTCCAGGCACGCCTATAACTGCCTGTCTAGTGTCAAGTATGTTAACGAGCTATTTTTGTCTGTAGTGATTGGTCATGGCCAGCTGGGTACTCCTCTGATATACTAGAACAAAGGGCCTCTGCACCTTACCAATGTCACAGAGTTGGTATGCAGATAGTAAAGGGATAGTGTGTACAACACACTTAAATCCACTTGCTCTAAAACCGAGAAGTAGTTAGAGAGAATAGAGCTATAATCACTTTAAAGCGGGATTGATATGATGGGATTCGTGTATCTCACAGGGTGTATGTCTGAGACAAATCTTGCTGAGATTCTGTACTCGAACACAATCTCTTGGTCTAAACTGCAAGGTTCCATTTCCCTGAGACATGTTTTTCCCCTGAAATTGTTAGCAACATTTCCTCCTAACAAGGAACAGAATCTCATGAGATTTTGATCCCTGGGAGATACATGAATCCCACCGTGTGGATTCCGCTGAATCCAGACGACAATGCAGGTAGGCGGTCTGTAAGGGTAGGTTGCAGTATCAAGGGTGAACAGGGACCTGTTTCACTAGTTTCGTGACATGTCTGTGACACCATACAGACAGTGGGGTGGTCTAGTTTCGTGACAACACAAGTAGCTGCCCTTAGGGAAAGACAGGCCCCAAACATAAGAATTAGACAAATCTACACATCATGGGCCTGTTTCAATAGTTTCGTGACAAAAGTGTTTTTGTGAGATAATGATAATGTTAGTGTCATTGTTTGGTCAAGAAGTTTAGTGTAGTTAGTAATGGTAATGTAGCGGGCTGAGGCTAGGGTTGAGATAGTAATAATTTGAGGCTTGGTGATAAAGTGATGGTGACACAGTGGTGCACAAATAAAGGCGGTATTTGGGAGTTAAGACTAAGATGGTAATACCTGCTGGATTGGGAATAATGTATATATGTTGAGGTTTAGGTCAAAACACGTCTGGTTAGTAGAGTTAAGACTAAGATGGTAATAGTTGATGGATTTGGGATGAATTGGTCGTGATAGAGTGTTGTTAAGGTAAGGCCGGGTATAGTTAGCGGGACTATAGGGCAGTTGATAGTAGACAGTGTTGCAGCAGGGGAGGGAGGGGTGGCAGTCGTGGCACCGGACCTCCATGGCAGCTTAGACCAGGGTGTCGTCACCTGTGGCTTCCCTCCCTGTCCTGTTCCTGGCACACTGCCCAATTGTCCGTGTGTGTGTGTGGTTGTGGGGGGAGGGGGCGTGTCTGTATACCGGGGGTGATGGCCCTGTTAGCACTGTGCTTGGTCAAACTGCGAACCAGCAGATGCTGCCAAAACCACTGGGGAGGAGGGAGCTGGACGGTTCGGGCGTGCTTGGCAGGCAGAGGTGGTGGGGGGAGAGTGTAGTCGTGCTGGTGGGCTGGCATTGTCAATGCCCTCCCGGCTTGGATATCTAAACCGACGGGCGTGGGATGTTTCCATGGTAACCGTAACGCCAGAACTGGCTTCTCTTATCTCCATGGTAACCCGGGTTGGTCTCTCTCACTCTACTGAGGCTAGTTAGTGTAGGTGGCAGACGGTAGGTGGCGGTAGTGAGAATCTATACAGTGGTTCCTGAGGGTGATCGGCCTCATATTGGTAAAAGCAATTCATACTGAAGTTGCTCTAGAATCCGGATGTGGGGCTACCTTCGAAAAAAGACATACATGTATCTAATATAATGTTACCATATTAAGCCTATTTACAATAAGGGATCAATTCGTATCACTCACTCTTACTTCATTTTAATGAGGCTCAATCTACATGACTTGTGATTTTCAAATCTTGAACCATCAGAGACACAATCAATATGACAAGCGAACCCCAACTGCGATAAAAGAGTACATTACGGCTAACTCCTGACGTTTCTTAAAGGATCACCCAGGACCTAGATGTCTATTGGTCAGGAGGTGTCCACTAGTATTTCCATCCATTCTAAACCCATCAGAGTTGCTGGTGACAGTTGTAAGAGTAACAGAAACACCCCTCACTCCATAAAAGGTAAGAGTCAAGTTTCAAGCTGCTAGTCGGTACACCACATGTAAATATGTCGATCATTAGAGACCGCACCCGACGTGTGGTGCGTACCAGAAAATCACAGATTATAAATATTTAGACTATCAATTTGAAACAGGGATAATACTCAGACTTGTGGCCTTATTGAGATCCGATTCATTAGTCGTCGGATTTATGTTTGATGACTACAATAATATAGTATGAAGCTTTATCCAACAGGCTTGCAAGTTCAGTAACTCATACTCAATGGCCGATAAAGCTCTCCGGGTTACGAAGAAATAAGAAACATATTCGTGTTTGGTCTGTGTCCCCGTCCGCGATCTCGTTTGAAGCACCTCGGAATATTCGGTCAGCTAACGCCTCATTCATATTCCTGCATGCCCGAAACTGTACGGCGAAAGGGGACACATACCATTCATAAATTTATTTTAGAACTAGTGGAGATATTTTCATATTTACACTGCCCGAGCTGACTTACCAGGATGGTCTGTTCTGCTATATTTTGAAAGTTACGACCTAATGACAATACCAATAGTGGAAGACATTAATGTTAAACAAGTTATCAATGTAGGGACAGAGCGATGCCTTTAATTTGCTCTAAACTGCAGGTACCTCTCCTACTGATATCATATGAAGATAGCAATATTGACACTTCGCAAAAGAAATTGATCCAGTCCGATCTTGTGAGTCTATAGGGAATTCCGACCACCCCGACGGTTGCTTCCAGCCCCTCCCACCTCTGCCTCCTTACACAGCAAGGCTTTGTTGAAGATCCGATGAAATGATCTAAAAACGGTCTGTCAAGGATCAATGGGGCCTGGGACGAGAGGGAAGGGCATCGCGATCAGAACCCAACATGCTCGAAATCCAGTTCTCAAATGACCGTGTGAGCTGTCACTGATCAGAGAGCATTGTGTGTCGTCTGAGGCAGTGGGTGGGCGAGGTGGGGGTGGGAGTGTGAGGCTGGAGGGGGTGGGAGGGAGAGGCTGGTGGAGTGTGAAGAAGGGGGAGGGTGGAGTTAAAGAAGCTGCAATGAGGGATAGCATGGCGGGAGAAATGTTGCCGTGGAGTTGGGGTAGAATGCGGCGGGTGTGGAGTTGCTGAGGGGAAGGATATCTTATCATCATCATTATATAGCCATGGCTGAACATTCCTTAGCTACATATCAGTGCTACGTATATAATAACTATATGTTTCGCATCTAAGCCGGCGTTTAACTTTTTTTTTATTAAGATTCTTTGTTGATTCATTTAGGTGGTTATAAGTTTTTTTTGTGTTTACATGCACCTATAATTTCAACAAAGAAACAGCCATCAGCAAGCAGTTGGTTTTCATTGGCTGTAAGTTTTCACAGAATAATATAATTTCAGTATTTGAAGATATAACTGATAATAGGGAAACCGGTTATATGTGTCAGAATTCCGAAATCTCTCGATGATAGTCCTGGATATTATATAGCTTGGTCAATGCCTTGGGATACTCAGAAACCCTTACCTCAAAACTCCGTAATTCGGCCACCCTTAGGCCCGGCGTCCACAACAACCATAGTAATTCTAAGACCGATGCACTACAATGCATAATGTCTAAAACTATAGACAATCGGGAAGATCTGTATATTACACAAATGTTAAGACAAGGGACATCGGCGTTCGTCGTAATCGACTTTTAGGTAGATCATAAGGCATATCGTAGACGATTAGGAGCCCAGTGGATGATAGGCCTTAATCAGTTTCCCTAACGATGGCTTCGATATGATGAAGGAAGGTGGTCTTCACAAAGGTCTAAACCTCACAAAGGCAGTTGTAGACGTGGATAACTGACTGATTGCCAAGTGAGGTACAGCAAATGGCCCAGAGACTGGATAGGACCCAAAGCATTTAAAAAAACACAA
This sequence comes from Alentia gelatinosa, assembly GCA_950022655.1. Taxonomy (NCBI): domain Eukaryota; kingdom Metazoa; phylum Annelida; class Polychaeta; order Phyllodocida; family Polynoidae; genus Alentia; species Alentia gelatinosa. The sequence continues at coordinate 26,508,274 of OX465590.1, read as the reverse complement.
AAAACATGCTCATTCATATATTATGAACATACCATTTAAGCATATACGAACTGTGAGGCTAGGCGATATGTTACTCATAGCATGACAACAGGCGGATATACTCAGCCTGCAGGTATAGTGAACGGCTGGAAAGTTTATGGATATTTATATACAGTTTCAGGATCAATCACATGGTTGGAGAATGTACTAATCCTGTCCGCTCTTGTGTCGATGACTTCCCCGACGTGACCCTGTCTCCACCGCAGACTCCCTACAAAATGATACCTTTAAGAAGCAGAAGCAGACGACAATTGTCCCCGAGAGACCGGACGATCTTTCCCGCTCTTTTCTGCTCCTTGTCGTTACCATCCATTGACCCAATTTCTTGGGTAGCTGAACAGCGACGCGAGATAAATCAATGATCTTACAAATAACTCGTCATTTGAAGTAAGAGGGAGACCAAGCCAATATTGTTCAGGCTCTTCCTGAAATAGATTTTTAATATGTATACTCGCATGAAGAACTTCCTCCAGGAACAGCTACTTGCTATTATACCTGTCTTCTGAAAACCTGTTTCCTTATAAAACACAATCAATTATGCCTTCAATATTCCTTTAGTGATAAGATAGTTACCATCTGGTCTCAGGTAGCTATACGAGGTTTCTAACAGAAATTAATGCTTTATTTGAAAAGCAATCCTCCCAAAATAAACTAGTCGAATTTAAGTCATAATAATTCATTGGATAATCATATATCGAGATATGGGGGAAGTGATTAAACTTCTTCAGGTTTTTGTTACACGATTTCTGGAGTACCAATGGAAGAACCGACACTATATGTTTGATACGGATTTGCTCTATGGTGTGGGAGAGAGGTAAGGTGGAGAGGAACGGAACCCATGACTCTGCAAGGAGAGTGCAAGACGTCCAGTAAAGGGGCTGTTCCATCTGGCTGAATTCTAAGCCGAAATACGATTCTGATTATGTTTGGTTTACTATTCTGGTACCATCGGTGTAATGGAACTGGTGAGAATGGTGCCATCGACCACCATCGGCCACCGTCGGCCGCCGTCGGCCGCTGTCTGGTGCCCTGTTCTATATGTCCGACGCAGGCCAATTCTAGTACACCCTTTTCCCGCTAGGGTTTTTACTGGTGGTGCCTGATGCCTACCTTGTGACCTTGACCTCTGGTTTGTTAACTTGGAATGGTCTAGAAGTTAGATGGTGTATTGTTGCAAATAAAGGTTGTGTATCATGGTTATTTTGAAAATGAACATAACTGTAACTGTAATTGTGTCATAATACAGTGTACAGGACCCGAACTGTAGAACTGGGGTTGAGATTGCGATTGGGGAAGTCAGAGGTTTCTAACATTTTCGGGCACTATTGGCTGGCTGTCAGATAATAGCAGATACCACCAGATCGACGTTTTTAGGCTTGTTTTCATCCGGATTTGCCATGCATCAGCAGCAGATCGTTGCCGATGCTACCAGAACAAGGACGACGTGCAGTCGGTTATAAGGAACAGACCCTTAAGACATGTTAGTCAAGACCAAAAAATTGTTGTACCCTGGCAGAACGAACACATGGCGACTACCACATACAATTGTCTAAAACAATTCATATTATTGCATACATGATAGAGTCCACCAATTTCATTCCAATTCTTCCATTATATATGTCAGATACTGCTAACGCCATCCGTGGCTGGAACTGGAACTAGTGACGAACTAATCACTCGAAAAAAACACAAGATGTATTCTGCAGCTGCCATAGTCACCAGGTAAGACCACCGTGGCGCATGAATACACTGTTGTTTTTGAAGATTTTGAAGTGTTGCACAGAGCAGTGCACCATATTATGTTAGGTGTGTCGGAAATACACGTTGTTTTTGTCCTGTATATTTTCTGCCTTTAATCGCATGTTACGAGATTATTCGCTTTTGCTTCATACAATGCCCCAACCCCTGATATCAAAACATAAATCAAGGAGTTTAGAAAAAATAATTCTGTAGATGTAGGCAAGATATAATTGCAACTTTACGCATGACATTCGTTTTCTTTAGGTCAGATCATTGCTTAGTAATATAGAGTGATAACTAGCTGTAATTAATTGAATGATTAACAATAGTTGATATATCTAGACTAGACGCAATTAGGTAAAGTTTAGGTAATGTTAAAAAAACTATCTAAACTATGAAGATAAACTACCTACAGTTTAGCTACGTTTATTTTTTTTTTGACTAATAATGTTTTTCTAAAATTCTAACGTCTTTATAGTTTTTAGCTATCTCAATGTAGAATTGGAGTATCTTAAATTAAATAATTCTAGCACCTTTTAAATAAATATCCATAACAAAACCAAAATGAGTGTATTGTGATCATGAATACACTGAAGCTGTCAACAGGTCTGAAAATTTCATTTTCCGCACGTAGACTTCACACTAATTTCATGATTCTTATCCTGTTTCCTTGCTCTTTCTCCTCTTCTTCTTTACCTCCATCTTTCTTCCCTAAAGGACAAGGTTGGTAACATTTCTCTTCTATTTTTTCCAAGAATTCTTTTATCAATTATTCATAATAGCCTCAGTAGATTTGTTCACATTTCTTCTATCCTGATCTGTTTTGTGCTTTGATACAGTTTTTCATCCTAAAGACCTCATGGATATTTTATTACATGTTTTGGTTTTGATAATCAATTCTACAAACATGTATGAAATAGATGAATGTCAAAGTATCAATAAAGTGAACGGTGAACCAACACTTTATCAAGTGCCGAGTTAATGAGAAAAAAAGTTAAATTTGTTGACTCTTAAACGTTCTTAGAAGTAATTTACTGCTGGATTAAATCTGGGACGGAATGATAGAAAATCAAATAAACTTGATCATTTGATAATGCATCGTTCTGAAATAAATAACAGTGCCAATTCATTTCGATAGGAAACTTAACCCCTAGAACCTGATGAGGTGATAACTCTAGTCTCGTGAATTCGACTTTGATTCTTTAGTCGTATTTATAGGCATTGCACTTTTGATCTAATGGAAAATAGCATGAAGAATTATGACTACACTTAGTAGCTACAGAAAACCTTTGGGAATACAATATTATTCGTCCAAACTTGAGGTTACGATGCCCATTCCTTCAATCACAATGAAAAAAGAATACTTATAATGTGAAATCTAAGTCTCATACTATATTTTTGATAGGAATTTTTAAATCATGATTCATCTGATAATTCCCAAAATGATGCACCCATTATAAAACCTTGCATGCTCTTTGTCTGTTATATGGAACTGTTATCTGCAGTTTTTCATTCCAAACAAAATCAATACATCTGTGTTGGAACCAATTTTGTCCACTCTATTGCACATTCCAGACTAATTTTTTTAAATTTCAACAATTTTATTAGGGATAATTGTTACAAACAATACCAGATTCGGCAATGTTGCCGTTCTTCCATCTGGGCCCTGTATTACTCGGGACTCTCTAGTAGTACATACATGTTGGTCAAAAGTAAACAACTTCCATGGGATTTTCCAATGACGTTCTCTACCGTTAGCTGATTTATGATTAATGAGATGGTAATGAGTGATCTAAATATCTAGAGTATACACTTCCAGTACTTTTCTAAGGACTACATTATTAGTCAGACTACCAATAAACCTTTGGTCTGTAATAGTTTTTAACATGCCTATATGTATCTATTCAAGAATTGAGAATTTACAGTCAGTTTTAAATCAAAGCTCTAGTCTCCCTCATTGGTCAATGTCTATCTATCTACCTTTCCAAGTTTATTCTACGACTTTCATTTCACATTCCTTTTATGATATGCCTCCTTGAACTCTTATCTTGATGGTACAACGATTGACTCTTTTCCCAATGGTCCGTTTTGATCTAACAAAGTTTGTAAGCACCTACAAGTTTTACATTAAATCAAATGCAGGTAATACAAATCACATGGGATAAATGCATGCATATTTACTGGAAGACCAACAGATTGTATTTACCTTGTGGTATGAGAAAAATCCGTTGTTCATCTCTACTGTTTTATGCCTAAATACCTATTCTAACTAGAAGTGATGTTTTTGCTACCATGCAGCAAAAGTCAGCAGCAGAACAGGTATGGAATATAAAGTACACATATTTTGATGACGTGACTACTCGTTTAGTATGTCATACCTTGTACGTTTATCCAGCCGCATGCGACATTAAAAACAGTCTGTGCTTTCCATAGTCCTTCTAGGATCCTTGGAGTTACTCGACTGAAACCCCTGAAAGAGAAACGAGAAATGAAGATCGTAATTATATGCCTATACATATATATACATGTATGTCAATTAAATATTGGTCATAAATCTCTTCATCTCTGAATTCCTTAAAGATTTGAATATGATTTTCTATTACGAATATATTTCGTTATTGTTCATTTCGTACGTGATATCTGTATTCTAGTTCCTCCTTTGAAACAATGAGCAATATTAACTTATTTGTCATAATTCATTAAAACTGAGTTTTGGGGTTGCAATCCACCCACACGTCTGCATCCGTTCGTTGTGGAGTCGAAGCTTAGTAGGAAACTGTAACCTTCATCCAGTCCCTGTCATATCTGTCACTATACGTGTCATAGGCCCGTGTACCTCTCTGTTTGGTACCCACACATCTTCAAATCTTAGTTTCCTCACCCTATCCACTTGTTTGTTTTGATAAGTATTCCGTTGTTTCAAAAACCTTTTGAAACGTACCCCCTTTGGTAATTGCATCGCTACTTAAAACATAGATTATCCGTCTTGAATATAGATGAAAGCATGCTTTGACTTTGTTATTTGATTTGTCGCTTGAACAGTCCTGGTGTTGACAGTGTTATCGCGTTAATACCAGTTTATATTTTGAAGTGCTTCAACCTTAGTTCATAGTCATAGTTTATCGGTTAATGGCAATCCGGGTGTCATTGGACTGCAGTAGAGATATACAGCGACTATTCTGAACGGTCCGTAACTGGGAACTTTAACTACGAGTGAAATAGAAACATTTTGAATTCCCATAGGATAGTTTAAACACCCACAAGGCATATACACACAAGCTGACCCTTAGGTTATCAGATGTAATTTAATTTCAAAATACATGCAAAATACTGAAAATTGGTTGCTTCCTAGCCCTAAAATCATCAAATAAGTAATGTCAATAGATAATACTCCATTTTGTTACAATTTGAAAAGTGGAGATATTAAACGTTAGATTCGATATGATGAATAGAACGGTCTAGCTAGAATAAACCAAAAAAAGGAGAAAAGCTATTCCTTCTATAAGCTTCCAGAGCATTATGAAATATCATTAAACAACAGTGCACAAACACCACCGCCTCCAATAAGATATGTTTTTCATGAATTTGAAGCTTATAATAATAAGTAAACGTAGTTCATGAGTCCGTACTGTTGACGTTCTCGGTCTAACGCCCCATAACTACCTATACGGCTCGACGCCATAGGCGGGAACAGCCATTACTACGAGCTGGGTAACTACGTTTCAGTACCATTCATCATCTAGCTTATACCAGATATGTGCAATACGAGGATAAACCTTCTAACCCTCTTATCATGTGCTATACGTTGGTAAGTGGGTCACTGACACAGTCTTAGGAATTGGGGGTTTCATAGATATTTACAGAAATTTATGGTAAGACATATATTAAGAATCTATTCAGTTCAAATGGGATGGCAGAAGTTTCCCCTAGTCACTTATCATCCCCATGGAAGTAGAGGCCCTTCCCCTTTTAGTTCTGAAAAAGCTATGAAGTAAGAAGCCAATATGTTGACTCTGGAACTAGTAGAGGCAGCTTTTGTGAAGACATCACTTGCTGCAATTAGTAGCACAATAGCTTAGACTAGCTTCACTCGAAGGAGAAGCACAATGAGGTCATCAGTATCAGCACATTAGATAGCTCTATGTAGATGCATGTCAGCATTCTAGAGCATGAGTTATATTGAAAATGAGCACTGAATTCACTTTTTTTCAAGTTTCTCTTATTCTGGAAGAGCCAGGTTTTTCTATTCTGTCTGATATTTTCTTTTATTGCTGCCCAGCAAACAACAACAACAACATCAACAGCAGAACAGGTACAGTTTGTTTTCGAGGTATTTTTTCCGTGCGAAAGCGAACGTTCTTTCAAACCTCTTTTCGGGCGGTCGTTTCTGATGGTCAAACTGACCATCATTGATTGCTCAGAACAATCACTAAAATGCATGTGCCATACTTTCTATGTCCTTCATTGCAGAATTTTGAACTGTGGCTCCCGATATGTATTTGGATCTTACCCCCCTCCCTCCCCAACCTCCCCTGCGCTAGATTTCGTCCAAAAGAGTATCTGATGTATACTTTTTGGGTTGGTGTTCCTGTAGATGGCGTGTTGGCAGTGTTAGTAAATGATGCTGTACCCGTGATTTCACTTCTTGACCTAGGTGCTCCAGTCTACCATATCGTGCGTTTCGTACTCCCCTGACCCTTGAATATTTCCCCAATTTTGTCATATATGAAAAACCCTTTTTCCTGCCATATATGATTAAATGTCGATGCTTTACATAATTTTGAGAAATATTCATCAAGTAGTTAGCGGATTGAGGATAGTATGAGGGTGAATGTTATTTTGTGTACATGTTCAGTATTCACTGAGTCTATAGAATAGCAAACAGAAAATGTATACCTTAATAGTCCTTCATTTCTATGAATGCTATCTCGATATTACATTTTCTCTTTTCATCCTCTATAGTTCCTATCATCTTTTTATTGTAGAGAAAAATCTCTAATCTATATTATCCTATACATTTCTTCAAATCTTTGTCTAAATCTTTCTCATGTTAATCTAATATCTATGTCCTACAATTCTTCTACTTCAGTAGTCTTTTTCACCAATATCTTCTTTATAATTGAGTCTATCGCTATTCTTCCTTTGAATATTGAAATAAAATAAAGTATTGTATGCACTAGTCTATGTTTATTTACTTTCTTGTGAGCAAATGTTCATCTGGAAAAGCGATGAGAGGTTAGGTTCTGAATTTGAAGCGCGCATACTGGAATTTTAACTGTGCATTAAAAACGGTCACACTGTGCTAGCGCGCTATCACTTCCACCATAGGTACCGCCATCCGGAGCGCCTTACAGCATCTAGCGTGAAACCTTGGAACTGCAAAGAAGCAGAAAAATGCATACGTGAAATGAAACGTCTCCATGCCATGGTGACATGCTTCCTTTTTCGTCTAAGGCAGGCCATCCTCACTCCATCTATCTGAATCCCCACTTTGTCATTTTATTACATTCTTTTACCTTGGCCTATCAGCTGCAGTTATTATGTATAGAACAGGGAATTTTACCCCTAATATTGACTGATTCTATGTCTTTTATAAATTTTGAACTTACTGATTTTATATGTCCCTCTGGGGCCAATTTCCATCCTTATTTATTAAGCGGTGAAACCAGGAAAATTCAGTGTTTCCTCGAAGAAGACATTCATCCGTTTTGTAATTATTTCGAAGAAAGCCATCTTGACGGATATCATACGGAAAGGTCAGCAAAGGAACCTTCATTCTTCTCAAGGTGACTGGTTCTTTATGAAGATCTATTTCAAATCAATACGAAGAATTGATTAAATATCATGATATACACGATAAAATATGAATAGAAAAATAGAACAAGAAGGTGGGTCTATGATGAAGATGAAAGCTGATGGATGTGTAAGACACGTTGTTCTGTGTCTGCTATGAATGTCGTTGTCAAGTTGAAACAGGTTAAGCAAGTAGAAAATCTGACTTGGCATTTAATCGGATAATTGTTATGAACTCACGGACTGGCAAATACTTGCCCCGACGCCATTAAGCGGGAGGGACAAGGGGTCCGTGAGTAAATAACAATTATCATATCAAATGTCTGGTATGTTTTCCCTTTATCATACACCTTCAAATGTTTTAGAATAATGATTAATTACCTGTAATTGCAATTCAAGGTTCAAATTGGGCATGCTCACCTGGGCCGTAATTTTTTTTAATCAAGTAGGCAGCAGATGTCAGTAACTATGAGAACGATGTGAACGATGTGAACAGGTGCATAGTTCGGGCTGAGCGAAAATGTGAGAAAGGTAGGAGAAACAGTGAAATCGTTTATGTGGAAAATAATCTGCGAGACGGCAGCAACACACAAAGGCAATACATGTTTATGTTTTATAAAATTTGTTCCTCATGGCGTGAGGTGCGTTCCCCTGGGGGTGTGCTTCTCGGTTCCAAACATAGGAATTTTTTTTTTGCAATACATGTATATGTTTAAATTGGCTGGAACCTAGTGACTATTTCTACAAATATCACCAATGTAGTGAGCGACGCCTGTAAATAGACCAGTACAAAGATAGGCATTCAATGATTCTGTTTTAAACACTACTCCGTGTGCAGTGGAGCTATTCAATAGCGCACAGCATTGTAACTGAGATCAGCTTTCTAATAGACTGGGTGTGCACTACATAGAAACTAGAAGGTGGCTGCCACGGATAATTGGGTAATCTGGCCTTGAAGTTCCAGCCCCCTTAAAGAATATGTTTCATTAAATTATGAAACAGCTTCACCTATGATATGCTATCTATCAAAGGTAATTGATTATCCGTTCTTTTGATGTCTTAGAAACTACTTGCTGGTGGCACAATATCGCTCAACTACTGCATATGGTATGAATTTTTTATCCTCATCAAATAGTTAAAGGAGATAAAATGATTGACAGGTGGGAGCTTCAGGAAAAGCACTTTGGTGGATGAGGGGATAAGACCGTGTGAAAAAGAAAGTAGTAGAAAGTTTAAATAAGACCACACCGGCAGTGAGCATTTTTCTTCTTTTTTGATCATTTTTTCTGAAGGTGGAGGAGTGGTTTTGAATTATTCAGCAGATCGCAATGATACCTGAAACTGCTGAACTCTTGTGTTGATTGACACAGCCGACAGTGCGTGTGATTTAGGATAATTATAAATTCTATCCAACTAATTTTCTTTCGTGGTTTTCTTCTGAAAACGAAACAGGAGAAAAAAGTAAATGATTCAGAAAAAAAGACAGGGACTTCCTGATTTAATCAAGAAGGCGTCTTGTTTCCATAAATCCCGTCAATACAAACCGGACTGTCACACTTGACAATAATCGAGCAGACGATTTTCCTTTAGCTTGCACAAATTCTCTGAGCAGACAGTATTTGGACTGGAAGATGGGCGAAAAGGGCGCGGAGTCCTCAATGGGTATTATCCCATAGCTTTGAAGGTTTTATTTTAACAAAATTAATAATAATCTCAAGTCGAGAAATATTATTTCAGTGGATCAGAAAATAGGAAGGTATTAACTACAATAGATGAGTTGAATCTTAATGCCTCCCAGTCTAAATATTTAAGGGGGAATGTCACCAATATATATTTGTATCCGAAACTAAAGGTTGTGCTCAGTTTTATAGTAAAAGTTCGGCTTGTCCGTTCATCTTCAAACCATGATAGAACGCCAGCAATGAATTCCATTTAAGAAATTTCTTTCATACGGATAAAACAAACTCCATCTTGGCAGAAACGTCCTCATTCACACGAATATCCCCAAAGCTAACGTGTCTATTTAAACCATCCTTAACCTTGTAGCTCTGATCTAGGTCGCGTGGCATGGGGCGCCGAAATGTTGTCAAATCACGTCACGTATTCATTTACGTCTCAGCCAGTCATCCCTCTAGCACCCCCCCTCGCCCGCTAGACGGCATAACACCCCACAAATCCACCATAGGACGTGTTTCCAGCTCAGCAGTCCTCCAGTCGAGATTTGACCGAGACCGGAAGCAGCTCGAGGGCATTACACGTAGCTTCTGGTCACTGCTTACGTCGGCCCGCTTCCGGCACCAGTCACTATTCGTCAGTTCCTCTAACAAACTCGTGGTGGCGCGTTCATAAGTAGGATAAAAAAAGATAGAAATATAAATCCTGCACCAATCTTGCTGAGTTTCTTACGGAGACCACTGGGAGTCGCCTTGAAATGTTTGGTCATCATAGTCACGTGACTTAAGCAGTCATTAACGATGAAAGGCTGGGCACATGCGTAGTAGACCCTACAGACATCTTGACATGTGACCTACGAGAATCCACGAGACTTTCAAGATGCGCAGACGTTTTGATTCTTCTTGAATTTAGTATAATCTTTTTTATCTTATAGAACACTAAAAATAGATTCTAGGCAAAGTACACAAGACCGCGTTTGCCAAAGCAGTTGGTAGAGTAGGATATTAAAAAGGTTAAGCAATATCTATTGGAATTCTTTACATATCTATATATAGGGCACACAGTGTATGCTAGTTCTGCCATGATATGCCAGGAAACTTTATTAATGCCTCTTTAGTCGGGGAACAACTGGCGTTATCAGTTGTTTTAATGCTAGGCAAAAAAGAAAATCCATTGATAACTGCAGCCGCAACCAGGTGTTTTGTTTGGCCTCAGTAAAAAGATGGCTGCTCTCATTACACAATAGAATTCTGGCTTATACATTTAGATTTTTGTACACTTTAGGAATTTACCGTCTATACACCAGTCCTCATATAAGACTAGTATGAGTTTCTTCTGGTATTACATCGGCTGGATTTCTGGTGCTTCCGTACACATCTGTGTTACTTCAAATTAATATCTGCAGCTGTTCAATCCACAGTGCCATGTGTGATGTAGTATACCGTCACGGTTGACCTGCAGTGTTAGTAAACAAGTCACGGCTGAGTGAGAACGCTGAAAGTTCCGCTATGCATGATGAGCAATTGTTGTCCGATGCCTGATGAAACTAACACACTTGGAGCTCTGCCAAATCATACCTGCAAACTACCACACCCACCAAGTTGATGTGTCTGTTAAAGAGGTATCAGAGAAAGGTCGAGAATTGAAGAGGCAACCAATTTCCGAGTTATGTGTGAATTGGTACAACGTTGAAATCTGGTAAAAAAAAAATCTCTTTAAATGATAATCAGGAGAACTGGAACGGGGACATTCTCTTTTCAATTAATCCGATAGTCAACAATCCGATATAGTTGAGCACTGGTTATGAACCTAAGCTCATTTATCTCTATCGTCTCAATATGAGCATCGTGTGTATGGATCAAACGCTTCACTCATGGTGTGTATAAGAATGTGAAAAGAGAACATGATTATGAACTTCTGGTTGTGTCTATCAGAATTGTAATATTGAAATCACTCATTATTCCTTACGAATATCTTTATTTGCACCTCAGTTGCAGAGAGTTGCTCTTTTGAGGTTCATCTGATAGCTTGACAAATCACCTTAAGTCCAAGGTAAACGGGGAAAAAATAAGCTTAATCTATCAGGAAACTATTAGTGTCTTCTACATTTAGTCCTTTTTGAAGAAAAAAAACCACACCAGGTGTTATTCTTGTCATAATTATTGGTGTTATGACCTTTAATTGATGGTCTCATTAATCTTCAAATTAATACGATTAGATATTTGTCATAACCTACCAAAGACCTATTTAAACTATTTCTATAATCAACTTTAATCAACTCTCCTCATCTAAACTACTGCTCCGTCATCTTTATCATTTGAAAAGTGAGTTATAAAATCATTCAAAAATCACACTCTTTTGGTTTTATTTTGATCACACGTCATTCTCCCCAATCCATACACATAGCAATATCAAATTGTATCAAATAAAAGTACACACTTTAACTGCGAATACTGAATTAGTCCAGTATTACATTGGGATTTTCATATAAGTTGGAAAGTGCCAACCGGATGTTTAGGTGACCGGGAAAACCCGGGAAAAACCGGGGATTACCTCTCTCCAATGCGCACGCGCCTTTTCACGGTTGAGTACGTCGAAAATGGAGTTGTGCGGCGTCTCTAGTGCGCATGCGTCCGGCTGGCGATAATGATAGGGTTAAGTCATGAACAGATGCGTGTATATCGGTATGAAAGGCGTGTCTTTGTGTTATCTCGGACGTAGTTTTGATAAGCGTTTGCACATGCCTGTGCATAGAAAGGGTGTACATGTATTTCTGTTTGTTTATGTGTCTATTTATTAATTATATGTCGGCATAGATGCCCTAATGTGTGGTACTTATGTATATGCTTACATAGGTATACATACAAAACAAGTGTTATATGAAAGTGCGTATGTATGTATGGGTAAATGGGTCGATGAATCTAAGTATGTGACTAATTGATTATGAACATGGGCATCCTCCGTTCGAGCGATGCGGTCAAATCAAACATCTAATACGATCTATGGGGATCGTTCCAAGAAAAGGTCTCCTGTCATAGTCTGTATATGTGCGTATATTGTAAGTATATGAGTATATCTATGATATAAGGATGCATGGATGGGCTTTTGATATGCAAGTCATCCAGCTATTTAAATATTCATATGTGTGTATGTTCTGACATAAGTATATATGTGTATAGGTATGAATGTATAGTTGCCATTTTAGTATGTAAGTTATCCAGCTGTACATATGTATGTGTGTGTGTGTGCGTATGTTATCATATGAGTATGTCTATATGTATGGGTGTATGGATGGGCTATTAGTATGTAAGTTATCCAACTCTATGTATGTGTGCGCATGTTATCATATACGTATGTCTCAATGTATGAGTGTATGGATCTGCTTTTAGTATGTACGTTATCAAGCTGTAATCTGGGGGTTGGTCGGGGGCTGCATCCTGCGTGATGTCCAGCTACGGGTTAACTACGCGTCTGGCAGACAGGTACGGGTTAGACGTGTGTGTGGTAGACGGTGGTGGGAGGCGGGGGCCCGTCCCGGCTGGGTACTCGATGCTCATACAGGTAGGAGCAGCTCGCATGGTGAGCAGGTGAGTACTTCGTCCCGCACCTGCCATGTACACCAACACGATCTCCTCCACCCCCGGCGGAGCATCCCACCGGTAAGTCTGTCTCCATCTCATCTCACCTGGTCTCCTTTCTGTTTCTTTTACTTATATCTATATTCTATGTATATTCCCTCGATAATCTCCTTCTTTTCATGTGATAGTGTGTAAACTGAACTTTCTCTATCTAATTCGTCACTGTCAAGCAGAGATATCTGATCTCAATTGTGTAAAACCTTGGTTCTTTTACACGAAATTCTTATCTTTTGAACTTAGGTATGGAATTCCGACTCAGGCCATATTCCTTGCTCTGGATTTGATCTACCGATAGCTGTTCCAAAATATTATCTGAAAGCTTTTGAGGATATCATGCATAATTATTAGACTTTGAGACTTCTTCCGACGATCGAGAGCCAACAAGAAATAATGCGAGATAAGTCTGACAGCAGATTACTTAGCACCGATTGGATATCATTGGCCGAAGGAGGTTTGTTCATAGATCACCCATAAACAGGCATCCAATATTGTGGCATGTAATCCAATATTATACCTGTGGTCGTATCCCCTAAATATACTGCCCGCTGCTCCCCATGGCTGTACGTCACAGTGTGACGTACGGGGCAATCTCGCCATTTTTAGGTATATATAATGACACAAAAACAGGCTGACTATCCTTTTACGTCAAGGTGCACTCCTCTCATAAGATCTCACATTCTCTAAGTGGTATTCTGTACTCTTACTATGCTCTATGGGAGAAGAATTCTTAACGAACTAGGCTTAGAGCCTTGAGAATACACTGGCCTGCCTCCCGTGCTAAAGACGTACATCAAGATTCCTATAATCTCAATGATGCCATCTAGCGGGAATACTGTGTGGCAGTGGATTCTCAAGGCTCTGAGCCTAGTTCGTTAAGAATTCTTCTCCCATAGAGCGCAGTGAGAATCGTGTACAGAATACCACTTAAAAGTGTGAGATCTTATGAGAGGGGTGCATAATACCTAGTAAACTTATGAATCAGAGCAAAAGCGTTTTAGTATTTTCAAACAATGATGAAGGTATATTTTATGAATACCACAATTAAAATCACGTACGTTTCCAACCTTGGTGGTCGCTTCAGCGAGCTGGTCGCTTTATTGAGCTAGTCGGTCGTCATAGTAGGGTTCTTGGCTAAGTAGAATGGTCTATAGACGGGAGTTTACTGTATGGAAAATGCACCGACTGTACTATATATACAATATTATAAATATCCATGACCGATGGGGCAAAGGGCAGACCGCCAGCTGACCTTAGAAGATCTCCGCGAAAACAGTTGTTAAAACAGACAGGCCTCCTAAGAGCGGAAGAGCCTACTCGTGAAGTACGTGCGTATTATCTTATACGAATTTCTTTTTTTCCTTTAAATCTTTTATTTATACCGTCCATAGCTCAGCATCTTATGAGGCTGGTTTTCTTGCATGACCAGATGTCATGAAGTGGGAATACAATAGTTTGCCTTTTATAGCATAGCAATTTATGGCACAACATAACAACATAGCAAATAGAAGGTAACAGCTCGGTAAATAGGAACAAAAGTTCATAATATGTCCATTTGTAATAAAAAAAAACATGAGGTTCACAATTAGATATTGGAGGATACAACAGTTTAAAAATATTTGAGTAACTTCTTAAGGTATGAGTGAAATAAGTCTTTCGTTTTGTGGGATTCACACGATGGGACAAATGGACCTGAGACCGGTGTACTTCACACCTCTGCACCAGTTAGCTACTATTTCCAGCTGGTTACACAGTTTCACAGATTGGGGTGTTCTACAGTCTCAGGGTAAAATGGCGGATTAAATTCACATTGGAAAACTTAACAGGTACATAATCTCACCACTACACCCCTGCACAGGGTACACAGGGTACACAGTCGCTGACTCAGGGTACTTCCCCATGTGAATAGGTGTTATTTGGGACCACTGAGACTCACAGATTGGGGGAGAACATGTGAAATACATTTGTCTTACCAAAATGCCCCTCTAAATTTTAAACCTGTTTAAAGTCAAAATCTCATGAGATTCTGTTTCTTGTTAGGGGTGATTTTCGCCGATAATTGCAAGGGAAAAAAGTCGTCTCAGCAAAATGGACTTCTGTCATTCACATCAGTAGATTGTGTTCCAGTACCGAATCTCAACAGGATTTGTCTCAGACAAACGGCCTGTGAGGTATATGTATCCCACTTTAGCGGAGTCTGAGGTAAACCCGGTCTATTGCGATTTGAATATAAAACATGCTTGATATTTGGCACCGCTAGTCACTGAGAGTGATGCTTCTACAGCGCCAAATCCAGAGAGGTGACGGAATTTTCATGCAAATCTGTGTGCGATCCCATGAGACTGTGCGACATTGCGAACGCCAGGTTGACTACAACGATTATTGAGATCAACTAAAGCAAATGTTATGCTACTGAGTGTTGCAACTGACATGCAAATGCCATGCGATCGCAAAATCGACTACAGTGAATGCCAAGCAATTGTAATGCAACAGAATTTAACCATGTAAATTCTCATGAGCCATGTGACTCTAAAGCGACCACTATGCGACTTTCTGATTCAATGAAGCGAATTTCCATGCGACTGGGCAACTTCCCTGCGAAAGTGTGCGACCACTCATTCACAAGAAATTCACCTCAGTGGATTTGGGACTTACCTCACTAGTCGCAGGCCTTCTAGTCGCACAGTGTGAATGGGGCTTCAGGCAGCGTATATGAGCCTGTGGCCCACGCTCAACAAAGAAGTCTCTTCCTCGTTTTCCTAACATATTTCTTTTAGTGACCCTGACCCTGTCTCTATTTTTTACTTACAGGAGCATAATTTACACCTTTCGTACAGAGCAAGTCAGAATATCCTTACTTCAAGTAGAATTAACTTGCAAATAAATGTACTAGGTATATGTTCTCATTAATGACATACTTGACGGGGTATCATATACTTTCGTTCATGTCTGCCATGAATTCCAATAGATTCTTCCCTGCTCAAGTCCGTCTCCAGTAGATTTGTCATGGCACTCGAATATCCATACATGGACTTTGTCATGTTTTCTTTAATGTTTCTGACATATTTCATAGTACGCGCACACAGATTCTATCAACCTCTGCCGGTCCCTTTTGTAACCATAATTGCTTAAGAAAATTTATATAAACCCAGAAACGAGCAAATCAGAAAAAATCACAACTAACTTGAAAACATTTTGCATTAGGCGGAATCATTCAAATTCGGTAAATAATGAGGGTGTGAAAACGATTTAACTCTGGGGAGTTCCTTTTTACAGATTTTCTAATGGTGCTTAATCAGATAAAAGGTAAGCTATTCACTGAAGGCATAGAGAGGGACGCTAACAGAGGATAAAATAATTATCTCTTTGATATTTTTATTCTGAGGCAATTAAGAAGATGCCTTTTATATCCTGTACACTGTATGATTTATTGTTAAATCCCGCCCTTCGGGACTATTTAAAATGAATCCACATCAATATTTCCCTGTAATTTCCTCTGAGAAGCCCTGATTAATGTATCTATGTCGCGTTATCTGACTCAATTCAGGGGAGCCTCTAGGCTATCACTGCCTATTCATTGTTCATGAAGCCTCTTTAAAACGCTCCTGTCAACACGGCTTCGACTTCACATGCAATCAGCCGCTAAAGAAACCTTATCAGCAAGTATTTCTAATCTAACAGTGTTTTCTAAAAGGTTTAAAAAGAGTCTGACCACCCAGCAGACGGCATTTTCTTGCTGTAGTCTCGGAATTCCCAATCTGAAGATCTGCTGCTTGGGCCTTTCTGTTTGAGTGTGGGGATTTGGACTGTAGACAGATCACATGGAGGCGAAGGCATGGTAGGAGGGGGTTGGGAGGGGTTCTTTGCCCGATCGTCCGTATCTCACCATCAGCCACTCCCTTTGTCTTACTATCACTCAGCGTGCACATTCCCTGAGACTCCGGAAGTCACGTGTTGGTTCCTTGATAGGGCGGTAGGCGGCGTCTCAGCGGAGCCTCGATCTGGAGGAGAAATTCAAGATGGCGTCGGCTGGTAAAAACTGGTGCTTGGCGTGTGTACGGCGTCTGATAGAACTCCCGAGACGCTGGTTGGGAGGCACGTGACACGTAGGTAGAGACATCATACGGGAGAAGAGGGAACTAGTAATAAATATCACTCTTGAAAGAAATCTGCACAGCACCACACACCCACAAACAATATCTCATGAATATTTAAGCCATTCATGCTATAGCATATTCTCGCTGATTACAAGTCCGATTGCGTCTACGTCCTTTTATTTGCAGCGATTTTTGTCTTTATTTTTTCAACCGATATTAGTTATATTTGACTTCTATGTTTGAGATATTATTACTAACGGTTCTAACTGCAAATAAGGTTACATTATACGTTATGATTAAGAGATGGTATCAGGATACAAAATCAGTCGTTCAGTGAATCATACGCTTGACAGTTCCATAAAGCCCCTGTACTCTATAAATCATCATCCAGCTAGATCGAAATGATTTTAGTCAAATCTACTCAACTCCCTTCACATATGATCTACGACACCCTATAGTCCCATACACAGACAGTAGACTAGCAACTACAGGAGTCATAGACCAGCGAGTCAAGTTCTCATCAGAAGGACTCCGTCTTCCTTTTTCATCATTCTCAAACGGCGACCAGAGCTGTGCTGTTGAAGACATTTGGAATTACTTTTTTTTCTCTCCAGTGTTTCCATCCGAACACAAATCTCTGTCAAAACGTATCCTGCTCGCCCATTTCATGTTGAGACGAAAAAAGATGATTAAATTGATGTGGTCTGCCGCTGCCGCAGCCACTAACCTGAGCGATCCGGGGTCTGGAAAAGACTTCCTCCGATGGAAGACTACCAGCAAGCTGATTTTGTCATGAAAACCTACTGAAACTAACATCTTATACTTACTGGTATCAATAAGAACCATTGATACGGATAGATCGGTGTTGTCAATATAAGGGAACCACTAAATATAATAACAAAATCCTTGTAATTCTTGCAAAAATGAGCACCGCTACTATTAAATTCAATATGCTATATTGATCATTGATGAATGAGCGTGGAATTATACCCCCCCCCCCCCCGCCAAAAAAATAAAGAAAAAAAGAGGTGTCGCCCGCCAGGAGAGCTGAAGGAGACTCTGGACGAGGTCTCCCGGCCAGAGGATAAAAAATAAAACGGAAATGGAGGAGAGCTCCTAGATCCTCAGCTACAACTCTCCTTCCCCACGATAATTTGAATTATCAAACCCAAACTCCTACGACCTCTCCTTAAGTATTTCAAGCCTCCTCGGGCAAAAAATAAAACAGGGCCCTGGTCCTATACACCATAACAATGTCACAGTTTGCACACAGATAGTGATGGGATAGTGTTTGCAACCCAATTTTTGTCTGAATATGTCTCATGCTCAATAGATCCTTTTCCACAGGCTGGGAGTTTGCGTTATTTACATGTTTACCAAATGTGTTCAGCCAATCAATCACATAGGATCATATTCTTTATCATCAGGGTACTAAGTCAATGAGTATAATGCGGTTACAATACCGTTTAGATTATTCCAAGAGGAATGTAATGATTGTATCGTATTCTATGGGTTTCAATCTCCGATTTGGTGGGTTAAAAATGCATATCGCCTTAGTATTAATTCAGATATGGCTAAGATAACACAAGGACACTATAAAGGGCTTCAAATGATCACACTGGCAGGCCTAGCCAACATTTACCCATATGTAACTTTGTGAAAAGGGGACAGTTAGCTACTAGACACGGCTTACTCTATATTGCAGGACTCCGCCTTATCCCAGGAATCACATCATGTTAAAACTATCAGCCTTGCAATTACACACCCTGTTCGCACTGTAGGTGTGAAAGCGTTCTACCCCAAAGCTATCCTATAACGGTGAGGCCAGACTAAGCATTGTTTGACTGAGAAACGGCCTTAACTAGACAATACCCACCAAATAGCACAACCATTGCCATCCTTACTAGAAACACTACAACCACTCCCAGAATTACTACAGTTGCCATAATAACAAAGGAATGACTATATTTTTTATAACAATCATGATCATTACTATAGAATCACAAAGACTATCAATTAGATCACATTACCAACATACCATCAGCACTGCTCCAAGAATCAGCAGCAATACCACTACCACTGACAAAACCACTACCACTACTACCAGTCACAAAACTACCATCTTAACCATTATTATTACTGCCACCTCCACAACAATCTCGAGCATTACCTCACGACCACCACCACCGATAACACCTCCACCACCAGCAGCACTGACACCACCAACAGTAAGATGACCTCAACTACAGCTCTTTCTCTCAACATTTCCTAGAAACCAGCCCTTTAAGCATCATCAGTAACACCGCTAAAATCTACTACCTCCTCATGCTACAAGTGCAGCCTTCATAATATCATGAACGCTACCTCACCTCCAATACCTTAGCTTTTTATACCTGAAATGACCTGGAATCCTACCAGAGGTCGCTCTGACGAGCAGCTCGACACAGTTCCAGCACGGAACACTAGGTGGCAGCAGATCATGGGCCATTCTGAGTCCCGTGTCTCTGCATGTATGGAGTTGGTTGCCCAAACCATCCACAATCGCCTGAAATTGTTTTAAATTAGCTTGCTTTAATAGTGTGGGAACTGTAGCACTATATAATTAGCTCTACGGAATTTAGCGACTCTGTTATCATGTGTTAGCTATTTCAAAGCTTTATCTCGAGCTACATAGCTTTGCAAAATTAAGATGATAGTATTTACATTCAAATCTCTGAGGTTACATATAATTTCAACAACAATATTTAAGGAAAGGGAGGTATATTCAATACTGATAATACACTTCTTCTGTCCAGTCTACCCTCAGAACACAACAGCCTGTGATCTGCTCAGAGCGCTTTAGAGTTGGTTGAAGCCACTACTCACCAGGTGGCGTGGTTGTTGATGAGCTGCTCAGGCAGTGAAGGGAACGATCCGATCTGATCCAGAACCAGAAGATGGGAGCTAGATAAGATAAGATATCTACTTGCCTAAACCCTCTCCGGGTGAGTAGGTTGATGGGTATCAGTAGCTACAGAGGCGAGAAAGCCTAAAGTTTCACTTGTTTAGTGACCTAAATCACCTCATCATTGCCAAAAGATATTAGTACATTGATTTTCACATTGTTATCTCCTTATAAGGATAATCATTTGAAATATGGTATATAACTCGTTTATTATTCAAAGTATATGTACTGTTCTTTCCGAGTTCCAACCTAACACTGCCGTTCATGTTTACATCACCAAGAGTCCCTTGTTTTCCTCGGAGAATGTAGGTATGGAGGGATTCCATGTTATTCCTCCACTACCTCGGTTTAGCGATGATTCAGTCTTATCAGGTTCCGTGGATATGATTTTTGCAGTATAGGTAATGATATTTTAACAAAACTTTTTCTTTTAAACCGTTGCTGTATTTATTGATGAATGCTTGAATTTATCATGAATACCTCTGGGCATTTTTACTCCCATCCCCTCACATAATGTAATGTTGATGATATCAGTATTGTGTGGTATATAAGGTATCTAAGATTCGGCTCTGCCATAGGTTTGCTTTGCCGGTATTCGAGATGGGTTGTTATCAAGGATAGCCCGTCTTCCGTCTACCGTCTACCGTTAGGAGATGCAGTTTGATTTTACTATCAAAATAGAAAGAGCGCAGCCTCTTTGACCATTCCGGTAGTATTGATGACAATGGTTGTTAAAGTTAGCCGAAGATAGGAGGTAATTGCAAATAATTAGTATTTCTCGCAGGGAAATAAGCTTCGACAAATTGTACCCATCCCATCCTAGCCTTGATATAAACATTTCACCTACTTTTGTTATAAAAAAAAAAACACCCAAAAAAACGAAGTTTCCTTCTTGAACGGAGCATAGTTGTTTGTTTTCTGATGGGTTATTGTGTATGTTTGGGGGTGGCGGGGTGGGGGGGATTAATTGGTTGCTTCGGGTATGTTGGGAAAAGTTTCGATATGATATACTAAATGTTGTATTACATCTTTGAAGCTATATAGAAAGAAATCCGGGTGCAGGAACATGACAGCTGGAAATGTTTGACATACATATTATGAAAAGGTTAGACGCCAACGCCTCTATATATCTCTGATCAATAAAATGTCAAATGTCGCAATAAATTCCAGTTATTTCTCTAATCACTGTCCCATTGAATTAAACATAATCATTAACTGTGAATCCGATATGATATATATTCAGAATCTACAGCGGGCGGATATATGGTGATTCTTCTCTCATCTGTGTGCGCTCAAACGAGACATCCCTGATGAGCTATTAGATTGAATGTCGCTCGTTTCCTCGTGACTAGCTGACATACAGCCTCGACAACGCATGCGCCGCGCGGGTTACGTGGGTCACGTGGGTCACGTCACTTACGTCAGTCACGTGGACCGCGTCTCCACTCCTTAGAGAGTCTGGCTTCTCTGAGAATGAAGCCACTAGCAGAAGCTGTGGCCGTGAAAGTGGCTTTATTTATGGCTTCAACTGAAGTAGTGGGGCGCATGTGCTGTCCTCGCTTCCAGCGTGAAGTCAAAGGGCTGGACCAGAGTGAGATGGGTCCATGTGTTGAAATATACTCCGGGGAAATATAAACAGTGAGTTCTTGATTTGATGTCCCTATTTTACTTAATATCAGAGAAATAATAAATGTGGACACAGCAGACACGAATCTTCCCTAACATTTCTTTTGGTTCCTATTGGCTTAACATTGGGTCACTGTATTCGGTCTGGAGTTCAGAAAAATGAAAAATATCGCTCTAGTGAGATACACTTGACAAATGACGTCATCTGTTAATGTAGAAGTAATTTAGACGGGCTGGGTAGGATGAATTCTAAACCAAACTTGAGTTAGTCGTGTTATTGTTCATCGCACTTGCCGTCGTGCGATAAAGAACAACACGACTAGCTCTTGTTTGGTTTCTCCATAGTATTAACAGTATTAGTATTAGAAAAAGAGAAAGAAAATAGTGACAAGGAATACTTCTGATTCATAGGCCAATATATTTATAAAAATTGATAGTAAAGATCGGGCAGTTTGCATGTGTTCTGAAATTGAATTGTATAACAAATCCAGAATTGTAGTTTTACCGTTCAGCGCCGCCCTGCGGTGCGTTGTTTAGTGAGGCCGTCGCTTGGTGAAGCACGGCTCAGTTTGGCCTCATGCCTATAGAATGACACAGCAATCACACCTAGGCTGATAAGGGTGGGTGTGATTTCGGGAGTGCTGTTCTTTGAAAAGATTAGATTGCAAGGGGCATTGTATTAACAAGTGTGGGCTGTCTAGACTTCACAGTTGATAGTTATATCAATTTTTCCTTTGAAAAAGATAGTTATATGATGGCTACGTCCGTAAAATTGATAGGACTATAGTAATGAAAGCATTGGGAAAGTCTCCATTTCTCCTTGGATCTAATACATCAGCTTGTGCATTGCCTTCGTCGGGTATCATTACTGTTGTTATTCATGTGTAGGCATAAACTTGGACATCTCCTTTAATATTTCTATGATATTTGAAGCGTTTCAATTTCTCCATAATATAGGAGGCCCTATCACGACAAAATTCTAGTTCAAAGAGTAACCGGTTCATGTTATAGGAGAGTTTTCACAAACAGATACGGACAAGTGTTTCTAGCGTTTGGCAGCTCTCTTGCTTTCTCGTCACGAACCAGTTTAATCTAGTTTAATTCGGTCTAATCTGGCATAGACCAGTCACCCATGACACCATCGTAGCCGTTTCCGGTCCGCCACATGGCGCCACGCTGCGGCGTTATTTAGAACGACATTCAGTCACAGTGGCGCCTCCAGGTGGACATTGGGGGAACTAATCCACGAACCACTCTCCATGCGTTTCTCCCGTGATGGAAAAGTATTCACAGGAGGAGATATGATTGGCGAGTGTGGACTTCCTGCGCCAATGCCTACGACAGCGAGAAATGAAATGTCCAGATTCCCCCTCAACCCTGACGCAATCAGCTCTTTACGCTTGTCGAGTAGCGGTCGTGTTATCTTAACTTCACGTGGTGGATAGCGCGAAGAGATAGGGTGGGATCGTCCGATGGGCAGAAACCACTAATTTTATCACAGCTGAATAGGACAGGTCTTCTGGATATCATAAGATACACATATATATACGCATACATATACATATCATATATTCTAGAGATTTCCTTTTTGTTTTCTAATTCTTTGATGTTTAATTTCCATCTACTGAAAACAAAAGGGGAGATAGATCGGCATTGCATTGTGGATTTCTAAAGTAGTTCATCCTGACATATTATCCAGTAAGCGCCCCCTAACTAAATCATTATCACAAAGACCTACATCGTCAATTGCATTTCACTTGTGGTTTTGTGGGACTATGCTTCCGTTGACCTCACATTTCTACCCTCCCTATATAAGGAGCTTCACCTCACATTTCTACCCTCCATATTTAAGGAGCCACATCTCACATTTCTATCCTCTATATATAAGGAGCCACACCTCACATGTGTACCCTCTATATATAAGGAGCCACTTTCCTATTGATTCAAAATGAATTTGGTTCTTTGACATTAATCCAACCCTAAGGGGACACCGAAAGAGAAAGATGTAAAAAACGACTTGGCCTGTCAGCACTTCATCACAGATAGAATGCTGATTCATTTATATCAAAAGGTAATTACGTTATCGATTTTGTTCCTCTTTTTATATATCTGTGCACCTCCCGGCATTCATTTCCTCGTCTCTATAGTGATGTGTGAGCAGCCTAAAGCGATATGTCGATATGAGACCTCTATAATGTCTTTCAGAATTGTCTTGCCATTTGTCAGATTGATTGTTAGGGTGTAGAGGATTTGTCAGTCGGTATAGAAAGCAAATGGCATATTCTGGAAGCTAAAGGACATGTACCATGTATATATGGGAGGTACTTTTCAGCTAGCTGAGGTTGTTGATAGTGCAGGACATATGTCGGCTGTGAGTGGGAGACACACAATATTGTCTGGTTTCAGATACAAGCGGCCGTATGCTCCGAGTAGTTTACACGTATTAATATCAGAGCGCACGCGAGGATATTGCGTAGGGTAATCTCCGAGGAGCATTCAACCATTTCTATCTTATCTGATACCAGTCTACATTGCATTTATTATCCATCTTTATCCAACTGGTGGTGTGCCAATTTTAGTTCACATTAGTTATGCGCTACCTTTTTCCATATGGACTACATTTCCGTATGCACACTCTCTCGCAACCCGAAGCATACATCATACCCGTATGCGCCGTGTATATCCCACAGAGTTCCTACAGAGGTTTCCAATGGACACTTTGCATTATGTGGATAATAAAAACAATTCACAATTCTCAGAAGTATCTACTAATCAGTTGGTAAATGTCGTGCTTTGATGCCAATCAGGTCTTGTCTGATATAGTAGAGGCACACGTCGTTTTAGATTTTTAGTATTCGTCCGTTGACAGGATAGACAGGGTGGACATGTTTAAATTCCACATCCCGAGTGAGATACAGTTGTGCAGCTGCCAGTCACACGGGCGAGGTACCAGTCATATCCTGTATTGATTATCAGAATAAAGTACTACACGTTCAGTTGCGGGTTGGCTGAGGTACCAGTGGGACTGTCGCGGATGGGGCTTGCCCCGGGCTGTAAAGGCAGTCTGCTGGAGGTTATTTAATCTTCTCTGACGCTATTGGACAGGGGCGGTCCATTGATATCGGCTTTCTGTCGTGGCCGTCTCTCTGTTTCATACCCTCCTCCTCCACAAACTGTCCGTTGTGAATTGCGCTCACTCCCCAGGCCTTTCACTCTCTGTTTCCGCCAATACACGCCTCTCATCTCGCTATCCTCAGCATTTCCCGTCCCTCCCTCCCTGATTCTATTCCCATATCCCCTCTTCGTCCCCCGACTCCTCCCTGACACTATCCCCTTTTCTTCTCCAAATCACCCTTCACCCCTTCCCCCTCATTCCACTTCCTTTCTCCCGATTATTACCATCTCATCATTATATTATTTATGCCTATACTGTCACTTCTTATTCATCATCTTATTCTCGGGAAACATAGAATAGAATATCACACCATTTGTGTATTGTTAAACTTGCAATATTTTATGAAAACATTGAAAAGGCGAGAGACTGGATCTGATTTGAAGTGATTGGTTATTCTACTTTCGCTGCATGCTCATTCCATCTCTCCATTAAATATTGCCTTCTTTTTATGCTGCATGCCCCTGTATGAACCCCTCCCTACGATCCTGGCCTTCCTTTGTCCTCCCATTTATAATCCAAATAACTTATCACTCATTGTTACATTTCTTCTAATATCTATCTCTCTTTTCCCATTTTCTCTCTCTCTTTCTTCATGTTTCAATTGTGTGTCTCTTTCTGGCTCACTGCCTCTCTCTCCACATAAACACCCCTTTAGCTCTCTATCTTGCTTTCTTTCTACCTGTCACGTTTCGTTTTGCCGCCTCTCAACGGTCCTGAGTCAGCGTTGGACCTTCGCCCTCTGACTTACACAAGCTCCTGTGTGGAAACTCCACCCAAGTATTCTATTTTCGAGGTGTTCTGCATCGGTAAATACGATGGGTTATTACAACGAATAGTGAGAGTGTTTGTCGAATTGAATCGGATATCTAAGCAATCTCAATGATGCTGTGGGTTTCTGTCAAAAGCAAACATGTTGAGGTATATAGCTTAAAACATTTCTGCCCCGTTCTGAAAGAGTTAAGTTTGACCTCCAGACAGACTGGCACAGCCAGACAGATCAGATTTATCGCCAGTTTTACCAGCTTACCGGTTTCTTCTTCACTCGTTAAAGCAATGTCCGAACTTCAAGATTTAATGGACCCGCTGGGAGGGTGCCTTACATGCTTTACGTTGCCACCGGGAGATGAAAAGTCTGTAGGTTTTATGACATGACACTGGTTTCATCGGGATACGGCTGGGAAAATAACAAATGTCTCAAATAATACACGCAACATCAAAATCTTTAAGCTGGAAGACCAGCTCAAAGTGTCACCATTAAAGGAGAAAAATGGCCTGCGTGGATCAACTAAACATGATTTATTTTTCTCGAGCTTCAGATCCCTTGCCAAGCTGGGGTGTTACCCGGCAATTTGATGCCTTGCTTTTAAGGTTTCACGTAGCTACCCCAATAGGGCCATATCACGAGCAAATTGAATCTATTAAACGGAAGTACCACCAAAGAACGTTGTGTTTAATGCGTACATAATTGTACGTGTATGTGATATGTAACCGTCATATATATCTTTCTAGTGGTGCACCGTAAAATTTAGTGAGTTATTCATCTTTTTATCGGTACACGCCTGCTGGTTCCCATTCCCACCGAAAAGCGGCGCTGCGATCGCTGACAGATCACGTGGCCCTCCCCACGAGACTAATCCCCTATAACAAAGCCACGGCGCCTCCGCGCCATCTGCTGGGGATGGCGAACACTAACTGCTTCTCTCACACCAGTGAGCAGACGACAAACAAATCAGAAAGCGCGGGAAAGTATTGGGCGCGATGGAACGTACACAAACGGCTGGCGCTGCTTTGTCCGACCGCGGCTTGGCTGTGGTGAGCTGAAGGCGCAGCAAATGGATTGCAAATTAAGCCTTTATTTTAGCATCTATCGTGAGTAAACACAGGAGTTTATTCAGATTGTATTGGACCGGGGGTTCTTCCCATTAAGCAGTAAGGCGGGGTAATAGGAGTGTATTATTAGATCACTCCTTTCAAAGCGAGGATCGCGAATACCGGCACACCGCATGCGTCCGTTGGTATTTATTTTCAATACGATATTTTACAATTGTTATCTTTCACACAAATAGGTGTTTATAGAATGTTTGCTTCCACTTTATTTTATGAAGATTGGAGCCAATTCCCGGGGACCGTTTAATATGAGGGGATAGTGAGAAGGATAAGGACACTGATGGGAGAGTTCATGGGAGGACAATGACCAAGATGGGAGAGTCATCGTGTTAAATAAGTGTTGTCCATCTTCCATTGTCCCCATCCTGATCTGAATCCTTCGGAAGGACAGTTCATGATGCAAGCTATCTTGTGATTGGTTCTTCTATGTGCCTTTCCCAACCGCTTTTGGGGTGCCGAGTGAATACAATCATGATATATTCATGATAGTACTATCTGATATAGCTGACCTGATCTTAATATGTAGTACGGTTCAAATGGTAATGATTAACAAAGGATTTTTTAGGATTATAAAACCTACTCCTATTCCGGCAGGATGGAAAAAGGGCATGACACAGAAATTTATATGATTAGCTAGTCCAGTTCTGTTTTTATCTTTCCTACTTTCACGTACCTTAATCCCATGCTATCACTTAGGTCCCAGTCTGTATTAGTTTTCAACACTATAAATTAAAAAAGCTAGACGTCTTCCCACGGTCGGCTGTAATAATTTCTCTCATCATCCTACGAAGCTAATATTACTAATTTTCTGGACCCCCTAATAGTTATTTTCAGTGTCTCCACAGTAACAATCATATTTACAGATTTCAATAGCATCCACCCATACACATGTCCATATATTTCGAAACGCATCAGTAACTGTTACATGCCACCATTAAACAAATCACCAACGCCCATCAACATAACGCATTTGAGAAGAGAAAAATCCATACCTTCCGCGCCTTAATTTCAATGGCGGCAACCTTCCCCTCCTAACACCCCTGACACCCCCAGAGCTCCCTTTGCTCTTCAGAGGCCTTTGTTCCTACCTCCTAAGCCGGCCACACTCGAGTAAATCTATATAGCTCTCCTTCTTTCTATTTCTCTCCCTGTCTATGTTTCCACTCAGCTTATCTAGTACAGACGTTCGATCTTGGGACAAATCCTCTGTAAGGTTTTGATGTTAAAGGTTCCCTTTGCCTTAAGAGTCCCAAGGTGTTGGTATAACAGGGTGAGGCTTCGGGAAGACTTGTATGGTAATCTATGTCGATCTAAGAACGTTTATTCAGAGCTAATCAACCTGCATTACCATATGAGGATTTGATGATGTACTGGTATAAGGTATGCGTGCCATGTATGTCTGTATTGGTGTTCGGAGCAGGAACTTGGTACTCAAATTGTAATGCCTTGTTGGATTACAAGCAAAGCAATGGCACAGTATGGTTCATTCTGGTTATATTGAACAACCCTCGAATGGTCGTGCATTATACCAGACGAGATGAGACATGACAGTGTTTATGGCACAAGGCCGCGAGGTCGAAATCCGTGAATAAAGTTGACCTCATCGAATGTTTCATAATGTGCCCATGACCATGGTTTGCTGTTCTGTATCTATCCTATACCCAAAGGTAATGATAGTTTACCATAGATTGATGCAGAGACCATGCCACAGTGAGTTGTCTTGCGGAATAATATCACGAAGCGGAGTTGAGTGATATTTGTAGCAGAAGTCAATGAACGCCATGTAAAGAATTATATGAAATTCACTGACGTTCAAATTTTATCCTACTCCGTCACTTGTTATTACCCTCATGTGTCACCCGTGGCATATACATATTTTATGGCATAACTGTGGCATACAGACACACCATGTTAAGTCTGTGGAGATTTATATTAGGGGTAGGATAAAACAATGTACGACACTCTGTGCCGTACACCATATGTACATATATATATACAGTAAGTGGAGTAGCAGTACGTATCTACCAAAAGGACGGACACGGGTATATAATAAATGGTGTTCTGGACTGGATACATTATTGTTGGGGAGTGTGACTGTGTGATGGCATACGGTACGTGTATCAGTGGGTGTCACAGCTCAGTATAGTGCTGGAGGGTGGCGGATGGCGGGTAAGAAAAGGGCCTGTTGTACTCTTATTGATCGACGTCCCATCCTGAGCGTTAACTGGCGCACGCAGGGCTGTACTGGTCCCCTCGCCTACATCCAGTGACAGACCTGATAAAAAGGATTGATCCCGATAACACATCCCGCACGATGTGTCAAGCATCTACTCACAGACTGGCGGACGAGGTCTGCCAGTACATCTCTGACTCCTAGACTGAGGGGCCTCACAGACTGGGCACAGACTGAGACACACACCTGCTCATACTACATACTCTCCTAGCAGACCTACTAATAGAGCAGCTCTTATATCTATACATCTACACAACTCGGTTTACAGACCCGGTTATATGTCAGACTCATCTGCACAATGTTCAGCAGCAACAGAAGATAGACCTATCTCCAAATTCACTTTTTTCCCAACCACGGGGGACACACTCCAGCGGAACGGACAAAAATTAAACTAAAAACTGTCTCCAAATTCACACACCACTCCTCCATTTCAAAGAACAGCTATATATGTATTAAGTCCTCCGTATAGGCCTCTTTACAGTCGAAAGTTGAAGTGAAAAGCATAAACTATGTTGACACGTAACTAAGAAGTTACGTAGTTAGATTACAACAGTAGTAAGAGAAAAACTGGTTACTGAGTCCGTAGGGTGGCCCTTCCAGGTCTTTTGTCCCAAGAGATATTTCCAAACGCCAGAGGCGGAGGGACGTATTTAATTAAAAGCTGCTGAATGCCGCTCTAAGGCTCAGTTATTTCGTTTTCTTAATACCATACACCTAAATATCAAGAAACGTCATTTTATATACATACGAAATACACTACGGGTACAGTGCGCCCGAACATTCACTACGGGTTCAGTGCGCCTGAACATTATTCATACTGCACCCCCAGCAGCGGTTATATTTCATAGACATTGGGCCATTTATAAGTATATAGTAATGCAGATATCACAGCGCAGCCTCTAAGTTAACATTCATTTACAATTGTATATAGATGCAAAGTTGGCCTTTGTACTTATAAATCAAACATTTTTCCCTTTGTTATACCCGTTCTGCTCAGGTTTTGCCCTATATCCATATCTAATTGACAAGTTATGCAATTATAGTGCAAGTTGCTCAATTGTATTCGGAGGTACTGTGAAACCAAGTACTTTCCCAACATTTTAGTTGTACATAATTGTTTTGCAGTAGTTCCAAGTTAATTTCTATGAAGGAAACTTTCCACATTCCCACAATATATGATAATGATATCATTGCCATTACTATTCTCGATTTGGTAGCCCAATTAAGCTACTATATGTGAAACTAAAGAGGCAGAAAGGGTTTAAAGTGGAAAAACTAAATTCATGCAGGTGAAATATTAAGTTCCCGAACAAAAGGATATTAAATGGAGACATTTAACATTACCACTACCAAAGGTAAAAACTGCAATTTTATTGCGGGGAATAGGACACTAAGCCATTTGGAATCAATTGGGCGAAAATGTGCTCCCACAAAGCAATGGATGATTAATTACCACCATCATGTTATGTTTTAGTAACCTGCTGATGGAAAATTCCCAAATATTCACTAAAACGCGAAAAACTGTAATTAGTATAGGTACAGAAGGTATATAGATAGCATCATGAATATGATACACCGCTGCTAATATTTTACCGTTTTGCCCAGAAATGGTCATACTAACGTAAAGCGAGCTGGTCGCTCTCGTTTACGTGTTTGCCACGGAGAAAAAGAAATTCCCTTTCAAGTAATCATCGATATGAAAACACAGGCGGAAATTTCTGTCTAATTTTTTTATTACATATCTGACAAATACTACGACACCTATAAGACTGTAAATAATACGACAAAACCCCTCACCCACTGCCGGCGATTAACCACGATAGACCTTCATATATACGTAACGATTAGAAATACCTAACATTATATCCAATGACTCGATTTGTTTATTTGAATCAATAAATCAATCATAACGCCAATCGGAGTGTATCGGGAGCGCAGTGGGTGCAGGTCTTAAGTCGTATGTGGTATACGTAATAAGCCTGAAGCATTTTATTTAGTCGTACAGATAAAGTAATGCAGCGTTTTGTGATACATCGTCTTAAACAGCACACACGAACATTATTTATACTGCACCCCAGCAGCGGGTAGTATTTCATAGACGTTCGGTCGTAGGTGTATAATAATATAAGATAGATATTGGGATGGTGGGTGGGGGAAAACAACGTCCATTTCTATACGTCAGTGTGAGGTATCTGGCGCGGGAAGCATCAGTCGAGGTATTTATAGACATGAGAAGTCTCTCATACACATATGCCGACTTGCCTCCGAATTAACCAAAGTTTTTTTTAAATCCTCACAATTCAGCGTATGGGGAGCCAAAGTGAACCCGCTGAAAACACAGATACCCACCTACAAAACACCGTTTCCGGTGGCCAGTAAGAACGAGGCTTAGTGCTAAAGCTATGGGGGTTTGAGGCTAGACTTTCGTTTTTGGACTCTTTTGTTACTTTTGAAGTGAAGTTTACTACTATCGTCTCTGAATAACTCTGTTTCGAAACTACGATGACAGTTGTTAAGTTTATTAAAAATTTGGATCTAAAAGATTGGAGAATGACACATATAATCTTGAACCTACATAGTCAAAGTACTGAGCGCCTATACCCGGAAATAGTATTTTGTAACCGGCTATCTGTGGTTGCAACGGGTACACTTTGGCTCCCTATAGCGTGTTCATTATTGTCTAAGCATGGTATACCATTATCAGTCTAGGGTGTGTGTATTTTCCTTCTCCAATACTATGATTTTATTGGGAATATTGCATTACCTCATAGATCACAGCCATCCCTGTATAAGACATCACATATTTTCGATTTTTATAATCCTCGGTCTCTCTAGACTCGGAGCTAATGATGTAGGCTGAGTTATGACGTCATGAAGGCGTCATAAGAAGACCCCAATTGCCGCGTAAACATGCAGCCAATCGGGCGCCATTCAGAGACTGTGCACAGCAGGCAGAACCGGCCACGTCTCCAAGTGGCACTTGCAGAAGAAAAGATGAAAAAAGTCGTCTGCTGTGTGGCTGAGAATGAAGCCGACCAGCGGCAGATGGCGCCCTTATCGATCTAATAACATAATGTAGGGGGCGCTGCTTAGTGTGAGCATGCGCAGAAGTTACACTGACAGCTTCCGGCGGCTATAGTGCGACATAGAAAGTTCGGATCTCGTGGGAAATAATACTTATACCTCTGACCAGGAACGGTAATAGGGCATTTATCATATAGCAACATTGTGCTACAAATGACCGATGGATATTGTTAATTCATAATGAATGCCAGAATCGTCTGACTATTTCCCAATGTATAAGATGGAGGTCACCGAGGGGGAAACACGTTTTTGTTCATGAAGAGGGATTTCCCGGCTACTAATACCGATTCCATTTAGTTCAATTATTAAAACAAACATTTCTTTTCGAGTCATGAGACCAAAATTCAATAAGGATTGTTCGGCGACCGAAAGCAATGTTTGCTCATTAATAACATTTAAAATGAATACACAATTTTTAGGAATTTCAATTTGGATGGAAACTTCATAGATATTTCGTCATTTTGAAGCATATAATACATAATTTGGAAAATAACTGATCCTTGAATGTTTCACTTCACGTGACTTAATTTTGCTTGTTTTCGGTCTCGGTCTCAGTCTTCGGCATCGAATTGCAATATCTTTAAATGGGAACTTGATAAATGTCTACAGGCATCATCCTGAAAAATCAATCCGTTCTCATTGTAGCCAATTTTCCGGTTGAAATATAAACGTGATTAAATGTGGTCATGGCCCATGAGCACTCCTTTCCTTAGCATTCAGCAACGATTGTGTCGTCACAAAGCGTACTGTCTTGCCAGTGGTGATATCGAAAGCTGTGAATAGGAAAATATTATACCATGGCCCAAATTATTTTTGGGACATAAAATCACGCAATTTGGCACCTCCGACTAACGATTTCGGACACCAATCAAATCAAGCGATAGCGGTGGGTTGAGACACAGTGACAGCTACGCCTCGTTTCACAAACCTACACCAATCAAATCAACCCACAAATGATCGTAGCCAAATGGCATTTTACAAGCAGAAATCGGTCGGCAAGGAAACACCGTCAGGTGTGAATACACCCAATACTTAAAGTGTCACAGAACTTTTTTTTTACGGTTCTATATTGGTTCATTTTATATCCACTTACATTCGATGTGAAGATACAGACAATATATCCAATGAAGAGCAACCGTAAACTGATCGCTGGTTTTCATCGGTTGCTGAATCAGTATTAGTATTGGTGAGCACCACCGACCGGGTTTTCCGTACCCGATTTGAAATCGGTGTATCTTCCGTCGAAGGTGTAAACGCACCCTTAATGAGTGTTATATGACCAGCTGGTAATCAGCGAATCTAAAATGTGGCAACGTGGTTGTACCCAATGTCGGACACTTAACTTCCACAACATCCCACCCAGTACCGCATTCCCCTCATACAGGTTTTATGTTCTCACAAAAAAAGACAAAGTTGATTGGGATAGTCATTTTTTTCCATCCGGAAGTGAGGTAATCAGCAGAGAACAGCGCTTGGGCATTAACTTCCGGTCTGCTGTAATGATTGTTTCCAACAGTTTGTTTAGTTTGTGGAATCAGATCCATGAAAAGTCAGAGAAGGCAGAAAAGGAACATAACTCGTGCAATAAATGTCAAAGTAATATACTATATAGGATGAAATGATGCATGCTATGTATTATGAAACAATTGGTTGGTTACTCAAGAAGTCCAATCGTTTAACAGTATATATATAAACCACAAGTCGCGAAATATGTTATTGGATTGTATCAGACATAATCTGAAGGAAATACAGGGAAATGATTCTGATGAACAGACAACTCAGATACATTTACAAAGTAAAGTGTTTCTTTCTATTCATATGATAGATTTGAAAAAGTCTGAGTGGTCTTATAGTCGAGGAATATATTCAGCTGTGGCCTTTGGGTTTCAGCCGATTGGTGTTTCCCTCAGAAACAAAATGAAACCCGAGATGCCTTCGAGAAATATATTAAGGATGTAATTCAGCTATAACACGCCAGGAAAAGTCAAACATGGATAGCAAAAACTCAATGCAGAAGTATCCATTTACAATATGGTGGTACAAATATGATTCATTCATATCCAAGTCTTAATTATGTCAATGTTGCCTACATTTCTACAGTATCTGACCTCCAAGATATCTGACGGGTGACTGGTATTAATGATACAGGGCTCAAAAAGCCTGAATATGGTGGCTCACTGAGTCTGTCGACAAGAGTAACTCCAGGGGGAGCCACTGAGCAGCTCAATGCTGAGTGCCAGGATCGATTTCCACGAGACAAATATAGTTATACAAATTCGGTTAGCGTTTGGCTGGACACCTCCACACTGCCGGGTCCTAGCGTCTCCCTGAGCTAACTACGTCACGCGATGACGTCACCAAGACGTCATGACAGGGTGGGAAGGAGGGGATATAGTGGTTTAATTTCTGTAACTTAAGGTATGAGATGTCGGGTTCAAGTTCCGATTGAGGGACCCTTGAGGAATAGCTGGACTTTTTAGATCTAAAGGTTGTATTAATTTTGAATATTGAAACACCAGTGGTCCAACGCGTTTCGGTTTCGAAATAACTGCTGATCATGCGTTATGTATGTATGTCACAATCAAGAGACGAGTTAGTTGTGAAGGCGGAAAAATAAGCTCTGGAATAGTTGAGAATATTTTCCTTTTCAGAACTTGAAGCTGGTACATTTTGGAAGAAATTCCATGGTAATATTGTGGCAGTTATACATTTTGAATTTTTGCATTGCTTTCAACATCGGATGAGAAGATCCAATAGTAAAACTGAGGATTGACGATTTGGGATTCATAGTAATACGCTTCCGCAAGGACAGGTCTGTATTTAACATGCAGAGACTAAATATATGATGGTGAGAAATCAATGCATTTCAGAGCTATTGGCTGAGGAGTATCAGGGGTGTGATTGGACTGTATCGAGAGAAAAGGTAGCAGGTCTATGTTCCCGAGAGAGAGGGAGGGGCTGTGAGGGAAGCAAATTGAACAGGAGTAGAGAGCAAAGATGTGAGATACAAGGACTATTAATGGTAAAGTAAGTAAAACAGTTCGTAGGCTGATATGGATGGGAATCAGATAAATTTGTCATTGAAGGGTTTAAAATTAATCTAATTTTAGAGTTGGAGTATGGAGGATGGCAGGGTTTGGGAGTGGGTCCTAGGATCACATACCAGCAACGCCTAAACTCCCCTTACAGTGAACTGACAGCGGGAGGTTCCCTATCATCGCCCGGCCCGCGCTGCATCTCCTGTTCTTCCTCCAGGGCTGCGGGCGGCTGATAAGATGGCGTCCTCACTGGAGGGAGGGGCCGTCCAAACTGCCCCGCGTCCCAGGCCAACTTTTTGAATTGATCCCGACCCTCTAGAGAGTGTGTGTCGTCATGACAACAGAACGGGGGGAGGGGCGGACACTGACTCCACTCTGGGTCTCACAAGGGGGCGCTAACTGGTTGTACAACTATACATACTGAACATGGAGACTACCTGATATCCCATACAGAGACTGCCTTATCAGCCTTTAGGGTACTCGCAGACATTCTCAAATACCATTGATATCTAAGTAATATCGTAAAACTGGATGAGTTTTAATCTTGGCCACTGTATGCCATGACTGGAGTTTGGCATAGTGACTTCATAAAGCGAAGCCGCGTGAAGTCCGGAGCGAAAACTCCAGGAGTGGCATGGGGTAGCCACAATTGAATCAGGTTTTGATTTTATCCTACCCCGTCTCCCCGATTTTGGAGTATTATGGGATAACAATTCTGTATGGCACTAGTGGCATATAAAACTCTGTATGCCAGCCAGCGTGGCATATGGAAACTCAATGTTAAGCCTATGGGATTTTATATTAGGGGTAGGATAATTCCTGGGATGCTTTAGGTCAGGCTATAGGTTTTTTTGTCGTATTGCTTGCAAATCTGTCTTTCAAGAAACATGCAACTAATATGATGATCGTGAATAAAGGGAATGGAGGTGAGACATAGCTGAAATACTACCATGAGTAGAATACTCTATATGAAGAGATCAGACAGAACAGAAAGACTTTTCAATGTGACATTCAGTAATCTCCGCAAACCTTGTTGAAAGGTGTACGTTAAGGAAACATTTATTATCTGATGCATGAAAGGGAGGAGGCATTATGAGAGAATATTACAAAATGAGATAAAAACTTAAATTGGAGAAAAAGGACAATAGTGGAGGAGGAAAAGGTGACGCTTGATGGAAGATGAACAAAATACTCACATTAGATTTTTTTCTTTTATTTGAAAAGATAGATAGGAAGTATTTCATCTTTCAATTCTTATTCAATGCCTCAATGCTAACCTATATGTAGAATCGCTAAGAAGAAGAGATACCTTGCAGAAATATGGCTGGGGGAACAAGGCTATCAATTGAATGGAACTTTTGGAACAAAGAAAGCTGTCAGAGTTAAGGAAGAAGGGCAATATCTTATCATTACTTAGTTAATAATGACCAAATATTTATATTGGGTATAGCAAGATATTGATTTCACTTCTGGATCTCTTGTAAGTCTGAAGATCCCGATAAGGCGATTGTAGGAAGGATATCTGAGCGCTGGCGAATTTCTAGAGGTTTGGGATTAGTATTTACAAAAAACAACATACCATGGTTGTACCTGATGGAAGACAAGATGCAATAATCTCGGAACGAGGCCTTGAGGCTGAGTGCCCTGAATACCAGCAACCTCGAGTACAGTATCATGTACGTCCATGGTATGTTGTTCTATATTTATATGCATTTTGAGAAGGGCTTGGCATAGGTTCAATGGGAGAAGGGCATTGAGCGAAGGGCTTGGACAGAGGGTATGTGGAGGGAGGGTGATAAGAGAAGTGCATTATGAGAAGGGCTTAGAGAGATGGTGTGAGGGAAAAGGGCATTTTTATGAGGGCTTGGCATAGGGTGAGTGGGAGAAGGGCAATGAGAGAAGGGCTTAGTGATAGGGGTTGTGGGAGAAGGGCATTGTGAGGAGGACTAGAGAGAGGATGTGTGGAGGATGGGCGTTGTATCGATCGGCGAGGTGAGTTTATCCAGACACCGTCACCAGTGGCGCCGTGTGCACTGAGGAACGATCACACCCTGTACGTCTCGCATACAGGCGGGACCTGGGGACTGTCAGACCACGTTCGTGTAGCTGTATATGCACATCCATAATGATCACACTTAGTCGTGCTGGAAATGGTACATATATGCGTAAATACAACAAACGTACACACCTTCTCGTTAGAAACCAAATACACAAGCATACAAGGAGCCATCAATAAAGTATGTAAAGGTTGTGGGTGGTAGATGCTAGATTTTGACTTTTTTACACATCGCTTCTTTAATCAATTGCGTACAGGATGGAATGACTGAGGGATGGTCAGATTTTAAGGCATTTGGCATGAATTTTCTGTATGGCCCCTAATGATTACCCAGTATACAGCTTTTGGTGATTGTCACAAAACACAGCAGAGGCAACTCCGAGGAGCGTACAACTGTTTTCATCTGAAACCACTTTATACTGTATTTGTTATTCACCTTTTCCTGACAAGTGGGGTACCCATGTTAGTTCATTTTAGGCGCGCGCTATTTTGTCATACGGACTATTTTTCCGTTAGCACTGGGTTTTGCAGCCCGGAGCATACAACATATCTGTATGCTTTGGGTATGTAGATACACGCTGCCTATGTGTTTACTATGGACAGGTTGTATTAGGTGGATAATAAATGGATATATGATATAGATACACACACTATACAGGCATACTGGTACATAGAAATAGCGCCATTCTATGTGGAGACAGCGTTAGGGTGGCCGAGAAAAATATAATCTTAGATGTTTAGGTGTGTGTAGACATACTGAACTCGAAGAGCGAGTTACGTCTAAACACACCCTAATTATAACGTATGGTAACATATACCTGAATGTCAGTAGAAAACACCATCTAATTAATTATCATTCAGTATGACAGCATGTCGTGTGGTTTGGAGAGACAAACTACATTCATTCTCCATTGCTATATTTTATAGCAACCGCAATACAGGGTCACATCAAGGCCAGTAATTTTGATAGCAATAATATCTAACTATAAGAACCATCTCTTACAGAACCACAAAGTCTAGATGTAATATCATTTTATTTCAGTTCGCATAAGGAGATTGAACCATAAGATTTTCCCCGATGGTTGATTTTAATGCCAGATGGCGCAAGCAGCAACCGGATTTGATAAAAAGTCGTAATGTTATGACCTCAAGTACTTACTTGAATCAACTCTCTCGCTCTCCCTAAATCTAATATCCTTTCTGAATCACTTCTCGAATGGGAAACGCAGGACTATGAAACTTTTCCGGAGTAGCTAACACAGTGCAGACTTACATG
Source organism: Alentia gelatinosa (assembly GCA_950022655.1). Lineage (NCBI taxonomy): Eukaryota > Metazoa > Annelida > Polychaeta > Phyllodocida > Polynoidae > Alentia > Alentia gelatinosa. Next base: position 26,469,977 of record OX465590.1, on the reverse strand, counting down.
TAATGGAATTGACATGATTGCAGGAAAGTATTGACATTCCTGAGATTTTAATATTTTACAGTGTTTTTTTATTGCCCACCTAGTACGGAGTCTCCATACTAAACCTATGGAATCTACAGATCGCTACTGAGTAGATTCCGGAAAGCCGGAATCTACTCAGGACAAAAGTTCACTTTTTAAGATTAAAAAGAAAATACATGTAGATATACTATTAAAGGTGTCATTAAATCTGGCCTGTACAATTTTAAATCCCTTTACGAGTATCACGAGTACTTTATCTAAAACGGCTTGCGATAGATTCTCGCCTGCTTAGAGCTCCCGATCTCGCGAGAATTCCAAGTCTCGCGTGACAAGGCTTGGTTTCTTCAGACCCAGTCTCTTTCTGCGTGTTTACTCCCAATCATTGTGTATTTACACAAGCCCTCAACAGATTAGTCATTTTGAAGCATTTCACAACCCTTTTCTCTGATAAAGGGAATAACCTCAGAAAACAAGCTATTAAATATTGGAGTAAAATGAAGACTTAATGGTCAGACGCTCAACAACACATCATTATATAAACATTTAGAATCACGCCCACGTCCACACCTGCCTTCAGGTATATGTATACATGTACCCGACGCCAGCTGTTTGTACAATATATGACGCCATAATTAACACTCCTATCAATCATGTCACATTGTCACTGAGAACCCAGAGGTAAGAAGAACGATATATTCTCCTCTATCGTTATTGCGTGCGTCATACAATGAAGACAAAATGATCGATTATCGCTCAATAATCTGCAGATAGCGATGCCGTCATGGTGGGCGCTGTTCCTGTACACTTCACATTCTGTCCTCATCTAAAACGTGATCATATCAAGGCTGGAGCACCACACTTGGACTGTCGGGAGGTCAGGCCCAATAGTGTTACCATGCATCCCTTATAGGCACCTATTGATCCGTAATTTCCCCGTGAAAATGGAAAGTACACACGACAATGGGTGATAATAGGAGAGGTTAGACCGGGTCTGCACCGCACCCTACAACCCTCACCGGGAAAGGCCAGCCGCCGGAAGTCAGGTCTCGGTGGGTGCATGCGCAGTGTATCCGTCACGTGACTTCCCCTCGTGACCCCCTCGTCCCCGCCCCCCCCCACGCCCCCCCCCCCCCCACCGGCGCACCCCCCTCCCAGCCTATCCATTCACGTGTATATCATCCTGGGTGTGGTGCCTAGATACTGAGTTTATTGACCCCGTGAATAAGTGCATCCTCTTGATCAATGATCAGATAGTCAGATATGAGGATCGTTAAATGCAGAGGAGAAAAAATAAGTAAGACCTATTTGAAAAAATAAAAGGACAGTGTTTTCTTTATAGTGCAGTTGCAATACTGACAATACTGTATCGGCTGAATTGGTAAAGTCCTTAGACTTTGATGCTTACGTAAAGGTATTGCAAGCAGTGTCTGCCCCATTTAGCTAACTTGATCTCTCCGAGTGTCTCATATATTGATGAATGTCTTGGGCAGTCGTTAATGATGCACACAATAGTTTGCAAGGAAATGTTAGGTTGTTATATTGTTTAACTTAAACTTTTCCCGGACGCCATAAAATCACTTATTCACTTAAGTCAACGGTGGATGATGTCTTTGTACCACAAACGATACTAAAATCTATCTCAAATAAGTAAAATCTCTTGTATATACAGGTATGCAAGTATGTATGTGTAATAAGACAAACAACAATCTATATGAACATTGTGTTTTCTGAATGCTGTAAAGATTAAACCATATAAAGTGGGTAAATGGTTTAAATGGTTATCATTATAAATAATGTAAACTAAGAACACGGGAATTTGTTTTAGCCAAGTCGACATCTACGAATTGTTAGAACCGAAATACTTCTCTTTTCAAATCATGTTAAAGCAAAATATTAATCAATGTGGTGAATTTATAAGGGGGGCGATACAACTGTGCCCTTGTTTTTTGTAACAGTCTAAACCGCGACAGATTACTCCTCGGTGATTCAGGGGAAACAATCAATACCAGTGACAAACCGCCGCAAGTGTTGCTAGGGCTTGGAAACGGTGTTTTTGTGTAGGTGGAATTCAGTAAAGCCTGATATTTATTGCCATTTCCCAGAGAAAAACCCAAAGATTTGACATAATTGTAACGGTATAGATATACATGGATGCTGTCGGTTCGGGGCAATTTACGTCCACTGCACACTCAGGAATTAAACACTGCAGTAGGCATTGTTCCCAACCAATATCACTCATGAGATATTTCTGTAGTCCACTAAATGGTACGGCCAACGTCAGAGTTTAACGAGTTTTCTAGGACAATTCCAAGAAGGTCCTACATAATCTATGTGAACATAGGGCGGTTCTTATACGGTCATTGTACCACTCGAAGGACGGCTGCTTATAGGCGTACACCCGAAAGGACGTGAATTTAGTAGTGTGACACCTCAAACTAAAATAGATGCCGAGGCGAAGATGGAGGGGACGAGGGCAGCATCCGTGAACGCGCTACGGGGGTGGGGAAAGGGGGCGGAGGGTGGAGATGGGGGAGGGGGGAGGGGGAGGGGGCAGCACCACAGCGCCCCCTTCGGGCAAAGAGAAGAGTCGAGAAGACAAATGTCCGGGCGCCATTGTAACATTGTAAGGCCGACGCATGCGCCATGATTGACGGTGTTGGGTAATGGGAGCGTCCATGTTGATGTTATTATGGGATGGGGGTGGCGTTGAGGGGGCAAGGCGCTTGTACCGGCGGGAAGCCTGTGTTGGACGGTACCAGTGCCCCCTATACTGACATAGCGTCCCTGCGCGGTGCATCGTGGGTAGGAGCATCGCCCGGTGTATAACAGCAGACATGGGGAAAATCTGCACTGAGACAAGGTGACAAAACAGGGCTTTAAATGTAATGATAATTCTTGTAGATCAAAAACTATTTAACGATACTCTGTCAAATACAACTTTTCCAATCGACAATTATAGGCCGGAAGAGGTTTACCGGGTTTCAGTGTTTGGGCGCAACACCACCATTCCCCAAAATGTCTCATTTGGCCAATTGGTAGACTTCTGATAATTTGAAAAGGAATGAATTTCTACTTTATTTTTTTTTACAAAACTTGGTCATTATCATACCAGTTAACCAGAGAACTATCCACTTACCTTTTTCCGTATTCTATATATGACCTACGAGTAAAACATAGATCCTATGATCAGCTAATCAGGTTTCATATTTACTGTCATGTGACTGGTTTATGTAGCATAAAGATCCCTCTTCCCAGGAACTGTCTCCAAAAAGACTAAAATAGACTCATTAGGGATGTAACATGTGTAATAAAGTCACAGTCCCCCGTAATTAAGTAGGTCATTGAGTCCTTACCTGCCACATAAGTAGACAATTAGCGCCTAAGAAGTGACGCCATCTAGCGGTAATGACATCTTTAAGACTGCAGGTAGGACATATTTTTACCAGCAGAGGGTGACATTGTATTTCCACCATCCAGGCACTACCAGGACATGCCTTTAGCGTAGGCCTCGATATTCATGGAAGGATTCCATTGTAGTTGTGTGCCGGTAGCCAAGTCCTTCACATATCTTCGTATAAAACGTGTGTACACACCTCTAGAAGAGATATTCTTTAGGTAGTTTGCGCGAATTTGATACGGACTGGCATAGGAATGCCCCCAGGTACCACACAATACGATCAATAGATATCGTATAGTTTGATAGGAAACGTCAAACCATCTGTTTTGTTGTCCTCTATTATGTAAAACTTCCAGGCTTTATGCTGTTTCTTAAATGCCAATGCCCTAATATATTATATAGACAATCCTCTACAAATGCCTTAAGGGATTCTATGGTCGTCGCCATGAGAGCGATTTTCAGGAAAGGTGTGGTGCTGTATATGAGAATTGCTGCACTAATTGGTGATTGACACTTTTTCAGGGTAATCTGTGTTTTCTATGCCAAAGTGTCACAAAGCATTTGTGCCTTTAGATCAGGAGCTGTTTCCAGACATCTAGGAGCCATGGGAGACGTTACCACAATCTGTTATGAAATACACTGGGGCATCCTTCACCTACACTGGCAACCAGAGCTGCACAAATTTAGCTCTGGTCGGCTTAGATAAGCGGCCGCCTAGACCCAATAGCGGTGCCTAGTTTTTACTCTCCTACCAGATCTTTCGTACTGCTTGGAGAGTGTGTTATGTCATAACCTCAAAGCCAATTTTACATTTTCTTATTTCCTTTCCTGTGTATTTTTCCAAAATATAATGAACATAAATCTTGGTTTCTTTACCAAAATTGTATCTATGAATATTTCATATTAGGTACATGTGCTTTGAGAGTATACATAGAACAAAACTACCTGGATCAAGGTACACCCCGAGTGATCCCGTATGGGACCAACCCGACCAACCCCTATATCATATCAGGGGTTGGTTGCCAAACTATCCTTCACCCAGCCGACAGAGTTTTAACCTGGGTGGTTTAATCAGGGTAACAGACAGCTCCGTCCCAATGCAAACATTCCACTGTCCTCCATTTCTCTCATACTGAAACCAGGGATTTCATCAACGGAGATGGAGATGGGGCCAAACCCTCTTTGCCTGTGATAGCTTGTAGCGGTGGATGTTCAACCAAATAGTTTATCGATCAGAGAAGCCCGTGATCCATGCCATGCAGGGACCGTGTTCCAATGTTAGGCACGTGGGGAATGTTAGTTCGCATAAATTCTTTTTATAGATTTTTTTCCATTGTAGAAAGTGAAATGGTAAGAAAATGAATCACTTGTCCAACGGTGGATGAGCTTTTTTCAGTGAATACTGAAAAATAATTGGTGACATGGTTTCATTATCCCAAATCTGCCGGAGAGTAAAAAAGGTAATCATAATTCTTGACCGAGTGCAATTTGTTCCCGCTCCGACGTCAAGAGCATGATAGAATGACATTAACCTCACAATTTGTTATCATCAACAATCTGGCAGCTGTGTTCTACTGAATTGGGGGCGTAAAAGGAATGCATGTGCGTGGTAACTTACATGATATATAACAGGACTCATGAGGATCAAGATGGTGTCTGTTTTGAACAATAAAACTGGAACCTATAGGGCACAGAGTAATTGCTAGTTTCGTCATCATCCGCCAGTAATTATAGGATAGCACTACTGTGGTCTGGGAATAACCCGTTGTTATCGGTTGGTATAATTCATTGCTAAAACCCCTCTATAGCAAGCCTAAAAAGAACATAATTGGCAATTGCACCCGCCACCTGGTATTTGTCTTAGGCATCAGAGGAAAGATGAACGCCTCCATAACACAATAGCTATCTGCTGACCAATCAGTGGGTACATGAAGAGACTACGAAGGTCAAGGTGGTGATAATATTGGAAAATAGAGGCAGGGCACGGAATGATTACTCGTTCCGTCATTATCCACAAGGGATTTGTAGGATTGCAGCACTTAAGTCGGGGGACAACCACTAGTATCAGTGGTTATAATGCATTCATAATCGTAAACCGAGGCTTAAACCCTCAGTCCAAAAAAAGTCCGAAACAGTGAAAATGTAGTCGATTTAGAACTGCACCAGCCACCTGGTGTGTGTCTTTGGCATCAGAGGCAAGATGGCGACTTGCATACCACAATGGCTATCTGGCCTATAGAACGGGTCGGCTAACAATGTAGGAGTGCCTGCGAGCGCCTGGTGTCTCAGACAAATGACACGACACGATTACACAGCTTACTCTGCCACCCCATCAGGCCCACCCAATTTGTCTTGTTTGTTTTCTCCAACGTTCGGTCGGTAGAATTCTATCAATGGGCGGCCACTCTATCGGAGATAGATTTAAAGAAAAAGAGGATCGGATACAAGAAATCGACATTTCAATTCATTAACTTTACGCACGACTTACGTGCAGCTGAATGGTGGTACACAGGGCTTGACGACCAGAGAAAAAATCATTTCGTGATTGTGTCTGGGACGGCCAATAGCTAGCAAGGAATCAAAATGAACAAAAGTTTAAAATTGTTTGCAGTTTAATAGGGGAACATGTATTTAGAATTATTCTCAGCCTTTCAGTAATCAATATAGTGCATTTAATTTTACTAATTTTTCATCAATGTACGGTAAGAGTGGAGTCTTTATACTATATCAAATCGGATAGTATGAAACTGAGTAAGGTTTTATAACAGAGTAGCAGTCACATGACCTTCATGTCTGATTAACAACAGACAACAACTTGACACCAAAACACTCGCTATATTAAGAGTGTTTTGGTGACGTCCTAATAACTTTGGGCAGTAAAATGAAAAGTTCCCACTCAGTACGTTCGACGATTGTAAACCTTTCCCCTTTTCTTGAATAGAAATAAACAAAAATGAAATGTCAACCATCTTCTATATATATATATATCGCTGCCAAGGTCAAATGGTTTCACTGGTACAAAGACCTCGGTATTGACAATACTAGCCTCCTATTGTGGCAGTATATTGAAGACCAGAACGCAAGTCTATTGACCAATCAAAGTAGGGATATCGCACACCTAGCCTGTACCACTAGTGATTTCCTGTTTGGTCGCTAGGTGGTCCCAGTAAGCGAGCCTCTCTCTGGACCCGAGATGGTGGGGATCAGAGGTCACAGGAACGCTGGATCTGCGCTGTTTTTGTCAATAGAGGGCGCTACCAGGCAGCTGGCCTTCTATTTGCATGAGAGGCATTTCATGACGCCGGTGTATGTAATAGCGGGCGCGAGTGTGAAGTGGGCATTGCTGAGGAGGAGATTGGGTTTAGCACCTCACCCGGCGTTGTCACTAGACGATCATGGGCGACGATTCTTGAATTCAGCACCACCTGACGACTTTTAGTTGTCAATGGCTAGACATTGTCTGGTGTAAACGCCAAACGCGTGACGACCCCAGATCGTCTGATCATGTCAGATTAGGCAATTTGGCACCACCTGACAATTACGCCGGATCTGGTGAATAGCAGCAAGTGATAGGTTCCTTATGTCAATGTGTAAAGAATTGATGTGCTCCTTGGCTCGACGATTCTTGGTGACGATATTAGGTAATCAATCACCACTTAACGACTACTGGTTAGACGATCTCCAGTAGTCACCTTTTCGGTCGTGTAGTGTAAACGCCTGGAAAGGGGGCTGCGGGATCACCAGTATGTAAAGGCTCTGTTAAAGAAACCTCCGTGAATGTATGGATAGCAGATATGGATCAGATCTAAAGGTAGACATCTCGTATCCCGATGATAAAGGACGTTACGCGATGTGATACATTATGAATCTCAAATCAGAGTAATTTCTGTCCCGAATTCAGTTTTACTTATTAGAAGCATATTCCAGGTTCTAAGACATTTGATAATTTATGAATGTTGGCTAATGTTACTATTTTCTCATAGAATGTAGGTCTTCTACACAGTCAAAATATTACGGTAAGAACCTATGGCTCGGATTCCATCACCGATATCAAGGGTTTAACGTCTTTACTAAATCTGATTTAGACCTAACACCTACAAAATAATTTTAAGCCGCTATTCTTCCCTTGTTGATAGAAATGCAGATACTACAGCCTAGACCACCACGGTAGTCCTCATTGGCAGCAGCTCATCATACATTATGACATTTATACATGCAATAAAGACCATATCTAATTCTAAAGTAACGTAAATGCATACATCAAATATGCATACAAAGATGTCTGATCTAGGATGTAGAATCTAATGCGGTCGACCTTAACAACTAGGATGAAGGAGTGCTAATCTTTATATTGCTGTCTGCTTCTACCTTCAAGACTAGCACAGAATAGCATCTTGTGCTGAATAAACCCCCTTTTTCCACCTCCCTGGGGTGGCATAATAAAACATAAGGGACCGCGTTGGTAGCTACCAGGCAATACGTCTTAATACCTATCTCCTTATGTTGCCCATCAAACAGGCGGAATGTCCTTGTGTGCCGTTTTTCTCCACTAGTTCTATTCAGATGACTATCAGGGAAGAATACCTATATCTTACATGTAAATAAATGAAGAGCTGGTGTCTTCCTATCAAACCTTTGTGTCAAATCACAATGAGAATTTTGAAAACCAGTGAATACGTTTCTATCGGTATAGATATGAACTGGAATTTTACCCAATGTACCTGTTTATTCAATGACCTTGCCCGTGTACAGTGAGAAGGTGCAGTGCGATTGCATAGTTTGGAAAACAATAAGTTCTCATTTATTCGATAGCCCCCGAAAATAAAAAGAAACTGCTTTTAAACAGTGTCGAGCATAATGCAATAGCAAGTATCAGTAAGGTGATCCGTATTTTGCACTGTGGGATGCACAGAATATACAATAAAGTCCTCGTTTGCAGAACTTACAAATGTCAAGCTCAAATTTCTCCTCTCACAAGATGAGCAAAGATAGAGGCAATATAACAATAGTGTTAGGGCACGGTGCAAAGTGAGATAGAGAAAGGTCGAGACACAACGGGAAGTGACACCTAGGCTCAGGCATTATAATTTCACAAAGCTGCATATTCTGTCCTTTTGTTTTATAGCAAAGGTGTTGAAAGAGAAGAATGTGAGTTTCTGAGGAAAATGCTGTACAATCTAGGTGTCAGGCAAATATGATTTATCATCCCTAGTACTATATTTTGCTTCAGGGAGAGACAGCGAGAGAGAGGGAGAGAGGGAGGGAGAACGAGAGAAAGAGAGAGACAGAGACGTTGCGACACATGTTTCTTTTTAAGGCTGTGGGCTACTTCTTGGGGAGAGACAAATGCGAAAGGGGAGCGGGTAGGAAGAGAGATGAAGGCAGGAACAGGTAAATGGAGGAAGAGATTAACGTAATCATACCAAGCAAGTGGGTGAGAAGCAGAACATGGTAAATGGAGGAAGGGAGGTGAAAAGAAGGACATGGTTAAGTATAGGCTGAAAGAGGTTGACAACCGAGAGACGGGAGGAATGTAGAGTTGTGAACAGAATGATTGGGAGAAACTCAACTGTGTATGTTTCACTTGTATGTAGGTGTGTGTGAACGCACCAGGCCTGAGAGTTTGATCAACGTCCTTGTTAAAAGATTAATCGTCGGATTGTTCATGCGATTCAACAAACAGGAAATGCAGCAATATAGTCGTCGAAGACCAGAGAAAAGAGTGCTTAAAGATATCACTAATGAGTATAAGATAAAGTCAGAGATAGAGGCTTTTAACACATAAGAACAAGAAAGGAAGGTAGATTAGCTAGATGTAGAGAGAACGAATTAAGAAACTAGGGAGCAGAAGTGAGGAAATGAGAAAGCAAACCAGAGACTACAAAAGCGGGCAATGACGAAAGAGTGCGAATTCTGGAGAAAAGGGAGATAGACCCACTGCAAGATAGAGAGAAAATAAGACGCAGGCAGTTGGACAGACAGACAGACAGACAGACAGACAGACAGACAGACAGAACGAGAGTGAAAGGAGCAGAGCGTCTTCGATAAACGGCTGCGCGCGCCGATATGACTCCCGGCGTCCGTCTGCCACCCGCCCGGCGCTGCCAGCGTCCCGACGAGCAGACGGCTCTCGTTTGGCGGGAACCTATAGAGTTACATTGAATATTCCATACAGACGGCGACAGAAATCCATATACAAAAGACAGCAGCCCCAGTTACTGTGACAAGAACGCCACTCTACTCTCTCCTCGTATTGGATTTCTCGTTACCCAACTCAAGTCTCCATTTTTTTCTCTTTGCCCACCGCTCTTCCCGTATATATAACCCTTCGGTTCTGATTTGTCTTTTCTGTAGCACGTATGTTTTGCCAACCTATGAAGGTTTCGTTTTGGGGAATATTTTTGTAGCATATTTGCAAAATACATCTCATATTTGCATTCTGGCTGATCACAGTAAGAAGACACAGTTTTCTTGTCAAATCCTTGCCTGTAAGAAAAGTAAAGGTCTGTTTTTCTTGGTACAAATCCATCTTCTTTCGCTGTATACCACCGTACTCGAGTTCATCTGGACGGTAATAATTCGCTGGGCGGTGAAACCAGTCAGACTGCCCACAGTCACAGAGTCGACTACTACGAGTCAAGCCTGACGAACGCAGAGAGGACGCCCAACGGACGCGCTGGCGCGGAAACTTGGCAGACGACATTCGCCTGGTGTGATTTAGGCGGGAAAACGCCCGGCGGTCCAGAAAGGGTTAGGGCGGGCTTCGAGGAGCCTGCGAGAGGACCGAGGGAGTGGGGAGAGGGAGGCGGGGAGGGGAGGGGAGGGGGAGGGGGACCGATCGATGGCGGAGCGACGAGCGAGTGAAGCGGGCGCCGCGTACGGACGGCGGGCGCTGGTAGGCGGTCGGTGGAGCCAGTCTGGTACGCTGGCGCGGTTGGCTGGTTGGATCCCGGCGGTGTGAGCGGCGAGGACGGACCAGGCGGGCAGGCAGAAGGCAGCCAGTCGTCGCTGGGAGGAGGTGGAGGAGGGGGACATGCTCGCGCCGCAGGTGGCTCACGGAGGGGGACGCCCCTCGTCCTGTCGCTACGTTACCAGACGCCGTAAGGACGCCCGCAGCGCGGCGACGTCGTCGTCATCGTCGTCGTCGGGGGAGGGGTCAGTGCACACGTGTCGTCGCCGCCGTCCCCGGGCGTGCATTCCCGGGCACGCCCTGTAACCACTACCACTACCACCACCATCACCACCACCACCAACACCAACACCACCACCGAGGGCCTCCCCCCTGCCCAACCCCGCGCCCCGCCCCGCCGTACCACCACCACACACAGGAGCGGCCCCGGAGCTGCCCGCACGGTCCCTGCGTGGAGGGCGGGTAAGTCACCCCCGCCCCCTTTTTTCGAGCGGGAGGGAAGGGAAGGGAGGAAGAGGAACAGGAGGAGAAGGGCAGAAGGTGGGGTGAGTAATAAGACCTCCCCACCCTCCGTCCAGCTTGCATCGGGTCTGCTTATGAACCCCTTCTTTAGATAAGCCACACTTACATTCTGGAAGTACCACCACCGTCGATATTATCATCACTATAACTACTACTACTACCAGTACACAACTAGTACAACACTCCTACAAATACAAATACTGTCAATTCACCAGTCCCTCTATTAACACTAATCCTACACTATTACTACCACACAAAGCAATCAAAGCAATAGTTCTTATAATTCTAGCACCAGACAAGACATTTGGGAGTCTCGACATTTTGATCCTGGTCAGTGGTGGTGATAGGGATTATCTGTTAACACTCCTACCACCCTGCACCCTTATCTAGACCCCTCTTATCTCCGAGATAACACTATGCCTGGTCTCTGACAACACCACCTGGCGAGTCCAATCCGCCACCGTCCAGCTTATGTCAACAACAACACCAATAACAACAACACGTAGCAGCTACGTCGCCCTTTGTACAGTATCGCCCAGCGAGCTACTCGAAAACCGTCACAACATTGTCAACAGTCTAGCGGTAGGCGGATGCTTTTTCCATTTTTAATTTTTTGGGTATATGCAATCCTCCTAAACCGCAAGGCACAACTTGGTATATATACACCAGAACTAGAACTGTGATAGCAGCGATTCCTTCCGGAGAGAGAGGCTCGCTGGGGTGAGCTGTATGTACTTGTGATTCGTCTGTGTATCTGTGTCGTTAGCACGTATAACGGAGTTTACCATCAGGAACCCAAGAAAGGATCATATCAACGTCAAGGAGACCAGAGTCTAGTGTGTCTAGACGGAGATGGGGTAACGAGCAACCCCTTAAACAGCTCTGAGGGCGCATACGTCTGTGCGGCCCAATACGGGAATCCCAATTTAGATCATTTAACTGCTCCTCTGAGCCGCAATCTTCCCTCCCACTACCCTGTGCCCCACCCACCCGCATCCACTTTGGTCTGGTACTATTGTGAGCCACAGTGACTTCCCAGACTCTACAGAATACTATTTGCACACTCTAACACGTACGGACCACACGTACTACCCCCTGCCTGGTCCCTCCGCCACATACAGAGGATAAGGAGGGGTGTCGGCCGGTACCCACAGTGGTCAGCCAGCCAGGGGCGACACACCACGAAGCAGCAGTTGGTGGGCGGGGCGGCGCCACTGGACCGTAGCCGGCCATATACCACCGATATCCCCGCTACTGACACTAAGAGCAGGACCCCTCTGACCCCCGAGTGAGAATAGAAGCAGATTTAAGGCTCCAGGCGTCACGTCAGAGTCGTCCGCGACGTCATAACGTAGATCCGAACTCAGCCCTACCAACACCACAACTATCACCAACTCCTGCGCCCTCTACCAGAGGGCGACCAAACCATCTTAACACAGGAGGGAGTACTACCACCACCAGCAGCCCGTGCAAGGGACAGCGGCTCCAAGCTGGCGTGGAAGAAGATCTGGAAGGGGACGGTGGGCCGGCTCCTCCGGCGGAGACCGCGGGGGAGTCGGCGCAAGGGGCGGGGCCGGCGGGGGGAGGGGAAACAGGATGTGGTCGCTACTGCCACCACCCCTCTCCTCCCGCCGAGGCCAAAGCGAGGCAGCAGCGGCGGCGGCGACGGGCCCGACGCGTCCGAGGAAGGCGCGGTAGGTACCAGCGCCTTGGGGTCCACCACCTTGGTCCGCCCCAGCACCAGTGGAGAAGGGTAAGTGTGAGATTTTATCTCAGGGTCTTTTATGTTTGTGTTGTAAGCTTTTCGAAATCCGCCAGTTTGCTGAATATACCTGTACATTCCTACACTTAAGGGCAATGAAGCGGAAAAAATAAATAAAGGATGAGGTCTTTATTCGATCTTGGTACTATTTATTGATATACATTATAAGTTCAAATAAACGAAAAAAATAATCAACCTTCATGGTTATCAATTTACAATTTACCATCCATCATGTGTATATATTTTTAATATATATATATATATATATATATATATATATATATATATATATATATATATATATATATATTCATGGAGAGGTGGGGACATTACTGCAGGGTGTCCGATCATATTGATAAACGTGACTTTTATCAATACCAAAAGTCATACGTGTCAAGAAGAATTATCTTCTCAACTCAAATTTCAGGCAAGATTGTATGATATTACAGACAAGCCAATGGCTATATTATAAATCGGTTGGTATGATTTACGGAGTTCTGGGTGATTTAGCAAATTTGTATCAGTTGATGGGGGATTCTTTTGGGGTCACAAATGGAGAAATATTTGAATATAGATTTTTCAAATATAAATCCCTTCATATCTTTCCTTTCTCTCTTTAGCTTTACAAACCATAATTATGGGACCATAGTATGTGTAGATGCCAAATACAAAAGGACCCAATGGTAGAAAGGGTCGGAATTAAATCAATATATAAATAGAATTAGTACATGTAGTATTTAACTCGATTTTCTAACATTACATATTGATAAGATATCAAATACAAAATTTTGTATCTCGTCTTTCCTTTCAGATCATTCTTAACTTTATACCTATTTCACATATTCCTCCATGATTTGATAATAGCAGTTGTTATGAGTCACCGAATTCTGTGGTATCAAATTCCACGAGTATAGTGGAATCTGAAAGCAGAGCGTTGGTAATTGAGTTTCCCCACTTCTCAGAACCTGAGCTCCCTCATCGGGCCCAGAGTAGTTAGGAGACTCGGCAGCTGCTGTTTTATATTCAGGTCTATAGGGGAAGCCCTTCACACCTGATGTCACAGAGACTAGTGAGACAATACATGAATCTCTCTGTGTGTTTGATGCCGATCTCAGGCTATGTAGAATATGAAGAGTGCCGCAATTTTCACATCAGCTGCCACAAGGCAATGCGGGAATGCTTAAGGGAATATCTCATCAATATTCCAGGTATCTCATAGAGATACTGAAATACCATCATTGGTGTTTTGATGTAGAGCAGTCTGGAATTCAGATGTCTCTGTTCGGATGTTGTTGACAACCCTGCATAATAGGATTTATTCTAGGAACAGGAGAAAGATTAAAATATACTAGAAATACCGCTTGAGGATTGATAACACCTTGGTACTCAATACCACAAAGTCCAGAGAGAAAAACATGAAAATAGATGGAGGTGGATTCATTTTACTAGTGTATTCCCCAAACGCTTTTTAGGTTGTGTTTGAAGTATGTAAACGTAAAAACAAACTTTGTAGCTAGAGTAATACAGCGAGTCTCTAAAAGAAAGTCGCTTTTAATATGCAAATTACATTCGTTTTAAATTTCCTCCATTTTATTGTCAATCCAGGTCTTTGGGAAAATGCATTAGATAAGATATGTATACATCTATCATATTTTCTTGTGTCAGTCATGCATCTTGCATCAAATCATTACAAGATTGAAAATATGATCGGGTGATCAAGCACAAGACAAGGATTTGCCCACACACCATCGGCCTTGTGTTACGGAGAACGACAGCAAAGCGTTTACTACTCTAACGCTGGCCTACATCCTCTGGTCTCATAGTAACCTGATTTTTTAATCAGATGTCGTGCTCACCGGAGCGTGTAACGCGACACGTTAGGTCAGGTGGTTTGAGGCGGTCTGAACATCATGAAGACCTTGTAAACACAGACCTTTAGTCAATACAAGGCGGTCTGTAACTCGCATCACTCGCCGGTAATCTCGCTGAGTAGATTGGAAATTCTGTTCTGCCAAAGGGCAGTGGTAGACGAAGGAATGGTGTAGATGGGGTAGGGTGGCGGTATGAGTGGCATATGTAGGATCAGAGCAATTTTCCGAGGTAGTATATATCTATATATCTATATATATATATATACATATATAGGGATATATATACACACATATATATATATATATATATGTATTTATATAAACATACTTATATTTATATAAACATACATAATGGGATTTATTCTGTTCTCCACGGTGTAAGTGGTATATTTATGAGGACAAAAGTACACAGAGAATTTGCTCCAGAAAGATAATAATTTGTACCCGACATTTCAGGATCACCCCAGTTCTTCACAGATTATGGCCAGTTTTTATCGAAATAGATTCTGCGTACACACATACATAACAATATTGTTTTACAAATAATAATAAACAACTGGATCAAAAGAAACACCTTGGTTGTTTAGAAACTCCTTAGGCTCATTCCGTTGGAACAACAGTAACCTACTTCAGCCATAACAATAAAACTACCGTCAGCCACGGCCGAACTGTAAATAGCCACGGCTCGCTCCAAGTTATACAAGATAGCTACGTCTCCTTTCACTTTCCTCTACGACAAAGGTCAATGAAAAACACAGACTCGGATTGACCGAGGCTTCACTCTCCTGCATCGAACTGTAGACAGATCACAGTTACGCTTTTTTCGCCTCTTGCCTGGGCCCCTCACATCCGCAATCTAAAATAATTGCTAATTACTCGCCCCGGCCGTCCCGTCTCGGCTTTGATGCAGGCCCAGTTGTCATCTACTGACCTTTGCTGCCTTTCGGGGGCCTCCGCTGGTGTTTTACATAAGTGGCCTAGAAGAAACTAATTAAGTCGCTGAGGCTAATCAGCCGGCGTTACCTCTATTAGATCATTAAACTGGTCGTAATTAGGGACCGAAATGGCGATGTTTTCCTTAATGAAACACCACGCGAGCAGAGACGGCCAGGTGGTGGTATTTTTTTGTGTGTTGGTGTGTGATGTTCTGGGTTTACTGGTTCATCAGCAAACAAAGCCATACTTATCAACCCCCAAGAAGCAGAAACCACATTTTCTCATAATTCTAAAATTAATTGGTTCAATTTCGATTCGATTCTAGTGACGTTTATTTTCGTCAACGGTTATTGGGAATGGTTTTCAAGTACGTTACTCTTCTTTGTGTCTTGCCAAAGAGAGTAAATCCTTCCCTTATTTGATGGCAATTTCTTCTCACAATTTGATAGATATAATGCGTCCAATTCATCATCTTCATTTGCAATGGGGTTATAGCGAGAAAATGAGTTTACTGCGAGGACTTACACCTGGAGGATGTAATTGAAGCGTTATGAATGAAATGCTGGTTTATTTATTAGAACCTTGCTGTTTGAAGAAGTACATTATGTCAGTAGTATATGGATTTGGTAATTATAACGGAGGCGGAATTGGAATACAGGGGATTTATTTCAGTAAGACACGTTCATAGAACTGTAGATTACATGGAATGTGAACATCGTAATCTTAGAAAAGTCATGAGTATTAAGTGTCCGTAGTAAATAGCCCTGAAATAGAAAATGTTCTCAAACGTGAGAAATCATGCCAAAGGGCATAGGCATAAATGCCCTAGAACGTGAGTCTTTGACGAAAACGGTGCGGGTGGGCGGGTTCCGAAGCAGACGCTGTCTTGACGATCGCTGGAGGCGCCCTCTGTGGAGTACTGTGCGCATCTGCGACATGATCGCGTAAGCGCAAGGTGGCGCCACACATTCCTCCCGTATAATTACTGCCAATTTCCAATTAGCCTCAATTATAACGGAGGCGGAATTGGAATACAGGGGATTTATTTCAGTAAGACACGTTCATAGAACTGTAGATTACATGGAATGTGAACATCGTAATCTTAGAAAAGTCATGAGTATTAAGTGTCCGTAGTAAATAGCCCTGAAATAGAAAATGTTCTCAAACGTGAGAAATCATGCCAAAGGGCATAGGCATAAATGCCAAACTTATTATTACAGTCAGGAAGGGAGCGACGTCCTTCCCGACGGGGGTAAGTAAGGCCTAATGCCCGTGGCACTGTTCCAGGTGCCATGATGGGAGATGACACTCTGGGGAACCCCCGCAGCCACGGCATCGTGGACTGCCCCCCTCCTCAAGGAGTGGAGTGTCACTCTCTCGGCCGCCGGGAATCCCACGGCCGCCAGGGCAGCGCGCATGGCGGCGCACAACGGCCGAGAGGTCAAAGGGGTTGATGATGAGAGGATGAACGCTGGCGCCCGTGGAGGGGCCGGAACGGCCGCGACGTAGTTGGTATAGGCGTCTACCGGGCAGATCAGCGGATCCGCCAAGCGCGGGAGATCGACCACGTGAGGGGGGGCCGCACGTGACCGTGTTTTAGTCGATCTCACGTGGATCCTGAGGAGTCCATGCTGGGGTTGTATATCCGCTCGCTGTAGGGTGTGGGGGCCGCCCCACGAGGTCAACGACGGGGACACGAGGTTCGAGGCCCGTAGAAAGGTGAAATACGCAATGAGGAGTGCCGCCCGGAGGACGAGGGCCGAGGGCCCGGCCCTGGATAAGTAGAGAAGCACGTGCCGGAGTTCTGGAAGGCGAACTGCAGGGGCGGGTGCCGGGATGTGGGTGGAGAGGCGCCTGGTACCGCGCTGAACCGCGAGGACCTCGTCCGCAAAAAGCGGTGCCGGGTCCCCGCCATGGCGGCGTATCCAGGTCCGGGCTCCTGATAGATAATTGGCGGCCGTTGCCGGGGCCCGAAATGAATTGGCTAGGGCCTGGGTGTAGAGGGCCCCGTAGGCAACGGTCGGCCAGCGAGGGTCGAATCCTGATGAGACGGCGAAACGCACGTAGGCCTGGGCCTGAATGAGGTGGTTCTGGCGCGTCGAGGGGGCCTCAGCCGACGCCAGGGATGCCATCATCTGGGCATGCAGGGGGGTGCCGGTGCCTAGATAGGATGGAAGCAAAAACATCTATGTCAAATACGGGGTTGATAATTACAGAGGAACGGCCGCCAGGAGCGATGGCTTCCGCAACGGCCGCGTACACAAAACTGACATCAACATCCCACAAGGCGGCGGCCAACCAGATCTCGCGGGCCACGGCCGAGACGACCGGGTCGTTAGTTCGGCCTGAGGCGAGGGCCTCAACTGGCGCCATGTCATCCGTGTGGACGACGACGGCCGCCCCGGGTGGCGCCCTCGCGCCGAGGGTAGCAATGCCCTGTAGAATGGCTACCGCGTGGAACCGGAACCCGGGGCCGAGGGCGGCCGCGGTGCCGGGCGCCTCCTGGCGCAAGCTCGCGGTGGCCGTTTGAGCGACGATGACCGCGTCCCTGCTAGACACGAAGATACTGAACGGTTCTCTGTGTGGGGCGACCAAGACTACTCCGTTGGCGGCCGTTGCGTAACGTGTAAACCAGCGAAAGTCCTCTTTTACCGCCGCTGGGATGGTCGCCACGCCCACTCCCGGGACTCGAGGTAGGAAGGCGAGAGCACGGGCGACGAACTTGCGGGCTTGTGATACGCAACGGGCGACGTATATGAGGCGGCCGACGATGGACTGGAGGCGGGCCCGGGTGATGGCTTTACGGGCGATCCACGCCTTGCACTCCCTTACCACGTCGGCGAGCCGATCTTCCGGGATGCGCAGGGTCATCGCGACCGTATCTATGTCAATGCCTAGCCATTCCATTCGATGGGCCGGCGGGCTGCACTTATCGGCGGCGAGGACCAGGCCCAAGCGCGCCGCGAGGCCCCCAAAGGCGGTGTAGGCGTCCGTCGCTTCCTGGCGCGTGGCCTCGGCGCCCGCGAAGTCGTCGATGTACGACAACGCGTGGTGGCCCCCGCGGCCCAGGAGGAAGGTTACCGCCCGTGTGACTCTCTGACATGCCGAGGCCGAGAGGCGGGCGCCGAACGGGCAGCACGGATCAATGTAGTACCTCCCCTCGGCCGCGACGACCTGGAGGGGGAGGTCCCTGGGGTCCACCCGTAGTTGGCGGTAAGCCCTGGCCATGTCGGCTTTCCACAGCCACGCCCCTTTTCCCAGAGCCCGAACTCTCTCCGCGAGGTCGGCGACCGTAGGGAGGGTGCATGTCTGGGCGTACGGCAGATGGGGGCCCATTTCCACGCCCGCGTTGACCCCGCCCCCAGGGGGGAAGGACATGTCGACTATTACTCTCCTACTGGAGGAGCCCCTCTTTGGGCGAGTCATGAGGGGAGATACTGCCGACCAGGGGGTGAAGGGCAGGTCCCTGAACGGGCCTACCATAGCCCCCTCCCCGAGCTCCTTCTCCAGGTAGGCCGCGACGTGGCGGGGGTAATTCTCCGCGGAGGCGTGGTTGCGTAGGGTGGAGGTGGGGGGGCTAGCGCCCGTGAATCCCAACGGCCAGCCGTACTCGAGAAATTCGACGACCTGATTGTCGTGGTAGTCGACTAGGGCCGCCCTCCATGCGTCGATCCGCATGCCCGAGGGAACGGGTATCCGAGCCCCGAGGTAGTTCGGGAGGCCCGAGACCCGGGCCTCGCTGTAGGCCCTCTCAATTGCCTCGTGCCCCCCCCACACTCCAGGAGAAGGGCGCGGCCATATGGATTTCACAACCGTTGCGTAGGCGGCAGGCCCACACCGTAGGGGCGCAACCCGAGGAACCGGGGGGGCACCTGCCGCGTCCTCGCCGTCGCCTGCGGCGCCACCTGGCCTCTCTGGGGTCGCGCCTGTGGCGCCCTCTAGCGCTTCATCTGCTGAGGTGCTGAACGCGCCTCCGTCGTGGACATGGAGTGTACTTTCAACATAGTAATCACTGGGGGGGGGCGCGCCGGGACAGCGACGGCCACGACCCCCCGTAACACATTCATCGGCCGTAGGCAACGTGTAGGCCGTAGGCGCAGGTAAACAAACAAATAACTCTTGTACATTTTCGGCTGAAGTGAGGCGGGACGGGTGATGAGTCGCCTCGCCTATCGATGAAAAACCTGGGGGGGGGGGGGGTGGAGACTTGATCCGGGATCCGTGAAGCGCTTGCGGGACTTGCCGCGCTTAGATTCCTCTGTTTAACTCTACATGCTACCTCCGAATGGCCGTTGGATGCCCCCGTATATACCGAGCAGTAAGCGCAGATGTGGTTCATGCGAATGCCTCCTTCCACGTGCCCGGGGGGCTTATCACACCCCCCCGGTTTGTTGAACGGCTGGCACGGCCTCGCTGTGTCGTCCCTAGCCTTTTTCCCCTTGACATTATCGACTGCATAAGCTATGCGGCCTGCATAGACCTGCGATATCGCAACTCTGAGGAGTTGAATGCGAGTGTCCTCGAGCCAGCCTAAGCGTAGGCGGCCCTCACTGACCATTGCAAATACGCGTTCTGACCACCTCCGGACCTGTGCAAAGTCGAACTCCCGGGCGTCCTCGAGGACCTCCTCCAGGTGTACCACCAGCGGTGCCACGTATTGGGGGGGGAAATCATCGTCATTAATAATTCGTAACAATGCCCATGCATACTCCGCCAATGTGAGTTCGTTCAGGCCTGTCTTCGCTCTCTCCGGGCCTCGATGCACATATAAATGTGGGAAAAACTTATATTTACCGGCTTCTGTGACCCTCGAGGCCGTGGTCTCCAGAATCTTGCGAACTTGGTCCTCGACCTCGTCGTCGGGCCTACCCGGCCTAACGGTCATAGGTGGTACCAAGGCTGCGGCCTGCCTCTGCTCCAAGAGCGCAGCTTGTAGTGTGGTGCCCTGGGATGCCGGCCGTGCGAGCGCTGCCGCCGTGTTGTCGGGTGCCAAGGGGCCCAGCGTAGCGGCTGACGTTCCCGCGTAGGATGCCAGGGCGGCCGGGACTCCTCCTTGTTGTGCGGGTGCCGAGGCCACCACTTTTTCGATGAAAGCATTCTCCATACCGTTAGTGATGCCCTGGAGGACTCGAGGCTGGAGTGTCGCGGCCGTCGGCGCTTGCATCGAAGGAGGCGAATTAACCGTATTTGCTGAGGTGCCTGGATCTGAGCGGGCGCCATTGCCATTGAGTTTTGCCGCTATCTCCGCGAGTGCCGTCTCCAAAACACTAAACCTCCTATCAAAGCTCGCGAACTTGTCGCTAAAAACGACATCGTCGTTTTCCTGGTCTTCAACTTCCTTTGTTTGATCCTTCGTCCTTCGCTTTGGGGTGTTTTTACCCATCTTTGCGAGTGATTTGAGCGAGGTCTTAAATTAGCTTCCGAAGCAGACGCTGTCTTGACGATCGCTGGAGGCGCCCTCTGTGGAGTACTGTGCGCATCTGCGACATGATCGCGTAAGCGCAAGGTGGCGCCACACATTCCTCCCGTATAATTACTGCCAATTTCCAATTAGCCTCAATTTTCGACAGGCTCTGGCTTGGGTTAACTTTTCTTAAAACACAAATGTTTACTTTAACAGCTCCTTATAAATATATCCCATATACAAACCATTTTAGTGATCATAATTACTTCAGAATGCAGGGAACTCACGTGAAGAAGCCCAAGAAATGGTAATTAAAGAGAGACGGTGCCTAAAATAGGTACATCGCTACGCAGACTGTCACTGTCACCAAGCCATTTTAGAAAAATACAAATCAAGACCAAAGATGTGCCATGACCGTGCATTTTATGCAAGTTTTATAACATGATAACAAACGACAATAAATGTAACACATACATGGATAGACAATTCACCCTGTATTACTCCCCATGCCACATATCACCTGTAAGTTGCATGTTGAGGGTTCACCGTTGGACTTAAACCCGTGGAACTGTTTATCCAATCTGACAGTGGCTCTACCCGTCTACAATGACATCAATGCGTTATGAGTGCAGTCACATACTGGATGTCCATACAGGTATTAGTGTGAGTACGCAGCACGCTATGCGTTGCACTGACAGACGCACGAATATGCCAAGGTCAGAACTATATATGAATAGACATAACTTGGGCTAGAAGTAAATTTGGCCCTAATGTAGGTATGAATAGAGAAACTCAGGTTATACTGGAATTATAGCACCCTGGTGTATGTGAGAATAGACGATAAGGAAGATAGAGGCTGATGTAGCCCTAACATATGAATGAACAGACAATATTGAGTTAGAGTCTCAGCATTGCCCTGACATGTATATGTGGATAGACGATAATGTAGTGATAGCATGATGTAACTCTGACATACATAGGAACAGATGATACTGATGTTAGAGTTCAGTGTCGCCAATCTGATTCTAGAACGTTGCTTTTCGAGAAAGATGTAGCTAAGCAGTTTGCACAGTAAAGCACATGAGCCTATGTGTCTAGGCTTATCCTTGAATCATTTCCCTCTATGTTTCTGTCAATAGTCGCACTTAAGTTTATAACTAATATCGGTGCTATTTATCAGGAAGATCTAGGAAGACGAAACCCTGACTTTATCAATTCCGAGGAAAGTAAACATCGATGTAACATATCAAAATAGATATTTCAACAGGGAGAGAGATTCCCGAGCAGCTCAGCATGTATTCATAAATGAACGAACATTTTTTGATAACGAGTATTTTGTGAGCTTTCGTGATGTACCGCTGAATGCAGCATGGGGACGGACTCTAGCTGTACGTAGTACTAGGAACCCCTCTCACAAATCCCCCACCCCCACTTCACACCCCTACGGGCCGTGGTCGAGGCGGCTCGGCCGGCGCACACACTGCCAGCCCCGGTCTGCACGGCGAGCATTCGGGCGGCGAGTTGTGAAGGGCGCCCGGTACGTTGTTATTCAGGGTGTAAGTGGCGGCAGAGTGATAGTGAGGCACTGAATACCTATTGAAATCAAGTCAGATCCAAGCCGCACAGCCCCTCCCACAAACTACCACACTACTCCGCCCGGCCCTGCCAGGTGAATATGACTATTTTTGTAGTTCGGTACAAAATGTCATTGGCGTACGCATATCCTACTCACTGCCATAGACCTGGAGACTGATGAAAGAAAAAAAAAAGACCACACGTGAAAACTGCTCCGTGAATGGGCAAAACGAAAAAGAAACACGAATGTGATTTCGCACTGGTTGACCGGTTGACATATTTTTTATGCGATCCATTCTGATATTTTTGCATCATAATTCATTATAAGTATGTCGTTATAGATATACCTTGGTTATATGTTGAGCTACACCATATATGATCAGCGGCTGGGAAAGGTTTATAAAGAGTGTCCATTACAACGCCCGGGTAAGATGTTAGTGAAAGGATAAATGCAGATAGCTTCTATCTTCATCCTGAATTCAATATTCATTTCAAATATACTCTAATATGCTAGTCAAACATATTACATGACACTGTACAAATAAAATAAATCAGGGAAATTGCCTACATATCCCCATTAATTCTGCTCATTTAGTATCAATTTGAAGTACCTTTCCGTTGCCCTGACGTTTAACAATACGCCTCACCCTCAATATCGCCCACCAGCTCCTCCACATCCCACCCAAGTCTCGGTGCATGTTGTGTTACATACAGGGTCTACGCTACAGGGGCCTTTCTCTCACCGTACCCTGTTCACACAGTCAACCGTATTTGTTCTCATCGACCCAGGCCTCGTTCACACTGTAACGCTTCGATCGATTCGATTTGCCGCCACTCTCCAAACAGAGTCTGTGGGGGTGCGTCCACTTTCCCACTCTCCGTCACTCTTCAATCAAAGTACTGCTCTCCTTGTGTCTTCTCATTCTGCAACACCTTTTCTCAGCATGTTGATCTTCTAGCATCTCTAAGTAACATTAACGTAAATCTCTTGAATGATATGAACCGTTCCTGGTTTATATGCATGAGACCTTTTACAATATATGACCTTGCCACAATAGTCTTGATCATGAGAAATTAACGTGGTCTAGCTAAGGTCTATTCTTTGGTGCAAATGCTTTTGTTTTTCAATCGGTATAAACTCAATTAAATGCAGTCATTAAATATTCCTAATTGACCAATTTGAAATCGGAAAGGTTAACATATCACTATCAAAAGAACCTGAAATATTATACCGAAATAGTGTTTGTGAGAGATCCCTGTGTGTATACGCTTTTATGAAACGATACCTGCCCTCCTAACTATCACCACGGGAACCAGATATCAAACCTATGCTGGGAGAGTCTACCTTGTGGTGGGTCAAACAATGCTTGGAGTAACGGACCCCCTGACCCCGGAAACCAATTACGGTGACAGTATAATGCCGTAGACATGTTTGGCAGCCACCAGTCCACCTTACGTAAGTCACTACTGAACGCCAATGGTGGCCATCTTGTCAAAATGGCCGCCGGAGGTAGAAACTGCATCCGTGTGGCGCTAAAATACTCTAGCTGCCTTTGTTTGGATAGGGTTTATGTGGGTGCCCCTCGGAGGTACTGTGGTAGGGGGTGATGGTTCCTTAACCCTTAGCAACCACACATGCACAGTTTTACTGGCAGGCACTCTCAGGAATTGATATTATGATGTCTGACGGCGCTACTAGGGAATAACAGCATGATGCCTCAAGGGTAACGTGATGCTGTCTTATGTTCGTCTTATTTTCCCACTTCACAGATTATAAAACGAAATAAACCAATGTTTGGGGGAAACAAACTTGTATTCATTTTTATTCACAATGTCGAGAAAAAAAAGTGAAATCATTGCCAACGTTTTTGTTTGATGGCAAATTTCTAATGGTGTTTGATAAGACCGTGAAGAAGGTTTACAGATCTCGGTGGTTTCACAAATAGTTGTTGAGAGTGTGTTAGAGGGGTCGTGGTGAAACTGGAGTTGGGATGGGGGCTGGGGGTGTTGTGAGGTGGGTGGTGGAAGGGGTGGGGGTGGTGATAGGGGTCGTGGTAGTGTGATTGATTTCGCCTCAGTCTCCTTGTGTTTCCTTTTTGGCCCGATACCGTGTCTATTGATTTACAATGAGCGGGACCCCTACGTCCGACCAGGAAATAGAGGCTGAAATGTAGGCAGATTTATCGACGATACTGGCTAGCTTTACAGGGCTTTACTGGCCTGTTACCGAGCCTGAATGCAGTCTCAATTCAATACAAAATCATAGCTGCGTTTCCTTTCTTTGGGATCGAGTTGCGTTAGAAGTAAAGGTCGGATGGAATTGCTAGGATCCATATCGTTTAGTTCGAGATAGTTAATATAGTTTCAGTTCTTTTCTTTTATAGAAATCATAACATTGTACCTAACCTCTGAATTTCTGTTGATAATAAATATGTCCTAACTAATCTGAATAAGTATCCCCCAAAGTAAAATCACTTACTATCATTATATCGCCCTGTATGCTTATCCATGGTCCTGTCCGTCGTCCAGAAACATATATCAAGAGTTATAAAAAAGTATCCCCAAATAATCATCATCAGGGGACATAGTTATACATTTATGTATATTTACAGAGATCATTATCTGTAACTAGCTATGTCTATGTATTACAATATTTAAGGTATGCTATCAAAAATATAGGTGTAAATATATATATGATATAAGTTTTAGTTAGATTTTGATTAATACATTATCAAAACATCTCAATAGAATTTGGAAAACTTTCCCAATGAATCCCACGAAATGACTACGTCATCGGTTGACCCCTGATATAGAGGTCTTTGTGGGATTGATTTTAAATCTTGGTGCATTGGTGATGGTATTGACTCAACCTTTTGATCTTCTACCACACTGATCAATACGAACCTCGAAACAGCGAAACCTATTGAGGTAAACAGAACGTACAGCTTCTCAGCGAAACAGAGAAATTAGGGACAGATGCACAGATTCTGATACGAAGGTACATATACTTGTACAAAATATAATGAGTTACCCTAAAAGTCTGTCGGTGGTGCCACTGACTGTATATAGGTATCAATTTATCGGTGAGGGTGTATTGTCTGCACTGTTTCTACTGTATTTTATAGGTACAAACTGATTTAATTGGCATTGTTAAATAATCTATGTAAAATTATTCATCGACTGATATGGCGTTTGTGCACACAAAAGATCTATTGGTGGTTCCCGACTGCAGATCTGTGCCAAATGGTCGGCCAATGGAAACGTGCTTGTAAAGGACCTCAGACTAGAGGACCTCATACTGTCAGGACTTGTAGGACCACAGTTGCATACAGCATTGTAATTCAGAGCAGCAGGTGGATGGGTAGCCAGGAGAGGCTCGACTGCGCGCTGTGATATCTGGTGAATCCATCACGCTAAGCAGGGCATGAGTTATCACTCTGCGAGGCTGCTCGGTCTCCACCAGCAGCCCCTGAGCAGCTCGCCCTACAACCCGCCTGCCTGGTCTGTATTAGCAACACATCCTACAAACAGGCCCCACCTGCAGTCTGTCCGTACTATATTAGCAGTACATCCAGAAACAGGCCACCCACTGCCTGCCTGGTCTATCTGAGTAAACAGTGCATCCTACAAAGTAACCTACCCACTGCCTGCCTGGTCTATCTGAGTAAACAGTGCATCCTACAAAGAAACCTACCCACTGTCTGCCTGGTCTGACTGAGTAAACAGTGCATCCTACAAAGAAACCTACCCACTGCCTGCCTGGTCTATCTGAGTAAACAGTGCATCCTACAAAGTAACCTACCCACTGCCTGCCTGGTCTATCTGAGTAAACAGTGCATCCTACAAAGAAACCTACCCACTGTCTGCCTGGTCTGACTGAGTAAACAGTGCATCCTACAAAGAAACCTACCCACTGCCTGCCTGGTCTATCTGAGTAAACAGTGCATCCTACAAAGAAACCTACCCACTGCCTGCCTGGTCTAACTGAGTAAACAGTGCATCCTACAAAGAAACCTACCCACTGTCTGCCTGGTCTAACTGTGTAAAACATCTAACATCATATTAAAAGTCCCACCCACTGCTTACTGGTCTATATGAAGAGTGCATCCTGCAAACCGGCCACCCATGGCCTGCCTATTTGAGTAAACAGTACATTGTATAAAGAAACCCACCCACCACTTGGTGTTATCATAGGTTAAGACGATAAGCCCTACACAGAGGCACCATGGAGAATATCGGAAGTAAAATCTCTGCTCTTCTATTCTCGGTGATTTCCTCGAGTTGAACTGCTAATCTGATATCAACATTGCATGATTTAAATCTAGCTGTGACACGATCCTGGTTGTTGCTGTGGCGTAAACACCACTAAACACACCAGCAGTCAGTAGTGGGCGACAGATTTCCCACCTGTAGTTCTCATGATGGAACCAACCATATGCAGCAGGTCTAGAGACAGTCACAACAGCCTTCGTGATGTGTAGCTGACCCTACAGCAGTCTCTGTGCGGTACAAGCTACAGCGCTAGATGATTTACAGTGCACTATTCATCTCCCATTCAGAATTTATTATGTTATGATATAAAGGTACCAATGCTACGAGTAATTGTCCATGTTGAGCAAAATTATACAACTCCCTTTCAGGTAAAGCTTTATTCTTTCTATGAAGCATTTCCGATTGTGAATAGAACCACTTACCTTATGGCGCATTTTCCGAGGACAAAGCTAGTTTTCATCTAAAAGATAACGATTCAAATAAAGGGTAAGGTTATATTCGATCCTCCAGCTAATGATTTTAAGTAATCAAATCCTAATTTTGTCATGATTTTGATATGTGCTGTGAAAGGTAATCATATCAGACATGGATTTGGGAAAATTCATTATTTCCTCTGAGCAATGTAACATACTTAGCTTCGTTTTGCACAAAACGTGTCGACGAGGACGTGAATATGCATTAATGCCTTAATATATGCCGCGTATGAGATATCCATAACAATCTACAGCTATCGAGGGAGCTGAAGGGAGACTTGAGTGCCTCTACATCAGGTTATGTAACACTATTCAGCACCGTGGTAACACATCGTCGGGCAGAGTATGCTTACACTGAGGTTTGGACGGGGGAGAGAGATTTTACCCTTCTACGTGGCAAAGGGAAAGGCCATAAGTGAACAGCATCTATTCATGATGGTGAATGAACAGTCCAGGATGGTGCTAGTTATAGCTAATTCATATTATGCCATTCCTGTTGATACCGATCCTAGCATTAGCCTAATGTTAAGTGGTATCTTTTATGAAGGTTAGGAATTAAGTCAAACCCTCAGTTTCTCAGTGGTACCTGTAGAGCTAGTTTCTCTATTATTTCCGAAGAGCGGAGACAGTGTCATCACAGTGTCATTGACCTGTAAGGAAGAAAATTCATATTGAATGCTAGAATGTCCAGATATATAGTACCAGTATGAGTTGTATGTAGAATCAAGGGTAAATTGGAAAATACCATTTCTTATCAAAACCATACTGCTGGCTTTAATGTTACCATTTACATATCACAATTTGACTATACTACTCACATTTGATTCTTATAAATCATACAACCACAAAAATGTTGTTGACAGGGCCTTACCAAAACTACCTTGATAAATCATTACCAGACTATTAGCACCTTGATTAAACTTTGATAACAGACCTCATCCACACACAACCCCTGATCAGACTTACTGCCTTTCCGAAGCTGACATCAGAGACCACACCGCCTGGCGTCAGATTCACTAACTAATACCGTCATGGCGTCTCGCGTTAAGCCTATTATGGGAGGATTAACTGATCAATATGGCGGTGTCGGCTTCGGACACTGCCCACTACAAATGCGTGTATTACAATGTGCAGGTGACTGCAGTGTCTAGCGGCCATTATATGCCGTGATTCGAATCTTGGCAGTAATTTAGCTGATGGGGCTTGGGAATTGTGGCTGTTGCTGGGTAATATAGCTGATAGAGTATAAAAACCAAGGTTTACGTTTAGTAACATAGCTGATACAATATTGAAACCAAAATGGTTGTGCTGAGTAACATAGCTGTTATGTAAGTATTGTAACTGAAATTATGTATCATCTCCTTAATCCTACGTATTATATATAGTTATAATATCGAATGATACCTGTGTCAGCTATTCGTATCACCCCATGCGGTCTACGTTTACCCATCTGCATCTTATTTGGATGCTGAAAAAAATACTAAGCCTCAAATGATTCTAGAATCTTGTATTCTCGATCTGATCTCCTACCCGAAGCTATTCAAACCGAGCTACGTACCTATTTTTTTAATTTCTGACATCAAGTTTTTATTTTGGACCCCGTGCACTGATTCCTCAGTCTGAATCTCTCTAAGCTCTCTGCTTTTGTGACAGACTGGGGTTTCAAACCGCTCTACAGTTAATTCAACTGAAATAGATTGCTGGTTGATATACTCCTAACATTTTTCATCTTGCAGAAGAACATCCTCTGACCCTTATGTTTATATATTGCAGTCTGGTGGATGTATTCTTCATTTACTGCGCACCTGGATTTTGCACAGATAACTTGATGTGCCATGCTCTACTTGATCTTTCCCTGTCTTGTGCCTTGACCAGTTCCCTGTTCTGTACTTTTGACTTTATCTTAACCTTCGTCCTCCACCATAGCCACATCTCTACACTGCGCCATGATCCTATGCCTGTCTCGAATCTTGACCAATACCAATACCCTTGTCCCGCAACATAAGCTTATCCTTGTCTGGCACCTATACTTTTCCCAGTCATGCACCATGGTTATATCCATATTGTGCACCATGATATTATCCTTATTCTACACCATGACTATGTCCCTATCCTCAAATATGACCTTTATCCTTTCCTACACCATTACTTGAACCTTGACCCGAGGCTTGTCCTTCAGCATTACCTGATCCCAATCATGAAGCTTCACCCTATCCTTTTCCTGTACCATACATTTATTCCTGTCGTGAACTATAATATAATATATAATATAATCATATTAAGATTATCCCTGTCCTACAATCTGACCATATCCCCGTCCTGCACCATAAAGCTATTCCTATCCTATACAGGTCTATCCTTGTCATGCACCATTACCTTATCCCCGTCCTGAACCTTGGCCTGCTCCCTGTCCTGCACCATGTGATTATCCCTGCCCTACTGCTCTACCCGTCCCCGCCCTCCCCAGACCTACTGCTCACCCCCCCCCCCCCTGCTCCCCACTCCCCCACCGCCGGCTGCCGCTTCTGCAAAGCGCTTCGTTTATCTCCGTGTATACAAAAAGCGTGGTTTGACTTGACGACGATCAATTAAAGCGCCAAACGGAAAGGGGGAGAGAGGGGGACTCTGTGCCCTCCTCTAAAGCTCCAGCCGCCCTCAAAGGGAGGGTAGGAGGGGGGCTTTTGGCGCGGCTCAGTTTTGATAAGGGATCAAGGGGTAGGGAATCAGCCTGCCTTTGTTTTCATGCTAATTGACGGAGACGGGAGTGAGCTGGTTTGAGCTGCTCTGAGCGGCTATGAGCTACTACCACGAGCTGCTTCTACAGACTCCCGAACGAGATACCGTTTTATAAAACCAGTCAGTAGTCTCTAGACTCATAAAACATGAAATTTAATAAGAGGAAGGCAACAGATTGGATATGACGTAGAATATATTGATGGTACGAACACGACAATCATCATACAGATTACATTTCAGTAAATCACTCTTAAGGAAAAGTCATAGAAGATAAATGTGATTTAAATTACACTCACTCAGAAAAGGAAGATATTTAAAATGGGGACTGTAAGTACATTAACTGTCTCCTACTGGTACTAATATGATGGACACAAACCATAATATAAAATAAAAATAGTGCATAATCACTGGAGAATAGCGATCCCCTTATTCATTCAGCTTCAGACTCTCTGACATATGACTACATTTGAAAAACTAAATCACCAAATTTTGTTTTCTCTGAAGTCGGCGAATCAGACTGTGATATAGACATTTGAACGTCGGAGCAGCAAGAACAAAGCAGTAGGCCTGCCCTGTAATTATCAGAACAAAGCCATACTTACCTCCAGTTGTCTATCGTGACATTCATTACCCATCAATCTGAAACATAGCAAAGTTCAGCCGTTTCTCTTTTGTCAGCTTGTCTAAAGTCAATTATCTCCTTAGTTTATCTGTGTACGCCTATAGCTTGTCATCGTCTGACCTATCTTGTGACCGGAATGAGAAATAAACTGACATTCCTTCCGCATGAAAGAATCTCTTCTAAACTAAGAATTAGGCAAATTAAATATCTTACAATCATGTCCGGACTGGGAATATGTATTCCATTTGGGCCAGAAAGTTAAAATCGATACTTGCACACAAACTGGTTAGCTTTTAAAAACAGAACAAGTTGCGGAATGAAAATATAATCGTAGGCAGACATTGCTCACATATATTGCCCGAACTTTGTTTGAGGTAAATAATCATAAGGTTCTGCTCATTTCTGGGTTTTTTTCCATTCCTTTATTAAACCTTTTTTCTTTAAAGATCAGGTATACATATATTGAAAGATACAAGGCAACTCGATGATAGAAGTGAGGGCAAGATAATTCCCGGCATTTTCAGTTGTTCATGAAATTCTCCAGGAGGGTGTACATTCACAGCTAAGGGGAACACCTGGCTATTTGGAGAAGCCTACCTTAGATACTCGAGGTGCTATGACGGTTGACATCCATTCTGTGACCGTGTGTTTTACTTAGGAGCGGTTTTTTGTTTCCCACCAGTCTTAAAACTAACCTATCGCTGATTGGAATCTCAGCCTTTCTCCTTTATTCCCCGCCAGCTCTACCCATATACGTGAACAGTCCGCTAGATGGCACCCTTATCGACCAACAAAGCCTGCCACCGGAAGCTGGATGCCCGCGATACCAGCGTCTCAGCGACGTGTGGCGCTCCTGGCGGGCGATAAGGCGATCACTCTGTGACAACCACTTCCACGGGCCTCACTCTCCCAGCATCCTACTAGTGACGCGCTCTCCAGGCGTGGCGGGGGTCTTTTGTGTATGACTAACCCTGCTCGACTACCCCCGTCTTCCCCTATCACCTACTTGCCCGTCGAGAGTTATTAGATTTGTCAAACTATTCCAACTTGCCGCCCACGTTGGCTCGGCCCTGGCATTGTGTCCCTCCTTGGGCTGAAATGTAGACGTGTAGTTCTAATAAGAATGTTAAGCACAGTGCTTTCTGTTATCGTGTTACAATTGTAGCGCCTGTATCGATGCTTGTTCTAAATGAATATGGCCTTCTCTTTGAATTGTCCGTGGTTGGTTTCAGTAGTGGTTGTTTTGTCAAGGAAAGGGTTCTAGAAACTAAGAACTTCATGACAAGGCTTGACTTTTTATGGCCAATATAGAAATACTATATTCACTAAGAGAGCCTACGATGAGAGTCTCATACAGTGTTAAATTTGATAAAGATAAATATTGAAAAGCATCTACAATGTTGACTCCCACTGTAGATATAACGTCAACGTTGCAAATAAAATATGAGTGAAAATATAATATCATAAATGAGTATGGAAGGGAAATATACCTGCCGAGGTTCCTGACAGTTACCTTTAAGCTCTTGCGAGGAGCATCGGAATACCTCATAAGCCATTTACTCACTGATGCCTCAAATATGAAAAAAATGAAGAAGCTGAGGGAACTATTCTAAACTACGTATTTACTCACTCATGCGTCCTGCTTTAAACCATCTATTTATCAGGGAAATATTTTCATGAAGGTTACATTCTATACTTTACGCTTTACCGGTCTAAGACATATAGGGGACAGAGCCATTGTTAGTTCATGAAGCAGTCACTAGGTGGTCGGGGGACAAAACCTGTATTCTGGCTCTTTGTTCTTACGAAATTCAGCTGCCTTTCAATGTTTTACCAAGGTTCCTTTGACTCTCTACACCGATCCCAGAGCAGGAAGATATAATGCTAAAACCCAGGACATGATGTTTTTCACATGTAACACTTTATTCATATATGTGAGCAAGGCAAGAAAAGTGACATTTCCCAATTATCACTCACTTCTTTTGCACCTCCATTAGTGAAGAACAGCTACTTTTTCACCTCCTTTAGCGAAGAACACCTACTCGGGGGGCGTCATGGCAGCCCCCATGGATCATAGGCTATATGCCGTATAGAGATGTATCTTGACAGCGTCTATGAAATGCCTTATGTAGTGGGTACCAAGAGAGGCACACACAAGACATCAGTTCTAGTTGTGGCCATTTTTTTTCTGCAGGTATGAAGATTTATTTCAACAATGTCTGCACAAACAAAGGTGAGACTAGAGGGAAACTCGATCCTAAAATTGTATTGTATCGGTTCGCGCCACATACTATGGATTTCACACCCGATAAACACGCCTATTATCGCCCTGAACATTCACCTCTTGAGCTATTTTCTTCTTAAGTACGACAAGTCCCAACAGGGGGCATGCTGAAATCTCTGCTGCTGATTCTCGGCACGCATCCACTACACGGTGCCAACAATTAACATTGGTTAATATTTCTATGCCCGCGTTGAGAAATGGGTTAGAAACTAAACTGAAGGACTGCTAAGAACCGAATAAATCCAATCCCTCAACACCCTTGCTCCATTAATTATGGTTGACCTATTTGACCGCTAGTTTAACCCCTTACTCGCCAGCTGCACCTTACCCGACGACCTCATCCACGCTTTTAATGTTTAATGGCCGCTCTTGATTAAGAGTGTTCGGTCGGGCACGACCCCAGCGGACGTTTGAAGAACTACACGCACTGCAGACGACTTCCTGCCCGCTGACCTCCCTTACGCTGGTTGCTGGTCGGGAACATCGCCCGTTCTACGCTCGCTACTGGAAAACAGCGAGCACCAGACGAAATCTCACTGGCTCTCGCGTTTGCTCGCGAGGTCTCGCCGGGCGAAGGCTGGCTGGTACCCAGTGGGTCGGGAGGTGGGCCCCGTGATGCGCTACTTACCAACCCCTGCCGGGTACCAGCATTGCCGTGATGTGCTACTTACCGGTATCAATTATTGAGCGGCAAATCAATGTCTACCTGACTGCCGCTGCCGCCCGGCGTGCCTGCGTTTTATTACAAGGGCCTGGCAATGCCTCAGGGCTGCGCTGGTACCAGTCGTGATTAGGTGGGCGGCGCCGTCGACAATGGTCGAAAGGAAGCCTCGATGTGAGCTCGAGGAGCAGCCTCGCTGTGAATATGTTTATGGCTGGGCCAGAGGGCATGTGTGTGTGTGTGAAGGGCGTAATGGTATGCCAGGAAGCCGCCCTTCTACATCTGTATGTGTTTAGACCTATATATACCGCCGAGGGCAACACTACACATGTCTGGGCATTGTTCACACATTACTACTCGATACTCATTCAGGCCTTGGCATGAAACAAATCAGGCTAGGTGATAGGTACTGTTCCTAGATTCCTATTTGATAAACAGACTTTCATTGCAAAGCCTTTAAGCTACATTGTCGACACCAGTATCATGGCTCCGTTATAGGGTCTGAGACGATTCATCCACCTGACGATAAAGGTCTAGGGATGAATCAAATGAGGCATGAGACAAGGCTTTAAAAGAGTGCATATATCCTCAAGATATTCAACTCATAAGATTTGATGCATGGGCGCTAGCAAAATCATTCATGACACAAATGTTTACGTTTCACATCAGAGTTTTCGAGAGATTTGACACATGTCAGTTGGCGAGATCAGTCAGCTATAACACAAAAGCAGGCTCAATGCGGGTAAAGACACTGCGTAATCTACTCACTTATTCACAAGCATAGATGTGAAAACTTTTTGTAAATATCTTAATTATGTCAGAGAATCTGTACTTTGCATTGTTCCATTTAAGGAATTGATATATAGCCATGCCGTATATTCAATGGAACCCCGCCAAACGGACACCGCGCCTAACGACCACGCCGCGTAAGCGGTCACCCCGCGTAAGCGGTCACCCCGCGAAAGCGGTCACTCCACTTAAGTGGACACCCCACGTTGGCGGACACCTTTTCTCGGAACAGTTCCCTATATTAGATATCTATTTCAACCCTGTATATACGTACGCCCCGTGTAAGCGGACACTTTGGCCGGAACGGACAGTGACCGCCTTACGCGGGGTTCTACTGTACTGCAAATATGCACCGCTTTGCCACATAACGTAAAAATACTCTACGGAACACTTTTCAGTATGCATAGAGTCAGATATCTGTTGTCAGGCAAAATTAGGTTCATTATTCTATTAATTTCGGGTAATAGTATTTATAGAACAACACATCATGTTTTTACAAGTTACAAACTCGATTATAGTCTACGGCTTGTACGGAACTCGGCGTAAACGCCTAGTAAACACCACGCCTCAAGCCATAACAGACATCCACCTCCTAACGGTATACATCCTTATCACATCTTTGTATTCTGGGCTCTATGTCGAACTTTATAAGGTTTCCAGAAAATGTCGTCTGCTGAGAAGACACATAAAAAGTAAGGACGTTTAATGAAGGTCATGTTGACCGCGGTCACCATGTTTTGATCAGTGGCCACCTAGCGGGCAGAGCGGGCACTGTTCATTCTGTCCCCATAACACGTTTTCCATATGTCTCTCACGCACACTAGACGGCGCTGGCGGCGCTGGTGCGACTTCCGCCGATTGGGGTAACACCTCACCGTGGCGGGGAGGTCGTGAGGGGGCAAGGGCGACGCGAGGATTTCTCCGCCGTGGGAAAAATAGCTCATCCACTGGATGTGGATGCCAACACATCCCCCTCCTCCTTCACCTACATGCAACACTCACCCCCAGTGGTAGGGGAGGGAGCAGGGCGCCTCGGGAAATACATACATGCGTGCATATAAATGCATTGGGTTTAAATCCAGAGGGTATCGTGGACATTCATTTTGGTCAGATATTTTCCCCAAGCAAATCATAGTTGGTGGCGATGGTGAAGATTAATAAGGAGTAGAGTAACCCATGGTTCTGATCTAATTTACACATGATTTTAGCACTGTTGTTTATAGACGAATATGGAAGTCTTGCTGGCAAATTCTTTCTCTCCATTATAGTAATCATTATACTCCGTCTGAGGACACACTTTAGTGTGTGTGTATATGTATGTATATGTGATATAACCTATATACGTGAGGTAAAGTTATTCCTTTAGGGTTGTTAATAACCTGCGGGTATGAATTATTCCCGGTCGCCGGACAGTGTGTGTCTACAGGGAGGCGAGAGTGCGGCTGTACAGAAGGTGGTGGTACGTGAAGGGTATGCGAAAAGTTACGAGAAGACTTGAGCGTGAGAAAACTCCGTCTGTCTATTAGGTTGCCATACACCACACCCCGGCAACTACACACAAACACCACTATCCTCACGGCGTCACCACTTACCACCTCCACCCTGATGTCACCGCCACCGCCACTACCGCCTTTACTACTCCTGGGGTTCTCACAGGTGTGCCTGGTGGTAGTGGGCGTCGCCGCGTGTGAATCTATCCGTGTGTATTGATGCAGGAGACCCGGAAGGTGATTTGCTGTCTCCCGTTCCCTGCCCGTGAACCCCGCCCTCCTCCCCGAGGTACTGCCTATCCCCACTCTCCATCGTATGTTCCCTTTCAGAGAAATGCCGCTGTGGGATGTGAATTACTGTGTCCGTGCCCCCGTCGATTTCCTGTCACTCGGTTCTAATACATTGCTTTCCTCGCGTGATAGATTTGTTCTGGCAGTTGTGTATGGCATGCTATTACTCTCGTATACATATGTATAATATGTATACACAATATAAATGTATGCATGTATATATATATATATATATATATATATATATATATATATATATATATATATATATATATATATATATATCCTACCCCTAATATAAAATTCCATAGGCTTAACATTGAGTTGCTGTATGCCACGCTAACTAGCATACGGAGTTTTGTATGCCACTAGTGGCATACGAAATTGTTATCACGTGATTAAAGAATTGACCAATCATCAACAAGAAATTTAGCTACTGTGAAAAAAGTTCCGGTTGCCTTCAAAGTGCTCATTCAATTATTGACATGATACAGAATATTACGATTGATTTATGAAACCAGCCACCCCCCACCCTCAAATATCATTCTAATATTAATCATAAATACACTCTCAAGGAAATAGTGCTATAATTGCCCAACACTCCTCGTTGTCTTCTGCTCCGGATTTCATACAAACGTTCATATGAAATTTCGTGACGTTTTATCTTAATACTTCATACAGTTGTACCAGTCAGCCTCTTCGCCATAGACTACCTCAGTCTCTCCCTTCCCCTTATGCCTGTTTTCTCCCCAGGGCCACTGTCGCCTTGTATTACGTCCATTTCTTGCTCAACTAACCCCGTCAACAGATTTATTAATGGTTCGTAGTCACCCAACTTATCTCTGCCTTTTACCTTGGCTTTCATCCTTTGACGGGTTTCTTCACTTCTGCCTGTTTCTCGTTCCTTGCCGTCTTTATTTCCCTGCCGCCTGTCCCCTCCCTGTATCATCTGCACCTTTCTACTTACATTCTACTCTCCCCTTTCCTCCCATTTCCTCTCCTTTCTAGGTCGGTCTCCCTTTTGTTGCCTCTCCTTTCCTGTTCTTTATCTCCTTACTTCCCTCTCTCCCTCTCCCCACTATCCGTGATCACGCCCGTGAACGTGTCCTTCATCGAGGCGCCGCCCAGTGGAGAAATGAATTAACTACCCGTTTCAACGTGCTGGCTGTGGGTGGCGCCCTCGGGTGGCCTGCTTTGGCAGGCGGGTTGAGGGTCCTTGGATTATTGATCTGTGCCCTTAATGAAGGGCACGGCAGCGACTTGGACTGGATGGGAGCCATGTGCTGCCTGCCAGCTGGTCAGTGTGACACGACGTTATTACATGCGTTCACTCACACACAGGGAGTACAGGACCTGTATATCACTAGGGAGTGGCATACTGCATCATGTTACCAACAGACTATGAGACCTTGGTTTGCGATGATAAGAATGTAATTTTCTATTATGTTTATGTATTTCAATATATACTGTGTCTGTAGTTTCATCAATTTAGTGCCGATCACCACCCGGGTCCAAATTGAGGGGCTTCTTAATCACCAATAGGAATAGGGACCGAACATGGTTCGAGCAGGATCGGGATAAAATTCAGCCAAATAGGATCAAGCCTTTAATCAAGCCTTGATTTCAAATTGCCTGAGTATTTAGTTAGTGGAATGTCATGATGACAGAAGTGGTTAGAGACTGGATATGATAAAGTAATGAAATCACATATAACGAATCATATTGAGCACCATTTCCTCAAAACTCTCCACACAAAACATTGCATATTCTGTATATGTGAAGATGATCACTACATGTATATTAGGTTGACTCTCTGTGAGCCAACCCGCTATCCCAGCTATATTCCAATTTCATATACCGAATAACATCATCTCCAATCTCTTTAAAAGAAATTTAACAGCATAAAGTGAACTACATGTATACAGTTTGTGATTTTCCGTTCATCCGCTCAAGACTAGACTGGTTCCGTGCCCAGTTGTATAATGGGACAGGTAAGAACCGATTTGAAGTGACCTTGAACTTACGCTGGCTCCCAAGTAATTCGTAGCTGAGGGGAGAACCAGCTAAATTTCGCTAGGCCTCCTAGCCTCTCGGAGAATCAGCGTAGAAACCAACGTAATAAAAACCTTTTCTTTTTCACATGGAACCAGCTCAGATACATCCCACGATGTACTAGAGAAAATGGTGTCCCATACTCGGCCTAATATGTGAGGAGGACATAGGCCAGGCCTTCAGGCTAGCTCAAGGCAAGCAGTGCTTTGGTATACCAGTGTTAGAGTTCACGTAGGGCCCACAGTGAACTCGCCAGACTGATATAGAAGACGTCTATATAGCGATAACGAGCTCTACTCCTCCCCCACCTCTTAAACACTCCCTCATGGCGGTCATGTAGCGCTGTGTAGCATCCGAGGACCTGCACCCCCTTCTTAACAACCCAGAGCTCCTACTCCTGGAACGAGTCCAGCAGTCAATTAGAGCATGAGGCAATTGGCCGGTCAAACCAAGCGGGCAGTCGTGGGGCCCGGTGCACAGGGAGGGGCTCGTGTAGGGGACGACGGAGAGGCAGGGAAGGAGGGAGGCACACTGACAAAGGACATGCAATTGGTAGCTGAGAAAACAGAAAAAAACCTCATATACATATATATATATATATATATATATATATATATATATATATATATATATAAATATATATATATATATATTTATATATATAAATTATATACACGCCTGTATATATACATAATACAGCTGAGCTTTCTACATCTAGGATGTGTACTTAAGTCACAAAGGACTACAGGAAAGATATATCAATTGAGGGTGGTGCTACAGTCGAATGGCCTAAATGTATCCATTAGTATGATCCGGGTATGCTACTGGAAGAGGTGTCAAAACAACCAACATTTCTGCGTAATGTTATCTATCAGAATGAAAAGAATGGATTTGAATTTGGTTTTAGTTATCTAAATCTACTCACTGGGCATTTCATCTTAGAACTTTCAATTGGATGGAATTGAGGCATATTCTCACCATGACACCTAAATATGGTAGTCATATGGTGCTAACTGGGCGACCCATTTCGTACCATTAATATATCACGAAGGATTACAGTGAGTAGGCCCTAAGGAGAGGAGAGGAGGAGGAGGGGAAAGACTCAAGTAAGAAGTGGGTATTGCAGTAGTTGGCATGTGAGGAGAGCGACTGATGATCACAAGCAGGGGTATTATCGAATGAAGGGTTGGGGGTGGGGAGAGGGGCGGAGAGGTGCTGGAGCTGAGGACATGGGGTGGGGTGGGGACGAGTAGCTGAGGAATCCATATAGGAGCAGTCTGACAATATGGATAAGACTCGGGAATATGGCGAAAAAATCGATCAATAAGTCTACGTATTGGTGGTCAGGCGTCCTCTAGGAAGCAGTAGGTGCATGCGTTGATATTATAGCTTTGTTGTCCACACATGGGTGAACTTGTGTATTTATAAGGCCCTGCTTATCTTTGAAGGCTATCAGTCGGAATATATATATTATAGAAAACACTATGTTTGTCTATTCTGTTCATCTGATCTATCCTCAAAGTGAATACGTTTTTAAATATTGCGTTCCTCTAATATGTAGACTGACTGCATGGACCATATATGGTTCACTTAGGTAAGGTTCTGTCAGTGGCGTAATCAGACAAATATTATGGTTAAGATTAGCTTAGACAAGGTTTGAATCTGAGTGAACGGGTTACAATTTCCATATAAATAAATGACATAAAATGTGGCATACATGAATAAAGAATTTGGTATCACTTGCTGAGCTTTAATGACTTCATTTTAAAAAGTAAACTTGAATAGAGACATATGATCGTCAGATGAGTATGAGTTAAGCCAATTTTATTAAAACCCGAACGATTGCCTTTCATCGATACATAATCCAAGATAAAAACATTTACGAGACACTGTCCCCTTTAAGTATCGCTCTGCGGGGTATTTACAAACTTTCCTGAAACAACATCCTAATGCAGTCCGAAATTAAAACTGCTGTTTCTGAAAAAAACCAGTATTTATAGGGACATTTAAAACTTCACTTTGTATTTAAGAGGCACTTATTCTGATACTAAACAACGGCTTCTAATGGGACAGAAAGCAGTGTTTCTGATATGGCTTCCCACTTTTCAGCTAATTTTCCTTCGATAAACCCTGCGTGCTACCGAGATCTCTATTTAAAGGTGTTTTTATTAAGGTAGGAAGGGGCTTTAGAGCAATCAACGCAAAGAAAAAATAACCTTCTCAATGCTTCTGAACTACCTAATGTATAATGCCATAGATATCATAAAGGTGAGGCGGATAGTTTTGTTCTTTTTGTTCTTTTTATTAACAAGCTTCACCGATTCTGGTGGTTTTATATTTTGAAAATACCACTGCTCAAACAGTCCTGTATTGCTGACTATCCACATGTTTACAGCGCTACTCCAGCAAAAGAATTAATCATTTCCGGCGTGACGCATGCGCAGCATGGGGAGGTGTCAGGTGCTATGGCCACCAGAGGGCAGGCTGGTGTCGGCCGGGGTCAAGTCTCCACAGACCATAAACTTTACCTATTAGCATAGTGGTAGTGTGGTTCGCGCCACACACCCGCCATCTGTTTAAGTCTATACTGGATGTGCAGGTGTCATCTCGGTGGTTGTAATAAGCTGTTGCTAGATTAAATGTTATGAGCATGACTTTTAGATTTCATTACATTTTGCAGCTGGGGAATCATGGGTTTCTGTCAAATCATTTCTCACCGAAATGAAGTTGTGCGTGGTCCACGCTCAGATGAATTACCTCATCCAGGGAGAGGTTGTGTAGACTAAGGCCCGGCGTCCACCTAGAACGATAGAAATTTAGAGCTACCGATATGGCGCCGATACAAAAAGTCAATATCGGAGACATATCGGGAAGGCGTAAAATCGTAGACATATGTCTAGACATGCCATTCCACCACGCATTGTAATGGGTTTTTATCGGTGTCTAATCACAGAAACGTGGTCAACTACCCTGATATAAGGTGACCTTCCAACGCGATTTTGATTTTTTTTTATCGGGAGGTGCATCGTGGACAATATCGGAGCCATATCGTAGTAGGTGGATGCCAGGCCTAACCCTTCACTGTTTGCAGGCTAGGCCTGTATTAATTGTAAAGGGTGCAGAGGGACAGTGTGTCTAAGAGTGCCTTAGAGGAGTGCCCAGTGGACCGTGTCCAATCACTTCAGTTCGATGTATCCCATTGGCCGCCTGGTGCCCATCCCTACAGGGAATCGTGGGAAGGTATAGAACTGGTTGGTTGGCTCAGTCCCAAGTATGTTACCCCAAATGACCAACTGTCAAGATAAAGCCAACGACGATAGAGAGGCTGTTAAGACTCATAGGTAAAAGCCAAATCTTTTAATTGTTAAACTTTGGAATGCCAGGCCCATTCATCAAAGATAAACATAACATCCATTCCTAATATCTTAGAACAGTACTCATCTGTTTGTATCTACAAGACAGTGTGTGCTTTGGGTACCTATTGAATGAGCCACTTTGAAAGCTGCTGGCAGATAAGCCAATACAGGGCTGTAGTCATTGAGGGGATTACTATGTTTGTGAATTAGTCACGATGGGACCTAAATTAGGTATAGCTAATAGAGGGGCTGAAGAAGGTAGTTCCAATCGAGACCATTTACGCAAGTTATTGACCGTTACTCAATCCAAAGCATTGGCTATTAGATCAATTCTGATCCTATATGCCAGGTCCCTAATTAGAGATAAAATCTTAATTGTTAATGTGGTCCTTCTCCGGTTTCTCGTTCTGAGTCTGTGGGTGAGTAACACTTTGCAGGTGAAATGCCTGATCTGTTTCGCCTTTATTATACACCTTGAAATATTTCAAATTTATAAGGTCTGTAAGTATAAGCTAAATGTGCATAGGTGTATGATAAAATGGAAGAAGTATTTGTGGTAGTAATCTCAAGTAGTCTGCCTCGTATACCACACTATGTAGTAATAAAGTGAAACGTATTCGCCATGTTGAGACATCCTTTTCTACCGTGTTTCTTTCGAAGCAAATATCAAACGAGCTAGTGAAGCGAGTTTAATAGTTTTTATTGAAAGATCATGTTCCAGCAAGGTAAACAGATTTCACATGTAATATATACCTTTAGTTGTTCATATTTAATTAGATATCTACCATAACATGATGATGTCGAAACACTATTCAAAGTGTACTGGGAGAGCATATCACCCAAGAGATCTGTGTCGTAAAAAATATTCTTTTGCATTTTTGATACTTTTAATATTATTCTTAAATATCCTGTCCAATTTAGGTGCCAATATCATATCTTTACATGATGCTAACGCTACTAAGTCATTGCTAGGTCAGTCATTTTTCAATCATAATGCACATTCGAAGTATGTTGGTATTTTTTCATACCAGCACAGTATGTCAGAATCGATAAAATACCAAAACTAAAATGGTTGGTATTTGTAAGATTTTCTGACATAAGTATATAATGCTAAGTATGATATATTTAGTCTTTGAGGATATATCAGAATGGTACGTATCTGAAAGACATATCACAGTGGTATTTGACTGGATACTGTACCCTGTACTGACGAGATGACTCTGAGCTGCTGTCGTTGAGTTATTGTCTGTACAGCTCTCAGGGGAGATCCCACAAGAACACACAGGCTGTAGTCGTCAGCGAGGCCGCTTTCACCGAGCCTGCTCTACCCGGGCTGTGCGGTGATTACGTATTAAACGTGCCCCGTACGGTATAGATACAGTACGGTATAGTATCACCCAAACCATGCTGATACTGACCTAATACTAACAGGCCTTAGTGAAATGGGTTAACTTTATTGGGACATCCTTTCGCAACGTGCTTCTTTCGATGAAAATAGTGCACGAGCTTGTAGAGGGAGCGCAATATCTATACGGAAAAAACAAGGTAGGTACGAGAAGGAACAGAATCCAAAGTAGACTGGGGGCTGAAGGTGACATTCTCCTTCTTACCAAGCATATACACGAACCTCAGCCTCCAAGCAATTCTTTTTGCTTTAGCCCATAGCAGAGGATCACCGACCACTAGGGAAAAGCATGGTGGTTCGCCCCCATACCGGCACAGTTTTGTGGTACGTGTCAAGTACCAATTCTATAGTAGAGGTTGGTAACCTCAGCAATTTCAGGTATAGGTAGGTGATACTAGCCAGTGCCTCTGTATCTAGATGTGCATGGATACTTCAACCTATATGAAGGGCTTGCACGTCCTCAACCTCACGTTCCAAGATGGGTGATATGGATTTGGGTAAATGTAGGGGTATG
Organism: Alentia gelatinosa; assembly: GCA_950022655.1. Lineage (NCBI taxonomy): Eukaryota > Metazoa > Annelida > Polychaeta > Phyllodocida > Polynoidae > Alentia > Alentia gelatinosa. The sequence goes on along the minus strand of OX465590.1, from coordinate 26,426,634 downwards.
CTTTGCATATTGTGTATGTTCATGTATGTATGGAGACTATATAATGGTGTCCATCTGAAATACCAGAAGTGTGACAGCGCTTACTGTGTATCTGTCCGAATTATAGTTTTATTCATGCATACATAGATAATATATATGAACTCACAGTGAAAATGTTTATCTTAACAAACGTATTTCCCTTTTCCCACGTAATGCTCAGCTCAATCACAAAGTGTATTCTAGATTTAAATCACTTGGAGATTATATGCTGTGAACCTTGAAACATGTTTCAGATATGTAGATAAGGTCAGGTGTAACTCAGAACGAACAAAGTCAATACGCCCTTGTTTCCAGTCAGAACTCAGCCCAGTCCCATGTGAGTAGTATATGAAAAGGGTAAGCGTCTGCGGGCGAGGAAAGAGATGTGAATGATATTTCGCTCTGACACGGTGCGAACTCGATTATCCACGTCAGTCCAATTAAAGCATTGTATAGTGCTCCCACTCTACATGTATATACATCCCTCCTTCAATATGACATTTACTAATCATGGGCATCATTCTGGAATAACCTTAGATCTCTTATTCAGTTACAGAGAAAATGTCATGGTAATAGCAAGGACGACCATTTAGATGATTCTGTAGAACCAATGTGTATAGATACCCCTTTATGATTCTACCAAGTGGTTTAGATATATTGTGTCTAACTCCACTGACTCGCAATGCAATCACTGGTGAATGTATCTAATCAAATGAAACGAGATGTAGATAAAGCTTTCAGTGAACACTATAGTACAAACAGTTAACCAGTTGATTCAGGATCCTGCCTTCTTGGGTGATGTCAACTTTCAGCTTTGTTCTGTGATTTTACCAAAGACTGTTGGGTTATGTCTGTTCTTGCGGTGCATGTAAGTTCACAGACTAAGCATCGTCTTCGTGATCAATACAATGAAGAGGGTCTCTGTATCTATATATAGTTCTATTGTCACATAATACTTCACATACAGCGCATCATACGGTAGCGCCACAGTCAATGCTGTCTCCGCAAGACAGGTAACAACACTGTGTGTACAGAAATGTCATGACAAGAAAAACAGTATGTTTACTTGGAACAATAGTTGGCTTGATTAGAAATTCTTTTGTATGGCACAGATCTGTGTGGTTACTCTACCGTCGATATGTGCTGGAGGATATTATCGAGTAGGTAAACGTAAGTGTGTACCTTCTCCAGGTGTATACTTCTCATTCGTGCTGATAACAAGAGTCTGAACCATGTGTGCGGAATCAATGGTTACATCACTCCCTTTTGTCTGGGACTCGGTAACTAATATACAGAACGATTTGAAACGATTTAGGATTGCCCTTTTATTAGGATTCGCATAATGTAACTGCTGATTGGTCTGCTACACTTTGATTTCGTCTTACGTATAATCAAGAGTAAATAGACATTATGACCTAACGTAAAATATAGAAAATGATGGTCCCACCGATATAAAGTCATTTGATTTTGCCCCTTGACTCAAAGGTAGCTGTAGAACCCTTTTTAGAAAATATCATGACGCATATCATTGTTTCACCGCAGTTTATTTACTCAATAAAAATCACCCTGGATGTTGCTATGGCATGATATATCTATATATACAGTACAAAGCCGAAGACAGTCCATATGTACAAAGTAACCTTGTCCTGTTACATCACCACCGCCATAACGCCACCTCCCACCCCTCACACAGTAAACCACATATGAGCACTGCACTCTGAAAGAGTTGACACCTAAATGGCCTTTACGCCGGGGTTTACCCGTGGTGGATGTGATTTAGGTGTCAGGGCGAGGGGTGGTGAAGTAGAACGCCCACGTGAGCGTGCGGCATCCGCTGGTGGTCTTTGATCTGTGCTTCAGGTGTGTTTCGCGTGTGCCAGGTGTGCCAGCAACACTTTACACATACCTGTAGGGTCTGCGTGCATCCCGTACCTGCTGCCACTAGGACTCTGCTCCTTCTGTACACTGCATTGCTGCATTCTGTATGATCCCCTACTTTCCTCCTGCATTACGTCTGTCTTGAACCCTCTACTTCTGTTTCATATCCCTATCCTTATCTATCTGGCTTCATTCCACTTATAAATCTATCTGGAGTCATTCCTTTTTCATTAGGCCTCACCCTGGTGACTGCGTCGTGAATCTGTACACACACCTGTAGCCTTGCATCCAGATATATCTATCGAATATATTGAATGACATATGTTATATTCTGTGTTATTCGCCTAATACGAAGTCTCTATACTTAACAGTTGAAGCCTACAGATCGCTTCTGGGTAGAATATGGAAAGTCGCATTCTACTCAGCAGAATACGGAAAAAAAAGTCCCAGCGTACAAAGTTGTGCGTGAGAATATTGGCAGCGATTTTGTGTTTCTTTTGATATCTTATATTTCTAATGCTGGATGATAAATTTAACGTTGAAGAATACGACCATGCAGATCAAAATCATGATAATATTGTCTATGTATTCACATCATTTGCAGGCTAAAATATTGTACTTGGTGTTATAGTCATTATGTTATACCTGCAAGCGAATGTCTCACATTTGCCGTCAGCTGTATGGACTTTAGGCCAGGAATCCACTGATCTCCCGACACACTACGACAATCATTCTGACACACTGAGACCCAGAATCTTTCAACATTCTGACACGGCAACGATGCGGTAGTTTAGTATCGTCCTCTGACATTCTACGAAAACGAATTTTCAACATTCTGAAAAGGCTATGGTGCAGTAATTTTGATTGATAGCGATGTCGTTACTATATCGGGGCCTCATCGAAAGCGGGAGGTTTCTGGTTTTATTTTGCAATCATTGATGAATGAATATAGTTTTTTTTCCTGTACCATATAGCTTTCTGTAATTCAGAACTGCCAGTTATAGAATGACGACTTTGATAATATTCACGTATATAATAATTAAGAAATGGAATGAAAAGGCCTAAATGATGTCTATTCTTCGCTGTTTCTGTGTTTTAGACGTTCCCAGTCCTTCAAACCCGGTACCTCTAAACACTCATAAACAGCCTGGACACCCTAACTCTCTCTAAATATAACATCATATCTGTATTCACTTAACTTAAAAGCTTTCCTTCGACCTTCATTAAACATAAATTTGTGTCTTCCCTAATCTGCTCCCAGTCCTTCTTCATCTTTTCATGGTCAATAAATCACTACAGAACATGATTTAAGGAGCGGTATGCCAAAGTATATAATTTATAGTAGCACAACAGAATGGGCTACAGATGCTACAACCGTGTAAAGGAATCAAGTGGAGGGTGTTGTAATGGGATTAAATTCTCTGGATCACGGGAGATTTAACAATAGAATGAGAAAAGAAGCTATAATCAATTACTTTTTTTGTCATTAGGCAAGGTTAATCATCAAAACACAGAAGTATATGGCGTGTATCTCACTAATGAAAAGGTACATCATTTATGTGTTAAATAACACATCGGTGGCATGTTCGTATAGCTCAAATATGAACTCTATACCTTCTATCCGAATACTATTTCGTACCAGTAATACAGGGAGTCATAGCAAGGGTTGGCTAAATGGAATCTGTTCCATGGCGTTTTGGTATGATTTTTCATCAATTCATAGTTCAACGAAATCGTGAGCCATTCGCGCACAGGTATGTAAGGATACACAATCGTATAACACATCACATATATATTACCACCTACTTTCCCCTACTTGGTCACGGCCGTCTAATATCACGGCATTATGACCAGTTATGACATTTACGGACCAATAAATGCACCATCAAATATGCATTGTTTATCTCTGCTGGGATTAGCCTTACGCCAGGGCCTATTAAGATGAGGGTGATTACCTGCAATAGAACAGAAGCATGCCCTTGGATAACGGGAAGGGATTATCGGGGTTTATCAATTGTTTATTAACCCTTTCCTAATATCATCCTTCTGATAAATTCTACAAATTTAAGTAACGATTCTAAGTAGTATGTATGGGTTCCAGCCTTCTACCCTACCCCCACTCCCATCTCAAAGAGGGGAATCAAGGTTGTTTAATCAGGCAATGATTTAATTGATTATAAAATCATTTTGATACTTTATTGACCATATTATCAGGATTATCTGAACACTGTACTGTAATACAGAAAGACATGGTTAGTATGTCCGAATGGAATCTGTTCAGAGATATTTTGGTTAGAAATACTCACCGAATTCAAAGAATGAGGTGAGTACTTCTGACCAAAATATCGAGGAACAGATGGAATTCAGACACACTGGCTGTGTCTTTTTGTTATTATATACCTAGAAATCATTAAAAATGCCATTCGACAACTCACTAAATAGAAGAATGAGTGGTCACGTGGTACGGAGGGTAGTATTATATACATTATGCCACAGTGTGGACGAATGAAATCATTACTACTAGGGCATATACATGAGATATTTGTGCACCGGTATAATAATATATATGTCGCAGTTTCCATTTGTTAAACGTCGCGGTCATTCTCAAAGGGTTAAATGACCGCCCTTGGGCGTCAGCTCGCTGGTCAATCCTGTCACTATCAACCTAATGATGAGGTCCATCTGCGTAACAGGCTATAACTGTTACCTCACACAGTCATTGTGTACCAAACATCCTGCCGCTAACTCACGCATTATCCTCGGGTCGGAGCTCTAATGTTAGGTGATGAATCAATATAGCCTTACCATTTTCATCACAATGTGTCATCAATAAGTTGTTTATATAATAAGGATTCCCTTGTAAATGCACAAGGAACACTTTATTGATAATCTTTGATAAAAGTGGTTGAATATTGTAGTCTGGATATAGAATTTCTTTCCATTTATCATTCGTCATGTTTTGACAATAGTTGATAATAGATGATAGCAATTACAGTATAGTCTCGTTCTATTCGTTTACAATTTTTTTCTTTTAAATTTCGTTTTTTTTAAATCAAATGTTATTCAGGGTATGAAATACATATGTAGATCTCCAGACTCGGCCGGAGCCGTTCTGCCGTCTGGTCCCTCTGAGGGTTAGCAAGAAACACACAGTGGTGTACAGGTGGATAACATCTAGGTAGTTAGGCATACAGATGTCGATGATGTATACCCAATGGGGGGAGATGTTATATGAATGATGTACTCATCTAAGGCAATATCGCTGTGATGAAATTCATACAATCCCTGCTGCACTTAGGCCCCTGCTACTATGTGGGCCAATGAGACCTTACTGAGAGGTAACAGGGGGTACGCTCGTACCTAACAGTAAACATCCAATTACCAGTAACAGCTCCCATTTATATTTAATCCCTCAAATCAAAACGCAGAATTGATTCTATTCTTAGTTTACCTCATTCATTGACCAATGGTGTCCTAGGAGGGTCACGCGATGTGACGTCAGACAATTGAAATTAACCCAGACTAATTGTTTTCTAGACGCTACGGTCACGTGACTTAAACCACCAGAAACGTGCTCTTCAGCTTGGAGAGTCTGGTAAATGAGCTAGCGTGGCTAGTGGAAAAGGTCAGATTGTAAATCTCACCGGGCTAACTATTCTCACTTGGTTTAATCCCTTTTAAACTATTCACTGTGTTGGCCTTTTCCATCCGCTTGGGCAACTTAATAATGCATAGTTCAGTCCCACACATACCCTTATCTCACCCATCATTAAGTAACCGTGTAAAGCTAGATAAGCTTCATCTGTAGCTTGCCTTTCTTTGACATTGATCTCAAATACCGTATTGCATATGGACCTTTCAGTAAGAATAATAACAATTTCGTAGTCGTTGTAATATATTCTCTTGTCACGTGGGGACAGCAGGCATACCTGTTGATGTATCATAGGGAACAGAGTTACTTCAGTTGTACGTCAAAAATACGCGGTAAACTTGTAAAATGAATTGTCCCGATGTCAAAGGCAGAGGAATAATTTTACCCAGTATCTTTTTATATTAAACTAAATTTTTTGGGTATAATTATACACTTCAATTTGGTGAAATTTCACCTTATATTGGTGACGATTGGATGGTTTTATCTCGTACACTATCTGGCAACGCATCCATAGATTACCTGTTTAGCTATTGACGGGCCAGGAAGACGGCAGCCAGGGCTATGTGTTGATATATGCGGATAATAGGAAAGGGGCATTAATGGCGATAACGATCACGTTACGATGAGAGTGATAACAAACATCCTGTCGTTACTTCTTCTATATAATGCATAATGAGCTGTTCGGTTGCTGTTCATTAATTGCAAATGTGCAAATGTTGACCACGTTTTTTGTCCTTTTTCATTTTCGCCCAATCATTACGTGAAATTAAATTTTTTTGAGAAAACTGCATTTGAGGCCGAGCCGTCAAAATGGTTAGATTGTAAAGCGAAATCTTTGTACTGATAAATTTGTACCCTCCGAAATAGATTATAAAAGAAATGTATTCAAAAGATTATTTAGCTACGTAAAATTGCTAAGCTCTGAACATAACTCAAATCAGATATTGAAGCAGTTTTATATAAATGAATTCAAGATATGTCTTAGTGATGATAGAGTGGTAGTAGTGAAGCACTGCTCAGCCATTGCATAGTGTAGAGTAGACCCTGCCGATTCCCTCTCCTGCATGTTTCTTATAACCTTGCTCAACACTCTCACACTAGATGTAGATGATGGGAGAGTTCATTAGGCAGTCGAAGCGAAGCGCCAAGAATCAGACATTGTTTCAATGGCTCAGCCCAAACGTATTCCCCCAAGTAATGCCCAACACAGAGACCTAATTAATTATGGACCTGACAGACACATGTATTATGTAGTCGACCAACGAAGGTAAGAGATAAAAAACTACTAATTAGATTCTGCGCTCCGCTTCAGCACCGCCCTATCAATATTCATGAGCTGCAATACATGACTGACTGTGACAAGGCAGGTGGTGGGTATTGAAGGGGGAACTGAACAATTAATAGTATTAGCGTTATCCATATTATAGATCTCAGCCCGATCCACTTAGTGGTTTAAGGCCTGGACACACTGTACAATAGGTCTCTGGGATAGTGAATTATAAACCTACAATCACACCTGACAAACGCCCGAGACCGTGAAGGATACTTTACGACAAGTTGGTCACGAGGGCCTGGCCAAGTGGTGACAATTTTAAAACGAGCCGGTAATTACGTTTTCTTGTCAGAACAGTCCTGCCAATTATCAAAAATGTTCACTAATTTTGGCCAATTAGTTGTTAAAAAAGGGCACTTATCGATCACTTACCTAGTACTTCACCGACAAAATCAAATCTAAGTGCAATTGCTTTTACTGGTTTGGTCACCTTGGTAATCTTTCAACTAATACTATGAATATTTCACCGCATTGGGGAACTGAGGGATATTGCCTATTACGCATATTATGCAGACAATGCTACATGTATCGCTCAATATAGGGTACAAGACATCGTTGCAAAATAGTCATATTTATTTCACGTCTGCAGTAGAGATCTTTCAGGAAAATATAATATTTGGCAAACATGCACAGACGAACACATCGGTATTGAATACCAACCTTTTGTTAAGTCTGCTTATACCTTGAAATGTTTACCTGTACGTCACTTAACTGGAGACCTTGTTATTATTGTTATAATAATAATAATGCCCCCACTGCAAAGCGCATAATGAGACGTGTGGCTCTTTGATGTACCTATTTAGCTACATGCATGTAATTGACGGCTTAGCTAAATTGTGAATGGCGAATGAATAGATGCCATGTCTAAATGTGATCACATCTTCGATTACATGTTCACCTTCACTCCGATTACCGAGTAGACATGTGATTGTCGGGTCCTGCAGCATTCTAGTACCGCCAATGTGGTTGATTAATATTCATGAGGTCTCCACGCATGTGCTGTAGAACGCTGTTGTTCTGCACGCGTGCGTGATAAGCATCTGATGTCAACCAAATCTAAAACGGACGAATATTTCCGCAGCATAAAAAGACGTATGACTTTATAATCGGTACGCTAAGTCTCCCAATTGCGTGTGAGTGAAACATTGAGATCACAGCTTATCAGCAACAGCAATATGTGAAACTGCGGGTAGACAGAGAAGAATGAGGGACAGAGAGAGAGAGAGAGAGAGAGAGAGAGAGAGAGGAGAGAGGCTGCGTTCAATTGAACAGAGAGGTGTATGGGGAGGAGGGCGAGAAGTATAGAGAGAGTAACAGAGAGAGGGTAGGCCGCACACAGACCGACAGTGCCATAGAGTAACATATATACATAATACAGGGTATTTCAAATTACAGGAATCTTATGACGCTAAATGAAAAAGTTTATATGAGGAGCAATAAAAAAGGGATATTTCAAAGAAGTGAATAGAAATGCAAGGAGAGATACAAGGTTAAAGGACTGGATAATTAGTTGCCTAAAGGAATGCGATAATAGCTGAATATAAATGCAGAAAACAACAGAGAAATACCATAGATATCTTACGTATAACACGTACGTTAGTCGTATGGAATATGATACCCATCTTGGATGACTGAAAATCTGTTTCTGTATTTGCGTTTACGGTCTGGACATCAAATAAGAAAAAGCCGGATATGCATTAGTACTCCGAGGAAAAAGACTTCATTTCATGTTGAAGCCGTGCCCAAAACGTTTTTATAGATATCGACGTGCGCCATAAAACCAGAGGTTTCTTATGTCACGATACACACAGACAGTTTCGTATTGATACAAACAGCAGTTTGTATCCCTCTCACAGTGGCACTTACTCTGTTGTCTTTCACAGAATACATAAACATCAACCATGATAGAATATTAGAATACTTATAAAATTCATACAAAACCAGACCAAAATTATGCTGAACTTTTATTTTCTTTTATATATTGTATATTCTATCGAATATGTCATTGTTAAAGCGACATTGTGCTTCTTCATCTATTGCACGATTTCTATTTCAACAACGAGGTACACATCCGCTGCGCATGTCAGTTATGTACCTGGTATTACCTTATATTGAATAAAAGCAAAATGCATAATATATAGGGGTTGTGGCAGATTGCTTTGTCGGTGCTTGGATTTTTCGTTTCCCATACAATATCTACGGTTATGGTTCTTAGCCTGAATTTCCTTCTGGCATTAACGGAACGAAAATATCGGTGCATATACATATATGTTTCTCTTATTATTGATAAGAAGCTTATAAATACGAGTAGGGTTGGGTAGATCCGACCTGAGTTGAGATGCCTTATCACTTTGTGCACAAGTACACTTGTTGTTATACATTCCTTTCTTCCACATCTCAATGCATTGTTATTGGGAAACTATTTCCTAATTGTCACCTTTGAGAGTTCCATTTTCATCTTAATTATGTTGGAAGTATTTTGACAATTACATGCTTAGAAATTGGTGTTGTTGCTATTATATATAATTCCATGAATATCCTTCAAATATGGCCTATTTACCTCAGCCTGTGTTAGGTCATTTCTAGACTGTGTATCACTACAAACGTCTATGTCATGTCTCCCACCATGTAAACCTCCCCTACATCCCTTATAACTCTCAGTGAGCTGTGCCGGGCCCTGTCTAGAGCGGCCTGCTCCCCCTCCTACGAACTTTACAGCCCTCAGAAACAACACTTTTCATGTTCGGCGTCTGATCGTCTGACGTCACTCAGTCTCGGTAGCGCCCCCTGGTGGGCTATGACAGCGCTGGCCAGGTGACATCTGGCGGCTATTTGGGTAGCTAATGGCTGATCAATTTGGACCAGATGAATGGCCAGCGTGGCCCAGCTGAGTCTCCGGGTCATAGCCTTGGGTGGAGCCTTCAGGCTGAGCCTATCCTTTTACTTTTTACCCTCCAGTGGCTGCTCTCCATCCCTTTTCATCTGTCGTTCACTCCACTATATCATGATTCTAGATTTTCCTCCCTAATGTCGAACATTTTCTCTTTCTATCCTGTCCAAACCTAGCTTTTCTATATCTTCCTGGATACTCTTTCTCTCTCTGTCTCTCTCTCTCTCTGTCTCTTTCTGCCTCCCTCTCTGTCTCTCCGTCTGTCTCTCTCTGTCTCTCTCTGTCTCCCTCTGTCTCTCTCTCTCTGTCTCTCTCTCCTTCACATATCTGTTCTGTCTGTATTGCCTTCTATTTGAAAGTATGGGCAGTAGGTTGTGCCATTCGACTCACGAAACATTAAACCTTTTAATGCTTGCTCCTGTGAGTGCCCCTACAAGAATTTATTCTCTAGCTTTTATCCCACACTCCATGATATTACCTTTGAAATGAAAATTACAGCACATACACTTGCTAATGTAACCATAATCGTTTGTAGGAAACTCAATATATTGTCATAATCGAAAAAGAATATAATGGCGGTCTATTTGATGGGAAAGATAAAAGATTCATGACACTATTAATCGCTTCAGTGAGCAGTAAAACTAGTGGACTTATCTATATCGATATTCACATACAATATACCCTGGCTTGATGATAAAGGCATATTTTCGTGCTGTTATCACTACTCTCCCCATGTTCCCTTATATACGGGAAAATGGCCATTCGCTGGTATCCGGCCTATTCCCTTGTTGAGCCCTATGGCGCGTTGTCCGTCGCTGGTCCCCTGAGAGAGTTTTCTTGTCCGGGTTGAGAATTACAGAGCACGGACCGGTGGTTTTGTTGTTGTCGCCTGGGCGCGTTCACAACGCTTTAATACTAAACCGGCGGAGCGCAGGGAGGGACGTCGTGTGTCAGTGGATGTGTGTTTGTCTGTTACGAGCAAGAGACACATACCAATGGCGGGGAGCACTAGGGGTGCGACATGTGACTTGTGACATGTGACGTCATTGGATTCCTGCCACTTGAGGGAATCCGATGTAGGACTAAAGCTAAATCCAAAAGATTTTGGTCAAAGTCGTCATTCTCAACGAGTTTGACACGGAGCAATAGGATCCAAGTGAGGCCAAGTGAATATTGTGTAGCGTTGAAACGAGTTGGAGATCAACAAAATGGACCAAAACGAGTCGATTTCTGTATTCATCTCATTATGGAGAACGGACTGTAATACTCGTGGGGTATGTTTAAGGAGTTACCTATGTTAAGCCTATGGGACAAAGATACGAAGTCGGAGATAATGACTGCTTTCGTTACCAACTCATTCATTCCTGAACTCCAGCGGTTGCATCATGACTCTTGTCTCGAGTATAATTTGGGCATAATTTATAAGCGGCCTGCACGAGGCCTGGGCCTATATGCGTCACGCTGTGCAGTCACGAGTATAACCATGAAACTCAGGGTGTTCTTGTTTACTCTATATCTATTAGAACAATCACATTGCTCGTCAAATACATGTAAAGTAAAAAAGATGCAATATTTTAAATCAATTCTTATTCAAATTTACACTTACAAAGACGACGCAAGGCATCTTCAGGCTCTATGCACGAATGCCTCCATGGCCGAATTTGCTAAAGAGGATTGTTTGCAATTACCATATGTTTCTTACAGAAGGGTAACATTGTATGAGTCCGTATATTGGACAACGTAATATTCAGAAGATGAGGTGCGTAGAGTGAAATGAACTGAATAAAAACAATTCACCAGAAACTCTGGCGTTCTTCTATTAACTGCCAAGGTTAGGTCAGATGTGACAGAGATAATGTTGGAAAACGGTATTGTATTTCTATTCATCTAAAACCGATGTTGTGACGTTGGATTGCATTCATGATTTAACAAGATACACATTTCTATTATATGCACTTTAAGATACAACCTATTCATGGAAGAAAGCCAAGGAGTACATAAAAAAAGCGACAGGGTGTCCACGGTATTTCGTTGTATCGATCGTCTCGCTACTGCCTCATCTGATGCAGGAAGTCCAAAATACCAGCGCTCAATCCATTAACTGCACATAATTAGGTGTATATCTATATTTGTCTGACTTCTTCTCCCAGGCCATAACTGTTTAACCCCATGCGTATTCGTTGCGGCCCAATGCAAGAACGTGTTATGCCTAGGAGTATGTGCGGTGTACCACTCTTTCCATCATCGATACCACCTTCTTTTCACTGTTGTAGTCGGCCCTTAGGTGCGACTCAGTACGTGATGATATCGGCGTGCATGAGCAATGAGCCCTTCCGGTTTCGCCGGAAATGCTCACGGGGCATGCGCAGTGGGCGGAGTGATCCGATATTCATCATCGACTTGTCTCTGAAGTCTGCACCAATCCGTGGGGTCGTTACATCTCAGGAGCTCCAACCAATCATGAGAGACCGTACATCAATATCTTGTTGAGTCTCCTCGTTGTGATGTAGTGGCTTACGCTCGGATCGACTTTGGTGAGGAAATGATGAAAACAAGTTTCCTTCATCAAATTTATTTACGAATAAGTGCATTCTTTTGGGCACCCTTAGTTTTCCTTCACACTTGGTGGTCTTCTCGTATGATTTCACCTTTGTGATATCACCTCCAGAGAAAGAATAACCCATTTTCCCTTTTTTTTTTAATTCAGTACAAACAGTTCTAACACAAGGTTAGTTCTGCAATGGTAGACAGAACCAATGAAAAGACAAGTCAAATAAAACAAAATTCACATTTCTAGAGGTATGACTTGCGAGAAGTATCAATCGCTTGGATCAAGATTTTTATCAAAAATTAAAATGAAGATTTCACCAAATTGTGTGCCTTTAGTGTAGCTCTCTCTACGCCTCGCTGGTGTGAATTTCTCCTCCAGTACGCATTTACGTACAACTCAGTTTCAGCTGTGATGTCCTCAAGCAGAACCCCCCCCCCCCCCCCCACTCCCCTCTACATACCGTTTCTCTACATCACTATTGTTCATTTCTCTGCACCCTCTCTCACCCTGTGTGTCAGTCTTTCTCTATATCTTTGTATTGCTTTTTCTACACCTATGCTTTCTCAGACTCGTTCACCGTGCCACCTCCATCACAGACCATCTTCTGTATTCAGTGTCTTGTCTTCAAAGATACCAGTTGGGTTGCGGTGGCCTGCACTCGTCTCGGTGCCTCGGAGACCGGAAGCACATCAATATTCAATTGTGGGGCGGCCTCTTGGTCGACCTTTGTGTGTGATGTGCTCAGCAGGCATGGGTAGGGGTACAGCATTACCCTAGACCTATCACCTCTACCCCTCACTGCATAGCTCAACTCAACCCCCTGTATTATTTACCCTTATATTTCTCCTCTTTTCTCAAAACCTCTTTTTCTTTCTCCACTCCTGGTGTCCATTCGGATTTTTCCTTTGTATTTTCTTGTAAGGGGGTTGGTTGCAAATTCACTTGTCATATCAACAAAGTCCACCACCACAAGCTCATAACAATGAACAGCCTGGGAAATAAGAACTCAACGACTTTTTTTCCTATTATTGTATAATTGTTGTTATCTATAGTTCGAAAGCAACAAGAAAGAACGCCTTATTGTACTGGGCGATTTGTATGCTTTTTCATGTCATCTTTTCTACTGAATAAAAGAGAAATCTTACATTGACGTCTAATAGGGTTCTGAGGTTTTGTACAGATTCCTCCTGTTCAAATGTTGATGATTGGACTTAAAGTTGTATACAATAAAAAGTAGAATTGAGGAATATTCGAATATATTCCATCTTCATCTCCTGCTCTCTATCGCTACCGGTATCTTTTAATTTCGTTCATGTTAACGTGCTACAATTAAATCCTCCCCCCCTCTACGTCCATCGCCATTTTCTGTCTCTTCCTCACCCCTCTATGTCCTGTTTATTCTATTCTACGTTCTGTCTTTCCTTTCGTGCTCTTTCTTTCATATCAACTTCACATTCTCAAGACAGACGCAATTGTCGGTCTCCACTGTATGCATATTCAAACAACCGTCTCCACTGAAACTACCATTACGTCCTCATTGACTTGTTTGTCTCTACCCCATTTTAAGTAATTTCTGGGAGTTTATCTTAACTCTTTCTTCAATAAAGTTTCCCTAGTAGTATATCATATTATGTTATTTGAAAGTGGGCAAATATACAAATATCTTCATTAGGGCAATAATTTAAATACTATCATATGTATATTTCTTTAGGTACCAAATCTTAATGATAGAAAAGTGAACGTACATGTCTCTTGCTCCTAATGTCCACTTCAGTTATCAGCGCCTTGTAATTTGTGTAGCTCTTCCATGATATGTGACATTCTCTATTCATTCATACAAAAAGACATGTCCGTTAATTCTCTTCATTGCATATACATCTTTATAATAGATTTTGATTATCTAAACCTCAATTATGCAAAGGGAATCAATAATGCAAAGAAAACAGATATATGTTTGTTTTTGTTTGTTTGTTTCTGATGACATTAGGTATGCACAGTGAATTATTCATGGAGGTTTCCGATAGTAGTTTAAGATGAATCCTATATAGTCACTTATATACACAATCAAAGAACAAAGCTGGATGAGGTGTGATGGTTTCTGGTGAGGTTCAACTGTTCTACTCTTTTGGAAATAGTTTCGCCGAAATCTTCAAGCGCCGAGGAAAAAGATTCAACACTCATCTAAATGAGGGTCGCAATGCAGGTTCCTTTCCGTGTCAAATGTCGCCCTGCGAGATTGTTATTTGAGTCTTCATGAAACAATTAGTGAAGCTGTCCTGGATTCAACACGCATAGTGAATTGAATTTTATTTAATATTCCGTTGGTGATTGTTTGAGTTGTTAAGATTGTACGAGTCCAAACAACGAACAGTTATGTTTCAGGGGGTTCTTATAACACAAGTTTAATATTAACTGATTCAAAATACAGGATTAATCTAACAAAATAGATACCAAAATATTCTAAGAGTCCGGACACATGGGATTGTAGAAATAGAGAATGGGACCCCAGGTATGACTGACAGGAGGTCTGGTAGTTGATGGATATGTGTGGATGGGAGTTGTATATTGGCCGAACTCTTTAATCTGGCAATCCGACTTATGCCAAACACCTACACTAGTAACAATGAACCAGTAAAAACGTCAGCGAAACAGCCTAAGCAGAATCAGCATTACTCCATTACCGCTGTCAATACAGAAACCCTCCCACTCCTACAAAAAGTATCATCCCTGGTAAAGAAGCGCCCGCCGGTGTATCAATAATCCCCCCCTGCCTCAGCAATATCCGTATTAGCAACTGGTAACCCTCCTGGTCTCCTAATCCACCCGTGTCCCGACCAGTAGAGGGAGCAGTGTGTGCACCCTTCGCTCACCCCCCTTAGCACCCCACCAGCCCACGTGAGAGCGATACAACCTCACGCCTCTGACGCGAATCGACGAGATTGGCCAGCATCCTCGTTTTGGGAGCGGATGAGAGGTGAGAGGTCAGTGGAGGGGGTGGGTGAGGTTTGTGAGGCGTGTCCTAGTGGGCGGCCACCAGAGGGAGGTGCGGAGTGAAGCGTGGGCTGTTGGGCTTATAGCGAGGGGTCGGCACAGGGCCTATTGGACCTGGGTAATATGTGATCGGCCTGCCTGGTTGTCAGTGTAACAGATAAATAAGTTCCTCCCCATGGTCTCGCAAAATCTCATAGAGAACGAGATCTAAACACCGTGTATATATATATATATATATATATATATATATATATATATATATATATATATATATATATATATATATATATGTAGACCAGTTAGAGGTTAGACACTGGGATCTGCCATTTAGAAAGCGTGTGAGTGTTTTGTATGTGTGTATCTGAGTTGAATTGGTTTGCTTGTTCCCTCTTGAATAAATTGAATGCTAAGAATGATTGCGATAACATATATTAATGCCATGTATCTAGCCATACCTTACCTTCGGAGAATACGAAATCAAGTGGTTAATAATCCAAGACAAGATGAAGAATTGTAGGAAACGCCAAGATAGTTTCAATCATTTTGATGTATGTATTCCAAACATGGGCAATAGTTTATGGGTGAAAAGGCGTCATCCGCAATATTCGAAGGCCCTATAGACAGGTCAGGCTAGATTCCCGATGTGATTCTACTTTATCATCAGCGAGAGTCGTCGGCCTCAGATCTGATAAATCACCAGCATCTGATTTGCCTCAAATGATTTGTTTTATCGTACATGACCTTCCATGCACACTCAATATAGTAGGTGAAGGTCACGGTAACCCCTGAAGTACAAATAATATCAGGCGTAAGTCATGTAGTAATTTATATTGGCAGATTAATGAGTATTATCACGATGGTTTGAAATATATCCTTTATTAAAGAAAACGATATTCAAATTCTATTTAATGTCTTTCCATATTTTCCAGTTATATAGAATGATGGGGTAGTAAATGTAAAGTTTTTTTATGAACATATGCTACGATTTTACAATTGGCATCGCATTTATAAGTATTACAATACACCTATGGGCGAATGTCTATGAAATACTACCTGCTACTAGGGGTGTCTACAGTATATATACTGTTTGAGCTGACTAAGATAGTAAATGTTCGGGCGCACTATACCCTAGTGTACCTCGCCTCTGGCGTCAGGACATATTTTATGGAACAAGACCTCGAACGGTAATCGCTACGGGCTCACAAGCTAAGTTTGCTCTTATCACCTCTCAGCTTTATCCTTTTCATTTGATTTGACCGCCACATGGTCCTTGTTGATTATGTAAAAATCTTGATTCCCCCACCGACCTTATCTAGGTTACTAGCGTCTTCTATGAGATCGGAAGGGTGACCTAGACCAATCTGGCTTATTTTAATGGTTCTGGTGTAATGGGCAATTGTTTACACAATTTCCCCCGCCCCTTTTCTGAACCTTTGCAAGAGCTAGTCCTCCTTAATGTGGTTCCAACGTATGAATTTGGGAAGCCGTCCCGACAATTAGCAGTCAGTCAGAAACTCTGTTCTAATGAAGCCTCTTTCTAGTGTTTTCCTTCACTCTCCTCTAGAATCTGCTGTGATTATTGTGAAAGTCTCCAGAGACTCACCTTAATGCGAATCTCCGCTGCCAGTGTAAATATCTCCCGAGAAAGAGAGAAATGATAGAAATGTCGAATACAGATTTATTTTCTAATTGGGAGAGAGAGCAGGTTTGGTAGAATTCAACCTCATTTTTAACGACTCTCAATATAACAATCCCTTTCAGTTTAAAATGGCTTTCAGTATTAGGCCCACCTTAGGAACAGTGTTCAGCATGAAGCGGAAATACTACTCGCGTTATATATAGATTTATCTTTTCCCCGAGTGTGGTTGTAGGATACGGCTTGGAATAAGATGGATGTGGATGGCAAATCACCATACGACTACAAATGAGGGGGCAAGACATGTGTTCACTTTACATCGTAGTATCAATCTGTATCCGCACTGCGGTGTATTAGTTCTAAAATCACTGCGGTTCCAGAAATAGGTTTAATACATGATCTTGATGTTGTATTCTGGCTCCGCATTTGGTCTCAATCTTTCTATTGTTATATTTTTGAAATTCCAGAGTAAACCCTGGCTTCACATTAGAAAGGGCAGCTTGATTTAATCATGAGCGCTGGTCTGGCACCAGGTTTCATCTTGATTTCAATTCTGGCTTCTATGCGGGCTTCAGTTCTTTTTGCAATCATGGCTTCCATCTTGGCCTTAGATTCAAATATATTATTTTAGTTTCGGGTAGTTTGTGGAAAATTGCAGGAACCAACATGTGAAAATTTCCCTTTCCTAGTATGTGATGGGCGCAGAAGTCAGGTTTCAGGACGATATTTACACACATTTTGATATGAAATTTAAATGTTAGGAGCAATTAGTTTTGCGGGAAGGCAACATTCTAACACCTTCCACCGAAAACCCCCAAAATAATTCACCTTCACGCTCACGCGAATTCACACAGACGCGCGCACACACAATGCCAAAGACAGATGCCATTCATAAAACCAACAGGAGAATAATGATTTCTTCCAATTGCTGTCAAAGGTATTGTAATTGAAGTATCCTTTTTACGACTTTTGAATAATTCATGATGTGTTCATTTCAATTATCAAACCACAAGGGAGTGGTGACGTGACCGTTCCCCCCCCCCCCCCGCCCCCACACACAACGACCACCAGTCAGAGTATCGTTCAGAACACACTAGGTCGGGTTATAAGGTGATTTTATCTGCCTTTAGGTCATAACTTAACATAGATGATAATATTAAGAGACGTCACGAGTTTGAGTCTGAGTTTCTTTATGCCACGCATTTTGTTGGCTCCATAATTTCACGAGTCGAAGACGAGTGGCATTACGGAGCCAACAAAATGAGTGGCATAAATAAGCTCAAACTCAAACGAGTGGCGTCTAGATGTTATCCTACCCCGTTTCTATATTTTCTCATTATCAGAAAGTAGTTGCATAAACAACACTTTATGTCACAACCGTGAAATAAACAAATCCTATGTTAAGCTTATGGCGTTTTTTATTAGGGGTAGGATAAAGAAGGAATACTGAATTGCTGGGCAGGATTTACAGTATTTACTCTGAGCATCTTCTTTTAAGTATATCAAGGTGTTGGGTGATGTATTGTTTTATTATCCACCCAATACAAAGTGACCAGAGTATGGACATACCCGGAGTATACGGATATGTTGTATTCTATGGGTTGCGACAAAGCGTGCTGAAAAAAGAATGCATAATCAAAATTAACTAAAATCGACACGCCACCAGTCGGGAAATCATGGATGATAAATACAATATAGACTGGTTTCAAATAGAAGCCTATGCAATATCCTCACATTCACTTAGATAATACGCGTCAATTCACTTAGATAATACGCGTCAATTACTTGTGGGCATAATGCATGCCCACCAGTGTCTTCTTTTGATACAAAAAATTTGGACTAAACACACTAAGAGTCTGCCATTGTCTCGTCACCTGTTCTTTAACAGTGCATGCATTTCAGAGCACATCTTATTAGCCTCAAAGTGGGTTTGCATTTTTCATAAGCTCGCATCAGCCTTATTATTTCATCATATTCATAAAAATCCACCTGGGATATTACCCTATGTGTTGCTACGGGGTGAAACCTAATCAATCAACCAATACCACCCGTTCGCCCCGTACATACTCACAGTCGAGGGAGTGCATGGACACATTAATAACAGCGAATTATACATTCAGCAAGTGCAGGTGCTTTTTCACTTGGCAGCAAATTGGTCGGCGACTTTAGGGAATCTCTTCCTCAAATATGGAAATAAGGGGAGGGTGGTGCGAGCGTTAGAAATCTACAAAATCAGCCTATGTTGAATGTATTGGCGACAGATTTGTCGGTAATTATTACAAAAATGAAAAAAAATCATATACGGATTTCTGACAAAGACATTACTGGTTACTGGGGGTCAACAAGTTTAACGGTAGCCAAAGATCTGGGAGTGTAAACAGCCTTTATATGAGATGGATGGGCGGGGTGAGAGCGAGCTGTGGGTAGGTTGGTGGGGGACGTACACGCATGCGCAAATTGATGTATCTGTGCTCAGGGCACGGTCAGTACGTCGACCACTGCCGCCCCTGTGCAATGCCCTGTTTAGCGAGATCTTGATAATACCATAGATCGATGCATCTCAAAAGGTAGGTTTATGCTATATCACTGCTCTGAGTGAAGCGGCGCTGTAAGCCTCTTTCTAGCTGATGAATAACAATGACCCACTTTTGGTGAACGCTAATGATATTTGTTTATATGTCGTACACTTAGATAGGGTCAGAATCATTTAAAGACAAAAAATGTATTTAACAGCATTTACTAAAATATTTATTATATCAGACAATATTCAGCTGTTCGACTCCACCAAATCAACACTTAGAGATATGAATCGATGTTACAATATCAAGGTATGGTTACGAATTAAGGCGAATAGCTTATCCCTAACTCCTGTAAGAAATAACAACCATCACACTCCGGATAGCAGACTTATCCATGTTCCATCATTTAGTGCTGGACAGCATACATTCTTGTCGTGTCTCTTTGAAGGAACGTAACCTTTTTCTATTAGCCCTACTGAATTGATCACCCACCTAGTCTAGCTGGACTACTTTCTGTATCGGCTACTATGGACTATTCATCGCCAATATTGCGATTTCTTTTGGTGCAGGGACTGGCAGGGCATCAAGGGGTGAGCTCTATTGTACCTGACCATGAATAAGGTCCTGAACCGGTCCCCATCTACCCTGTAGTCGCCTGCCCACGTCTGCTGGGACCAGCACCGCTCTGCAGGACAGTCACGTGGTCTCTCACACGGGATCTCGCAGTGTCTCGTGGTCAGACCACCAAGTAGATGAGAGGCTCTGTGTGGGTGGCAGGAGGAGGTGTTTTAACCCTTCAATTCGGAATGCTGCATTATAAAAAGCTATATGTACATGTATGCTGAGATAATACTCAAATATTATATATAACCATTGTAATCCTTAAATAATGTATATCAACACTGACCAAGCACACCAGTGTAAGACTACCAACGAGAGGTATAAAGATGAAAACAAGGGTATGCTATTCTGTAGAATATCTCACTACCTGAAAGTATGAATACAAAAATACAAAACACTGCCCGAAAGTAGGACTGCATATTCCTCGTATTCTTCAGCAGAGGGAAGCACTCGCATTCATAAAAGTGTTGGAAAATAAGGTCTCTCGTCTGCTATTATCATCAGTATTCTTTCTCTGTGGTCAAGTTCTAATAAGATGAAAAGATCATATAGAATGCCGTACTTGCATCAGAATGGTTGCACGTAGCAAAAGGTATCTAGTTCTCATTACAGATTTATAGTTTGATCAGAGGACACTTCTCCTGAGACGTCTCAGGTTTTAGTCGCGAAAATAGACTAATCCCAAAGGTAGTCAACGCCTGATAGTACGACGCTTAAAATACCTGACCGGAAAGCTCATATCAAACAAGATAAGGACACACGGTGGCTTGGAAAATAGATTGAAGGTTAGGAGTAGTCGGCACTTTATCATATCTAAAGCAAAATAATGAGGATTCCAATACATAGATTTGCCCAAAAGATCCTTTAGTGGTGGGGCTACAATGGTATAATTCATGTGGGTTTCATATTGTGAACTACCAATCCGCCGCAAGGGATAGTGCTGCCACAGACACAGATCTGCAGAATCTCTGAGATAATTGGGAAATACATCCCAGAATAGTCAGTAGGCCCAGCAGACGACATTTCCCGATTAGTGTTAACGCACGGCACCGGGGGGCGTTCCGCAGGGCAGAGCGCGCGGAACTGTGGGTAATGAGGCAATGCTGGGAGACGGAGAGGAGCCGTTCCGCCTAACGCGGGCGTGTCCCACAAGGGGGCGCTTCGGTAGTGAGTGGCTCAGTATTTAGAGCAGAGGAACGCTGACAATAAGCTAGGTAACTTTTCCCTCCTCCCCAGTCCTCCCTCCCTCCGGCCTCTTTTCCCTTTAGCAATACGACTTGGACTTTACAATTCAATATCCCATAGTCCTTCCCTGAATGTGCTTCAGTCGGTTAACAACAGAAGACCATACATTTAATGCTCCAATACAAGAGCGTCGGTTTTTATTTGTTTGTACCAAATGTGCATTACGGTTTTCAGTAGGAACCTACACATGTGAATATCATGACGACCCATCAATCGCCGTGGAAGAAAAGAAATCTACATTGTAGGTGGTGGTGATGAGTGATGATTGTGTCTAGAGACAGAGACCGCAAAAAATAACATGTTTTCACACAGATTGTGACATTCTCCTTGTAATAGGCATTTAGTTTTCTGCTTACTTTGAAGTCTGTAAGGAAACATTACCAATGATCACATTGTGTTTTGTAAAAGTCATCCTACCTTTGCTTGCCGATAAGATAAAACCTGAATGAATCTATACAGAAAATGTGGATTCAGGACATTTTATGCTCCAATATTTGCTTATCACTTCAGAAAGTAGGGGTATCTCATTTCCATTTTTCCTTACTGAATGAACCTGTGTGGTATGAAGAGGAATATCGCTCTCTGTTTTATAGATCAAATGATAAAACTCTTCCCTTAAATCCCACATATCTAAAGTCTATCGCCCCTTATTCACTGTCTAACTAACTCCACTCGTACCACCCCCGAGGGAAGCTTTTACTCCCTATCAGTATAAAAGGACGTGCCCGTCACTTTTCTCCAAGTACAGAGAAAAATATATGAGACAAAACTAGGTTTACGAAGCCAATGAATGGCTCCAAGGAATGCAAGATAAGAAACGTCCTTGTCTCTTGCAATCTCAGACCAATGATAAACCAAAGTAAGAAGGGGCAAAAAATGGTATGTCGGCAGGCAAGGGAACCGTGTACCGGAAGTCATATGCCCACGAGGCCTGAGTTGCTCATTGTGTCCCGCCAGGGGACGCCACCCGTCGTCGCAGCGCCGGCGGAGGGCAGCGGGAGGTCAGGGAACTGCCCCCGGCCACCTGGTACCCGGCTGTGCCCCCGGACGTCGACCGCCGACTATATATATTGCCGTTAGTGGGCGCCTTGACGGTCACATGACCACAGGGCATGCCGGGTAGTTGTGAAAAGGGGTGGAGAAGCGGTGAACGGGAGTGATGGGAGCTACAACAGACCAAAGGAGAGGGTATGCGGGGTTTCACCCTCTGACCAGTCGGACATAAGAATGGGAACATGGGAGGATTGTGGGGGGGGGGGGGGGGACGAGTAAGAAAGGGTCGTGAGTGTAAGGGAAAGACTGGAGGGGTGAGATGAGACTGGGATAAAAGATAACATATATATGTTAGGATAGAAAGGATAGAAAGTTAGAGAAGTAGAGAGAGACTTATGTAAGAGGCAGAAAGAAAGACAAATGCGTTGACAGATGTGTAGAAAGAGAAGCAGATCGGAGAGGGTAGAATGGACAGCTCCATAGATATACCTAAAATGGGGAGAAACGGATAGAGGTAGACTAGGGAAAGACATAGAGTTAGCAGCAGAAACGTTAAAAGACACACAGAGAAGGGGGAACACTGGGGGGAGGGGGTGCAGAAATCTTGAGAGAACGAAGCAGAGTACGAGAAGGAGAGAGAGCTAGACAGAGAGACAGACAGAGACAAGTAGAGCGGTGGATGGTTCTAGATCCATGATGGAAAGAGGGACTGCTTGCTGGTAGGAGCGGGGTAGACGGAGAGAGGCTCTGGGGTTGCAGGTGGGTGGGTGGGTGGGTGGGTGGGTGGGTGGGTTGGCTGGGGCGTGTCGGGGCGGAGGGTGGTGAATCAGTGAAGAGCCGCTCCCTCTAGGGAGACGCCCAGGCATGAGAGGCCAGCCCGCCGCTGGTCCCCGTGGTGTTTACTGCTGGTGCCTTTAATGAACGCCCTGCCGCCCAACACCTGCCGGCCACCAGCAGTGCATTCGGTATCGGTGGTTCGGCTGCGTTCCACTGAGCGGCGCTGGTGGTGGTAATAAAGTAGCGGGTGGTTATTGGCGGGAAAAAGGTGAGGGTAGTGGGTGGGTGCTTGGGGAACTTAGAGCAGTCCTGAGCAGCTCCAAGCTACTCTGAGCAGCTCAACTCCATCACATGACCTTCTTGTAGCGCCGCCCGTCAGGACTGGGTGGTTGGAACATAAAAGGGGAGAAGATCGAAGAGAGTACGGCGGACGGGAGGGATGGGGTGTATGAGATGCAGTGTGTGTATGGGTGGAGCGGGGGTAGGGCTAACAAATCTAATGCAAGCTCTATGGGGCCGGGCGTGGGTCTGAATGCCGGACACTGGTGTAGGGGTGGATGGAGGGTATTGGTAGGCAGGAGCTAGTGGCTGTGGCGATCGTCGTGAACTAGAATTGGCAGCACTCAATGTACCGCGTATCTCTAGTCTGCCGCCAATCCCTCTCCTCAGACCTCTCTAAGGAAATATTCAGAGGGGAAATATGTAGCACCATATTGCCCTACCCTTTGGTTCTCAATATATGAAGGGCAGGAAATGGGAAGGAAGTTTTTAAGATCTCAGATAATCCATCGGTATTAGCACTGTATATTTTTTTCTATATAGGAAAGAGTGAAGGTAAGTCGAGTCCAGCTACCATCTTGTCTATGCCATAGGCCAAGGTCGACGTAAAGGAATCCCCCGTCATGGATGAGTGAACACATATGCTGACAGTGGCAACAAATCAATGTCGAGGCGTGTCTGGTTGTCATTGAGTCACGCCTTGCTCTGTAGGTGATGCAGGCGAGCAAGACTCGTCCCAATGAGAAAGGTACACGTACTGAATGAAATATTCTACCTCATTATCATAAATCTTGTTAATTCTAAATAAGTATAAACAAAGCTGTATCAATCTCAGTGTTGACTCAATTGTGCTTGGAACACGTCTTCAGCAGCAAAGGTTTATGAAAATAGAAGCTATGTAAAGCTGCTTGAAATCTAATATATTCAAGGTGTTTACATAAATAACCTATTGCGGAAGCACATAGAAAGAAAATATCTTAACCAATCCATTTCCCGAATATATTCTTCGTATCCTTTTATATACTTTTATATATCTAACTCATTTCTGGACGCATCAGAAAGTATGGGATCATACTCAATTCTCAGAACCCTTAAAACTATCCCTCTTTCTTCTGTGAGAAATGGATCTCAATAAATCCCTTAAGTAGCTTTTTAATCCACTTTTATACCGCTTGGATATATATATATATATATATATATATATATATATATATATATATATATATATATGTACATTGTAGAATACACAGGCCATCTTCTTTCTGTGCAGTGTATCATGTCTATTCCACTTACCTATAACAACGAAAGCACGTATGACACAAAAAGGACAACGATAATAGAGGATGGTGGATGGGTTCAGGAGAGTCACGCTGTGATATAACAGTGGGATCAGGACAATGGCAGTCCGGATACTTGTAGGCAAAGACCCTATAGCGAGTTTCAAAAATAGGAGCGAGAAGGAACTATCGGTCATGCTTTGAGTTAAAGAATACACAGGGAGGGTGGGAAGGGGGTATAAAGGGACTAGGGAAGGATCTTCAGTCGTAGGTTATATCCGTCATCCTCTAGAGACCTTCTCCACGACGCCACAGCCACCGTGGAGGAATGAGATACGGTTGCCAAGGGCAACGGAAGGCGCCCCGGATGAGGACAGTGCGTCTTGAAGGTCGTTTGTGTTCTCGAGGAATCTCGCAGTCTCGGACCAGCCGTGATTTAGAAGGTCTACTTCCGGTAGGCAGATAAGGTTGTCCGGGCCTCCAGGCTGGTCTGGTTGCCGCGTGGAAGCGCCTCAGATGGGGCTAATGGGACATACCTCCCTGTCCAAACCCACCTTCCTCATCACTATAACCGACCCCCTTCCAACGTTCACCGTTCCCCTCCACCCTCGTTTGACCTTGGCAGCCGGGGGTCAAATTCCCATCAGCGTCATGTCAAACTGAAATAACTAAGAGGAACGCTGGATATTTTGACCGGAAGTGCGTCCCCTCCAGACGCTGGTTGCCGGCGGTGGCGATTTGGCGCGGGGAATGCTGGGTATCCTGTCGTCCCTGGTTGGCCTGTCGGTCGCTAGGGGCGTTGTGCTTATGAAGACGTCGGCGGAGGCCAATAAATATTGCGAATGCTGCGTTGTGAATTGGGAGGTGGGATTCTGGCACATCACTTGCCTCGTGAATTGGGAGGCGGGGTTCTGGCACATAGCTTTTTTTATGGACAGAGCGATGTTTTTTAGCCGTTGGATTTCTCACATGAGCCTCCTCCACTCCCTGCTGGAGAATGAATTTAGCTATTTAAGTTTACATTCTGGAAGATTACAAGGGAGTCTGTCGTGTCATTTGTATCTCTTCAGACGGAGTCGTGTGTTCAATAATTCATTATATATATTGCCTTTCGTCATACTATTACCCTTTAGGGGTAGAGAAAAACTACTGTTCACTACAGATTGTATCTTCGAATTTCTCTCTAATAGATTTCGAATGTATACCTACAGTGCAAATGAGATTAGAGATTCTATCATATCTAGCATCTACATATTCTCTTTTCCAAACCCATATTACCTAAATACATGCATCATAACTACTACGACTTCACACTTTTATATAATCATAAGCACTTTAAGGTGTGATAAAAAAGGTGATTGTGGTTACGATAGTGAGGAGGATGTATGTCACAATATACATCAGGGACATTGCTCCAGCTCAGTTTACAGATTCAGTATGAAAACAGGAAATTATGGCAGGCGGAGATGCGTAGGACTACTAATCAGATGCAGATGGCAGAAATAATCGTGACAGATCCGTTGACAGATTAGCCTGCCTTGGAACTTCATCAATAGGCCAGCCTTGCATTTGCGATGAAGGAGGGCCTGCTTTAAATGCGGGTTCCGGGGCCCCAGTGTGTTACAGATAGCGATGATGGGGCCTTGAATGATGGATGGGAAATCTTGGGATCTGCATTCACTGAATGCTTCCGCTTCTGTTGTTATTGCTATGATCAAAATGTGATGTGAGGGAGAAATGATATGGCAGTCTCATAAAGGGAGGGGTCTGCCTTTCAATGCAATACAAATCGAGTGTTTTCTAATTATAAAACAATTTAAAAGATGATTGCTTTAGGTCTGCGCAAACATTCGGGAAATAGAGAGGTCAATTATATGAATTGAATTACAAGCTGTAGCTATATGGGCATATATATATATATGTTCAATTCGACCTTCCTGATTCAGGATCCGGTGGAGAAGTTATGGAGACATCGCTACCATAAAGTTTACCATAGACACAATAACAAACAATGACAAATACAAGTACCACAGTTAATAATCCGGGTGTTTCTAGTGGCTATTAACTCATATAAACATACCTCCGTTAAATCTGGATATATAAGAGAATGCCAATGATTGTGAGGAAACTGTGCCTTTACTCAACATCTTGAACATCCATGGGCTTTGTATATCTTCCCATAAAAGTAGTATCATGTCGAAATGTGATGTTCCTTATTGTTTTTGTTTGTTTACAAAAGAATGTTCCAGTTGTCATAAACATTTAGCCGTCTACGCTTATTGCACGCATTTAGATACATATCCCGTTAGTTCCAAACGCTTCTATGAATCTTTACAACCCGTTCAAATAAACATCTCTAAGAACAGGAGAATGGCAGTCAAAAGCCGTTCATTATGATACTATTCATCATCCCCTCAGTACTCAGCCATACTATATTTGATTCATATTTGAAAATTTCATCACAACTTCTAAATGACATTTAAACTACCAGAACTCTTCATCTACTCCTTCCATCATCTCACACCATGTCTCGGTCGTTCTAAGAAACCCTCATTTGTTCAATTTGAAACAACTACTTTTGATTTAGATTGATCGCACAGACGATCTTATTATGTGTCTATTAATCACCACAGACACCACCAGTTACCCCGGCCAGTCTGACAATAAAAATATATCAATTACGAATTGAAGCCATGGATGTCTTACCACAAATATCTCTGGTGATTTATCTGCACTGTAGGTAACGTCGTGGGGCTCTACATTATGAGGAATGTAGATATTGTTATGGTTTGGCGAACCGCACTACTGGTCGTTCTCAATCCCAGGGTGAATGACCGAGAAATGTGCTACGATATATATAGGCAATCCATGGAAAATAAGCCACAGCACTCCAGACGAATGAGATGGTGAAACCATCTGGCGTTTACAGGAAAATATACCATAATGCCTTTTGGGAATCACAGAAAAAAATCTTCATGCAATATCAAATGGGGAAGGTACCTGTCATGCAAATCCATGTTTTCATTTCCAGTTATAGTATTCTTTTCATTGTGTAAAGCAACGGGGATGCTAATGTAGCCCCATTCATGCCAATAAAACTGTAGTTTGAACTTTCTCATCAACCGTCAGCACCGTGGCGAAGCTGACACCGACGTGTTTTTTAAGGGTTTTTGGTCTCTCTGGTACAGCAAATTCTACAAGAATGATAACTTTCTCATTTTTTCACCACAACCGACATCCGTGCGATAGGAATATATCATGATTGTTAAGGATTTAAAGGGAGAAGCTATGATACTTGAATACAAGTCAAGAGTATATATACATCATTGATAGTTATTTTTAGGACTGAAAAGAGATTGATAAAATACACCTGAACAGATTTGTTAATCCTTTGTGCATGGAGTGTAATGGAATAGTCCCTACTGATAAACCTTGTACTATGGCAATTCCTTATATCAATTCATTTATGAAGATGGATATTAAATGGAATAAACGATGGTTTTGTGAACAGGCAGCTCTGTAAACCACTTAAGGTTGACGCTAAAACGTGTATATCACTACGCATCAACCTTTTATTGTTTACGGACACCTGTCCACAAGGTCATCGATTATTTTCTTTTCAATACCGGAATATGTGAGACCTAATGGTCGCGTGAGCAGGCTGCTAATCTTGCTAGTCGTCAAACGATGCCTCTTCACTAAAGGAGAGAACAGGTCAATGCTGTCAAGGGAGGAGAACGAAAGGAACCATTCATTTATTATGTACGCGTACTCTTTACGAAATTGACCTAACATTAAATCCCAAACCACTGTTGTATCGCGTGTACTATAGTGCGGCCTCCCATGTGGCTGAATAGCAGAGAATTGATTTTAGGAATCCTGCTACATATATTCCCTCCAGATCCAATATCCCCAACTCTTAATGTCATCACGCCCTATAACATAGAACAACAGAGTCACGTTGCAAGTATGTAAGATATATCGAGTGGCACTGCGCCAATAATGTGGTGCCTCATGAAATTCTTCGTGAATGAACCATCGTAATGCTAAATTAATCTAGCTCCCTATTTCAAAGCCTTTTGCTGTAAAGTTTGGTTGATCAATTAATTTTCTAGAAAGCCAGGACAATCTTCGTAAATAAAAGATTTTGCCTTGTAGAAGTTCATCTACAAAGAAGTGGTCGTTTCACTCCCTAGATTCAACCTCCATCCACCCAACCAAGCATACAAAAAGATTGACCAAATGTCACTTTTATTGACCGTCTAGGAAGTCTAGATCTCAGCGCAGATACTCCATATAGGGCAGACATTTTAATCTAACCCTTGGAATATATTGGACTTGGTCCAATGATTTATATCTGCATCCAAAACGAAGCAATATTTCCTTCACATTTCCAATCTCCTTATCCAATACAGATCCAGTTGGTCGCAACTCCTTGTTTTTTTAAGCGGGTGTCATTTTGATGGATCAGCGATTCAAATTCTGATTCCTTCCTTCGAACTGAATTGCTTCATTTTTGAGAGCATACATCCTCGATTCTGCTCCAATCCCTGTTCCAATGATTTATCCGACAAAACGCTGTTCCCATCCTGCTTTTGCTCTATACCAAGTGGTTCGTGCTTGATGTATTAGCTAGACCGACCAGATCATAACCCATTGTGCTGCAAAGAATACTCTAGAATATTGCCATCACAACACCAAATCCATGCTATTAAGGTCTTGCTACACAGAGCGGTTGTTCTGATCCAGTCCTAGGGCCAGAGCCAATTCCGTAAGACTTTGTCAGCTTTTGTTCCTAGGCTTCCTCATCATTGCAAGCCTTGGCACATCACAGTTGATGGTATTCCATAGTACCCAAAACCGTATGAGAAGGTTTATTTTTCTGCAGGAAATAGTCCCTGTAAGGGTCTGTTTGTGGCTGCTTTTCTTCTTCTGTTGTGGACTCAATAGCTATTATATTTCCATGCGTATTTTTCCCGCTATCACGGTGAAATTAACACTTAAGAAACTTCGGGTTGTGACATAAAAGGTGCTCTTATTGTAACTTTGTTTGCCTCCTAAAGGCCCAGCAGACTCGTGAAATGGGGTAACATTTAGGGGACTTTTAATCTGCCATGACCCGAGCCCTGCAGAATGTTGTACTATTCATGGAAGAGCTGCAAAACAGTGAATTATGGAAATTGAAAGAATAAGATGGAAAAACATATGCAAGCGTTGTGTTCGATTTGATATCAGATATATTTATCACATTATAACCGTGTTAGTCCTGTCGCTAGTTAGTTAGAATAACATAAAAGCCGAAGGTAACTCTCCCCATAGCAGGCACTATTGACAATATTATAGAGTAGTTCGTATAGATATGGCCGAAGGTTGTAAGTAGGTCATTAACAGTTAAGGCAGGGAGAAACGGAAAGACAAACAGACAGAGGCAGACACGGAGGAAGACTCATAGCTGCGACAGACAGTGACACCTGGAGGGATATATATATATATATATATATATATATATATATATATATATATATATATATATATATATATCCATGCTGGCAAGGAAACAGAGAGAAGAATACAGAGAGACAGGCATACAGACAATCAGTGGTGAATGTAAAGCCTTATGAGTGCACATTACCCTATATCCTACAATACCATCATTCTTAGATAGAACTCGATTTCTTTAATTCTAGGTCTATTTATCGGTTTCAAATGTTGTCAGTTTGTATGTGATTAAAACGTAAAATGTGTTTACTGAACAGAACACAATGATCTTTGGTGACGTCATCAGCGTCTGTAGCAGACCTCGTTTTGACAAAGCATTGTGCTACCTGGTTTCCACAGAAACTAGATTAGGATTACTCAGTTGCTGTTATCAGCAGGATTGTCCAGGACGGGGCAGATTTAAACGATATTAAAAATGCTGCGTCAATCTTAATCACCTCTTCCCAATAACAATTTTCTCTAACCATGTTGGCACTAAAACAATATTTTCCTAGGCCTCTGAGTGATTGATTCATTATGATTTGAATAAATAAGGACATCATCTGACGGAAGCCGTTCTATTCTACAACTATTTGTTTCACAATGTTTTCCGTTTCGAATCAAAGGGTCCCATATGGCTTGAAAAATGTTGATGGTCCAAGGGGTTTACTTCAAATTAAAACAAACAATGATAAAACAGAAATAATTTGATAGAACACTTTGAGATTTAGAAATTGAAAGACTTTCCTTGTTATCAAACGCAATGGCAGAAGGCAGTTATTATGAGTCATGGGAATCTGAACTTAAGAATTTATGGATACCAGCGTACTTCAAAACAATAAGACAAAGAGCAGAGAGTTATTTTGAATCTGGTTGTCTAGATAAATACCCGAATACTCACTTGTATGAATGTCTCAGGGAACATGGGAGATTGTAACGATGGTTAAATCAATAGATAATTTCTCATTCGAGTAAATCACAGAAATCACGGTACTTATTCATTTGGTTCCATTTTGCACTGGCGATGATATGGACATATTCCCCACCTGGACAAGTCCAAACATGGATAAGTGTCACGCGCTGCTTGTCCCGCCCATTTTCCCTGCCTTTTTAAGTACCGATCAATATTTAGGGTAGAGGTCCCTATTCGAATCCCTGTGTCCACTTTCTAGGCCCCAAACAAGCACGCTCTCCCCTCTGGGGGCAACGCGGCTCCGGCCCCCGCTCCCTCCGCATTTCTCCCACCCACACCCGGAGCGGAACCAGTCCACGCGCCTGCGCAAAGATCCCGAGGGGCTTCCGGTCGAGGTTAACTCTAAACACAAATCGATGAAGATAATCACCGGCTGCACACAGCCATTGATACCAGCGCTCACGCGCATAGTACGTTTCGCAGCCGCTAGGGAGAGGGGTTGTGCGTTTTGCTTTGAGTTTAAGTCGGCGGTCTGGAAGCGCTTGGTATATTTTTTCCACGCTAAGGAGAAGGAGCGAGGGAGGAGGATTAGTCAAGCTAATCGATAACACAGGGGGAGCAATAAGTATCTACGAGTGCATATCTCGTGAGAGAACTACGTAAAGAATTGAACAAAAAGCGCCGTGAATTGCGGCTAGTGATTTATTTTTAATCTGGTACGGTACGTTTAGATGTAGAAAGGTACGGAGGGCATACCAATCCATTGTTAGGGCAGACATAGCATACACTATATATTGCTGAATATCTAGACTCCAAACATTACATGATACTGCAAGATCATTTTCATATTTGGTGAAGTGGTTTTTTTAAACAGTTCTAATGTTTTCCCTCTGAAACTGCAAGGGCCATCCAGGAATTTACAGGAAACACTTACGGAAGTGGTTTAGAAATGATTTGGCCGGAGTGGTTCTTGGTGCTTTAGCAAATTACTCACCTTGAAGAGTCATTGTATGCTCATGTAAATATATCATGTTAAGATATTATTTCATTGAGCGTTCGGCATGCAGAATTACGCTACTTAGTTTAGGGACACCACAATAGAGACTTTCAGTGCGGCGCAACAGTATCTTATCACTATCTACCTGCGAACTATGAGGCATTGGTAAGGTGCAGGTTGTCCTTTATTGAATGGATTTCCACGCAATTCGTGAGGAGGTACCTCAGTAATGAAACTGCACGAGAGTGTGCCAGAGCCTAATTAATATGTCTTCCTGTTGAAACTGAGAAGCTTGTGCCCTTGATTATTTCGTGTAATTAATCTTAAAAACAGATATTCAATTTCTTTGGGTAAAATAATGACCAAGAAGAAATAGTCACCATAGGTTTATTTCCACGTGGCTAAATCCTAACCATGCGAAATTTATTC
This sequence comes from Alentia gelatinosa, assembly GCA_950022655.1. Classification (NCBI taxonomy): domain Eukaryota; kingdom Metazoa; phylum Annelida; class Polychaeta; order Phyllodocida; family Polynoidae; genus Alentia; species Alentia gelatinosa. The sequence goes on along the minus strand of OX465590.1, from coordinate 26,394,157 downwards.
CTATCACGTATTGAGTCATTAGGTAGGACCAGTCCCATCAGAGGCTCCGGGTCGTTCGGCTCTTAGTTTCCCATCTAAACCTTCCTGTGTCTTAATGGCCGACTGTTACTCCATGTTTATTTGCACGCGTAGATAGTAAATTCTTCCTACTCCCAGGCCGTGACGAATCAGGGATCAAGATGATGTCTGAGTATTGGTTTAACATTGTAGCGCATGTTTGTTCACACGAGTCTGTTCATAGGTCTATCTTCTCACTGTTGTTATTAAGATAAGTACATGCTTTCATTGACCATTTATCATATTAAAGTAAAATATGCATCTAATGATAATGGTATTGAAAAAAGTCTTCCAGCTTTGTCCCACAAAGTAAATGCCTCGGAATATGATCTGCCACTTCCTTGCATCTCCTGGGGAAAGAACTGATATAATAACTCTGCGTATTTATCATCTACAATAGAATTCAATATACCGTAAACCTTACGGAAACAATAGCGGATTCACATCTGGAATCTAGACTGTGTTACAAACTGGTACAATGTGACTGCATCACAGTGGATCATTGGTCAAATGGTGCGACGTCGGGATAAATCGTGCGAGCGTGCTTCGCTGGATCACCCAGGTGGAGGAGTCCCCCTTGAGCGATAATAGGGGTTGCACAGACAGGGATAAACGCAAAACCAAATCTTACAAAATTTAGGACGATGCAGAAAGATGGAACCAGGTACTTCGAGACATTCCCAGTCAAAATACTCGGGCCAGCACTTAAAGGTGTGGTGAAAGATCGAAGAGTGTGGGAAGGGAAGAGTGAAGGGGTGCGATAAATCGTCAACAGTGGGAGAGGTAGAGTGAATGCGGGTAGATCCCTGGAGAGAGAAGGGTGGTACATAGAGACAGGGCGGAGTATGCAGGGGGACCTGGAGAACCACTAACAGAGTTTGTACCTCAAAGAGGCCCCCAGGCAATCGTCGCTAATTTAGTAAGGCGCCGCGCATGCGCAATGTCTCCGCCATTCTGGCCACGCGCATTGACTGCTGGGAAGTCGACGCTGTAGACACACACCAAGGGGTAGGTGGAGGCTGTAGGGGGATTATGGGCTTTGTTAGGTACCGCACTGTACCCTCCTCTCCTTCAGATTGTTGGATCTCGAGCCGCTAACATTTGGCAAGCAATAACGAGGTGATTAGCTGCTTCATGTAAGCAATACCGAGTCTTTTTGCAATGTGTGTGGCACTGCCAAAGTCATTAGTGTGACGGAGGTGGTCCTGCCAAGATGACATGGTTCCCTTGACTCATACGCTGTGGGTTTATTTTTCCTCTATGTTTTTACTTTGATCTGGGCTTTATATTTGTTTTTGTGGGGTTTTTTTTCTTTTATAAATTATGAATTATTGTGGACCACCAGTAGCTCGAGGTGTGGCGGGTGTTAATGTGTGGACTTCTTTTGTGGCGACAAGGTCATTGGCAAACGCTGGTTTTTAAAACGTCCTTGTTTGCGGCGAACTGCGTGTGCCTCGTTTTGATGTTTTCCGGAAGTGACGTCTGGTGGCGGGAGAGCTGCTCGCTTATAATGATGTGAGCTGCCGTGAAGTGAAATTAGACCCAACATCGATTCGTGGAAATGAGAGAAACACCACACTCGTGTAGAACAAGTTTTATGCCTGGTATTGAGAACATCAGCCTAGGGTCTGTTTCTCAAATGACTCCAGAGAACTGTCAGTTCTGAAACTAGGGGGAGAAAATGCTTTTACAGCGATAGCATTTCAAGAAAGGTAAACATATTCTATGTTATAAAATTATGCCATGAGTATCCTTCGTTTAAATATATTTTCGGTGATCGAAATGTATACTCAAGACTGCCTTAAGATTTATGAACGGACAATGACTGGATTAACGAGTGTCAGGTACATGTTTATCATGCCGAGTCCTGCATTTCCTACAACCTATATATACAAAATAATTCTATCCCTGCTCTCAACAATACCATAAATGTACATCGTGTCAAGATTCCCAGCCTAGCTATAGATTTCTCCTCAATGACGTCACCAATGACGTCATAATTAGCGCCGGGCGGGTTGGACGGGAAATAGGGATCGGGTGACAAGAAGCAGACGAAACACAGTCTTCTGTCTGATTGTCGGCCATTAACAAAGCCCCATGCCGCTGGTGCCTGGTTGGCTCCGCTCTCACGCCACATGCACGGCGGGTACTTTCCGACCCGTTGGAATGTCGGGCCACACTTTCATTAGGGTGGGTTGGAGGGGAGTTGGGTTACATCGAGACATCCAGAAATGGTGGAGGCAACTCGAAACTAACAGGCTAGATGCGCCAGGAAGACAGGAGGTTACAGAGACTTTTCACCAACTATTGTATCTCTATCTGTTCCATATTTGACGTCGATATTCCATTTTGTGTCTTCTTAATATGTTTATTTTAATTTCAGTTCATTTAGAGCAATTATTTCGATGCTTCTTGTGGTCGATTTTTTATAATTCAATTTGTCTTCTGTATGGCCCTTTCTCAATATACTGACCATGTATTCAAAAGACATGATGGTCGTGCTTCCTCCTCTTTCTCCTTTCTACCTCTCACTCTTTACTTTTCTGTCTCTCACAGCTCGTTTCCTACTCTCGCTCTCTCTCTCTCTCTCTCTCTCTCTCTCTCTCTCTCTCTCTCTCTCTCTCTCTCTCTCTCTCTCTCTCTGCCCGTTTCTCTGCTCCCCTCTCCTTCTCTTCGTGGGACTATATTTTTACCCTCACACATGCACTTTTTTTTACGCTTTCAACTTCTCTAACCACTCAGTCCATCAGTCTATCGCTCTACCTTCTGCTCTGTCCATGTCTTTCTTGTCTAGAGTACCTCATTCACTTATGATGCCTAAACTTGTCTGTCTCTTTGCTCATCAAATAGACACTGCCCATGTCTTGTATTTCACCTTGTCGTTTAAGTTTTGATTCCACTTGGTCTGTCTCTAGATCCGACCAAGTCTCCTTCCTATTCATCGCCGTCACTCCATTCCGTTCCTCAACTCATCCATGCAAGAATTGTAGATATATATATATATATATATATATATATATATATATATATATATATATATATATATATATAAATATATATATTTTTTTATCAAACAATTGTGTTCGACGGTGACATCGCTCTTCTACACAATGGGTATCAGTGTTTACGGGGTAAATCCCAATCATTGATGATAATTACAATGGTCCATTTTCTATTGAGGTAACTGAGTTCTATTGAGTAATTGAGGTATCAATTAAATGATAAATATATTTCAACAGAAAAATTGTTTCCCCTGCCCCTGTGTTGTAATATTTAAAACTTGAGGTCCCATTCTAATATACATTAGGTTTCTAGAAATGATATAATCTTTGTTGATGATTCAAGGCGAAATGACTTTTTTGTTCCTGTAGTACGTGCTGTCTGTGAATTTCTGTCTTTTCAATGCGACATGGGCACACCTTCTTACAATGAATGGTTTCCTGAGAATTAATATCATGATACCTCAGGGCGTTCTGGCACTTTCCCACGGTATTACCTGAAAGCATCCTGGTGTTGGACAATATCGATTTATTTTTGTTCAGAAATGAGGAACAGTGACATCGACCAAGAAGAATTGTAATTTGCATCGAGGTGAATTGAATGGAGATTGGAATGATGGGCATTTCTGTAATATAGGAAACGGATAAAGAATACTATTACCAAAAGTAGCCTTACTCATAATGACACTTAGCAGAGTATTGATGTCAGACCCTGATGATCAATTGCCAAAGTTCCGTGAACCGATATGAGGTGCTTCAGTACGGTCTGGTGAGTTATGGTGTACGATGGTGTGAAATATAAAATGGTGCATTAGCTTACGTGTAACGGAAGTTGATATAGATTTGCATTCGGTCGCTGAGATGTGCATTTGAGTGCAGGAACTGTGCGTAACAACCTATTACAGTGCATCATGAATCACATAGAGGGACATCTAGGTCATATATATACACAATATTACCATGATTTGATCTGCGTGGTCGTATTCACCGCGTAGTATCGTGTAGTGCCAACCACAAAAAGGATAAGTCCATGTAGATCGAAGTCATGGTAATGTTGTTTTTATTATCCATCATTCCAAATAGTAGTTATCAAAGGAAAGAAGCCGATATTCTACTGAGTAGCGATCTTTATGCTCCACAAGTTTCGTTCCGTATTAAGTGGATAATAGATAGTATGAGGGGGTAATATAAATGGTAATGTTACAGTATGCCTACACCTTATTCCCCTGGGCATTTACACCTAGTCTAGCCTTAAACCTGCTTCATACCTGAATAAGATGCAGGTGTATCCGAAAAGAAAACCAAGCAGAAAACTAATTCCATTCCATTTGCTGACCCTGGCTGGGTGCGGATCGCTGGCATTTCACGTGGCTCCGGATGTGGCTTCTGGGCAGATCCTGGGTTCAGACTGAGCAGCCTGCCTACGGGTGTGAATAGATCCTAGTCCGGGCGCCGCCCACGGTCTTTGTGTAGCCGCGGAGGGATACTGCAGCGCAGATGGATGTGATTAGTCCTGGCAGTTTACCGTCGCCCATTGGCTTCTCGCCTGGCTGGCGCCGTCTACTATGGTCCAGAACCTCAGAAGCGAAGGCGGTGATCATGAATTTAGGCCCTTTGTTCTGGTCACGTGACCAGATTGATTCCGCGGACGCCGCGTGAGGTACGGGCTGGAATAACTACAGTGGTCAACATTGTGGGGTCATCCAAGTCTGCCAGCGGTGTTTATACACCTAGATTTTTTTCTAGATTCACATGATCAAATGTATAGCGACAGAGCAGCGGATAGATTTTTTAGCTACATATCAAGCATGTATGACGGAGGCATGTATCAGAGACACATGTGTGAATGCCATGTATGGGAGAGGCATGTATGGGGAGCCATGTATGTGGGAACTATGTATGAGGGAAACCATGTATGGGGTATGTATGGGGTTATATATGGGGGACTATGTATGGGTAGGCACCTATGTGGGAGTCATGTATGGGGGTATGTATGGCGGAAACATGTATGGGGAGCCATGTATGGGTAGACACATGCGGGGAGACATAGGAGAGGCCACATTACCGCGGATTTGTCGGTGAGAGGGATATAATAATTTCAAGATGATAGTACTACATTCAATTCATATTGCAGCATACCGACGAAAATTTCTGCTTTGGTGGTGAAAGGGTTTATATAGATATATTCGGTGCAGATGATGCTTTTCTGGGCTTACAGGGCTAAAAGTTCAGATTCAGTATATTCAATGACAACCTACGGTGGAAGAGTGACTGCCAGTGAAACCTTAGTTAACCGATCACTAGGTTACTCCTGACACTTACCAATTACGTCAAATTATCTCGCGCTATTATTGACTTAGATGGTGCCTAACGACGTTTGAATAATTAGACTAATTACGTTAACGAGGCCAGCACACGGGGCCCGACACCAGCCGGGGCTGCGGCTCATAATACTCTATTATCAATTTGTGTTTAAGTTTAAGTTGGCTGAAATAAGTCCCTGCCACTGTCGCAATGCTTATCTTTCCGAACGAGAATATATTTGAATAGCTGTTTTCTTGTGGGTCTTTTATCTATGATCAAATCACTTGGCTTAAACAAATTTTGATTATGGGCAGCATTAGGTCTATGATGCCTTCGTAATATTCCGAGGCTTGTCATTGGGTTAGTCAGGTAGAAACACACCTTGCTCCTTGAGAACCTATCTCTGCAGCGTCTTCATAAGCCGACGTCTGAATGAAAGCAGACGACATTCATAGAACGCTCAGGGAAATTATCGTCGTAGCGTCTTCATAAACCGACTCAATCATCTCCCACAGCTACACAAAGAGTAGACATCATTTCCCTCAGTCTGTTCACACAAGACGACCGTCTGCACTATATTTAGATTGATCACACCGTGTACACTACCGCAAAAAGAAAGAAATATATAGTCCGTCAGCACCACATCACAGACGCCAATATTAATCCGCCGCTGTCAGCCAAAGAGAATAAAAAATGAAGACGATATTTCCGTCTTTCATCTGCACTCATGCATGACATTACGGAGGGGAGGCGGGGCCCTTGATAGCGGGGATACTATAGATCTGTGTTGGTTCAGACGCTAGGTGGCGTGGTGGTGTTTTTACTCAAGGACTGACCATTCCTGCAGACTGGTTGTGTAGGAGTTCCGCATCCCAAAGGGAACGGTTAACTCCCTTAGAAGTACACAAATAAAATATAAAAAAATATATATATAACGTGGTTCCACAATATTTTCCATATGTATGTCTCACAGAATGCACCATTTTCAGGTTTTCTCAGGGTTTAGGAAATACTGCCGTGATTGCTTTATTGAATACATACAGATACTTTGTCCAATGTGTTACTCCTTATTTCATATACTACTCTATTTGCGAATATTGAATGGTAATTTCTTTGAAACAGTGGAGCCGGTTTCACTGAGCCTTAATCTCAATGATATTATTGACCATGATGACCATCACCATCATGTATATCACCAGTCCTTTCTACATATGATAACAAACTTGCAAAATTATTTCATAACACACGATTCCCAAACACATTGCTTTCTCCGATCTATTCAGCGTCAAATTTTAAATGACAAGCAGCTACTACATTGGATGATGGTACATATAATGTCTCAGAGAAGGTGTGCCGTATGTGTACCTATTGGACTCTCAACCTTGACGTTGCTTACACAACACTCTAACATCTTAGTGCATGTTACGGTAGCAGAGTGTTTAGCCGTCTCTGTACCCAATCACGGTAGGTTGAGTAACACCCTGAGCTGATTGTAAGAATCTATGACCATTGTCAGTTATGAAACATCACCTCTGACCTAGTGCCAGCAATTCAGGCTGTACCTTAGTCAGTATAGACTATTACATTCACTTCTGATTGTAAAATCGATGTAAGCATCCCCACAGGGCAGAAAAGGTCAGACACGTTTACGATTCATATCTTCCGTTTGTATCTTAGGGACGCAGAAATACGAAAAATATTTAGAACCTGTCTTCTCTGGCCAGAATATGGGAGACAGTAAAACAGGTATGGACTCCTCACCCTGCTACATTATAAACGAATAATTGTGCGAACTTGGTGAATACGGATCACTGAGTGCAGAGTTAATGATTAAGCGGGCAACACTATTTGTTTTATCGTTGTGAATGATTCGCTGGTGCATTTCTACAGCCGGACCTTCCACCACTCCCTTTATATGAGAGCTAGCGGCATATCTATATTTCGGCCACAGAGTAATAACATACGAGTTTGATGTTCCTGGTGGAACATACTAATTAGATGTTCACAGTAGGACAATTTTAGTTCAAATCAGTATATAGACTATGCATTATGTGACCTGTATACCGATTCACCTGAAAAACATTGATTTTCCATATGAAAGTCACACAAAGGATTTTTTCACAGGACATCACAGGGCATAGGAAATAAAATGGCCGAAATCTCATGATTTCATTCCAAATTTTCAAATATCTTTTACAATAATCTATTTATCCATCGTTCTCGCATTATTTCTTGAAAAATATCATACACTCTTGTCACAGTTATATGGAGCAGACTTCATCGTTCCTGAGTGCTCAGCTCATTTCCGGGGCAGTATTCTCAGAGATGCTCTGTAGTGACTAGGCCCATCAATCATCTAGTCTGTCAGCTCGTGCACACAGCTGGGAATGAGGGCGCCCCTGCCTGCTAGCCAGTCATGCGTGAAGATATTGGAGTGTGAGGTGCTCATAGTGGAAGAAGAAGGCCAGCAGCTCACCGATAAGGTGAGGGATACAGGAGCCCATCACTAAATCAGATTCAATGAGTTATTCATCCCATTTGGTGTTGCCCGAAAAGGCGGCCAATGCTCTCAATTTCAATCCTTCAGAATCCTTCAGAATCTGGAATGGAAATGAGAGTGGGCATTGGTCATTAGAATAAGTCGTCCTTGTCCAGTGTGACTTTAGTGGGGGGATGCAGATGCAGAGATTTTTGTGAGTGACTATTTCCGTTCTGGACTATGCTGATATATGTAATTCAGGTACTCGTGTACCGGGTACCGGGAGGAGGCTAGCATCCATGTATAAAGTACCTTAATGCAGAATTTAACTACACTCTCTAGGCTCTGGTTCTGAATATAGAAGTAATGATATAAAAGTGATGTAGAAACCAGCCTGTTAGTCGTCTCAGTCTTGTTCTGCTCCGAGGCTTCGTCAAATTACCAAGATGTATTGACTTTCATACATTCCTGAGGCGCCGGGGCATTTAACATCTGTTGACCTGATTAAATCAGTCAACCGGGTGACGGGCCTGATTTGAATAATGATCTGAATATATGGTGATTGGCACTATATAAACCACGTATCAGTGGCAGTGTAGACATTGCATTTAGCCTTTCATGTGTCTTAAGCATTAATAACATAGCCGGCCATTTTCCAGAAGAAAATTTGTGATCCAGCAGTATGCACATTTACATTTTCCTTTTTCACAAAAAGAATTTGTATTATTTCCTTTTGTTACAATTCTTCAGTTCAATGGTCATACCTTGAGATTCTTATTGTAAGAGTCTTTGGGACTATAAACGTTACCCTGGGTGAGATTAAGGGCTGCATTATATATTTGAATTCCTCCACTGAAAATATGGTATTGTTCTCAAACTCCTCAGACAACATATTCTGATTTAATCAACATGCTTTTGGAACATATACAGTCTTAGTAAAACAAGACAGATGTTGATCTTATAGCTTTGAGACGAGGCGTAGTTTCATCTCCCACAGCTTTGCGACCACATGTTTTCCAACCAAGGCACCCTACGGGAGGTCGGAGGAACCAACAAATCCAAACATAAATTGCTTCAAACTCTTCCGCCAGCTCACGCTGTTCGAATTTTTTTTTTTGCAAACCGTTCCATTTGCCTTTCCGACGCCACGTTCCATCCAAATTCAAACATAAATGTTGATCTTATATCATACACACTCGGACAGTTTTCCTTACGTCATATGAATTTACCCTCTCGTTACGTTGTAGAAGCACCGAGCATTACCAACAGGCTCCTATTGCTCTTTCCGTATGCGCCGAACATTTCACTAAATCGATGTGCACTGCTTGCCACAGTTTTATTGCATTAAGTCATTCCCGGAAAGCTTCATTCATTTCTCCCATTTAATTAACCTTAAAGCGCGGTATGGCAGACAAGACCAAATTGGTTCAGATTTAGATTTAGATAAGTCCTACTGTAATGGAACGGTTTGCAAATTGCTGATTACCCTTCATGATCGTGGGTGGAAGTGGGCATCCATGAATGATATATCCCAGCATCTTTCAAAATGATGGTGGTATGGGGCATTGGCTTTGGGTTAGCCAGCGTTTTCTTCTATGACGGCATCTGAAATACCTCACTATGCATTCCTTAAATCTTTTCTCATCCCTGTGATCTGGAGACCATCGACATCATTTCTTCTTTAATCCCTTGTGCATATATATAGTGCTGACTAACAAGAAGATAAAGTTCATAAGACGCGATTGATTGCCAGCCTTAGATTAAAAGAGTTATTGACATGTGTAACTCTCCTTCTCCTATTTTCACAAAGAATAGTCCTGATCAATGCAAACATAAAGCGCTTAAGATATATGTTTATGCACAATAAATTGCTTACCCCAGGCCCGTTGTATCTGTACTATAAAGAATTAGTATAACTCGACAGAGCCCGTCGTAATTGAGGCAATATGAAAATAGAATCCCCAGTGTAGGACTAAAAGCACTACTAGGGCAGGCTGTTAGCTGAGAAGTAGGATGCTAATCTTTGTATCATCTCTTTGATATATGCTCGGTTCCTATGTCCTCAGTATCTGCTTTCCCTAAAGCTAGGGCCAGCCCCATATAACTCACTAAGCCTCTGATCGCATTGCCCTACACAGGACTATCCCTACAACAGCATATCCCTTAGGGGCCATCCGCACTGAAGGGAGGTGGGAGTCAAAAATTTTGGAAACTTTGCGTATGCTTCCTCTTTGCTATTTTGCGTACAAAATTGGGAGTGGGTGGGTGGGGGTCAAAATTTCAGAAATTCTGTGCATGTACTGTATGGATGGCCCCTTAGACAATACTCCTTCTATGCTAACAGTATGAGATACAATCCCTGCAATAAACTCTACAATGAACTTGACAGACCAACCCAACCGCCACACCCTCCTTCTATGACACAGTTCAATAAATGTATGGTGCATTCAGTTGTGGTTTTATTATGTTGTATGTGGCGTCAGTGGCCTAAATCACCGTGTTTAGAGTAGTACGTTAAATGTTAGATCGCGTTCATCGTTTATTTGTATTGTGGCACGCTATATGAGGCCCTTGGCGTCTCGTTTATGGTCACGTGACTAACACGGAGTCCTGCGTTAGGTACATACGCACTGCGGGGTCTCTACCGGCCAGTGTAACATCCTCAAGATTATCCCTGGATAACTGGCCTCAGACAATAATCTGTGACATGGCGTCAGTGCCCCACTGAATTCTGTTTGTCTCTTTATGCCCTCTGTTTCCTGTTGCTCTCTTTCCCACAGGCGCTACTCTCATGCCTATGTTTTCAGATTTAAACTTCCTTCTTATTCGATTGCTTTTTTAAGTCTTGGTTCTATATCCATCGCATTATGTTGTAATCTCAAGAACATTATCTTTTTTACTTTATACTAAGCTGCATAGAATAATAGGCAATTCAACAATATCAACGGTAAATCGACTCAGAAATATCTATTTGCACAATGCTAACCTCGCCCTATATAGAATTGTTAGGTTCTCTGCGGATGTGCAACTTCCACGCACGCACCAATCAGAGGATCCCTTCTATCAGTCAATAACGGTGTATCACGTGACTTTGGTACCCTTATTTCTCTAATGTAAGACCGGGTACCAGCAGCCTTGTGTTCTCATTGATGCCGTGAGGTGGCGCCACCAGGCATCCATCCATCACTGACTCTGATACAAGGCGCACCAAACGGTGGACGCGGGGACTAAACAGACGGTGATGTAGCACCTGATCCAGATAGGCTGACAGCGTTATGTATGTGGCCTTATCTCTGTGGTGGTTAGGGAAGACTCTCGGGTTGCAGAGTGGGTGTGGTAACAATGCTGGGGGAGGAAGGAAAGAAGGAAGGAGAATATAAAAACAGAAGATGCACCTTGACATATAAAACCGTGCAACCACTGCGCCCCCGATACACGCCGATATAGGCCTTACGTTTGACTTCCCAATTCAAATAAAAAATGTTATCCGTTTGCTATAGTCTTAGTTATTTCTAATAGTAGTGTATCGGAAGGTCTATCGTGGTGCATCGGCAGCAATAGGTACACGGTTTTAGACTTTAAACCAACTCCCGTTTCCTTTTCCGCTGGAGTTTAAGATTCCACAATGCCTCTTTCTCTGTTTAGCTCAGACAAGGATTACCCTTTATATGTTCAAATACAGCCCTGCATAATTTGTGTTTTAATGTATCTCAGATGGATGGTTTTGTGTGGCAACTATACGAGTAATATTCATATAAAATGTATCATTGGATACAGCTAAGAGAAAACATCCTGTACTAGTATGAAGCGATGAGAGGAAAGCTATAAGTTCGTTTTTGAGAATGTTGACAAAGTGCTTATACAAAAGGACTAGCAAGTTCTCATAAACGTAAGGAAATTTATGATACATAATTTATGATACATACTATAGAAATAATGTGTATCATTTGATAGAGAAAAGAACCTCTGCGGTGTCTATTATTGTCCATTGATCGTAGCCTGTTGACGTAAAGCATAAAATATCGTTCCATGTTCTATTGTGAATATTCATAGTCGTAAAATAAAAAGTAGTCTGAAAAAGAAAAAAATACCTGGAACCAGGTCATGCACGCAGTGACTTTAGAGAGAAATTCACAGTAGACGGAAATCTAACAATCCTCTACAGATCCAAGTGTGTAACCGCTCTCATTTTAGTTCCCCACTACCACGCCAGAGGACAGCAGGCTCGCTGCTAGCCAGACGGCGCCACTGCGCTGGTCGAGTAGCGACGAGCTACTCCAGCTAGTCTGAATGGGATTAATTGTAGAGATGGCTACTTCCATTAGGGCTTAATCGTCTATACGCCTACTTCAATTAGTGATTATCTATAGAGATCTCTACTTGTAGTCGGGGATATAGTTGTAGAGAGGTCTACTTACAGTGGATTGCCAGAGGAAAATCAGCCTGACCACACTTATCTGAAAAGAGTCACTCTGCCAGACTATACCCGGTGTTCCATCGGAATTTATCTCAAGGATACTTGCTACTTATGATGATGTGTATGTAATTGTCTCATTGTTTACATATCTATTTCACTATGATCAATTACTTCATCAATGTTCAGCACTAAATGGTGGCGCTTCCCTTTGCAGTAAATCGCGAGCGGTCTCATAGTTACATGTGAAGGTGATTTTCAATTCATCATCAGATTTGACATGATGGTTCTTTGTGCAAAAACATATGGATTTCCGTATCTTGAATATGAATTCTGATGTGTAGATGATATGTTACAGGTGATGAGACTAGCCCGCATGGAATGATTTCTTTTTTTTCTTTTTTTTTTCAAAAATTTCTTTATTGATACTCAAGATTATACAACAGGAATTGTGTTCACATGTTATGTCTGTATCAATAAAGTGGCTGTTGTGTCAGCTCTACAGTTGAGCTGATTTTCATCACATAGCCTCTAGTTAGGTACAAAGACAAGATTTATACATCTGATACAATCAGGATAGGCCGCAGCCTTTTCCAGACACTGAACAAATCTACTATTTATTGCCATTATCTGATTTTCATGTTTATCTCATTCATTCACAACTTCAAAGATATTTTCAAAGGGTCTGGAATGAGTTCGTATACCAATTCAAGATTCCCTTTTGATGTCTATAAGATGCCGCTCTAAAAACGGAATCCCTGATGAGGCCCCCCTCTTCTGACGTCCAGTAAATCTTTACTTTCTGGTCATTAGGTCATTATTCTCACAAGAAGGGCGGATTGTTCAAGTATTCTGCATGTTCTATTTTGAAGTTATCATGACCTTAATTGCAGACTAATAACCATCTATCATTGAAACATGTGGACCTTGTTTTAACCGTGAAACATAATGCCCATCGGTAGATTTCTTAAAGAAGGCCAATATAGCAGTGAATCATTCATCAAATGTCCATAACTACCGACTGAGCCTCAAGATGAGCCACAAAATGGCATGTATTTAAACTATCATTTCATATCTCACCTGATTATTGCTTCTGAGACGCTAAATTACCAGTGGGAGATATTACTATGATATAATATCTCGCATAGATGCCATTTTGTGTTGGCGATTCTGGAGATCGCCGCCTTGACTCGCATGGTGTGTCCCTGGTATTATAAACTATGAATACGAAAACCCATGATAAGGCACGTCTGAAAGACACATGCAATGCACACTACTTTTACGATAATCAAATTAAGAGAACCAACGCATGACTAACACTCTTCTGACATTAACATCTTAGGCTTGCATATCAATGTACTTCCCTGTGCATTAAACTTAAGCCCTCAACCTAACGCATCCGATTAACTCACCATGCCCTTATTAAATCAAACCTCACATAAAACTATGTCAATAAGTATCATCGATTGTAATCTGATTCAATGCTAAATGTTTTGGAGTGTATTGACTCTGATACTCTAACCATGTAGACACATAACTTTCTCACGCCTTTATTTCAGGGGGTGACCATGTTAAAGCTCACATTACTCCCCATGTTGTGTGCCATACTGAATTTACCACCGTAAACATGATTGCTCCTCATGTCTTGCAGCTTATTGGCAATAAACACTGTAAACATGGTCCACATTAACCCATTTGTCTCATGTCTTGCAGCTTGTTGGCAATAAACACTGTAAACATGGCCCATATTAACCCATTTTTTCTCATCTCTTTCAACATGTTGACAATAAACACTCTAAGCATGTCCCACATTAACCCATTTTGTCTCTTTTCTTGCAGCTTGTTGGCAATAAACATTGTAAGCATGGCCTACATTAACTCATTCTTTCCTCATGTCTTGCAGCGTGTTGGCAATTAACACTGTATACATGGCCTACATTAACTCATTCTTTCCTCATGTCTTGCAGCTTGTTGGCAATTAACACTGTAAACATGGTCCACATTAACTCATTCTTTCCTCATGTCTTGCAGCTTGTTGGCAATTAACACTGTATACTTGGCCCACATTAACCCAGTCTTTGCTTGTGTCTTGCAGCATGGTGCAGCGGCCAGGCGGGGACCGCGCGCCCGGCGGAGGCAAGGGGGATGGCCGGAGTCGGGGTGACCAGGAGCGGCAGACCAGCGTCCAGGGGAAGACTGTGGTGGGGGAGACCAGGACCGTAGGTACCGGTGTCACCTACCCTAAGGCCTTCAGGTTAGTGTGCAGCTTTCTTTTATATAATCCTTTCACAATTTTCTTTATTGATCACAATTCTAGTACAAAGTTGGTGAAACGCAAAATTTCCACATTGAGTTCAACAAAGTGGTTAAACGTCATTGGGCTAAGATCACTGGTTTCAAATGGTTTTCAGAATACAGTTTGGATGCGTTAACTGGTAGGTACAGTAGAACCCCGCGTAAGCGGACACCCTTGGTTCCGGGACAAAGTGTCCGCTTACGCGGGGTGTCCGCTTACGCGAGGTTGAAATAAACATCTAATAGAGGGAACCGTTCCGAGCAAAGGTGTCCGGTAACGCGGGGTGTCCGCTTACGCGGGGTGTCCGTTAAACGGGGTTCCACCGTACATCATTCGAGACATTATTATACGTGCATATATTTTAGTTATCAGGAATCAAGAACATGATTACTAGGAGATTGACTTCGATGTGGCTTCAAAAATTGGTGGAGATATCCAAACAGCTACCATGTCCAAATACATTTGAAGGAATCTATATCACAGTGGCAAAATGTACGATTCTGGGTCTATAGTTTGAGGAAATCTAGCGATGGACAATGATGATTCCTCATTATTTCATACTTCAGAACACTGTAGGTTTATGGCATCAACATATGTAATTTGGGTTAATATTTGGCTTTGTGTCCATATATATTTGAGAATTATCATATTCGATTGCTGGTTGACAGTTTAGCAGGGGCTGTTGTGATGATGGAAGTATTTTACCAGAAACTCCTGAGAGTTCACTGAAAAAATACAACCTAAGGGAGTAGGTTTCTTTAATCATGCGACATGGCGAAATGGGCGAGGAAGAAAAGACATAACAACATTTTGTGATTTGATAAGAGGGAAAGGGAGGCGATATACAATCAGACATCGTTACAAGACCCCTGTTACGACCAGGAGTCGGATTCAACATAGTACATAGTAGTCTGCTCGAGTGTAGTGATCTTTTATAAGTCTCAAAGTTCTAATTTCATTTTTTATTTTCGAAATGCTTTGTTCTTTTGTTGGATTCCTCTATCTCATAGTTGATATAAACACTTTACAGATATTAAATGCATATTTAGGTATCTGTTGCATGTGCTACTCAAATGAGTGATATGCATATCAAAGGTTAACCATAAGTAACAGAACTAGCCCCATTTCAAGCCGGTAACACACCAGGCTTCCCATGCATACTGACGCGCCTTACAAAGCGCTATCGTAACGGCGCACAACTGCATTGAATTAAATGGGCGTTAGTGTGCATCGGGAGGTCTGAATTTCTGCGTCGGCGTTGCTGGGTTTCAGGCATTTTTACACTCTTGGGGCAGAGAGAGGGTAAATTGGGTTTATGAAGAATCAAAGGGGGTTTGCAGCGTGTGAAGACTGTTCATGCAAAAACCCTACTCTGTTACAAAAAGTAGCTCCTCTTCTTCCAGTCCTTGGAAATCTTTCATTGTGATGTTCTACTGAAGTGTGAAACTATTTACTGTTGTGTGAAAGTATTATAACACAACTCTGGTTAGGTAAGGTCGTTCCGAACCACATTAATACTCTGTTCATTAGGAATCCAATGTATTAATCTTTTCTTTATTTTTCTGCTGGTTCTATCAGCAGATATTTGACTACCATCTGAGGCGTTCCTAATATTTCAAACCATGCACTGTTGTTGTTTCTTAACGATGGATGTATACATATGGCCGGACTTCTCAGATCATTTAACCCTTTGTTCTCCACACTAGAAAACCACTATGACACTAAAGGTTTAGAATTTATATATTTCCGTTCTTGTTCTCAGCACGTTGCTTTTGCTGAAAAATTAAACCAGGTTTTATAGTTATATGGGTTATTTCTGAAATATATAAACTCATATCTGACAACAAATAATAGTTTCACCATGTTTTAGAGGGAATATCTCTTATCATACATATTAGCCGTGACGAAAGGTTTAAGCCTCAGAAATAGCTTATTTGCATGTCTGCCCCTTGGGCCTTGCCCGCACCAAAATAGCCAGCTGGAAATGACGATCTATCACTGGCAGAGGAAATGAAAGGTTTCTGCAGCCATATAAAATATCACAGTCGTTTCCGCCGTCTACCAGCGCCGGAAGTAGTCTCCTTATTTGACAAAATGGCGGTTCTCGTCTTTTATTCAACCTCATTTTCATTTCGTGCCTCTGAAGATTCCAAATTTTCTTTGAAGCCATTAAACCCTTCTGAACTCCCTGTCGGGTGACTTGAAAGCGGTTTTGATTGAGTGGGAAGTACGTTGGTAAGTATTTAATGGACTGGACAATTTTCGAGCTCTCTGACCCCTCGTGATAATTGATCCAAAAATAACAAGTCGCTGCGGCAGGTAACAAGCCGACCATTCATCTTCGTTATCCTGTCACGACAAGTGCTAATGTTAGCAGAACAATTACCAGGCCAACACAAGGACATTACTGTAGGAGTGTTGAGTATGAAAGAAAGGGACCTTAAGCGGAATTCACACAGTGAGATTCATGTACCTCTCAGGGTGTCTGTCTGAGACAAATCCTGCTGAAATTCTCTACTGCAACATTATCTCCCCGTCTGAATTGTAGGGTTCCATTTCATGGGACTAAATATTCCCCTACGATTGTAGGCGACAATTACCTCTAGAATGGAGGGTTCGAAATCTCATGAGATTCTGTTCCCTTTTAGGGGTAAATGTTGTTAGCAATTACAAAGGAAAAAAACCTGTCTCAGGGAAATGGCAGTTTAAATCCCCATGTTGATGTCTTGTCTTTTCTCTGAAATTCCGGCCGCCAATTGGTCAATCACCAATAATATTATCTCACATTCACTCCATCACTGCCATGTCACAGTATTGTCACTTTATGTGGCTGGTCGTCTATAATGTTATACCTATGGCAAGAGAATGTCCAGATCAAGGAAAGTCAGTACATGTATATGCTACAAGTGGTTAAGTGTAACAGCAGAGAGTGTTGTTATACTTGGAACAGTTCCCTGTTTCTGATCAATGAGGACAGGTTTCTGCCACGAGGGAAGATGCCTATTGCCACATATTTATCTGATGATTTTGGCTGATTATGTCATCAAGAAGGCCTTTCCCTTAGTGATGATGATTTCTACCATAAATGCATTTGATGAAGATTTCTACCATAACCCTATCCACACATATAGGAACCCCACCAGTTTGTCTATTAGAAATTTATACTCAGCTGTAGCTTAGGAAGGGATTATCTTCAGGTTTCTCTGGGAGATTGTGCTCCCCCCCTCAACCAATGAAGTAAACATGAAGCAATCATCAGGTGGAAATGGCCCGTTATGGGGTCAATGCACAAGGATAAATCCCTAAATGCACTACCTGCCAACTTTTGTACAGTGCCCATTTTGTGGGCAGGTTGAACTCATAAATGTGTTTCATCATATACATGGAGGAGGAAGATGTGGAGTACCACAATGAGGAAGATTCCCATTTTGGTAGTAATTCAGCAGAGCAAACTAGATTAGACTAGATTTATGCTTGATCAGTACTGCATATATGATTGGTTGGTCTAAAATGATAATTACTACAGTTAAGTATGGTGAAGTATCAATAGCTTTTCAGTGATCTAGGAGATCAGGAGTTTTGTCTCATGTAATATATCCCTCTAAATTAATGGTCTTTTACAATAGCTTTGTCAAAGATGTAGTAACTGTTATGTTATCCTATCATACAGAAAGAAAAGGGAGGGGGGTGTTTTGGAAAGTGTGACATGATATTTTGGGGGGTGGTACGAAACTTGTGACAAAGTGTGACAGGTGGGTGGGGGGGTCCTAAAAATGCCCTTAAAAAGTGTGGCATAATTCATGGATGGCCCCTAAGGTCATTGAATAAAGTTGGTCCACATCAACTCTGGGTCTCCTTGTGACGTGCACCCCTCTGGATCTGCTACTCGAAGCCTCGCATTTGCGACAGCATAGAACAGTGAAACTATAATCACATCTCTGGATGCTTTTTTCATGATGGCAATAATATATACCTCCAGAAGTATCATAATACATAAAACATCCGGCCATCAAAGATAAATACAAGAGGATATAGATAAATGGGGCTTTTATGATGCTCTCGGGGGAATATAAAATAATAGGTCGACCCCGCAGCTGTTCACGTTCCAAGCCTAGTGGTACATGTATTTCATAACACAGGAAAAAGAACTAACAAGGGAACACATCAATCAGTCGCCATGACAGTTATGGTCAGGTGCTGCCACCGTTCAAGAACTTGCCGAACTTCCCCAGCCTTAATGATGTCATTTATGGACTTCCGGCCAGGACCGGAAACGTGGACAGAAATGACATGTGGGTCGAACCGGAAGTGGCAAGCATGGGCGATTGGCCTGCCGTCAGTTGTGAGTGGTCCCTGGTTGGCAGCAGAGGCCCAAGTTAGTTAGTGGTTATTAGTGGTCGTCAATAATTACAGGTGTCTGACGTTTACAGTAATTGATTACCATGGACTCTTACTTATTCATAAGCACCTGTAGCTGGAGGTGGTAGGATTTCATGACAATTATGAGAGTTAGTCCACATGTCTTTGATGGTATCTTTCATAGTAATAGTCATAATTTATATCTGATATACATAAATAACTTTCAGTTGTCAGAGTTGGTTGTTAAAGGTTTCATAATTGTTAGTAGTTGTTATGGACAACATTGATGTTTGATCGTGGTTGACGGGTGACATTAATGGAAGTGAGAATAGGTTAGAAATTGTCAAAAGTTCAATCTATTTTAACATCCACACGAAAATTTGCAGAATTCCTATCAAGGATGTTTCGATGTAGTTAAGCACTCTAGATGTCAATATACACGCTGCTATAGAAAGAAAACTACCTATCACTAGACCTGAGTCGAACTCAATGCCTGATTAACTCATTAACTTATGGACCCAACTTCTGCTTGCCGATCATTATATGACTTACAGGTCAATGTATAGCCTGGCTGTCTGTTAGTGTGCAGCCTTGCTGTTAGTCAATGCACAGCCGTCAGTTGGGGTATAACCTGGCTGCCAGTCATTGTGCAGCCAAGGCGTTAGTCAATACAATCCCGGCTGTCAGTCAGGGTGTCATCTATCTGTCGATTTTTGTACAGCATATCTTTTAGTCAGTATTCAGCCTAGCTGTCAGTCAATGCAATGCCTAGGTGTCTGTCAGCTTGTGGCCTAGCTGCCAGTCAGTGTGTCATGGAGTGACAGACAGACTGTCATTTAGTGGGCAGCCTGAACTCTCAGTGATTGTATTCTCTACCTGCCAGTCAACAAGGTGCCTGACTCATCGAGTATAGGTCACCTTTCAGTCAGACCGTATGCCATTGGTAAGTATTGAACGCAGAGTGAGGTAGAGCGTAGAATGTGACAGATAGATTGGCGAGGGAGGACCTTAGAAGGGCAATGGGTGGCGGGAGATCGTGGGCGGACGGAGGGAGACAGTCAGCGAGCGGCGGGCGGCGGGAGACAGTCAGCGGGCGGCGGGTGGGTGGCGAGCGGGCGGCGGGCGGCGGGCGGTGGGAGACAGTCAGCGGGCGGCGGGCGGCGGGCAGTTAGCGGCGGGCGGCGGGCGGCGGGCAGTTAGCGGCGGGCGGCGGGCGGCGGTGTACCAGGGTCGGCGATGGGGAGGGCAGGTAGACTGGCTGACTTGCAGGCAGCCGGTGACCTGCTCCAGCACTAACTCACGAGGCCCTCAGCACTGATGCCCTCAGCGCGCACGTGCAGCCTGCCCGGCACCGCCACCAGAGCCGTGCCGCAGGTGGCGGCGCGCCGAGCGGGTGGCCGTCCTGCTGGTGCTGGTGCTGGTACATAGTAGTCGCGCCTGTGACGGCTCTGGTGCTGGTGGTCATGTTGTGTTCCATGTCGTTCTCAATGGAGCTGATTTCATTTACGTCGCCATCAGAACTCCGTCAGTAGGGCACGTTGGTACGTGTGGCGCTCTACACGTGTGTGTACGTGCATCACGTGCAGGATAGTACCTCCAGTGCCCGCTAGATGGAGGGCGCGATCGTCACGCTTCACTGACCCCATCTCCGTTACATATCGCTTGGGAACACACCTAGTCTCTCACTACTATACACAGATACATCTATCATACACGAACCAACGAGTAGCTCTAGGCTATAGCGAATAGATCCTGGTCGAGATCTACACTGTCATATAACAGTGTAGAAAAACCTGGCTTATTCATCTCTACACATTAGATTGACCAGCAACAGCAACAGGAGCAGCGTCAGACCAAGATGTACAAGGTCTGTACATAGCCACATCCACTGCACCTGCTTTGATCTGGGCGTCACCATACACAACACAGAACAGCTCACGCTAGGACTTACCCCGGGCTGGTTACCAAACCCAACATCTGTCTGGAGATTGTATATACACGAACGGCGGTAGGTAAAGCCACACCAGAGGGAGCTGCTCAAGACACACACAGTGCACGTAGACCATGTGTAGACACTCCATGTGTATGCTCCATATGTCTACACAGAAGTAAGTTCTACTCGAGCTGCTCTTGAGTTACTCACCAGAAGCGGTGACGGGTACCTGTTGGTGTTCGGTGGCTTAAGGGGCTCTTGTGAGTGCACTTATATGTCTTATTTGAGTTGTTCTTCAGTTATTCTTGTAGTATTCTATTATTTCTCATAGGGGCCGAACTCTAGGAATACTACAAAGATTGTACGAACACTGGTGCATGATGGTTCCTATGGGAGTAACTCTCTTATTGCTCGCTCGGAATATACTATTGCTGCTTCAGTATTAGTCACAGGGGACGGGTGGAAACGCTTGGAACATAGAATTGCTCACATTTGTATCTGAAGTGAAATGGACCAGGTGAACAATATACATTTAAATAAGTCTGTGTAACTCTACACCAATAAGACAATGCCCTCTCGGCAACCATACAGCAGCATCAGCCTCTATCTCACCTGCTTAATGCACACCTGGGCGCCCCAAATGTGTGGACACACCTTCGCTGAATTATACACAGGTGTACTAAAGTCAAAGACATTTCACAGGTAAATGACCACAAGAGCTTCTCTATAGAAAGTTCTTCTCTCCTACCACCATCCTATAACCCTTACCCTCCCTCCTCCTACCGGCTCACCCTATCAACATCCCTAGACGCCTCGAGCACCTAATTAGGACCCATACTAATTACCTCGTACTAATTAATGAACTCTCAAGAGAACTACCGCAGTAATTAGGTCGGGGTGTGCCGTGTTACCAAGGACAACCTAATAAAGCTGCCCGGATATATAGGACGTTCTAGAACGTAAAGGTAAATTTATATGAAACACTTCACCTTAAATGAGCGATAAATGCATTAACGAGCAATTTGAATGACTCTCCAGGGAGCTGTGATCAAATATTGACTCCGTCAGGAAACATAAGGTGGAGTTTTGTGACCGACACAGTTGAATAGCTTTTGCTGCATGGTTCATTGCACAGCTGGATGTTGGTACACTTCCATCGATGTGAAGGCAAATAAAACATTCGCCCGTGATATTTCATAGCTCGAGTGACTCTAGATTTATTCAATGGACATTCGAACCAAACAGACCACCCCCCATATTCATGAAAACCCTGTGTGGGATATTGGGGAAAGACTGTAAAAAAATAGTTGATTGTGATTGAGGTTCTCTGTAATATCGTATAGGGATGGGCTGTGAATATGATAAGCGGAGTGAGCAGGTTCATTGAGGCTTGAGTCGCTCAATTACTAACCACGCCAACGACGAGCGATCGGCCGGAGGCTACGCCCAGCCCCATATAGTGTCTCCCACAATAGACATCTCCACGCTTCACTGGTTACATTCACCACCCTAGCGCTTCCCCAAAACAGTGTGCTGTATCCATACACTATGAATGGTACATCAAAGTGTTACAAAATCATATCTGACAGGCCATATTTTTCACCAATCAACTCACTGTAGTAGGTAAACTGCATCATATTGTATCCATGGATGTACAAGCTTCATCAAATGTATTTAACACAGCATGAGTATACATATTCATTTATAAAAATGCTGGACGAATCCAGAAGGCAATAACTCCTGTGACTCTTGATTAAAAGTATCTGTGTCACATTGAATAACACTCCAACCACGCAAGACAGGACATATCTCATATACTGTTATCACCCTCTGGTTATGACTCTTAATATATCACATAACTGGAATGATACACCTACCTCATGAAATAGACACAACTATGTGGAAAGCATTCCAGCTATCCTGCAAGACGTTGTACCTTATAGAAACCTATAGAAGCTGACATCACTAATATATCCATCATGTATAGATCTGTACCCAACGATAAGTTACCTTGATTCTGGGAACAATTCCCATGTTATTATTCAGGTACCTGACTATGTATGAAATAAGCCCCACGATCGTCCGTCTACTAAATAGATACGCTGCTCCCTAAACACAATCATGCTAGAATTCCTGGTCTGCGCATGCGCCTGTAGGTTACATACCACGTGGCATCGCTGGTGACTGGCAGTTCCATGTACACAGGGTGGTGAGACTCCTGGTACCCAGCCTGCCACCCACCAAGACTGTGTGTGACGTACAGCGTCCCTGCCGGTGTCCGCATGGTGGCGCCACCAGGCACGTGATCCGGGCCTCACTTTGAGACTCATACTGGACAGCACAGAGACCAGGCAACGCTCAGGAGGGCAGGTTGTGCCCTGGAGGAAAGGTGGCCGTCTCCCTGGAGGAACAACATTGTCTGCCCCCACCTATACACACTCGCGCGTCCCCTCACAGCTACCGGGAGGTGTCAATGGGCATGGGGTGAGCATGCGAGGTACGTATCACAAGGAGGGGCAAACAAAGAAACATTTCATAGGTTAACGCAAGGTGAAGTTACCCTCACTGAGACAGCCTGGCTACGTGACACCTGGCCAGGTGTACCTGCCAGATCATACGTCTCAGCAGCG
The DNA here is from genome assembly GCA_950022655.1 of Alentia gelatinosa. NCBI lineage: Eukaryota > Metazoa > Annelida > Polychaeta > Phyllodocida > Polynoidae > Alentia > Alentia gelatinosa. Next base: position 26,370,686 of record OX465590.1, on the reverse strand, counting down.
CAACGTCCGACGGGACGGAGCTGTTTTTTTGTGAATCCACGGTGACTACGTTCTAAGTATCGTTCAACCATGGCACAACGGCTATAGGACTATAGTCCGGTCACCTGTTCCTAATCTATGTGCAGTGAAGGCTCTCTTATGAGGAAACTAGCATCAGAGCATAGTGAGGTACCGAAAACATGTGATTTGTACTTCTATCAGACCATGCCTTGACCTACAGAGATATACTACTAGAAGGTATTAACTAGTACTTCCCCTCTAGACCTGAGCTGCTCCGCACTTGTTGGTTGTAGGAGGTTACGAGTGACTCAGTGATGGGCATTCCCTCGTAAAAGTCTACTTGCATCGCCAGCGGAAAACTCCCGCTGTTGTATACTACTTGGTAGGAGTGAACCTATAGTATTGTCTACCAAGACACAACATAAACAAATTACTATTATCCTATTATCAGTATATAACTTGTGCTATCAGCGGTACTTCTATAAAGGTGTGTACGGCTGCCTTAGAATATACTACTTATACTTCAATTAATCAAACGGCATACCACTGATTAAATGATATACTAATAATTATTACACACTTTGGCATCATTTACAATCCGGTACGATGCTGACTTTTATTACAAGTAAAAGGTGAAGTATGCAGGGAGTCAGACCGTCATATTCTAAGCCCACTTCTCACCCTCTCAACTACATTGAATCTGTGGAATGCCAGCGATTTTGCGATAGTTTGTTGCTTTAGATTTATAATATCAAACATATTAGACGAGAAACGAAATCCCTAGATTGAGCAGAGGTATGCAATTGACAGGAGATAGAAAGGAACTTCTAAAAGTTGGACATTAATTTGGCGAAGATTGGAACATTTACGATTCGATTCAGCTGTGAATCAACAAGTAGGAGACTGAAATTGAGGTCAGACATTTTTCCTTCTCCTGCTCCTTCCTCTTGCCCCCCCCCCCTCCCCCCCCTCCCCCCCCCCCCACGCACCCTCACATGGATTTGTTGATCATGTCACCTCACAGTCACATCGTCTCTGTCACCCCAGTGCCCGGATGTACATTCTAACAAAGGGTGACGCCGCTGCTTTCATTTCGCTGGTAATTCCCGTGTACATGAATGATTCCGGAGTACGCCGGGTCCCAGCGCTAACCCGCCGCCACTCCTGACAGACGCTGCCAGAGGTCATCAAGTGCACGAGGGCCCGGCTTGGCTGACACCGGTGCCGGCATGCGGTAGACCTGTTAGTGTATTTACCATAGTGCCGTTTCTGTGTTTGTAGCTGGCCCACATACATACTGCTGTACCCAGTCACCTACACTCCATTTCGTGAACCCAACCCCATGCCTTGGCTGATATCCTATCGGTGCCTCACTGTAATTTATATACATTTTATAAGCAATTTTCATAAAGAACATAAAACCCAACAATTTTGTATTTTTGATAATCCTTCACTGTTGCCTGCATTCAACTGACAAAGCTTCGAGTGACGTCACGCTGTCGCCAGGCGTAAGTCACTGACGTAATCGGCTTAAGTGCTGTGTAATCTGTGCCGGCGACAGGTCGGGATAATCCGTACCACTCCGCCTCCTCGTCTTAATCCACGGGCCCTCCAGCTTCCCACGCCTGCCCCATCCCCGGGCGTCCTCGAGCACAGATCGCCCATCTTACTCTGGGTGCTACCTGTCATCGTTTTCCCCTAACACCTTATTTCTGAAAGAGACTCTTACCACCTTATATCCCTAGTATGTGGCTCTACATTACTTGCATCATAACATAGCAAAAATAAATTGTAGTCACGGAGCAAAACCCTGAGAATCTCTATCCAGTCGTACCCGAAGGATTATCTCAATTTTCGGTTCATTTACTTAACGTCTCCAGCATCAAATCCGTAAAGACACTCAGCAAGAACCTTAGGATCAGCGTCATTCTCGCGTACCATACCCTGTATCATCATATACTTTTATGATAACAGTGCCTGTGCATATATATATGGAAAGGCTGCCCTAATATATCAGACATTAGGACGTCATAGGCTGGCAACAGGTGGTGAGGACTACCATAACAAAGTGAAGTCATCGTGGTTTCACCAGTGTCAGTAGCATCATCTACCTGGCAACGGATCTAGCAAGTCAATCCGGATTTTCTGACGCCATCAGACGCTGTTGTACAAACGTCAAGTTCCGGTCCGACGAGTGAGGTATCGCGTTCATGACGTTTACAACGCCTAGATACCTACGCCTTAAAATACCCTAGTGGAGTGAAATGAGGACGTGAAGAGTGGATTTAGCAGACATTTTCTCCTATTATCGCTCGCCTGCACCTATCTGGTGACGTCACACAAAGAGGTCAGGCTGGCGGACTACGGGGACACGTCAGACCTCCTCCCAGCAGACCTCGAGGTCATCCGGTGCACACGACAGGGGGCGCTCTGTCTGTGCAGGCCCGGCGTCGGTCGTGACGTCATCTCCAGTCGCAACGGCTACGGACGTGACGTCACAGTCGGTAACCGCGATCACGTGCGTGGTAGCTTCCGTGTCGTCACCGACGAGCGGGACTTCAACCAGAACCGAAGCTTCGACGTCACGACGCCGCAACACTCTTCAAGCATGCTGCGGAAACATTACAGGTGAGTGTCCTAGGGTGATCTCCAAGCGGGAAGTCCGGATGGATATCAATAAATACCTTTGAATTAATCTATTGATGCGAATTTAATCAATATCTTACTATCATAAAAGAGAAGTGGAGAAACAAAATCGACCTTCACGGGGGAGGCTCAGACTGTGACTGTTATTCTTTTTTTGCTCTTGGATATGATTATTTTTTCCAACACAATGAATAGTCCACTGCATTGAGTGCATTATAAGGCATAGAAAGATTGCTAATTCTGTCATCATCCACCAGGAATTGTAAGATAGCCCCACTGTTGTCAGGGAACAACCACTATTTTCTGCTGTTATAATCTATAGATAATCGTGAGACGAGGCTATCGCAACTCCCAAAAAATATTCTAAATAAAATCCATTGATAATTGCACCCGCCACCTGGTGTTCTGTTTGGCGTCAGGGGCAAGATGGCTGCCTCCATAGCACAATGGCTATGTGTCCTATACAATGGATGCTATCCAGTTATACCAATCATGTTCAGTAAAATTGAAAATCTGAACAATTCATGTATCGATATGGTGGGCGAGTTTAATGTATGAAACTCAAGTACCAATCATTAGTCATGTTCTTTGAATATACTGTCTAGATACATAAGATCTAAAGCTGTTTTAGCCTTGCTAATTGCTTTAATAGGCTGTATACAAGAAAGTGTAATGAGCTTTAGTTGTGGCACCTGATTCGCCCTTTCTGGGGGTGTATTATATATTGAACTCCTTGTTCCATAAGCCCAGCTCCTCGTATCCTTCTAACGACACTGCTACTGCCATTAAGAGCATCAAAGACCCCACCCTTCACGCCCCATCCCATGCAACCCCACCCCCGTCTGGTGCAGGGGTGGCTTTGTAGCTGTCAGGAGCTATTAGCGCAGCCAACAGTGAATATAAGACAGGGCAAGCTGTAAACTCCATGATACACAGGGCTTAGGAAGAGGTGAGACAGATTTATAGTCCTGACTTGTCTCCGAGGTCATCGTATCATACTTGTTCTGTCTTGTCCCAAGTTATTCTGATTTGTGCCATGGTTCTCAAATAAGCTTGAAATCGGAGAATGTCTCTTCTCAAACCAAGTCACTGTGCATCCTACTTTCACGTATGCAGGGGAGTGTGGGGTAAACACTTTTTGAAATCCTTTCCTTAATCTATTGCTTTCAAGATGGAGTAAACGGGGAATTGAGGATGAAATTTCTTCAGAAGTTTTGCGCACATGTTTTATGGATGGCCCCTTACGTCCTGTGTCACCAACCAATCAGCAAACACTGTGATCATGGCATTTTGTGGTCCGCCATGTATCATACACACAGAGACGAGATTATTTGTTTTGACCTTTCTGGGCTCATCCTAAGTGATTGTATGCCATGGGCCTAAAGCTTTATCAATATATCTGTTCATTATATGGCTTGTCCCGCTACACTCTGATCCACCAGTCCAAATCTACCCCAGTCCAAATCGCCGCGCCCGAGTTCCGACCCATCGCTATATCCGGTTGAACCGGATCTCGCAATGCATTATGGGTTGATGCTAGTACTTTCGGTCTGTCAACTGACAAAGTAGGCTACATGTGCGTGATTGTGATTAAAACATCAAAGACCTAGAACTAAATAGGCTCACTTCTAACGAACAGATCTAAGGTTTAGGATATTACACACAACAAAATGAATACATGGAGATCGCCTCAGGGCACCTCCCTATACCAGGATTCTCTGGCAACTCAGGATTCTAGAGATTACAGAAATAATGACTAGGATTAGGTGGCTGATATGGGAGCTAATATCCTGTTGAACAGTTTTAACATTATGAAAGGGGCCGTGATATCGGAAGGCTTATACCTCGTCTCACTGACATGGACAAAATTATGTTTGGAGCTTTAGAGACTAATATGCAAATTAGGAAGGCATATAATACTGGGCCGAGGAGGATACAGTCATATGAATTGGGGAAGGACACTAGAAGCGCGATAGCCACTTCATAACAGGACAATACTTTATGTACACTATCATACAAGTACATATTCTGCCTAGCGTGCCCACACTGTGCCCATGCTCACAATCTGTTTCTATTATGGGCATATAAGAGTCTATTTTGTGTGCCTATTATGCACCATCACATTTCAAAAGCATTACGTTTCCTCATTACTATGGTTGCAGTTAAATATGTACATATAAATATATCTGTGCTCGCCTTTCCTTATCGAAAACAAATAAAATAGCCTATTTGTTACCTTTATTTATCCTGGGGTAGACACACTTAGCCTTAAAGCCCACCGATTGCAGTAGTTTGTGTGAACTTACACGTCTTCTGGTTGGCGGACACTAAAGCAGGCATAACATTTGTACGGATAGCCATAGATTTTAACTATTTCTTTAGAAGGACACCTTTTAGAGTATGCATGCTTAGCATGCAGATTCAAATCAGACATAGACGATATCGTACGCCAAGAATCTAATCAACTCTTTTCCAATGACTATATATTCAAGAGGGCTGTATAGAAACAATCGTACTATCTAAATGGATAGTTATACCTCTTCATAACCATGATTTCTCCGCCAACCGTCTGACCATTTCCCTGTCCTGCATAGGCAAACAGCAATATCCTATTAGACGTCAGTAAAAACTTATATCAAATCAGGAATCTGCAAATCGTGGAAAGAGAGCCATGTTGTCTGAATGTTCCCTACATAGGTATATTTGAGATATTGAAGGTGTTGCGGGAAGTAAAATATTCAGTTTCTCAGATGTCAAGTACATATCAACATATCAAGTATGATTTTTACACTTTGCAGTTGAACAACAAAATAAAGTAAATCCAACATATCTGTGTTGTTAAAGATTCCTGGGAAATAACCTTTTATTTGAAAATCTGATAACAACCTTTTTTCAGTGGTTTAACTTAATCATGTCAATACTTTAACATCAGTTCCAGAGGCATTTTTGTTTATAACATTTACAAAATTAAAAAAAACATATTTCCGATATAAACTCCAAAATATTTATCCTATTTTGATTAATCATTTTTCTTATTCCCTAACCATCACCTTAAAATAATGATTAGGGAAAACGAAAACATGATTAAAAACCACAAAAGATGAGATGAAGAAAAGCATTATTTTATATATATTATAGCTAATCTTATAGAAGAAGTGCGATCCTACAGAAGGTATGACGATACTCGGATGTCAGCCATGTTCCCATTTACGGCCATCGCCAACAGCAGAGACTCAAACACACCTTTGATCACGAAGACTCAACTTTTTGCTGTCTGATGGGAGGACTTTTAGAAAGAACCTTCAATGATTTGTTTTATCAAATTTGGTTTTTTTTCTAAATGACAAAAATGTCCTTTCAGTGGCAGAGCCTTCATTTACATGCAGACATTGTTCAGTAGTAAGAGATGGAATAGAAATAGTTAATGTCCCTTGTAGTAATAACGCCTAATGGCAGGGAAAAGCAGCAACCCAAGTGGCTACAAGGAACTCTATGTATATGTATATTTATTTTTCTGTGGTAGCTTTATCGAAGTCTGAGATAATCTTTTAGTTTTAGCTTTTATCCCTTTATGCAGACACAGGATAATACGTTGATAAACATCAGTATATTGAGAAACAAGGATTAGATGAAAGCAAAAGATTTAGGATGAGAGCAGAGTTACCATAGTTGCGCTCCAGTAGCTACGCTGGGCAATACCTTGTTGATAACAAATACCGTTGTATTTTGCTAGTCAGACCGCCCATAACCGAGTTTGTATCCTTAGGCTCCCCAAGGACAACGTTACTCCGGCTTCCCAGATCTCTATATAGTGATCCACAACAATGCCACGACCTTTGACCTTTGACAACAGTCTGAAACGCGCCCGAACAACCGGAGGTGGTGGAGGCCATACTGAGGGGGAGGGGGAATGTCTCTCCGGCTTGGTGATAGAAAACAGCAAATAAATATGGGGATTAATCCATGCATTCATGACATTAGTGGGGTTTCATATAGACAATAATTGATGGTTTTGTGAACAGGCGGCCCTGAACCACGAGGGGTTATATTTTAGGAATACACGAGCTTAACACAACGTCAGCCTTGAGTGGTTTACGGATCTGCCTGTCCTCAAAGCCATCGTTTGTTGAATACATTATCTATATTCGCGTATAAATCAAAACCAGGAATACCCATATTATGGGATCGCCATCTATCAGTAAGCACTAATACTTGCTATCATGCACAAATGGGATACACATCTATTTGGCAATTGATGGCTTTAAGGCCCCTAATCAATGGATTCCACATCCGTAACCAATGACTATGGATGCTGGCAGTTTTCAAACGATGAGTAGTGCTTTCCTGTGAACCCTCGTAATAGGTAGATAATTGATAGATAGCAATTGACCTTCAGACTGGATAAACCTTTTGATTGCTATTTTATCATAATTCCGCGCTCAAAATTGTATTCACACATAGTCTAAGTAATTGTGTTTTACCAGAGCAGGTCACAATGGATTGACAACGTTTGTGTAATTTAGACGAGGTTGGTGATTTGTACCAAAGTTTCAAATTAATCCTGTTGTTTGAGAAGCTTACATACATCACTGCCAGCCAGTGTTGACGACCTATTCAACGACAAGGCGTTAGCCAATCAGCGCACGCGAGGCGAGTCACGTGACAACAAGACAAATTAGGCTGTTATTAGCCTTAAACAGAGAACAAAGACAAAGTAGCGAACATTGACTCCAAACCTAGAGATCAGTAGAACACACTGCTTACAGATATTTCATGAATTTCCATTTTGTATAATACAGTTTTCACTACAGATATGAACAATTTAAGTCGAGTGGTGGTTTATTGAAGGAAACTATGAGAAAGATGAAAGCCAGCTTTTAACGAATTAGCCACGTATATCACAAGGCTTGTCATATAATCGTCTTGAGCTTATAGACTTCTATATAGCAATAGAGTCAGTTGTCGTGAACTTTGCTAATACGGAGTAGCATTCTATATAGTATTCACTGTCATTTAGGCCTATTAATTCTCTACCAAGATTCAAAAGCCATAGGCCCAATATGGATTTTTGGTAAAAGAGAAATACCCAGTAACATTCCATTTGCCTGGAACACTGTCACTGTGTCACTCAGCTCTCAAGTTTAGGCTTGACACATGATCCGCGAGGGGTGCAGTGGATACCGTCTTTTCAATGCGTTTCATATACTGATGGAAATACTTTGAGCCTCGACTGAGTTGGTGGGTCTTGGCGTTATTGCGTAATTCTCACAAAATTACTCGGTCACCATTTCAAATACCGAGTCATATCCATTCAGCGACCTTACGTCGGTGGTTCATGACTGCAGATCGATGCGCAATAATCGGCCAATGAAAACGGGCTTTTTGTTTTGCTGGTTCCCTGCCAACAGTCGGGTCGGGACCAGGAAACGCCGGCCGCGTCCTGCTTCGCTGATACCCAGGTATCCGTATTATCACAACCGGAAACGAGAGAACCACTTCCGGTGGACAGAGACCTGCCGGGAAGTGGTGCGAGCCCGGGGGATGTCACGTGATCGGGGAAAAGATCAGAGCAATTGATCAGACGTGAGTCATGGTGGGCGTAGCGTTCGTTATCCGCTATCCACATGATAACACCCAGCTCTTCAGTGTACACAAAATACATCAGAAATGTGGCCATCATGGGTCCATGCTTGTTTGTATTCCTGGGTTAGAATAATATGAAAAGGCGTGTACTTGCATCACAATGACATGCTGATGACCTGTGATGGTTAGCTCTAGCGGGTTTTCCGAGTCATATAATGGTGAGAGGGTCATTTGTTAGAGAGGAAAAGGTTGGCGCGATGAGGTGAAAGTAGGTAAGTGTTGCACAGCATACCAAATATGGGCATGTTTCGAACCCATCTTGGTCATTTTCCCTAAATGAATATAGAATTCCTCTCCCAGGACAATAAACAGCCTACAGCGAATGAAATGGCCTCTTGTTGCTAGAACCAGTCTTGATTGACTGTGATATTTTTCATTGTTTGAACTGCCTTTTCAAACGCGAATCTATATCTTGCCATAGTTTTATGCAATACCTTTTGTCCGCTCGATTTAGTGAACAGTGAATTCAGTTTCCTTTCAATGCAATACTTCCAAAGTTGAATGCTGTAGGGTGTCTTGGAAACCAATAGTCCAAATTCTGCCTCAGAAAGAAGCCTTGAGGGGATTGGATGAACTAATTCGTGGAATTACATTGTATTATTTGAATAGCTACACCTCTTGTAAGAAAAACAAATGGTGTAAGAATATATTCGGAGATAATCAGTCGCGTTTTTTCATTATTTGGGAGAAATCTTAAAAGATCTTTAGGGCAATGCGTTACCTATATATATATATACCGTGATCTTATTTGCTGCCTCATTCATTCCTCCAAAAGGCCAACTGCCTTTGGAATTGTGTTTCCAGAAAATATCATGAATAATAGAACAACATAGAGGCGGCCAACACGGTCTGTATTTGATGCTGTTATGATTAGGTTGCGGTGTGCGTTTTCAGTATCGCTTTCCCGCATCAGGTTCAGTGAATGTCTAATTATGTCTGGATATGGCTTCTCGGTCTGGACGTTACAACGCGGTCTGTAGAAGGTGGCAATGACAGGACCAGACTCCACGGTCTCCAAGGCGTCAGTGCCTCCCGCACCCTCTGCTAAAACACGAGGAAACCATTAAGTTTTATCATTTGCCAACACTGCTCATGCAAGTATTAATAAGTATAAGGAGCTTGGGCACTCTCCAGCGCATCCTCGGAATGGATGGTGGGGGTGGCTCCTACCACATACTGAATTCTGCTTGGAGACTGCTCTGAAGGAGTCCCTCTTTTCTCGACACACCTGCTACTACATCCCCCACCCCCCACACAATCACCCCCTACCTCCTACTCCTACTCAACCCACCTCTCATCAGCCTGCCGGTTACCATGGAGACCACGAGTAGAAGCAGGCTCGCCGGAGCTGCTCATTACTGTGGAACCTTGTGGTTACCATAGTAACATGGCTAGGTATGTCATCAATGCTTGCAGCCTGCGGAAAGACCAGTTATGAGTGACTCTCAGTGGTTCTGAGCTGCTCCGAGCTGCAGCTAATTGTCTACGCTCCGATGTCACATAACGCCGCCAACAGAGGACCCCGCCCGGTGTTTATCTCATAAAGGACCATTCCGCGTTATTGGTACAATTGCTCTCGTGCCTATCAATGAAGGATGTCTTTTGAAAGAAAACTAAGAAAAGGAATTTTTATTTACCGAGAATCTTGACCAAACAAAAAAAGACCTGTCCAATTATTAGCCGTCCTGTCTTTTCCAGAGGTACGTTTAACTTGAAGTACACATTGCAATATTCATAAAAAGACATGTTACAGATCAGTGTTTCCGGAGGGCAACATTGTCGGGGTAAATAATTTTATATACTAGTGTCCTACGAGTATTACGTCGATTGTAATTCCGAACCTATTGGGCCATCCTTTTTTTGAGGGGGGGGGGGGGACAAAACACTATGTGATGCACCCCTCTAGGCTTTTCTTCTTGAGTATTTCTGCCCACACTTGCCGACATGAATTGGCATGTGAAACAACATAAGCCTGATATAGAATTGCCACCATGCCAATACTCAATAGCTAAACTGATTCCTAGAGACTAGAGTGCCTCCTAGAGAGTTGTAATAGGATAGTATGCTAGTGATCACCCAGACGTTCCTCCTATGCTAAGTAAACTGGCCTTGACATCGTCAAGTCGATAGTTCTTCCTCTGTGTGACTCCATTGGCTCATCCCTATACATTGTGTAAACTAAATGATCTATTCATCGTCCACACATAATACCGGGTAAGCTGTTGTGGGAAACATGCAGCCGGGTCTGGCCTGCATTGTCTGGTTACCGTCTTACGTGGCTGCAGTGTCTATTGTCAGGGTTGACTGTTATGTGTATACATACACATATAGTGCAGACCTAGATTATATAGACGTATCAGTGTAGGGACAAATATATAAGCAAAACACAGTGCCATCCATAAACTACGTAGGCACTGAGGGGATGGGGTGGTCCAAATGTTTTTATATGCTCCCCCATTGTTCTATTGCGTACAAGATTGTGAGAGGGGGTGGGCGGGTCAGAAATTTCAGAAATTCTGCGCGCGTACTTTATGGATGGCCCCTACCCATCCCTGAGTGATATCCTCAGAGTTTGAATATCTATAATGTACATGTATGTGTAACGTAATCCCGAATAAGGAAGAAGATTGATAGCCACGAAACACATTTTTAAACAAAAATTTAAAATAGAAAAAGAGGAATGCGGACAGGAGACTCTGTTTTGGACTGATTATATGGGAGGGGGATGTTGAATGGGGGACTTGTGCAGCTATGGGAATTTAAGTAGTATGTATAGGTTACAAGAAAAGTCAGAATGCGCCGGGTTGAAAGGGGACAGAGAGGGACATAGCCATTTGTAGCGTGGTGAAATGACAGGGTATAACAATGTTTCGCGACCACTGAATATATATGACCTGTCTGGGGTACCTCCAGTAATACAGAGGACATGCATTGCTTTATTATCCACCTAATACAAAGTGTCCATAGAAAACACAAAGGGAGTTTGTATGACATACCCGGGGCATACGGATATACAATCTACATGAAATATATAGTAGCACTGGACAATCCTTATATTAGGTTGACATTGCTAGGTATATAATGATGGGAAAACAGATAACATACTTATACTAGTGAATATGCATACGAGGTATCACGATGTGGGATAATACATCATAACTAAAACGAACTGATATCAACATGCACTTGTCCGGAAAAGATTAATAATGAATACAATATAGACTGGTTTCAAATAAAAGCGGTTGTATTCTCCTCGGAGTTGACTCTGCGCAATATCCTTGCATACGCTCGGAAATTACTACGCGTCAGCTCCTCGGAGCCTATACTGAAACCAGTCAATATTGTGTATACATGTGTATAGAAATTATGGGTGTTGAACACACAGTACAGTGTGTACATTCAACTCGCCACAGGGAAGCAGTAAACAAGGATTTCACTCTAGACTAGACGGTGATTCGCTGCGCATCCTCCGCCGCGCAGGCTTTCATTTTCATAATATCCTAACACCACCTGTCGGGGATGAGCTGAATCACTTTATCGGCTTAATTCCTATGTCTAGAGAAGATTGATTATGTGCCACGTAGGAAAAACAACTTTATGGGTGAGAGTAGCTTACTACATCTGTGGTTGTTGTCTCTCTCGTCCTCTCAGTGGTGCCCTGACCAGCCTCACCTGCTCCTCTCTGGGAACGTCCTCGCGTCTCAGCTCGAGTCATCGACTTGTATTAAGGGAAGGGAACATGGCAGCCAGGCATGGCTAATAGATGACTCTGTTCATCAGATTAGTGATGACTGGCTGGAGGTGCTTTTACACAGGATATATATCGTGGTGAAGAAATGGTGGGCTGTCCTCGGCGGGGCTGTGTATCAGACAAAGCCATACTCATAGCTGACCCATCTCATGCAATAGACTATGTTTATAATATTATGTACAGTTCTGGTCATTACATCCCTACCGTGATCATCTAAATTGTCTGTATTTATTAGTATAAAAATTGACTGCATTGAAAGAGTCTCCATTTTGTAGCAGCTCCTCCCTGTTTTGATGTTTACAGTATGACAGCCATTCAGGGAATGGCAATTTTACCCTCATTATCAATCGTTCTAGTTTCCGGTCTGCTCACATGGGTGCACAGGTGTGCTGACATGACACCTTGAATTGTTAGTGACATGAGCAGCCCTCCTGGCATATGATACAGGAAAGAACAGGAATGGTCATCCCTCATTGGCTGTTGGTACAGCAGCATATCAGAGCACAGAGTTTGCAAGCTCAACCTACAGCAAGATGCCACCCCCGGACTGAATATATCTGTCATTCAAATTAGTTGGGTTTCTTCACTCATAGTTGTACAACGTACCTCTGTGTTCAAACATTTGCTCCCCTACTCTAAATGTCTACCCATGTTTAGCTGGGCCCGAGACTTTACAATTTGATCTGAACTGTCTTATTTACAACTTACTGTGGTTGCTAGTTTTAACAGCGATTGTTGACGCAGAACATGCTTTATTGCCTTTTGGGGACTTCGTTTCATTGTACCATAGTATACATCCTGGGTTATACCATGTGGATATCGCATTATGTGGACGACATACCTATGTTGTTAACGTTTGTATAATGTATTAATGTTTGTAATCGATTGGTTAAAAATCGTCATTGAAGATGTACGGGACAACCAAAAAATACAAAAATAGAGCAAGCTCATACAATAAGACCATGGTAATCATGTAATCCATATTAAATACCAGTTAATGGATTGATAACCATTACAATGATAGTATGCAATCTTAGGTTAACATCACATTAAAAACTCAGCTAGACTTTATATTTTAACTGAAATACTAAGAAATATAGAAATCTGTAATGGAGAATCTCATATTGGAACAATGTGGGATTGACACATATAAACTACGAGGAATAGTCACATGTATACTACGATGGAAGGGCACGTGTATAATACACTCTGCTGAGAAAATAATTCAAATAAAGAGAGCCAAGCTCAATTTTTTTTTAAATGTACGTGACCACATTACATTATTCTATGCTTCTAGGTAGTCAGAACCATAAGTTTACGGATTTTAGACATATTGATGACGGGTCTAAAATAATTGACTATGAGATCACCTCGGTAAATGTGTAGGGGTTAGATTTCTACCTGAATTCATCATATAGATTGGATAACCGCTCTTGTGGTGTGAAAGAACCTTGAGAAAGTCTGGTAAGGACCTCTAATGGTTAACTGGACGTTAAATCAAACCAAATAAACAAGTAGTCCTTTGTGCTGGAAAACAAAAGAATGGTCCCATTGATAATATACCTTATAAAATGTCAATTTCTGGTGATGATTTTGTTAAAAGAAGGTTCTGTAAACCACTCGAGGTGGACACTCGATAATGTTCTTGTATTACTACGCTTCAACCGCTCGTGGTTTTTGCTCCCCTTTTCCCCAAGATCATCGATTATTGTAAACTCATAATATTCTGTTAAATTATGCATCAACAATAGTAAGCGAAACATATCAACTAGCATGCGTAGATGTGATATAATACTAAAAAAGATAATAATCTCCTGAGTTGAAATGACAAAGTAGGAAATGAATATTTCAGTCAAGTTAGTTTATTCAAGTAGATGGACCTTATTGTAGACTATCATCGCATTACCAGTGAATAATGGGAAGTCCGTAACATGGTAAAATATCGCATGAATCATGAATAGTCAGGAATCAGGTTTTACTTTGTCCCTTTGTGCGATTTTAGATTACTACCACAAAAATAGGACAAGACATTCTTAGTTCCCGCCAAGCAAACTGCGGATTAATCTGGGGGCATCAGGCGGTGGTATCTGTCGTTCGAGCCCTGGATGCTCAGCCATAAGCCACCCAGTGTCGCCCATTGTTGTCTATCTATATAGGCACACACCTGTTCAGTTGAACAAACACCTTGTCCTTGTATCCCCGCCGCACGTATCCCCCAAAACCACACACATAATATAGATCCACATGCGTGGGACAGATACCTTATTCTCCAAGCAGATGCTACGTTCAGATTTTGTCTGGGGGTAACTGACAGTCCATGGATGGGTGTGGAGATTTCCATCTCGAAAAAATACCATCATCCTTCTCCAAAGAGATTTTGTCATATGGATTAACCTTAAGGGACATCCATAAAGTACGTTCGTACTGGGGGGTGTAATTATTTCGGAAATTATGTACATGCTCCTTCTTTGTTTTATTGCGTACAAAATCGTGAAGGGACGGGGGTTAAATTGTTCGGAAATTCTTCGTACATACTTTATGGATGGCCCCTGAACATAAGCTACCTCTACCAATCCCCCCACTTCCCCAAACCGAGGCCGTGATTGTACTGTAGCAATGTCCAAGGCTCTCAGTGGATCTGTGAGATGAGGATGACAGGCAAGCAGGAACAGTAGTGGCACGACCGAAATTCGAAACAATCCCCTTCCAATTCATCGTCAAGCTTGCTAATCACAATTAAAAGGATTTGGTATCATATCGTTGGTGGGTTATTTACTGTAACCCACCAGGCAACCAGCTGTACCTACTGGGCACTCCTCTAGGACACAGGTCCTCTGTATCTTACCAATGCCACAGAGTCAACACGCAGATAGTGAAGGGATAGGGTGTGCAGCACACTGAAAGTCTATATAACCTTTCCCTTATAGCCTAAACGTGTCCCATGCTCAGAAATGTCCAAACGTAGATGACTACTGCTGTATGGTCCCGAGAAGATATCAGATGACTGTTTTATGTTTGTAGCTGTTGGCATTCAGTAGTACAGTCACAGAACTCAGTAGTGCCGGGTGAAACGATACGGGCACTTTAGGAGGTGCTACATACTAACCATTTAATCACCTGTTTCTGGCAGGACTCTACGTGGTATGTTGGCTCTACCGGATCCTGCATACGAACCACTGAATCCACTACAAATTGTCATCATTTTACAAACAAGATTTATTTCACAGGTTCAGTCCCTAACAATAAATCATATTTTAAATTTTTTTCTCATAGTATAAAGATGATCTATATTCAAAACATTTTGGAGACACCGTCAGTTAACACTGCATAGTTGGTACACAATCATGTATACTTTTGCCCAATTACATTATGATATAATCATATGTGTATATATCTGTCTAATCACATTATATTTGTCAGAGAGCATTGTAATAATCACATTTGTTGGAGGACGGTGCGATAAAGAAAGCTTAGAGTCGTTACTGAGAAATAGCACAAAGAGGGTTGGTTAATCAGTGGTTACATGTACTCCGTAGCAGCCACCATTGTCATATCATGGCATTCTCGACTATCTCAACTTAATTGAACCATCCCTGTAACCATATTACTTATACCATTATGCCATTGTTATTTAATCAATGGCTATATGAATAGCTTAGTTAAACAAATTATACATCGCCAAATGTAGGTATTAAATGGGAACGCCATTCAGGGGAGATGCTCTTCACAGAAACATGGTTTCCCCTTAAAGCAGCCGTGGTAGTCTGGTAGCCTCCAAACATTTCCTAATACACACAACCTAACTCATCCCCTCAGAGGTTCAGGGCGTAGCATAACAAAGAATCTGAATGGAGAGCCTCACAGTCACACTGTTGATATGTTTGGTTAAGTCTCTCGCCAATTGTATCCTAAAGCCTGCTTGGTGATTGGATAGAACAGAAATATATTGCGCTATGGAGGCAGTCATCTTGCCCCCTTTGCCAAGCAAAACACCAGGTTGAGGTTTGGTCATCAAAGGATTATAATGGCTGATAACAGTAGTTGTCTCCTCAGTAAAGTGGCGCCATCTTCATCGGTCACACTTGAACCCATCGAAATCGCTGTTGGATGACGGCTGAACTAGCAATCACTCTATGCCCTATAAGCAAGCAGTGGATATTTAAATGGGCATGTGGAAAGACATTGTCAGGTATGTGTGGGAGAATAGATGGATGCCCAGAACGATGATACACAGAGGGACAGAAGCTATGGAGAAAATCTTGTTTCTTTCTTTAGAGTTTGACAATGTCATTCATGATCCCACACAGTAATAAAAATAATATCTAATGGGTCCCTCACTATAAGTAAAATAATTATATAATAAGATTGGATCATCCCTCACTATAAGTAAAATAATTATTTAGTGGGTTTGAATTACCCCTCACTATAACAAAAATAATTATTTAGTGAGTTTGGAAGTTAAACTATTGGCCTCAAACCTGTGCTTACCATGCTTTCTGGGACTGGACAACTCAAGACCGATATACTTTCTAAAGCGGACGTGGAGAAGGGTGAAGGGCCTTGAACTCCATTGCCAGAATAAATAGAACCTTATTGAACCTGTTACATAATCCAAATCAAACGCCAGAAACCCGACACTGAGTTGGACTATTGGTGCTTTTTCACTTTCCGACAAAATAATTTTTCAGAAAACCTTTTTCTGATATGCAAATAAAGGGAGGGTGAAGTAAGCAATAACAACCCATGCAAACGATGGGTAATTTTGAATAAAGTTGCCCCGTCTCCACTTGCCGACCAGTTTTCTTTAACACTCCTGACGCAAGTAATTTCCGACAAAATCCCAACGAAACCATTCGAATTAGTCGGGAAGTTGCGCCAAAAAGCATAGAAATAAAAAATAGATCAGTCGTTTATTCTATCTGCATGCATAAGTATATACGCTACTTTTATTGAAAACCAAATACAATGTATCCGCAATTGGAAAACGGCCAAATGCGAACACCAGCAGATGAGGCATAACCAGTGAGCAGCCCCTAGATCGAACTTTATACCGACTCCTAATTATACCCTAAATCCATCTGACCAGATTATTGTGGGAAATACACATCCTCCAGCTATGGCCCTGGGCGTCGAGATCTTCTATACCACAGCGAGGCATCGAGGGACCTGCCACTCTCCATGCATATTTCTCGCTTCACACCGACTGCCAAAATGTTCCATGAAGCATCTCAACGGAACAAAGATTGTGACATATGGCCAATGCCAGATTCGTTTTGTGTCATAACATCTTGCTATAGAACAGTTTTCGAGGGGTAAAACAATTTCATAAAATGTTGAGGTCACACAAAAGGCGAGTTGATAGAACAGTGTATTGGGTGTTGCAGGGTTATGAGTTCAGTTCCCGATTACTCTTGAAGGCCACATTTTGGTCTATCCCCAGGCGCATCTGCTTTTATTGACTATGATATGATCACTGTTCTCTGTTATGGGGCATACCTTCCAAAATCCTGGAAAATACCTATACTGCTAATCATTTGTTTGGTATCATAGCATTACCTCATAACTCGAGAATAGCCTGGGGATATACACACCGTCGTACATCCCTGCTGTATGTCCTATAGAAGATATACAATGCCGCAAAGGTATAATTTTGTTCGCCCGAGATGTATAAATACACCTGTGTGTATGTATTTCTCTGACGTAAGCGTACACTATATTTTCACTGACGCCAGCCAAACTGGAGTGGCTTTTGTGCCTCTCCTCGAACGCACCCGTCTCGTTCGGGTCTAACCACACTCTGCCAGGTCTACACATACAGAGTACCCACTTTCACCTATATGCACGCCTCCTACATACACTGGAGTATACCTCACTGCCGCACAACCTCCTTTCACATCAACGTGCCACTCTACGCGTATTGATGGTATTAATGGCTGCGCGCGCCAATTGTTGATCGAAGTTTGATAAGACTTCAACATGGAGATGTCCAAATTGTCACCTGAGACGGGGAACAATAACTGCACGTCGCACCGGAGTAACATGAGGGACATGTCTGAAACATGCAGCGACCATGGACTGTCCCGGCCAAGAACTCATAAGAGGTAAGGCCATGTGTGGGCTCTCAGCTCCGTTACGGTACCTTAACGAAAACTTAAACACAGTTAACTTTAATTGCAGGCTATGTGTCGGTTGTTGAACAGTCTAATTGGGGTGGCACAGATCTCACTAGAATACTTTACGCCTTTATCTCAGGCAAACCTTGGGTTAATATATGGTACCGGGGACCTTCCTGATATTTCAAGGTTAATACACAGAGAGAATCCTTCGGAGGGGTGGGTGGCAAATTCAGCAGAATCACCATCCTTCCAATGAATATTCTTGATTCAATCACAAGTCATCTTTATATCTACTTGTATGTGCTCCTTTTCTCGACTTTTTTTAGACTTGGAACACATTCAGCTCTGCAGCTGGTATTAATGTACGCCCATAAATATATATTACCTCCATGTTATGCAAACACATCATCTTTGTCTACTCCACCTCCAGCTCATTTTCTTTTCTAAGCTGTTAATAATCTCCTTTCATCCCTATATGAAAGGATCCTTAACTCAGTCTTGCAACGTTTCTGAAGGCATCTTAAGTATGTTACTAAAAGAGGATGATAGCGATACCAGCAGATAAATTACCAGAGTTTAAATTTTCAATTCACGATGCACAATAGCTATCATGCCAGGGAACTAATACATGCTTCACTTAAAGAGCTTACTTTAGACTAAATCTGAAGGAACTAAAGCCACGTTGTGAATAAACAAGGGTTCCCTGTGCTTTACTTTGTTTGGTCACTTCTAATGAGGGGACATAATAGACAACAGGCCTCACAAGTCTTTTATTGTGAGCCAATAGAATGAATATATTCTTTTAATTCAAAAGAGAGAAAAATGAATAATCAACTCGACTTGTCTATGACTATCTCTATTTTATGGCGAGACTAATTCCCGACTCATTTCAAGCAGCTAGAGTAACCACCAATCAATGGTGAGATTTTATGGAAGATCTGATAAAACTTAATAGATATTTAAATCTTGATAACTGTCCACGAGATTGTGTGGTCATTATAGGGATTTCTGGAGTGGAACGGTCTACTTTCCCACCCCGTGATTAGTCTCCTGTGTGACTGGGACAGGGTGCCCACACTTCAGTCTATGTACCTGGTAGGGTGTACGTGAGTGCTGGATGGACGCCCCAGGTTTACCCTCTTAACTCTTTAACAACGGGTGTCAACATGGAGTAGGGACAATAATGATCGTACATGGACCATGTTTCTAAAGTTGATATGGAGGAGTTTATTCATCTACGATGTCAGTCAATATTTTATGTCAAAAGGCCGTTCTGAACGATACCTGGCAATGCATATTACTTCATATTGAAAGAATATGCCAAGAAGTATACCGCAATACTTCCATTTGAAGAGTAAAGCGAACCGCTACACGATACGCACTAAACACAATCTATGAGTGACGTTTTTTCCCTGTGAGTAGGTAATCATGAAAGTTGTTACATTTAATTTTCCACGCACTACCGGACACTCTGCCTCCTCCCCCTTGATAGCCAATGAGTATCAACAAATAATATCCCCCTAGTCGTACACATTTAGCTTTTCGGAAGGCAAATGTAGAGAACTAGAATTTTAGCATTGGGGTGGTTTAGAGCATGACGGTGACACTGTGATCCAACAGTTTATGAATGACTAATGAAAGAACGTTTACCGAAGACTGCTTGGCGCATAATGACTAAGTAGTATAAATGCTAGCATAGAAATACACAATACTTACCCTCTTCTGTTACTAGTGAGAGTATCCTTCGCGTAGGTGACGCGTAGTAATATCCAAGTGAGAACGGGGATATTGCATAGGGTCAATACACTTGCATAAGAAGGATGTTAATATTGTATTTGTTTTTCACCAATGCAAATTTAAGTTATCAAAGGAAAGTGGAAATGGCCCCCGATTTTCTCACGCACTACTTTGCATGATAGGTACTTTTCCTTAACCTCTTAGAAGATTACTCCTATCCGTAATCACCTCGTTACCGATCTTTAGATCATCTATTCATCCATGATCACAAGTTCTTATTAGGTGGGTGATAAAGGGGTAGGGTTTAGTATAACTTATGTTCACTAACAGTTTTCAATTCAACATACATAGGACACAACAAGCATGACTTTACCACCTATCACAAGTAATCTGATGGGACCGTTTATACGAGGAAGAAAACTAGTCCTCGTCTTTCACCCTACAATTTATGTCTTTGTAGGTTTGCATTACTCACAACAAGGCCTTGTGCGTAGGTGATGTGCCTGGAGATGATTGGTCTCCCTTAAACTGCACCTCGAGTGAATTAATTGAACCTAGCTGTTTGCTTTGCTGTAAATAGGATGACCAAATAGACCATTATCATATACCTGTGGACGTATGACCTACACATACTGCCCGGTGCTACCCATGACGCATATTTGGCCGTACGTCACACTGTGACGTACGGAGTCTGACATCATGTGACTAGTTATAATTTCACAATTGTTAGGTATATGATAATACGAAAACGGGCTGACTGTCTTAGTACGTCAAAATACTTGGTAAAATTTTGACGTACGAAGACAGTAAGCCAGTTTCCGTATATTATACAAGATTTTTTTCCCATTGATGGGACCCCACCAGGACCCAAAGGTGACCAAATGAAGTCCCCGGGGACCGATAAATTGATCACCTACTGAGAAAATGAGAAAAAAAATTACAACTATTATACAAGATTTTATGATAATGCCATGAGGTCAAAGTGTTTTCTTGTCAGCACTACGTCCTACGTTTAAATTCACAAATAGGTCATCATGATGTAAATATTTACATGAGGCCACACAACTATTGTCAAACTAGATATTTCTTGTGCCACCATAGCATATAAGAATTACCTGCAATGATAGACGGTTCCTAATGAATGATATTTTTCTAGCAATGCCATAATGAATAGCATATTTCATATTATATAATGATTTAGAATTCTCCCCTTTTAATGGCACTATAAACAGAGTAATATCATTTTAGAATATTGATTTATTGTTACTTTCGTGCTTTGACGTAACTACATGTACATGTTTCACCATCATAATGAAGGGGTGGCTGCTACTGACAAATTGATTTAAAGAAAATTAAGTTAGAAATTGGACGAGTCTCTCCTGAAAACGTTACATTGTATTGCCGTATCTGAGCTGGCACTGCAATGGTACTGGGGAGGTATTGGTTCTACAATGGAACAGTCAATTGATATATAAAAGTACCAGGGGTGGGAGAGGCCTAGATATGCCTAGACAATACCCCTAGAAGCTGCCAACCATACCTGGCCTTGAGCAGGTAGGTATTACCCTGTTCAGTCATGCGTATCATCCATTCATCTTAAGCTGGTTCCCGCAGGCACAGGGTACCTTTAATGCTGCCAACCGGAGTGTGTAAAGTCACTGCCAGTTACCGATGCCTAAATCCCGCCGCTCTCGGTGATTCTCGTGTCTGAGCCTCGTTTTGGCTGCAGTGCGACGCTAAACAAACGCACCACTTCTTTTGTGTCGCTCTCCATGCGTGTAACTGACCGGGCGGAGCGGATTTCACACGGACAGATATCCTATTAAGGCTCCAATCTCTGCTGGGCAGTGTGTTTGGCAGAAAGCTGGCCTGACCTGTGAGACATGTATATAATTAACCTTGTTGGGGCTTCTGCTGATCGTTAACTATCCAGAACCCCACATGCTATATAAGCTACTAAATACATATTATGCAGTCGGATTCAACCATCTAACTCCTGGTAAATGGTCTGCTTAAGATCTTATCATTACTTACTTTCCAAAAGCATCTTTCTATGATTAATGTGTGAGCTGTGCTAGATATCTGCAAAGTAGGGACCGTATCTTGCATAATGTGAGGCATTGTGTATTATCCTACCCCTAATATAAAACCCCATAGGCTTAACATTGAGTTTCCGTGTGCCACGCTGACTGGCATACGGAGTTTTATATGCCACTAGTGGCATACAGAATTGTTATCACGTAATATTCCAGAGTCGAAGAGGGTAGGATAAAATCAAAACCTGATTTGTTTTAATCGTGGCCACCACATTTCACTCCTGGAGTTTTGTCTCCGAACTTCACTCGGCTTCACCTCGTGAAATCACTATGCCAAACTCCAGTCGTGGCATACGGTGGCCAAGATTAAAACTCATCCAGTTTTACTATAGTATTATATAAAACCATGGTAATGGTGCCAATACAGCTTTATTTAGCTTTTTGAGTTGTATGCGATGAATTCGTTCAGAACGAGCTTGTTCTGAAAGGATTCATCATCTTCAACGAAAAAAGTATTCTGTATTGGCACCTTCATCATGATTTTATATCAATATATACGTAAAAACCTATTGAGTATGAGTTACTGTACTTGTAAGCCTGTTGAGTACAGGTTCCTAATGTTGAGCCTATGGACGTTCATACCAGGTTAAGATGAAAGTGTAGACTTGCCGGAATCATTTAATGATGCTCATACACTGGCCCAGTCAATGTTTAATTTGCACAAGGCTGCCGAATACACAGAGGCTACAGATGGAGGGGAACCTGTGCCGTCGTACCACGGAGTCTGGGATGGGATTGCGAATATCTTGGCGAAGCAACAAA
The DNA here is from genome assembly GCA_950022655.1 of Alentia gelatinosa. Lineage (NCBI taxonomy): Eukaryota > Metazoa > Annelida > Polychaeta > Phyllodocida > Polynoidae > Alentia > Alentia gelatinosa. Next base: position 26,347,935 of record OX465590.1, on the reverse strand, counting down.
GCAACTCACCGCTGTTGCCGTTGTCAAGGTATTCGCACTCCCGTCGCAGCCTCCGCGGTGTGCTTCTGTACTCGGTAAGCTGGGGTAAACCAAACATCGGATGTGAGAGTGTATCACTGTATTGTTCACTTTCCACTGGTAGTCTATGCAATACACTCCACTATTCTACAAGCTTGCGTGAACCAAAGCTTAGTTAGGTGAGTGGACAGGCCGCATTGCCGTGGTTACCGCCACTTCCTGTCTGTCTGTGTGTCAACCACTGCGTATCTTGGTGAGAGAAAATGTTGCTATCGATTAATCTAAAATATCTAAATTCTATGTCTAAAGTTAGATACCTCTATATTTAGTGATCATGTACTTTTAGTTATTACGGGGAGTTTATAAAATGTCTCCAAAGTTTGAAGCAGTAGCGTCCGCCACTTTTAAATTTTCCACCCAGACAAGTGCTTTGACGTCTCCACCAATCAGATTGCGTTCTTTCTTCAAAGCATGCAGTCTGTCTCTCAAAGCGTGCAGGTTGAGTTCAAAGGATGCAGTCAGTCACTCAAAGCGTGCAGTCTGTCACTATCCAAGGTCACCCGTACAAAGGTGCACGGTGCGTTTTGCAGCGTGGGTGCACTATCTATACCCCTAGGAGCAATACGTATTTACACTGACTTTGTGCATAGGTATATGATGATAAGTGAGCGGGTTAGATAAAGGATAGACACAATGGTAGTCCGCTCGATTTGTTTTAGTAAGACGAATCCTCATGAAATCTTCCAGACTGTTGTAAAGTAAAATGACTATAGCTGTAGTAGTACTTAGTTTATCAGAAAAGCAGTCCCTAATGATCACATCAATAATCAGCAGAACTATAGGAGTTAATTAGAGTTAATTCAGGAGTATAACGGATTAGATGGTTGATGAATGGAATATTATTATATAATTGACGGATATAAGGAGGCTAGTATTTCATAATCCATTGACATACTAAAAGGTTAATAAGGATAATCAGTGCATACCTTTGAAATTCCTGGTAGCCGAAGAAATTCCTTGTAGGTGATGAATCCTGGCTATGAATCTGGACAGAATTAGACCCAAGTGCCCTAGATAATATATGACTGACTAAAGGGTTTCTAAGGCCAAGTTTACACCTGCAGACCAATAAGATATGTGGAAAATAAAGGTCGGTCGGTGGTGTCCCTCGATAAAATATCGGTATCAATTATCGGTGAAACTCCTAGTTTTTCAAGCGTTTGTAAACACCTGAACAACTACTGATTATTGGATAAAATACGACTGATTATTGGATATGTGTGCATCGATTTCCATCATATGTACAGAAGGAGAAAGTCTGAATACTAACCCTGCCTAAACTGCAGCTGAATGTATATATTTCCCATTACACAATGCAAGGGCTTCGCAAAGAAAGGGTTATGATAAAAATAGTTTTCAGTGATGTACACACCCTGTTTCACTCAATAATAGAGGTGCTTGCGGATGAAGGTCCTTCACTAACGATTTCAAAGCGTTTTGAAATCATCAGGGTCCTCAAAAGTCGGTTGATGGTGCCATGTTATGCAATCTTGGGTGCGAAATCGTGTGATCACAAAAGAGTGACCAGTTGGGTGACCAAACCAGTGATCATGACCAAAAAGTGTTCCTTAGACCTGGGAACTGTTTCAGTAGTTTCGTGACATGTCTAGATGGCGTCTGTGACACCATACAGACAGATCACAAGACTGCAATCGATGACACGCAGAATTTCACTGACTTCCCGTAGGAATTAAGCAATGACACTTTATCACGGGTAGGGGATACACATAACCTACATTTGTTCCAAATATGAAGAAGATTGGCCACTCCGACCCTCTGATATTTGCTAGTCTTTTTCCGCTGTTGCTTGCACTGTTGGTGCCCCTGTTGATGTCTGTCTAGGCCTAATGTCACGAGCCTAGTGAAACAGGTCCCAGGTCACTGTTCAGCTGTTATTATCACTGTTGGTTCAAGGCCCATTCAAAAACAAAAGCATGTCTCACATGTATATGACTCAACAGAAAATTGTGAAATTTGGGAATTAGATAAAACAGAAATAGATAATTCATCGCAGTAAATATTGTTTCATTTGATACAGTGGAAGTGTATAAAATGAAATATGCCACCATTTGGGCTAAATGGTCACAACTCTGGAACCCAAAACAGTGACCATAACAGTTTACCCCGCTAAATCGTCGCACATGTTATGGCGACTTATCTCTGGAACCCAAAGGTCTCCAAACGGTCACTAATTGGTCACTATAGGAAATGGTCACGACTAAAAAACAGGCCCCAGGTCTGTTTTTCTTTTATTCATACTTACCGAAATTTTGTTGGAAACATGTAATAATCGGTCGGCGGGGCCAGATTCTAGAATTGGTAGGTGTAAACTGGGCCTAAGTGAAATAAGTACAGGTTTACACGATGGGTGTCAGAATGAGTAGTGAACTCTCACCGCTCCCCAGGGCTGGGGTAAATTAACTTAGTATGATCACCAAGCAGCACAAGACGATGATGCACATGAAATACATTGTTATTCTATGAAGCCTCTCCGCACCTGGACTTTATTGTGTATTCCTATATACTTATGAAAGAAACAACCTATGATTACCTAATGCTGCTAGGGGTGAAATAACTTTTGTTTACTTCCCAGGTTGACGTTACTTCCCAGGTTGACGTTTACTGCCCAGGTTCACGTTTACTGCCTAGGTTGACGTTAACTACCCAGGTTGACATTCAGAGACGTTCGGTTTTTATCGATATTAGCCTACAATTGAAGGAATATAGGAATAGGGAAACCATGTACCGGTGGAAAAAAGTCAAAGTTATTCCCACCGGAACATAGTTTCCCTCTATAACATAATCGTCATATGACCGTGTATGATTGTCCTACCTACTGCTAACTAGTAATACAATGGTCATTTCATAGTTAATTGGCTAAGGAAAGTTACATATGACTTATTCTGTAACAGGTTTCGTGTACATTCTGTATGTGTAATATATTTGCCTTCTGGCTTCTTAAGAAAGTATTGAATCAGCTACCAAAGATATCTATCAGATCGTATTATTTTAAAGGAAAATATGTTTTAAACTGAGGATAGAAGGAGACTGGTTCCAGTAAAAGAAAGTCAAAGTTACGAGGTAGAGATCAGAAGTATAACTTCTCGAGGCCATGGCCGTATTCTTATGTACCTTTAAATATCGATGAAAATGGCGATCAAACTCGAAGCTATATTCAATATTTTCGAGTAACTTCACCTTGTATGTTTTCTGCCCATTCACGATACTCTGATACTCAAACGTTAATACATGTTGATATTGATGTCGCTATGTGACATAGTCACGGCGACATCAATATCAATATCTCAACTTTATTAATCTCTAATCAGATGTTCTGTCTGTCTCCTCTATACCATAGAGCTGTACTGAGACTTAATTGGTCTTAAACTCAACAAAGTATGTGCAGCCTACGGCGCACATCGGCAGTCATGTTACAGTTTTATTTCCATACATAAGCTACTATGCCTTCTAAATTGATTTGCACTATTATGCAAACTAGTTGAAGTATCACGGTCATTAGTATTTAATGTTGCATCTCCACCTACCAATTACGACTACCGATTGTGGCATTTAGCATCGCCGGCCAATAATGTTCCACTTCTGGTGCGACAATAGTCAGGTGGAAACAAAAAAAGGTCGATAATCTTTTTCTCAACATTACCTATATCTAGAACCACAAACTGATATTTTGTACCACCAATGAAATGTTTCTTTATTGAGTGTATTGATGGCGAAACTAACTTGACTGTCAGATATCCGTCGGCGACCTCAGTTTCCATCAGAAAATAGAATTTTTGCTGACCACCACCGATTATGCGGACCAATAATTTCTCAAATAGAACCACCGACCGACATTTGAACAGGTTGCATATAATCGGTGGCGTTTTTGTCGGCAGGTGGAAACTCCAGATAAATAGACGTTCACCTGCGTTTGACGTGTTTTTAGTTCGAGTGGGCGTGTCCGTTTTTGCCCTGTGTTGTCCAATCAGATCGTAGCTTTTGGTCACGTGTCAACCTAGGTAAGAAAACATAAGTAACTACACCCCCAGCAGCATTATGTAAATATTGAGTGCTCGCCCATAGGTATATATAATAATACGAATCACAAAAGGGCCCCCTACTGTAGAACAGAGTCATGATTGTGTGACATATCTGCCGGTTTTATATGTGATCATGGTCGTTCACCTTGATCTATCCACTACCACGTCTCTGGTTTCTAAATTTGACGTTTAACTGTCATTTTTATAACCCTTTTACCTTTCCGTTCTGCCTGCTCCCTTATACAAAGCCAACCCAACAAACGCGTTGGCTATTCCAAGTGACCATTCACAGGTAAAAACCTTCACCGTATTCCCCGCTCCTGCCTCACTTAATGCTTCTCTGTGCGCACAGCGGAGCCAGGTGATCCCGCCACACCGGTTGCCATGGTTACATGATCTAATGACCGTTGCCATGGCAGGAGGCATCCGTTAGCGGTGCCCATGGTGGTTTATGTACGGCTGTCCGTTATCTTTCAGACCATGGCCAACATTAGGATAGGAAAAGCTATTTTTGTTATCTGGTCAAAAGTAAGGAAATCTCAGTTTATGATAGGTAAAGATCTACCTTAAAAAATAGTATTTATATGGATGCTTGCATGTTGTTCCAGGCTGTAAATGTAGGAATTACATGTACAAATTAATACCCAAGGAGTATGTATAAAGAATTTACTCAGATTGAAAAATAAAGTACAATCATAATCATGGTGCTACCACAGAGAGGCGAAAGCATATTACAGAGTAGTACTTAATAATAGCAATTCTGTGTGCATATAGTCGCATAACAACCAATCATAGACTATACAATTATGGTGCACCTTGAGAAGTTGGTTTGGTACACAAACATTGACAAAGGAGATTGTTGAAACTCCATCAAAGTTTTAAATTGATATTTGAATCCATTTAAAGATTTTGAATATAGGACGAATTCAGGTGTTAATAGCAAATAGGGTTCGTTCTTACATTATACACCATTTCTTGGGAATTTCGATCTCTCAGTGTGTAGATTGAAATATGGTATATAGAATTTAACACCTGTATGGGAGAATAGCAACTTTACAGATAAGGTTAATACAATGCTTTGAGGTTGACCGAAATGACAACTTCCAGCAAGTGTTCCCTTGTATTCCTTTTCCAAGGCATTATTTGTTCTCTTAGACTTTCACATATCATACCTTGAGGCACCTTTCTGTACGGTTTCCTATTTTTTACTTCCAGAAACCTGGGCAAGTCTGGGCTCCGCGTTTCCAATATGGGGCTTGGTGAGTATATCTGATAGATTTATCTGTTTCTGTGATATTCCCTGGCGTATACATCTCATGATACAGAGTCGGGAACCTGGATTAGGATTAAAACAATGATATGATACGATTAATAGCTGTGCCAGTACATATGTTGCTCTTTTGAAGACCATACAAGGAAGAACAACTGCAAGTAATAATTACATCTTCTTGAATAAGAAAAACAAGATACAGGGTATTTATGGGATATTAGAGCATGAAATACATTTAAAGGAGCTTGAGCCCCAACGCCGAATTGTACAGCAGTCTGTGACTTCGCGGACCTGGATGGCCTGTTTATATAGGTCCGTGGTAGCCTTTAGTCTCTAGCTTTTATAGTCTTTATGTGTAATCATACTCAGGAATTTGATATTTGAGAAACCTGGTAAAGTGGACACTTAGAGAGGACAAGGCTCACTACAGCAGACAATTGGTCTATAGGCCCTCTTCCATTGGCCAACAAAAAACGGTGTATATTTTCATCGTTCTCCTAATAACCTATTTACATTTTGCCTCAGCAGTGGTAAAGGTCCGTCAGTGGTTCCTGACTGTATATCGGTGATGGCCAATGGAAATAGGCTATTAGGAAAACACAAAAAATCTACACCGTGTTCGTCGGCCAATGGAAACGGGCCTTTAGTCCCTGGTCTTGAGATTCTTTGCTCCTGAAACAGCAGTCTCCCCCGAGTCCTCTGTGCCGTACTTGGTTTTATGATAACAGACTACTCTAATCAGACTAAGGTATTGGCTTCACGGTACTAGTCTATCGTAATTTACGTCGAGGAGTCACAGATTGGCACTATCGACCTCTGACCAGACCAGTCTACCCTTGTTACAACAGAATCACTGCCATGTGATGTTTATAGATGAGATGATTAAAGCAGTGACCTCCCATCCCGGAGTCTCGTACCAATAGCAGTGTACCTGAATATAATGTTATACACGCTATGCATATCTCAGAACATAGAAACAATACGCATATCAATATAATGTGCGTTGATATAGGTCCTATAAACGACGTCATAGTCCGTTATATCACAACAGACCTTATTACCCCAATGAACATGATCCGCAGGTTCTGAGCAAAGGAGATTTTTTTTTTAATTCAAATAGAATGAAGCGTACAATCGCCTAATATTTTGGTAATTGGTGAATATAGCACCTCTCAAAGTTTATTCTATTGGCACTATTTATTTCTTCATTGCAGTGGGTTTTTTTCGGGGGGAAAACAAAGAAAGAACGAAAACAGTTTGCAAATCTATCCGCTCATCAATTTGGTGTACACTTCTCCGAATTCAAAGTGTAATGGTGGCCTGTTTATAATTAACAGTTAAATGCTAGTGACGCAAATTGTATGATGCATCCTAAAAATGTAGAGCGTAAATATATCTATTTAACTAATAAAGGGTATAGGCTATGTTCACCTGTCTAGGGAAGCCAATTTAAGTACATGTATTGTTTTTTAACGCAATTCTATCTATATACCTTCTTATATTCTCCTTTTTAAGACAGTACTTAACAACAGGCTTCTTCTTTTCTATCCTAATTGGATATGCTTGCTCTGTTGGAAATATATCTTTACTTTTAGCGTTGATGGATGATATGTCATCTTTCTGCCACGTTTAGGCCTGGCGTCCACCTACTACGATAGAAATTTAGACCTACCGATATGGCACCGATACAAAAAGCAAATATCGGAGACATATCTGGAAGGTGCAAAACGTAGACATATGTCTAGACCTGCCAATCCACCACTCATTTAAGGGTTTTTTTTATCGGTGTCTTATCGCAGAAACGTGGTTAACTACCCCGATATTAGGTGGCCTTCCGACGCGAATTTGATTTTGTATCGGGAGGTGCATCGTAGACCATATCGGTGTCATATCGTAGTAGGTGGACGCCGGGCCATAGAGGGGGTGTCCACCAAGCTCCCGACGCGAACCGACGCGCACCGATATTGCCCTCCCGATACAAAATCCATATCTTAGAGCTTATCGGGGCAGTTGGTCAGGTTTCTACGATAACGGTACCGACGCGACCCGACGCGCTACGACGCGAACCGACGCGAGCCGATAAAAAAAACCATATTGTAGAGGGTCTACGACAATCGAACATGTATCGATTGTCGTAGCCCGTCGGGCCGCGTCGGTGCGCGTTAGTATGTATAGATGACACTTTAAACGGGAAATAATATGAAATAATCGATGAAAAATTATGAAATTTTCAGGATACTTTGACTGGGAATTGATTTTTTCATTAAATATTATTAGGCAATATTATATATACTATTGTTTTGTATTTACAGGTATAATATCAACCATAAATATGCATTATATCTGGAATTATAAAGGAAATATTGTTAATCACTCTGGTTGCGTCGTGAGCTATATCGGGGTGTATCGGGACCACGGTACCTTACTCATGCACCCTCCCAACCACGTTACGACGCGCCTCGACGCGAGCCGACGTGAGCCGACGCGAGCCGACGCGCTACGATATGGTAATTTTGTATCGGCTCGCGTCGGCTCGCGTCGGCGTTGGTGGGTGCGGGGTCTTACTGTCAGAGTTGATCTCCTGACCAGTGATCCCTGTAGCCTCTATGGGGTCAATTACCACTCGCGCACAATGCTCGGCATTATACTGCCCACATCACCCTCTTCAAGTATTATCGTTGAACACGTTAATGCCATTTTCCACTGGCCGACTATTCACTACCGATCTGCAGTCGGGAACCACCCACACCAGATCGGTGAATGGAAGCAGGCTTGTAGAGAAGTGCTCACTAATTAATTGTGCATAGATTATGCACTAAAGCCTCCACCAGCTGACTTGGTCAGCGGCCGACAGAATCAAAGGAGTTCGAAATTGTTGGTGATGGTCGTTGTGTTTGGAGTTCTCTTAGTCCAGTCCTGTTAAATGCGGCAGAAACAAGGTATACCCAGTACCCTCAACGAGTTTTAGATACCGATGTGCAGGTGTTGGCCACCACCAACCGACTTAAAGGAGAACTCAATTAATCTGTGCCGTTTTCGTTGGTCAGTGAAAAATGGCTTCTACCTAACTTGTTGTTAATGTGAGTTGTGTGTAACGGATCAGTAGAAACACACAACTCTAGAGGAGCCTCCCCACTACTTCTTTTCAAATAAAGGTGGTGTTGGATCGTGTTTCTGTAAAGCAGTATGGATAATTTAAATGTATACTGGAGCATTCACTCATGTGAATGAAAACAGACAGAAAATCATTTCAAGTACATTTGAGCGTTTTTCATATTACCTCCAAGTTCTTGTGTAGATGTTGCAGCTATTTCTGTCTGTAAATACTTAACCCTTCACACATCATTCACCATGTACCCATGCTATAGCAGGTACCAGAACCAAAGTTGCCTTTGTAAGGCCCGCTTTTGTAGTCAATGTTATTAAATCAAATTTAAAATTTAAAAATTCCTGTAAATCTGTTTTTCTTATCAGAACTTTCCGATATATTATTGACCTACTGGCAACACTTAGCCTAATATGTCATATGTAATTTTCATTATTCTTCGATAATTTTTTAAAAAGTTACAAAGGAACAAATGCAGTATTGTTCATCCATTCCATACGGGAATGCCATATGGCATTGTCCTGTCACGGCTAGGGGAATGCCATATGGCATTGTCCTGCCATGGCCAGGGGAATGCCATATGGCATTGCCCTGCCAGAAAGGGTTAACAGATGTCGGTTGGTGTAGAAATCGTCATCTCTCAGTGAAATGCCAAATATCAGACTGGATGCATCTTGCATCTACTACCACCAATTCTCCGAGCGTCAATTATGCAAGGACCAAGGAAGATGCCGCCTTGTAGGGCAGCCCCTTTCTAACCTTTGCCCTACCTGATGGCTTAGGGTTTTCTGGACCCTACAAGGTGTTTTAAGTAGTTTCTATGCAGAAAGTTCCACAACGTTTTTTGTGCTTTTTTTAATTATGTTTATTGAATCCCTCGCAGTGCGCGAGTTATTCCGATATAAGCAAAGTCGTCTAGTTACAGTCTGGATTTCTATTCTTATCATTTTGTTTGAGCTTATTCTAAAGCAAGGATTTGTAAGTTTTATTCAGATAAAACCGATTCATAGTAGTATTCTACAGATTCATGTGGAGTTTCCATCCTTGCTATCATAATTTGGTAGGACCGATTCCATTGCGTTCCAGAGGCTTTTAATCTTATTTCTGTGCACATCAGAATGTGTACATAATATTCTCCTTTTTCACATGTATCTATTTCTCTGTGGGGTTTAAACCTTTTTGAAAATATATGATCATGTAACCGTTGTTGATTGCCCATTTTATTCTACATGTGTGACGTGTATGAGGGCGTGCCCCTGTATATTAGCGATGTGAAAACCTATACCGATTTCAGCAAATGAACTTGCATGTGACCTCGAAAATGTTAATCATTTTGGAACGCTCTCCCCTCTCGGTGGAAATGCCACCAACATCAGGGTTATTGAGTTATGGCAGGGAGCAGCCGACATTCGGCTCCCAGTGGGTTTCCCGCCATTAGGCGCGGTGCAGAGTCCATATAAAAGTGCCAACATCACGACCAAAATGGCCGTCCAAAATGGCTGCTAACGGGACTTCCTTGGTGAGAAAAAGCGTATATAACGGTATGTATAACGGTGTCTATGGAAGCGTAGCCAACTATGTCCATCAAGAGGTTTAAATAATTAACTATCCCAGAGCAGGACTAGGAGAAATATTCCAGGAAGTTTTCAGTAATTATTTGAAATATTTCTAGGAATCAATCGTGATAAACTTTCTTACAACGACCATCGAAATAAAGATGTAGAAGCATGGCACTAGAGCTAATGAATATTAAGTGCCTAGCTTGGTATCAAGGAAGCACTGGAATTCATAATGGTTTTTTTCCCTTTCAGGCACTTGGGTAACATTTGGCGCACAAATTACAGACGAGGTACGTTGTCAATATATTCAAGGTCAATGCTGTTATGGATTATTTCTTAAATTCAAAAAAAATATAGGAGAGTTCAAAGTACTTTAGAAATTATGTATATCTAGATGCTCTGCAATCACAGCAGTTATAATGCCCATAGAGCTTCTCTGTCCTAAGATAGCATGGAAAGGTAATGGCAATCAATTTCATAGCAGTCATAAAGCATTCTATTATGCCCTATGCAGTACGCTTCTTCAAGTTATTATCGGTTATAGCTAAAACAACTTCTGATGATAGTTTTCATTCCATTTTCTAAATTGTAATTATAGCGGATGGATCTCTCTCTAGTATGCCCTCCAAATGAGTATTCTTGGATGTAGATGTATTTCCCTAGCGCAGCGAATGTCATATTTATGGATGTATCAAGACGGCAATGTGTATGTTGAACTATTATCATTGTCAATTTCAGGTGGCTGAAGAAATAGTAACGCTTGCTTACGAGAGCGGCATCAACGTTTTCGATACGGCAGAAGTCTACGCAGCCGGAAAGTGAGTAATTCTTTCTCTAATATAAGAGAATTCAAAGAACTCATATCACTTATAGGACTAGGGTGAATGGCACAGGGAACAATTAAGGGGTATAAAATGGAGGGTTGATGCTCCAAAATAGCTGATGAACAAGAAGCAATAGTTGAATATAAGGTCGTATTTTAACACTTTTATTTAACAACTTAACATGTTTTTCGAGTTCAGCCGATATTCCACCCGATTCCGCTGGTCTTACAATTGAAAACGGAATTGCAAGTCTTAAGTGATCTTTACTTCTGTTAGAGACTTAATAATGATGTAGAACACCCACAAACTCCCAATAATGAGGAACCAAAAGACATAGAAACAGTTTGGTACGTCCACCTCGAGCTTCTGTATTAGTGTACTGAATCTGCGACGTTTCGGACGTTGGTCCCTCACCAGGGCCACATATACAACAAGTGGTCTGTTAGAGAAGTAATTTGAGATGATGAGGAACATCATGTATACGATGCTCATTATAAAAATAATCGCATTATTGCAGCCTTTTCTTAAATGCCCGGCCTATTAGTTGAAATTTACTAATAATCAGAAGCACTGCATGAACGGACGAAAAAAGCCATCTGTGCAAAAATCCGACGGTGGCTCTGCTTGAGATATCATCGGTGGCATAATCGGTGGGGGTCATGTTTTTCAATGAAAAGTATGGTACTCGCCGACCGATTATTGACACTCAAATTCATTCAGCCACCGATCAATTAAACATGCAGACATTTTGTCGTTCGTACAAAAAAAATCGGGAAGGGGTGTTATTTTGTGTAATGTTGAAGACAAGAATCGTTGACCCTCTTTGACCGTCCGTGTCGGACGATGACGCATGATCTGCTGAGATTGCGTGTATATATCGTAGTTTGGCTCTTGTCCGCTGTGTGACGGTTCTGACTTGTCACACTCATTTCACACGGAATCGTGACAGGGGTGATATGAAACGATGGATGGAACGATGCACTACAAACCCAACACTGTGCGTATTACCTAATCAGGTAAGCTCTGGGTATGACTGTCATTGTTCCACATCGTTAACGCCAGGTGCTGTATGCTATTAAATTGATAAGGCCAGCCGAGAAAACAATACAGTGTTATCAAGTCCATGCCCCCTTCCCTGGATGAAAAAAGCCTTTTAAGTTCCATTATCAACGATTTCTCTGTTCTTTCAGAGCCGAAATCGTCTTAGGAAAAATCCTCAAGAAGAAACAATGGAGGTTTGTATATATACATTCATTTTTTCATTTAAAGAATCTGCAACAAATAAAGCCAATCAACAAAACCAAGTTTGGGAAGTTGTTGACTTGTACTTGCCTATCCTACTGTGAATTTAAAGAAAATGTCAAGATTTGCTGTCGAAATGGATGATATCGTATTTCTCACAACCAATATTAACATTACATTGGCAATTTCTACTTGGTTGGTTGCATTACCAGAGGTCATACCAACATAATAATGATTGTCTATCTTTTCGTAAATGCAAATCTGTCAATTTTCAGGAGATCCAGTTACATTGTGTCAACAAAACTATATTGGGGAGGAAAGTAAGTACAGGTTTTGTTTTCTCTTTTTTTTAAAGAGAAGGGTTTATTGAATTCCATTCCCTGATTTCTATACAATCGTATCCATTCACATTTGCCATACTGGCATAGGTTTTTTCCTTCTGACAAAACTCATACATTTATAATCCTGTGGTCTTATGACACGCTCCATTTTTTGTTGTTGTTGTTGTGTTTTTTTGCTTTCACTTTTAATCAAAAGGAACAGTGCGTGACTTTCCCTCTTGAAGTCTCCTCTGCAGCTCATAGTAACAAAGACGTGTTTCTTTTAAATAACACGAAACATCAAGATGCAATACAATATGTTTTATCATTTTGGAACGTTTAAAGTCGTGAAAGAGGTAACTGTTTCCAAGATATATGTTTTGCTTATGACCAGAAAACTAAAAGAAACTAACGGTTGTTAACTAGGCTATAATACAGTATGGCCCAGTCCACAGTTTTCCTATTATTACTATGTTTAATTTGTAATTAATTAACATTATGCTATTATTGTATACCATCTAAGTCAAGGAACGTATGCGCATATATATGTTCATGAAGTAAATGAAACCTCAGGGCTAAGTCTTGTAGTGACAGACAAACATAGCAGGAGCTGGCATGTTGGAATGACTCTTGTCTAGCTCTCGGTGTGTATATTTGGCACACAAGTCGCGTCAATTTGCCTATGAATAATCTATATTTGCAAATGTATCGACATGGTTGAATTAACCCCAATGCATATTGGATAGCAAACATTACTAGTGACATACTATTCATTTCGTCTGAGAAAACGTCTACTTGTTCTTGTCTGGGGTACCTGACTATTTGATGTGTTTTATTTTGATCTAAGGCTGATTATTTATATACATATATTTTATTTATTGAACCATGTACATATATATTTACACATGCACATATTATATATACGTGAGTGCATGCCTGTTCCCATTAGGGGAATAATATTCATAATGGCTATATTCCCCAAAAGGTAATAGAAAACATGTAGACCTTCAGTGGAATTCAACAACAGTGGAATTTAACCTTGAATCTGTTATTTCTTTATCAAGAGCGGAAACCGAAAAAGGCCTTTCCCGAAAACACATTATTGAAGGTAAGAATTCTGCTGGAACATAATATTCAATTTTAACCTAACCCTCTGAGCAATGAACAATGTATGGGGCACGATGCGAAGAATATAATTGCAAAACTAATCTATTGAGGATATTGAAGAGAAGCAAATCACAGTTTCTGTATAAGCGATAGTATAGAGTGTTATCATATCGATTATTACACCCAATACACAGAGTTCTGAAAAATGACAGATGGTACAAGCTACATTGCTGAAAGATTGACCCATTTATGACCAGAGCTTGTTGACTTTGCTCAGCTTTCATGCTGTGTCTACGCATCCTTGACTTATCCAGAATATTCTATTCCGTCACATATGTCTATATCGTTAAACCGTGCATGATGTACTCATTTGGATCTAACGTTGTTACAATGAGAGACAAAATATAGGATTCCTGGAAGCACTCATGATAGGCAGATACTGATCTTATTTCTTAATACCAGAATATGAACTCCGTACATCATTTTTCTCAAATGTTCAATCACAGACCTAGCTTATATGTGTCCTCTCATTTGGCAGGCATGCGGGGTTCATTAGAACGCCTTCAATTGGAGTACGTCGATGTGGTATTTGCAAATAAACCTGATCCTCACACGCCTATGGAAGGTAGGTGAACCCATTCATCACTTATACCTTATAGATTAAGGTAGGAGAGAGGTGTAGAGGTGGTAAGGTGTGTGGCATGTCTCATATCAGCACTCATCATGGTCGAGGCTCATGAGTATTTTTATCATTATTATTGATCAACTATGTTCGATATTTCAACAGCGCTCTACTACACAATGGCAACGGTGGATTACATATTCATTCAGCCATGATAGTTTCAATAATTGATTTTCTGGTGGTTATAGTTATTGGGATTTTACTTCAGTTCATATACCGACATGGTGATCGTAATATAACGATATAGTTTGCAGATCGTTACACCTCTGGTTATTGATGTACTTATTTGCCATTATGAGTGTCGAATTTAGACCTTTGTCTTTCAGCTTTCTATAAATTGGGCTTATCTTTATCAATATTTCTTGACGGAAACACTTTTTTCCACCGAGTATGCAAGCGATTTGTGAATTTCTGTAGAGCGAATCCCATAATGATATTCCTACTCCGCTGTAAGATATCAGGTTCTATTCCCGGTTAGGGCAAATCTACATTTCTATTAGGTCTCTACAGAACGAGTTAACATATTTGATATAGTTTTGACATGGGTTTTCATGAGCTAATTCTCTGTGTCATTTAGTAATATCAAGTAGTACACAAGGGATTGAAACAGAGTAACATCGACAATTGAAATGATATTCCTTATCAAATCAATGACCTATTCCATGTTAGGAAGTTTGTAACATATATTATGATACCGGAAGCAGTCGTTACTAACCATTCAATGAATAACGGGATTTAGCTTATCTAAAAGATAAATATATGACGTATGTTGTTCAGGTGGTGATTGATTCTTATTAGGAATTGACAACGCCTTATCTCTGCTACCCTTTACAGAAATCGTCCGGGCATTTACTCATGTCATTAACCAAGGCTGGAGCATGTATTGGGGAACTTCTCGGTGGTCACCGATGGAGATTATGGTAGGTATCTCAAATAAAAATCACATCTCAACTCACTCGCACTATGCATGTCTCAAATGGGGACATCTTAGCTGGCATTTATCCAACCTCAAAGTAATTTAAAGAACACTAAAACAGGTGATCGGGCAGGGTAACGAAGACCAGGTTTAGTCCACAATCTGTAATTTGTATCTACCAAATACCAACTATTTTGAATCAAGATTCAACTCTTTTTTTTTATCTAATCATTTTGTTGCTTACATCCACTGCCCTTACTGCTGAACAAAGCAGTTTCTGCCTATTGCCTCCAAAGTGAAATACGCACACTGGGTTCTACTTTGAGGTCTATATGTGAGACACATTCCTACAACTGTTATTTCAAATGGAGAGTTTATCAAACTTGTTGTGTTTGTGTTGTTGTTTTTTTCGGGTTTTTTTTATTTAGCAAAAGTATCTCTCGGTCTTAGCCGAGTTTTTCAGATACAGTACCAAATACCAACTATTTTGAATCAAGATTCAACTCCTTTTTTTATCTAATCATTTTATTGCTTGTGTCACTAGGAGGCGTACTCGGTAGCACGTCAGTTCAATCTGATCCCGCCCATTGCTGAACAAGCTGAGTACCATCTGTTCCAGCGAGACAAAGTCGAGCTGCAAATGCCCGAGCTTTACCACAAAATAGGTGAGTTCAATATTCTCAGTCACTTTGATTGCTCAGTGAAATATTATCATATTTTGATAATTGCAGCCACGTTGTTCGTAATTTGATTCCACACATGTATGCCAAACAGGCGGGCTACTTTATGTACAGCTGCAAAGTAAAACCTACACTGATGACGTAAATGGCATTTTTACTCTCACTGAACCAGTATCTCTAGTTGAACTCTATTAACTACATTGTAAAATTACATCAATATAGTTTTTCCCGTTGTGTATACGTAATAACTATTCCATTTGGTATGTATAGGCTACATCTGCTTTGAATCGTCATTGTCATCTTAGCCTTACTTTCTTTTATAAAATACCCCTTCTTTTTGGGGGGAAAGAATTTGCTATGGGAAAATACATTTATTAAAAATGCATTACTTATAAATCCTCACTTTTTCAGATGTATCTATCCATTGCACCTGTTATTGCTCTAGATAATAATTTTTCTGATAATTACATAAAGGAAATTGCTTATACAAACAAGTGGAACCCACTGTCTTGAGTGGGTGTTTGCGAATTGCACGGATGAACTCACTCCTGCTCACACTCTCTCGATCCGCGCCCTAGGTCTTGGCACCATGACCTGGGCACCCTTGGCTCACGGGTTTCTTACCGGGAAATATGACGATGGCGTTCCCATGTACACTCGTGCCGCTCGCAAGGTCAGTCTCCAACCCACAAGGTCAGAGAGAGGTCAAAAGGTCGTAGAGAAGAACCAACCAGTCTTGCTTTGTCTTGCCTGATCACCATGGAGAATGGCGACAGCATCGTCTCTTCTTTTCTCATTGTTCTCATTTTGTATTCTCTCATGAATTTTAAAACAATAAGCTGATCTATATTTTGAATCAATAGTCCAAATCCCCTATAACCGTGAAAACTCATCAGTCTGAACTTGAAATTTGTACAGGACCCAGGATTAGGCTTATTCCATTCCCCAAATTACCCCGGGGGAGTCTGGAAATGGAGACCAATTCCTTCAACTCGATTCCTTTGCAAATGAAGGTAGTTTCATGTGTAAGTGAAGGTGACTTCCTTTGCAAATGAATACAGTCCCTTTTACGAATAACACTAGTGATAAATCCGCGCTTGAGGCACCTCGATTACCAAACTGTGTCCATTAAATGTCGTCTGCTACTTCATCCTAATTTCCATATTCAAATGCTCATTTCCATGCTCATTCTACTCTCTGAATGAATACCTTCATATATATAGCACTATTGTTTTGCTGGATTTCAGACCGTTGTGACTGTTTTCCTCTCTGTATCTGTATTTGCCAAATGACCACTTGTGATTATAACTAATTCTCAATGGACTATCGAATTTTCTTTTCGAAAAGGTTAGCGAATTTGAAAATTGTAGAAAACTAATTTGGTTTAGCTTTGTTCTGAGAATAATACCTGCGAATAATCACAACTGGTTGACCTTAGAGCACGGAGACCTTTGCTTGGGCACGCTCTTGTCATCGTCAAAACTTGCTCTCCTCTCTACTGACAGTGTATCGGTGACTGTACTTCTGTGAGGCCTGAGCTACCATGGGTTACCATCGTTACCATTGTTACCATCATCCCAATGCCTTACCCCTTCAGCATCTGGAGGAATATCCCCAAAACAGATTTCGAAAGATTTCAAAAATGGTGCTGGGTGCGGGAGTGAGATGTAAACAACCTTTTCTTTGTTCAACCTGATGTACAGTTATTTGATAATGGGTTGTTTTCTATGTCTGTTTCCATGGTAACCGTGGGTTGCTTCGGCCATGTTGTTTTGTGTAGGTATTGGTGCAATGACTTGGTCACCATTAGCATGTGGTATTTTGACTGGGAAGTATGATGACGGTATCCCGACTCTCTCCAGAGCGGCACTCAAGGTAAGTCAAAATACGTCCTGCGACATCAATCCAGTCCACAAACCGATACCTAGAATATATCACACTGTGTGAGACTATTTGTAAACTCTTCGATTTAGCAACACCAGAAATACGTCTAATAAGAGGGAGATGATCTAGCTTTTCCATAAAAAGTAGACGAAATGATATAAGAATTTAGTGGCAGCTAGGGGAACTTGCGTCAACATCTATACAAAATTCTCCACATGATAAGAGCCGAATAGGATCATCAAGAAACTACGCTGTATGCAAGGGCATCTGTAGTCAATGTAGAAACCTTTGCTGTGATTCTGATTTATAATTTCTATTTCTATTAGTACTTTTTTCAAACAGCTCAATATAAAAAAATACAAGTGGTCGAGGACAGTCTGCTGAGTCAGTTTGCTGATTGACCTTTGTCACAATAGTAACCGTATCTTCAGATTGATATATGCAGGTCGTAACAATTAGTGCAAGGTGGCAGATTGTATCATTTCTTCAATTTGTAATGCTTTTGGAGAACCACTATTCCCCCATATTCCTTTGCTAATATCTCATTTTGTAGAATGACTCAGAAAATCGTCCTTCGTCCAACAGTGGCATAATCAATTCATAGGCATAAAGACGCATGAACTAGGAGTAAGCCTAAATGAATATGAACCCAATTGTCACGTTCTATTCTGAACATTGTTTACTATTGCCTTAATTCATTGTGTAATAAAACACATGAAAACCTCCTACCGTCCACATAGGGAAAATGAGCGTGTATCATGTTCAGGCATCATGTTGTAAGTAGAATTCCGACGATACGATTTGAACATTTCAATCATCTATGTCTCACTAAATACTCTGAGAAAACTAGGCGAAAAACAGCTCGAGGCACCTCCGCCACTGGAGTTTTTGTCACCGAAAAGATAACTGGGTGTTTGGGTATTTCAAAATGAATAGTGAATTATATACAAATAGTTGACTGATTATACCAGACTCAAACAATAGGGACTGTCCATCGGAGTGATCTATACGAATAGGCCATGATCATCTACTCTACAGATAGTCAATAGGACCGAAATAAGACAGGTTGAAGAAAACCCTTCTACAAAAGGTTTAAGTTAGTTATGCTTGCAAATAAATCATTATGATATGGTAAAGTCACAAAAATTGGAATGCATAGATTGTAACATCCAGTAATCTTTGTGCTCACTTCCGGTGGCTGCGTCTCCAGGCGAGTCAGGTCAGTACAAGGTCAAGGTCACAGTCACCTGCTGGCAAACAAACATCAGTTTTGCTTTCTGTTTTTTCCCACCAGTTGCTTTTGGCTTGTGGGTCCTGGCCAGCCGATTATGACGTCACTAATACTTGTGTACACATGAACAGAATCTGCTCATTGTGACGTCACTGATCCATGTGTAGACACAACAAGGAGAGTGCACATTGTTGCGTTACCCATTAACATGAATATATGAACTCAGCTCCAGTACCAAGCCATCATACAGTCCTATCTATTCGTTGAACGCTCGATATGCCACTATGTCTGCCTGTAGTTCACTGCTATGGTGACGTCATAATTGGTTAACTGAGAGTTTTTACTAAATCTCATGGAATTACGTATTAACGGCTGCATGGGCTGATTATCTATATCTACATCTGCATGACCTTTCCTCTGTGTTTCTACTGTTAAGCTGTTAAATTAAGTTGAGCTAGGGCCGGGTACTACCATACGTTTGCACCACTGCTATGTTCATACTCAGAAGATCATAAGCAACTGTACATTTGTATTTGTATTTTGGTATTGTAACCATGGCGCCATTAACTACACCGGGGTATATTCTCAGGGGTGTTGCACTGTCACAGTAACTTCCCTTTCCTGAATAATGAAATCGTATCATGTTTAGTGTAATGTTTGAGAGCCTCATCAATACAATATGTCATGATAATCCAATGTCCAAAGTCTATGTTCTGATATCTGAAGGTCACATTGCCAATATACAGCATTCTTCCACAGAATGACGCCAGCAAGATGACTTTCAATATATGGTCAAAAACCTGAAAGATATACTTTATATAGCACTTGCAAAATTCCTCAGTATGCCTTGAGAACAAATACAATATACCCTATGCACATACTAAACCATGTTATAGTAACACAAATAGGATAACGTGTGAGAGAGACTGAAATTTCACTTTGATATTTGAAACTATTACCATAAAGCCATGCCTCTACCACATGATAGATGAAGAGTGTGGTTTTGTCCCTCCTCTTGTAAGTCACCATACAATATGTCCAGGTATTGCAGATGGAAACCCATATGCTATCCAAAGATAAAACCTGAAAAAAACAGGACCACAATACTATATATGTTACATCATAGTATCATATCCGTAATATTCATGATACATCATATCCTCAACAAACACCATTAGTAAACATCAAGGAAATATACTATATTTGTTCAGATGCTTCGGATTTTCACAGCGACCTGGACTAAGCTATTGCAAGTTACATTAAATGATACTGATAAACTGAAGATTCCTTGTTGACAATAAATCTCATCTAATTGCTGAACAGTGCAATGCCTCTCGTCCCCTACATCTTCCATAGATTTTGAAATTGGTTTGTTTCAGCATGTAAATAAAGGTGGTCCACCTAGCTATGGTTACAATGCAGTGAAACACTTCCTGTACCCATCTTCATGCTAAGCTTTCTTGACCTAACTCCGGTACAGAGTACCATGACTTGATAGTAGTGAGTGCCATATTGGCTCAGTAATTTTTCTTTCTATCCACAAAATATCTTCTTAACACAACAGTCACAAATCTGTTTCTGTTAATTCAAACCGAAGCTATTGAGATATGATAATAATTTCATAATTCTGCATGAGCAATTGAATTTGAAATAGATGGTAGATATCAAATCTGAGTTTGAGCATCCTTGTGACTTCATTGTTCATCTTATCTATCTATCAATCAACACCTCATTGCTATAAAGGACTTTCGAGGCTGAAAGCGATGCATTCCTGACTTGTGTGTAGAGTATTTGGGGATATATTCTTAACAAAGGGCTCGGTGGTCTACAATTTTGTCCATAATATGTAAACGAAATATCAAAGATTTATTAGATGCTGATATAGGTGGTTTTCTCCAAAACGTCTAGATATCCCTTTGATTACTGACAATGAATATTAAAGTAGGCATTAACTAACAAAGACTATTTACTCAAATATATTAATCAATTTTTGCAATAGAGATCGTACCATTTTAACCAGGCCAGATACTCTAATCTGAGATATTAACGCCTATTTGTACAGAATACTAACATTTACTTCAGGTATTTATACATTCTAAATGAGTTTGGTTATTAGAATCCGGATTATAGCATTAATAACTCTTCATTGGATATATAGCGGAAAACATAGCGTGAGAAATATCTAGCTGTATTCAATACACGTGTATATGAGAAATATCAATACTTTTAGAACCAATCCATCTTTAAAGCTAAAAATCAGTATGTTATGGTTTGTACACCAAAGTCATTAGCATGAGAGTCAAAGCTTTTGGACTCGCCCTGATCTCAGCTTTCAATCGACTAAGCAATGAGCAATGCAGCACAGAGTCAAGATTTAGAATGAGGAATATGGACTCTATTTCCTTTATACAGTCAGGGTTATTTCTCTTGCAGGGCTACGGCTGGCTTAAGGACCGGATTCTCAGTGAAGAAGGCAGGCGACAGCAGGCTAAACTACGTGAGTTGGCCGTCATAGCTGAACGCTTGGGCTGCTCTCTCTCACAACTAGCCATAGGTGAGCAACTTAAACTGGGCTGGCACTTCGCTGGAAAATATTTTTCTTTGTATTTTGATATCTTTATTCAGTTTTAATTTGGGTGGTTAGATCTTCCACTGAATAATGTATATGTCATTTAACATTGATACATAGTTGGTTTCCATACAGTAGGTACCTAATGAAAGAAGAAAAATGTAAAAAGATGAGACACAATGTGCTATTTAGATATAAAACGGAACAAGAACTAGATAGTAAGTGAATGAAGAGTCAGAGGGTAGCTTTTCTCATAACACCTACATATAAAGAGACTATGAGAGATTGACTTCCCCCTACCCCTATTTTGTATTCTAGTTTTCTGAAATATATCCCTTATTACCTACTGTCTTTTAAGCTAGAGGGTTATATCAGTTTAAGGTAGTTGATAAAATTACCAATAGGAGAGCAGTATGTATGAATTACCTCAAATGTAACTTTGCTATAATTCTGTGCGTGCTGTCCCCTAATAGTAAAACAAAGATAAACAGTAAAAATCCGATTCAAGTGTCCCTCGTAATCGGTTTCACGAAGAACATCCTCTCGCATTCTACTCTCACCCTTTTGGAGAACACGTGCAGGTCTGAGGCAGCTCCATTGAATAACCCATGAGTTAGAATCATTTTACTCATTTCTTATCGTTGCAGCCTGGTGCCTGAAGAATGAGAACGTCCATTGTGTATTGTTGGGTGCTGCCTCTGTCGACCAGTTGTATGAAAACATGCAAGCATTGCAGGTAGGTACAAGCAATTTAATGGTCTGTGGCTTTATCCTAGCTTGGTATAAACGTCCATAGACTTAACTTTAGAATCTCGTACTCAACAGGGTTGCGAGTACGGTAACTCATACTCAATAGGTAATAAACAGATGAACATTCCCAGACTAAGATAAAATCAGAAACATGAATATTCGTGTTTCGTCGGTGTTCCCATTCACCATCTGGTTTGGAGCACTTCAGAATATTTAGTCGGCTATTGCCTCGTTCATATTACTATGCGCTCCAAACTTGATGGCGAACGGGGACACAGACTAAATACTCATCAAGTTCTTTCTTATTACCACATTGACATCTCTATTAGAGGTATAGAGAACATCTTTCACAAGCATTTCTTATCAACAAAGCATTTTTAGATAGGTATGATAACATACAATTTAGAGGATACTAAGAGTCGGGAGGTATCTTTATATCTACTAACAATAAAATCCTTCAGCTTAATGCGTAGTGGTATCTTACTTCAATATCCACCTTGGGACGTTGTATGGCTGTTGTACAACTCATTAAAATGAACATATAATACAATGTCATTCAAACAGGTTAGAAAGAATCATTTTAACAGGCTTTAGTTTCTGGTAGAAATTACCTGGCTTTAGAAAGCAAATGGAGCTGGTAACCTGAACATGACAATTAGTATCCAAATATCCTAAGATATGCAAACAATGTATGATACGATATATTCCAGGTCTTTAAGTATGCGCTATACAGCAAAATAATAGTATCTAGTGCCCTTTAATATGGCAATTCCTTGGTTCAATTTCTTGGATACGATGGATAATGAATACAACAAACCATGGTTTTGTTGACAGCCAGCTCTGTAAACCACTCGAGGTTGATGTCATAATACACTCGCTAATCCTCATATATAACTACTCTTCAACCACTTGTAGTTTACGGCCGCTTGTCAAAAAAAACCATCGATTGTTGTCCATTTACACTGTAAATCCTGATTGGTGTTCCCGTGAACAGCCATTACTCAAAAAGTATCAGCCGAGAAGGTTTTACTTTCTCTTCAGGAGCTGATTGCATGCCTTTTGTACGGATCCATAAAAAGAAAAAATCCATATGTTTTACTTTCAGTTCGTCCCGAAGCTGACTCATGTAGTGATGAACGAAATCGACAAGATTTTGAACAATAAACCCGTGCGCACTCGTGAGCATAATACAAGGTGACTAGCAGATGGAAATACCTCGGTAAGCATTCAGTCCTCCACCGGGTCAGCTACTGGGCCTGCCACCACAACCACCTCAGTCACTGCCACTTCCGCCAACAGTAACAACAACGGCAACAGCCAGCAAAGCAGGCTACTGCCGTCATCTGGCGGATCAGGCGTGACGCCAGCTGTGACGTCAGGGTGCTCGCTGCAGTGACCTCTGTTGGCAAATGACTGAAACACAAGCAGCAAGGCGTTCCGACAAGATGGGCGGCCATGTTGGACATGCGTGGTGTGTTTGTAAGTCGTCGACGTCGACGAAACTCAGACTCGCCCCGCAGGGTGTACTTTTTCCGTCTGCCTATTCATCTCAATTTTGCTCTGGTCTACTGTCTAGAATTAAAGGGTTTTACCAAGAAATTGATAATGAACTTTAGGTAAGAATCTAGGTAAAGACTTTGATAGACATGCAATTGGTATATATGGCATATTATCAACGCAAATGTACTACGATAACCTGATTTAATAATTTTGAAATCAATAGCGAAAGGAACCATGAAAGGTTAGGCAGTAGCAGCTAAATTCATCACCACAATCAAGATATATGCGATTTGAGAGTAATATTTGCTGTGCAACATTAAAGAGGAGTAAAAAGAGATAGAATTTTAAGAAGACGTTGTAAGGATACTCAGAGTATCACTATGGAGCAAAGATGGCACACCCATCAAATCAGAAGCTGTTGTATTTCTGGTCATTTGCCGAGGCCGCACATGACTTGTCAAATCTTGAATTTGGAGGGTTTAATTCGAGTCAATTTGTGTAGGTCGCTGTAGCCAACCATCAGCTGTAGCTCAAATTACGGGCTACAGAACTGGGTTTCGCCCCTTTCCAGCTGATAAGTTTACCCCCATTTTTTACATGCTGTCTATACTACCTTACATTATAACTTCTCTTGTAAAACATCTATGTTTGACCTTGAAGATGACCTTGAAAACGGAACAACACAAGGGTTCTCATGTGTTAGGATACTTGGACAGAACAAGGTCTTACAAGAAATTAAACTAAAAGTGCGCCCTTTCTAGACTATTTGCTTCATTGTAGAAGCCTGAAATGATAGGGCATGGTCTTGGGCTATCTACTGTAGCGCTAAGCTTTGGGGGCTTTCCCATTAGCTGAACAGTTTCACTAGCACAGCTCAATCCGTTTTATCTCTTAAATCTTCTTCTAACAAGCATAGCAATTCATAAAATCTATAAGATGCCTCTGTACTAAAGGAAGAACAATTAACAATTTTTCACAAAATACTGCCGTTATATTCTATTAACGGCTAAGACCCACGGAAAGTCCAAATTCCACCTAGCGATAAATACTGTGATTCTCTCTTTGCAAGGGACTTGTCTACAACGATTTGGGTAGTCACAATGCTCGTTATTAATATGATACAGCAAGGCTATGTATTACACACTTGTTTGGCTGCTTCCCATTTCAGCAATTTGTCCAATGATAAATGCCGTTATTTTTAGAGCGATTCTGGTCCTCTAAGACGAACATCACCAGCATTATGTTTTGGCTTGTCCATCCTCCATGGCAACCAAAGGTATTTCAATAAGGTCTAACTCCATCGCTTTCGACCTTTGCTTTCATCTTCATAAGCCCGCCAGTGATGGTGATGATGCAAATGACCGATAGGTGGAGAATTTGTTGGTTTTGAATTTGTCGCCTGGTGGAATGTGGCTTGAACAATGGTTACCATACTTATACTTGATGGTTATACAAACAGGATAGAGTGTCACTTTACACCTATTATTTTCTTCCTGTGATTTGGGTGATGTTGCAAAGAACTGTGCAGTAATCTACAACACTGTTTGGCTGCTAATTTTAAGTCAGGCAAATTCTGATAATCCCAATGCTCAACATTTAATAACTACTGAAGACTGTATATAGTGGTCGTTTCGACTGTTGAAATTGTATTCCGTAACCTACTATTGGGTTCTTGTTGATATCGTTATCATATGGCAATGTTATATTGTTGTATCACATTCTTTGTTAACTAGCCTATTGCTATCTCCAATTTGTTCCTTGTACATGACAATTATTGTGAATTATATTCATATGCATGTAAACACGTGTGGGTTTTTTTCCTCAAAGATTAGATATTTCGCATTTCAAAGTTGTTTTGCTCCGTGATCAACATTTTCTGTGCCAGTGGAACTGAATGTAAATTTTATTGGCTTGTGTCTATATTGACGGCAACACTATTCATTGGGCCTCTCCATATTATTGTAAATAGGTTCCTTCATTAGTTATTCTAGCAGCAATACATATGTATTTCACTTATCATTCCACTGCTGTTTACCATGAAGCAATTGGCAAATGATGGTAGAGAAGTTGTTCGACAACTACTTGACAAATCCGAGTCAACACTTTTATAGTTTCCCTGTAATAGCAATGTTGCAAGTTACTATTGGTGTGTTTTGTTCGACATTCCATTCCCTATTCGGCAGTGTATGTTTTGGAGCAACTGAATATGTCAGATTATATGAGTTTGCAACCGAGAGCTCTGTTCCCATTGTTGAGCGTTGGTGAAATATATGTTTGGCAATTTCAGCAGTATCATTTTCGAAGCATCATGTCTTTGCAGGAAGAATACCGAAAAAGTTTCTAGGGGATGAATTTTTTGTGGATGCCTATTTAAAACCAGCTGTCTTAGACTTGAATTTCCTACACTGTCTTTGTGGCACAACCTTGCCAATTGTGTGGATACATTTGTATTAAAAGGAGAATTTGTTATGGCAATGATGGATTGTATCAGCTACGTCAAACTTTTATAATATGGAGCCATATGTCAACAAGCATTGGGATCTTGCTGTTAAGGAACCCTTTGCACTTTGGGTCCAACATGGTTTGGGTTAATCATGGGTATGGTCGGTCATTATGACAGCAAAAGTTAAGAGTGCACCTTTACTTTCTCTTATAAACATTCAGATATTATTACATTAAGCTTTTGTATATTCGAAAATCGTTTCCAGACTTTTCTTTCGAAAGTTTCCTATGAACAAAGAAATCGAACAACTATGAAGGGTTTCGAACTTGTATAGAAGTGCTAGGTTAACATACGACATGTTATGTTCGTTTGAGCATGGGTTATTTATCTAAGAATCCCTACATTTTAATTACTTGTTAACGTTACACGTATGTTATAAACACTCATTAACGTTACATGTCCTTTTCATTTCCTCCATGTGAATATTTCAAAATGTCTCACTACTTGTTACTATTCAGTGGTGTATTAGTAATTATCAAGTTTATCAATACACTGATTACTTTACCATCTTAGTTTCCAGAGAGTTGTATAGGATCAGATATAGGTCAGAGGCAGAGACTAGAGAAACCAGTATTGTATGGGACC
Organism: Alentia gelatinosa; assembly: GCA_950022655.1. NCBI lineage: Eukaryota > Metazoa > Annelida > Polychaeta > Phyllodocida > Polynoidae > Alentia > Alentia gelatinosa. The sequence continues at coordinate 26,321,089 of OX465590.1, read as the reverse complement.
TTTTTAGAGTTTAACACGTTGTGCTTTAAAGGTAGAAGAATTGCCAGTCTTGATGAGGAATTAGACATGGCTTTAAGGATGGTCCGGAGATTTTTCTAGTGATATACAGTATATATATGGTACCCATATATTATATACATATATAACTATAATATAACCGATCTATTGTTTTGTGATAGTTGACATATTGGGGTGCAGATAGCGGCCTTTCTAGGAGGGGAGGTTTTGGTGTACCTATTGTCTTTGATTCATGAGAGTTTAAAAACCATGTTAGTCTTACCTCTGATGTAAATTTGATTTTGATTGAGGTCATTTCAGTTTACTTCCTAATTGAAATGAAAATCTTGTTTTGCATCATATTTGAGGAATAGTGAGTTTTTGCTACAGAATTTCAGAAGCTGATGTGTTTGAATTATATCAAAGTTCATATCTCTATCAGGAAGTAATATGTGTATTAGTAAAGAAAAAAGGTCAACTCTTCCTCTTGTATACAATAGACATTCATGTAGGCGTGATGACTAGATGTGAATTATATCACAACCATCTTGTAGAGATTGTGAAACATCTATGTTTGAAGATAAAAACTATAATCTTTCTTCACTTTCCCAAATTGGTCATTGGTAATAACTGCTCTCTTATGAACCAGAATTATGGCACTCTAGCTTTAGTGCTGACAACAACCCGGACCCACAAGTAAATAAAACACCCGCAAGAGAAACTTTGTTATTGTCTTCATTTTAGGAGTCTGAAAGAAACCGATATTCTGAAGCTATGTGACTTTGATATCATTATGTCATACAGTGTGATAGGGCTACCTTTTTTAATCAATGATGCCTAGAATTCCCTCTACACTAGGGTAGATAGTAGGTATGGTCACTAAGCAGTGTGGTGTGAGTCTACTCTATGGAAAATATACCTCGATCATAGACTTTCTTTTCTTAAAACGTGGAAATTTAACAAAATACTAATAATTGGTTTCCACCTAAGGGCTGGCCTCCCCGACACTCCCGGGAACTCCACTCTAGAAAGTTGAAGGAATTTGCCTAAAAGAACTCAGTGTACAGCGGATTACTGTGGCCGGGTGTGAAAGGGTTGACGCAAAGAAGTGCTGCTTTTTAGAGCGTGCTTGCTCGTCCTATATGTACATTGCCTGAAGTTAGAGTGGTCAAATGCTGCATAGAAACTATCCCTTCACTATCTGTGTGCTATTCACTGTGATACTGGGGAAGGAGCAGGGTGTCAGTGTCGTGGGTTCTTAGAGGTATGCCTAGACATGCTCAAATTTTGTATTATGAACATTCACTAAATGATTAATCACAATCGGAATGAAATTCATTATAGTATTGTCCTTCTCTGACTGGCCTAAAATCAAACCTGCATCCTAGCAAGGAGGGTAGACATAGGATGCAGGGACTGGTGCCAGTCTAAGGTATGCCATTCTGGACCCACTGTGGCTGGGAAGCTTGGCTTATGTGCTCACTCACATTATGGGCCAGGTAACGCCCTCCATTTTTGGTGTATTATGGGTAACGCCTTCATTCTTCTTGTGCATCATGGGTAACAGTTTTCAGCTAGTACTACGCTGGTTTTTAGAGAAACATTCTAATAAACTATCTTTTATCTTTTGAAAGGTTGCCATTACTTCACTTTTTATTATCCTTGATCATAAACCAGTAGAAATAAGGTAAATATTTGGGGAACCTCGTGAGGGAGAGAAGCATCTCCTAGCAGAGATCCTGCTGGGCAAGTGGGAGAGGTTGTGCTAGCTATCCTTGCCACTGCAAATAAGCAGGGAACCAGGGAAAGTTCAAAGTCGCATATAGCTGGCCGCTACCTGTTCCATTTTTCATTGGAACAGGGAACCAGTCTAGACCCACTGGTGCTTGATATGTTTGGATCATAGACTGAGGCAGTTGGCAAGTTGACAGGGTGCAAGTGAGTTACGAGTGAAAACTATCCTTTGACTAAACGTAACACAAACCTTTTAATTGTTATTAATTTATAATTGCATGCTCTTTCATCAATGATGAATATACCATTTGCCCCAAGTTGAGTAAATGGTAGAATCATATATATATATAAACCAATGCTGCGCCGGCTGGCGGCCAGTCGCGGAAATAACAATTAGTGAACACGACAGATACGCTTGGGTGGGCGTGAAAGGGTTGTTGCACACTATCTAGACCTATCCTTAATGTATATGTGGCACCATGCCAGAAAAACGTTTTCTAGTACTATTATTACTACTAATTTTGCACCCTGCCAGATCACTCTATAACCACACCCCTTTTTACTCATTTGGTGCCTTGCAAAATCATATTATTGGGTGGCGCCGCCTTGCTTCCTGCGCAATTGCCATGAAAGATCTGCTGAGAGAGTAAGTTTGGGCACCAGAGCAGCCCAGGGTAAACAGGCCGAATATTTCCACATGAATAGGACTCTTCCTACTTCTTGCTTCTGTGCTGTTCTGTCTACGACGGATATTTATCTGCCTCTTGTTTACATTTGCGCTTGGTCACTCAAGGCCCTGGTATATGGAAAGTCAACCTTATATTATCAATTTTGATTATAAAACATTTCTGAAACCCGGAAAGTAAAATAAATCTGAAATGCATAAGGAGTCAGTGTAATATCACATAATTGTCCGGCAACCCATTCAAATCCTTAAACCAGGGACACAGATGAATCTGAAGACTATGAAGGGATGTCTAGACATTCTATACGTATCTAGCCTATATGTTTTGGTTTTTTTTCTTTATCCAGCAAGGACTTCAGCTATTCAGCCAGTGTGAACTGTCCTTGCAGTACAAGGTACAGATCCATTACAATAACCACCAGCTTCACATACAAAATTCATTCCTTGCAAACACTTCTTCTTGCACTTGCTTACATATAACATCACGGAGAAGCTAGCAAACACAAAATAAAAAATAGTTTGTGTTACCCTTACAACTTTACATTTTGATGCCACTAATATTGGCTTGAGGATACACCTCAAATATGACTAGATCAATAAAATGGTCTCACTTTCTCATTAAATCCTCAGTCTGAGTTTTTGTGCGTCCATTTCGTTGATTAATAGCATCGGAATAACGACTCTGGGCAACTCAGGTCTCAGCCAAAGCACCAACAATAACCCCTTGTAATTTTGTCCGATATATGTTCATATATTTAAGTAGGCTTCAAATTTCAGCGCAAACTTCAATACCGGGCCTAAAGGTAACAAGGGCAATGCAATTACAAATATGGTTCTACCTCGAGTTAGTTAGAATAGTTAGATGTATAGTTAAAACCAATATACACTGTATGCTGAATGTAGATAATTTAGCGACTCTTTTACCCCCTTTTTCTTTTTTTACGGAATAAAGCCGCTTTTTATACACACACAAAATATCGATGGGAGCAATTATGAAATAGTAGTCCACGCATTCGCTATATTTTGTTGGCGACTCGATAGATCGTTGCGCGTATCTCGCGTATAGTGTGTTAAGATTCATTTCACCCCGCTAAACGGACCAGCTGTTTCATTGATTACCGTCTTCCACCGAGCAATTTTGAAAGATCGTATAGGTGTGGTACACAAATACTGAAACAGATGGTATTGGCATGTGTAGAAACAATTAAGTTAACGCTTGTAGTTGTGATAGCGTAAGTGAAGAGGAAGGGGTGTTACTCATACATGTGTTACAGCTCAGAGCGCCTAGCGGTGCATTGTTACAAGTGGTATCTCGGTTGAACACTATTCAAAGTGGCTTCACACCAATGGGTTTCAATGCTATCACAGCTTGAGTGTGAACGTGGATCCATACTATCGCATGGCTCTCATTTTGCAAGTTGATAATTGGCTCGGTTTCGCCAACCCAACATATTGGATCGAGATGGAATATTTTAGAATACGATGCGATCACTGAAACATCTCTGGAGATAATCTACAAGGGTTTTGTGTCTTTTTGATACGAGCTTCGCTACTCTTTTTTTTTACTTATCAATCCTTTCCGAAATGAGTGGTAGATTTTACATAGATGTGCTTTCTCCAACGAAGAACAATAAGAGTATCCAAAATGATACAAATGTTTTATCCAGCGTTGAACAATGTCATTTTCTGATTGAAGTGAAATATGCGTAATCTACAAGGTATTATACATATATGAGCCTTCCCAAATAAACCCTGCTAGGCCATATTATAGAGAAACAGGCTTACTGTCTCCGAACGGATAAAATACGCGGTAAAATCGGCGATCAGATAAACCGATGCCGGAGGCAGAGGTTCATCTGATCGCCGATTTTACCAAGTATTATATCCGTACGGAGACAGTCAGCCTGTTTCTCTATTATTATATACCTTAAAATATCCAATTTTTAACCTTGCTTCTGGGGGAGTTTTTGGATTTTGCCGCCGTACATGCCCCGTACACCACATACATACCCCATACGTCACCTAGGTGTCGTATGGATATAAATACGACATGGGTAGGAGCGGGCCGTATGTGTAGGATATATACTACCACAGGTATTTAATAATAAGGACGAATGACGATGGAGGCATCATCACACTAAAGACGCATGATACTTTTAGGCATCATTGTTCCATTAGGCTACTTACAAAAATGTAGAAATAATAGAACAGCACTCATGAAATCTTCACAAAGAGTAGGCCTAGGTATGACATAATATTTATTATTATATACCTGTGGTAGTATATCCTACACATACGGCCCGCTCCTACCCATGTCGTATTTATATCCGTACGACACCTAGGTGACGTATGGGGTATGTATGTGGTGTACGGGGCATGTACGGCAGCAAAATCCAAAAACTCCCCCAGAAGCAAGGTTAAAAATTGGATATTTTAAGGTATATAATAATAGAGAAACAGGCTGACTGTCTCCGTACGGATATAGGCTAATACTTGGTAAAATCGGCGATCAGATGAACCTCTGCCTCCGGCATCGGTTTATCTGATCGCCGATTTTACCGCGTATTTTATCCGTAGGCCTACGGAGACAGTAAGCCTGTTTCTCTATAGTATTTCTATTCAAAAGAAACAAAATATTTATGATTAGGACTATACATGTGCTCGTCTTTTAGCCGGATAAAGTAGGCTACCACTAGCACCTGTCATTATGGGACTGATTCAAATCATCACATTATCAGAATATGAAATGTCTACAATGTGAGGTTCATCACAATGTAGCCTACACTTGCCGGTGTATCAAAAGAATAGCCTGCTACTATTAACAATATTGACTGTTGAACAGCCCATCTGATAAGTGACATGCTTTATCGCGCTACGAGGTGTTGAAGCACCACGTCGTCCGCCATATATAGGGGGACGTATCGGGACCACCGCGACTACTAGCGAGTAAAACTGGTACTACAGTCTACTTTAGACTCAGCGGCGCACTCTATCGGGGAATTGCAACTGGCCCCTAAGGGACTTCTTTGGCGTACATAATATTGTTATGCTGCGTTGCTGCGTAATCACATCACTACCTACCCACCGACCCCAGCACCGACCCTGTTGGCCGATCTAAATCTAGGGCAAAACTGTACAGAAAGAATTGGCAGCGACATCGCCTGAAGGTGATCGAGTATGGAGGAAGGTATGTCAACTTAAATCTGTTGTCGTCGGTGAAAGCTGCGGGTTTTGCATTGGGCTGTTACTCGGGCGTTTCCCAACACTACTTGCATGAGTGACGTTTTTTTTTAGATCTCGCATGTCTTTTTCAACTGACAGTACGTCAGTAGTGTGTTTGTTTACTTTTGGCGAAGCGGGATAGATCTACACTAATTATAAGTCGGTCGTCGGGACTAATGAGAAAGTTGGAATTTCGAAAGACGAATGTAACATCAGGGAATAGTTCGCATAACACTGTTAACAGGTGTAATTCACTTCCCTTCAAAGGTAGTGAGCTCCCCGCTACATTTATGTCCCAGTCACAACGGCCTCGATGCGGAGCACCGAGCCACCTGTGATCGCGGCCACCAGTCACGGTTGCCAACGTGGGACCGGCTCTGCCGAGGATCTGCCACCGGGCCTTGTCCCGGCCTGAAAAAGAAATATCATTGGCAGTTGTGCTATTTTCACAATCACTCTCTTTGTTTTACTCGAAAACTAGTAAAGGTAGTCGGAGGGGAGCTGACTGTCACCGCCAGACAGGCAGACGTTTCTCGGACTTTGTTAGTTTGTAAAAGAAGGTGCCGACGGGGGCTGTTTTGGACGAGAGATTATAATTTATGGGGAGGGGAGATCGTGACAGTCCACTGACACCCATCTTGAAGGCTCGACAGGTAAGTGGGTCGTGTCGGCTCAAGCCTTCGAGGACAACCTACAAGGGTAGGGCACGTGTCTTCTTGACTAATACTAGTAATACTATTAGTAATAGTCAAAGAAAGTGTTGTTCACATTTTCTTTATCTTTAATAGACTGTATATAGATCTCTAGATCTAGATCTAGATTGTCAATTATTCCAAGCAATTTTTTTTCCGTCTGACCTGAATCTTCATTTGTAAACCTATATGGAAGACCACCTACCTTCCAGGTGAATAATATGTGAAATAAAAAAAAAATAATGACAAAAACATTCCCCACAATTATTCAAAACGCGCCCCCCCCCCCCCCCCCCCCTTCTTGGTCGACTATTCGCCGCCTGCACCCGCACAGACCCGGTACTGCGGTAGGCTAGCGATTGGACAACTCCTGCTGATAAATGTGTTTACGGTATAGATTAGCCTTAGGGTCATGTTTAGGGTGAGAAACTATAATTACTTGGGTTTCACGGAGCTGGCCCAAGCCTGCTGCATTCATGCTGGGCCGGGGTGTGTGTGGGGCGGGGCCGGGGGGCATTGTGACCGAGGGATTGCGTGGAGGAGTGCTTGTGACCTGTATTCCGTTCGAAAAGGAAAACGTACCTCCAGTATGGAATACTCCATGAAAGAGTGTGAAATATCGAAATTTAATCAAGTTTTCTCTTAGTTTTACTAACTTTTAGACTTTTCTCCACTGGCTGGTTTCGCACCTTATCTGGGTAGTTACACAATGCCTGCAGCCAAACAAACACTTAGCAACGCACGTATTCTTTAGCATTGGATGTCTAAGTACACATTTATACCTTTTCTATGATAATTTGATGATAACCATGGAAATATTCCATTCCATTTGAAAACCTTTTCAAGTAGCACTAAAACACCCTTTCGTAATGATCTTTTGACTGGCTTGTAGGCATACTGGGTAAATACCAGGGGTAAAAAAAAGAATGAAGATTTTAGTTGTTTGCATCCCTATTGCATTGTCAACCTGTAATTTACTGTAAATATTCCTTCATTCTTTGAATTTCAGATGCTAGATGCTCCATGATGAAGATACGGCAAGACGGATGCATGTAAAACAAGTAGTAAGTAACAGTTAATTAGATGTTTGATTTATTGACTTCATTTAGAAACTACATGTCATGCATGGCATATCAATATTTTATGGCATTACCGTGGCATTCAGTCCCACCATGTTAAGTCTATGAAGATCTATATGAAGGGAAGGATAAGGATGTAGTTTCTTATGTTAAACTCTATTAATGTGCAAACTTGATGTAGCATCAATTTGTTAGTGTTTGGTTGTCAATGTTAAAGTCAATTAACAACTCGTACTTAAAAAAAAAAGAAATTTTTGCGACAAAAAACTTAACGCTTACCCTTGCTACCATGGTGTTATAGCATATTATCCTCTAATGTGATATAAACTCACAGGCAATAGAAATCAGGTCCCTGTCGTTTGTTATTCGCCGTTGCATCTACGGGATTATAATCACCGTGGATATGCTGAGATGAATTTTCGGAAATACAATATGTGAGGAATTTGACATGTATGAAAATTGATCTCCAGTTTCATGAGGCTAATGATAGATGGTGCAGGTTTTAGGAGGTGCAAAAAGACAAGACATCTCAGTTCTCCGCATAAAAGACAGTTTGCTTCATATTAAAAAAAAAAAATCGACTTTGCCCAAACAAACTGCAGATAACTGCGAAATTGAATAGCCATGATGGATAAACATTGGAGAACCACCCCACGACCTTTCACAATCGCAAGTGCATGAACACACAGGCGCATGCACAAAGACATACATGTACATGCAACCTTGGTCAGAGTCAATCAGGAACATATTTTTTATATAATTACATTTAAGAATTATATACATGTAAATTAAAGCAGAATTTCTTCTTTACAGTGAAGATCAGTGACCTTGACTTACCGGGCTGCATATCCAAGCTGACTGTTGAAGAACCACACACCAATCACCATGGAGAGAGCTGACGGCGTGGACAACCAGGTGCCTGTGCCTGCGAGTGGGAAGTCGGTATGGAAGAAGATACTGCTGCCAGTGTTGTGTGCCACCATCGTCACTGTGTTCTCTCTCCGCCTCTACAACCACCGTCAGCTAGAGCATCTGGCTGCAAGGAAAATGCTCCTGAAACGTGCACTGCCCAGTGGCCAGCATCCCATTGCGCAACAGTCACACCTCCCGGAGACATTCAGTGTGAATAATTCACGTGTGCAACTTAATCATGAGAACTCCAGAAGGAGGAACAGGATGCTGTCCAAAGGGTCTGATACCCGGTCCAATTCTGCAGGGAGAATCAAGGTCAAGCGGGATGTGAGGCTAAGGTGGGAAGATGCCGGGAAGACACCTCACAATCCAAGACGGATACCGCCAAGCATGAATAACGGAGATTTTAAGAGAAAGATCAAAACATCAGCGGCAGGAGAGATTTGGATTAATCAGAAACAGCAACTACAAGGTAAAAATGAACAGGACAAACATATCAGTGCATCCGATCAACATCAAGGTATACCAGTGAGGGGGAGTCCTATGAAGGGTCACCAAGAAAGGCACAGTATTTCCATGAACGAAAAGCAATATGAACCTAGTATCAAACCTGTCAACAATATAGTTAGAAATTCAGATTTACAAGCTAATCCCCTAAACAACCTTCCTCTTTCTACTCGAACTTCAAATGAAAGATCCAAAGCATCTAGATTATATGCTCTTCGCAAGGGGAACGATTCCTATAATGGTATTATAGGGAAAGAAAACAGTTTGTCATTAAATGAACCCCCGGCAGCTAGGTCGAACTTTGGCGTCGCAGATGCTCATTTACCAGAGACAAGTAATGAAACTCTCAATGAATCAATAACAAATCCTGCCAGGATATCTCAGCAAAAGGATTATACCAGACCAGGAAGGACGTTGTTGAAGCGGCGTCTACTTTCAGAGTCTGAGCTGGACCAATTTCCGGAAACAGAAAACGCTCGACAAAGAGTAGTGGAAAAAATCAGTGTCAGACCCAGTCGTTTGCAGCAAGTATGGGAACACTCATTGAGAGAAACCCAAGAAAAATATCAAAAATTGTCTGTGATTTCACCCAAACCAATAGACCCGAAGGAACTGCAATCTATTGGAGAAATAGATTTACCTGAATCAACTGGAGGAAATATATTGTCAAAAACTGAATCGGAATTGTTATCCGATGACCAACATAAATCAAGTAGTAGGAGCCAGACTGCTGGTATTTCTGAACAGCAAAGATTAGAATACAGAGGCTCCCCTTCTATCCCAACATCTCCTGTCAATCTCCAGAAAATATGGGACAAGAGTATAACAAGGACTGACAGTGGCAACTTAAATCAGGATTCCGCCCACGTGGACACAATGATACAAAAAGCGTATCTCACAGATAAATTTAGCCTGCAGGAAATATGGGCTAATAGTATCCTGAAGGATACGCAAACAAAATCTAGCAAAGTAAAGTCACATGATATTAATAATTTTAGAACCACGTCTGGTCAGGCTGTGCCCAATAATCCAAACTCTCCGCTGCTACATAATCAAATTCAAACTGCCACAAGCCTGAAGCCTGCTTTACCTAACAAAAGTCCTCCCAAAAGAGGTAATGCTGGTTTTCCTGATGTTAGCCTTGGAACAGCCGACCTCCCACCTGTGGTGTTCCGCTCCAAAGTGATGGATTTTTCATTCAAGCCTACTACTGGGAAGAAATATGCCGTCTTTTCAGTAGCGATCAAGGGCACTGATTACAACTATGCCTTCAGTGTCCCTCTGACTGTTTTGGCTTGGCAGCGAATCGGTTATGGGACAATTGTTTTCCTTGTCGGAAGTGAGGAATACTGGGTATCAAACCCTATCCTTTACTATGTACTGAAGGAACTTCGTCGGCTAGACCCCATTGTTCTCTTTCTTGATGGTCCCAAAGAAAACTGGATCTTCCTGAGCCAAGTTTCTCGCCTGTTTGCCACTAACATCTTTGACTGGCGTGGTATGGAGGCCACTCCACTGGTCATGTCAGACACCGACATCTGGCCACTGACCAAGGAGATGTATGATTTACCAATAGAGAAGAAGGTCCTATCCTTGAACTCTGACTGTTGTGGCTCTTTCAAGCATAAAGGGAAAATGTACAAAATGTTACCCATGTGTAACATAGTGATGTCAGCGGGCACATGGAGAGAGGTTATAGGAGTAACATCTGCAGATACCCTGCCTGTAACAGTTCCTGACATGTTGCAGTACTTCCAGGAGGAGTTTGGTGAGCTCGTCAACAGGCCAGTGGAGAAGGGAGAGAATGATGGCTGGTTTCTTGACCAGCACATGGTGAGTGTGCGTATCAGTCAGTGGAGTCAAAGACAGGCAGGAGACCTTGTGCTTTACGCTCCGCGTAATGTGGGGCGTGACCGAGTAGATCGCAACCATTGGTTCCCATATGGTATCACACGTAGAAATGACATCCATGTGTTAGAACACCTGTACCAGCCAGGTACCTGGGAACGTGCACTGCCACTCTTCAGGCAAATGTACAATGAGACAAAAAACAGAAACCTTGAACAATATAGGGATGGCTTCATCAGAATGATGCTCAACCATAAAATATCAAATTAACATTTGATTTTTTCCATTATCATCAATCATTAGTATTCTCTCCAAATTAAGGACTGCATTAATGTGGGTTTTTTTTGGTCAAAAGTACTTAACTTCAGTATGTGATATCTTTAATTACATTTGTATCATTTCATGTCAGTTGGGGAGGATATATGGTAAAATGGTTTATGATAAACTTTATGAATTTCAAATAGGATGTAATTGTAATAGGTGAAGGTGGAATTAATTAAGAATCAAAAGGTTATGACAATATTAAGGCAAAGTAGCTGCTCAAATATGAAGCTTAAGCAATTCCTTATTTATGTCTCTACTAATTAGCCTTTTATTTTGTCAATATTAGATTAACACTTAAAAGTGTAATATAGAAGAGTTTGTCATGGTTAGCTCCATTATAGATAGGAATTAATATGCATTATATTTTTCTATGTAAGACAAACATGAGGTATGATCAGTCTTCCTCAGGACAGTTTTTGAAAATTGATGTAGTATTACACTACGCTCTGGTCCAAACTTTTCACACTTGATTCGATGGCTATTATGTATCACATTTCATGAAGTCATAATCTTTTCATCCTAAAACTGCAACTCAATGGTCACCACTTTTGGGATAGTTATTTACCATATTGATGGTGTGATTTTTGTCTCACTTGATCTGTAATGAGGTGTGGCGCAATATACTGTACAGCTGTATATATATCTTGCATATTTTTATGAATTGTTGATTGAAAGATTCTGTCCTTACTTAAGGCGCTAGCATTATGCCTACATCATTTACATTCCAAGCACACTAGAACACTGGTTATTCCTGGTGAGGCATGAAAATCAATTTTCTGTGATTGTAGAAGTACATGTTAATACTTGATTTATATGGGGTTTGGATTAAAACAAAGGATTTTCGTGTTTTTGTACATTTTACAAAGAGAGGATATATTTTGCCCCCTTGTTATATTTTACTGTCTTCATTTTATGAAATGTAAGAATTCCATGCGTAACGCAAAATAGTATTACCAGTCAATATTATGTGTTTGTCTGGTATGAGATAAGGCTCTTTCGTATAACATTGTGTGCATCATGTACTTCCCTTCAAGGGTCACATGCATATTTTTAACCAACACATTCTGTATAGTTTGATACAACTGCTACAGCTCCCCCCCCCCCCCCCCAATTATGTCTGGTCTAGATATCTCTATTACCTTCTTTTGGAGAACACTTAAAACATTATACGCTATCTGATTTCTGTGTTTTTCACTTGTGTGCCTTTTGATACCTAAGAGACTGTATAGTTCTAAAGCTTTAACAGTTTGTGCTTATAAGATATGAGTGTTTTCATGATAACTACAAAGAGATCTGTATTAAAATCAAACCAATGTGACCACACATGGTCAGACCTCAGCAGCATTTCACTTAGTGTTTAACGAGTGTTCAAAGCATGTGAATGATATCTGTAATTTGATGCACTGCAGTTAGCAAAAGTCACATTGGTGTGTATTTTATAAGTTCGTGTTGTGGCAGAAATATGGCAAAAAAACTGCTTATCCCAAGAATGAGGTAATTGAAAGTTATTTTTCTAAAGAGATGTAGTTGTTCAAATTAGTTCAAGTTCTACTTGAGTTAAATGTCATATTGAACAAGTTATTTTTTGTACCAAATAGAAAAGTGGTTTTGTAGCACATTGCAGAGGCTTTGCAAAGTAAAGTATGTTAGTGTCCTCACAATCAAGCTCATTCCATTCCATATAATACTGCACAGAACATATTTTTGCAAAAGATGATAACAAAATTAAAGTATTTTGAAGCACTTATGGTATTGATTTCCTCCCAGGGTTTAATGATAGTGATGGTTGTTATACTTTGTGGTATAGCTTTCCTCCTATATTATTTCCCTTTTTGTGAAGAAAACTTTCTGAAGAACTTTATGTGCAATTATAATAACTGAGACATGTTGATTCAAAATCTGCCTGGACACGGTTTGGTAATATTGATATGGATCGAAAATCAAACTTGGACTGTGTGTAAAATATTGGATATGATAAGTGAAGCAGATGTGAACTACCTCAATTGGCTGTACCAGGTCATCCAGAGGAAAGGCTTTTCTATGAATAGCCAGTGCCATATAAAATGAAGTTATTCTGACAGATTTGTATACTTTTCTATTTTCCCCAGTATTTCACATTCTCTGATTGATTTTCATGAAAAGAAATAAACAAGACAGTCACTTGCTAAGTTATTGCATAGGCCGCCATGTCTATCTACATTATTCTGAATGATTGTCTCAGTACATTTCCTCCCTTTGTAAATCCTTTAAAAGAATACCACGATATCATACCATTTTTCTATAGTATTTATTGTGCTGCGATGAGGGTTTTCCAACATGTGGTTTATATGTTAGATGTGTATACTTTGTCTTCAGTTGTGGCTTGTAGTTGCGTACTAGTTCCTCTAGTCAAACGTTCACAGAGCTGCTAATATAGACGTGTGTAGTTCATCAACACGTACAGGCAAGGTCTAAAAAGCGTCAATTACTACAGCTTTCATGCACATTATGTGTGAAAAGGTGGGGTCAACGGGTTTGCTTGATGTGTTTATGAAAAGGTTGTAACCATTATTTTGTTATATACTAATTGTTAATGATTATTGTTAGTTGTTGGTGTAATTGTTGCTACCATGATATGGAAGTAGATCACGGTTTCTTAGATAGGCAGTAACTCCTGAAGGGAATATAGGGACATAGTAAAGAGAATTAGAGTTTTCTCTGGGTGTATATCTTTAGATTAATTATTGAGGGTTTTACTAACTTTCCGGGAGCTCCTCGGCTTTGTTATGAAGTGGTTCTAATCTAAAATGTACGAAGAAGCTACTTTCTGCCAGGTCTTTTTTTTTGTTTTTTTTTAAAATAAATTTTGTAAGGGTTTCAATTGCAATTGACATATATACCTTCAGGTAAACATGTATTTCATTATTAAAGGTGAAATAGAAGTCATAGTTCAAATACATGTACTATTATATATTTTGATTATATGCCTACATATTAAGTTCTTATCAGTTGGGTATTACTGAGGGAAATATAAATGGAGTTATATAAAAGGTTTATTTGCGCTTGGAGGATATCAAATTAAGATGTGGTATTGTAAGACTATTTTTTTTAACCTGTATGCTTTCAGTGGCTACATAGTTATGCAATGTGATGTACTGGGCCTGATATCATGACATACAGCTTCTTTTGAGTTACACGAGATAACCCTTTGATTTACATTTCCTTTGTTTTGTGAAAGGTCATTAAAACAAAATTTTAAAAAACTACAATCATAAAGAACAAGTCCAAGCATCTCTATATCACACTCTTTAAGGAACTCGTTATTGTGTGCAGATATATGTAATTGAAATATTCCTACCCACACCACTTGCCAAAGAAAATGTTTACTTAAATATGAAAGGAATTCTGCCTTCACCGCATAAATGGAAGCCTAAACATGACAAGTTCCAGGTACCAGAGAAGTTGATATGGTAGTCCTTCTCTCCTGACAGCAGAATTGCTTTTTGTAGTATCAGGCATGGAGCCTCTACATTAGTAGAAGTAAAGAAAAATGATTCATTTCGAATCTATTTGAAAAATGTCAAGAAAACGATGGTCAGATTTGACCCTAAACATGAGTTTGAATTGATTGCATATGGGCATTGGATATGTTGGAACATAGATTGATACCTCATGTAACATAAAAAAGCTGTATCAACTTTTTTTTTAATACAAAGTTGTATCAAGAAGTGATTTGTCTACCCTCTAAAGACTTGAATATACTTCTTCTATTTGTAATGCTGTATCACATTTTTGTATGGTTCCCAACAGCTTGCATGTTTCAGTGAATGAGATGTATTTGACAAACACGAAACGGTGATTTACTTCAGTGCTTTCCACGATTAATCAATTAATCTAATACAACACAGACTTCTATGCAAGTCTGTGATTACATTTGTGCCTCATTTTCTCAGATGTATTTGTACCTACCTATATGGGCATATCAGTTTTGATGATTGAGCATTATTCATGTTGAATAAAGATGGTACAATAACAGACACTGAATAAGAGTTGTGATTATGTTATGCGCACAACATTGAAAACCAGTCCAAACCTGAGTTTCAAACATTTTGGATCAGGGCATTCACCAGCGGGGGGGGGGGGGGGGGGGGGCTCATTTTCAATGGATTATTTATCATGGATATAGCATCGTCAACCATCGCTTGCTTGTGTGTTAGGTTGGATCTTGTGGCACGGGATAGTTCAGTACCAATGATCGGGCATACAATAACTCTTGCTTGAGGGTTGTTCGTGATAATCCATTTCATTCCTGCCTGGATATAGGCGTTTAGGTGTGCCGTAAGATCAGCGGCGTTTTCCCAATTGAATGATATTGATTTACCTATTTTAGATGTCACGTTGCACGCACCTCCCATTATGTAATATATATCACTTGGGTATTGAGAGACGTACCAGTCCGTAATCACAAATAGGTCCTGTATAGTACGGCCTCTGAAGTAAAGCACCTTAGTTTCAATGGTCCCATCATTCACCTGGTTTAGAGCTGCCTGTAAGTTGGCACCCCTAGAGTCCGTGATCAACACATGTTTAGTTGTCATACTCGCATCTGATGATTTTACTTGAACCTTTTAGAAGATCCTCGCCTCTTCCTCAGGCATCTCTTCGTCTTGTTCTTTTACAGGTTCATCTAACTGCTCCTTTTCCTCTGGTCCTTTTTTCCTGTCAATGATCTCCTGTCTCACTTTTTGCAGTAACTGACCTAGTCTGTTCTTTCCTGTGTAGTTGCCCTGGTATATTTGGCTGACCTCGTTCAGTAGACGACCGCACCCCCACACACCGTCACGCGTGGCTTCATACAGGTATTGCCCATGAGTGGTAATTAGCGCATCCCCGAGGTCACTGTTTTGCGTGTATTTCGCTAATAATAACTCCTCCAATACTTGTTCCTTGTTGTTTTCCCAGGTCATTGTTTTCTTTACTCTTTTGGCAATATTTATCACCTCGTACACGTCTCTGGCTGCTTGTATACTTAGAGCCGCCTTCGAATCTTTGCAAGTAACTGCCATTATCGTTTGGTAGGCGCGTTCCAGGGAATCATACTCGATATCTCTGTATTCAATATCACAAGGATATAGATTCGAAAATACAGCATGGTGCCCCTGAAAAGCGACTCCGTCTGGTGTTTTTTGCTGTTTCGCTTCCTGGATATTAACTCCAGGGTGTGTTTGCTCCAGTATGTCAAGCTGGTTGTATGTGTAAAGCTTATCTTCCACCTTTAAGGACAACCCTTTCATCATAACCTTGAGTTTTTTTGAGCGAGCCAGTGCGCCTACTGCTCTCATGGTTTTTGTTTTCTGTAGATCTTCTCGTGATAATTCGTCGTGTATCGATATTTTGTCCCATACTACGTTCCCCTTCAGTTTATGGAGATTTCGATATATCAACGATTTGAGGGATGCCAACGCTAACACAACAACAACGTCTCTTGGCTTATTGTTAGGATTGTAGCGGCCACGCCTGTATAGGTTTTCTATTGGTACTTCGCTAGGGTTCAAACCAATATCACTCAGTAGACGTGCCACTTCGTCTTTAAGCCTTTCGTCTTTGATCTCAGGTTTCCCGGAGATAACCAGCATTTTCCTTCTTTTTTCTGCGTCAATCCAGTCTAACCTTTCCTCTGTCTTGATAACTTTCAAGTGTGTTTTTAGTGTATCCTTTTCCAGGTCCTCTACTTGAGCATTGGCCCTGTTGGCATAGGCATTTAAGTCACCAATTTCACCCTGGGCCTTAGCAAGTTTATCTGTCACTTTATCCAGTATAGTAGCAGTATCGTTCACTATTTTTTCAGATTTTTGCATCCTAGCTTCAAGTTCCGATATCAGACTAAGGTGAGAAGAGGAAATAATCTCTTGTTCTCTTATACGTTGTTCAAGTTCATTTACCTTTTCGACGATACTGGCATTTGAGGAGGTTGGCTTGAGTTTGGGTAGATAAGTTCTTATTACCTTGGCTGGTGTCTCTGCCACGTCCGCATCGATTTCACCACCTCGTGTTACTCGTTGCTTACGTGTAGTGTCTCTGGTATCTCTAGGTTCCATGGGTTGTTTTTGATCCGCCATGGTTGTCTGAGTGTGTCGATGTCCACTTTATAGAGGTATTCCCAGGTTTTCAATGTTTTTTTCCTATGATAACTCGTTCAGAATGGGTGTTTTCACCGCACCGTCAGCTACCGCACTGCTCACGCGTCAGCCATCTGTCTGTCCAAATGACCCCAACTGATATCCTTGAGCATGACATGCGGATAACCTCGGAGTATGATTATGTTGGGGGCAGAGGTCTAGATAGAGAATAGATAGTTATAGGTTATCTTTGGACATATCTCCTTTAAAAATAGTGCTTTTATTAAGATAAGTATTGAATATAGAAATTGGCAACTAATACAACGTTATTTTTTCTTTTATGTATATGGGTGATTAATAAATCCAAAACACGGCAGTGAACACTTGATCGGTTCCCGAGTTCGGGAATCTGTAACCCATGCACCTCCCTGTCATCGCCAACATGAAGTAATCTTTATTACACTCACACAATCAAAACATCAGTTAACCCAACACAAATGACAGCACAAGCCCAGATCTCTAATCTGGCACCTTGACATAACCCCAAAAAAGCTGATTATGATGCCTGATGAGCCGATACTGGCGAAACCTTGACCTATAAATCCCCCCAAAGATTGAGTTTCAATCCCCCACAATATTTCAATGTGGTCCTAAACAGTATCTCACTGTCATGCCTCCATTGCTCACTATGGAGACACCGGGGATACAGTTGTTGACACTATGATGTCAGAACTGACGGTGCACTATGGTTACAGTGGTTAGGGGCAGTTCCAAAACTGCCATTCAAGGTAGCATCGCTTTGGGAGTAGGACGTTGCCACATCCTGTCTTGATCTTGCTGTTTATGTATGTATATCATTCTGTATCTATGTATTTGTGTGTTTCTGTGTGAATTTGTTCCTCATACGCAATACAATAACTGAACTAACTGTGGATCCATGTCTTAGTCTGACTTTTTCGATGCTCCACCTGTTGTGTGTATGCCCTAGCTCCCCTCACACTTATGACCTACAAGCCACCCTGCGAGTTGGGTATAACCCCCGTGCCTGATCGCGGTGCGGCGTGGGGATGGTCAGCAGTGACCTATGTCAGGTACACTGACTGCCCCAGACACAGCCCGGCCCTCACTCTGTGAGGGGTGGGCCTTATATTTTTTATAAGATTCTCAAGGATTTATTTCTTAATATCAGCTTGAAAGTGGGATTCACACGATGATATCCATGTACCGGTACCTCACATGGTGTTTGCCTGAGACAAATCCTGATGAGATTTTTTCCTGGAACACAATCTCGTCTGAATTATAGGGTGCCATTTCCTTGAGACGAACTATTTTCCCTACATTTGGCGGCAACAATCACCCCTAGCCAGATACAGAATCTCATGAGATTTTGATTTTAAACACGTTTAAAATGTATAGGGGCATTTTGGTGAGACAAATGGACCCACTGCTGAGTTACAGACTGAGTACCCAACCAAGTTAACAGGAAACCAGCAAGCAGGGTCACATATTTTTCAAACCATTCACCTTAAGTGTACTTGAGTCCCAGGGTGAGTGTCCACTGTGGCTATGTCTGAGAATATGTACCATGTGTGTCCTTGCATGTGAATCAAATTCGTCATTTTTCCTTGAGACTGATAAAAGCACATTGCCATTAGAATTTTGTACTAAAGGAGAATTGTCTGAGACTAAGGAAAAGGTGTGAAGTGCATCTGCCTCATGTGACTATTCAAAGTATGGAGAGGGGAGGGGGTAGGAGTGATAGGCGTTAGGTAATTTTAGTGGCTACCTCCCTGCCTCCCTGCTTGCCTGCCTGCCTGCCTGCCTGCCTGCCTGCCTGCCTGCCTGCCTGCCTCCCTACCTCCCTGTCTCTCTGCCTGCCTGCCTGCCTGCCTGCCTGCCTGCCTGCCTGCCTGCCTGCCTGCCTGCCTGCCTGCCTGACCACTGACGGATTGATCGACCCACCGACAGACTGACTTACCAACAGACCAATAGATCTACTGGTCAACCCGCAGAGCAATCAACCTGCAGACCGATCGACCCGCAGACTGATCAACCTGCCAACCCACCAAATGATTGACCCACTGACCCAACGACTGATAGACCAACCATGGACAGAGTTGTATGTCCATGGACCAACCAATCCATCAACCCACTGACCCATTTATTGAGCTATGAGCTATTGCTTGGTTATTAGCAGGTGGACGGTTGGTCTTTAGGTTATGGCTATAGCCTACTGTAGTACACATGCTTGTAAAGTCATTAGGTGACCTGACCATATTTTTGCTTTTTATAGCTCACTAGGTACAGATAGGAATATGATTTCTGTTTTGGACAGAAGGTTTTATGGTGGTACAATGCCTCACAGTTGTTAAAATTTAGTATTTTGGAATGGATTTGAAAAAAAAAGTGAATTCAGTTTTGGGGGAGGACTTTGGTAGTCACAGGTCCATTTTTAAGAACTCCTTTATGGACATATTTCTACCCCTTAAACTGGTTGAATCAGAATATGATATACCTCATTTGAAAGAGAATAAAAAGCAGTAGGTGCTAGGGAGTGGAATTTTCTAAGTAGATTCTATATTTGCTGAGATATTCAAGTATTTGTTGAAAGTGGAGGGGATTTTCAGTGAAATGGGCATGCTCAAACAGATATTTACTCAATATTGATTTACAGTGAGCATTGGTGTAACATTTACCATCTCCATAAGTGCCACTGACAGTTGCTTACACTCTAGGAAGTGTCATTATTTAGGTGAAATGTATATTTGATGTGCTATATATTTTCTGATTTAGCATTTAAAAATCAAAGCAACAACGCTAGGAATAGGAGGGTTATTTCATAATCGATTTGTTTATTGAGTATAACAGCAAATTCATAAAAAACTATCTCCACTTTCATTTGCAGCACTAGCACTATTGTAGCTGCAGTATCTAGTGCAACAGCAGTAGAAAGGGGTCGATAGAAACAGTGAAGCATACTTTAGGCGGGAATATTATCACAGGGCTACAAATTATAACAAGTCATCTTCCAATTCAAAGAATTCAAAATATTCCATATTCAATTTTACATGTCGCAAAACTATTGTCAACATTATCCGCAATATGTTATATGTTATTTGGAATGTAATGAAACAATCTTAAATGGGTAAAATGGCTTGACATAAAATTTCATAAAGATTTTCAATATCACATGTTTACTAGAGGTTTCACAGGCGCCACTAAATATAACTGAGATAGTTGTATAGAGTATTGCAACGGTATCACATCTACCACGACACTCTACCTAAGATTTAACTATCTTTAGAGGTAGCTGATACGAGATGTTTTCAATACACACCAGGGAAAGTCGTACAATTTCTGGCATATAGAGGCAACTGCTCAATATCTATGCATCATACCATTTATATATCGAAGGTTTATTTCAGATATATGTATTTTATAATTATTTATACATGCAAGTACTTACATTTATGTATATTTGAGCTTTCAAGTAGGTAAATCTCTAATTAACAATAGGCATATATTTGAATACAACAGTAATTCTACATCATATCGTAAAAGAATAGATACAAATAACACATCTAAAAAGATGTCACTTTTTAACAATGAATATCAAAAGACAAAAGTACATCTCATACAGTATGTTAATCAGATATCACAATAGAGATTTCTTGCATAGAATGACAGTAAGATATTCAGAATTCTAGAGTATTCTCTTAACTGGGTTCTATCGGCTGAACGCGCAACCACTGGTCGGGAGGTTAATGAAAGACATGAGTGAGTCCATCAAGGACTAAGATCCAGGTTAATCTGGTACATAGCTAAAGATACATGATGAGTTATCACAGTAGGACAAATAACAATCTGAGATGTCCGGAGACACATAGTCACCAACGCAACTCTTACATTATCGTTGGTAAATGGCAAGTATATACAATATAGGCAAGATCAACGTTATAAATTAGGTACATTATCACATTGCAAATGCTGGCAATGGTATTTGGCAAGAGTAACTGATTATCACAGAACTAGCACAATGAGTTTTTGCTGAGTAAACTACAGATCTTCACCAAAGAGTAAGATATCTCTGAGCCATATGTAATGAAGATTACGAGAATATTGATAGTCCTTGAGTTGTATATTTGTTCTTTTTGTCTCTCAGGACATTTATCTTTTTTATCGAAAGTAGCTTCAAGGCCATCTTGTACCGTATAGATGTACATTACACGTGTTTCAAAAGTCCAGAGCTAACATTTTTTATGCTGAGTATATAAATTCTAATGTTATTAGCTTACGAGATAGTGCCAGAGATATGCCCAGCTCTACACTACTTTAATTCAGCAAGTAGGCCAACAGCAGATGTTGGTCTTTTTGTATCATATTGTGTTATATTTTACTGCCTTTCACATCACACATTTACTTAACACCTAAGCGCACAGGATAAAATAGATGATGCATCGATTACAGAACATACTTGTAAAAAAGACATTTAACTTTCCTGTGCAGGATACATATTGCTAGTACATAAAATTAAACGCTAAAAATTAAAGTTTTCCAGTGGGATTATGAGGCTTACATAAAGCATCTGGTGTTTTCATGTATGGAGTATGAATGATACCAATCGAATATTTAACACCAGTAGACATGCGACACATGGTTAGTATTGACAACGATCTTTCACCATCTGCCTTGATTCTCACGCGCAGATGTATCGATCAATCACTGTCTGCCTGCGTTACCTTTGGCTCATCTAACCTATATACCCGGTACGAGCTTTTTCATATTCAAACGTACATAAAACATGTAAAACATTATATCATCATACAGGATAGTTCTTCGACGATGACGGTATTTTGTTGTTTTTTTGTTTGTAAATTTCAACATTTTTTCTTATAGAGGCCTCAAACGAGACTAAGATACTCAGTCTATCTGTTCATTATTCATACCCCAATCTGCAAAGCAGCATTATACGTCCTCTATTTCCTTGTCTATCCCACTTAAAATCATAAATATTACATTTTTGGTAATCAGTCGTACTAGCGTATAGAAGCAAGTAACCCTCAGAGTGCAAAATCCTCGATGCACACAATTAGCTACACATTGAGCACGGCACAAAACTGACAAATATATGAGATTCTTGTGGGATGGACCAACCTGTGTAAAAGCAATGCTGACTCATGATTCACAGGGTAAACCATAGGGAGCTAATGCGAGCCCGCTAAAACCGCAGATACCGTGCTCAAAACCTTCTCAGTGGGCTTACTTTGGCTCCCTATGGCGACAACATAAGGTTCAGCCTTTTTTCTCCTCGGCTTAAAGGTCAGAGAACCTCACCGAGTGGGACTGGGAACCTCCTGCTCCCTCTGCAGGTGTCTCTGTCAGGAAACTCGATGACATCAATTCGCGATATCCACCGCTCTGTCCAGTCACTGTCTCGGTGATAAGAGCGGATGTTGACGCTGACGCCTCAGCAGACGCCAGCGCTGACGTCATAGCTGACGTCAGTTCAGCAGCAGTGACGCTTTCCTCGAGTATCTCTGACGCAGACTTCTCCTGAGTTCCATCTGCCTCCAGGGACCTCCTGATCTCCTCCGTTGAGGAGATGATCTGGTAGTTGTCCTCCAGGAGTTCCCGTGGAGTGCGCACTGACCGTGGGGGGCTTGGCGACCGTTGTCGTCCGGCGGAGGTCGTCGTTTGCACCTTGGCGCTCGCTGGTCGCTTGGCGCTGGAGGGCCGAGCACGCCTCACCTTTGCGGATGATGGCCGACCTGTTGGTGGAGTTGGTGTCTTCTGTTTGCTCTGGAAAAGTAACATGTTATCGTGTTTAACAAGAGGCTTAACACTTTCAGTCCGACCACCTTGCAGGAGGCCTACATGCCAAGTCCAACAGATATGAAGCAATATACCCCCAGGGGACTATGCCCTTATGACAATGGTACCGGAAATTATTCAACAGGTGCATTTGATATGCCTTGTCTTAGTTCCATATAGAACACTCATACTGAATAATGATGCCTATAGTATTTTTCAATTATTTTGAAAAAATTAAGAAAGTCTATGAATTTTGTCACATAGAATACCGTTTTCAGTAATGGCCCCAAAAGATGCCTGGAGGCATTCATCGTCCCCTGCATGGGAATGCCTCAAGGTATTCATCGTCCCCTGCCTGGGAGTGCCTCAAGGCATTACTCGGACTGATAGGGTTAATGAAGGACTTCACATCGCGCAGGACAATTAAGGGCGTATCTGACTGGGCTTACTGAACGTGCCGTGCCCTTAACGCCGGTCAGGTGGATAGAGAAATAGGTACAGTGCCGTAAAGCCGCCGTACAGCATATCTCTAGATATCCTTTTTGTTACTGTATTGAGAATAAAAGAATGTTGTAATTCCTAAGAAAAATAGCATCAGCAACGTTGAACATCATTGAAGATAAGTTGCTAACATAATCTGAATCAGGGACCCGTTTTTTTTTAGATGGGATAATCGTTAATAGCGACCGTTTTGAGGACCTTGTCAAATCATCATACATTTGGCGATAATTATCGAACCATAACGGAAAATGGTTGTATTTATCTTGAAAAACGTCGTCTTGAATGTTAAATAATCGCTATTAACGGTTATCTTGTCTGAAAACTGGTCCCTGAACTCGCTTGTGGGAAGTCAAAAAGTCTGCTCAAGTCTAAATTCTATGATTATTCTAAACTACCATCTTGTAGGCCTACGTTTATATAATGGATGTAACTGTAAATGACTGTTTATTGTGCTGAATTAAAGCCTGCGGGCTTATGAAAAACTCATTTCTACTATAGTCAATATAGCCTAGTCGATCAATATGACACCAGCTGTCGACACATTAATGTTATTAGCGTGAAAACGGCTGACCACTTTGGGCTCTATTTAACCCTTTCTATAAGACAGTCCTTCGCAGCTCAGGCATTTTGCACAACGTAAAAAGGGTAGGTTCACAATGCCTTCCTAATTGATGAGGGGAACACAATGCACTGCAGTATTGATATATCATTTGATGTGCTAATAAGTGTTTTTAGACCCAGTCAAAATGGGAAATATATGTTAATAAAATATGAAAGGTTATTGTAGTCGATGCTAGGATGGGTTGACAATTTTTGGTATTGAAGGCCACAGTTGAAGTCGGGGTCATATCATAGTTACCTAAACATGTGCCGTCTGCCATATGTCACACACAAAAATTGATTCATTACCATATTATCAGAATAAAAGACGAGGTATTTTCAAAGCTTAAGACATAACACCCCTGAATATCAGAAATAACCTGAAAACGCGTATGCCTATCGCAAAGAGATATCACTTGGGGGTCCTAAAAATTGAAAATATATTCATGTGGAATTTTCTGCCTCAAAGAGACCGAGAAAACATAGAAAACGCACAAGTATTCGCCACAACCTAGGGCCTTTTGGGGAGGTTCAAATCACTGATTGGAGTGAATGAGACTCAATTGATAATATCTTTGTTTTCTATAAGGGAAAATATTTTTATTTACTGAAAATCAAAACGTAGATTTCATTGGAAAAGTTGGAAACTGAAATATCTGTTTATGAGAACTCACATTGATGGTAACAATCTGCTTCCTGTACTCGTCGAGCTGATGGTCCTTCCTCTGCACCTCAGACCTCAGGACCTTGATCTCGTAGTTCTTCTTCTTCATCAGCTCAGCTCCTTCCCGCGTCTTACCGCTGCTAACCTGCTACATAGGCCAAGAAAAGAACGCCTGTTAGTAATGTATAACTCCCTTTCCGTCCTGAGAATGCCTGGGAGAAATTCCCCTGGCGGATCCTTGAGATACCTCCAGGCATTTTTGGGGCATTTTTAAACAAACGCTATATTGTAGGAGAAGTAATTTATATAGTTTGATGTTTTTTTTCAAATGACATAAAAAAAAACTATGTTATTCTAATTGACTTTAGGTTAGAAAAATGTAACCAAGGAAGCTCTGGGTACCATTTCCTATGTGTATATGACAATATATAGTCGTATGCATATAAGTGCAGGCCTCTAGCAGGTCACTTCAACATTATGCTCAGGACTTGTGCATGATGCAACTGCAGTGTGAGTATCTTGTTAATGTTTTATAGCAAATCAGTTACCGGTACGACAGCAAAAGAAAAGGTAACGGTTACAGATAAAATTCTGACAAACGCTGTTAATCATAAAGAGATGCATGTTACAAATAGCAAAATCTTATTTCATCTGTAATGGGTATCTTATAATGAGTGTAACATTATACAAAGAGAATACACACAGATTAAAATTAAAATAAAATAATGTTTTACATACAAACATTATTAAAACTGTTCAAGTACAATTGTTTACAGTCAAGTTAAGGAAATAAAAATCAGTAAAAACATCTTTATAAAATGACAGTTATGAAAAAAACCCATTTTCAGTAGCGGTAAAAGGATAGATAGATATACTTCCCCCCGGTGTGTGTGGTTGGGATTAAAAAAAGATAGACACGTCCATACAGGTAGACGGTGAAAGGTAAACAGGTATAGTCAAGGTGATCACGTGACCAGTATGTAAATGAGCATTGCATAGCGGTGCAGTTTTGTATCTGAGAAGGTATAGGCGACTCCAGTTTTAATTAATATTAATTTACCAATTAATCAACAACATTATAATTTACATTAGTATGCCAGAATTACATCTATTGGCTCACCAATTAATCTCAATGGCAGATTAAAAGAGGATAGCTAAACAGAAGCAATTACACAGCAGGAATTTCAGCAGATCGGACAAGACATGACAGCTACAAACAAGACTACTCTTGTAACACTTCTTTTTTTAGTTAACTGATTATCCACAGCTTTCAAACAAGACACAAACCACATGATAAGGCTCGCTTGCCATTAATAAAGGTTTAGACTTATTTGTGATACACCACGAAACTATCAAAGCCCCTGGATACACATAACTATTTGTGATAAACATGAAAATATTATATATACTTTTCTTCTCCAATTTGTTTAATTTACAAAGTGGTGTTATTCCCACTTGTGTATTCTGTGAAGAAATTTACAGCTTGTCTGCCACTGGTCAAGGGTTGATTTTATTATAATGTAAATTATAATGTTGTTGATTAAATAAATGACTGCAGCTAAAATGTCTGTGATGATTTACCTGTTCGGTAAAAGTATCTGGGGGGATGCAGTGAGAGTGTCTGGTGCTGAGTGCTGGAAACTGGCACCAAACAAAGACAAGGGTTAGTACAAATTTAAAATGGGGGCCTGTCACTTTCAGTGATTATTACTATGAGAAAACATAGTCAGTGAGCCCGTAACGATTGCTGTTTGAGGTCTTTAATCCTACAATTACGGCCCAACGCCAGAGGCGGAGGGTCGTAGTTATAGGACAAAAGGTAGAGAACGGAATCGCTATGGGCTCACTATGTTTTTTATATACATATATACCTATTTTATTATATGCCTATACGACTTTTACTGACCAGGAATACGGATTCCTTCGTTTTAAAATGGGGTTTTAAATCATTTTCAGGTATATTATTATAAGAAGACATATTAAGAGTGTCTGAATTACATCTGTTCCTTGTTGTTTTTGTTCGAAATGCATCAAATCATATTTAGATAATGCATGGACAGTGTATCTCTAGAGATACACTGTCCATGCATTATCTAAATATGATTTGATGCATCTTATTTTTATTCTAAAAGCCCAACTAGTATTTGGGAATCGCATATATAATTTTACTGGAGTTATCGTATTAATATTCTGGATTGAATACTAACAACCATCAAAGCATTCCATGGATTTTATGTCCATGGATAATGCAAGATTAATAGAAAGCATCTGAATACATGATATCCAGAACTTCATAAATCTGATAGAGAAAGTGTGTGGTATTTGTCTTGGCTTATTAAAAGTATAACAGAGCATATTTAGACTTGATGCCTGCGTGTAGAGACTTATTGTGAGCGTAGAGTACCTTTGTCTCGGTGCTGTTCTTGTCCTGTACTGCCATGACGTACCGCTTGTTGGGTTCCGCCCGACACCGCGCTTTGTCCAGCGTGTAGCGCAGACACTCACTCTCTTCTGTGCGCTGACGTACCTCGTTCTGAAACATTGGGAATTAATTGTAAACTGATGTTAATTCTGAGATTGGCTGCCTAGTCTATAAACCAACTTGGCCGTTTCAGGTCTACATCCGAATTTCCCTTGGTCACATGACCCGCACTACACCTGTGTCACGTGTTCCCCATTCTCCCGCCAGCTCTATGTAGATCCTTACAGGGACAACACGTATTTCCCCACCCACCCACACCAAATGTTCCATGTATATCTCATAATAATATAAAACCCTCTGTAAATAGTTTCAACTGCTATCAAAAGCTCTGAAATGACTGATAACATTACCAATTTAAATCACACAGAGACAACATATCACTTCTTATTATATCTCATAAAATTTATGATGTTTTACAAACTTTTACTCCGTATTACATATCACCATTTTTGCAATACCAAGCATGTATTTAACTACATAACATATGTCTACTCCATGTAATCCTTTCATTATCTTCCCAGATGTTTGATTATGTTATTTTGTCAAATAAAACATTTGTAAACGGCAGTCCAGGTCTCCTCATGATTATAAGACAGGGATGTCAGGTGGGGTAAGTCAAATAATTTGCTGTCTCAGAGACTGAGAAAACATGTCAGTTACGGCCACAGCATATGCCTGAGGATATGGGGAGAGGGCACACGATCCATATTTGTATCTAGAACTGTGAATAGTGTAAGTTTGTGGACGGCATCCTCCCTTATTCATTGGATGGGAGGATCTGTGGAGTTGAGCCCATCTGGAATCTGTGTTCTAAGTCTGTAGATCCAGCTTCATTTTTCTATTTCATTGCGGAGAAGCTGGACACCAGTCGACTCTAGTAACATGTGACTAATAAAAAAAAAGACTTCTCCTTACGGTGAGGTCGCTGACTTGCTGCTCATGTAGGCCTGTGAGCTCCTCGAGGCGGTGCAGTCGGGCCAAGTCCCCCTCGTAGCCGGCGAGCAGCTCCTCCTTCCGCCGGAGTCGCTCCCTGAGCCGCGTGATCCGGCTCGTCACCGTGCCACACGTCTGTCGACAACATGGTTTTTTTGTTTTTTTTGGTAAGAGTTTATTGACCACATAGTAACATTCGATACATCCTGTATCGATCTTCCATATCAAGGGTCGACAAGAACCATTTCAGTTCAAACATATTTAAATACAAATACATGGACGCAACACAAGACCGTACTACTTGTCATATATACAAACGAGAACATATACACGTAACATAACAATTAGCAACTCACTTAATCACAGCAGACATCAATATAGAGGAAACCTATGAAAGTCTAGGGTCAGAACTCGCATCCCATCGAGTTTCAATCGCGTAGTAGTTCATAAGGCGAAGCTGTGTGAATTACCTAGCGATTCAAATGAGATGGGATCGAACTCTGACCCTAAAGTTGAATGGGTTTCTGAATTCATTTCACCCTTTACATTGACTCATGGGTTAACATTTGTGACATAATCCCCCATTGGATATTTTTCTTAAATATTTCATGGGCATTGCATAAAAGTTCCAATGTTAAGTCTCTGGAGAAAAAATACCAGGGGTGAGATAAACATAAAGAAGTGATGGTTTTACCAACATTTTATATCCATCTATTCATTTCTATATATCTTTTTTATTTTGACTGCAATGACTTTGGCGGTCAGCCGGTGTGGGCTGCTTTTACAGTATTTAAGGTACAGCCGATACCTTCGACCTTATAATATATTTCACAGTAATAACATACTTATAGTAAACGATATAATTAAGTTCCAGAGATCAAAATAAATCTCATTGATAAAAAGACTATGTGATAGTCAAGACGTCGGTAATGATGATAAAGTCTATTTTCAATGAGATGATTCTGGTGGTTGTACTGTTTCATCACCTATCTATGATTTATAATATTTGTCATCAACAATCAACAGATGAAGCGGTGTTAACAATCACCATAGTAACCGATGGTACTTCGTTTTTCTATATAAAAGTTCCATGTGCCCTGTGTACTTTGTCAAAGTCATGATGAACACAACGAATGATCCTTTTTGTAATCAAGTTAAGCGGCTGTTCCACCAAGCCGGCGCTAGTCTGGCCGCCTGTTAAAGGCCTATTTGGTGGAACACTTTATGTATATCTACTGGTTATCAATGATACATGGAGGCATCATGATGCAGCTAAAGGGTTAATGGTTGGAGGAGGGAGGTACTCACCAGCTCTCGTTCGCGGTACAGTCTGACCTGCTCGTCAACTGGGATGTGAGCGAGTCGCCGCATACCTGCCTGGTCCTCCAAGTCCAGCGCAGTCGAAATGGACTTCAACAGGCCCAGGTACTACAAAACACAATGTGCAAGGTTAGCTTCACTGTTAACTTCAAAGGGAGTAGGTAGGTGATGCGCATAAACTCCCAACTAACTTGTAAATCTCAGGCATAGGAAATAAGTCTACAAAAGTGGAAAAGCTTTAACCTTTGCTTGTCTCTTATATCCAAAAGATCCCACAAACAAACTGTGGAACTGAGTCTGACACTGGGGTACAATCAAAGATCTGGCACCCACACACGCCGTCGTGCGTATGATCAAGCTTATGAGAAAAGGACTGGTTTGTGGCAACGCACCGCAACTCAACAGGTTTCCAGTAGTTGTATTGCCACTTGTCACCATTTGTCTCATAGCGGGTCACAAGAGGCTTCACTTATCTCCAGTCATCATCAATTTTCAAGGCATTCTTGAAAATTCAGGGCAATTTATAAAAACACTATTGGTGTGGATGAGGCCCAATTGATATTATACTGTGGATCGGTCTTCGAGTCTATTGTACAAGTTTGGGGTTATTAGTATTTTCCACTTTTATCTTTTTTTTTTAATACAAAAAAAATGTATACATTGGAAATGAAAACAAGGAAACAGGAAAATTAGAAAGCTTTCTCAAACTTGGTCGGTAGACTATGAATATTTTCAATTTTAGGACGTGGCTACACCGATCTGCACTCTTACGCAGGAAGACTATGAATATAGCAGGTTTTTTCCAATTCAAAAAAATATTAGAAAGGTGCCATCTCTGAAGAAAGCAGCGCTTACCGAGTTCTCACTGAGGTCGAGGGTCTCTATGGTGATGATATGTGCTGACTTCTCGAAGACGTTCTCGGTGACGGTGGTGGCGGACGTGGTGATGGTAGCGTTCAGCATGGTCTGTGAGAGGCTGTCACGTGCTCTGATCTCCGCCAACTCCTTCTTCAGCAACATCACCTGCTGCAGCGCCTCCTCGTGGGATGGAGCTGAAGTAGAATGAATCACCTTCATCCGGTTTGGAAGTTTTCTTTTTTATTTGATTTGATACTCCCTAAATCCTGTGTGCCAATGGGCGCACGGGAGGGGGTGTCAGTTGGTGTAAGGAGTCTGTTATCTGAGAATGTGTGTATGGAGAAATGTCGAAAAACCTTTATAATCTTGAGCTATATGGCAATGTATGTATACGCCGACGTAGACATAACATTGGTAGGCTGTCTACGCTAGATGCCCAATGCAGCGATTATGGTCGTGTAGATACACGTTAAACATGTCGTCTCCGGCGTGGCGTATGTATGAATACATTAGTAGATACAGCCTATGTGAGCGTCTACACCATTTTGTAAATATTGATAAACACACATGTTCGTCATGTGTACCATATGACTTGCTGACATCAGTAAATAATAAAATAACTTGATATCCAAGTATATACTATGGTAATAATGAAAGGCACCACATCCATCTCATCCCATCCCATCTATTTTCACCCCAACAACAAATGACATTTGTGACTGTATTGCACTTATGTAAGGGATTACTTGAAGTATACTACCTATATATCAGATACACTGCTGAGTATTCACTATTTGTACCTGGGCCCGGAAGGAAGAACGGCACTGTTTGCCAAATCTGGTGAATACAATAACCCGTATTAAAAATTTCAAAAAAGAAAAATGAGACAGACTGCAATCTGCAATCTCTGATTATTACTCTGGATCATGCATTAAAACCGAGATATACTCACCAGGACGTGGCCACTGCTCTAGTCCCCGGACTTGCGTACGAAGCTCATTGAGTGCTGACCTCTGGTTGGAGATGACCTCCGCGTGTCTCTCTCCTCGACACAGGGCACCCTGAGCCGCCAGCTCCTTGGTGATCCGTCCCTGTATGCAAATTAGGCATCATTTAAAGGCCTATTTCTACTGACTGACTCTGTACACTCGTGATTAGTAGTACAGATCCCTGTATGCAAATTAGACATAATTCAAAACCCCCCTTTTATTTTAATTTGTTGCAATATCTCGCCAGTGCGAGCTTTTCAGTTACAATATTTATTATATACCGATGCACATATATCTTATAATTACTAACCTCTGCTAAGCAAAGAGTAACTATAAAATATTTAGAAAGTGTGCAGTAAAATCCCATACTGCACAGTGTGCAGTAAGTACCAGCCACTGTACCACGTGACTTGTTGACATTAGGAGCAAAAATATTGCGATATCGCGATGGAATGCGGCTGTGACGTTCTCACATAGCAACCCGCATAGCAACCTGCATAGCAACACTTGTTGTTGCATAGAAACTGGCGGGAAGAGTGATTGCTTCCAGGGCATTGACCTCAGGGTTAGTGAAATCAAAGCGTGCAGGACTGATACATCTCTACGTGTTTGTTAGGAGTTGATAATGAATGGATTGACTAATTAGAGGCTAATAAGGTAAAATATATACATTATATTGATATTATCAGGTATATAATAAAGGGAATACTAATATAGTGTATCAAGATTTCGGACCAGAACTCGTTGGTTTACTATAAACCTGTACTAAACTCGCCTAACGGCTCGTTTAGTACAGGTTTAGTAAACTAACTTGTTCTGCTCCTACATCTTGATACACTATCCTAGTATTCCCTAAACCCGTCTACTGATTGACTCCGTATACTTGTGGTTGATAGTACAGATCCCTGTATGCAAATTAGTTTAGAATTCAAATCCAATTTCAACTGAACGATTCTCTACCTTTGTGATTGGTAGTACAGATGATTAGAATTCAAATCCAATTTCTATTAAGCAAACATACATAAAGCTGAAATTTTAAAGTACTTTCTTTACTGTAGAACTTGGTATGAATTCTCTGTAACTATCATATGGTAGCGTTTACCGAAATAAAGACAGTAAAAGTATGAAGGTGAATATAGCAGTCTAGATATAGGTTCACACCGAACTAACCTGCTCCTCCAGATCTGCCTTTTCCTTGTCGCTGGCAGTCTTCTGTGAGTCGAGCTTCTTCTGAAGTTCAGTTATCTGCTCATCACGGCTAGAAACCATCTGCTTCAGCTTCACAACTCCCTCCTTAAGACGCCTGCAGCAGCATTAGTACAAAGATGTCAGTTGAGGGCAGAAGTGAATTGGAAATATTTCTCGTGTGCAATTGGCTACAACTCTGTGTTTTGAGAGACTAAGAAAATGTGGAAAATACATCGTGTTGGGCACTGCATGCAACGGAGGGTCTGTGAGGATGGTTCAAATCACTGTTTTATTGGCATGGATGAGGCTTTGTTTTACAAAGGAACAAGAATTCCCTAAAATGAAAACGAAATAGCAGAGTGCCATGGAAAAGTGGAAAGCTGCCATTTTTTTTATTGGTATATGGAAACGTCAATAACAAGGAACAAAACCGCATTATCAAAGTACCTTGCCACCCATCCCCCAACCCCCATGGTTTTATGAAGTCAGATATCAAACTGTTAATGCAACTAGACCTTCATAATATGAGATAAACAGACGTCAGACCAGTGCAATGGAAGATCCAATCAAATCATGGCATTTATGATAGAAGGCAGAATAGATATAAACCTGCTGCGTAAAAGGGCATGCTTGAAGTATACAGTCCACCAGCAGCCGGTAAAAGCTAATTTATTTTGTTAATTCATTTTGTTAATTCATTTTACTAGGTATTGCCGGTTCATGGCTGATTCATTGCTGCGTGGCCACTGCCAGTGGAGAGAGTGACCTGCGCCACTATACCGGTCTCTATACTTGAGTTAACACAGGTGCCACGTGTCACACTTTTCATGCCATATTGCTGGCCTGGTGGAGCTTGCCCTTAAGCAAGAGTTTCCATGGTGGAGTTATTGTTAGCTGTTATACCCAAGTAGCAATAAATGGAGTTGGTTGGTTTGTGGTGTAATTTTATTGTCTGTGTTAGATATAGCATAAAAGAACGTCCCTGGATGAATATCGTATTTCGTCGTTTTTGTTGAATCAAAAAAGGAAATCAGCAGAGAGAGAGAAAAGAAAAACAGCAATGGTGTACTTACTTGACATCAGCTGTAAGTCTTCGTGTTTCCGCCGCCTTTTCGTCAACGATCTTGAAGAGACCCTTGACTTGAGCCTTCTGGCTGGCCAACTGACCGGCCGTATCAGACAGCCTGATCCGACCCTCGTCTATCTCTCTCTTCTTGGCCTCATCCACTTCCCCTGCAACAACAATGCGACGATTACAATACTGCACCAATTATGACGTCTTTGTTTTTTTTCTTAAAGATTTCATTATACTTTATGATGTAAGTTAGGGACAGAAGAAAAAGTGAACGTGTTTTTCATGTGGAATCCTCAGAGAGACAAGGGAAGTGTGGAAAACATGTGGTGTCAGCCACTGCATGGGACTCATCGTCTGTGGAGAGGCTAAAACCACTGTTTTATAGATGGAATTAAGGCCCAGTTATTCTTAGTTTTATTTTACACAAGGAAATTTCATTCTCTAGACAAGAATGAAAAAATGGATTTCCATGAAAATATAGAAAGCTGCCATTTCTGTTCGGCTTGAAAAGATCTTTCTTCCTCCAAGTCGAGTCGGGAAGGTTTTAGTGAATAAATATCCAGAATTGGGCTTTATAATGGCATTTTTCTTTTCAAATTACAGTATTTACTGTTTTGTCGCAGGAATTAGCCATGTTAGCAAGGACTTTGAAGGTTTCATGCCTTACCTGCAACATCTCCAAGACGCGCTGCCAGACCAGTCAGATCACGCCGCAGCGCGAGGATGGTTTTCTGCGCCTGGTCGTTCTGCGTCTTCAGGTTGACATTTTCACGTCTCAGTCGCACAACAGCTTGCTATTCAAATCAGAGACAGCATAACATTAGACATGGCAATATCACGATATTCTGTTTGGAACATGACAGAAAGAAATATTCTATATAATGCTCTAGATGTGGAAAATGGAAATAGAAATGTGTATATGTAGCAAAATGTAATGTTGTAAAGCCCAGATCTGATGAATCGGGCAATTATACAAATCTTCCAGAGAACATTATCAGTTAAGTTTTACAGAAGAAAATCAGTTTAAACATTACCTGACTTGGTGCAGAAGTATTTTGAGTGGAAATTTGTGATTGGTGTGTACACTGCGATTTAGTCCCTTTGACCAAGATCACTGACTCGATAGACTTCTTTTCATAATCTGTATAGAAAATTTAAAAAACTGTCAGTTGCTATTTCATATATAGAAATTTCATCATGATAGATCCAAAATAAATTAGTTGTGATCGATGTCAATTGAAAAAATCTGCTTGATGCCTGGATATTCCTACTTAGATCTAGACAGTGACTGGAGATATCCACTAATGCATAGCAAAGATCAATTAACGTTCTGATCATATAAATACCATTGTATCGAAGAGGATAAATCTATACTTTTTCATAATTTACAAGAACAATCATTTAAAGAAACCCGATTATCAATTAAAAAATAAAGAAAAAAGAAACCTAATTATCATGAACTTTAATTCAATACGACATTAGTTCAAAACGATATCCCTTTCACCTACCTTCAAGTGCAATTCTGTAGGTGCTGATTTCCTGGTTTTTCTTCTCGATATTTTCCCTGTACTCTTTGTTCTTCAGCATGATCTGGTGGAGCCGCTCCTCTATGGCCACAATGGTGATGGCATGCTGCTGGACCTGGTCGCAATACTGGCGCACCTCCATGTCTTTAATGAGGAGCTTTTCTGTCAGCTGTTCCACCTCAGTTCGCAGACTATCACACTTCACAACTAATCCTACCTCCCGTGTATTGACTATGGGGCCTTTTTTATTTTCTGCCTCAGCCTTAAGGGATGTATTTTCTGCTTTAATCAACTCCAGTTCTTCTTTTATGGTAGCAATTGTAGACTCGAGGTTCACCCTTATTTCAACCCCACTAGATTCACCATTCTGGGTAGTTTCTTGCAGATGTGTAGATTCCTGTGACACATTCAGATCTGTATTTTCAGATTTCAGTGAAGCTAGTTCTGCCTGAAGCTGAGTTATAATGTTTTCCGCTCTTTCAATTTCAGATTTTAATAATCCCATCTCTTCAGAATGTGCAGTGAGAAGAGAGTTATTTTCTGTTTCAGTTATGTTCAGCCTCTCTGTAAGCTCCTGAACCAGGTTCGCACTCTCAGACTCCATGCTGTTTTTTAGGACAGAGATTTCTTCCCTCAGCGTCGTTATTTCCGTTTGTCGTAAGTCGTTCTCTGTCTTCACTGCCTCATATTTCTCTCTCAAATCCGATTGCGAAGACCCTTCTCTCTCAACTATTTCTTCAAGATCTTTTGACTTCGATGCCAATGTTTCCTGTAGCTCCGATATTTCTGCCTTCAAAGATGTAATATCAGACTGCAGGGAGGTATTTTCATTCTTCACTGACTCAATCACCTCTCCAGATTCATCTTGACATGAACCCTCCTTCTCGACTGATTCCTCTAATTCCTTGGATTTGGACTCCAATATAACTTGCAGATTAGTAATTTCAGCTTTCAGCGAAGTTGCTTCATCCATCAGGGAAACATTTTCAGCCTTAACTGTTTCAAGCTTCTCTCTTGTTTCGTCATGCGAAGCCTTCTCTTTTGCAATGACTTCTTCAAGATCATTTGACTTCGATGCCAATGTTACCTGTAGCTCAGATATTTCTGCCTTCAAGGATGTTATATCAGACTGCAGGGAGGTATTTTCATTCTTCACTGACTCAATCACCTCTCCAGATTCATCTTGACATGAACCCTCCTTCTCGACTGATTCCTCTAATTCCTTGGATTTGGACTCCAATATAACTTGCAGATTAGTAATTTCAGCTTTCAGCGAAGTTGCTTCATCCATCAGGGAAACATTTTCAGCCTTAACTGTTTCAAGCTTCTCTCTTGTTTCGTCATGCGAAGCCTTCTCTTTTGTAATGACTTCTTCAAGATCATTTGACTTTGATGCCAATGTTACCTGTAGCTCAGATATTTCTGCCTTCAAGGATGTTATATCAGACTGCAGGGAGGTATTTTCATTCTTCACTGACTCAATCACCTCTCCAGATTCATCTTGACATGAACCCTCCTTCTCGACTGATTCCTCTAATTCCTTGGATTTGGACTCCAATATAACTTGCAGATTAGTAATTTTGGCTTTCAGCGAAGTTGCTTCATCCATCAGGGAAACGTTTTCAGCCTTAACTGTTTCAAGCTTCTCTCTTGTTTCGTCATGCGAAGCCTTCTCTTTTGCAATGACTTCTTCAAGATCATTTGACTTTGATGCCAATGTTACCTGTAGCTCAGATATTTCTGCCTTCAAAGATGTAGTATCAGACTGCAGGGAGGTATTTTCATTCATCACTGACTCGATGACCTCTCCACCCTCCTTCTCGACTAACTCCTCTATCTCCTTGGACTTGGACTCCAATATAACTTGCAGATTAGTAATTTCCGCCTTCAGAGAAGCCACCTGTGCTTCAAAAGATATGTTTTCAGAATTGGTCAACTCAAACTTTACTCTCATTTCATCAATTTCCTTGTTTAGAGATTCAGATAGATCCTCTCTTTCGACTTCAACTATTCTGTCCTTGGCACACTGAAGTTCCTTCCTTAGATTTTGTATCTGTTCCCTCATGTCAAGCTGACATTGAGCATCTTGATGAAGTTCATCCCGTAGACAGGCTAAATCATGCTCCTGTTTCTCCATCATCTTCTGACACGCAGCGAGTTCTCCCTTTGAACCTACATGACCAACCTCTTCTGCCTTTAATGCCAAATTTAGAGCATTGTTCTCAGCTGTTAATTCAGAGATTTCTTCAAAGAGCTCATTCTCCTTCTCTGCAGACTTTGTTTTTTCCCCATTTGGTTCATCCATCTGGGAAACATGGATGGACATCATATCGTTTAGCAATGTCATACATAATGCTTCCTTTTCGTTCATCTCTTTTGTGACATCTTCAATGGTACGAAGCCTGGCCTCGAGTTCTTTTGTCCCCGAATCAGGGTCTGTATCACACAGACCACTGGCTACAAAGTCAACCTTAAATTCGGTCAGACTCTCCAGTAACTCTTCTTTCCTCTCAACTATAGCATGAATTGTACGAAGTCCCTCAACAAGCATTCCATGCACATCTAAGAACCTACCGTTAGCATTCTTTTGATCTTGACTTTCGGGTGCTGCTGATGCCTTTAAAGCTATGTTGCTTGCTTCCAGTTCCTTAAGTTTACTTTCACACAATTCCTTTTCTTTTGTCAGATGGTCGACAGTTTTCCTTAGATCTTCCAAGTCTGATTCTGAACTCTTTGAGGGTTCTTTCTTAGAAAGAAGTTCTGTCTCAACCGCCATCTTTTCCATTTCATTTTCTTTGACCTTATACTTCTCTTGCCATTCTTTAACGTCTGATTTCTGATTTTCAATCGCTGTTGCAAACACATCAATGTCCTCCAGAATATTAGAAATTCTTTCATCTAATGTGGGCGGTCCTACAACCATTTTCACGCTTTTAAATTTCTTGAAGAAACTTATCCCAAGATCAAGCTGCACACTGGATATACGTTGGGCTAGAGTCAAAAAGACATGATCAATCTGATCCTTTTGAGATGTTCTTTTAAATGCAGTTGTCAGTGCATTTAATAATGAATCTTGGTCAGCACTATCAAATGAAATGCCCATCTCCTTCACCAAACTGACCAGCTGTTCTTTCATCATCTTCGACTTATCACGGGATTTTCTCAGTGAGTCAATCCTTTTTTGGAATTCCTCTGTCACTCTGTCAAAAGCATTAACGACTGTTTTAGGCAAGTACTCCAAATTTTCAGAAAGATTATCTATTTTACCTGCAAAAGTATCAGGCACATTTGAATCGTTCATTACCGTCATGAAGCATCTATTGGAGCATTCCCTCTGTATTTCTTCAGCGTTAAAAGTCCATCTATCAATCAAACGCTGCAGTTTATCTAATTCTTTGATATCATGTTCTTCCTTATTCCCAGCCTTCTCTGTCTTCGATCTATGGAGTGCTTCACATGCACTTTCTACAGTATCAATTGCGACTTTCAAAGCTTTCCCAACATCACTGACCTCATCCATGGGAATCTCCTTCTGTAGTGCAGTTCCAAGTTTGAAGACGCATTCTTTGGTGAACACAGACAACTGTCTGGAAAACTGTACCTCCTCTAACATACAGCTCTGCAGATCACGTAGAATGCCGCCCAACTTTTGTGCCTTTCCTTCTGGGGCAGTTCCTCCCCATCCTGGATCAACAGTTGGTTCATAATCAGAGATGCTCTTCATAATTTGTGTCTGGGCAAAGCATTCATCCAGATTCAGACTTAATGATCGTAATTGGGACTCGAGCTTCTCAACCTTTGGATCGTAACCTGAATCTGTTATCTTCTTTGCATTTGCAGCCTCCGCTTCTTTTAATTTTCTTTCCAAATCAAGAACTACCGAATCCTTCACCTGAATTTCATCTGTTAAATTCGAAACGTCCTCCCTGAGTAGATTCAATTCTTTCTTCAATGCAACAACTGTTCCCAACAGACGTTCTTCAGTTGCTGCATATTCTGAGTGGTCGCCAGAACCCCGCTGTGCAATTTCCAGTTCTCGAGTCGCCTTTCCAGCCTTTTTAATAGAAACATAAATAACACCTTATTAAGGCTCGTGAGATACAGAAAATTGTTATAAGCTAATAATCAAAGATCATTTAAATGGAAAATCAATGAATACAATGAAAATAACCAATTAGCGAAGTTTTTCTTCATCGTTGTTTATTCGAAAAACTACCATATAGTGGAAGGATAGCTGCTATATTTGAACGAGAAGAACATACCTCTGTCTGTGCATTCAGAAGATCATTACTCATTTTGATCAGCTTCACATCTGTCTCTTCACTCGTTTCCTTCATTGCTTTCTGTATAAACATGGCAAAATTCACTTCTGTAAGGCTGTTACCTTGAGGGCTGATTTAAACGAATTACATGCAAAATTTAACCTGCCTCAATATACTAACAGTTATTCGATTACAGATAAGTTATATTCATTTTTTCTCAGTAGTATGTCGTATTTAGTTATTTCAAGGGCCGGCAAATATATAATTATATAGGTTAGGTCAATCATCTGAATATTATCACATATTTTTTTAGATATTAAATCTTCATGAAAGAAAGATGAACATACGTTTTCCTTGCTTCTAATGTCCACTTCAATTTTCAGTGTCTTATTCTCATCTTGTAACTTGTGTAGCTCTTCCATGTTCTGCGACATTGTCTACATGTTAATAATAGAAAAAGACATGGGTCTGTCAATTTTCTTCAAAGTATATAAATCTCTCCAATATATTTTAAACATATAACCTCAATAATACAAGAATGCAGGAATTTTTTTTTTCTTTAACATCGGCTTGCCATAGAGGTGTTTTTGCCACGTCTAGAATTTCAAGAATAAATTCAAAATTGCAAGAACATAAATTATGTTTCTTTTCTGTTTGTTTCTTTGATTTTATGTCTCGTCAACAATTACATGTTCTTTCCAATCTTTCTCAAGGTTCAGCTTTTCCCCAGTGCTTCTAAACCACAAGGGTGATCAAATATATGAGATGACATATATGTAATACATTTTCCAGTATTTTTGCAGTATATTGCAGGTTCATCAAAGGCGACTACACAAAAGGACGTCAAAATCTCATCATAGCAGTTTTCTTATGACACTAGAAATGTCAATTATACATGCAAGTTTCCGATTATTATTAAAGAGGATTCTATATGATCACAAATTGACACAATCAAAGAAAAAAGCTGAATGGGATGCAATGGTTCCTGGTGAAGTTCCACATAAACGCTTTTTATGATTCATAAAAATGTGCTTTTTAAAGCTTGTTTCCATTTATATGAATCGTGTCCTGATCCTGGCGTGGCCATCTTAGGTCCCTATTCAGATCAGTGCTACTGCAGCCCCGGGTTAGGGCCTGAGCGGCGATTGGCGACGAATTCGGCCAAATGAAATCAAGCCTGAAGTAATGTGCTATATACATGTATACAGAAGCTATTCAGGTGGAATAAAATACTTTCGGCTATCGGTTCTTATTTCGGTAATCTTAGAGATCCTATGTTATTTCTATCTTGATTCACTCCTACTTTTTTTGGGTCAGATAACACATATATCCCGTCGGACCTAATTCATACACGAGTTCTTCCCAACAATTCTCATGACTAGTTCTTAGATTTCCGTAAAATCTTACTTTCCAATTATATAACAAGCTTATAGATACTTAAGTCTATGATCTACATGAGGTACACCTAATATAACTAATTCTGGCACATGAATTCCTCTAGTACTATTTATCTAATGACTATCGACTATCACACTGCCCGCGTAGTGAAAGTGGCAAATTCACCCGAGCACAGACCTGAACCTGTATGGAATATCAAATCCAGCTCACAGATGCAGTGTGCTGTTTATTATACAACTGTGTACATCGTACTTGCACTTGCTGACCTCTGCTCCCTATATCGTACGCCAGCGATATTCACCGAAATGCTATTCCAAGTAATTTCTTATCAATTCCTAGCATTTGAAGGTGTATGATAAAAAG
The DNA here is from genome assembly GCA_950022655.1 of Alentia gelatinosa. Lineage (NCBI taxonomy): Eukaryota > Metazoa > Annelida > Polychaeta > Phyllodocida > Polynoidae > Alentia > Alentia gelatinosa. The sequence continues at coordinate 26,280,021 of OX465590.1, read as the reverse complement.
GAAAACTGACCTAGCGTTAAATCTGGTAATAGTTACTCATTCCTAGTCTCATAAATACACCCCTCCCGCCTAAAAGCGTCGGGACAAGTATTTGCCGGTCCAGGGGTTCGTAACTATTATCAGATTAAATGCCCGGGCAGTTTCCCTAATTTACAAGGTGACAGCGGGAACGGCTATGTTGAGGACTTGGGGTAAAATAATTCAGGGAAGATCAGCATAGCGAATTCCACACCAAACAGAAGAGAAGATACCGAGATAAGGTATAATGATAGAAATTATAGAAAAGGGATATAAAGTCAGGAAATATCAGCTAGATGGTATCATACATAGTCAGCATTGATTTCAGTACAAATATATCTTCATAACAGAGGAACTGGAACTTTATCGTACTACTGCTTATTTCTCCAAATTTCTTTCCTGTATTTTTTTAAAAATTAGTCATCCTATCCTATCTATGATGACTTGTAATTCTAGTACTGCTAGTTTGTGTTCACAGACTTCTGATCTTGAACCAAATCTAACAAATTTATCGAAGTTCAAATTAATTTTGATCACACCTTGAACCCCTCAGCGATATCTAAGTTGCCTGATGAGCTAATAATAGCGAAACCTTGACACCCCTCCCCATACAGATGCTAAAACTCACCTACTGATACTTCCAGTGTCATCAAAACTATCAAAAGACCATTACTAGTTGACAGTGATATCAATGTCTCCGGGCTACCTCAGGGACCCCTGGGAGAGTGGCTATGACATCACTTCATGATATCACACCAAGAGTGCACCATGGTTAAGGTGGTTAGGTACAGTTTTTAAACTCTCACTCAAGGCTGTATTCCACCAACCAGACAAAAACGTTGTACAATGCCCGTACAAGGGTTGCAAGGGTTGCTGGAAAATCTGATGAAATTAAGATTTTGTCTGGTTGGTGGAGCAGGTCGGTATTTCGCCCGATATTCATCTGCCAGACATCTGCTTTCGGTTGCTGGGTTTGAGAGTGTCTGTTGGGGGTGGCTGGCGCATCGCTAGAGCATCGCCCAAGGGTTGCTGGGACCTGGGGCAGGGTGTCTGTTGAAATGATAAAAAATGCGCTACCACCCACCAGAATTTTCAGGCGATATCCCAACCGATACCCCCAACAACCCTCCACAAGATGTAACTATAACGTCGGCCGAATAACTAATTGATTAGGTTTTTATCGGCGTGAATTGAGCATCTGGCCGATGTATTTGAGGAGTACGACACCCGCCTGCGGGTTCTGCCGGGAGTTGCGGCGAGGGAACCCCGCCAACATAGTGTGAGCGATACCGGCGATATACGAAGCCGCGAATGGACATCGTAAATTCCGACACTTTCGGCAGAATTCTAGCACCATAGCGTGCCATACACATTCATAACATCAATCCTTATCTTTATTTACCTTCATTGTTCGATTAAATGTGTAATTCCTCGGTTATTTGACGTTTTCTGACCGTTCCCGTACAAAACCCAACACGCCGACACACTGCTTCGCTCGATACGCGGCTTTCGCGGGTACAGAGCGTCGTAGTGTATCGCCGCACGCCGCGCCGCCTATCAGGAACTCGATTACTACGTAAAAATGCAGCTAACGTCCACCAGTCGGCGCCAGGGCTGGGGCGTCGGCTAGGATCTGCTGGAACCTCGAACCCACCCGACGCTCGTATGGCGACCACATGAGCGTCTGTTGGGGGTTTCGGTGGAGCAGCGACGCATTTTGAAGCAATTTGGCCCGACGTTTCAGCCGACGTCGGCTGAAAGGTCGGCTGGAACGTCTGTTGACATTGAAAAAGTGGTTGTTTGGTGGAATACCGCCTTCAAGGTTGCATCAGCAAAGGACACATACTTCGCCTCAGCTTACTCTTCTTCTTTCCAATTCTTTTTTCCTTTCTAAAAATTGCCACTCAAGGTAGTATCAGCAAAGGGAGCAGATATTTGCTTCGTCTTTCTTCTATTCTTTCCTATTCTAAGGTTGAACTCCAGATCCCTCTAATTGCCGTTACTCCCGTTTCTGGTGAGCCAAACTGATAATGAAAAACCATACCCCATACACATTGCTAGAACGAAAACGAGGAATGATTTATTCTATGAAACCGCTAAAGACATGGTTGTAATAGAATAGAAGCATGATACACAATAGATATCTCCAACGCAGAATCAAGGAATTCAGAAAACGTATTCTGTTTACAGTCTGTGTTTTAAGAAACCGGGAAGAACACCATCAGGTCCAGCCATACACAGTCCTGTTGAAACATGGAACCATCTCTTAACCTATTTTACCAAACGATACTAACAAAGTAAACCATCGTAGTGGGAGTGTATGCACATGAATAAGGGTTGCTGTCAAATCTAAAAGCATAGCAAAGGACAAGGGAACTCATGTGCCTTCAGGGTCGAGTTTGTAAAGAACCAAGCACCGCAAGTTTTCTAATCAAACCTTTTGTATGATTACACGTGAAATCAGCACAAACTACTGTGTACATTTTCATTGCATTGTGATTGCATTGGTGAAAAGTAAGCCCTTATGTCTATTGTTTACCTCGCCAGAAAACAAATCCTACCTTCTCCTGAAAAAGACATCACCATGTATTGAGGATAAAATCAAATTAGCTAGATGCAATGATTTAAATATTTCATGAAGTACTAACTTTTTAAAAACATTTGAGATTCTGCTGCACTACTCATATGCGTTTAGGAAAAATTGTTAATCGGTAAAAAAAGAATATGCCGAGTTTTAGCTACAGTGATTATCTGTCGAAATGGATATTATTAAAAGTATGACAATATAGTATGAAAATCAGAGAAAAAATATAAATGATGTAGAGTGATAAGACAAAAGATGAAGTTAGCTGTATCATAACACAGAGCAAAAGGTTTATGAGTTGCACTAGATGGTACCACCAGTGTAACCATTTGAGCAAATAGGAAACACTAGTGGCAGTTGGGTATGTGTAAATAAACTACTGTGGAGTTCATGATAGCAAATACAAAGAAGACATTGCAAGGATCTCATGTACAGGAATGTGATTCAAAAAGAAAACTGGCTATATTCATTGACCATAAGTAGAATTAACAAGTTTGCCACAAACTAGGTATGTCAAAATTCTCTTATATTAGCGGACTTACAGCTGTCTTTTACTTGCATTTAGTTTTTATATTCTTAGGACAAACTTTTAAAAGGCAATACTTTAAGCTATCATAAACTTTCTTTGCAACTTCTGATACCAAAGGGGCCTGGAAAATAGAAACGCTGACCCACATTCGAAACATCTGTGGTATGTTTAATTATATTCATTATACACAGATTTCGAAGTTGTACAAGTTGGTCAGTTCTTCATGCATCTGGAAATTTTATATTCCCCTGAGAAGAGTCTAATTTCTATGACATTTTCTAAGGTTCAACTGAATAGTAAATATGACAAGAGTCAATTATACCTGACATTTTTCAAAATTCCAGTTATCCCTTGCGTGTGGCAACCCTGAACTTAACGTGGTCTGTCCGGTTTGATGTAGATCACAATGTTCATAAAAGGTCTGTTATGTATAGAGCACATAGCTATTGTGTTATTGAGGCGGCCATGTTATCCCCAAACAAAACATCAGGTGGTGGGTCCAGTTATCAATGGATTTTATCGAAAATATTTTTGGGGGCTTGCCATAGAGAGGTCTTAAGGGCCGATTACACCAACACACACAATGTAGCAAGATTTGGCCCAATTTGGTTGTCTTGCTAGATCTGGCTAGGATTGAATCATCGCGTGCCTATTTGTCATGATGTGTCTTGAGGTGTCGCGGTGGTGGAGCACCAAAATATAAACCCGACACCACTCGTCTACGTTTTGAGACAAGTGAGGTACGACACATTGCAACACAGTAAGACACTACAAGACATACCAAGATATACCACGGCAAATCCATCCTGTTGGTGGAATCGGCCCTTTAGCCTCATCTCATTATTATCAATGGATTAAAATAACTGATAACAATGGTGGTCCGCGGACTACAGTGGCGCTATCTTATAATTTCTAGGCGGATGATGGCGGAACTAACAATCACTCTGTGCCCTATAGTTGGTGCTGGTGGGATAGACCTCACAGAGAGTGCGGCTCACCTGACTGTGCTGCACGTAGGCATTCTGGAGGCGCGTGTTTTCCGTGTTCACCGTCAGCAGATTAGCCTCGAGTTCCCGGACCTTCCCCTGAAGGAACTTACACTTCGCCACAGCATCTTCTGTCAGAAAGAAAACACAACGCTCTGATTTAGCAAATGCTGGGATGAACGTCAAGACCGATGAAAAAAAATCGGGAATCTAAAAGCCTTATAAAAAAAGCAGCTTTTATAATATCATTTTGGAACATAATGACTGTGAATCAATAGATATGTTTTAATTTCTCTTGATAGTGCAGGACAAGACTATAAAAAAAAAAAAAAATTCATCTATTCTCAGAGTAAAGCTGAGAGCTGAAGCGACCCGTTTTTATACAGTAAATTTAATTTCTCCTCGGATTCATATTGACCTCAGGAATCACCCTCGGGACGTCAAAAGCCCGGAATTCCTGTAGAGAATCCGGGGAAATCCAATGTCAGCCAATAGCCACGTCTATAACACCTGAGGAAAAGAAAGGTAAAGGTTGCTTTTAACCACATCTTTAACACACGAGAAAATTAACGGTAGAAGTGACTCACCGACAGAGGGGACTTCTAGTTCGTCGTCCTGCTCCTGGATGCTCTGGCGCCACGTGCGCCGCGTCCGGTGACGTCTCAACATGGAGGACGGGATGCCGGAGGAGCCGGTGGAGCCGGAGGAGGAGCCGGAGGAGAGGTCGGAGCCCTCCGAGGAGGCCGACGTGGGCCGCCGCCCCTCCTCATCGTCGGCGCCCGGGAAGGGCACGGCGGGGCCGGGGAGGTTCTGCTCGGCCGGCTTGATGTGCGCCGCCTCGCTGTCGTCTGTGGCTCTGCCGTTCATTGTTCATTGAAGTCCCCTGCAATCAGAGCGGTATATCGTTATGGGTTTCCTGAGGAATCGGGATTCCGAAAAAGTAACAAATACATTGAAATGTTTATATTCAGTCCATGGATAATTCATATACATGTAGCACAAATATATGATATTCATTGAGCAAGTTTTACTAAGAAAAGTTACGTCATGAGAACAGATATCATTTGACAACATTTATCATCTGCACGTAGTAAATGAAACCCTAAGTTTTCTGAGGGATAGAAACATTAATTAACACTTTTCCAAGATTTGAACACATTGGAATACTGGAGCCTGTTAAATAACTTAATCCGACAAAAGAACAGGGCACACGACCTATATATGTTATTGTTTGATAATATTCAAGCTCGTTTACTAAGACAGTCCTAGCTGATGGAAGGCCATCAATAAGTGTTGAATAAAGTTGACCCACATCGTCCCTCGGTCTTGTTTGCGTACAGCAAAGGGAGTACGAACCTGAATTATTCCTTTGTGACTGATCATTGCAGTTCTTCATCAGATACAGGGAATAATCAATTTGAGGGTGTCACACAAGTTTAACGAAACAAATGACTATGAAATATGTAATAAGAGAAAGAACTCTTTCTTTTGAATTGTGTATCTTTTTATTCGTAAGCAGAATTGTTTACAGCGATATTGTGTTTAAACATCCTCATAACCACCAGAAAAAAATAAATTACTTACAACTTTTTATCCTCCAAAGAGATTGTGAACCACAAGTCATGAGTATTTGATCTCGGTTGATATAAGCACACTTTGGTATCTGTTGACTGTTTTCACGCATATATAAATTGCATCTTTCACTTTCTCATATACTGAAATCATGCAAATATGTACCGAAGATCATATGATAGAATCCTGTCAGCGTCTTGTACCTGTAAAGTGCTGGAATAAATCACGGTTCGTGCACTTTCTGTTATCGTCCATAATACTGCCCATATGGATATATACTGCTTAAAATAGAAAACCTGTAAAGTACAGGGTCTAGTAAGGATATGTTTATGACCAATGCCACGATTTATAACCGGGATGGTCTAGATTTTTCATGAGTGTTAAACATCTCTACACTCTATAGAGTATCTGGTCGTCAGTGTATCTCATTGAGTTGATGGCTACGATCGTTTTGATGGTAAACGGAAAATTACCATGTGAGTGTATTTTCTTCGGTAGCCCCATCTGAGATATCTCAGATGTACATATGAGACTACATTTAGAGATGGAAGAGCAAAGAAGATTAGAACTCCTTCTCCTTGATGTCTGTGGACTATCCTTCAAAGTAGAGGCACCAAAGGCCCATGTACCAACTCACATAAGACTACCTTCACACTATACTTGATCTAACCGTGACCAATATGGACTCCCATTCCAGAAACTATTGTCCATATCTTTTTTAGGGAAATTATCTAATTTTCACCATGACTAGGTCTTCCTCATCTCCAGCACTTGGAAGGTTTCCAAATTAGATCTGCACCAACAGGAGGGTCGCTGATACAAAAAAGACTGTCTGTCTCTGCCGTGTCTGTGTTTTTATTTTTCTCATTCAGTGGTTTCTTCTACATCTTGACGAGCATAGGTTCCACCAGCTTATCACTCTTCTCTTTTCCCTGCAGCTCGGCGACGATGGCCAGCGCGAACTCGAAGCAGGTGCCGGGCCCGCGGCTGGTGATCAGCTTGCCATCCACCACCACGCGGTCCTCACTGTACGTGTAGTCTCCCCCCGTCATCGTGTCCTTCACCGCCGGATGGGACGTCAGACGCTTACCTTTCCCAATACCGTGGCTCTTGAGTGCGATGGGCGCTGGAAGGAAAAGGAAAGGATCCATGTCGTTAATTTTTGTCTGAACCTGAAAGATGGTAGCAGAAAAAAAGGTGTGATCTGTTATCGTTATGACTAGTCGGCGTTAGTGACAGAGCCTGGATGTGGGTCGTTGCTCACACAATCAACCCGCTTAATTAAAGTTGGTGAAAGAGACTTCAAGGAAAGATTGGATTTTAAACTGCTTTCAGCACATTTCATTTGAATGAAGATTTACTAGACCTAGTATTATTGCCTATTTTCAATTAACATACCATGCGTTTGGTTTGGTTTGGTTTGGTTGATTTTACGTCCAGTTAGTTTAGAATTTCTCTTCCCAGACTTTACAATGGCTTAAGAACTTTTCTTCTTTTCCCTATTCCTTAGATAGTGCGGTGTGTCTGGATATCCAGGCTTCGGGTTGCTTATATCTGTTCAAATATCTTGGATTCTCTTAGGAATTCAAGAAGCTCTTTTCTACCAGTGCTGTGGAAGGCACTGCGAATCGATGTTGTATTCTTAAGGAAAATTTCCCGGTTCAACTTTGTTACCATGCGTAAATTTGTTTTTTAGTAAAGACTAGATAGTTCTACAAACAGTGCTAATTTACCAGCACAAACTGCCGCGATGAACCCTCCACGGTCCTCCTGCTTCTTCAGCAGCTGCCCCACTTCAGAGGACTACAAATGGAAATTCCAACATCTCATTCAATATTATAGGTTAACGCAAACATTGTAATATTGTATTTTATCTCAAACTAGCAGAAGTGATATACGAGGACATGATTAGGTCACAGACTTAGATGTACATAGGTCCCTCAATACACAATATATCTTACCAAGATATTCTCTATATGATTCAGGGATGTCAGTTGGAATCAGAAACAAATTATATTTATCTCTCAGAATTTGTTGCATCTGAGACAAAAAGACATGGAAAAAATGTCTGTGTCAGCCATAATATGGTACCTCCAGTGAAGGTTAAAACAAAAGTTTTATTTGGGTCAATGAGCTCGATGTGCATCGTCTTTTACACAAGGTAAAAGAAGGTTATATGATAAAAAATGAAAAAATAATAATAAATGGAAATAGATGAAGTGATTGTTCCAAAATGAGGCATTCAGGCAAACTAATATATCCGTCCAGCGCACAGTATAGGATGTTCATGATGTGCAATGCGCTTTTTCTGTATTATTGTTATGGGTTTTGTCTGTGGTTAGAGTGTATTTTCACCAAGGGTCTAAAAGCTTTAAAGTAATGAGTGAGGGCCATAAACCCGCCAACTAATTTCATCTAAGAATAGCTTGATATTGAATAATAACTGAGCAGATAACTCACAGCAGCGAGCGCCTTAGCGCCTCCCATGCCCCCAGGGAGGACGACGACGTCATACTCATTGGAGGTGACGTCAGAGAAGGCAGTGTCGGGGACGAGGACGCAGTCCCGGGCACACGTGACCGGGTCTTTGCCTGCCAGACCAGCGATGGTGACGTCAATCTGCGGGAAGGTGGAACACAGAGATATACCAGAGATGGTAGAGGTGGTTTGTGTTTTGTTTGTTTAGGTAGTTTAATATCCAATATGTTCTATTAGACTTACTTTGGGTTTAACTGAATCTATTAGATGAATTTAAGTAGAAATCTCATCCCTACACATTTACTGAGGTGAGAGTTCTTTTACTTTCCACACCACATAGACATGGTATGAGAAGGATGGGCCTTTGATATAGCAGTAAATCTACCACTGCTGAGGGTGAAGGAGAGAAGTGGCTGCAGTGGGACTCTAACCCAAGATGGTAGAGTAAAGCTGGTCTCAGTGAGAGGTCTTACAGCAAGGACTGGATTGATGAGAAGTCTTACTGTAAAGCTGAACTTAATACGAGCTCTTACTGTAAATGTAGGCTTAATGAAATCTGTTAACGTAAAACTGGACTTAGCGAAATGTGTTATTACAGTGAACTGGGGCTCAATGCAAGGTCTTTTAGTATAGGTGGGCAAAACGAGAGGTCTTATTACAACAAAGATGGGCTTGATGAAAGATCTTACGATGAAGATGTTATTACGATAAAGTGGGGGTCAATGAGATATCTTGTAATAAAAAATTCTTTTCGCATCCAAGTGATTTGAAAAAAAATTTCCATGGGGGTCAATGAGATATCTTACTTTAAAAGTCAGAATGATGACATGTCTTACGCTGAACATAGTTTGTAAGAGAGGCTCATGGGAAAGTTCAGCTAAATATTGTCTTACTTTAAAGCTGGGATTGATTAGCAGTCTTACTATAGACATGGCCTCAATGAGAGGTCTTATGGTAAAGGTGACCATGCTCAAAAGTATTACAGGATAGATGGACTGGCTGGTATCATGGTATAGTGGAACTTAATAAGAAGTATCACTGTAAAGATAGGCTCGATGAGAGGTATTTAGGTAAACCTGGCAGAAAACATGGGGTCAATGCGAGGTCTTTCTGTTAGAATATGTTGACACGCTCGTTCACAACACTCACAGTCAGCTACTCACTAAATTACAACGATGCCAGAATCAAGGACTAAGAATCTGTCAGAGTAGCGACCCCAGAACCCCAACAAATTACCTACATAGATCTGACAAAATAAATCGATTAAATGAGGGAAGGGAAGCGCACCTAATTGCACTTGCTCACATAAGAGCTCAAAGTGGAAAGTACTTAATGAACCCACCTCGGCCAACAAGGCAATTTGAGGGCCCTACTTTGAAACTAGCAAACAACGTCCGTAGTAGCAGTTACTTCAAATCTGTCGAGTATAAATGCTCATCCTTATGGAAGTTACTCTCACCAGCGACCCACAGTCTGCCCGACTACAAATTGACCAAAGCCTTCACTAAACAACGTCTATAAGTTCAACTTTATTCATAATTACTAACTGCAGACTAAGTCATGTACTTGACCAGTTGCCTGCATTAACTAGTTTTGATGCGACAACCACCAAAACTCACTAACCATTCATGTTACCTGACGATCGAGCAGCAAATGCACATGTAAGCAAATGTATGTATATGCAATTAATCGCTACATTTATTTGAATAACAACCTGTCATGTAAGCCTGCTAGTTCAGGCAAGGACCTGGAACTTGAAAAACTGGAGGGGGCGGGGGAAAAGCAAAATTTTTGCTAAACCCTGACTCCAGTATATATAAAAACCTTTAAAAAAAAACTGGGCTTGATGAGCTCCCATTGAACCCTCAGTTTGAACAATCAGAAATGATTGTTAGTGTGACAAATTGAAATACTGAGTATATTATTACTTCGTTATTTTGGGATGTCAGCTGGAGTCACTAAAATTGTAGAAATGTATTTCATGTGGAATGTGTTGCCTCATAGCGACCGAGAAATCGTGGAACACACCAGTCTATTGATGTGAATAAGGCTCAATGCATGTCATCTTTGATTTACACAAGGAAAAACTAATTTGTATACTGAAAATGAAAACACAAATTTTCATAAAAAATGGAAAGCTGCCATCTCTGATTATCTAAGGGCCTCAACGACAAATTACTTCTGTAAAGGTAGGTCGGGTACAGTCCACCTATAGGACATGCTCCACCAGGCCGAATTCTCACCTGAACGATTGTTCCCGATAGTGTTAAGGGTATCTGTAGGCTAGCCTCAGTCCCTAACAGGGTTCGTACATAGACAGCCAAATAAAATTCCAGGCTTTTTCCAGGCTCTAATATTTTTTTCCAGACACATCTGGTTACTGTTTTTAAAACCATGTCTGATTCATCACCAAAATTAGCCAAAAAATTCTTTATCTTAAAAAATGAAGACAAATAATCAAATCCATGTTATATTATTAACAATTTGTTATACATGGTCAAAATAGGATTTTTGGAAATACTTGATCCAAGTCAATGAAATTTCATAGGTAGTCAGATAACGTAGTTAAGGAAAGCTAATAATGACCAGAATTTCATAGACTAAAAAAAAAAGTCTTTATGCAAAACTAAAATTTCCAGGCTCTTCCAGGTTTTTCCAGGCTCTCTGTGAGAGTTCCAGGCTTTTCTAGGCCTGGAAAACCCAAAAGCATAATTCCAGGCTTTTCCAGTTTTCCAGGCTCTGTACGAACCCTGCCCTAAGTACTAGAACTCTACCTCCTTTACAGCTCAGTTCCACATCATACCTCCACCTCAGCTGGGGTACATTTTACTTACTGGGCCTTTAAGAGGAAGGTTATATACTGTAATGTATTTAATTCTGTTTATCATAATCATTTGATAAATGTTCATAATCAGAGACTTCAGCAACTCTAGGGCATCTGATACGGATCAGCTAGAGCCTGTCGGTCAAGTGGAGCACCCCCTTTAGTAAGAAGCATTACAGTAGAGTTGAGCTGTATGCGGGAGTCTTAGATTGATAAGGAACCGAGGAAAAGGGATTATCATAAAGCTGCACTAAATTGGGGAGTACTATCGTAATGGTTGGCGCCATAGAAAGTAGTACTCTACGCTGGGCTCAACCTGATATAAAATATGCTGAATTTATGGCCGGGGTTATATCTTTGTTATACCAAATCTATGAAATACAGAGACATGATGTGAATAGTATCACAAACCAAAGTTCTGAATAAATTGATGACATTTTAATTGATCCCTTCAATACATTCAGTCTTCGTTTTTTATACGTTGGATGATTAACCTTTTATTTAACAGACACTACAAAAACAGTTCGTTCGTGTGGAGTGTCCAATAAACCCATTCCCATCCCACCGAGAAATCCGTTACACTGGTCATAGCGGAAATACTGTCTAACTATTTACGACACAAGGAGAACGGTTGTAAGATCAATGGCAAGGTACGTCAGTCGGGTCCAGAAACAAATGTGGAATGTGACACACAGAGAAAACCTCGTGAAATGTAAGTTTTGGCCACGGCCTGGAGCTGAGGGTCTGTAGGGAGGTTCAAACCACTGCTTTATTTGTGTGAATGAATCTTAATTAATAATTGTATGTACCACAAATGAAAAAAGTGAATTTCCATAGAAAATGGAAAGCTACAATCTCTGAATAGTTTGCAAAATCACCTTATTTTCAGTATTTTCATAGTTGATGTGCGGAAGGGTCAAAGTCTGCTTACTATCAACGCACCACATTACTATGGCACTTTTACAGGATAGCCGTCGTGTATCCTGTAAAAGTGCCATAGTAATGTAAGACAATAACCGTTGACTTCCGTGCCACCTATACTTAACCACCTTTGGGACTGGTGGTGTATAGGCATGCACCTAAGCTTAGATTGACATACTCTGCATGCATCACACATGGTTAACGTAATTGTAACAACATACTCCACTGGTCCACTGTTGGAAAATATCCAAAATCGGGCCTTTAACTTTACATACAAAGAAATGATCTAAATAGTGGTGTTTGATATTGATATAAACCATGATATTAATATGTACCCAAAAGCGATGGATGATCGGGAAATGTAGAAAGAAAATCCAACAAATATCTCCTCTCTTTCACAGCCCGGGTTAATAGCTTTACTTAAGTTATCAAAGTTGAATTCCTCTGACGTTTTATTTGAAACACTTATTAAGGTGTTCTTTTTAATCTTGTCTTACGATTCAAAAGCAACATCTGGATCCATCACCTCCGGACCCTCATAACCCTACTAGCACTAGGGGGTGAAACCTTGACCCCCTCCACACTAATATAATTACTTTCTAGTGTTTTTCCCCCTTTTGGGGTATTTTTCTACAAAACAAACAACTTTGTGTGAGTTATGCCAGTAGTTCCCAGGCATTTCGCCTGGCAACACAGGGAGAGCAGGTATGACATCACACAGTGAGGTCATACCGACCAGTGTACATAGTTACGGTGGTTAGGTAGGGTTCCATAACTGTCATTCAAGGTAGCATCAGCATAGGGAACGGACGTTGCCTCGTCCTACTTCTAGTCAAAAGCAAACTCTGTTGAGCAAACAACCCCTCAACTATAAAGCCTTCATCTTAACAGTATATACTCAGGGAGATTTGAATATGTTTCCCAACCCTTTATATAAGTTTATGTGTCACCGTTTACTTGTGTGAACTCTGGTAGACATTCTTATTCTTTCTCTCCCCCCCCCCCCCCCCAAAAAAAAAAAATCATTTTCCCGACATCGCAGACTATGATGATATATTATAATCCTAATAGTGGATTGGGGTAAGCCCAAGCTACAACTAGCTTGAGAGTTGATGTATACATGTTATTTCGCATGGCGAGCATGACTTTTATCTTGGATTCCTTTAGGTGTCAAACATGTGCCAGGAACTGCTTAACAATGTCACGGAGAACCGGTTAGATAAAGCGCTCTTCCTGGTAAACCTACTCGTATTGGCGGGAGGCAGTCGTTCATGTTTTCACGCTTGGGCAAGCCGAGCTAGGCGCTGGTCAGGCCGGCTTCAGTTAGCACCACTAATACCACCAAAATCTACGCCTAAGCCTGGGTGGCCAAGAGGAAAGGTGTCCAGTTAAGTTCTGTGATTGGGGGCAGGTCTGGGCATGGCAGAGAGGAATGGTCAATATTCCATACACGGGTATCGATTAAACGCCCAACTCACCAGTAAACCCCCACCCCCTCCCTTGACCCACCCCAACTCCAACCCCCGTACAGGGTCTTGATTAAACACGGGGACAACTGGAAAACACACGGCCTCCTTCGGGGTGATGAATATGTAACCAATGGAGTCAGAACTAGTGTGTTTGGAGCGGTGTGTGCGTGGTAGGGCAGTTATAACATTAGATGGTACTTCAAATATCACACATTATACAGAGCTTCATTGGGATTCTTTGCGTTGTTCATTTTAGTTGTAATGAAACATTAAAAGGTATATGTCTGAACTCAGTTATTTTATTTGTGATCTGATCGCTCTAACAGGGAAAAGAGACTTGAGTTAAAACTATTTGGATTTATTGGACCTGCCAAGGTAAGATCAATATTCACCACTGAATGGTTTCCGCTGAATTAAAAACAATTGTAAAAGTCAACTGTCTAAAAAGTAATTCAAAGGGAATCAATTGAAAAGGTTAATTGGATTTAAAATACAATGAATACATAAGCAGGTTTGGAATGACAGGTAATTAGCAAACCTTATCACGATATAACGTATTACATATTGTACTGCAGCAGTATTGACGCCTAATAAATAGCCCATTATTGTCAAATTTTTTGTATAAATATTTTTTCTTTTTGTAATTATGTTTTATAATATCCGTGTTTATATAAATTGGCAAATTCCAAACATCAATCCTGTCCATAGTGGGCCGATTCTAATGCACTATGGATCTTTCGATAATAGTACAAAGTTATACACGTACACTGCATGGTACTGCCTCCATAATGGACACTTAACTACCTTTATATTTACTCTTGCCCATGTAGTTATGATAGAAAAAAAAAGTAATTTGACCTGTCTTGTTCCTTAGACAGAAGGAAATGGGATAATAGGAGGCCTTGTGCTTTTTAACCAAACATATGGATCATTTACATATTCCATACAAGTAGACTCCATGAGTCAGACTTTTAGTCGACAGGTAGCACTAACATAGCTGGTAGATGCATTCATGCGTGGCATCACTTGAACGCCTAATATATCGACTTACAAAGGATATCTATATAATTGTTAGCAAAAACACATATGCTGCCCATATGACAATGCTGACAAGCAGATATTGCCATGGCTTGAGTAATGGCCATTTTATGCCATAGTTACAGTCGGGATGTCATGGAATGTTCGATGGAATCTATGAAATAACAAGAGACGATAGGGATCCAAACTATAGACCCTACAATTTGCCATAATATGATCTACTACTGACATGCCACCAAGCTCTGGTTACTTCATGATCTAAGCTTAGAGAAGTTCAAAAGATGTTTGACAGGACATGCATCACCTCATATTGTTGATCAATATTTTCTATTTCATTGTCCTAATTCAGAGACTTTAGAGGCAACTTAACACATGCAGGAAAGGCGTTGTTTGTCTTCATGAACCAGTGGCAAAATATCCATCTATATTTTTTTAAAAAGTGCTCAGCAAGAACCTTTCACAAAGATTGCCACGGATGCCGATCGCTGCTGTGTGGTGATTCCAGTGGGCCTGTGCACAGAAGTGCTACTGGTTTGCCCAGTTTACATAACTTGGTCTGTATATAAGGCAGCGTCCGCAGTAGGTTGACAGGTTACTTTGTGTGTTCCTCCAGGTAGAGCAAACCCTTTGGAGCCTCATGACAGTGGTAGCAGGTTCTTCTGAACCCTCTTACTTTCTCAGTGGTTGAGTAAGGGAACTTGCTTTGGCTTGTGGACTTACTCCCTTGGCTTTACTTGGCATTCTGATGCCAAGGTAATGTATATAAAGGTATCAATAAAGATCGTTTACATAAGATCCGGAGCCTGGTTTTTTGTTAATAGGGATCTATAGACATCATCCGAAGACTAACTACAAACTGGGAAACATCTGAATAGTTAATTACCCGAGGTACTTACCTAGTACTGAAGGGGGATTGATGTTCCTACGAGCCTAGGGACTTTTTCAAGTGACCTAGGATATCAGGGAAGATACCACATAGGGTAGCATAGTCCCACCACCAGAATAGCCATAATCTAATCCTCTGGAATGGATCTGGGAAGTACCTGGGCCAGCGGACCACTACAATAGATTTGTACTGATTTGGATTTTTTCTAAATCAATTTTTGAAAATCTCGGTTATAAGCCGAACCCAGACTTTGGCAAAAATTTATAATCCGATTTCTTTCAAAAATGCTAAAAGAAATAGGCTTATAAGCGGGGTCTTATGGTACTTCTAGCACCACCAGCTGACTATTTCAATAGTATTTGACACTTTGGGGCATATTATCATTGGGTGTATACAAATTTCAGATTGGAGGTTCCCACTCTGGATCCATTAATGATTACCTCCCATGAAAAACAAGGCATTTCCTACAGTGATGACAATTTCTACCTAGCACATTTAGGAACCCTGCCAATGTGTCTATTCAAAATATATACTCAGCCATATCTTGGTAAAGATTCATATATTCAGGCTTCTCGGTGTGTACTGCCCCCAACCATGGAAGTGAATGTTAAACAGTAAGCAGGTGGAAATGGTCTGATTGTCATGGGGTTGAAGATTTTGCATGGGGAAATAATAATTCCCAAGGGCCATCTCCCACCAACTTTTGTATAGTGCCCAAATATCGCATTATCGGTCCCCATTTCATGGGCAGGTGGAAATACTGAGCATGTAGACATGTACATGAAAGTGGAAGATGTGGAGTAGCACAATGATGAAGATGCTGATTTGAATGTGACACACCAGCTGAGCAGGATAGTCCGATAATAAAACCCAAATGTTCCCAATCAAGGGCATACAAATTACAAGCACCAAGGATAATGACTGGTTGATTGAAGTGACAAGTATTTCACCATTTCAGCAATACATTGTTAAGTATCAATGACTTTTCAGTAATCCAGGATATGAGAAGTATTTCTCTCCTGTGATATCTCCATTTGGTTAAATATTTCATATGTAAAGAGTGTAATAAAGATTATGTTGTGATATGTTACACAGACAGAATTGGGGGGGGGGGGGGGGGGTGTCCGAAAATGTGAAAGAAAGAAGATAACATTTTTCGTCAATAACAACTAGAGAATACACTACCCATGCTATTACTAAACTAATATGACGTAGGTCGATATCAGGTATTAGTTATGTCTGTATTAGTTGCATGTATGTGTTATATTAAATATACTAGATCTAGTATTATGACATTGACACCTGTGAAAATAGTCAGCGGAATGAAACCACTGTCACAACACATGCAATCAAGTACTCACCTCGCCTCGACGCATAACATTTGCCGAAATCACTGTCTCCATTTCCTCCGCGCCCTTGGCGAGCAACACTAAGGCAGAAGGCATGTTTCTGGTGGTAGTGTATCTCTTGACAAGTCCGCTATTTCTTGCAAACTGGGGGCAAACTCGCACGAGTCGGCAAAATGGCATCAACGATGGGACCGCAAAGGGTGATTCGGCCTTGACCCTCGTCCCGTACTTTCTCCAACTGGGTCAACCAATTCTGTCAAACGGTTGAAAAAAAGTCGATTCCGAGATAGATTGTGCATTACTCCTTAGTCCATTATTTGTAACCCTCAATTATTTGCCTGAAAACAAAGTACTTACCACTTAAAAGTCCAAACACTTGTCGTTCAGCCTAGATGTATACGTTTCTGGCACTAGGCAGCGTTCGCGCCTTGTTGTTGTCACTTGTCTCTAGGGTTGGAGGCTAGCTTGTTTGGTTGCTATGCAGTCGGTGGGTAGGCGTCATGGCGGACTGTAAGCGAACAAGGTGACAAGAACTCTTACAATGGAAATAATTACCCCAAAACTACGTTTATAATCGTGAACAACAAGGCCATAACCAGGAAAAGGGGACAAGTGAATAATATTTTGTAATTTAAAGGATCTAGGTGTCCTGTTTGGTAACCGATCCGTGACTTTTATTTGGCGGCAACGGGCACCTGCGAACCAAAACATTGACAGGTGCGATTAGAGAGACTGGACTCAGTGGAAGTTGGGGCACATAGAAACGAAAGACCATCCTTGGTGCGGTTCACCAAAATAACCGGCCATGAAGGGGTACCTAAAAGCCCACGATGGGGCTATATTTCAGCTTGCCCCGAAAGTTACTACAATTGGCAGAGAGGGTTGCGATTTGACAGTCCAGGTAAGTGTGACAGTGGAGTGACACAGTGTATGTGACTCGCTCATGCAACGGTATTGATTGAAAACGTTACAATTGTAACAATGCTGTATAGGAATGACTATTAGTGAAGTAAGTTTTGGATGTCAGTTATCTGGTTATTGTCACGATAATTCCTCTTATTACTTTAATGAACATGTGCGCAGTTTTCTTGGTCTATAAAGTATCGATAGAGCCGAGACTCGAGGCATCTAATGTTTATAAATAATAATATTCTGTGTGTGTCTAGATCTATCTAGAATCTAGATCTAGTAGGGATAACACACTAAAATGCAATATTCACCTTACTTCCATCATGCATATATTTCCTGAAAGCTTAGGTCATGGGAAAGACAAATATGGTTTCCTTGAGTGTCCATCACCAAAATTCAATCTTAACAGAATTTTTGAAAAATAAAGATAATCAAAAATTTATGTCAGATATCATTTTGTAACGAAACCTGTCTTTCATCGTATAACCTCCCGTCAATGTATACATTTCCTGAAAGCTTAGATCATGGGAAAGACAAATCTGTTTTTCCCAAGTGTCTATCATCAAACTTCATATTTGAATTAGATTAAAACGGAATTGACGCAAATTCTCAAATTTTTTTCTCAAAAATTAAGTAAAAATTTTAAAAAATAAATAAAAATGCTACAACAAGTAATATCAACAATATCAGTATACTAGATAGCATTAAGTATGCCGGTATGGAGTGGGTAAAAATCTTATTTTTGGGAGGTTGCTTCTCTAAAATTAGTATGTAAAAATTTGTATGTGGCTTCACCTAAACTGAAAAAGGAAAATGTATGTTAAAGACAAATGCGGCTAGGTATCAAAGCGCCCCCTGGTTCTACTCAATTAACACTGGTGCTGCCATCTGGTTTCATGAAAATGTAGCAGTTTCCCATAAACACCAATAGATAAGCACTTACCCTCTTCAGATGGCCTTCTCATAGAAATTAGCATGGTGACATAGTATTTTTAAGCATTTCCCATTTGTACACGTTCCAAACTACCATAACCCAGAATTGTTTGAAGATAGCAATAGAACATCAGTGTCATTTAGCAACAAAGTAAAAATATTGCATTTTCTCATAGACACCAATAGTTAAGCACATACATTTTCAGATGGCCCTACCATCAAAACTAGGCACGGTGACATGCCATTTTTTCATTTTCTAATTGCTGATATATGGAACTTATGTTAGCCTGAGTTATTTGCAAAACTCAATAGAATTTAGAAACCACCCAACTACCAGCATTTGTCTTTAAGGTTCATTCCAGTATAACAGTATGGATATCAGAAATTGTTTTGTGTAATTTAATGCGTGGTATAGTTGTACAGGTATATCATTCTGTTCTGGATTTGACAAAGCTTCTTGTTTTATTAGCTGTGCTCTAAAGTAGCTAGAGTACCACTTATATCCGCCTAACATGAGACGAAGGCCATGAACTTCTACAGCTATGTTTCATGGCTTTTCTAATTTATCTAGAGGCTGATTCTAGATATCTTTGCTTTAGAAAGAATACACATCCGATATACTTGTATAATATAAATGTCTATCGACAGATAACTTTCGATTTACATTTAGACTTTATTATTGACATTTCTGACAAGAATGATCAGCTTACTTGAGTTTGAAAATAAATTCAGTTTGCAATAATAATGTTTTTTTAACCTAACATACTCTTACAGACAGGAATGTGAAGACTGGCTTGCCAGAGTCAAATGTAGTTAATGATAATACATTGTAAAAGGAAGAAAAACAAAAACGTCAAACTGTCAAAATTAATCTCTGCTGTCTATTATCATATACATTTTTAGGCTAGAAGTTATACCCAGTCTAATAATTCAATGTGCCTTCATGGCTCAGTGTAGCTTCCAAGTATGGGTTGGTATACACTTGTTCAAGTCTTTAATTATGAACGTTCATATAAATGGTTCAATGAAAATTTAAATAATCCATGGCCTAACTGGCCGAGTAATCACGGTGAGGAGGTGTGTGGTAGGTGGAGTACATTAAATTCTTTGCTTACGGGTGAAGACAATGTATATTTGATAGCTTTTTATGGTGTTTCAATAAGTTGTCCTCAGCTATCATTGACAAAAGATACTCGCAAGAAAAGAAACCACCTGAAACCAAACTGAATGTTCCTTGGCCTAAGAGTAGCCCGCGGTATACATGGTCTCAAAAGCCCTCTGGCGATAACGGCGATTATTACTACAGACGGTTAGTCGGCTTAGAGCGGAACATTCACCATTATACTGTGCAGAAAGACTAGACTGGCCATCGGTCTCATACACTTGTGTTTTCTTACCACAGTATGGCATAACACTACAGTAGGCATTTAAACTCTACTTTGTTTTAGCAACAATTCCATTGAATATCTAGGAGTTTTGTTTTATGTAAAAAAGATAATGGTCACGTCGATCATTCACGATTCTCCAATAAAAAAGGTGCATGCCCAGTTTATATACATGTGTCCCCATAGACTTATTTAACGATTAGGTTGGAGCTCTGTTCATAAATACCAAAAAAATTCACATATAAGTATGATTTCACAATGATCCACATGTATTGTTAGGTCGGGGACTAAGATATCATTTGCAATTATCATTTTCATAAATCAAATTTCATTGATTTATCATAAATTAATCATATTGCATTTATGATGGCTTCTGCCACACAATCAATAACTGAATCAAAATATCACGCATCACCAACAAACATTACACATTCTATTTGTCGGGTCACTTTTATGATTGGTTCCAAAATTGTATACATGTATTTGATTTTTGTTGTTTAATAGAGAGAACGTGTAGTAGAACGTACCTAATCGTTGTCAGGGACTAAGCACAAAAGGGTGTGCCTCTATACAGTTTATAAATAAGATTATTTCATGTGTGAAATTGAAGAAATCAGTGGATAGAATACATACAAAAACTAAAGAACCTCAGAGAAGCTACTGCGGTTATTCCTCTTGGTTTTAAGCTAAACAATATCCTTATAACAGTGGTGATTGTTTATTTAGAACTTGTTTCTGGTTCTGATAAAAGCACCTCACATTTTACCGTCTCTGCCGACAGCTTTCTGTTTATATTCTAGTGTGTTGTGGTCATTGTTTATAGGAGAAAACTGAACATTGGGCTTTGGTAAGTAAGTTAGCGACGTAGGTAAAATGCAAGCGGCATCTGCATAGTCCAGTTCTATAGATTTTTAGAATTAAGTCCTCATAATATCATTAGAAAAACACATAAAATATAAAACACTTGATTTTACCTCGGCAACACTCGAGTGTTTCCGGGAACCGATGAGATAAGGCGGGAAAGTATCACGTGACAGCAGTTCGAAGGCGGTTTTGGACTGGATTGAAACGTTGTCACGTCGTGTGGACAGTTTTGGTACGTATTTTACAAAGAATTGGATGTTTTTGTGTATTTCTTTGGCGAGTTAGTCGCTAAAGTTGAAATTAGCCCGTAGGTAGAAATTATTCGTGCCGAGGGACGATAATTCTACCTGATTTTACGGTGTTTGCCATTTAATTACGTCCGAGCTGGCTTCCGCGGAGTCGTGGCTTCGGACGTTCGCTCCCGATTGAGCGAATTTGAAAGAAGTTTGATACATCGCTATATTTTTGGGTATCAGAAGGTGTATTTCAAGTTAGATTCATCGATTTCATGGTTTATTTACCTTAGTTTGGGAGTTTTCTCTCAAGATTGAGCGGATTAGTGACATCGTCTGTCTGCTTTCAGAATCCAAGATGGCGGACGACGAGACGTCGTCGGCGTCGGTAAAGAAACCCACCAAAATCAGCAAGAAAGACAAAGAATCGAAAGATACGTCGAAATCTGGTCTAGAGAAGACAAATCCTGGCGGTTCGGTGATAATTACGGAGAATTCGGGGGCTTCTGCGAAAAAACCGGGAAAAAAGAGACCGGAAGCGGCCGAACACGAACCGAGCGCGCCCGAAGGCCGTCTCGGAGCACGCCGGGATTGGGCGACGCATCATCCGCCGCCATCTTGGAACTGGCAGGGTTTCGGAGGGTGGCCGGAGCCTTACGGGCATCCGAGCACGTTCTACGGCGGCCCCTACGGCAGCGGTTATATCGGAGAAGATATGTACTCGCTACAGAACGGCCCGCCGGCGGATTGGGACGAGTTTTCGGAATATGATGACCATTCCGAACTCGCTCCGGACACGGCACCGTCGCTAACGGCGGACTTGGTGCGTAAGGAGGATGAAAAAGCGACCGAAACGGAGGTAGGAAAGGACTCAAAGATTGATTTCTCTGTATTTAAACCTAGTTCGATGCTATCGTTGTTGAAACAAAAGCATGATGTCTTGTCAGCAGCTGAGAAAAAGGCTGAGGCAGTTACCCCTGTTTTGGCAAAGATTGTTTCTGAAGAGATAAAACAAAAGTTTGTGCCAGATGAACTGCAGAAAAAGGCAAAAGAGTATCCACAAATTGAAAATTTGCCCACGGTGGTGGCCCCCAAGTTGGATAATGAATTATTTGGGGCAGTAGGTGTGGATGCCAGGAAGGTGGATATAAATCTACAAACCATCCAGAAGGGGATAGTAGGGGCCTTGGTGGCCTTAGTTCCTGTGGCTGATGTAGTGTTAAAGGCAGGGGAGGAGTCAGAGTTAGAGCCTCTCGGAAAGAATTTGGTCGACGCGATGCAGCTCTTGTCGATGGCCACGAATGGGATCTCGGTGAAAAGGAGGGACAACCTAAGGCAGGTGGTCCCCTCGAACTATGCCAAGGCATTGTCGTTAGAGACTGGCGAGGCGGACCCGGCTTTCCTCTTCGGGGGAAAGTTAAGTGAGAAAGTCAAGGACGTGGAGGTCACCGCTAAGCTACAGGAAAAGCTGAAAAAGAAAGCGTCGGTAACATCAGGCCCACAGAGGGGAGACAAATCAAACAAGAGGGGCCATGGAGCCCACCCATACTTTGGGCAGCGTGGGGGTTTCGGCCCTAGGTTCCAGCACAGGCCAAGGGCTCCCTACCATCAAGGATACCAGCAATACTACCAGCATCAAGGTTATGGCCAGCGTTTTCCGGGGAAAAATCAACACTTCAGGCAACCTGCTCCTCCGAGCCAGTCAGCCAGCTCGAGTCCTGGCGACCAGGATTTCGGGAAGAAGGGGTCTCGGAAGTGAGCCGGGTGAGTACCTCTTTTGAACCTAAAAACCTGGTTTCAAAGTTTAAAGCTGGAGATATCGCATTACATGTATCTGAGTGGTCAAAGATTGTTAAGGATCCGTGGATTTTGGACAGGGTCTCGGGGATCAAAGTTGATTTCTGGGAACAGCCAGTACAGGCTAGGGTACCGTATCCTTTCAGACTATCCTTTGAAGAAAGTAAAATAATGGATGTCCAGATAAAGGATTTGACTCGGAAGGGAGTTATAGAACAGACCTGTCACTCAGAGGGGGAATTCATATCAAATGTTTTTCTCAGACCAAAGCCTAATGGTAAACATAGACTTATTCTGGACTTGACAGAATTTAACAAGTGGGTCCCACATGTTCATTTCAAGATGACAACTCTCCAAACTGCCTTAGATATGGTCAGGCCGGAGGCCTACATGGCCTCGGTTGATCTCAAGGATGCATATTTTTCGGTAAAGATTCATCCTGAATATAGAAAATTTTTCAGGTTTTTCTGGAAGGGTGTATTGTGGCAGTTTGTAGGGATGCCAAATGGATTGGCGTGTGCCCCTAGAATATTCACAAAAATTCTGGCCCCGATTTTCGGGTACTTACAACAGGAAGGGTATGAATGTTTCCCATACTTGGATGATTCCTTTGTGATTGCTGATTCTAGGGAAGAATGCAGGAAAGCTATGTTAGCGTTAGCCGAGGTGCTAGACAGACTTGGTTTCACAATAAATCTAGAAAAGTCTATGATGGAACCACAGAAACAAATAATTTTCCTAGGGTTTAATATTGACTCAGACAAAATGGAGGTGGCCTTGCCCAGTGAAAAAAGGGAGAAGTTTAGAAGAGCCGCTTTGGGGGTATTGGAAAAAGATACACCTTCAATAAGAACAGTAGCGGGGATAGTAGGGCTAATGACAGCTTACTCACCGGCAGTGGAATATGGGACAAACCATATTAAGGGGCTGGAAAGAGAGAAGAATCAGGCCCTAGAAAGACATAGGGGAAACTTTGACAAGAAAATGATCCTAGCGTCAGAAGGGATAAAAGATGTTACATGGTGGCTAGAACATGTGGCAGAGACAAAACAAAACATCAAGATAGATTTACCCTCGGTAACCATCTGTACCGATGCTTCACTAGAGGGTTGGGGAGCACACCGTGGAGAGGTAGCCACGGGAGGTAGATGGACTGAGTCGGAGAGTCAGGACCATATAAATGTACTGGAGTTGAAAGCAATCCTATTTGGTTTAAAGTCTCTAATCCTGGAAGAAGATATTCATATCAAAGTGTTAACAGATAACACTACAGCACTGGCGTATGTCAAACATGGGGGGGGCATACAGTCCGAAGGATGCCATAGGATGGCTAGAGAGATATGGAGTTGGTGTGAGCTCAGAAAATTGAGGATAACAATACAGCACATACCAGGGGTTGAAAATGTCCTAGCGGACTACAAGAGTAGGAAATTCCAGGATGAAATGGAATGGGAACTTAGCCCCGAGATATTTGAAAAGATTGTCTCAGTTTTCGGAAAACCGGACATTGACATGTTTGCATCCAGGCTAAATGCAAAATTGCCAAAATATGTGTCATGGCATCCGGATCCGGATGCCTGGGCGACAGATGCGTTCTCTATACCATGGCCTAATGAATTTTTGTTTTTATTTCCTCCTTTCAGCATGATACCGAGGGTCCTCCGTCGACTACGGGAGGTCCCAAGGAGGGGGGTGTTGGTGGTGCCCGCATGGCCAAACAGACCATGGTATGCCAGCTTAAGACGCCTGTCCAACAGAAAGCTAACATTCAGGAAGCGACGGGGAAATCTAATTCCGGTGGGAAAACCCAGAAACCGTATCGTAAACAGTGCCCCATTGGAGGCCTACCTTTTTTCCACAAAAAACTGAAGTCAGAAGGTTATGATGACGAAACCATCAGATTAATGTCTGATGGGTGGAGGGCCTCAACAAAAAAGATCTATAGTACTTATCTAAGTAAGTGGGCTGTTTATTGTATCAAAACTATGACCCCTTTATTGAAACCTCGTTTACCCCAGGTTTGTCGCTTCCTGAAGTGTTTGGCAAAGGAAGGTGTCGGGTACAGTGTTATTAACACAGCCCGTTCTGCTTTATCAACAATTTTACCATTGTATGACGGTGTTTCTGTCGGACAACACCCGAATGTTTGCTTAGTCGTGAGGGCAGTATATAACAGGAACCCCCCGAGGCCCCGTTATTCAGAGTTTTGGGACGTGGGTAAAGTTTTTGACTTATTTAAGTCATGGGGGAAGAACGAGAAATTGTCGTTCAAGTTTTTGACCTTAAAGGTCGCCGTTTTATTATTGTTGGTCACCGGCCAAAGAGGCCAGACCATTTTGGCCCTGTCGTTGGAGGGTCTCGTTCAGGAGTCTGACTCCTTTATGTTCATGTTATCAAAATTGTTAAAGACAAACAAGTTGGGTGACCCCCTCAACACGATCGTAGTGAGGAGGTTTCCGGACTGCCCGGAAATCTGCCCACTACGATCACTTTTGGTCTATATAAAGAAGTCAAAAGAAAAAAGGGGAAACGAGAAACAGCTTCTCGTTAGTTTTATTCCGCCTCACAAGGCGATATCTAGGGATACGTTGGCTAGGTGGACGCTGATGATTTTGGGGAAAGCTGGAATAGATACTGGAAAGTATAAATCCCACTCCACTAGGGGGGCAGCCGCTTCGGCTGTAGCCGCCAGTGGTGTAAACCTCAATACGTTGATGATACATGCTGGCTGGCGGTCGGAGGAGGCCTTCAGGAGGCATTATAACAAGCCGATCGTCCGAGAAACGGCGGGTGTCCAAGGGGCACTCCTACGTCAATAGTATGGGTGAGTAACCCGATACGATAATACCTTGTGTTCACAAGTTGAGTTCTTGTTGGTTTGTTGATATAGGGGAGCGTTTTTTCCTCCACCTCAAGGAAACATAACCTATAAATCTCTCATCGGTTCCCGGAAACACTCGAGTGTTGCCGAGGTAAAATAGTAGAATTTTGGGAGACTTACCTGGTAAGTTGAAGTAAAATTGAGATTTTACCGAGGACAACACGTAGTGTTGTAGGGGACAGATGCCCTACCCGCACCACCCTAGGAAAGAAAAGATGTTAAGATGATGTGTTGATGTAGTATATTATGATCGGTGTGTGTGGGGATAATGAGTATGAGTTAGTTTCCTTGATCTGTTTTTATAAATTCTGCTGTCACGTGATACTTTCCCGCCTTATCTCATCTGTCCCCTACAACACTACGTGTTGTCCTCGGTAAAATCTCAATTTTACTTCAACTTACCAGGTAAGTCTCCCAAAATTCTACTATTATCGAAGGTTGTGATTACTACTGATTTTTATGTCTTTTATCAATTTATAGTTTTGCCAACCATCAATATCAATATTCAATGAAAAATAATTTTTGGAAACGATATCATCAGGTTTGCTTTAATATCTTAATCAAAAAGGATTGTTCAATATAAACATTTGAAGTCAATCAAAATTGAGATTACTCAGCTATGTCTATTACTTAAGTTAATCATCATAGGGCTTTCAATGTTGGAATATGAGAAGAAATTTGCACACATCTAGAATTAAATATTCCAATAGAGTTAGATTACACTGCACCATTGAAACCATTAGCACCACTAGATCCTAGTTTAAATTGTAATCGATCATTTAGTTAATAACGAAATGACCACATCCTGAGAACAAACCGTCAATGAGTTTTCATCAAGATTTGTAATCCAACAGACAATTTTAGAAACATTGATTAAGTACTAG
This sequence comes from Alentia gelatinosa, assembly GCA_950022655.1. NCBI lineage: Eukaryota > Metazoa > Annelida > Polychaeta > Phyllodocida > Polynoidae > Alentia > Alentia gelatinosa. The sequence continues at coordinate 26,253,481 of OX465590.1, read as the reverse complement.
TGAAGGATTGATAAGTGTATCCATATTGAATGCAACTACATGTATTTGCAGCCGTCGAAGAAAATATATTTACAGACAATCTGAAAAGTAAATGATTACGTGCCATTAAGTTAATATCACCATGGACTTTGCACATACCCACGATATTACGTAATGCTTATTATTGTTTAGATGCAAACCATATTTGTTTATTATTCCCAATGGGTGTTAGTTGCCATGACATTTCATTAATAGCTCAGACATGCCAATTTTCCATTTTTTCATGGAATTTCACTTTTTCAGTTTCAGTACACATACATTTGTATATGTATATATTGTCCGTGTCTAAGACGATGATAATAACCATTGAGCCTCATTCACACCGATAAAACAGTGTTTTGAACCTCCCCACAGACCCTCAGCCCTAGGTTGAGTCTCAACTGATGTTTTCCCACCTTTTTCGTGGTCTTTCCGAGGCAGAAAATTCCACATGAAACATATAATCCACCTTTTGTTCTGAATCCAACTGATATCGCCGTGGCATGATCTATTCACATACATGTAGGAATCCCTACAACATCAAATGGACTGAATGTTTGCTGGGGAGTAATCTCTGCATGGAGAGTGAGAAACAGCTATTGTGTCAATCTGACGTATTATTATGTTGCTTGTTACCGGCAGACGTCTAGTGTGGACTACCAGCACGCCGTCATAGAGTTCAGCGACCAGGAGCAATGCTTCGTACTGCAGGATCTCAATACGTCACAGGGAACCTACGTCAACGACTGCCGCGTGCAGAACGCCGCCGTACGTCTGGCTCCTGGTGACGTCATCCGTTTTGGCGCCAACAGCATTTCGTATGAGTTGGAGGTGGAGAACCCAGCCCAGGTAGGCCGTCACCCGCTTGAATTAACTCACTCCTGAAAATACTGAATTTTTTAACCCCCTTAAACCAAAATCATGTGCCGACCCTACCTAGAGGACCAAAAGTGGAGCTATTCCTGATAGTAAATTGCTATTATATGTTAGGAATGCGGCCTTTTTCGTTGAACAAGAAGGTGGCCTCTCTCGAGAGAGAAACGTGTATTTCCTATATTATGAAAGGAACAGCTAATTTACCTATATTTTCGGGGTCGAAAAATTAAGTTTTTATACTGTGACTTAAGATCCTGTTGTTTTAGTCATAGTTTGATTCACCCTGTTCTATGATGGAGCACATTTGTCTCATATATGTTCCTGTTGGAGATATTTAAAAAATTTGATATACCATAGAGGAGGATCTAATATATATTAGTGTAGATGACTAACAAGGAAATCTTTCATCACTCCATCTTGCATTGAGTATACTCTACTGATTTTTAGGCTTTATCATATAGATAAGAACAATCTAGTTTCATGTATACATACTAATATACTCAGATAACATCTTCTAACATCTGACTGGATATTGATAAGCTGTAGTTCTTAACTATTTCCTGTAACTAATGTTCTTTCTGGAGTATTCTCGATGATATAGTTCCTCACACAAATTAATAACTTCTCTGACTTTTCACCATATTCTCTGTGACCTAGTATCGTTTCGGTCCTCAGCCCAAGGTACTGTAACCAGATAAACCTGTTAGTTCGTAACTGATGTCTGTAGGCCAAATTATCTGTCAACAGTGAAAGGGGGTCTATCACCATGCTTCAAATTCCTATTGGGACTCACTTAAAAAAGGGTTAATTAAAATGGCATCGGCTGTGTTAAGAAGTGTATGTGCCTCGTATTTTTAATTTTAAAATAGCATAAAGGACCAAAATAACTACATTCATAAATGTACGATATGATACCTGGGTAAATTCAATTTTGCTCTATGGCTAGGGACCACTCAACTTTAATCACCTCAATATTTTCCGAGTCAACAAAAATCATCTGAATGTGGTGTTGTTGATAAAGATCACAGCAGCATTGTATGACTTAATTCTGCTGATATGGCGCAGATCGAAGTCCCACTCCCCGCTTCACTAAAGAGCTGATTTCACTGACATGATTTATTTTGCCTGGCAGTGTCTTGCAGCATCTGGCTGCATCTTGCTTGATCATACTGAATCTTGTGCGATCATTATCCGTGTCTGCCATAATCTTTTTTTTTTTTTTCTTTTTTTTTGTACGCTTTGCCACGTTTTCAGATATTCGTGTCTGCCATAATCCCTCAGCAACCCAACCAGATATTCTCACAGGATTCATCCCGACCTAGCCAGTCAACAAATCAGCCTAGATCAGCCTAGATCACGCATCCTGGTGGAATCAGCACTTTAGTGAGGTTTCCGGGATGACTGATTTCAGAATTTAACACCAAGTCGGTACCACATTGTGGTTCAGCTTCTGATATTTTTTGTATCTGCCGACGGCTCTCTTTTTAAAACATTTTTTTTTTTTTTTTTAACAAATTTGATTCTTTTACCATTTAATACTGGGGTTTTATTTTGCTCGGAATTTGAAGCAGGTGGCAGACTCCGCGTACAGCACTCTGTGACTGTAGTCAGCCGTCAAACTCTGACCTAGAGGCCTGTATCTAGGAGCTGCTCCTCTTCCCGTCTCAGACTTAATCCCTACAGCTTTGGGTAATCCTCTAATCTGCTTTACTCTTCTCCAGTATCGATTTAACTCACAAGCAAAGGTAAATAGTCATCAGCTAGTTTCCTTAAGGTACCCGATCACAACCGCTTGCACCCGGGATTTAAACTTATAAAGGAGACGATGAAGCCTTGAAGAATATCCAGCTTTTAGCGGGTGATGGCTTTGAGGCATACGACTTCTTTTACATGTGATTTGAATAATCTATACATGACTATTCCAGTGTGATATCATTTTACAAGAATATTAGAAATAGTTACGTTATAAAAAAAGAATGAAGTAATTTAGATCGTGAATTCCCCGATTAAAAAAAAAATTCACCAAACAGTTATGATATACTTGTATATCTTGATCAAATAAATTGTCAACATAATAAGTAGACAATCAATAGAAAAATACTAATGGGTCATGTCACTGGAAATCATGCCTTGAGACATTGCCTGTTTTAAAAGGATTCAACAAAAGATCATGCTGCTTTGGGAATGACAAAAAGATAATTCTAGAAAAAAAAAAGATTCACTCGATACACTTTTCTTCCATATATTTTGTTTCAACCAAACATTTCTGCCAAGTGCTTTAAATATTTGCTGGGGAACACATACATTACCTCTTTTCGTTTCTGTAGACACAATTTACTCCTCATTTGATTGAGCAGCCATCTATAAATTATGTTCGTCGTCCTTATTTCCTGTGAAATGATTTAGTCCTCAAGGAAATCAGTGACCCTTTCGGAATCTTGCTTACTTAATTATATAAAAAGCCGCTAACACCGCTTCATTCTAAACCCTGATGCTTAAATACAGCCTTCATTTTCGAGTATTCCTAAGTTTTGCCTATTTGCTGGGGCTTTCAAATCATCCATTGGCTTTATATTAGCAGAGACCAAGCACACCTTAAAAAACACACCAATTTGTTGCTCTTGGTTGGTTATTTCACTGAGGTCGAGACTTGCGGTTGATGCCATTACTAGTATGCTAGTTCTCTGGCCATTCGCTAGGGGGCACGGCGAAATGAGACGCGCGAGCAGCAGGGGAACCAGCCAACATTACTGAGTGCGTTCGTTAAATCCCGCAACATTCCCTAGGGAACGCCATTGGTGGTAGTCTCGCCAAGAGATTGTAAATTAGTCAGTCATTCAGTCAACGCCAAGTATCAAATTCATTTGGAATTACCGCTAAAATTAATAATCCTAGCCCATATCATAGACCATATGAACTATAAGTAAACTAATTTTAACTGGAATGGTAATTAAGTTTTCCTGTGTCCCTTCAATCCACTGACGAAAAACCAGATGGCGTCACTGTGGCAGAACTATCTCGATGATTAAAATATGATCGGAATTTCCAAATTCAGTTCTCTCCCCCCTCCTCCCCCCAGTATTGGCATGTCTCTTCTGTGGAGGTTGTATGCGATCTGTTAGCCAAGTCTCCGATGCATAATTCATGGATGGTTTCCTGAAGTTAATACCAGAGGATTTATTCCAATGTGTGTACTTTCCAGCTTGCTTGAGTAGCTATAGATGTTGCATTTTGAGAGACTTCATTTTGTCTCTGGTCATACCTGCTTAGTCATATTCCTTGCCGCGTATCCTGGACAAAGCATGCAAATAGATGCCTGGAGTTTTTCCACATCATTATGGATTGATGATCACAATAACTATTACTATTGGTGGTTGAATCCACTTATCTGATACCAGAGATAGGCGGATAAAATTGAAATTATAATCAGAGAATATGTATATTTCTTGTTTGTAGTCTACCCTGCATGTTTAATATTGCGCACCCATGCACACCATAGTGGATCTGTTTTAATGTTTCGCTGATAGGTATATGAGTTGATGTGATGATCAATCATACATTCACATCCACCCGAGCATCATTCCGTCGCTTTACAACTTCATTTTTAAAGTTCGTCGTTGATTTACACGATTCTGTTTAATCAAATTGTGAATGTTGTTTTGAATGGTTCTTTTTAAATGAAATATAATGTTGAATATCACACCTTGAAAGAATTTGTGATTTACTTGGGTTATTTTTCGGTTGTCCGGAATAACCCAGCACACAACTGGGAATGGCAGATATATCAATGACGTTTTGCTTTATCATTTGTAGACTATATTTGTCAGTCGGGTAAGATTTTAGGTGTCGGTAGAGGTCCATGTCTGTTTTCTAACTGTCAACCAAAAAGATCCTCCTAAATGATATGTCTTGTGTATAGAACCCTGTAGCACTTACTACTTAAGGTAGACCCTTAGTTCTGAACTCCCACTCAAATAGACACACTCACTTTCTCTGTCAAAGTAGCTCTCGTTTTTTTCTAGTATTTCACCACATCCCTATTACTGGTAGGGAAGATGGATAACTATAGACCAACGGTCTCCTTGTACTATACCTATACTTTGTGCATCAGAGGAGTAGGAACTTCCTGTATCTTTTTACTTATATCAGTAACCACATCTTAGGTACTTCGTCGTAGCAGTGATCCCAAATCTACTGATCCGAGGTGTCATGTCCTGCCCTCTGTAGATCCAATTAACTTTGTTTATTCCATTCTTTAATGGATAACAGTTTTTCCAACGAATAGTCAAATTAGCACACAACTTTAACTTGCTACACTTTTATATCTGCTATTTCATTTTTTGTATATGATTTTTCTTGCTTTGTAAGATAAAGATAATGCCAATTGAATCTCATTCATACCAATATAAGTGGCTGAACTACTCCACATATATATCCTCAGACCCTGAGGCAGAAATACTGCCACTCTTTTTCTGTCATAATTATCATCCCTGAAATGAATACAAATAAAGCTCTGCATTATACTGCCTTGTCATATTCTCAATTGAAATCAAACCTCTTCTTTCCAGCACCTAAGATAGCCTTCGGCAACTTTGTATTTTAGCATAGCAGAGCATTGCTTAGGGAACTTACTTTTCTGTCGACTTGGGCTCTTAGTGGCTTGGGTTACTTTATATGAACTCAAACTAAGACTATCTCATATTTTTTCTTTAGTAAGAGTTTTCTTCACAAGACTGTAATTTTGAGTGGATCTCTTGAGTTGATGTGTTTTCTGGCCTCAACAGACGCAGCTTTTGGACTCTGTTCTTCATGAGTAGAGTTGGTCAAGGCCACTCCTATGAATATGTCTTTTTTTAACTTTCTATTATTCGCCCTGATATGTGAGCAACATGAAAAGAGGGGCAAGAAATAAGCTTTCGCAACTGCCATACCAGGTACAACCATTTCCCTTCTAATTTTTGAATTTTTCCGATCTCTACTTTCCGCCGTGGAAGAGGTTGTTAGGTTAATGAAAATTCATCCCTGAAAGTTGGAATTAAGTACTAGAAATAACTGTCCTAAATCTGTATTGCATGTCAACTATACACGTATTACAGCAAGTAATAACTCAGCCCCGATATGGTTTCATGACTTGCTCAGTACTGGGCACAGGAACATAAATATGGACTCGGAGAATTCATAGGGAGTCATCTTGTGGAGAACAGAGTTCAGTGTTTTTTTGTGAGAGGAACAAGAATTATATTGACTATTCTAGACTGATACGCTTGTATTTGTTTGCATTATGTACACTGAGTTACAGATTTGTTTGATATCACCACAGACTTAGATGATACTTGTCCGTGATATTACCATGATTATTTCTTTTAAAGGACTTGTTATCTCTAGTTGAAATTGTGTGCCATTGTATTAGCGTTCTGAGTTACCCCGGCTTTGGATACATGATATATCTGTAGCAGATTCCCTAGTATCACCTTCAGAGTAGGGAAATAGGAATTGGTGTAGTTCCTGAATAACACTATCTAAGCATCCTATACGTTTACATACACCAAGTGGTATCAGTACGGCAGGTGAATGTTTAGGCTTTACTTAGCATCTCGACACGGGGAAAAGTATTGGATAAAAATATAATCATTACGACATGTCATACAGATAGTTTGTACCTAAAATTGGAAATTGGAAAATTTTATCATGATAAAGTATTTGCGTAGATTCTTTCATTTTGTTTACTAATTATTAATTCTGTGAGTGTTGATACTAATACATACTAAAGTATTTTCTTTTTTCTGTGTGTAAATCTCATTGTTTTAGCTTTCGGTAATATTCATTTTGGCATTATTTTGATACATGATTTTTGCCATTAGTTTGGAAGTGCAAATTGTTGATAAAAAGAATGAAAGACGGCTGCGAAAGACAGCAATTATTTCAAAAACTTTAATTTTTTTATCTGAATTTTACTGATATGTAACTTCACTGACGCAAGTGAATTTTTAAGGAAACAATACAGACAAATGACAACCGAGACAAGTATACCAGCAGGATGAGATTGGAATAATCATCTCATCCCAGTATTTCCCCCCCTTAGACTTGATATTGGAAGCTTGTATCAAATGCGCACTGAGTGTTTAGAAAAAACTACTCAATTGGGGATTATGAGACAAATCTTAGCCCATTAGTCAATGTAAGGGGTGAGATAAATTCAGAAACCTATTCTTGTTTACGGTCAGAGCTCGATCCCATCTCGTTTGAATCGCTACGTAATTCATATGGCTTTGCCTTCAAACTCAATGGGACATGTGCTCTGACCCTAAACTCTGATCGGCTTCCTCTATAACACCGGGGCAAAAACGAAAACAGCAACACAAAACAATTGGCTATAAAACAAACTTAGGGGAATATAGTCTTTCATTACTCAGGCTCAATACATTATATATATTGTGTTGAAGTCGGTACACCTATAACATTATATCGTTTTGAAGAAACGTTTCAAACCAGGTCAAAGGAACCTATCCCTCACATCCAGAGATTTAAAAAAAAATAGAAACAATATCCTACGTGACGACACTCAAGAGTGCAATACCCACTATACGCAGGTTTCCTACCCGCCCGTCCACCAGAGGGCAGCATGGCAGTCCCCGCTGACGGTCATAGGGAACGGACATGAGAACGCCATATACACCACGGAGACGCTGCCCCACCTGGGCTCCATGCCCGTCAGTAAAGCGCCACCCTCCTCCATGTGGTCGCAGCCCAGCATGCCGCCGCCGCGCCCGCCGCCAGCCACCATGAGGGCGCGCCCGCTCAGCGCCGGAAGTGTCAGCGTCGCCACTTCCGGCAGGTCGACACAGCGAGGTAAGACCTGCAGTAGACTGGCAGTAGACTTGCCCAAGTCTTTGATTATGAACATTCAGTAAATGATTAATCAAAATCAGAACAAAGTTCATTATACATGTACTATGGATCCTTCTCTGACTGGCTCATGAATCCTGTATCCCAGTGAGGAGGGTAGCCATAAGATGCAGGGACTGGAGCCAGTCTAGACTGGCAGCAGTCCCTGCCTGCCCCTCCAACTACCCCATCCTTCTTCGCAGGGATACAGGGCCTGTCGGGCACAAGGGAAAACCTAAATGTTTAAAAGTAGGGTTAATTCTTAATTATGTTCATAATCAAAGACTTGAGCAAGTCTAGACCTGCAGCAACTGATTGGTAGGGGAGGTTCCACTTACCCTATGTGCTACTTTCGGTAATTGATGTCAACCGCCATGGAAACGTTTTACCAAAATGTGTACAGTAGATTTAACACTGGAATTGTGAAAAGTGGTGGAAATAATGATAAAAGAAGTCATTGAATTTTGATTTTGTTGTATTTGCCAGTCGAATGTGATTGGTCAAGCTAAATTCCTATTTCAATAGATTAATGAAGAGATTTCTGGTAAAAGAAATTGCAATAAGAAGCGAAAAAAATACAATCCCAGAATCAAATTGCCCTTTATTATGCCAGAATGCTGTTACTACCCATGCAGCGTGTGCATTGAAATACACTGCATGAAACGAGTTCACGATAGATCAGTGTAATAATAAAAGCTGATGTCTAGGCACACTTTGATGTAAACTGATCGCGTCTTCTGCAGGGAGCTCACAGGCCGGCTGGGTTTCAGGCAGCAGTCCAGCGCGCACCATATCTAACGGAACCAGCGATAATACCGTAACCATAGTGCAGGAAAAAGTAAGTAGACACTAGTGATTTCTATCAGTAAAAACAAAAACTTGTCAGTTATCAATGATTTAGGAGTACAAATGCACTGTATTATGAAATGGGTGATTATTTCAGATATAGGATCATTATTGTTGGGTTTTTTTTCAATTATTTTTGTTTTCAATTTATATTTTTTATTGAATAATGAGTTCATAGTTATCATATACATGTATACAATTGTGAAAATATATTAGTTAATAGTATCTGATGCTTCATATGAAGTCAAAACGTATGATAGTAGCAGTTCATCGAGTCACCTAAATGCCAGATTTAAAAAAAGAAAATTTCATGAAAACTGGAATTCCAAACAATAGGCGATTTTACTACTGTGCAGCCACTACTATAATAATTCATTTACTCCTATTCTTAGGAACAAAGGATCTTGCGACTTCAGGAGGAGGTGCGACGACTTATCGTGTACGAAACTGAGTGCACCAGAAAGGAAGAACTCATCCAGGTATACTTTTATTCGGGCATTATTGGAGGGATCAGTCTGAGGCGGAATCAAATACATATTAACAAAGTTAGGGACTATTTACTGCCGTCAGCAGAAAGGTCAGATTGCGGTTAATTGAACATGAATGGCGTGAGCGTTGTCGGGTATTACAGCTATTGAACGGAGAACCCTGTGTCAGAATCTGTCTCTTTAATCTAGACCTTCTCCGGAATTTAAGAAGTGGTGAAAGTGTTATATTTGCATGAAACCTAAATTTGAACACCCGAAGTGGATTCTGTGTCTATTCATTTCTGTTTTTTATTGGTGAGAATGTTTTTACATACACCATCACTCACTCTGGGAATATTTCAGAGTTGGCAGCTTTCCATTTTTCTATGGGATTCCATCGCAAGGGCAGACGCTGATTTGTTTTCCACATTTTCAAAGTCTCTCTGAGGTAGTAAGAAGTTCCATATGAGAGTTATTTCCGCTTTAACGATGTGTTTCCAAGTTTTCTCAGTCTCTCTGAAACAGTAAATTCCACAGGAAAAATATTTCCTCTCTTTTTCCACGACCCCAACTGATATCTCTGAAGAGAGCATTTTGAACCTTCCCACAGACCCTCAGCTTCACACTGTCTCCAGCAGTGACATATTTTCCTTATTTTCTCCCAGGCAGCAAATTTCACATGCAAAAATATCCTCCTTGTTTTTTATCTGACCCCGAGTTTGATGTTGAAATGTGCCCGCACAGACGCTGCGGGAGGAGATCGCCGACCTGCAGGGACGTCTCCGCCAGATGGAGACAGCGCGCTCCTCGCTGGTCGCCGGCGGCTCCGAGGCTAACGTCATCCAAAAGCTGGAAGTGGAGCTCCAGCAAAAACGCCTCGAGGTAAACAGTATGAAGGAACAGGTTTGTCATCCTTTTAAGAAAAATTAAAAACTGTGTATTCATTCCTTCAATTACATCCCGATATCCTGGATCAGTTCCGCACAGCTGATTGTCATTTTGTTGATTTGGCATGGAGGTGTACTGTCACCTTATGATAGCCCTGCTTTTTGTTATGTTTTTTTTGTGTTTTTTTTAAAAGAAACGTACTAAAATATAATTCTCTACAATATAACAAGAACGACTTGAATATTAATACACAGCTACCCTCCGCGTGACTTACCTGAGATGGCAGCTTTCGATTTTTCCATAAAAATACATTTTTTAAGATTTTTAATAACAAACATGATATCGAAACAAAGATGTGCCAATTGAGCCTCATGTACGCCAATAAAATAGTGGTTTGAACCTCCCCACAGACCCTCAACCCAATGCTGTGGCTAACACCACCAACGTGTTTTCCCCGTTTTCTCAGTCTCTGAAGCAGGAAATTCCACATGGAATATCTTTTCACTCTTGACAGATCTCGCGGATGAGAGGCGGGAACGGGTCGCCGGGCCCCGTCACACGGGAAGACTTCAACAACCGCATCACAGAAGTGAACAGTCTGCGCGGGGAGCTGGACCGCGTCAAGAAGGACAAGAACATCACCTCAGGCCTCGTCACTCAGATGCAGCGTGATATGGCCAATAAGGTAGGAGCTTAGCTATGTCTCACTAATTGCGAATGCGATACACATATCTAAAGTAGGAATTTATATATACGTGTAAACACGTGTTCCTTTTTCGTAGTGGTTCTTTTGTTTTCACAAAAAGTGTGGATTACTTTGGGAAAGTTATATATATATATATTTTATTGTCAGTGCCTCTCAACATATGTTAAGTTTTTCAGGCACATCTGAATCGGAAGCAATGTTACATTAGTCAGACGCACAATATACAGCAAGTTTCTGAGAAGGTTATAGAACAGTAGAAGAATGCAGAGATGTATATGTCTTTCATTGATTTCGAATGCAATACACATATCTAAAGTAGGAGCTTAGATATGCGATACACATATATAAAATGGGAGCTTAGATTTGTCTTTCGTTGATTTCGAGTGCGATACACATATCCAGAAATGGCAGAAAAAAAAGGAAGGGAAAAAAACCCTCAGAAATAGTAGCAGTATATTATAATCACTAACCTGGTCTCATTATGTGAGACTATCAGCAGAAATACACCAAAGCTTCATATACAATACATTTACTACAAATGGAATATTTCATAAATTTCATATAACTCACATAAAATCAACTACTGTTTCCAGTCTTTAAACATCAGAATTTAGTGAGTCCCGTATGTTAAGTGCACGATACATTTGCGAATGTTCATATTTTGTTGTTCTGTGTCTTAGGATCTTGAATCTGACCTTGTTTTCACTTCTGGTTTTTCGTAGTTCTAGATCAAAGAAGTTGGTGTTGTAGGAAAGTTGTTGGACAGTTATTTTGATATTGCAGGTACCTCTACATGAAGAAGTTGATAAGTTTTATAGTCAAAGTAATGGCTATATAGACAAAGCATTTCTCGGCACCTCATTCTCATCATAGTGTTGGGACATTTAAACGTATTTATGTGTGTCCCTTCTGCCGGTGGTGCACATCACACATACACAAGGTTCTAACAACTGCTGTGACCAATGCTTTTATATTAGATTACTAAAAGTTCTTCATTTTGTGAAGCTTTTACCGAATTGCTTACAATTATTGTGAAGATTCTGAAAACGAGGTGAAAACACTTCTATAGCAAACGGAAAAAAATAATTTTGAAGTTGATCTAAAAAAAGTCTTAAGAAATGGAGCCACAGTCAGTTACTTGTACATACTTATCTAACTCTTTGCTTTCAGGATACAACTATCAGTCGGCTTACTCGTGAAATAGAAAACCAGAAGAAGGAGATTAAGGATAAAGATACTCAACTTCTCGCCATGCAAACAAAGGTAAGATTAACTTCCAAAATCATTTTGATCTCATTTGTTAACAATTCATTCACGATGCACTCTTTTTTTGATCAAAACTGTTTACTTGTTTACACGCAGACACATCGAATATATATTGATTGAAACTTAAAGTTGATTTTATTGCACTTAAAACAGCAATAATACATGAACTCATACAAATTGTATTTAGCTTCCGTATGGCTAATGTGCTAATTTTTTTGTGCCAACCTAAAATCAATAACATCTGACTTATTGATGTGTGCTTACTTGAATTTTGGTGATCGCTTCATGATCAAAATATCTTGATAGTAACAATACCTTTTGTTCCCATTCAATGAAATAACTGAAAAATTTTGTTTATCTACCTTTTAGAAATAACATTATTTTTTTATTATACGTAGTATAGTTTACCTTGTAATTACCCCGCGCATACTTTTGATAACAATTGACACCTTCAGACGTGTGAATTAAACTCTTCTAATATCGGGTCCCAGCATTTGTTTTATCATATGTCATATTACAACTTTGTGCCATTTTTTTTTTCTTTTGGGGAATTTATCGTCCCACATTGGAAAACCTATACAGATTTAAACTTACCACAACCTGCTTGCAGAAGATGCAGGTAGAACAGACGTGTATTTAACAAGTTATGGCACTTTTATAGCATTTTAAAGTTCATACTGGCATGAGAGAATATTTATTGCCAATACAGACTTCCCTCACACACTCGTGCGTATCCCACTGGGGAAAGATCATCTCATAAAGCAAAGATACCACTTACTTAATGTTGAGCTTGTATCAGTCACGCTTTACAGCTCACAGAGGCTAAGCATACGTTTGGCTTGGGGCAAAATTCTATTTCTGGTCGTGCAATGGTGTGACGGCTTCAAATTGATACGAAGGCAGCCAATTCTATGAGGATTGACAGTTTTTTAATTCATTTGTTTATCCTGTAAAAATATCGGCCCTGAGCCGGTATGATCTAACTTTACAGCATACAGTACATTACCCTCCTTATACATTGAATAAACAACATTTGGAAAAGACGTCTCCTAATGTGAGGCGTAGCCTAGCCTTTCACTCCATGCTATTTTGATTAGCAGTATTCACACATACAAAGCCCATTGTAGTTATAGATAAATTCCAAAACACTCACAAAGAATTCATTGACATTGATCTGTCTTCAGAAACGAATGCAGGATACTGTATCAAGTATTTGTTAAAGAATTGATTAGAGAGAACAATGGTTCTATACACCAACTGAAAGGTTTTGCCGTCAGAACATTGCAAAAAGGAAAATCATTATCGCTTTGACGGCACCATTGACATTATACTATAGAGAATAGACTGTCCCTGATGGATCCAATTACTCCCGATTAGGAGGAAATGATAGTTATCCCAGTATGATTTTACAAATGTGAAGAATGGATATGAATCGGCTGTGTTAAGAAGTGTATGTGCCTCGTATTCTTGTCATGTTGAATGGAATGGATATGAAAACTGCATCACCAATGCACAAAAGTACTCAATGGTCCTTCCGAGACAGGTGTATACTATGATATCAAGGCGTTGCATAAAGCATGGACTGTCCATGCTTAAAGTATCTTCGCCGATTCATAATATAAAAATTCATTCTCTCTGTATCTTTTGTTAGCTGACATAGCTCAATGAAGTGGTGATATAGTCATGCTCAAGATGAATGATTGCAAACATGTGTCGTAATTCTAGCAGCGCAGCAAAAGAGACATGGATCTATTGATTTAAAGTTGAACTTGTATCAGCCACGATGTCACCATGACTGAAGCAATTTAAACATTATATATAACCATTTCACGAGATGAACAAGAGCTAGAGTCAATACCTTTTTCGTAAAGAAGGGTTCTGGATTTGTGTCAACAACTGGGGAGGTTTTTTTTAAACTACAAATGTTTTGAAACTGACATCTACTGAAACCACTCAACAACTTTGGCTGCGCTAATATCACTGACCTATACTTATAATGTTCATACAACCCAGAGTGAAGAGGTAAGCCAAGACTGGACAAACAATGACAGTCCTCCTGCTACAGTGTGGTAATCCTTCTGGTAACCATGGCAGCACAGCGTCATACTCGACGGATTAAGAATTAATCTTTATCTCTGATCTTTCACGATTCCTGATAATGTTAATCATGTTTATGCAACATGACAAAATTCCTTTTAGATTATTCATAAAAAAGCATCACACCAAATGATGAAATGATGGGCTTGTAGACGCATGCTGCCATGGTAACTATAAGTTTTAGAAGAGTAACATTTCCTCAACTGGATCCTGTACTATATCCTCAAACCCTTCAGTAGCGCTGATTTATCATAGTGGGAAATCTCCTTTGTGAAGTGATTTCAATGGTTCCCCTGAAAGGTTTCTTGCTCTTGGTTTATCTTTCTAGGTGTTTCAATTCAAAGGAACATGAGCATGTCTTTTTTTAATACTTGCGAGCTTGCTCAGGTGGTGATGATTGTTGATACTGATTCAAAGATACAAAATAAATCTTGTGTAGATTGCCTTGCTGTTGGTAGTAAAATAGTCAATTGTTTATAGAAGTTTATAGCTCTTTAGTTTTCTTAAATTCCCTGCTATTGCCTTTATCATTTTTTGTTCATAAAATAGGATGTAGGTTCTTCGTTGCATTTGCCAGATTACGAACACAAAATACTGAAAAGGGTAAAAGTCAAACCACAAAGCCATACACGTAACCTTTACGATAGATCTGCGTTATGTAGCCTATGCTATTAGATCCTAAAACACTTAGCTCACAAACAGGTGTTTTATCTCCTCGTATTTTGATTTGATACATAACTATCTGGTATATGACAGTCCAACATATATTATACTCTCAGAAATGCCAATTATCCCTTTATTTCTAGTTTTCTTGGTTTATATGGTGTACAATGTATTCATCATATTATGGATAAAGAACGGACATATATAGGATTTAGAAATGCTCCTCCTATAACTCTTGACCACTCTGGTATCTCCACACACTAGATAATCAATTTTGGCTTGTTTCAATTTATATATTTTAATTTATTATAACAAAAACATGAAATTCATACTGTATAGACTAGACAGTGCATGGTTGGTGAACAACACATTCAGTACACAATAATTGGTAAAGACATTAGGGCTGACACCACAGCTTGCTGGCTCATGTGATGATGACCTTGTGATGATGACCTTGTAATGACCTCACAGATGGCTAGATCCGGGTCTCGTCCCCCGAGCCCAGACAAATCGCGCATGCGCACTTGCCGCATGGAGAATGGCAGGACAGTAAAGGATGCCTCACAAACCGTCTATTATCTCAAAGAGTCCAAACCCCAAGCCAGTTTGGCCCAGGTAACCATGGAGACCAGTGTTGTGGCGCCCCCTTTAGGCATCTAGAGGCACGCATGCAAACTCTCCCTCTCTCGGGCAAAGCTAGAACTTCTTGACGTGTTGATTGTGCCAACCCGCCTGTGATCAGCGTTGGTCACGGATGTCACTTAATACCCCTTTGGTCCACGAATTTGAATAGAAATGCCTCTGTTATAAAGACAGACAGTCAGTCAATATAAATTCAATACTAATGGGGTAAGAATTTGCTTGAAGCATCCGTGATCAAATGTTGCATGTGCTGCTAATTCTCCGGATTAAAATCTTTGTTGGAGTATTTCTTTAATCATTATTTCGGGTAGCGATTAAATGAATATATTGTTGGGTGTGTTTAATATGACATTGACCTCATATCGGCCCGCTTTAATAACCACACTTGACTGAGTGAATATTGTAAATATCCCGGTAACCGCATCTAATCATCAGAAACACCCACCTCACATCACCAACTAGAGAGAATTCTACTGGGGGTTAGCAACTCACAAAAGGAATACTTAACCAAAATAGAAGGCACTGGCAAATAGTAGAGCAATTCTAGAAATGGTCGTTCTGAAAGTTAGTATGATTTTACGCTCGAAAGGATCGGTATTAAAGCTTTAATGTAAACAGATCAAGGCAAAAGCATTTTCATTTGCATAAATGGCAGTTTGTAGCCGTAGTAGATTTCTCATAGTTTTTTAATTCCATTTGTTTCTAAACACTTTGATTTTCTATCCAGTTAATTTTCCATTTCAACACTAACTATTGCATTGTATTCTATGTTTATTTGAAATCGCATTCAGGCTGGATGATAAATGAAGGAGTCTTGTACAGTACATTAATGCAGTTTATGTAATATATTCCAGTTCTTTTTTTCAATTTATCATTCACTGTTATTTTCATATTTTCTGAGTAGTTCTAAAGAACCATGCATGTAAATTGCTTTGTAGGCTTTATTAATGAGCTCCATCGAGATCAGTTACCAGATATTTAAGTAGGTCTATTTGTACACTAACACATTTCCAGGAAATATCTATCTTTCATTGCGATTGTACAACTCAATTTCTTTCTTCATAGAAAAATAGTAATAACAGTTATTCCCCACAAAGCTTAACAATCCTTCTATTATACAAACTGGTCTTCCCCCACTGTTTCATCAAACACAGATATCATGGGGAACGGGTCAGAGCTTGTAAAGGTGGCCTTGTGTTAACGTATTCTGCCATGCCTTTCAGTTTAAACGTGTAGACGACAACAGGAAAGTAGAGGAAGAGATTGAAGCGAAGGAGAAGGAACTTGCAGGATTGAAGCTGGTAACTAATCTCTATTTGGGTTTTCACACTCTACACAAATTGTTTGGGACTTAAGATATGTATGTTTTCATAACTTTTTTTTCAAAAATAAGCTTTGCACTTTTATATCCGGAAATGTGCAATATCTCCATGCATATGCGTTAGACATTTTTTTCCCGAGGTCCTTCATGTGTGTTTTACAATATTTAGCATCTACTGAACTTTCATATAAAGACCAAAAATTTCATATTTCCATTGTCAATCAGTAATTTCATATTCTTATTGTCAAATATTTCCACTAATCTTACCATGTTTATACTGTGTTAATAAAAGGAATAGCAGTGAATGACCCTCAGACATTTGAAAGATATTTCACATGAATAGTAAAATTTGTTATAACTATCACACAGAAGATCATCTTTAAAGATATTGCAGATAGTCGTTCCTCCTCGCCCATACTGGTTGGATGAATCATCTGTATATTTTATCCAAATTCCTTAGATTGTCTTATTTTGTTATATTCAAAACGAATTAAGCCTCTCTCGGTCCCTGTCTGTAGACTTTAGTAATCGGAAATCTCAATTTTGCCAACAAGTCTGATTTCTTTTGTTTTCTAAAATGTCCACCAAATATAAGCTTTTTCAGATGAAGTATAAGCACTGAACGTTTCTTCTTTTACTCTCTAGAAAAACAAATCCACAGAGAATAGAGTACAAGAACAGTGCGACCTGATCGCTCAACTCAAAGCCGAGATTGAGAGAATGAAGAAGGACGCTGAGGAGAGCAGGGAAGTAAGTAAAATATGACTCTCCTTGTAAGGTATTTCAACGTTTAAATCTCACACAGATATTAGCTCTTTTAACAGTACATTCTCCGAAGTAGCTAGTGAAACCTGTTCCGAATGAGAAGAATATATATCAATTGATATAGATAAAATGTAAACCTTTGTCTACTCCAACATCCAATTTATTAACACTATGATTCACCGTTATAACAGAACTTACCAAGAAGGTCACATGTCCATGGACACATAACAGAACCATGTTATCATTCATTGACTAGGAAATAGTCGAAACGTTATGTCTATCATAATTGAAAACCATAACCAACTAAACTCTGAGTGTCTGTTTGGTTTGTTTTAACTTCTAGACTCAAACTGGTTTTTCTATATTTTCAGGCACATAAAAAGCTATCTGCTGACCTTGACTCAGCTCGCTCCAACTGTCTTGACCTTGAGCGGGCCGAGCGACAGGTGCGAGTGGACCTGCAGCAGACGGTGGTCAAGGTAAGGGCTAGGAATCAGTATCTGAAACAAAATAGGACGTGGCTATACCCGAACTGCTCAAAAAGAGAAGACAGCAAAAAAATCCTGATTTAAAACAACAGTAAGATTAATTGTGTTAGGCTGATTAAATAAGATAGATTTTTTTTTAAATTCCAAAATTAAAAGAAAAAAAACTTTAAAAAAGGAGAAATGAGAAGAGACCACAAGGTTAAAATGGCGAAGATATGGTGTGAAAAATACACGGAAAGTTATTTTACAGACTTGCAAATTGTACGATCTATGGATATGTGGAAAGATTAATAAAAGGTTGCTTAAAAAATTATATAGATATATTAATTGTGTCGCATTCACACCAATAGAACAGTGGTTTGAAAAACGAGTATAGAGACAGAGAGTAACAGCTCTGGATGCTCTGTTGGGCGCAGATGTCACCAGCTTATTTTCGGTTGGTCACGCTCAGTGGATGGGAATAGTTATTGACATTATCAAATATGACGAACTTCATATAAAATTCGCTTCTTCCAGTGCACCCATCTTTGCCGGATATCAATTTATCAGGCTCATTTAAAAACCTTTCGTCAATAGAAAGTTGAATTTGGTTTGAGAAAACGTACCTTGTGTGTTACAGTTTGAGCGGATGCAGGACCGTGTGATGCAAGTCACCTTCTCCACGCCTGGCATCAAGGCACCCAACGATCGCCTCTCAGATGACGATCTCATCGTGGCACTCAAAAAGGTAAGTTATCTACACCATATTTTATAAGAATTGGCTTATATACTCGACCTCATGATTAAAATGGTTAATGTCCATCCTGTCGTGGACTCCTTTTTATCACTGATGGTACAATATGGTTTGCCAAAAGAAAAAAATGAATTATTATAATTTCTTTTTAACTGGAGGGAGCTAGAGCTATACATAATACAGCCTCATTTATAAAATATATGTAGAATATATCATCTTTGTCTGGTAAAAGCCATATTCATTGGACCTTGTTTTACAAAGTAACGAGCATTGATTATCATATCACATCATTGATATATTATATGAAGGAGTTCTATATATATTTATTATCCACCTGATACAAAGTGTCCATAGAAAACATATAGGGAGTGTGTATCACCATACCCAGAGCATACACAGATATGCTGTATGCTCTGGTCTGCAAAAACCGGCGCATTCGGAAAAATAGTGCATATTAAAAAAGATAGTGTGTACCTAATGAACTAGTATTGGTACACCACTTGTCAGGAAAAAAGTGGATAATAAATACAATATAGACTGGTTCCAGATAAAAGCAATTATATGTTTCTTGGAGGTACTCTACGCAATATTCTCGTATGCGTTTGGATGTCAACTATTTGGAGCATACGGGCACTTGTTTCTGAAACCATTAAATATTGTGGATGTATTTAAAGACAAAGTCAGAAGATTAATAAATAGTATTATTATATACCTGTAGGCGAATGTAGGCTAATTCAGGTATATGATGGTAAAGATACCAAGTGAGTCCTTGAATTGTATGCGCCTCTTCCTTGTTGTTTTGTGCTAGAAATGATATTTCCAGCACAAAACAACACAGAACAAATTCCATTCAGCCACACCATATCTCCCTATAATAATTCCACACAGTACATTGGTATCATTGTTCTTCTCCCTTATGTCCAGGTGGTTGGGGAGAGGACCGACCTTTACAAACAGGTCAAGGATCTCAAAGAGAATCTACAACTCGCCAACTCGGTGAAACGTGACGTTACGGACAGCACGAAGAAACTCAAACAGCAGCTCAACGAGTCGACGGTAAGTGAGCCACTTACTGCTCCATATGCTAGCGCTTTTACGTTCTTTCAGTTAGACCATAGTACACCTAATTTAGACTTCCTTTTTCATTTACTCTATTCTCATGTAGCATTATTTGTACCTCTGTGTTTTGCTTGATTTCACTGGCTGTATTTAGTACAAGAATAGTATTTGACCATTTTTTTTGTGTAGATCGGAAAAAACGATGTACTTTAAAAGAGACCGATCTTAGTCTAAAACATATTAATAGTACGTCTGTAATTTGTATGGAGGAGAGAGCACAAATTACACCTAACACAGGGAATTAACTATAAATTAAGTTACAGATTAGCATATTCTCACAAGCAATATTCCTTTGGCGGGGAATCTTGATATGGTGCAATTTTTGGGGTGCTAGAACTTAATCTGTGACTGCAAGCTGCGGTGTTAGTTTGGTAAATGTTTCTAACACTTTGATATGAAAACTCAGAGATACTAAAAGGGGTTCGACTGATAACACAAAACACAAGCTTTGTGGAATTGTGTCCAAAGTTTCAATAGAATGGGAGCCAGTATGGGTCGCCGTAGACAGGCATTATCTGACGTTTACCCTTCCTTTCTCTCTATATAAATTTCGATAATGATCTCAAGAAATCAATGGGAAATCTTTCTTTGGTCCCCGGGATGCAAATCATGTTACACAACGACTGATCGAAGATGATTTTCTGAGTCATTTTAGGTAATAGCACTGGAAACACTGAAAAGAATCCATCAGTCTCAACAAGGATAGGGTAGTTCATTTCAGCTAATCCTATTTCTATCATATAATAGGGAAAAATCTGAATCATCTGATGAAAATCTGAATAGATGCTAGGGTTTGTCAGTTCTATACCAGTATTTTGGTATTATTGTGATCCTTCTGGAAGCGAATCATCTGAAATTGATAAGCTCATTGGGCAGAATAGACCTAGGTTTATACTAGCGTCAGTTTTCTAAATTGCCAACAACCAGCCGGCCTTAATGAACTTCAGACAACAAGATGTTTTGTAGATAGACAATGTAAATAATGTGTAAACTTAAGGCGAGTTTATGGGGTTTTAAAGTAGTTTTGTGAATATAAAGTGTAAATACTATGTAAACTGACAGCGAGTTTAAAACTCTTGCACGTTATAAATCTTCTTCAATGTGGTCTAGAATTTGATATTGCACCACAATATCATAGATTTTGCATAATGGTTAAGAAAATCATCTGAGACCAGTCTGACTTCTCCGCCCCCAACCTTTTAACAATAAATAATTCAGTGTTTGTACTCGGCATTCTCCCTTTACCAATAGGGTTGGGTTGGGAATATTGTGTATTGGATACGGATATGACCATTATACACAAACATCAGGATTGCAGACAAAGCCTTAGTAAAAGTCAGCCATCAATGTCTCCGGAGCTGGGAACTAATTCTGGGCTTTTGTGCTCTTTCCAGGATTCTAGAAAGAAATGAAAGAAAGGAAGGGAAAAACAGATAGAGCCAGGGGCCCGACCCTAAAGGAGCGGCGTCCCCAGTCACCAGAGCGCGTCAATGACCTTGAAATGACCTTTTGACCTTGTAGTATTGTTACTAATAAGTGTGGGGCTAAGATACTCATACAACTAAGCCTAGCTCATCTTTCATTAATCTTTCTTGATCATCTGCATGGACCTGGCAGTTGTCACATTTCATCTCCATTAATCCAGTTAACACAATTAGGCAGCGATTGCAGCAGCAGAGATTCATAACTTTTATAGTGTGCATCAACTTTCCAAAAGATGACTTGCATTAAGGGCCATACTGTTTGAGACATTTCGTTGAATTAGTCTCTGTCAATGGGCAAATGTTAATAGCAATTTATAGTAGGTTCGTCAGGAAGGTTGGATTTCAGTAACCATAAAGGATGGCGCTTTCAAAATATTGGTTACCTTAAGGTCTGGTTTTATTTCGCCAAATTTGTCTCCGATGTTGACCTGGGTCTCTCCGGCTTGGTCTGGACTGATGCTTTATTAGGGTCAGTATTTACATCTGGCCATCGCCCAATAACTCTACCAGGGTCACGGAGAAGCTTGACTGCTATTCCATTGTACAGGCGAACATCGGTTATGTACCAGATTTTAAGCCTGTATCCCACCAACAAGACAAAAACGTTGTACACCGCCCGTATGGCGGTTGCTGGCAGATCTGCTCTATTTTAATCATCTGTCGGGTTGGTGGAAGCATACACCAGACGTTTCAGCAGA
Source organism: Alentia gelatinosa (assembly GCA_950022655.1). Classification (NCBI taxonomy): domain Eukaryota; kingdom Metazoa; phylum Annelida; class Polychaeta; order Phyllodocida; family Polynoidae; genus Alentia; species Alentia gelatinosa. Next base: position 26,231,519 of record OX465590.1, on the reverse strand, counting down.
CGTCTGCTCTCCTGCCAGACGTTTCAACAGACGTCTGCTCTAAGTTTTGACGTCTGTTGGAGGATATTGGGGGTCGTTGGAGTGTCGCTTCACGGTTGCTGAGCGTCTGGCAGGAGAGCCAGTTGAAATGCGCTTCCACCAACCAGATAAGGCCTGGACCAAGGACGGGACTGAATTCGGCGAAATGGAATCAGACCTATATCTAGCATTCTGAGATTTAAAACGTGGCAGAATTTACCTCTAATCACAGCCGATACTACCATGAAAATCCCCTTTACCAGTCAGATCCAAACGGTTGTTATACAGTCTCTTCGACCGAGAAATATCACGCTCGCTTCCATTCTACAAGCAGGACATACTGGGTTATTGGGGGGAAAACAAGCAAATTGTTTGTTTCGAACATTGTTAAATAAAATAGTGAGGGTAGGATTCAAAGTTTCATCCGGATCTGACTCATCAGGTATCTTAGAGTTTGGCTAATTCAGGGCATTTGGCATCGTCCCATTTCTGTGTGTCCCTAAACTTGATCAAATTTTGATGAAATTCAAAAAGAGACTATGCAGCCTAACTATTGATGAGAAAGTTTTCTGCTAGTGATTGTGTTGGTCCCAGAGGACTTGTAACAATAATTCTTTGTGATTCAAGAAAAAATAATGTTGCACATTCTGATGCTGAGTGCTAATGAAAGTTACACTTGTTTATATAATCATTGGTCATACTTACAAATAACAAACCCATCTAGCACCCTTTGGCTTGCCGATGTTTTCTAGAAGATCTCTTTGTTGTAATAGCTTCCTTACCTTCTTTCTGGTACATACATTTAGTATGATACACTCTACCAATCTGAACTTTCCCTTTTAACATGACTTCACCATATTGCACCCTTTGATAATGCGTATGGTGCTAACAATCTATTTAGGTTTCCATACTGAGTGAAAACTTTTGTAGAAAAAAATGTCAGAATTAGTTCAATGTTTTCCCCCATGTACTGGCAGATATGAACATAAGCTTTGAGTACGACTTTAATACTAACGAGTGCCTTACTTTTGTGCTGACCTAAAGACTACAGTGATAAGGGGTCACCACAGTCAGTATAAAAATACACGAGTTTGCAACTGCACACATCACAGAACACTAAAAACTAAAGTAATAGTTGCAAAGCAACATATTGAAAAGTGTGAAAATGATTAATAGTTACAATTAGATGTCCTAGTCAGTGAATTCTACACAGTTTGTTGAGTGAGCTAAGATGCTCTCCGGTAGTGTCTGCTATAGGTCCATTTCTCATGATGGTAGTCAGATGTACCCTAATATCTTAGGTATTTACCCTGAAGGGTTTGTGAGGAAGCCTTTACTGTCCCGCCATTACAAAGGTTCATGAAAACACCTGACACGCTTTTAACTATAGCAGCATTGCCTATCAAGTTTACTGATAACTTTCTGTGAAGAGTCAAGCTGTAGCTCATAAGCTAACTATATACCCTATATGAGTATAAAAGAACGAGCTACATAATGTGTATCAGTGAGTTTGATATCATTCTATTTGCAATGTCAGAAGACATTCACAAAGTGTCATTCATTTGCTGTGATATATACAGCACGTTTCTTTGGCCAAAAGAGATTAGAGGGTACATTGAAAGGTGCACCCACGGTTGCGTGAGAGAATCAATATGAGTCCAAGCAACATTGTCAGATAGAATTTATGTATATCAATATCTACAATATATAGTCTTTAATGTAACATTGTTTTGTGCCATTTAGAGCTGAAGTATAGACTAATTAGATGATTGCGTTTTTTCGGTACTTTCAAAACTTTACAAAGTTTATCAAATGTCTATTAATGTGTGATATTAGCATTATGTAAACAATATCATGTACTCCCAATATATGTGGACTTCTTATTGTATCTAAACCGTTCTGCTATATAAGGTAGTCTAGTAAACAGGAATGTTTGACAGCAAATGTTATTATTCCATTTTCAAGAGGGGAATTCGAAATCAAGAATGGGCGATTTTAGGGTTCTTCTTCCCAATAGGAGATGCCAAAAGTAATTGAAATCATTTGAGACGGAGTACTTTGAACTATGATTCGTCAGGTTCAATCAGGTTTTATATCACCATCCCGAATATATGTCTGAAAGTGATAACTTAAAATAAACAACGGTTTGTAAATGCAAGTGATCTAGATATTTAACAATATTTATATGATATTTGACAACGGGGATGGGGGTGGAGGGTAAAAGTTCTCTTGTTTTGTTTTAAGCATTTGACCGTGAATTACTATGGAATACCTCCGTGTTAGCTATTCTACTCATATTTATCAAACGCCCTGCTAGTTTTTATTCCTGAGCAGAAATATATATACGGTAAATATTAGGAAAAAGTGCCACTGTCATTTCATGAAGATGCTAAATTGCGCTAGTCCAACATTATATTCGACTTGATATGGAAAAAAATCTGCGAAAATATGTTCTGAGAACTGAACCACTATAGAACCAGTACCAGGACATGCATTAGGAATTTTTTATATATACACTTGATATAAAATTATGTAGACAAACTACTGAATGACAGTGTTTATATTCAAAAAGACTACAAAGATATGTATATTGTTTCTACATTGTTTGCCATATTTGTCTGTGATATGCTAGGTATAAATCATTCAATTTGAATTTTTATAATCAACTTTAACATTGAACTCAATTCAATCCACCTTACCTTGCCATATCTTACAGAATAGAGAAGAGTTCTAGTAGATCTCTTCTAGATTCTTTAAGCAAAATCGATAAATGTGAAACGTAGATCTCTGAGCTGATTCGAGCTGATTCAGTGACGTTAAAGTGTCTTGTAGAAATGTTGCTCTTGCCAAGGATAACTGCTGAGAAAAGACTTAGAATAGACCATAACAATATTTATCCAGAGACGGACAGATGCATTTATCTGTCAATGTTTGATATCAATAAAATACCATTCAAAGCATCTGGTTTTTCTTGTTATAGTCTTCCTATTCTATATTTAGATGTTTCTTAAGTTTCATTTACCTATTTCCGTTCAAATAATTCAACATAAAAAATTTCAAATGCTAAGACGTAATAATTAGTAGAAACCAATCGAGAGTTAGCCTTGTCAATGTTTATGCCACGATGGGCAGGTCGTGTATTACTACACGAGGCGTTAGCTGAGTTTAGTGAGTAGCAGACCTGACCAGAGTGGTATAAACATTGACAAGGCTAACTCAAGTTCGGTTTCATATTTATCCTACCCCATCTCACCGATATACAGAGAATATTTGTAATTATCCATGTTAGTAGTTATCAATGCTGCCGGATCTACTTTCGTTATCTCGTCCCTGATTGGTCCGTTTTGTTATTCACCTCGGTGCATAAATAACACTTTATCCAACGCTATGTCAAATACATTGAGTCAATGTTAAACCTATGGCGTTTTTTATTAGGGGTAGGATAAAGCATATTACGGGTTTCTTTGTGCCTGAACCACGTCTTTGCCCACTGTAGATCATAGACGATATGCATATAGAATAATGCTGGCGTTATGCTGATTAAGCTGAAATCCTCAAAGAAACCATTGTGGATGAAGTAGGAGACTTGTCAACCATTATTTGAACAAACATTATGGAATACATGCACATCCTAAAGTGTTACTTTGTCTGCACCGAAAATTGCTGTTCCATATGATGAATATGTTGAATATGATGAATATTTCTATCAGTAGCCGTCCTTTTGATATAGATAGTATAATTCTCCTATTATCATGCAGCTATATATGAAGAGAAACGAGTGGAGAATTATTATTCGTTTTATACAACAGTTAGGGGGTTTTATTGTTTATGATAGGGTAGTGATTTTTCATAGATAACTGCATGAAGTTGTCTGCTTAGATAAAATCTTCATGATAATAATTGCAGTTTGGTAAAATCAGAGGTCACGTCATATAATTTTTGAAATTGAGAAAATAGCATCCTCATGATATATGTGAAATGTCAGCTGTTCTATTAGTATCATGTTACATCTTAAACGTTTATGGTCCTATGTAAATCATAGTTTTCGATGTACAAACCGAAAGAAACGAACACTTTAAAAGAATAGTAACGAAAACTTCAGTCTTGATAGACTCGGCTGAGAAGACACACCTTATTGCTTTCTTTGTAAATGATACTATAAATGAAACAATGTTCAATGTATATAAAGAAAAAACTGTTTATTATTCAAAACAATAGTAATTCAAGGGTATACTAACACGGGAAATATTACAATAACGGTAAAATTGTGGACTCATCTGATGCCATTGCGCGAACATTTTTAGGAATATCAAGACTTAATTTTAAACAAATATTGAAAGAATTAGATCTACGCACGTATCCTTTTGTATAAACACAAATTTTATGTAAATCAATGTTTATTCCACAGACTATGATATTGATTTCTTTTTTAAACACCACTAGAATGTGGAAGCCTTCTAGTCAACAATGTTTCCTCTCTGAAAAGAAACCATCCAAATCACCTTGTACCGAGACGTAAAAGGTTTTTGGAATGATCAAGTAAAAGATTTGTGGGTATATCTGATTTCAGAAAAGCAACAAACCTATGATAAATAAGTTTTTACAAAACGATTCCAGAAGACATTTAAATTTTCTTATTAGTAACAAGATGGCTTCACGACCAACGCGCAAGTAAAAAAAATATCCTAAGTTTAAAAAACACACCTGATACTCCACAGTGAATTAGGGAACTTTTCGATCTTTCACAAAAAGAGAGGAAAACGGTTTTTTGTATTTATTTTCTTTACTTGTTGACAGAGCCGGCTGCGTCAGAAGGGCTTCATGTGCTCGCAGGTGAAACACGAGATCGACCTGGTGTCGGCCGTGGGGCTGGCCGAGGGCGTGACCTGGATGCGGGACATGCTGGTCGACCTGCTCAAGTCGGTGCTGGTGTGGGAGGCCGACATCGAGGCGGCCCTCGAGGAGTGCGGCATCAACGTCAAGATCTCAGATGAAGGTGGGGGAAGCCATCCTTTATTACCATACCTGGGAATAGTCTAGGCTCGTACATAAAAACCTCTATCCTACCCCTTATAAAAACGCCAACGGCTTAACATGGGATTTATTCATGTCACGGGTATGACATAACATATGTCACTACTTTCTAATATTCAAAAATCGTGGAAACAGGGTAGGATGAAATCCAGACGCTACTCGTTTGAGTTTGAGTTTTTTTTATGTCACTCATTGTGTTGGTTCGGTAATCTCACTCTACTCTCACTTGCGAGATTTCCAAGCCAACAAAATGCATGACATAAATAAACTCAAACTCGTGACATTTCTCTACGCCAAGGAGACCAGAGACGACGTGGGTTAACTTTATTTGATACTTTAATATCATGAACGACTTTATAGACGATTGAGACTGTCTTAGCGAATAAACTTAAATGTCATTAAACGATAACCCTTGGACAATGTATAAAAAATGGTCTTTATGTACAATCCTAGATTATTCAACGGGCCCCTGGCATACAAGTAATCTATAGGCTGATGGATATTTTACATTGGACATACGGTACTTTTGGTAATGCTTCATGTTCGAGTTCAATGTAGCCTATTCTCGGAAATCTGACTTGGCATTGTATCTGTTAAGATTTACGCACTCCTGTACTCTATACTTGCCCTGACACAATTAGGTGGGAGTGGCCTATACACAAGTACAGCAGTAAACAACCGTTGCAGATACAAAGCCGAGACACTTTTCCTTTTATCATACACCTTCAACTGTTACAAATTACTGATCTCATACCGTAAATTGGCTTTGAAACTGTCAAATAAAAAGGTCTTTATATATAACCACACTATTAACCTGCTTCTGATATCAGTCGGCGTATCCTCCACGTAGTTGACACGTAGCAATATCCGAGCGTTTGCGAGGATAATACAGAGGAAACCTGTGAAAGTTTAGGGTCAGAACTTGTATCTATTGAGTTTGAATTGCGTAGTGATTTCCAAGGGGAAGCCACATGAATTATGTATCGATTCAAATGAGATGGGATCGAGCTCTGAATGTATCCATAAAGAGGTTTCTGAATTTATCTCACCCTTCACATTGATTAATGGGCTAACCTGTATGACATAATCTCCCATTGAGTATTTTTCTTAATATTCCATAGGCGTTGGATACGAGTTTCCAATGTTAAGTCAATGGGGGGCAATACCAGGGGTGAGATAATGCGTAGAATCCCATGCCTGTTTGATAAATGTTAATAAACCCAGACCTGAGCACGTCTCGTGTTGACCCTGTGCAGGCCCGGCGCACCACGTGACCTACCTGCGTGTACGTGGAGGAGACCTGCAGGAGGAGAAGTCGCGCCTGGAGGAGATGCTGGAGGCCCTCAAAGCGTCCTCTCAGGTGGAGAAGGAGGAGGCGCTCGCTAATCTGCGCGCCGAGTACTCCAACCAGACGTCCGACCAGGTCGAGAAGATGAGACTCGCAGGTACGCCCACTTTTATTATATTTCAGAGATGGCAGTTTTCCTATTTTCCAAGTAAATCCTTGTTTTTATTTTCAGTTTATAAAATTCTTATACCTTGTGTAAACCAAAGAGAATAGATTGGGCCTCATAGACCGTATTAGTGTTGACGTCATCATCTGGATTTCCCTGGTACTATGTGGCATTTTGGTGCCAAACAAGTCCAAACTCTGCGAAGCACCGCATAAACGTAGTATCGTGGCAGGTCTGCTGCTGACTAACAATGAATATTTTTAGTGGTAATCCAGCAAAAGTAAAGTAAGTGACGAATACATTTAAGAGGAAACATGTTTCCTAACTGATCTGTCACTGGAATATCTGTATATTCGCTGTTAGCACTAAAGCCAGTCCCATATTTGGTTCCATAACATTGGTGCCAACCTTCCAGCCCAGTCTCGTCAAGTTGTTCTTTAAATATTTGAAAGTGTGACAACAATAATAAGTTCCATCAGGATAAAGTTTTCATGTGTATGTATCTTTTCTAATGCGATTTTTCAGTTAAATATACTGCAGAAGTAAATGATTCAAGATGTTTGTGATCGCCGACCATCGTACGAGTGAGGCGATATCCCAATGTTTGGCACCCTCAGCGGATAGAATGACATCACACTAATGCGGTCTATCCGCTCCAATAGAAGAGTGTTTCAAACCTCCCTACACACCCCGTCCCCATTCCATGGCCAATCAGGATGTCTTTCCATGTTTTCTCAGTCTTTCTGAGGCAGTAGATTCCACGTGAAAAATATTTCCTTTTTTATGACCCCTAAACTGACACCCCTGATGTATGTGTAGAGCAGATGTCACTTTGTTCCATTTGCTTTACTGATAATCTATTATTGTATCACTCTTAGCTGAAGAGAATTTCAACAGGCAACTAGAGGGGATACGAGAACAAGAGGAAGATCGAAGAGCTTCTGCAGTGGAGTCGGAAAAATGTAAAGTCATTGAACTCGAAGTCACACTCGCGCAGTTGAAAGCAGTAAGTTTTACTTGAGGTGTCAGCCTAGTCATTGCAAAATATCGCATCAGTGAGCTTACAAGAAATGAATGGGTTCCAAGGCTATAAAGTCACAATCACGGGATTTTAGCCTGAATGAGATGATCGTTTAAATACGAGTCCCTTGTACAACTGTTACTTTAATTGTGGGATCCCTGTTCACAAACTGCTATATCCCTTGTCTAATTCATCATTATGTAACTATGGCCAAACGGCTATGAAATACTACCCGCTGCTAGCGGTTCAGTATGATTGATGTACAGGCTTACTGTGACGTCAAAGGCCAGTCCTTCTCATACCGTGCCTATGTGGTGTGGGAACTAGAAGAACTCTCACCTTGGTAAATGTGTAGGGGTGAGATTTCTACCTACATTCATTACATAGATTCGATCACCACCCTTGTGGTGTAAAAGAACCTTGGAAAAGTCTGGTGAGAATCTCTAATGGTTAACTGGATGTAAAATCAAACGAACCAACCAGCACTGTGACGTAGTGAATGAACCCACTGTGAACAGCTTCATAAGTACATAAAATGGCAGTTATCACTAAAGGGCATATTCCACTGGGCAGGCCGAGTGCTACTGTACAGGCGCTGCATGGGTACCACACGGGACCATGTTAGTGCCTGTCGGGCGGATGTATAGAATCTGTTTTGTGGAGCAGGCGATTTGCTTACCACCGACGGCTGTATGGCCCAAACCTGTTAAAAGCTGATGAAACAACTTTTGCCTGTTACCCGGCGGCGGCGGCACCCAAACGGGCACCGTACAGCCGCCGGCGTCAAATGGGCCTCAATATAAGCATGTTTGCAAGACATCTGGTGAAGTCGAAATCTGACCTACCTGGTGGAATACTCCCTTATAATGACTAATGTAAAAGGAAGTATCGATATAAAAAATTAGACATCAATTTATGTTTGATGTGTGGTTTGTTGTTTTTACACCATAAATAATGTTTTAAGTTATGGTCCTTTCTTACAAGGTGTGTTTTGTTCTTGATACAGTCAATCATAGAGAAGGAGGAGGAGTACACACAGCACCGTGAGACAGCTCGGCACGCACTGGAGCAACTCGACGCTGCCAAAAGATCTGAGGTGAGCAACAATATACTTTGTAATTCATGCAAAATCAACGTTATAGAAACCATGCATGTTATATGAAGGATAATGGAGTAAAGAAGAAAATTTTATTGAGGTATGCAAGAGACAACATTGACAAATTACAAAATCTAGGAAGGAAAAAGTTGAGCCAACAAACATGAAATATCCGAAATCAACCTTATGCATATCAACCGTTATGAAAAGGCACGTTTCAAGAAGTAGTAACCTATCTGGCTAAGTTTGTCCATGGTCAATGAACATAAAACGAAAACAACTGAAATATAGAAAAAGAGTATTTTTTTCGATGATTGTATATCACGATAATTACACTTCTGTATATGTGCTCAAACAGAGTGAAAACCTGAAACAGTAAAGTGCTGGGTCCACAGATCCATAGCCACTGAAACTACACCATTCGTTTTGGTTTGTTATGTAGTCTCACCAAGCTTTGCCTTGTAAGATTACTCAGCAACCAAAACTCATGGCATATTTTCAGCGGCTGCAGATCTCGATGCAGTTCCTTCTCAGTCAAGTCGGCCAGGATCGGCTTAGATCGTGCATCCTGGTGGAACACCTTCTTCATAAAGAGAAAACAGATTAAGATTTATCAGATGATATATTAGGTATTGACAGGGATGCAAGTCTTCCGCCAAATGACGGAATTCCGACATTTCATATAGACCGGCAACACTGGAAGTGTTAATATATATATTGATTTATAGCCTTCTCTTCACAAAAAATAGTCCCCTATATATACCCTCAGGGTCCTCTGGGACGTTAAACCACAAACAAACAAATAATGCTATAAATTATTCTCCTTTTCATAGGGTTTTAAATTTCCGATTTTTTCCTCAGTCCCGATTTTCATCCCTGTGTTGATCTTACCGAGCTCATCACGATATTTCGTGTGACAATTGCTTTTATGTATACAGTGTTTTTGGCGTTGTTTATTGGCAGTCTGAGGTGAAGGAGAAGCTGTACCGACTTGAGTTACAATACGAGGAGAGCGCGGGCAGGATGACGGCAGCCGAGCAGGCCGCGGGCGAGAAGACGCGTCTCGAGGTGCTCAACTACCAGGAGCAGCTCAAACAACACTCAGTGACCATCTGCACGCTGGAGGAGAGACTCAACAAGGTGCTGAAGAAGAACAAGGACTACCAGGCAGAGGTCACTCAGCTTAAAGCCAGCGTGCATGGTGAGTTGTCAAATATAGCTGTCTAGTATGAGGTGTGTACAGTAGAATCTCACCCTGGTATTTTTCCACATAGGCTTAACATTAGGAACTCCTACTCCACGGGTGTGATGTTCGTATACCCAATACTCAATGGTTAATTTGGTGATTCATTTCATCAATAAATAATGTTATACGGGGTGAGATAAAATCACAAACCCACTCGATGAAAATAACTTGGTCTGCACTCCACCTCGTTTGACCACAGAGTAATTCACTCAGCTGTGCTTCCTGAATTACTCTGCAGTCAAACTCGGTGGAGTACGGACCAAGCTATTTTCATCTCGTGGGTTTCCTTCTAAATCTCACTTACGGGCCACCCTGTGTAAGAAGGCACCCACTGTAAAGGGACATCCTGTGAAATAAGACGCCCCGTGTAAAGAGTGTGGTCCACCAACTAGGCAGAATTGTTGTACACCAGCCACACAGCATTTGCCAGCAGCTCAGGGAGCTGTTTCAAAAGTCGGGAGGGTGCTTAACGAGAGTACTCACCACCAAAGCGAGAGCTAAACAACTGCATTTGAAGTGTCGCTGTCGAGGTGGAGGTGCCGCTCGCTATTGGGTATTGGTAACGGTTTTGCTGCCGCTTTGATTTAAAGTGCTGCTCGCTGTTGCCGGCCTCTCGCTTTGAAATGCGACGTGCTGCTGGCGAGACCTCACTCGACTTTTGAAACAGCTCCCTGGCCTGTGGCAGGGGTGCCAGTCACAGAGTGCTAAAAATGAGCACCGGCTGCTGCTTGTGGAGTGTCGGCCACGGGTTGTTGAGAATCAGCCAGGCTTCGAGCCACCGTCCTGCTCAGATTATCAATTTGTTCCAGATATGGCATGGCCCCGTGTCACAGCTGGTCTCAGGCCACTTCAAATATTTGCATAGTCATGCCAGCCTGTCATTGCAACTCCCAGCCAGCAAAAACTGATTTATTTAATTTTTGCCGGCTCTGACCCCTGGTCAGCCTGTACTTTTTAGTGCAAGCCAGCTACGGCATTGACTGCCTCCTAGTCTCAACTGCGATGTACATGGCCATGGGCTCCAAACAATACCCGGGAAATGCAAACCCATGAGTGGAGGCAGAAAATTCAGACAGTTTCAGTAGTTTGGCCCAAATTTTAGCACCAGAGTGTGCTGTACACATTCATAACATCAACGCTACCCTTATTGTTCAATTAAGCGCAGTATTCAATGGAAAAATTGAAGAGCCATTAGGTTTCATGTGAGCATGGGTCCCACATTGACTGCTTCACCGCCTCCACAACAACGGATGCAGTCAGGGATCCCGGGTAATACCTTCTAACTACAAACCTGTGAGCGGAGGCAGAAAGTGTGGACAGTTTTTAAAGATTGGACTTCATTTTACCATCAGAGTGTGCTTTAGACATTCTTTACATCAACGCTTATCTTTATTTACCTTCATTATTCTATTTACCACAATATTCAGTGGAAATCCACGAGCTGTCAATCACAGTTCCTTATAAATCCAAACATGGCAGACACTGAGCTGCTCGATGCGCCCCCTATCGGCTGAGCGGGGAACTCAGCTAGCATCATATTGCGGCCAACATCCACCAGACGGCGTGACAGTCCACTCACCTCCCCTGCATCTGGCAGGTGCCTGGCCACTCGCTAGGTTGGTGTATGGACTCATCTTGGTTGTCGGCAGGCCAGAATAAGGTGGGTTGGTGGAAGAGCACAGTTAAAAAAGACATTTTCATTGGGCAGGGCAATAATGCCTAGTTGGTGGAACGTACCCTCCATGGGATATTCAATGTAGGTGGCACCCAGTGTAAAGGTAACCCATATAAAAAAGACCCTGTGTAAAGGGTCACCCAGTGTAAGGGGTCACTTAGACTGCCTTCAGTCCCTGTACCCTTTAACCTACCACACTCCTCGCTGAGATACAGGTTCCTGGATCAGTTATACTGCAACGTACTTTATACTGGTTTTATTTATTCAGTTAATGAATGTTCATAATGAAAGACTTCAGCAAGTCTAGGGGGTACCGAATGTAAGGGGTCACCCTGTGTTAGAGGGCACTCGGTGTTAGGGGGCACCTTGTGTAAGGCATCACCCCATGTAAGGGTAAACCCTGTGTAAGGGATCATCCCGTGTAAGGGATCACCCCATGTAAGGGATTACTCTGTAATGGTACAAAATGAGGTGATGATGGAGAGATGAATGACAGGTTGTTTAGTTTTAAAAACAATCTTTTTCTACTTGAGTTCATGTTCATCTAAATCCACAATAAAACTATCTCTGGTGACGTGCATATTTAACTGACAAATGTCAGCTTCTTAAACACCAACATCAGTGACCCCTATCTTAATAATCATGAAGGTAAGTCATCTAGGCAAGTATTCTAATGCGATCAACTGTCATGGTTGGAGCATAAAGGTCATGGTTCCTCTCTGTAATAACAGTAGCGTAACACGATTCCCTCGACTCGCGCACGGCTTTGTTCCACGTGAGGACTGCCCTGAGTTGTCTAGGCCAAGGCATACTTCATAAGTGTTTTGTGTCTCATGAACAAAGTTGAGTAATCAATAGACCTGAAATCATCCTTGTTAAAGCTGGCAATTTTAACTCAACTGACGTTTCAGATATTCTATATCCCTTTCTCTGTTTCATACCAGTTTTCTTAACTTTAATACTTCGAAAAGGATACAGATGAAATATAAAACTTTTTCTTTTCTTTATTTGTCTCCTTTAATGTAAAGTTGAACATTCAGACATATTTCTTAATGACAAATATGCTAAGTTGAGTTTGTAATAGCAGTATTTATCCTAGATATCGATTATTGTTGATGTAATCAGATGTTAAATTCGGGAATATTTGGCTGCAGTGTGCCCCCTTTTACTACTCCTACCACACATAGTCCTCTCAAGAGATTTACACATCAACAGTGACCGTGTTCAAAGCATAAGTTAGAAACAGCATTCTGCCTTATTCACACAGTACAACAGTTGCCAAACTAAGCATAGAGTTAATGCACATGATTGCATTACACCATACCAGTGTACTATTTGGACAGGCGCCAAGACCCTAAAACACTATGTGAACAGTGTACCTTGAGACTGTCTCCAATATTTATTTTCTTTAAGGTGATTCCAGTATTTCGCAAAGAGAGTATACATATAGTGCTCTATGTAAAGTATACATTGAAATTACTATAAGTAAAGGTTATAGTCGAGGACTTGAACAAGTCTAAATAACAGTGAAGGAAAGCCTGTGTCACCCGCCCCCACCCACCCAGCCACCCATAAACCCACCCTCCAGTTGCGCTAGACGACGACAAGCGTGCCGTGTGTAGTTATCTGGCAGGTGTTCTTAGGATGACAGGTACGTAAAGCCCCCTGCTATGCGCACCTGTACATTAATACCCGACACCTTTTACTGGGAGTGCTACATTTCCTTTCAGCCATACTGATAACGTCCATGCACTGTGTTTATATCATACGAGAGGTTTGTTGTAGAGGTTCGAAGAATTACGAAAATAATGTAGCGATACGAAATTCATGATATGAAAGCAGGTTTGGTAGTGAATCTGTGAAATGAACTGAAATGTTTAGACACGGGCTTGTATATCCAAGTCCGTGATTCAGAGAATTATTGACCTCAATTGTTACTCCTCCCTCCCCTGTATTTCTGCCCACTCCACCACCTCCCCACAGCCCCAGGTCTGCCTCTCCAGGCACTTCCACCTACACCATAATTTAATCTCACCTTGTAAGTCACTGTTGGCTCTCCAGAGGTCTCTACACCTAAAACTACTTCAGCACTAGACTTGTTCAACACCTCGATACACCCCAAACATTATACTTGTTCAATACCTTGATACACCTCAAACACTACACTTGTTCATCACCTCGATACACCTCAAACATTATACTTGTTAAATACCTTGATACACCCCAAACATTATACTTGTTCAACACCTCGATGCACCCCAAACATTATACTTGTTCAATACCTTGATACACCTCAAACACTAAACCTGTTAAACACCTTGATACACCTCAAATACTATACATGTTCAACACTTTGATATACCTCAAACACTACACTTGTTTAACACCTTGATACACCTCAAACACTAAACCTGTTAAACACCTCGATACACCTCAAAGACTGCACTAGTTCAACACCATCATGCACATCAAATACTAAACTTGTTCAACACTTCGATACACATCAGCCATTGGATTTGTACATAGACACTTCCCCGGTATAGATACATTCCTATCACCGCTTATCCACTTGGTTGTTTTTGTGGGTAAATAAATGGAAGTGTGGTCAGTGAGACGGTGCTCAAAGTATCCTGTGCGTTGATGTTTAAAACTCCATACAACAGTGGTGCCGCCCTGAATATGGCAATCTCCTTGCCGTTGATAGGATTAGAGCTGAGCTTATTTCAAATAACAGTGTTTGTAACTGGACAGTAACTGGACAATCGTTCTCATACCATGTCTATGTGGTGTGGGAACTAAAAGAACTCTCACTTCGGTAAATGTGTAGGGGTGAGATTTCTACCTAAATTCATCTCATAGATTCGATCACCACCCTTGTGGTGTAAAATCAGCGAGAAAAGCTGAACCATGAGTTAGCCCCTATATACCCTCAGAGTCCCCTGGGACGTTAAATAAACAAACAACCCAAATCATTTATAATTAACACCCTGGTCAGAGATAAGGTGCCATAGATTACCGCTCATGCTAATTACTAGGATGATCTGTGGAGTTGTTGATAACAACTGAGAGCTTGAATGTTCCCTTTATTTTATTAATGAGGCGGGAGATGTTTAATAGGAACTGTACTAACTTAGTTGGGTTTGTATTTGTGAAATTTGCTTTTATTATTTTCAAATTTACAAACGCAGAAATATCTAATCATTGTATGAACACGAATGTTAGGTTGTAGCGTTGTAGTTATATTTACATAGAAGTTTCGAGGAGTTTTAAAGAAAAGTAAAACGATTCAATGACCACATACAGAGAACCATATTCCTTTACATCTAAACACAAACAAGCATATGTGTTCTATAAGTATAGATATACACTTTTCAAAAAGATAGCATACCGAATAGATTAGAATAAGTTGGTGATTATTTAGCTGCTATTAGAGTGAAACTTTAGAGAGCTGGCAGAATGCCCTTCTGTCTTAAAGTACTCAGATAAATGGAACCAATGAAGGAAGTTAGCTTTTTAAATAATCTGTTTGAGGCTGAGTTAGATGGCGTACTTTATCACTCTGGCAACACGCAGCAATCCAATGAATATTTGAGGAAGATCTTTAGCGAAGGCTAAAGCATGTAAAGAAACGGATCTGCTCACGCTACGTGTATTGATTTCGCCTTATAGGGAACCATTACATTGGCTCAGATAGGGAATCTTATTTAGATTATATACATAAGTGGCCAGGTTCAGGCGATAAACGAACAGAAATTCAGCAGGACTAGTGCGGTGGTATCCTCAGGTTCTACATTTCTGGGTAAGATGAATTTGAATCTCTGGCTAGAAATATGTAGTGAATTTGATAAGAATGCTCGGTTTTACTGGAGAAGGAGAGCTTTAAAAAAATTAACATTTTGCAACATGAACTACCTTTATGTGGCCTGAAGGACCGTTTGGGCAGCCTGATGATACCTATTGGCGACCTCATGATACCTTTAGGCGGGCTTATGGTGCCTTGGATGGGCTGATGACACCTTTGGATGGGCTGATGGCCTCTTTGGATGGGCTGATGGCCCCGTTGGGTAGGCTGATGCCACCTTGGATGGGCTGATGGCCCCGTTGGGTAGGCTGATGCCACCTTGGATGGGCTGATGGCCCCATTGGGTGGGCTGATGGCCTCTTTGGATGGGCTGATGGCCCCATTGGGTGGGCTGATGGCCTCTTTGGATGGGCTGATGGCCCCATTGGGTGGGCTGATGGCCTCTTTGGATGGGCTGATGGCCCCATTGGGTGGGCTGATGCCACCTTTGGGTGGGCTGATGGCCTCTTTGGGTGGGCTGATGCCAACTTTGGGTGGGCTGATGATACCTGTGGGCGGCCTGATGGCACCTATCGGCAGACCGATGGCAGAATGAGAATCATTATATGTATATAGAAAAAACTCTATATCTTTATATATGGAAGTTTTGGGAATACCTGTTTCTCTGCAAAGTCGTCATTTCAACACAGAGAAAACTTTGACACGCCAGTGATCATATGCTTCATGATCTTTGCCTTGACTTGATTCTTAGTTGTGTAGAGTGCCCACTGTCCAAAGGCCCTGTCACCAGCTATAAATTGACTATTTCATGTTTCATTTCGGATGGTATGGAACATCCTGATAGGCAAATAAACACTCAAACGCATGCATAGATGATGCTGCAGCGAAAATACGTTAGAACGGGAACTTTTGGGGCCTCCCCTAGGCCACTGAGCACCTGGCGATAGTCGCTGAAGGTGGCCACATATTTAACCCGACCAGAGCTAACGTAGTGTAGCTCTGGCGGCCAGTCTAGGAGTTTGGAGGTATTGCGTATGTAAGTGACAGTAGGTGTGATTGCTGTATGGAGGTGGGGAAGTGTTGTAAAATTCCACCAGGTGGAGGAAGTAGCAACCGGCCTGCTACCGACATAGCACGTCTAACCCATTAGACCTATTTGTGATGATCTCTGTTCCCCATTGAAAATCGTATTATGCTGCAGACAATGGATACCTGAAATGACCCCACACTCGCAATGGGAAGAGGGCTGGAGGCTATCAAATTACAAATCATTTCTTTCCCAACTGATCCTCAAGTTTGGTGACTTATTGATGTTTCCACAGAACTGAAGACGAAGCCGCGGCCGCCGGCGGGACCCCGGCCCAAGGTGCTGGTGCAGAAACAGGCGCAGGACGCGGCCGCCCTGGAGGAGATCATCACTCAGCTGCGTAAAGAGAACGTCGACTTCCAGAAACAGGTGGCCGACCAGCAGACCGTCATCGCCGGGCTCCGACGAGACCTCACCGGCGCCTCCGCCAAGCTCTCCGACATGACAGGTACCAGCTGTTCCTTTTTTTCCCTTCCCCTTTAAAAAAAGAAGATTGAATTCTGTGGGTTTTTTTTTGGTTTTTTTTTAATATCGAGCTTCGCTCTATTTATTGAACCGAAAGAGTTACAGTAAGTTTGGGTAGAAAATATATGTGAACTTTCCATCCGAGCATAATGACTATCCGAAGGGCTACAAGTGATCACTCCAACGAAGAACAATGTCTGAAATCGAAGATTGTACATAGGAAACTCTGAAAAGCCTATCTAACTATTTGACATAGCTAGGCATCAAATATGAGATAAGAAGGAGAGCTGAGTTAGAGCTAAAAAAATGAGAAGAGCAGGTTGAAATTGTTCGATCCACAAGATTCTCACTCTCATGGGACTTCAATCATCAGGCATAGTTCTGATTCAGGCTGTCTCTATGTGCGGGAGAAACTCTAAGCAGATCCGACAGAATTTACACGTTTTATATGTGGTAGGTATTAAAAGATGCCTGAAGACACCTTGAATCATCACTAAATCTATGACAAAGTTGATTACGACGTCAAGCTTGAGTCGGGGCAGCAACCGCGTAAAGAATGGAATGGAAACAAAGTTACTCATTGAGTAAAGAATCCAACATTAGATAACCATGAAAATGATTAAAGAAGGCAATGAGACAATGGCTCTTTCTCGGCTTATATAATTATATTCAACACAGGCTTTATGGTAACTCACTCCTCCGTAGATGTAATTAGAACCACACTCTAAGATTGTTTATCATCTATAAATAATTACGACATTCTAGTTTTTTCTGGAAGTAACCTTCCATGGAGAAAGAGTACATATAGCTGGTGATACGTAATTACCCAATCTCGGACTGGATTGAATCTGCGAAGTCTAGTTCCGACTTTGATCACTAGGTGTCCAACACGTGTACTCAGACACTGACCCGGCGTTTACATTAGACGACTAAATATGTGACGACTGTAGATCGTCAGCCAATAGTCGCCAGGTGGTGGCAATGTCCACCGCAAAAGTCGCCTGCCTCAGAATGGACTCGAGCGTTCACACTGACGACTTTCAGTAGAAAATGACATCGGAAATAAATCGTGTTAACTTGGGTGTACCTACAGGTCTATATGGCCATTCATCCGGGTACAACCGGGGGGGGGGGGGGGGGGGGTATAGGGGTACCTGCCCCCCCCCCCCTCGAAATTGTCCCCTCTAGTTTTTTTGTGTGTGTATACATGGGCGTACACTGTAAAATCGGTGTTTACCCCCACCATGATAAAACTAAATATCATCCCCTTCTCTACACATGAAGCAACTGAAAAGAATTTTCCTAATCCCCCCAAAAAAATCTTTTCTTCAAAAAATCCCATATGAAAATAGAAATGAAATAAGCCCCCCCCCCTCCAATCACAGAGTTACCAATATAAATCCCCACAAAAACAATCACCCCCTGCCCCATCACAGGAGCAACTGAAATATTTGTCTTACCCCTCCCCCCCCCCCAAATTTGTTTTTCTTCAAAAATCCCCCTATCAAATATTAGACATTTCTGTATAAATCCCCCCATGTACAAATTTAAAATTTAGGTAAAATTATCCCCCCTCTCCCCCCCCCCCCCCCGAGTTACCAAAATAGGTCCCCTGCCAATATTGATATATATTTTTTTTTTGAAGCAGCTTTTATTTCTCAGAAAAGTAGCAATCCAGTCGGAGGGAATACATCTAAATGCCTTCTTATGAAATAGATTCGTAAAAGAGTTAAATTAAGATTGACATCACATTAAGTCCATTATTTCTGTCAAAATACAAAATCCATGACGGAAGCTGCTTGTGTTTTTGGGGGAAATCTGATTTGCCTTTCTGTGATTGACAAAAGAAAAGAGTTCTCTCCTTGTTTTTTTTTAAAACCTCAGGTAAATCATGATAGTCATTGCTATAAAATCGTTACTATAGATCGCATATACATTTCTATGGAGTAATTGCAGAGAGATCTCATGTATGAAAACAAAACAAAGAACGAACATGACACTACAATTACATTTACATAAAATTGTTACTTATAAAGGAAGAGACAGTAACTGTGAGGAGCACAGTGCTCCCCACCACACGCTTAATCTACATGGGAAAGACTAACAAAAGAAGAACAGGGTAGTATTAAGAGGTTGTTATTCCCCCAGGAAAAGTATGTATGGAAAAGTTTACATCATAGCTGTCATAAATTCCTTCCATTTAGAGAATTTCTCCAGTTTCCCAGAGATCCTACAGATATGTTTCTCTACAGATAGACTATTTCTGAACTCTCTGCTCCAGTCATAGACTGACAAATAGTTATCAAAGAACAGACTCTGTCGATAAATATAGAATTTCACATGTAAACAGATGTAATTATATACCTCCGCTTTTACACCTTTCTTATTCGTACTGAGTCTCCTGCCAATAATTATTATACAATAATCCCCCCCCCCCTGGGGCACCTGAATAAAATTGTACCCTGCCCCCTTTTTTAACCCCCCCCCCCCGAAAATATATCCAAAAAGATTAGCAACATCTCATGATTTTAAATTAAAAGAAGCCCCCCCCCCCCCTGCAGAAATGAAGATAATATAAGCACTCCCCTAGTAACCAATATAAATCCCTGCCCAAATGATACAAAAAAAATCACTCCCTGGCCCAACACAAAACACCTAGAAAATTAACTTATCCTGAACACCCCCCCCCCCCCCACACACCTATCCGCCGCCCCCCCCCCCCATCCCCTGATGTCTTGAAGCAAAGCACACGTTTTGCAGGGGGTCGACGACTCTGTTTTCACAGAATCGCCGCCCCTGTAGACGACTAATTCAAGGCTGCTTAAAATAGTCGCCGAGGTCAAAGCGTGTCTAATAGTCGTGAGGTGGTGCCTTATTGGGTAAGCATACGTAATCAGACGATCTGCAGTCGCCACGCTCTTGGTGTTTAGACTAGACGATTTCTTGCCTTTAACAGCTGAAAGTCGTCAGGTTCAAGAATCGCCGCCTATAATCGTCTAGTGTAAACGCCGGGTGAGAGTGTGCACGCCATCCTCGCTGTCTATTGATTTGACCTGTGAAAGGACCTGCCATACATATAGCCTCCACTCGTTTTGTTTGCTCGTCATTAATTCATGCACATGCCTATAGACGAGTCCTTGCTGTGTCTAATCGACACAGAGAGTGAGCAAGCCCCACTCCCTGCCACGCTCTGTAACCATAGCACATTTCTTGTCGGAGTTTTATCTATTTTTTTTTTCTAATTTCACCAACTCATTATTTAAGCATGTCGTCTCGATGCATGTTTGTGCTTTAGGCGAGCTGACAGAGCAGCAGAAGGTGGAGATGGAGAAGGACCGACAGATCTTACTGAAGAAGGACACGGAGTTGGTGGAGTCGAGGACCAACCTGGCCAAACTCTCCTCCATCCTCGACAAACAGAAGGCGGAGGTGAAGCAGCTCAAAGAGGAAAACACGTGAGATCCATTCACCTTTACTTTTATCGGAATGTTTTCTAGTTTAGCTCCCGAAGTTTTCATAAACTCTATTCACCGATAACCGATGAAGAATTTTTTTTTTTTAAACTTTCCTTTATTGACATAAGTTGTACAAAACATTTTCCTCTGTAACCAGTATTTGGTAGGTTGTCAATAAAGAGGGCTGTGACAATCAGCTATGGTACAGTAATAGCTGGTTTTCGTTGTCTTGCCCTATAACCCTGTATAAATTGTCTCACATAGCACAATTCATAAGTTGGTAAGTATTCACTATTCAAACACATCGGATTTAATGTTACTTATACACTCAAATTGTTTCTTAACTACAAGTAGAGTCAGGTAGGTAGGAGAAAACCAGGATACAATATAAACTTATATAAACTTCGTCAGGATACAATATAAACTTAGAGGTTAGGGTCAGGCGACGGCGGTCTTTCACTCCTAGAAGTCATTATTGACCCTTTCAGAAAAAGACGTCAATATTTGTTCACTGAGATTTCCGTACCTCTACTAGATTTATGTCATTTCACCGTCATAAAATCTAACATCCATCTCCATTTTTGATGATACTCTGACAATCCAACGACTTCATACCAGAACTATTTTCACTGAATTCTACATCAGCTATTGTGTTAGAAGTTTGAACTGGTCGTGATATTATATCTTACGACCTGCATAATTATCCTAAAACATAATGCGCCACAATACTCGGAATTGTCACAGACCAAGAAATGTTGGATTTCAAGGAATAGTCACCTGGTTTAAGTCTGGTGAAACGAGACGGAAATCTGAAGATTTCAATATGCAACCAAACAATTCTATTTAAGGTATGTTTGTTTAAATTTGATAAGTTGTTATAAGATACATCGTTAATGCACCTTAACCAGATGTTCCTGAATGGTAAACTTATAACAGGATTGGATGCAGCGCAAACCTGCTACACGCCGTTGTTAAGTGATACTTGATCAATGGTGACCTATCCCGGAAGCTTTTGTGTTGTAGAATAATTTTGAGTTGACCTTTTGTTCACGCGAGGACCAAACTATACTTAGCCGTATACTGAGGCTACTACAATTAGGAAGTAACTGGCTGAACTACCAACCCATCCATGGCCTCTAATCTGAAAAAGTTTTCTTTCTTCTGAATTCCATTATATAACCGTTCCAATGATACAGAGATGGCAGTTTTCCTATTTTCCAAGGAAATCCTTGTTTATAAATTCTTTTTCTTGTGTAAAACAAAGATAGAATAGATTGGGCCTAGTTCACACCAATAAACATTGGCTCAAATCTTCCCACACACCCAAGCCCCATTCCATGGCCAATAACAATGTGTTTTCTATGTTTTCTCAGTCTCGCTAAGGCAGTTAATTTCACATGAAATATATTTCCTATATCTTCAACTGACTACAACTGACATCCCTGAAGGGTATGCACTTTTCAGATATCAAAAGAGATGGTGTTTTCTAAAAATGCCATTTCGAGGTATCATCTCTAGCTGAAAGGACGTTGCCTCGTTCCGTCTTAATAACCATTGATCACTCTGTTGTTACAGGAAACAGAAGAGTGCGTTGTCTAAGCTGAAGAACCTGGTGAATGAGAAGGAGTCCATGGTGTTCACGTTAGAGGAGAAACTCCGTCTAGATCATGACGAGCAGAAGGCACGGCTTGACAGTCTCCAGGAAGAGGTAGGCAGACGCATTCTCATGATTCTCAATTTTATCTCATTCTCCTACATAGGTAAATTTTGGTGTTTTCCCTCTGCCTGGAAAGTTTGGCATGAAATAACAACACACCTAACCATGAAGACAAGCTTATTTAAGTAAATTATTGCTTAAGTCCTATGTAACCATCTAATAGCTTATTAGACATCTTGAATATGTATTTGTTTCCCCGGAATTAATAGTGTTCATTTTTCATTTTCTTTATTTACGGTATTTGAGCATGGCATCCCTACGGGCTTAGTCACTGCGTTTTCTTATTACATACCTAAATTTTACGAGAAACCATTTGATTCACTTATTAAGTCATTGATTCATAGTCATTCATAGTGAGCCCGAACTTTATTTATATTGCATTCCTAGCAGCGGGTAGTATTTCATAGACGTTTGGCCATTGGTAATAATCATTGTTTCTTTGATAACATATTTTGGGTCCTCTTAAGGGTGTCACATGAGACAATGTCCCATAGATCCGAAGGAAGCTTATTCCAAATTGTTGATCCATGGTGTAACATACTCTTTTGGGGTGCTGTGTTTTTAAACTGTGGAGCTGTGTTAGCCCTTGTCTGAGTCTTGACCCTGCCTCCTTTTAGGGGCAGATCACTCTCTGTGTCTGAGTCTTGACTCTGCCTCTTTCAGGGGCGGATCACTTTCTGTGTTTATGTCTGAGTCTTGACTATGCCTCTTTCAGGGGCGGATCACTTTGTGTGTTTATGTCTGAGTCTTGACTGCCTCTTTCAGGGGCGGATCACTTTGTGTGTTTATGTCTGAGTCTTGACTCTGCCTCTTTCAGGGGCGGATCACTTTGTGTGTTTATGTCTGAGTCTTGACTCTGCCTCTTTCAGGGGCGGATCACGTCTGTGTTTATGTCTGAGTCTTGACTCTGCCTCTTTCAGGGGCGGATCGCGTCTGTGTTTATGTCTGAGTCTTGACTCTGCCTCTTTCAGGGGCGGATCACTTTGTGTGTTTATGTCTGAGTCTTGACTCTGCCTCTTTCAGGGGCGGATCACTTTGTGTGTTTATGTCTGAGTCTTGACTCTGCCTCTTTCAGGGGTGGATCACTTTGTGTGTTTATGTCTGAGTCTTGACTCTGCCTCTTTCAGGGGCGGATCACGTCTGAGCTGACGGCGCTGGGCGCGCAGTGTCGCGGCGAGCGTCATGACCAGGTAATCACACGGCAGCGAGAGGCGCTCACCGAACTGCGCATCAGGATCAAAGCCCTGGAGCAGACCAACCCCTCAGGTGAGAGCCCTACTCCCCTGTCCCCAGTCACAGGGACAGGGAGCCATCTGTAAAGTATGTACGCAGAATCTCCGGATTTATTTTATCTCTACCCCCCCCCCCCCCCCTTCCTCCCAAATGCCTCCAGCACACAAGATTACTTGGGGCTCGATTTCGGAATCATAGACTCGTAAATAATATGGTGGCAGACAGTGTCAACATGGAGGGTTTGTGAGTTCACGACTTCGTAAATGGCGTTTTTTGATCGAATTAAGTTATGTAATAATAAGAAAACGACCTGACTGTGGACAGAACTATGTCTTACTTCACGGTCACCTGTGGCGGACCTTACTTTTTATCATGGTTGTTGTATTTTTTTCTTCTGCTAAGTGACGTCGCAATTGTCGCATACAGACTGCCTGCAAGTTATCAACTGGAAGAACTTATCCTGCATCAGAAATTTGTAATAACCATAAATAAAAGAAAGATCTTGTACGCAATAGAACAAAGAAGGAGGATACGCATAACTTCCGATATTGTGGACCCCCCCCCCCCCCCTTCTCAGTGCTTACATACTTTATGGATGGCCCCCAGCCAACTTAGAATTTACCCAGCAAACCGATCCATCTAGACTTTTGCTCATTTCGTCTCTACTCCCTCTACAATGTGTTTAATGTGTTTCTTTTACAGGGTTGAAATAAAACATTTTCGATCCAACTTTTTCTTCAATGTTAGGGAAAGTTATTAAGAAGAAGAAAGGGTAATCCACTTGCGCATATGAGAGTACGATTGAACGCCTTTGTATTTCATATGGTTACAGATGCTACCACTCACAGTGCACCATTCTAATATTATCCTAGTGCATGGAAAGATGATAGTGAAATCCTATTTGAGTTCTGTAATGTCTCCCTAACAAATGATTAGTAGAAAGACAAGTTCGTGGAGTTTCTTTTCTTCTTTGGTATAAACCCCGGTTAGGAAATAATGATAATGATATATCTCTAATTTCTGGTATGGAATATAAGTCTACGTTCACAACAATACGAACTGTATTGCTTTATTCTCACTGGTTCAGCGCCGGCTTCAGCTACAGTTAACCATGGTTTGTATAATCGCTTTTTCAGGCCATTCTGATTCATTTACTTGTTGCTGTCTATAGATATGCTTTGCCCTTAGACACCATAGACACTAGTACAGCATATAGTCTGTGGGCCCTAGTCCAGGGACCCGTTTTTTAGACAGGATAATCGTTAATAGCGACCGCTTTGAGGCCCTAGTCTAATTATCATCTAGCGATAATTATCGAACCCTTTGGGTCAATGGTTGTTGTATAGATCTACATTTAAAACCGTCTTGAATGTTTTATAATCGCTATTAACGATTATCTCGTCTAAAAAGATCGCTAAATTTTCGGTTTATGTGTGGAGGACACAGAGCCAAAGTGATATGAGAAGAAGATTGACATCATTGAATTTCACGAAATTAGCATGCAGAACTGCCCAGATTGGCCTCAGTACTTTTGTCCAGCCCCTCCTCCTCCACTCTATCCCTACCGTAGAGGCGCCCACCTTACCCCTCCACTCCACTTCAGCACTAACACGGATTCCAGGGCCAGTCACATGTTGGGGAAAGTAAAAGCCGTGCTCCACCAGGCCGGCGGTATGGCATCAAAATAGTGCTACATGGCCGTTGCTCATAGTGTATAAACCCATCATGCCGGTCGCCGATGGTGGCTGCCGGAGGGCACTGGCTAGTAACTGGCGAAACTCAATTCATTAGATTTTACCATTTCAATGCCAGTGCATCGCCGTGTGGAGTCATAAGTGGGCATGTGCCTGGGAGCTGTTTCAAAACCATACACTTGACCCACGTTTTGAAACAGCTCTCTGGTCCACTGCACCAGTCTCTATACTTGAGCTAACACAGGTAGCACCATGCAGCCATCATGCAGCGCACTTCTCATGCCATACTGCCGGCGCGGTGGAGCATGCTTTTAAACTAACACCCTTGCTTGTTTGAGGAAGGTGCGACCAGGCACCTACACGTCACTATAAGGTGGCTTTATTTAAAAAAAAAGAATGGTACCATTATAAAAGGGTTGATAAAACAGAAATTGGTGTTAGAAATCTGGACATTCTGAAAAGTAGTTTGATTTCTTAATAAATATCCATATGTCTAAGAAATGCCTTTAAAAGCACTAGAAAAAGCTTGAATTCAAAGAGCTTCTCCCTGGGATACTGGACCCCTTCTCCCTCCCCCAGCTCACCCCTCGTGGACTAAATGCCTATTTCCTTTAGTTTGAAAAAGCCATACATCCCTGCTTCTGTATATAAAAGGTTTTTTTTCAAATTAGGTATTGTAGAAGAACTGTGCTTTCCCTCGAATTCCCTTAAGAAAACCCCAATTTACTACCTCCTTCTCTTTGTTAGTCTGGAAATTTAGTTCTCCTCTTCACAACACCAGAGTAACCATTAGTATGTCATAATGTACCAAAACAAAGACAATGTACATACTGACGTGATCCTAAGTATGTCTCTGGTCTCAAGGCGCCCACCTGCATATTGTACATTGTTTAATTTGCTATGATACTTTGTATGAAGCACCTGATGTATTTTTTCGATGGTGGAACTTATCTTTGCACGATTATTGCATTTTCTCCTGCATGAATCGTATGATTTCCATCATAAGCCTGCATGCTATTTTTGCTTTAGCTGTCTTGGATAAAAATATATTGCCTCTTATTTAATTTTCATCCACATTTCTCTTTTGTAAAACGTTTCCTAATGCTCATCAACAAGCAATGTTCCAATTTGCATCAGTCTAAATACTAAAATAGCAATATCCTTTACTGAAATAACAATACAGGATATTTCTTTCAATTGCATCCTCTGACCAACCTAGTTTTCGAAAGACTAGGGATATTTTATTTTAAGTCTACATAACAGCATGGTTTAAATAAGAAACCCACGTATCATTAGAAGGTATCGGCCATCAATAAGTCTTTTCTGGCAGCATGTTTAGACTAACGAGGCCTAATGTACCCTGCTACAATGATAAAAGTATTCAAGAAACGCTATATCACAAAGACAATCCTTTCTCCATTTCAGTTCCAAGCCATGACCAAGCATTGCAACAAGTCATGCTTCTAAAGAAGGTGAGACTCAAATGTCATATGTTACCTTGTTTAAAAATTCCTGCTTT
Organism: Alentia gelatinosa; assembly: GCA_950022655.1. Lineage (NCBI taxonomy): Eukaryota > Metazoa > Annelida > Polychaeta > Phyllodocida > Polynoidae > Alentia > Alentia gelatinosa. The sequence goes on along the minus strand of OX465590.1, from coordinate 26,205,003 downwards.
TGTTTTTTATCATTTCATCGTATCTTTCCCATAATCTTTGCAGTTAAGATTATTGTTGAGGAAATCGTGACGGCTTAATTAGTCAGTATTAATCTTTTAGTGAGGAACTTAAAATCAGGTACAAGACCCTATTTCCATTCAAACTTGAACGATTATCAAGTAGATTTTCTTTGAATTATCATAATAGATCGTAATATCAGTCTTGCTTGAGCCTCAGCATCTTGAAAAACAAAATAAAACGAGGGAAATCCGCCCAAAGTCTAACTCCTAGAATAATTGTTGAATTGCAAATCTAATAAGATTGTTTTTTTTTAAAATATTTTCTTCACAAAGAAGGACGTACGATCAGACAATCGTGCCAAGGCAGGTTTTGTTTTGCCATTTTTTAACTAGAACTTTGATCATAAAATTGTGTTGATTCTTTGACCTGCAGGAGCTGGCAGAGCTCCGTGCGAAGGAAGCTCTCGGTGAGAATCGGATGATCACCGACACTCTGGTGGAGCGCCAGTTACAGCGGGCACGAGGCGACTCGCCAGCCGGAGTCAACGAGCAGGCATCAGCCGAGGTGGAGCGCAGCGCTCACCGAGAAACCATGGAGTCATTAGAGTACAGTGAGAATTCAGTAAGTCTGCCCAGCAGAAGTGCTCTGTCAGGGAATGGTCTCCTCATCCTCGCCTGTCATGTGTGTTTAGTCTCTGTGATGCAGTAACTTCCACGAGAACAATATTTCCACTGTTTTCCGTACCCCAAATGACATCCCTGAATTATCAGGGATGACAGTTTTCCACTTTTACATGAAAATCCACTTTTTCATTTCCAGTTTAAGAATTCTTTTCATGTCTAAAACAAAGCTAGTATAAATTGAGCCGCACTCACGCCAATAAAACAGTGATTTGAACCTCCCCATATACCCTCAGCCCATTCCTTGGCAACATTGATGTATTTTCTTTGCTTTCTCAGTCTCTCTGAGGCAATAAATTCCACAAGAACAATATCCCCACTGTTTTCCGTACCCCAACTGACATCCCTGAATTATGGACCACACTGGCATTCCTGAAAACCGCTGTGAAATTTGACTGTATCTTCTACTGACCCTACATTCTTGTTCCCTGTTGCAGTACCTGACGTTACTTCGTGCCGTGTCGCTGTCTATGGAGCTCGAGGACATTCCGGGTCTGAGGTCTATGGCGCACATCCCGCGAGATGAACGTCAGCGGCTGTTCGCTGACCGGGAACAGTCGTGTGAGATGTTGGCGAGTCGCGTCAAGGTCCTCCGTGAAAGGATCTCCCGCAAAGACGAGCTCCTCCAAGGTTACGAGAAGGACCTCTCCAAACTCAGGTCAGACTCACAGTGTGCGACAATACATCCACACTTTTTAAAGTGTTTCTTTATTGTAAACTCTCACAACAGCGATTTTTTTTCTGTTACAATTTCAATCGGGATCTTATGTATAGCAAGTCTGAAACATCGAGGTCAAAGGTTTTGAATTTAGAATTTACAGAAGTAACCATTTGTAGGTGGTGGTGGCTGGGGCTATATTCCTTTTTATTTTCTCTGAGCTTTACTTTTTGGAAAGTAATTCTCCAATGTTAATTGAGCTTTCGGTTGTAATAGAAATCGTCCACGGTTGTAATTCGCCAATTACTAAACTTCTTGCGTTCCCATAACGTAGTAAAAATGGTGCAAGGGTTATGATCTCTAGGAAACAGAATCCCCCATGGATTTATCTGTCTTCTCCTCTTTTCATAATGTATGTACACTTATATTCATCCCCATTGCACATTAAGATGGCTTGTATCCTCATTATACTTTATCATACCTCCTCAGGCAAGCTGAAATGCTGGCTGACACACGCGCATCACAACTAGAAGGATTGACGGTGAGTATTATATGGAGACATGGTTATAGTGTTCCTGAATGAAATTTGTTCCGAGTTGTTTTGGTTGAAAATATTCCCCGAGTTCGAAGAACGAGGTGAATGTTTCTGACCAAAACAACAAGGAAAAGATATAATTTCGACACACTCACTATGTAGTCTTATTATTATATAGCTAGAAATCATTACATCATTCATGTTTTAAAGCTCCATTAGCACAAAAACAGGCAGCATGGTCTCAAATATAAAAGTTTTTGAAATAGCATTGATTTATTCTACTGGTATAACATCTCATATCCTCTTCTATAGAGTATCATTTGTATGTCCATGTTTCCTTTAAGTGCTAATCAGAGAAAGACATGTAAGGATTTGACGTACTATGATTTTTTACACCAAACGTTTAATAAAACCTGCCCCCCCCCCCCCCCCCATTAAAAAAACCTAAGAAAACCCGCCATTTTAAAACAAGCAACGTGATATGGAGTGCACAGATTATTAGTTCGTTTACAGTATGCAGAACGGACTACATACAGCTGGCTAGTGAGACATTCGTACACAGGTATATAATAATGGGAGAATATTGTCTTAGTCTTTGTGAACGTTAAATGGTACGAGCAGGACAAGAACCAAATCTATGTGGTATTTTCAGGGTGATGTCCGTGACCGTACAGAAGAGATGCAGTACCTCCGAGAGGCCCTGCAGAGGACGAGAGAAAGGCTTGACCAGGAGAAGCGACTCAATGCCGCCATCAAATCAAAGAAGGTGAGGTATATTTCATCAGTTATGGTGTATCTGGTATTCCTATATACCTATGAGCGAACAACCTATGATTACTTAACGCTGCTGGGGTGGAATAACTTTTGTTTACTGCCCAGGTTGAAGTTACTGCCCAGGTTGACGTTTACTGCCCAGGTTGACGTTTACTGCCTAGGTTGACGTTAACTACCCAGGTTGACGTTCAGAGACATTCTGTTTTTATCGATATTAGCCGACAATTGAAGGTATATAGGAATAGGGAAACCACGTACCAGTGGAAATAAGTCAAAGTTACTCGGTAAGGCTTGGAAAAATTACTGCCCGCGGCCAAGGCCTTGGGCAGTAATTTTTCCAAGCCTTACCGAGTAACTTTGACTTATTTCCACCGGAACATAGTTTCCCTCTATTCCTTATTGAGTTGATATTTTACTATCCAAAATGAATCTTTGTCGCCTGCAGTGAAATACCCGCTACCAATAGAGGGATAGGTAGACAATCCCACCGTGTGGCTTGCTGATAGTTCTTATATTTTTCTATTTATATTTTTGTAGACTCTAAATGGTGATGAAGGTCTTCTCAGTAGATCGAAACTAGTAGGTTAATAGTGCTAATCATACAACGCATAAAAAGGAGGAAGGGGTGCGGTTTAGCTCAGTGGTTAAGAGCACTGGACTCGTAATCCCAAGGTTCTGGGACTTTGTGGGTCGAGTCCCACTGCAGCTATTTTTCTCCTTCACCCCATCAGTGGTAGATTTAATGCTATATCAAAGGTCAAATCTTCTCACACCGTGTGTCTATATGGTGTGGGAAGTATAAGAACTCTCACCTCGGCGAATGTGTAAGGGTGAGATTTCTACCTGAATTCATTACATAGATTCTATCACCACCCTTTTGGTGTAAACGAACCTTGAGAAAGTCTGGAAAGGACCTATATTGGTTGAAGGAACATTAATCCAAACAAACAAACAAACAAACAAAGCATAAAAAAGAGATCATATTGAAAAGGATCAATTAGAGTGTAATCAATTTATTCAGGACTTGTTTATGGTTTGTGGAGCTACTCCCATCATTTTTGTAATCTATGTGTTGTTTCTTTCTTTTTCTTCTTGTATTACTTGTAATACTTCACAGCACACCTGTTTAAACCCCTTTTATTGACATTGCAGACTTTCCACATGGAAAACGAGCATCCGCCCACCTTCAGAGCCCGGAAACCACACTGTGATCAGCCGGACGTCCTCGGCCGGGTAAGAAAATACGAGTTAAACTGTAAATAAAACATACATACATGTCAATATCAGCGAATAAAAGAACAATTTCGTCTTTTGCAAAGTGATTATGTGATTCAGTTGCACTACAAAAAGTAATACTTTATCTTTTATTTGTAGAAGGATATAAAGAAAAAGGAAAGGACGGAGAAGGTAAAGCGGAAAAACTATGAGATCAAGGTGCTGAAAACAGAACTGACACAACGAGAAGAGGACTTAACAAAAGCCCGCAAGTCAATCATGGGTCTGCAAAGTACCGGGGTGAGTGTCTACATCTCCTGACCTGAGTCTGTCTTACTTTATCAAAAAAGTTACATGCAATGCTGTATTATGACTACCTCCAGCTGGATTTCCCAACGCCCCTCCCCCCCTCCCCCCCCCCCCCCCCCCACACACACACACAAAAGTAAAAGTAAAAGACACTCATAATTGTCGCCATTCTTTGTAATGGTAAAGTGATTTACAGTCAACATGCGGCATGCTGTGGTGAGAAGGAGATCACAGAGCCACGTCTTTAAACATTGACAAGTGCTAATAAGGAACTGCATCGAGATCCATAGCCACTGATAATTTGCCGTGAGTTTTGCTTGCAGAGTAACCTTACGAGGCAAAGCCAAGGAAGATTACGTAGCAATCAAAAATGAATGGCATATTGTTAGTGACAATGAATCGAGTGCGGTTCAGATTTTATCTCACACCTATCACACCTGTAGGCTAAAATCTGTGACATCATCCTTCATTGAGTATTGTTGAACAAAACTCCATGAGTATTGTTGAGTAGGTTTTCTATATTTCCGTGGAAATACACTTTTTCATTTTCAGTATGATTTATTTTCTATTGTCAAGCAAAGATAATATTGATCGAGCCTCATTTACTCCAATAAAACAGTGGTTTGGATCTCCCCTGGACTTTAAACCACAAACCAACAAACAAACCTCCCCACAGACCCTGAGTCCCATGCCATAGCAGAAAAGGACATTTTTTTCTAAGTTTTCTCCATCTCTCTCACACAGAAAAATTCACACGAAAATATTTCCCCTGTTTTTTTTTAAGTCAGACTGGTCCGACCCTATATCCTAGTATCAGTTTGGGTTGTGAATATGTGCATAGCCACTCTTTTTCCCTAAACCCCAACTGACACCCCCTTCACTAACTCCTTACTAACTTCTCTCCGGGCCGCGCAGGCGCACGGCATGCGGGCGTCGCACTCGGCCCCGCGTCTCTCCTCGCCGGCAGCGTCCTCGGAGGACGCCGACACTCCGCCGTTTCGCAGTCTGCGGCCCCAGTCTAAGGCGGCGCAGCTCATGTTCAAGTCCTCGCCCCGCCTGGGCATCGGTGGCGGCCCCGGGCGGGAGGAGGGCAGTAGTCTGCTGACGGGCGAGGAGGAGGAGTACCTGTCCACCACCGGCCCGGACCACAAGGCCTACAGCGCCGTGTCCAGCTCCGTCATGTCCGAGTCCCTGCTCGAGACGGCCACCACCTAGAGCGTGCCTTGTACTTATAAATCACGCTGACCCGCCGTGTAGAGCCGGTAGGAGCGCTAGTCTCTGTGTGTGACCTGCACACCCGTTGCGCATGCTTACTCCGCATTTCCGCCACGCCAGTCGTATCCGTGAGGTGGTTTTACGAGACCAGTCACCAGTCGCAAAGTTATAGATATAGATTGGCACGAAAGCCCATAACAAGAGAAAGACTGATATTTTTTGTGAGGTATCTCCACAGATATAGTCGTCAAACATGGAGAGTAATTTATATTTTTTATATGAAATATCTCATTTCATGATAAACTGTGTCCTCTACTTTAAGCCATTGGCATTGTTATATTTAAACTCTCTCTGTGAAGATTCAAAACTGGACGCGTCTGTTAAGAATATCTAACAATCTATAACGTACAATGACCAAACAGAATGGTACTAACAGATCATACTAACAAAATAAAGAGATATTAAACGGAGGCATTGAAATGACAGAATTCAGCCTTTTTGTCACCAAGTGGCAACTCTCCAGGCGATGCGACATGGACTGATATTGTATAATCACGCTACATGGACATCGATTCTGAACCGGACACTCGTTTCTCCTCTAAGAATTGCCAGTTTGTTTGAGTCTTAGAAAATACCCTAGACTTGGTACTGCCACCCACAGATTCTTAGCTTACCTTCCTGCCACCAAAAAGACTGGGCAATATGTATGTGCTTGCTGTATTGAAACGATTTACATATTTTGTTATTTCCAATGCTTCAAATCACCTCCTTGGCAAATAGATACATTTTGGATGTTTGTGAAAACGATGCACTTCGTGCTTAGCTTTCTCTTGAACCACCACCAATCTCAGTCATTAATTGCATTAGGAAAATATAGAAAAACATTCTGATGTGTCAACTTAAAAACATAACAAGGATGTCTAAGATATAAAGGACTGCAGAAAAGCATTTGATAAATGTCACCATAGAACATATGAAAATTCAGTAGATTTGAAAATTTAAGAATTCCCAAAATTTGACACAAACAGAATTATATATAAGGAGCACAATGCTTTGATGGTATGTTGACAGAAACAAGACCAAATTAAAGTTTGATTAAATTCTTTAGCAGACTTTATGAAATGTTTTTAGTGACTTACCCCATGACGAGTTACATGTTTCACCAAGTAAATTTCATAAAGTTATTTTTTTAATATGTGATATACAGAGCAAGAAGCTACATGAGTAAATGATTTACACATCCCCATTCGGAATTAAACACATGAAACCCATTTGAAATATTAGATTAGCTGAATGTATCCTCTTAAACAACACAGGCTGACGAATTCCTGACACACCCTGGCTGAATCACATCTTTTATACTCACTGTTTTGCTGCTGAAGCTGATCATAGGATTATGAAAATCTATTCATTTTATTGCAGAATTTCCTTGTACATTAACCATCTTTGAGGTAATTCCTTTGGACCATGAATTTGATACTTAAGAATATTGCTATTTGTTACATGACAATCATGACAAGCATTAGAAACTGCACATTAACAGGTAAACTTATATCTGAGAAGGTAATCACACGGTGCTAAGCAAATCCTAAGTTGACTAATTGCACAGCTATCACATGAAAGAAAGGTCATAACTTTTATCATTAAGCTATCAAATGCATGACTTACAGCATATGGTTATTGTTATAGCCATGATTTGGGTTCGTTTCATTGAGATGGGGGATGAATTGTTACACCATCTTTTACAGTGTTGATTGCATGTTTGCATCCTTGATTCATCTTCGACATCATTATTTTCAAACCCGTTGATTATTGGGAGAATGCTTCGTAATCATGGCAGATTCCAAGAGGATTACGAGAATACAATTACATTTAAGGTTGTTTGAAAAAACGTGTCAATGTATATACCTGCACCACTAAGATAACACAATGTTCCCAATGTTAGTATCAAGACCGGTACATATTTTATATTTAATTATTGAAGAAGATTTTAAGTATCATAGCCGTTGTTGTTAACCTTAAACGATGAGGTTTCTCCACGCCAGCTTCAGAGATGTTAGAGTAATAAACAGTTATGAAATATCAATATGCAGAATCAAATTGTTAGTGTAAGTACAATATACAACTTTATTGTAAGTCTACAGCAGAGAGTAAGACATAGTTACTTAGCATGGTCCACCTCCTGATATTCAACCATGAATAAAATATCGACACTGCAAATACAACATATTCACAAAGATATTGCTAAGGATTGAACATTTTGTTGACTAATATGGTGTTTCAACCTGATATATTTGCAGGGTTTCGACTCAGACCGAGATCCTTTCGATGTACCCATCTAGAGTGTCTGAATTAGGGAAATAAAGAGTCCCCATGACGTCAGGAAGAAAACCCTCAATGTGACGTCACGGAAACGGCAGCGTGACGTCAACATAAACGTTCACACAACAGCCCAAACCATGACCCAACACTCCTAAGCTGAGTCCTCTTTTGAAAACAGGTTGCAGATGTTGTTCGTTCTCCGTCCGTCGTGTACAAGGACTGTCACCAGATTTCCAAGAACCCTGAGGGATTCATAAAACATTTCTTCTTCTTCTGCCAGATATTACTTTTCAAATTAATCCTTGAAGGTTCTATAGTAAGACATGGTCTTATGTTGGAGTCTTTTTAATGGTATTTTGTAGTATATTCAATGCGAAGCAGAAGAAAAACACTAGAGCAACACTGTTAATACAGGAACATACATTTCATATAAAATAAAACCATAGCTATCTCTATCCATATAGGAAGACAAAGTGGGCCCACTGAATGACCACATACCCTTTCACAAAGAGTATTTTCGGAGGCAACAAAAGTCAAGGATTCAGTGCTTTAAGTTGTATATAGATTTAAGTCTGGAATTCAATTTTTGGTCTCAATCACTACTACTAGAGTGTACTATACCACCATCGAGTGAATATGAAAAGAAATAATACAATGAAATTTTGAGAGAATGAGGGATATGAAGAGAATTTGAGAAATGAAATTGTATTCTCAAACCACATCACATAATCAAAGGCTTTAGTGGTGTCTCCGGAAGTACTGCTTTGTGAACGGGTATCTGCCGTTTCATTAGGTTCATCTTGGCTTCCTATAGTTACCGGCTGTGTTGAAAGACGTCCACAAGTAAATATTTATACTGATCTGTAACTGGGAGTACTTTATTTGCTCATAAAATGAATTCATTGTTTTTGTGATGATTGATAAAAGGCAGTAAGGCATGCACAGGGCTTGTTCTGATGTCTGTGCTGGTGACATTACTCGATCTCGATCTATACTTATATTTTGGTCACTAGGCTCAGATAAGTGTGGGAGATAATTATATCAGGCACGTTGCATGTACATCTCTGTCAACAATATGAGCTCTAGTGACTTAGGTTATATTCGATTACTTTATCCTATTAGGGACAAAAACAGCATAATATTTATCATATTAATCTATATTTATGTGTCATGGTACCTCTATAATCAACCTGTTTCATAAGTGTACAAAATAAATTATTCTGTGAAGATGTGTAGTCTGGGATTAGCAGCATTTGCGATTCCTCTGTGATATGACGGTAAGGAAACTTACATAGGAAACTGCCCTGGGTGTTTGCAGAAATATGTAGAAGCCATGCCCACGGGTTTGAGTCGTGTTAGTGGCATAGGATGTGAGATTTCCGCAGTTCCACTTTAAGATCTAACAAAGGAGTGGCTAGTCTAGGCCCCCTCACTCATTATAGGCTTGATACCTTCCTTTTGATTAATTTCTATAGATTAGCACTTATTTTATAACTACACAATTAGAGTAATTTTCAGTAAGAATGAGTGGCCGGGCTTTTATCGTTTTATTCTCGCCAAGAATGGGATGTTGACGCGCTAAATGGCAAAGGGAAATGCGTACTTAGATATGTTCGCTTTTTGTTGTGTTTATATGGAATCCATTATTTAAATGAGACGATATCCCTCTGCATGCCTCTATGTTGTAGTGAAGCAAGCATACATAAGACATCATTCCATCCTGATGAAAATTCTCGATTGCATCGGCTAGTGATTATCTGCAAATATTATATACAAATATTCCCCGACATATGTGATATATTCCAATTTTACTGCCTCTAATGAGTACATCAGGTATATTCAGGTATGCTTCTTGCAGTTATACCTAAATAGGCTTGATTCCTGTTGGGAATATTTATGATCAAGATCCCGAGCAAATAGAGGTGTTTTGAATAGAAGTGTCCACACATCATACAGCGAAAATAACCTCTGCCAACGTAGAGGCCAGGAAATGATCAGCATATTACAGTGACATTCATTTTATGGATCTACATGATGATTTTACATGGGTTTACTCTGAATAACCAACTTCATTTATAGAAGCCTTTACATACACCGAGATGACTAAGTCATGATTCATTGGTTTTTAACCATATAGGATATGTAAAACAAATCACGTCCAACTGGGATCAACTGAACTGCACACGTAGCATTATGTAAAGTAGAACAGTTGGAATATACCAACGTTACATTTGTAGTCGGTTGAGAATATGATTAAAAGATTTAATTGATTCATGATTAAATCTGTATATAACAGGAAGATGTAGTAATATAGAGGCCAAGAGCCACTGGTTATGTCATATCAGGGGTGATTTTGATCTACTTCATATACAGCATTCCTATGAGATTTCTTCATGGGGCTGTCTTAATGAATCATAGCTCTATCTATCCTGCACCCCAATTGGGGTCAAACTGATCGGGACATGTTAATTTCATTGTATTTAAAATCAAGAGAGTTGCTCAAGATTATCCCGAGCTTGTTATTGTAGATATTGACCATGTTACAAAATCTGTGATGCTTTTTATTTAGGAAACCACTACTCACACACTCGCTATGATATATACTTGTCTGAGCAGAGTGGTCCGTTCTAAGTGTTATGTTATCATTCTATGCTTATTGATGAATCAAAACGACGACTGTACTGTTTGTTAATAAACATTTCAAGGTACTGTAGAATTTCTTGTGTGATTTGCCTCAATCATATTCCATTGGGTAGGCTGAACGGCGCGGTACGGGGGCCACCTGTCAGGCAGATATATAGGAATTGGTGTGGTGGAGCAGGCTTTATCTTAGCCTGGAATAAACGTCCATATGCTTAGCATTACGAACTCGTTCTCAACAGGCTTGCGAGAACGGTAACTCGTTCTCAACAGGTGATAAAGAGATGAATATTTCCAGGCTAAGATAAAATCAGTAACATATTCGTGCTTGGTCTGAGTCCCTGTTCACCATCTCGTTTGGAGTGCTTCAGAATATTCACTCAGCTATCGCCTCGTTCATATTACTGCGCACTCCAAACTCGATGGCGTACGAGGACACAGACCAAACACTCATCAGTTTCTTTCTTAATATGCTTACCGGCGACAGCTGTATGGCCGCCATAAGGCCAAAACCCGTTAAAAAGTCATAAAATAGCCTTTGCCTGTAAACCGCTGGCGGTGACTGTATGGCGGCGAATGGGTGCTGCTGTCGAATGGGCCTCTCTATAAGCGTGTTTGGAAGACACCTGAAGCCTGTTGGATAACTTTTGGTCGTACATGAAGACCCATTTCTGAACACCAACAAGACAGAGATGATGTGGATTAACTTTATTCAACACTTATGGATGACCTTTGGTCAGGAAGGACTGCCATAGTAAGCAAGCTTGAATATTATCAATATAGCTATTGTTATGACCAAAAGGTCTGGAATGCGATGCCCTCTAAACAGTCCCTAACTGGTCACTATCATGACTGAAAAACATATCCCAAGTACAAGAACTTTTATCTGAGAGTTTGTGGTATACACCTATTGATGAACTACTGTGTTTGCATGGGCACACTGATGGATGACACTTGCCTAGTAGTAATACTGAGAGCTGCTTTTGGTGGTGTAGTGAAAATGCTCAATGGCAAGACGTTTCCACAAAATGTAAGAGCTTTCTGGATGGTGGTAGATGAACTTTTAAGGCAGCTCTTTCAGAAGCACAACTTTCAAAAAGTGGATGATGTACTACACATATTGAAAACTTTCTGTGAGAAGCACATCCCAGCCTTGGGTGGATTGCCTAATGAAATATGTCTTCACCATCCTGAAATAGATTTGAGCTTAACGATAGACAGACTGGGCACTTCATCTGCATGCTATCACAGAAATGATACCTCTCTTCCTTGCAGGAGGACATACCTTGAAAACCTGGGCATGCAGTTTACATACATGCAATGTATTCATCAATGACAGATGAGGAAGGTCTGCCAGTGCAAACATACAAAAAGAAAGAGATGCCTTGCAAAATCAGGGCTGATGCCCATGACAGGAATACACTGAGTAAGAAAGTAGAGTTCAGCATAGAACAATTAGATCCAGAACAACATCAAGATGGACTTTGTGGATGTGGTGACTGTAAAGGTTGTAGTCCACTCACCGATAAATGTCAACAATGCTGTTGCTACAGGTGAAACCCAAATGGAGATATTTGAGAAAAGGTAATGAATGGCAGGCACCCAGAAACACCTCAAAGTCGGTGAGGTAAAGGTTTTTGAGACCATCTATGCCCGATCCATGGGACTGCAGTCTGGCCCAATTAGCTTAGATGCTGAGAGAATCATGGTTTATGATCTTTCAACATATCCTGCTTCTATGTTTGATGAAGAGGAAAGTGGGCCGAATTGTGGTTTGTGTACCAAAGCTGGCTTCCTTGCCACCAACAAATGAGGCATTCAAAGAAGATGTTGCTCATGCTCACCTTCAGGTAGCAGTCTGGTGGAATGCAATGCAACCAGGGTCCTGTTTCACTAGTTTTGTCAACATAGCGAATGGAGCACTAAAATAACGGCAATAACAACTGATAAAACAACAGATGTCTTTAAGTCTTGTGTCAATATGGATTCTATATTGGCTACCCCTATCCGTCTGCTCTGCCAACATAGTGAATGGAATGTTTAATAAATCTATACCTAAGAAGTCAATGAGTATCCCCAGAGTATTCCTTGTTTCTTTCCTCATATTTCAGTCTTTATTTGAAGTCTCTATGTGCACTTTGGCTGAATCACTGTGCCCGACTGATTGCCACGATTGGTGCCAATCATTCCCTAAGTGACGATCCATCAAGAATAGATCCAATAGGATCTGGATGGTCATGCGATGATCCAAAAGACTTTTTACAACAACTCTTCCAAGTACCAAGCTCATAGCACCAGATGAACTACTGAAACGTGTAAGATGTTCTTGCATTAGTAAATAAGATATTTCCCATTAGTCATATGTATCAGAATAACTGTATTCCATTTCATATGCCTGGGAAATATTAATAATATTCTTCTCATATTAACTGCAAGGATATGTCATTTTCACTTTTTACTCACTTAATCAGCTTAGTTATGGTTAAATAGCTAGTTACCATAGTAATGGTAAATCCAATACCTGGTAATACTCACATCCTCTCCATCAATATTATTGGACCCCAAAACATATTCTAACCAAAATATTGAAAAAATGTGAGTTTTAGAATTGCAGAACATTACAAGGACTACATCGTTACTATTTAGAATTGCTCGAGGGTGAGAGCTCCACAGCCCTTGGTTTCATTATATACATCCAAGAGATGAATAATCAGCAGAGAATAAGACTATATCTGACGTCGAGGTCAACCGCCCATCCCCCGGGCTGCTGCTCTATTACAGTGATTCTTCAAAAGGTTTTAACCCTTTAAGGACAGCTGCCTGCGGCCGAGGAACCCCCTAAAGGACGGGTGCTGGTGGCACTTTATACCGCTAGGGGACGAGCACTTACTCGTTAAACCCCATAATTTTAGTGTTTAATCACGTGATACAATATATAATCTTAAATATTTAATTGTGAATACAAATACCATTTATGATGTTAGACCTACATTCTGTGAAATTTTGATTAATATTGCTTCATTATTTCCTTGTTAAAAACTAATTTGTATATTTTTGAGAAATGATGCCTCAAGGCATCATTCGCCCTGGGCCGGATGATGCCTTGAGACATCATTCGCCCTGGGCTGGATGATGCCTCAAGGCATCATTCGCCCTTAAAGGGTTTTAATTAATGTTGTCTACGTCCATGCCAATTTGCATGAGGTATTTGACTCCCAAGCGACCACCATGCTGAAGCCTGATCCTGTGCGAATGGGCGAACTCCAGACCAACGTGTGCGACCGCTGAATGCGATTTGGAAGTTGCATTCCGTGTTCGTTTTTCCTGCCTTACCAAGTCTGTATTTCATTCGAGATAGTGAATATTCATATTGGTGGCTAATCGAATAGGTTTATTGAACTGAATGTTAGTAAACAGTGATGTAAGACATCTGCCATAATTCAATATGAGCAAGACCTTGAAAAATGGTCACGAGCAAAGTGAGATAAAATCAGTTGATAACGTGTTTATTGTAGTTGAAAATCAATGATATCATTGCAGAGTGCTGGAATGTAAATTTCTGTTATTCTCTAATTAAAGTTGACAACTAATGTGGCAGCATGTTTTTAATTTTGGCACGGATTTGGATGGCACAGTTCCATGATTCTGCTGATAAACTGTCTACAAATGAATGCCATGATATAAAGAATTTTTACATTTATTGCGGCGAGATTCCTTTAATAATTCTAGATTCTTGTGAACTCATCTCTAGATAAAATGATACAATGATTACGATTTCTCATGGTTGAATAGATTTAAACCCTGTAAGCGATGAAGTGTGGGGTTGAGCAGAATTAAAAGTGTCTGTTTCTAGATTTCACAGGTATCTCTGATAATTGTTAGCTAATAAAATAGTTGGAACTGGGATAGATATTTTAAGTAGTGGTATCTTAATGACCATCTGGAAGACAATGCCGAGCTTTGGGTAGGTTCTTTACTTGAAGCCAATTGTTGTATCTCGATGACTGTTTGGCAGACGCGGCTGTGGTTGATTAGGACTTCCAAGGCTTCTATGATTTTCTAATGACCATTCCACTCGTGGAATTACGTAGCCAACAGAATGCGTGACATAAATGGACTCAGACTCAAACTCGTGACGTCTCTTCATACTATTGTATCCTGAAGACCATCGGTAGACCATGCTGAGACTGGGGTAGTATTCTCACATAAAGCCCACCTTTGTATCTTGATGACCATCTGGTAGGTGAGGCTGAGACTTGGGTGTTATCCTACCCCTAATATAAAATCCCTTAGGCTTAACATTGGGTTTCCGTATGCCACGCTGACTGGCATACGAAGTTTTATATGCCACTAGTGGCATACAGAATCGTTATCACGTAATATTCCAAAATCAAAGAGACAGGGTAGGATAAAATCAAAACCTGATTCGTTTTAATCTTGGCCACCGCATTCGACTCCTGAAGTTTTGGCTCCGGACTTCACTCGGCTTCGCCTCATGAAATCACTATGCCAAACTCCAGTCGTGGCATACAGTGGCCAAGATTAAGCCTCATCCAGTTTTATGATAGTATTCTCACATAAAGCCCACTAATGTATCTGATGTCCATCTGGAAGACGTTATTGAGACTGGAGTAATATTCTTACATGAAGCCCATTCATTGTATCTGATGTCCATCTGGTAGACGATAGTTCTGAGACTGGTGTAGCATTTTCACATAAAGCCCAATGTTGTATCTTGCTGACCATCTGGTAGACGATTTTGAGACTGGAGTGATATTCTTACATGAAGCCCATTCATTGTATCTGATGTCCATCTGGTAGACGTTATTGAGACTGGGGTAGTATTCTTACATGAAGCCTGTTTATTGTATCTGATGTCCATCTGGTAGATGATAGTTCCGGGACTGGGGTATTATTCTTACATGAAGCCCATTTATTGTATCTGATGTCCATCTGGTAGACGATAGTTCTGAGACTGGAGTGATATTCTTACATGAAGCCCACTATTGTATCTGGGACCTGTTTCACTAGACAGTGACATGTCTAGATGGCGTCTAGATGGTGTGTCCGGTTTCATAAGAACTAGACATTAGACTTCGTTTTGTCCATTCTTGCTTGCACTGTTGGTGCCGCTTTTCATATCTGTCTAACACTTTTGTCACAGAACTAGTGAAACAGGTCCATGATGTGTCTAGATTTGTCTAATTCTTATGTTTGGGGTCTGTATTTCCTAAGGGCAGCTACTTGTGCTGTCACGAAACTAGACAAACCCAATGTCTGTATGGTGTCACAGACATGTCACAAGACTAGTGAAACATGTCCCTGATGTCCATCTGGTAGACGATAGTTCTGAGACTGGGGTAGTATTCTCACATAAAGCTCACTATTGTATCTTGATGACCATCTGGTAGACGATACTGGGACTGGGGTAGGGCTGTGCACAGCACGGCCACTGGACGTTATCGTTATCAGCAGTCGTTTCGGAGATAATAACATGGCCGTGGCTCTCATAGGAAGAGAGGTCCACGCTGTGCCACATGCTGGTCAGAGCTAACTGCAAGTGGAAGGAGGTTTCATTTAGCAAAGGACATGCTAGTATCAGTGTCAACACATACACACACACCGAAATATTTCCCATGTTATAGGATGCAGGACGTTGACTTTCAACCTTTCAACTGTGGAAACTAAGGCAATGTCCTCAACCCGTTCAACTATAAAAGAAGGCAGATTTTATCAATAAAAGAACAATTCTTACCTAAATATTGCAGAACATCCATATGTCATCTTCAAGCCATAAATTTCAGGTGATACGTTGCACTGAATATTTTCAGTCATCAAGAAAGAAATGTTTTGGAAAAGAGTGTTTTGTCTGTGTCTCCATTCGCCATCCAGTGTGGAGTATGTATGAATATTCCGAAGCGCTCCAAACGAAATGACAAATGGGGACTCAGACCAAACACGAATATATATTTCTGATTTTATCTTAGCCTGGAAATATTTATGTTTATCGCTCATTGAGTATGAGTTACTGTACACGCAAACCTGTTGAGTACGAGTTCCTAATATTAAGCCTATGGATGTTTAAATAACATTCTAAGATAAATGATTCGTTAGAGGGGATGAAAACTAGGTTGGCTGTGTGCCTGCTTCAGACTAGTACAAGTTGTCTAGTCAATTGGTAGGAGCCTTCACTGCTTTTAACTTTTTTAACAGTCACCAACTCTAAACCTTGAAATATAATCTTTCTACATTTGATCTTTCATCTATGTGTAGTTTGCATTATCACATAACCATGTCATCTAAGAATGCATTTGTAGGAAAGTATATGATATTAAGAATACTATAGTGTTTCACTTCTCGAGGTTGGACCATGCATACAGAGGCACAATACTTGGGGTACAACCCTTACCCTGGATCCATCATAGGTAGTTGAGGACACACGTAGCCGACATGTCCATTCCAGGGGGTTGAGGTTCCTGGAGCAGGGTATCCCGTACTCCTTCTGAGTCACCCACAGCGCCAAGCCGTCAGCCGACAGCACCACATCCGGCACGTGCAGCGTCCGCTCATAGCTGACGTCACGCCATCACGTCATCAAGCCAGGCAAGTACAAGAACATATAAGACGTGGTTTCATTTTGCAAAACATGTCTGTCACTATTCATTAAAATGAAAAATTCAGTCTACTAATGGCCCAATATGACCGCAACTAGATGTGAAATTGCCTATGACCTTTCGTATTTTGGTAAGGAATACAATTACCCTTAACCCATCGATTTATAGAATTGACCAAATAAAAAAAATGCTATCCATCCAACCATAATAAGGACGGGTCACATATGGCCTCTGATAGTATCTTAAAGAAATGTTTTGGCCTAGCCATATTAAAGATGGGTCATTTGACCTAGCCTACCCATTGTAAGAATGTATGTCTGGCGTCCACACTTTCCATTGCGGAAGTCGCACACTCGTCACACCGGAAGTCGAGACGTTCCACGGCAGGTACTCGTCATGCCACACCTTTCAGAAAAGCTAGATGTATATATACATTGTAGAATTTTATTTCCAAACTAACCGACCATTTCACTAAACAATCCATTCTTTCATTAAGTATATTTTTAATGATTTATTCATACAGAAGTACCCCGCTAATTAGCTAGGCACCCTCAATTCCGGGACCGTGTGCTCTGGGTTGTGGGCTAGCCTGGTCAACGTAGTAAAACAGAGAAGGGAATGTGGATTTTTCTAATCTTGGCCAATGGGCCCCACGAATATTCAACAAGCTACATCATTATATTGTAGTTTCAATAGCCTATAAATTTAATGTTCAAACAATGATACAATGAACAAAACAGTGGCAAAACCAACAAGGCTAGGAGAGAAACACTCATCGATTTCTTTATTTGTATTTCGTCATAAATAAGTTGTTACTGGAAGAATTCAGGTACATGTACTAATGGGTAATAAATAAGTAAAATGTATTTACCTTATTGATACATACTCACATACTGAGTTCCTTCAATGAAAATATTCCACGAGCTCATACGTATCAATAAGGCTAATACATTTTACTTTTATTATCTCCTTCATATATGAATAGCTGGTAAAATACTTGATAGAATATTAAGACGTCCGAGCTGGCTTCAAAGTGTGCTGGTATTTATGTTGACATCTTACCGGAAGTGGAACTGTAACCTATCTCCAATCTGATTGGTCGGTGGATTTTTTCGCCAATCATAACATGTATTCAAAGTATGTTGGTACGTTTTTATATACCACCATAGTATGGTGGTATATGATTAATAAAGTTCCGTAGCACAGGTTGGTATTCATATAACATACAGACATAGGTATATAATAGAATAAACTAGTACAAAAAAGAGCATCTCACCATTCGGTATATGATAGAATAAACTAATACAAAGAAGACCATCTCACCATTCGGTATATGATAGAATAAACTAATACAAAAAAGAGCATCTCACCATTCGGTATATGATAGAATTAACTAATACAAAAAAGAGCATCTCACCATTCGGTATATGATAGAATAAACTAATACAAAAAAGAGCATCTCACCATTCGGTATATGATAGAATAAACTAATACAAAAAAGAGCATCTCACCATTCGGTTCCAGCCGATGAAGGTGAGCAGCTCCCTCTGCTCATCAAACTGCATGACGCGGTTGAGCACGAGGCCAAAGCTCACCCAGACTGGTCGTGAGACGTTTAGGACGGGTCTGCTGAACCTCACAGCCTCTGTGTGTTCTACCAGAATATCATCTATTATCGCCCGCTCGGGGTTCAGTGATCCTCGGTCTGAATTTATCAGCGTGCCCTGTATGTATGAAAATACCACATGCCATTAGCTTCATCGGGTATATTTTCATCTTGGTTCATCTTTAGTCTATGTGCTAGTTATAATATGGATATTAGATTTGCTCTTGCTTTAGTTGATTAAGTGGTGTTCCACCAGGCTGTCGATATGGCATGAAATCGGCGCCACCGTTTGGTCGCCAAGCAGCTCCCATTCCGCTGCAAAACGGCGTCAGTTTTACCTCAAGTATAGGAACCTGTGCGGTGGAGGTGGCACATAGATGAACCGGCGACGAACTGGCAATGAAACAGTGATGAACTGCCAAAACCTAGTAAATTAGCTTTCGCCAGTCACCCGCTGGCGGCCACCGGTGGTAACCGGGCCGGTGTTTTGGACACTATAAGCATGCTTGGTACACCAAATAGTCATACCATAGCGCTTGCGTGGTGGAGCACAGCCTTTTGAGATCTTTGGAAGAGGGAAGGCATGTTTAACTGATTCATATTGTTATCTATGGGTCCATATCCGTTATTCAGTATACACATGGATATATAATTTCAGTAAATCATTTCTATTTGGTTTGCTGAAAAAGAAAGAGATCAAGTGAAAACTTCAGATAGAAATGTGTAGCAGAGATGATACTTTACGGAACTACAAATATATATCCTTCTTGATATTCTCTGAGGCACAATGATGGCTATAGGTAATATCCTATTGCTGTCCTGTCAAAGGGGATGTTCATATTTTACTTTGGTTACCTATCATTATTTTAATGAATCCTAGGATATATGTCCATTCTTTTTATCTATCCTTGTCCATTTTTTTTCTTTTAGTGTTACAACTCCATTGAATAACATTTTTTTCAAATTATTTCATATGCGCATACAGCGGAATACCATAGACATTCTGGACGGTATGGAAGCTATCTTACTGCTTTGATAACATACAGACAGACAGAACTCGGTGACAATAGTGTGAGAAAACGGGTCTTGGCCTGACATGTAAACTGACATGTGGCGGAAGGACGGCGACGTTTTGTCGGCCTCGTCACGTGATTGGTGTTTATGTCGGTGAAGCAGCGCGGTGGGAACCACGTGAGAACGGGTACCAGACACTATTTACAACATGTCTCCTTGTAAATACCCCAGACCCCGACCCCATCCCCAGCCCAATGCCCTCTTCACTGACACACTATAGCATAGGCACAGAAACTAAAGATGACCAATGGCCTAGACTCCGAGAACATGTAGATTTGTGATTTCTTTGTCCATAAGTTTTAAAATTAGACCAGAATAGACAGAATAATAAGACTGAACAGTGCATGAAATAGCCAGTTTATAGATATCTGTATCCTTAATCGTTAATCCAGGTTAAGAGTTGTGTTTGTAGGGGAGGGAGGGCGAGTTACAATGTTAGTGGCGTGTATACGGATGGGAGGTATCACATACAAGAAATAACTAAATTGATCCTCCATTACTCAGACATTTTCAGATAATTACATGCAAGAAATGTTTTATATTTATTTATTTCCACTTCTATGCAGGATTTATCCTGCGCGTTTAACACTGCAATGAAAAACAATTGCGTTGCAACTGAGGCACCTGTCTCTTTATTGGGCCACAACTGTAGTGGAAATTATTACCTGAGTTCAATAACTTTATATGTATTGTGTGTTATACCCAATAAAGAAATCCTAATCATTATGGAATCAAAAAGTGATTATAAAATGAAGTGAAAATCCTAAAAGAGTGTTTACTTACTTGTGTAAGGATCCATAGTAGACATACAACTAGTACAAATATCACTGCGACGGTAGCCATCTCCTCACAAAACTTACTACCACAGAGAAATACACACTCGCTGGATTACCGACGAGATGGATAATCAAGCGTCTTTCGCTCACAATGATCAACGAAGCTGTCGTAAATCCTGCTCGGCGATGTTCTCTTCGCTCTTGCTCAAAGACAGGAGCTATCTGGGCACTTGCTCGGAGCACACATCTGGTGAGAGCGAGGTCAACTGGTGTGAGTTGGTTGAGGTCGGCTGGGCTGGGACCCTCCGACGAGGTACATGACTGACGTGCTACTCTGTTACTTCTCAAATACTCACTGAACCAAGTGACTAACACATTCAAAGTGATAATTATTGTTAAGGGTGATAAGCTTGATCGTTTTCCTCTTGATCTAAAAATTCAAGGCTCATATTTGTAGCATTCCATGTTTGATATTTATAAATGACGCATGGTAAACGTTTATCATTATCTCACAAAGCCCAAATCGAAATGAACATGGAATTTTAGCTGTTGGGTGATTTGGTACTCATGCAACATTGGCTTGGCCAACGTGATGGAAGTCAGGTTCCCTGTAAAGCTGACACGCTACGACTTCTATATTTGATGTTATTTAATTGTCTTGGTATCTTGACACTGCAGAACACTGTAAAGGAAAGTATCATTAAGGAAATGTTTTGAATGAAGTATTTCCTTAAAATACACAGTTGATACATAGTGCAATTAAAGAATTCAAATATCATATGTCATATAATTCGTTTGAAGAAAGGAAATACATGTAATGATGAATAGCCGTGGAAACAGTTACCCTGTTTTGTGGGCCCACAAACCCATGCAACAGATTTCACACATTAAATGTAAAAAGCAGAATATACTTATGAGAACTGTGAAATATGTCCTTCATTCCTGGCCGAGAGTATCCGTAGAAACACTACAATAATGTGAGAAACTTGATAATTGGTCAATAATTACCTAATTATAACAGACGATAGCGTAATTCGAGTACCTATGTGATTGTGGACCCGTTGGGAGGTGGGGACATAAAGCACCTCCAGTATGGATCTAAGGAAAACGATGAAAACTTGTGAGTGTAACAAGTAACAAGGCAATGCACAAGAGCAGGAGGATCGATGATGGTTCCCGCCAAAACTTTATCAACTTCTCCAGAGTTCCCTGAATCGACGTCTTCCATTCCATCAATTAATAACTTGGAGGTGTTGTTATCATCCACTGCCTCTGTAACTGCAGGCACCACTTTCTTGGGACCTCTCTTACCTCCCCGGCGTGCGCCAAGGGTACGGGTACCAATAGTCTTCTTTCCGGGCATTTTCAATTTGAGGTGCTGGGTAATTATTTTCCGCGAAGATTGAGATGTTTAACCGTGCGTGGAACACAATGGAGTGGTCAGTGCGGGCGACCTGAGATAAGACGTTAGGTAACTCCACTGCTAGGGGGCTGACCAATGACCTACATAGATCTGCCGTGTAGCATAAACATGTCGCTGAACATGTCACCACCTGGGATGATGGGGCGTGCATATTTAATAAACTATGAACAACGCCACATAACGCTACTTTTAATAAGTGATACTTGGAGTTGCAGAGTTGGCCATGGCATTTATATGTTGGGGACGATGGAAGATGTACAGTAAAATAATAAAATGTGATTACCGGATTTCACAATATAATATTTTTTCGGGAACACACTCGTGTTGCCTTCATAACTAAATAAAGTAATGTAATGCCATAATAGTTTTGTAAAATAAGGACACAACAACTCGGATAAATGGACGTATTTTATTTCATATATAACCATTGAAAGGACACACACCACGTGCAGTACGGCGGGAAAAAGAAGAAAACCAATGCGACCGGATAACAAACGCCAGTGCCATTTGGTGTGTGGCGCCGTTACTATTTACATAAACAAATATACAATGACACGTGCAAAAAATAATAGTGAAAACTTTAAATCATATTAGGTCGATGTAATATAGTTACAATTGAAACAAACAATACAATCAAATATTATCCGCACAATGACACAGTCGCACAATCGTCCCTCCGTTCTGCTGGAAATCTAAATAAACAGTTTCGTCCGGGCGGAGACGATTACAGGCGATGCTGGTGATAGGTCAATGGGAGAAGTATATTCGGCCGGCAGGGTCAGTGGACCAGCAAAAAATTCTCATTTTTGGGCCGGCCGGCCAGAGGCGACGCCCGGCCGGCTACCACACGGGGGCCACACGGCTACGGAGGATGATGGTGTGGTAGAGGCGATGAGGGCCGGCCACAGGCGTGTGCGTCCGGCCCTAGCCAAGTGGATATGATTTGCTGATCCACCAAGGCGATTGTTTCAACCGGCTTGAGCCGATCAGAGGCGGGAGCAGCCAACGTCCATATTCCACCCGCACGGACATCGGCCAGCCCTAATTTCGCTTGGTGGATCACAGGCTTTATGTACACTACCCTTGAGCAGAGACTAGTTTCAACAGTGACGATCGGGAATCATCGCTGTCATTGCCAGCGGAATCCTCAGAAATCGTCATGGCATGTTATACATATAGGCTTTGGGAGGGACTTCTCAGCATTGCCGTATCTTCAAAGGAATACCTGAGCTCTAATCTGCCAATATTGGTTGCAAGTGGTGCAACAGCTCCCCTCCTCTCCGCCAGCGCTGACGAGCACTGACATGGCGCCGTGTGCATGGGCCTTGTGTGGTCCTTTTCTGTGTATATTTTTTTCCCGTACTTTTTGAATCGGCGCTGTTCCGTCAATGGGAGATGTTTATTTGCCACTTGTTTTGGTGTGGTGCCATGTAGATGGACGAATCAGCTTCATGGCTTTGCCATATTGTACACACCAAAGCCATGCCATATTGCTAAGATAGCCTTGCAAGAAGCGAGGGTGAAACTAAATCATTTGCCGTACGTACACGCAAGAGCTGATTTGTATATCAGTTATCAGTACATCAATCTAACCAATACGAATATCAATGATATACACTTCATGGAATTCCTCTACAATTTGCCTAAAATGTATATATTCGTAAGGATATACCTTGCAGCAAATGATCTTTGACTGTTATTATTACACTCTTAATGACATGTACTGAAAGACTGAGAAGCATCAGTTTCTTTAATATTTCTCCTGATAATAATAACGATAATAATACAAATCGAACAATGATTTTACGCCAATACAGAATGGGGCATTTTGGAAAATACCAATTTTAGAACGAACCTTCTACCAAGGATTTCCTGAAGTCGTACCATTACATTAATTACCTCCACGCTATTGTGCGATACAGGTCGTGCATGTAGGCAATGACCGAGGCGCGCAACATGTAGTTTACTATATAATCAATATAATCAATCTATATAATCTAGTTGTCGCAACGCTTGGTGCTTGATGTTGGGCTTTCACATCTTTTGTACCTCACCCGTACTTACCCAATTATTTTGTACAATATAAATGCAATATTTATATTCAGCCCCTGTGAAACTGAAAACGGAGATAATCAATAATTAGTGTCAGTATACTAACACGATATGACAGGTAATCATTCCACACCCATGTATATCTGACTTCACCGTTATAATTATTGTAGTAGTGCAGAGGTTGCAAATTGTCTAATTCCGATTGCCGTATGATTTTATTAGAGAGGGCGTAAACGTGCAATTTGTATTTTGGTATTAGGGGGGAGATGTTAGAAATGCTGTATGGCGAACAACAATTTGTACATAGTATAGCAATTATTGTTCATCACAGACCACAGAGTAGTATATAAAGCCAGCCTGGCGATCCTTCTGTGCACACTCAAAATTCAGAGAGCAATGTTAAAGGTAAGTCCAATTTCATCTAGCATCTGTGCAGACAAAACTAATGTCTTCTTGCAGTTCAAGCCATATATGGGTTGGATAAATAATGTATAATAATATATGGAGACATGGTTAGTGTACCCGAAAGGAATTTGTTCAGAGACATTTCGATCGGGAACATTAACCTCGTTATTCGAACTCGATGAATATTTCCGACCAAAATCTCTCCTTAACATGTCTCAGTATAATATAGACCCCGAAAATAGAAGCAATTATTCAAATTTGAAATTAAGAATCCCTAGGTTTTGTATTGTCAATAGACTGCAGAACCTGCGGACAGAAACACAGAAGCCTGGCACGATACCTTCCTCTTTATTAGAACAAAATGATTTTTACCCCTTTACCATCTGAGATCCCTTTCGTTTCTTTTTATAAGTATATTGACATAACACTGGAATAAATGCTTAAAATTGAGAGGCAATTTAAATTGAGTATTAGATACCAGGTGTTTTGACCTTTCAAGGAATCATATTAGATTCGGTATCTCATTTTAACCTTGTTTCTGAAAGCATATCCGTATTCAGTTCTCTGCGTTTTATTTCTCAAGACATTCCACATGCTTTCCCCCACATACAGGGCTGAGTGCCTAAATTTTCCACTCATAGGTTTCGGCATTTTAAATCTAACGTTTTTGGCTCCTCTTGTTCTCCCATCTACATCTTCAAAACATGATCCCTATCTAACGACCACCATTTCATCATCGTTAAAACATGCCCTGCCCTATGTATATTTAAATATCGTATTTTACATTTTGAATTCAGCTCATCAATATGCATCTCTCTTGCCTTAGTTACACCCGCAGATACTCTCAGGGTTCTGTTCGTTAAAATTTACAGTCGATCTCTCCAGTTTTGTGTGGTACTATAGTATATGAAATCTGAATATTCTGCAATAGGTAAGATCATTTGCTTAGCAATCTTGATACTAGCATCATTGTTTAACAAATATCTTATTTCGTTAAAACTTAAACAATCTCCTGATAACTTCCTTACAAAGTTTTTCGACATGTTCATTATGTTGGTGGGCATAGGTGTTGATGTTATTGTTGGTGGGAGGGGATAGGTGTGGGATGGTGAGTGTCAATGTTGTTGGTGGGCGTTGTGGCTGAGGGTGTGAATGTTGGTGTTAGTGGATGTTGTTGTTGATATTTGTTTTGCATCGGCACTGTTCCGTCATTGACAGATGTTTATTTACTACTTGTTTGTAGATGGCACCAGTGTTCTCCAGCTGCCTGCAGTTCTTGCCTCTTCTTCTCCTTCTCCTAGAGCTGTGTCATGCTGAAGGTGGGTTCTGCCGACAAACGCCAGGGAGGGGGGGAGATACCTGGGCACCATTTAACAAGTTTTGGTCCTAGCAGAAGAATCCTCCCATGATCATTCCAGCAATCTAAGACAAATCTTAGGACGAAAGACCTTTCCTGTTTAACAAGTGGTGTCCTCCGTAGGGTGTGAAAACTTGTATAATTAGTCTCCTTGGACTGAATTCGGTCCCAGCCTAGGACAAGAAAAGGCTGTAAGACAGCTGTGGGATACTTATGGAGGAGAATTCCTAAGAACCGCAGGTAGTGCCACATAGTGGGGGTTGTGGTAACTAATTTCATCATTTTTAATCCAACAGAGTATTTAAGATATTTCTTCTCCAACACTGCCGTTTTGTTTTACATGCCATACATTACATATTTCCTCTAGTTAAATGATAAATAAAGTTGTTCATTGTGTATTTGAACCATCAAAGACACCTATATAGGTGTCCCCCATCTAGGACCCTTTGGGGTATGTGGAGGACAGTTTGTAAGATGTGGGTCAAACTTGTTAAACACTTTTGGACAATTTCGTTAATATCCTTGACTAAGACAGTCCCTCGCTAAGATTGTCTTACTAGTTGAACAGAAACCGTCCTAGGACCTGTCTTACAGGCATAACTTCACATTATTAAACTCCCCCCTGTTCACAGAACACCATTTCCGGATATAGGCGCTCAGTATTTTTACTATATAGGTTCGAGATTATATGTGTCATTCTCCAATCTTTTATATCCATATTTTTGATGCACTTAACAACTGTTATCATAGCTTCTAGACAGACTTAATCAGAGATGATAGTGTGTTAAATACACTTCAAGAGGAACAAACGAGACCAAAAACAAATTTCTAGCCCGAACCCCCTTAGCTTTGGCACTAAGCCTCGTTCTTACTGGCCTCCGGAAACGGTGTTTTGAGCACAGGTATGCGCCGTTTTAGCAGGTTCACTTTGGCTCCCTATAATATACTTTACTTGAATTTTATATGCAATGTCATGGTAAGACAATTTCGCAATTTCAAAGTCATCTTTTCGTTGTGGGTTTTTTTTGCCTGCTTACTCCTGCCATAAAAGGCACCAAGAAGGTAATTCATTCAGCATCCCCTGAAGATGCCAGTTGACTCGGTACCGCGGTATTCTCGGTCTGCCGGCGAACTTGGCACCGCTTCAGACTCGGTCCATGAAACAGCAGGTGAACTCGGTCTGTTTAATATTTTGCAAACGATATCAATAAGGGTCGTAAGGCTGTCTTAGGGCATGTCTCGTTTAATGAGAATAAGAAGCATTCCTCCAAGGCCCCCGGACGATATGAGAGTAAGAGGAAGATAAATTTGAACTGAACGAGGCTAATTATTCACGATTTACTCCCTATGGACAATAGTACACTGAAAATAGGTGTCATATAAGAAGACTAGCCAAAGCTCATCTTAATGTCCTCTTTCCTTCAATATCTCATTCATAAGCGTTCTCGTCGCGGACGACACTAAATTATTCAACGAGCCCAAGGATTCCATGTGGCCACCAACCCGTGGTTAACCCTAACCCTAACCCTACCTTAACCGTACCCAAACTTTACCCTCACCCTACCCTAACTGTACCCTAACCCTAACCGTGGCAGACATCCATAACCAAACGGTACCGAGTCCGCCGGTACCGAGTTGGCAGCGGTCCCAAGATCACCGGTTCCGAGTTTGCACGGCAGCGACTTCACTGTACACCTTCCCCGATAGCATCACACAGGATGCTTACTGTACTTTGATTCCACCAAGATATGTCCTCTTACCAAAATTGACATAAGCTGAACCTTTTATTTCCAGATATTGGCAAACTAGTCATCGCGACGTCAGAGACAGAGAACGTATATCCAAATGGCGGTAATTACTATGCTGGAAAAGATAGTCATCGCGATAGATACATTAGAAAAATAAATAAAAGCCAGATGTCCCAGCCTATTGAACACAGTAACCAATATAAGACATTTGACCGAGGTGAAGGGTATTTGTCAACGAAGTATGCTACTTCTAGAATAAAGTCCGTTGTGAAGCGCTCCACAACTGAGCAGATAACAACGGACGTGCTGGGTTTCCACACCAAGCTCTGCACTGCTGAATCATGTTGGAACCGCTGCGGTCAGCCGAGCTCAAGTCCAATACACTGCAGCTGCCAACCAACGTGCTACGCAGAAGGAACCTGTTGCATCGACTTTGAATGGGAATGCGACGTACGGCGATGGCTGCCTGATCAATACGATCTAGATACACTATTATCTGAGCGCTTAGACATGCAGAATCAAAACAAGTACATGCGATACTTGAAAACGCTTAACCTCGATGGTAGACCACGGGCGAATACGGATGTGGGATACACTCTCGTAGCTTTGTGTCCGTTGGAGACAGAGCCCCGCCTTAAGATTCCGTGTACGCGTCCAGAGGCAGATGATATCATGGGAAACATCCCAATAAGCAGTGAAGAAGGCGTCACATTCAGGAATATTTACTGTGCGCTCTGCCACAAGCTCGAAACAGAGGATCTCCAACCGATTTCTGCATATTACACCTGCAATAGAACCAACCACCAAAACCTACTCATCCAGTCTCAGCTCCTTGAGAAGGATATCTTGTTAAAGCGCATTGCACGGGAATGCTACTTCGTCCCTGAAAGGACGATGCCACAGTTGAGCGCCGGAGGGTTTACATGTAACCCATTATATATGAACAATATTCAGAATTATTCAATTCACGAGACTGCCTGCTATGCCTATACCAGTGCTGTGAAGGCAAGAGGACTTGGGAAGATCTATAAAAACGAACACTGCATACGATGCAGCTGGGTAGGTGGATTAGATGGTATGTATACAACCTGTGCTAGGTCACCTCGTCCAGTTACCAGGGGGAGCTCCGATTCAAATATGTTTTACATGTCATATGATGTCAAGTCATACACGTCGGACATAATATTGTATTCAGATGGGGACGTGATCTGCAGCCCACCAACCTATAGGAGCATCATCCAGAATACGTGCATCTTTGATCAGTGTCTCTATGACAACGGGCAAGATGGCTGCAAGCAAGGAAGCTTCAAATACAAGAGATGGTCTGAGTTGGAAGAGCTGGATTCCTCCAAGTATGTCCTCCGATTGGAAACAGAGCTGCAACAGCCAACAACAGCCAATGCAGAAACATTTCTTTATAACATGGCTTTGACCTTCGTTGATAAGATATCTACATTACCCTCCATGGAGGTGGGAAATGTAACGCACTGCCAAAATACAGATCTCATCGACTCATCAAACAAAGTGACTGATACTCGTGATGGTGGTTGTGTTTCTGTTGAAATGGCAAGCTCGATAGATTTCGTGTCCATCTGGGAGAAAATAAAATTCTTCCTTGTTCCGGAAATGCCTCCAGAGGTTCGACAGATATACGTGACATTGTCCAACCACGATATCAGTCCAATTTGGAACCCATGCCCTGGGTTAAGTCTCGATGGGCATGACAACGTTCATCTTGTGTATTATGATACAAAGAACAGGTCTGAGAACGGAAGCCAAAATGGCACAGAGGAGATTCTTGCAGTTCTCTCGTCGGACAAACTTATGTATTCTGTCCAAAATCTCCCATTACTTCTGACTATGCAGGCTGAAAGGAACTCAGTAGAATGGGTCTCAGATCTGAGGGTCATTTCATGTAACGAACGAGTAGCACCTCAAACTGACCTTCAGTATGGGTTTGGGCTCGGGCAAACAATTTGTGAACTAATCAATGAGTTGTCAAGTTTCCCCGTCATCTTTTCAACAGTTGGTAATGCTTTCTCCATACTTTGTCTTGTAGGTTCCTGGGTGAGGATACTTCGCACAGGAATCCTACAGCCACTGATGCGCTTTGCAGTTGTCAGCTATATTGCAGCACTTGTAATAGATAAACTGAGCTTGCAGGCGATTCATTTCTTAAGTGGAGACTCAGTAGCCTGTCTGGTGATAGCAACGATTTGGGGATATTTCCGTCTCTGTGCTTTCTTTTGGCTAAATGTAATTGTATTTGACCTTACGTTTGTTGAACAAGAGATTCGGAATCCTAAACAAAAAGTGTGTTTCTACTTAATACGTGGCTGGATATTTCCTTTGGTGATAATGGCTGTTGCCTTAGTTGTCCAGTCCCGGGAGGATTTTATGAGCTTCAACGGTACATTCTGTGCTTGCTCCGTGGCTCAGAACTCCGTGATGTTTTTCACCTTTGCTGTGACAGTTGGTGTATTGTTCTTCATAGATTTAGTCCCGCTGCTACACTACTGCCGACACCTGAGCAGCGGATCCAGCGATGATGACCCTTCTTCTCATTATGAGAAAGTCTCAACTTTGTTCAGGGTTGTGGCGGCACTTACCATCCTAGTGTATTTGAATGCTGGACTTGCTGTCTTGGCTGATATACTGAATGTTGAAATTCTCTGGTATGTTTCAAGGGTTTCCAGATTACTTCTAGCAGTTTACATGTTAGTTACTTTCGGTCTTCTGATGCCACGAAAAATAAAGGAAAAAGAGGTAAACTAATCATTTCGGTAAGATAGTGAACCACAACCGACTTGATAAAGGCCTATTTGCTATTAGCCAAGTATGATCTATTGAAATATCATGTTATCAATAGATTGAAGGATATGATACATGCAAATACTAAACCAGAATCGTAATCTTAATCTTTAAGATTAAAATGACTGAAAATATCTAAGCAGCAGGTCAAAAAAATTCTAATGAATACATAACGTAAAATGCTAAAATTTTGAGTTAGTACCAAAGGCATTTATGGAAGGTTGATGATGTAAAGCGAGACCACGATTAGCGAATAGCCTGATAACAAATGTAGTACACCTCTAGCGGTGTACTACATGAATGATGTTATTCGATACTCTTGGATATACCTAAACAATGATTCCTACACAATGCCTCTTGATACGTCTCATGATGATAGTAAATGAAGAAATTGTTTGAATCAATCTCAATAACTAATAGTCCCTGCCTCTATTCAGCAAGCTGTGACTGAGGACGTGGCTTGTGCGTCGCCAGGTTGATAATGGCGATAAGCAAATTGCAACGTCCTACCAGAATGTATATCTGCTTTCCAGGTTGTATTCTTTGCCTTAGCCTTTTATGAACAGAATATATGATGTTTTCTTGTCTCAGGTATGTTTATTTTGCGATTTGGTCACTTTATTACAGATCTTCGTTTATGTTTGTCGAAAAAAGTATCAGCAGGATTGGGGGTTTTACTTTTTGCTCCTTATCATCGGATCCATCCATTTCTTTTTCGCACATTTTAATTTCATAAACACGTTTTTCTAGTAGGTAAAAAACAAACAAGAAATTTAAACCATTATGTAATGATATATCATCGATAGTGATATATTATATGGAGACATTGGTAGTGTGACTGGATGAAATCTGTTCCGAGTTGTTTTGGTCGGAAATATTCACCGTTTTCGAAGAACGAGGTGATTATTTCAAATGAAAAAAACAAGGAACATGTAATTTAGTTGCACTCACTATATCACACAGTGACGAACGGAATCTGTACTCCTGGTCAGTAAAAGTGAGACATTCGCCCATGGGTCTATAATGACACAGTTTTCCCTTTACAAGGTAGGTAAATACATGTATATAATTTCTTAAACCCTTTTCTTGAAAGTGTCTTTATTCACATATCACCATGGTTACTAACATTGTCTCTAAAATTACAGGTGCCTTACATATTGTACCACTTAGTGATTATTCCAGTACACTTTTATTATAACCGACATC
The DNA here is from genome assembly GCA_950022655.1 of Alentia gelatinosa. Classification (NCBI taxonomy): domain Eukaryota; kingdom Metazoa; phylum Annelida; class Polychaeta; order Phyllodocida; family Polynoidae; genus Alentia; species Alentia gelatinosa. Next base: position 26,173,582 of record OX465590.1, on the reverse strand, counting down.
GATATTTGTAATATACAAATGTATTTGGGCACAGGGTAGATTAGTGGTATTTGAAGTTAGTAGTGGCTGACATTGAATGAAGTTATGATTTTGACTGAAATATGAACTCCGCTACTATTTGATATCCACATCGATGAAAGGGGAAGATTAATTCTCTGAGGAAAACTCCACTCATAATCAATTTACTAGAGATCTAGTACCATTTATACCTTGAGTGGCGACGTATTGGCAGTTCATTTGGTTTAAACTGGCTTGAGCGTGGTAGCCCAAATGATACTAACGCCACCGACGTTACATGCAGATACCAAACAAGTTATAAAATGGCAACCAAATACACTTTCACCTTGAGGTTAAGGTCATCCATTACTGACCTATTTAAAAGCATCAGTCTGAAGTAGTCTTGCCTAATGTTGTTTGTAATCCATGAACGTTTGTTTGAATAAATTATTGCATAATTCATCTTCAACTTTTGTCTTTTTTCTGCATAATTTTCTTTAAAAACATGCCTCTCACATACCATATATGCTAATTTATCCTACCCCTCATATAAATCTCCATAGACTGAACATGCTGTGACAATATGCCACGGTTATGCCATGAAATATCTATATGCCACAGGTGACATATGAAGTTAAAAACACGTGATGGGGTAGGATAAAATATAAAGTCGCTCAAATTCATATAATTGTTTACATGGCGTTTGTTGGCTTTCGCTAAAGATATCACTCAACTCTGCTTCATGAAATCATTTTGTTAAGACAACGCACGCCATATAAACAATCATATGAAATTTCATGATGTTTCTTGATATTACTTTATTCAATATTTTCGATAGTTCGGACGGAGTGGCAATCGTCAGTTTTGTTGTCCCACACAAAAGCTTATTTTCAGCCGAATTGTCCTGGAATATGTCGGTTTGGATCCCGAATCAAACTATGTCAATCGTTAGATGTGTCTGTCAGACGTCTTGATTTTATGAATTGAAAAATGAAGATATATAGCCCTTGGCTGATAATAATATGGCAAACGTATAGATTATTGTATAATAAAATTTTAAGGGGATATACATATACGCAAGGACATATAACTTGAAGTGGAGTCTTCTATATGTAATAGCATATATATGTGAACTGAACTGTTCTATATGACGTATATATGAACTGAACTGTTGTATACACAAGGACATATAGATATAAGTTGAATGCTCCCAGTATATAAATATAGTTTGCATATAAATTTTTAACAGTGGGAATGCAAACCCATAAACTTGCCACAATAAATATAAGTACATTGAATAGAGCTAATCTCTTGCACTCAAGCTTGTCCGAGATTATGTTACGGTTTTAAAATCATAGTTGTTATTGTTCAAATATGACGATACAAGCTATAAGGGTGTGAGTAAAACTGATGGATACAGAGCAATATGGCACTAGCCGGAAGTTGTGTTTAGAGCGGATCGTCTGTATAAGGAAATGAATGGTCTAGTATAGAACTGAGCAAACCTGCTCCTCGCTGGAGTAAGTTTGGGATAAGGCACCGGAGTAACTGGCTCTCACTGGAGAGTACACATAGAGGATACTAAGACCTTATAAGAACTGAACACGGAATGGACTATCATCAAGAGCTAGAACACAAAGGAGTGTATTATGATGTATGAGTGAACAATAGGACCTAGGACCAATCGTATGAAATGAACGACTTGCTGGAATTTATTGATTGGACAAGTAATGGACACAAAGAAAGACTAACCAAAACGAATGTGTACCGCTGTGTATGACAGACTATTCTAAACTACCAATTTTACGTATCTAAGAGTGGAGTATGGTTAAGCCAAGAGTTACTAGATCTATGTATCGGATGTCAATGAATACAATGCAGTTACCATGATTGTAAACCACGGATTGCTCTCAGGAGATAAAAGCTTATAAACTTTATTTATATTGTTCCTTCCCTCTGGTCACAGGGGTGTGAAGTCACCGTGTCCCTGTGACCATGCCAAGCAAGTGAGTCTACTTCATCTTTGATGCAATTAAGTAATAAGATCTATAACTGAAGAACAACCTCTAGCAACCTAAAGACTAATTAAGGGACGTAATTAACACCCTGACAACGGTGCACTCTAAGAAGTAAGTTTTTTCAACAACAAGTTAGTCAAGTGAGCAGGTCGGAGGCTAGAACAGAAGTGCGGTTAACGGTTAGAGCAGCTCGGACCATTTGGATTTAGAATCGTTACCATGGAGAGCACATTAATCATATCAACCAACTCCACAATGGAAGCAAGGTAATGATCCAAGGTGAATAATAAATACCTTGTCATTTGACACACACACACACATAATTTCATCATTGTATTACTCTTTATTGTTTGATATTGGTATGTGATAGTTGTTTTTAGCTGTTCTTCCTTTCAATTTTTGCTGAAATGTTATCATGATATCTGATTGTACTTGGTTATTCTTGATGTCAATAAATGCTGCTATCTAAAAAAAAAAAAGGTTTAATAAATTCTTATAGTTCAATGCAGACTCTGAATAAGTCATCAATAATCTGTCAAGTACCACAAGGCTCACATGCGGTTAGAGTCGACAACAGCAATACAATACAATTCAGATGTGTATCTCTATTTCAACCTAGAGATAGCAAAGTTCATAAAATAACTGGTTTGTGTAGATTTAATTTTTCATTTTCTTATTTTGGCATAAGATAATGACATGGGAACGACAGGTGGTATCGAGTACCCATTGTCAGGACAATATGATGACACAATATAATGTTGTAGGTCCTAGTTTCCGGCTAGATATTGGATCAGGTTTACGTAGTTACACACAGACCGTTCAGACGAGTGAAGATTATAAAGGATCTTTGGGAATTCAACTCCTCGACACAGGTGCACACTTTTGTGGCATTCAGGTTCATGATATCGTCTCTGCCTCATTGATCAGGTAAGTAGGGAGCGTTGAAATTTCATATCAGGTATTTACAGACATTGTACTCTGACAAACTCGACATGCTCGTACTTTTGTAACCTTTGATATTAATACTCTCTTCGCGCGAAAAAGACCTGCCCGCTCTTTCACCAAAGAGGTACGAATATCTTGAGAAAATAATCGCATTCCATTTGTAAAATAACTGCATGATTTTGGATGGCACCCAACCAGTTCACAGATTTTGGAAATAGCAAGATGATACACGCAGATGTCTACAACCTCATAAATAACAGTGTGCTTATTTTGCATGTCCCTGAATCCTTGTATTCTCAAATACACTACCCCTAGTAATAGAATGTGGAATTCAGTTATTTTAATCTTTGAGGACAGTGGTATGAGTAATCAAAGGAGCAAATCTCAAACCAAAACGCACGAGTAACTTTATATCTCCTTGCTAAGTGATACCTTTTTCATGGGGCTTATTTGGAGCGAGGTGGCCCGAGTTATGAGCATCAACACGCTAGGCCAAACTCCAAAAAGAAATTACTCAAGAACAGAAATATGGAAGAGAATATAATCATGCCTCTATTATAGATGAATCATAAATGAATGATAATTAAAATATCTCGGTTACATTCACTCTATGGATCGCTGAGTGGCTGCAGAAATGGTAAGTTGAATGAGTGCAAGTGGGTGACAGGAAATCATTCTGAGACTGAATGTAACCCTAACCTTTTATTGTTATTCCTTAATAAATGCACTCTCATTCATCAATGATGAACATACCATTTGCTCCTAGTCTACAATATGCTCTTCTAAGATAAGTGTCTTAATAGAAGGACCAGAAATGAACTTTTGCAGTGACAGACGGTACCGAATGGCTCAACAAGTCTGTAGCTATCTTTGTTCATAAGATATTCCGGAGAGAAGGATACTGATAATAACATACATTTCGTACATGGTTTACCCTTAAAATTGTGGCGCTCGATAACATCCTAAGATTCCAATGAAAATACATCGGAACATCTTGTAAAGCTTTGAAACAATGGGCCATGATCTTCTCATAGTTTAATCTAGCACCATCGATAGCTAATTTAAGATTATCAGATCTTTCAGCCTTCATATATAGACGTCAGATTGATAAGCTCGATTCTGAGATAATGATTGTATATTAAGGTTTTGTTTCATAACTTTCATAATTTGTTAAAACTTACTCCGTCGAAACGAAACAACTTTCTCAGGGGTTACAAACCAATGAAAGTGTAACGAAACACTATGATAATGTAAAACCATCTCAATGAGGTGATTATGTACTTTGATAAAAAGGGGAAAACCTTATAGGCGGGGATATTATGAAGTGAAAGTTTTTAATATCATCAAGAACGTCGACAGCAAGTGTCATCTTTCCGCAGTTACATATTTGATTATATTCCACAGTTTCATAGCTTTTCAATAGTTGAAAAGACGTTTTCCACAACTATGAGTCAGGAGAAAAAGAAAGGTAAGTACTATGATTTTAGTGCAGTCATATCAGTCCAATCTGCCATACTTTAAAGCTAGAACAATACTAGAACATACTTTAAAGCTAGAACAAAAAGGTGACATCTCCCATCCAGCTCCCAGTACTATGTCTTGTGGCCTGGTCATTCATTTACGCCCCATATACATACTTAAATATCAAATCAGTCCATAATCCTACCATATTGAATATTTTGTAATAGATAATCCATGTCTATTGATACCATGAAAAACATCACAAACCTTAAACCATAGTCTAATCCAGTCAACAGTATCAATTGACTACGGATATCAGCAGCACACTCCCCTCCCCTAAAGGTCTTTAAGCACAATCAGCTTGACCTCGACCCACCGTAGGTATATTGTTTGGAAAGCTCTTCATTATTCCCTAAAGCCCGGTTCCCACTAAGCGATTTGGGGGCATCCAGAGGGCACCCGTCGGCGACTATTGGCCAAAATTTCTAGGAATTTGCTGAGTCGCCTAGTGGGAATGCAAAAAGGCAAAATCATCGGCGACTATTGCCCTAACCCCCGTTGTTCGGGCTTGAGTCGGCGACTGGATTCTCACTAAAAAGGGCACCTGTCTCTTGCCATCCAATTTTAAACACGTTTGAAATAAATCAGGGCATAGTCACCGACTATGCCCTACCACCCGCTGTAAGACTGGCGTTTCCCGGCGATTATGCTCGGCAGTAGTCTCAGGGGCAGAAATCGCCTAGTGGGAACCGCCGGGTTGGGGTTTAATGCGGGGCGGACCCGTATACTCCCTCGGGGACGCCTCTCGGCCTCCCTCCTCTACCCCCTCCCCGGCCCACCCCTCCACCTAGCCGCCCGCTCCTGTAGCTCGGCCTCACTCGCCTCCAGCTCACCGAGCACTCAGGAACCTCCCATCCACCCTACAACCAATAACCTTTTCCCTCCTCGCCTCTTCTCGGCGAGTAGAGCTTTAATTCAATTTCGAGCAATTGCCCCGGCAATTGGCTAAGGACTCAATTAAGATATTTTCAATAAATTCAAATATCCATACCGCGGGTCCGTCTTAGTCATTATGGTTTATGTCATTTACATTGCATATAGTCTTAACAACCCTTGTCCCTTGATATAGGTTAAAACACCACATAGCCTAAGCCTTATTCTGGTTACTTGTATGAGCAGAATTTCCTGTCATGGAGCTCTTCTCACCACCAGCTGTACCCAGACCCACTGTAAGGAGAATGAGGCAGGTGGCAGAAAGTCTTGGACTCGACTTCTCTGACCAACAAATGGCAGAAATAACAGGTATGTCCAGGTGGAAAATATAGAAACATTTCGGCAATATGATTTCCCCATAAGACTTTCTACCGTCTTTATTGTTCTTTGATGATTATCAATAAGATTTATTATACTGGATACAAATTCAGATCTATCAAATAATCGTTTATCATTCTGTTATCCAAATTTCCTAACGCTAAGAAGACACAAGACTTATTTCAGACTCTGCTAACCAGATCAAAATGGAAAAGTATCGTCTTATGGTGAATTTTTATTCAATGGAGAAAATCTCAAGTTAACAACTAGGTTAAAGTAGAGTTGCATAATTTTATTAACAGGTTCATATTTTCATATAAATGAACAGAAACATTATAGTATTTATATCGTATGGATCTTTCTATTTAACACATGTTCTACCATATTTAGATTCTGTGGATTTAATGCTGAAAGATTATGATGAGGTTTACCGCATGTTGGAGCCAAAGCCACCAGTAAAATATCCCCGCACACCTGGATACAGGCCATCAGCTGAAGAGAACCCATTCTCTGCATGGTAAGAAAAGTCTCTAGGCATGCATCAAAACTGTTAATATTTCTCTCAGTTCTGCCGAGCTGAAGTGAAGAGATGACGCCCGCAAACCCCAATACACGCCGATACACGCAGAAAGACCTCCCGATCACGTCAATACAAAATGGTCAAATCATCGCATAGCGGGAGGTCTCTATCGTAGCATCATACTGACATACCTGCAAAAAGATGAATAAAATATTACCAAACTTATGGTATATTTCAATATTGAAATTCTGCCTGAGATCTACATTGATACACCATTTGAGTCGTGAGCCAATCGTAACTGTAGCCACCTTTTTTGTACCGTTCCGATGGTAAACAATAGACACAGATCAGAATTATAGGGGGTCTCCCGATACACCACTAATCGTCGTGTATCTGAAGGTCTATCGTGGTGCATTGGCATTAATGGGTATTAGGAGGCTGAAAAAAAGGTGGTCATCATCCCGATTTACCTCACGATTCTTCAGACATTTAAAACTCAGTTCCAAGTTAATATATAAAATGGCCGATTTGAGACCCTTATCTATAATAAAATTTCACCACCTTTGCAGAGAAGAATTATATTCGTGTATTCAAGGTATTTTAAATAAAAAATAAGTCATTTGGTTAAGTTATATCAACCAACTAGACAATCAGTCAGATAAGATTGCACTGATATTAACATTCACTGACCTACTGCTGACCTGGAGTTCAAAATAATTTCAAATGCATATCTTTGATTTCTTAGGTACATGAAAACAGACATACCAGGAGCTCAAAGTGGAAAGCTGTTTGGCAAGACAGTGGCTATAAAGGACAATATTTGTGTAGCTGCGGTTCCCATGATGAACGGATCAAAGCTAATTGAGGGTTACATCCCAGAGTATGATGCCACTGTAGTCACTAGGACTCTTGATGCAGGTAAGCAACACTATAGACTTTATAAATCAGAATTATACATGAATATACTGAAATAGAATAGTCATACAGAACTTGCTTACCACCACAAATGTCACACCTTTTTCCATGTGAAAGTTTGGATCTCTTTATTGAAATGCAAAAAAGAGTGACGAAGTGGCACTATCAAATATGTAAATTACAATATTATGTAATAGATCATTAACGTTAAGGCGACAAAGTATGTATGACAAATGATTAACTGCGCAGTGTGTGAGTTCTCTGTCAATGTTGTTTATGTAAATCAGAATATATTAGAGTCCGACAATGGACCCTTGAGGTATACAGCAAGTTATTCGCTGTGATATAGTGTTATTGGCTAAGGTGCTTTGGGCTCGGTCTTTTAAGTAGCTTCTGCTCCGATTTATCATTTCTTCTTTTAATACATTCCTATTTTTTCGAGTTTATAGTGTAATATTTCTTGATTGACAGTCTCAAAGGATTTTGATAGATCCAGAAAAGCTGTTAGTGTTATTTCGCCGTTATTCATATTGGTTAGTATTTGGTCGCTGAGGTCTGCTATTATTATTTAAGTTGAATGTTTTTTTCTAAACCCTACCTGTTTTTCTTTTAGTAGGTTAAAGTTTTCTAAAAATGTCGATATTTTTGTGTGTATACATGAGCTTTTCAAGTAGTCAATTATCTGGTGATTGGGACGATGGTATCTACCAACCCCACCTATTGGGGCATCTGAGAAGCTAAGCGTTACATCATCATCAACCAGCAACCAGTTCGCTGATCTCGGTTCTCAAGTTCAAACACTCTCTGATTTTTCTCTGCAATCGACCTCCATAGAACATGGGGAATTCGCCAGATAAAGAACCAGAATGCGACAGAACAACTCGGGCTGACACCACAGCATGACATATCACTGCCAGCTAGACATGCCTGAAGAAATCCAAAGGAAATTCTAGTCTCTGGAGGGATCACTAATCCTTGATCTTCTCTCGACTCAGGAGCCAAGATGGCGAGGGGGCAGGCACCAGATCCAGGGGCGAAGAAGTTCCTGTGTTATCCTCCTGCATCGCGGCAGTTCGTTCCACTACCAGTCTGATGGACCCCTGCTATCAACAATATCTCTTGCCGCCATGCCTGGACTCTACACTGGCTCCGGTTGCACTGATATTAACACGCATCTGGGGTAATGATGAGTGGATTTATCCAACTGACAATACATAGAATTGTTTTGACTAATGTATAACAATTCTATGTATTGTCAGTTGGATAACCACTCATCATTACCTCATACCACTTTGTATATATTGTATGTAACCTTGGAAGAGGACTGTTCCTTACAGTATCCCTATTGAATATCAGAATGGCCAGAACACCTGCCTTGGCAGAGGCCGTTTATGTACTTTTTTGTGTAAATAGAAAAAAGAAGAAAAAGGGCAACAACAGGCATTTGCCTACTGCGTAACTTAACACGTATCAGGCCTGTACTACAGATCATCAAAAAACAACTGCGGGGCATCCTGTGAGTGTCGTCCTAGCACTTAAGAGAAGATGATGAGCATCAGCATTTCCTCGAATAACTCTGTATTTATAAGCCCAGATTGTACCAGACCGAGCCTAATGAAACAGACTAGCGCTTTCAGCTATAGGCCATATCCAGTGTGTTGGGACTCCAACCTGAGTGCCATTCGATTATCGTGATTTGATATATCTGTAGTCATGTTTCAAGTTCAGGCAGCACCCTTGCGAAGTGGCGATAACACTACCAACGGCACGATACCATGTGCTGTGGCAATCAACGCCGACGTTGGTGCCACCTTTCGGCTAAGCAGGGTAACGGACGGTGGCATCTTCGAAGAACCAAATGGTGCCAAAAGCACACACATCCTGAACTGCCATGTCCACCTCAGAGATCAAGCCAGCACCACCCCTGGTGAGCTTCTCAGGGGAGGAACCAGCCACACGACCTCCACTACCACAGCATTCTCCTCCCAGATATTTCGCGGCACTAGCGCTTGCTAATCTCTGCCTCAACCCAACGCTGGTTCCCTGGTATCTGAATAAGGACAGGGAAACCAGCTAAAATTTCAGATTCAAAACAAGGCAACTGTCAAAGTTTTTGAAACTCAATTAACTCATATATTATGAGTTGTGAAATGTGGGAATTGCTAAATGAGCTTCATAGACAATCCAGCTGTTCTGTTTTCAGCTCTAAACCACTTTATCATTTGAATCCACAGTTGATTAGACTGCCCCTGCAAGTGAGCACATGTGTCATGTTTACAAAACAAAACCAAATAACACATGAGGTGTTTTCCACTAAAGAAAGTAATCCCAGAGTCTGTGTCTGGTTTGAAATAACAAATAACAGAAATGAGTGTATATCCTTTACCATATATGTATATCTCTATAGATAAATATAACACAAAATTTAATCATCATATCTAGCAGAAATATAGATGTCATTTTTCACTCCAAAACAATCGTTTGTAGAATTGATTAGACCATCAAATGTTCTATGATAAAGAATATCCTTACATCCTTTCGTACAAAAAAGGTGGACGGATTCTTGGAAAGGCAGCTTGTGAACATTTCTGTGTGGGTGGAAACAGTTTTACAAATGACATTGGGCCTGTTCTCAACCCATGTGATCCAACAAGGTCTACCGGAGGATCAAGCTCTGGACCAGCAGCACTGGTATGAGGGTTTATTTCACAAAATTCGATTTTATAAGCGGCATTTTAGACTTCCAGTGGTATCATAACTGCTCTGTTTACTGAGGGCAATTGGGGCACACCTAAAGCGCAGCCAAAGAAATACGGCATACACAATAGTCACTAATGAGCCTTTTTTGTAATCCACCTATTTTACTCTTGTTTGTCATTGGATGTCATTGAATCTTGATAGGAAGAAATATGAAACCGGTTATGTTATAGGTAGCATGTGGTGAGGTGGATTTAGCCATCGGTGGAGATCAGGGGGGCTCTATACGGATTCCTGCCTCCTGCTGTGGGATCGTTGGTTTAAAGCCCACATTTGGCCTTGTTCCATGCACTGGAGCCACCTCAATCGATCAAAAAATTGATCATCAGGGTCCCATGGCCCGCACTGTCTGTGACTGTGCTCTCTTCCTCGAGGTAAGATTCCAAACTCTGGAATTTTAATTTGTTCTAATGTCGGGAAAATTCGTTCAATTTTATGTTTGGGGTCAGACAACCTTATGGGAAATTCCCCTGATAGGTAAAATCAAGGATTACTCAGTGGATGAATTTGCTCAATGTGTCTTATCAAATAAGGGAAGGTGAGTGATACTGAAGGGGAATTCATTTTATGTAGCTGCTTCTAGTAATCAGTAACCTCTAGGAGATTTGAATAGCTCAAATAACTCATTATCTTTTTTACAGGTACTAGCAGGTGGAGATGGATTTGATCATCGGCAGAAAGAGGATATAGCTATCCCAGAGTATAGCAAACAGGTACTAAAGTTAATTCCTTACCGTTTTCCACCCCTTATTGAATAACTCAGTATCAATGGGGATAAGCTACATCTAACTCAGTCCTTTGCATACCAATGCAGGGCCCTTAGAGGGGTAGGCTGAATAAATACTGCATTATTTCATAGTATATCAAATGTGTATAGTTAATATGAATTTAAGGTTAGTTGGATTCTGAAAATTATGACTTATAGATCTTTGCAGATGTAATTCATTTTCTAATGATAAATAATTCGTACTTCTCATAAAGTGTACCCATTTTATCTTATTTTTTATCACAATCTCTAGTACCTCACCTTCAGGTGATGCCTGACAGTTTTGATATTCTCTCTAATTTCTCTTTTAGTTGAAGTCTGACCTGACTGGCGCAAAGATTGGTTTCGTGACAGAAGGTTTCGATAAATGTACCCCTGAAGTTCAGGCTACAGTGAGAGAAACAGCTGACCTACTACGCAAAGGTGGAGCCACTGTGTCTGATGTCAGCATTCCCATGCACAAGGCTGGTAGGTGTTACTAGTCGCATCACACACAGATAGCTCCTGTGAAAGTGCCATCAAGTCATGGGTTACTGGAGAATTCGCCCAGAAATAAAGTAATCGCTTACTTTCAAGGAGAACTTTTTGGAGAATTCGCCCTGTACTAATCAATTGCACGTCATTAACCATTTCAAATGTGTGAGGGTCGGTTCAGGGTTCGGTTGTGGGTTAAAGTTAAAGCTAGAGGGTTAGGGTAACGATTAAGGTTATAGGCCTAGATATACAATTACGAACCACTTAATGGGCACTAGTTCATATTTACGTTGATAATCTTCTCCTGCGATCGGGTTTGCCGAGCATTTAAGCGGGAAAAAAATTCATATTTAGCTTCATTTGTATACTTGAAGACAGAGCGGATCAAGTTGGTTTTTGGGCGAGTTCCCCAATGAGTATGAGACGGTCCTCGGGCGAGTTCGTTTCGGGCCGAGTTCTCCACTATTTGAGTTATGTAGAGCTCACTGAATAGTGTTTCTTTATTAGCTTTCCTGTTTGTATTATCTATTGACTCGCTTGCTAACCATCTCCTTGCAACACTGATTCTCTAAGGTGGAACATGCATCATGCATTATTTATCGCCAATTGGTATAAGATTTTCTTTTCTTGTGCATTAATGAAAGCATCTAAATCATACTGCAATGTAGGGTGTCCAGGCGAAATATGTTACCCAACCAAAGCCGCTACGTAAGCTTTGGGACAATATTAAGCGGCATAATTTTGTTTTTATTTCTGAATTTCACACCATTTAAACTTCATTGCAGGAGAGGCGATTTACACTCCTATCCTCCGAGAAGGGGGGTTTTCAACGATGCTGGAGAGAGCAGGTATCATTTCCTAGTCATGTTTAGTTATATTCTGCTTTATCTGCATAATAAAGAAACGAGTATATACATCAAGATACTTGTAGACCTAGTGTATATTTTTGCTGTGTGCTGATTAAAGCACTAAATCCACAAGAGACCAGATCTAATCCGAAACTACCAGAAAGAGTCGGTTGAAGAGATTGTGAAAAATCGTCGGGGCGAATTTTTCTGGTGGAGGAATACCTCAAATTGCGATTGATTAGATTGGTGCTGAACTTTGTGCTCTTAGACGATAGGACAGCGATCAATGCTGATTTCTGGTGGATTGTATATGCTTGCAACTTGCAGTTCCTTCAACCAAAAGTTTCAGATTTCAAATTTCCTGCCAAATTCTAACCGACATCCTTCATGTGAATTCATAGTTTTCGACTCAAACAGTGCTGTAAAAAGCACAGAATCAGTATCAACAAATCATTTTAGCCATGGAATAATTTGAAATGATTTTTATTCCAAATTTCACTAATATTTTCATCGTGAAATTGACTGACACTATAACCTATTGCTCTGCTCGATCTTCTAGTCGAGTGTGGCAGCCTCATGCACTGTAATCCCAGACATTTCCCCCACATATTTTTTTTAATAAGTTCTATTTGACCCAGACTTGTCTTTCAAAATTCTTTAATTTTCTATATCGGTGTAGAATGAAAATTAACTCATATGGGCAAAAATAAGTGCAAAATGTCAATTCAAATCTTGTTATCATTTCCAGTCATAGAGGGCGCAACAACTTGTCACTTGAAAGGGTAAACAGGTTAAATCAGGATAGGATTGTTGACAATTTTGATGGAGGGGTGCATCATTTGTGGTGAGATTTAGCCAAGAAATCTCCGATTTGTCCCATCTCTGCCATTTTATAAAGAGATTCTGGTGGATTTAGCATTTAACCCTCTTCCTGCAAAGGGAATGTACCCCATGTCGCTATAATAGAAATATCTGACTGTATAGAAACCACGAGGCGCCTGATCTCGATACCTATATCCTCTCAATCTTAATCAAGAATCTAATTTAACCAACATATAGACATTGAAAGTGAAGGGATATCTTTTTTGCAGTGACCACTCTAACCTCTAGGCACCGCATTTAGGGCGTGCGAGAACGCTATAAATATCACAATGTGCAAATCATTGAAACATTATCAACATTTAGATATTTTTTCTAATATACCTCTCAGGGCCCCCAAAGTGACAGCAAAATACAATTTCAAAAATATTTTCAGAGGTAATATTTTAAATACATCCTCGGAGCAATTAAGAATTAAACCGCTTCTATTTCGTAGGTGCGAGTCTGGGCTCCAAAGGTTTTCACTCAACAACTCTCATGGACCATCAGCATCGAGCCTTGAAGACGGCACCAAGCGGGTTGTCCATTCCCATGCAGCTGATGTATATGTTTGGGCAATACATGAAGGTGCAGAATTCTTTCATTCTAAGTTTGTAAAATTAATGCCTGGCTTTCTAGATACTTCGCTACAGGATCAAGCGAGGAATTTGTCCTCCTATTATATGATAACAGTTTTCTAGATATTGTAGTTAGATAGAGGTCAACGCTGACCCATTCCGGGGTCCTGCAAGACCGTCCGCCCGTGGACCCGACAGCCCAACCCTAAACCTAACCCTACCCCATCTCTACCCTTACCCTACCCTAACCCTAAACCTAACCCTACCCTATCTATAACCTAACCCTACCCTAACCCTAATCCTAACCCTACCATATCTATAACCTAACCCTACCCTAACCCTACCCCTACCCTTAATCTAAACATAGCCCTACCCTATCTCTTCCCTAACCCTACCCTGACCCTAACCCTAAACCTGACCCTACCCTATCTATAACCTAACCCTACCCTAACCCTAATCCTAACCCTACCCTATCTCTACCCTTACCCTACCCTAACCCTAATCCTAACCCTACCCCATCTCTACCCTTACCCTACCCTAACCCTAAACCTAACCCTACCCTATCTATAACCTAACCCTACCCTAACCCTAATCCTAACCCTACCCTATCTATAACCTAACCCTACCCTAACCCTACCCCTACCCTTAATCTAAACCTAACCCTACCCTATCTCTTCCCTAACCCTACCCTGAGCCTAAAGCTAAACCTGACCCTACCCTAACCCTATCGAGTTCACCGTATACCATGATGTATTAATTGCATCATGTTACAAACAGGAGGAGAACAACTTCCACTTCTACAGCCGTGCCTCGAATTTGGTGATGACCTTGACGTCAGCATATGACACAGCTCTTATGGAGTACGATGTTCTTATTATGCCAACCGTGCCCTGCACAGCGCCAAAACTACCATCTTCTACTGATAGTCTTCCAGGTATGCTATTTGCAAAATGTAGTTATTGTATGGTTTATGCACAGGAAGAAGCTTTGAGATTACCTGAAAATTAATTGCTCAACAATATTTCAATGTTGCTCTGCCTGGTGGGTGCTGATCCGGGTTTCCTCTTTGAGATTTTGTTTGTGGAACAAATCGTGAACATGAACATACCTTCTTCATGTATCCATCTTGGCGTATCTACCACCAAAGGCCGCATTCTCAGATTTTTCCCTATAGTGTGTCCATATTGGCCGCTCGCGTACCTAGACATGCAACGTAATACCCTATTTCCTGCCTGGCGTATACTGTTGATAATTCAATCAGTTCAATAGATAAAAAATAGATATAGATTTATTGGCAGAAACTATATATATATATATATATATATATATATATATATATATATATATATATATATATATATATAAATATATATATATGTATGTATGTATATATATATGTTGATTGATGGTAGCTGCCCAATTAAACGATGAGAATGGCACTAGGGATAGCTATACTTTAAGATACTTAACATATATTTTCCCAACAGAGTTACTTATGAGAAGTTCGTGTATGCGGGGCAACACAGCACAGTTCAATGCTACTGGACACCCAGCACTCAGCATCAATGCTGGTTTCTCGGACGGACTCCCGGTCGGCATGATGATCATTGGCCAAAAGTGGCATGAACAGGATGTGCTCAATGTTGCCTTTGGGTTTGAGCAGCTCAGAGATGGCCTTGAGAAGACCTCATCATAAACACTCATACCAAATCCATGAATTGTGAGCTCTGTTGGTCTTGTAATAGGAAGCCAAAGTGAACCCGCTAAAACGGCAGATACCGTGCTCAATACACCATTTCCGGAAGCCAGAAAGAACAAAGCTTAGTGCTAAAGGGATCTGAGGCTAGAATTTTGTTTTTAGTCTTGTTTGCTACGATCGAAGTATATATACTTAATACAATTGTCTCTGAATTAGTTTGTTTTAAAGCTACGATGACATTTGTTAAGTGCAACAAAATATGCTTTTAAAAGATTAGCGAATGAGACAATTAATCACGAACATATATAATGTAATTACTGAGCATCTATATCAGGAAATGCTGATTTGAGCAGGGTTATCTGTGGTTTCAGCAGGACCGCTTTAGCTCCCTTTGAAGAAAATGCACAAGACATCTACTGAGAATATGATTTATGGATGACTGAAATTCACATTGTTTTAGTCATCAGACATGAATATACATATCTCTGATTAACTGTTATGGTGCTGTATTTGAAGTCTTTTGATGATTAAATATATTGTCAAGTATTGATAATCTACTTTACAGTTCTAATGGATAAATAGAACTGTACTAACATGCATAGTTTTAGTAGAGTATTTTTCAATGTAAGAGTAGGAAAGTATTTATACTGGTAATAAACAAAACCAATTTTCAAATGTATAATAATTAACAAGCAACTCAGAAATCAGGCAAAAACCTTATCAGAACTTTCTTGTGTGTTGTGTCTTGTATGAATGATTCACTCGCCATTCAGATAACCAGATTCCGATATACCAATTGAAATGTATCCTGGTGACATTAAAGCTGTTTTCAACCAGAAATAAACCCCTCGTTACATAATTTACAGCTGTGATTTATAAGGATGTGGATGTTAGATAGACTCGTTCCCTGTCACCTCACCAACTGTCTACAAACGGTGAAACTAGCCTTTCCACTTGCCGACAAAATTATCAGTGATTATTAGGAACGACTCGTTCTAATATGCAATGAAGGGGAGGGTTGTGCAAGGGCTGAAAATCTGCACAAAAGGATTTTGTTTATCGATGGTCTGTATCCATTTCAGTCGACCTTTCAGCAGGCGTCTATTGAAACATCTGGCAAAGTGGTCTCTAAGTGCGTTGCTGCTCCACCGAAAACCCGCCAGATGTTTGTGCGGTTGCTGTACAACCGTCTGACGTGTGCTTCCACCGAACAGATGTTTGAGGTGATGCCAGCAGATCCCCAGCCAGCATACCACCCGACACTCCAGATAGAGTAGCGATGTGCGAACAGTGGCGCTGTCTGGTGGATGTTGGCCACATTTAAGAGTTTTTCAGCCACTCCCCCGCGTTTGTCTGATAATTCATGTAATAATGTCCGTCAATCTTCTCGTTTCAAATGATACCCATCCGCCGCCAGACTTTCATGAAAACAACATGACTATGTCTGTTTTAACTCATTGATTAAATGCATGTTTCCTACTCTCGAACGGTAAAAGAAATATTGGTTAAAATGTGGAATATAAAAGTATGCAATCGGTTTATGTGTATTTCATTTTAGAATCAGTGACTTGATGTCTCTGCTAAACTGAAATATGTTAATGGTCGCTGCTTAATGGTTCCCCTGGTAACTGGGAGTCGACTTACATTATAAGTATCTATGATTTCAATTTAAACTTAGAGATCCCGGGTATGGATCCAGGTGTACTACCAAATGTGCCATATATTCTGGCACTTTGCATCAGTCACTTTAGAAACTCAATATCTTTACTTTTAACTTAATAATCTGTTGCAATAAAATTCTCATTCATTTGTTTGCAAATAGTTCTCAAATATTCGAAATTAGAAAATTACAAAAGTTACTGTTTCCACCCCGAAAGTTAAGATTATTTTGATGGAGGTCTCGCCTATTGCCTTGCAGAGATAGGTGCCCCTCTGATCACTCTTCAAACAGAGTTACAGCCTGGCTGACTGAGTACGCATGTGTGCACTTGCGCATTAGGATACTTCCGATGGAAGGTATCGTGATATTGCTGGCGCCCAAATTAGTCATGGTACCAGCAAACTAATGGCAACTGCATCATGGTGCCCTCAAGCTATTCCACGGGCACTGCAGCTTGATTCCACTGGCATTAGCTAGCACTTCGCGATGATTTCAGGTTTCCCATCTAGTCGGGAGGGGGGATGGGGGAGGGCACCCCCTAAAAGTAGACTTTCGCTCCATGGAAGTATAGCAGCAATTTATATTGTATCAGATGAAAGCTAAGAATCTGGTCATTCCAGATCCGGTAGGGATTTTTCTGTAAATGTGTCCATTTGACCTTTTGTCAGAGGTCAAAGATCATCAAATTTCATGATGGTTCCGGATATTCACATGGATAGCTCAACATTATGAAATATTAGGGGGCAATACACAGGCGTTATTTGGCAGTGAAAGGGGGGTAGAGTAAGTAGGTCACTGATAGTAACAGGTGCATGGATAGGAGGTAGGGGTGTGTGGAACAGGACGGATGGACATGACGCGAGGGCAAATATAAGAGATTTGATATTGTTTTTTCATACTTGATATATATTCTCGATAAAAATATCGATTTAAAGATTGACAATAAGAATTAGTGCTATATAGATGAAATAAAACAACAAATGTGATAACTATTGTATTCCTTGTATTCATCATTACAAATTCAACATGAAATAAACCAACATTTTATTCAGATTCCCCCTTGAAATACGTCTTTCCTAATCAATACAAAGCGTAAGCACCTTAGGTACCCTCCGATCTTGGATAACTTATTTTCTATATAAAGATATATATTTCAAAATCGATCACAATTCCAGTAGCAGTTACCTTTCACCTTTTACTCTTTGGTTATACAGTGCGTCTTACCTTTGGGTATGATATTTTCAGGACTGGCTTTGCAATGTAAGATGGATTCAAGTTGAGAAAAATAATACAATATTTTGCATTCATAAGTAGCAGTAAGTGGCTTGTCGCATTAGTGGTATTGCATTTAGACTTGAATAAAAATACAATTGTTCATTGGATACATTACTCTTTGATAGGTATATCTTCCTAATTCGTTTAAGATTTCTTGTTCACAGGTAATCTATGTTCCTGTATCTTATAACCAGAAAGAATCCGAAATGTTATGAGGGTCGTAAGGATCGAGCCTAAAAACATTAAGTGTAAAATAAGCAAACGTCCTGACTGTGGACGAAATGGTTCTCATTGGCGTCAGGCCGTAGGAAAACGATGGCTAACCTCGAACGAAAACCGTTTCGTCCACAGCAAAGAAGTTTCCTAATGATACCTAAAGTTACACAAACAAAATGAAAATGATATTGATCACAACTACTCACTTCAAAGCTAATTGTAAAAAGGCTGTTAAATCAGCGGAGGAAATAAATTCAATTAGTTTCCTGTTGACCAAACATATGGGGAATTAAAGGATGTCTTCACCCCTTAGCGGCAGTATTGTCATTTCTGTACAAGAGCACAATGTCATCCAGATACCGAACATAATCCATTACAAAGTACTTGTCTTGTGATTAAAACCTATGAGACTATCAGCAGTATTCAGCACCTGTGGTACCAGCTTTCGGCAACAGTTTCTGTGTTCAACGTTCTATACCTACACAACAGACTCCCCTATCTATAGGCGTTCATCACCAAACATTGTATTGTTCTTCTACCTGTCATTTCTACCAACTTTAGATGTATTCTGCATCGAATTTATTCAACAAATTTGAGGACAGTCTCAACTCAATTTCTTATTGAATCATGTTGCTAATCATCATTTTATGCCCGGGACCTGTTTCACTAGTTTCGTGACATGTCTGTGACACGATCTAGTTTTGTGGCAACACAAGTAGCTGCCCTTAGGTAAAGACAGACCCCAAACATAAGAATTAGACAAATCTACACGTCATGGATCTGTTTCACTAGTTCGTAGCAAAAGTGTTAGACAGACATGAAAAGCGGCACCAACAGTGCAAGCAAGAACGGAAAAAACGAAGTCTAATGTCTAGTTTTTATGAAACCGGACACACCATGTAGATGCCATCTAGACATGTCACGAAACTAGTGAAACAGGTCCCTGGGCTCTTATCTCATGAAGTTTTTCTCAACATCTATAACGAGGTCTTCTTCTGGCCATCTCTGAGCTGCTCAAACCCAAAGGCAACATTGAGCACATCCTGTTCATGCCACTTCTGGCCAATGATCATCATGCCGACCGGGAGTCCGTCCGAGAAACCAGCATTGATGCTGAGTGCTGGGTGTCCAGTAGCATCAAAGGGTGCTGTGTTACGAACCATGCCGAAAGCTTCCCCAATTTGTTCTAAAACAAAGCAAATGATTATGAATGTGACATTGCTTATGTTCCTGGCTAGCCATTCACATTTGAGACTACATTTGCAAGACATTTTCACTATTTTTAGATAGATTTATTTGAGACTTTCATCTGTTATGCTTATAATCATAAGTTTCTTATGATTATGTTCTTACCCTGCTGTTGGATGGTATTGTTGAACACATGCATGTAAGTACAATGGGTTTGCACCATATTATATAATCTGCCTCGTTGAGCTTGGTCTACACACAAATATATACTCTGCTTATAGGTTAGAGTGGTCACATAGACATTGGGCTTGCTGCAAAAAACATCCCCTTATCATCTTTGAGCTAACACTGTGGCATTGAGAAAAGGGCAGATCGAGGGCCAGTGTCTCAGCGTACTAGAGGCATGCCCTGCTGACCGTGACTAATACCTAGAGACCGGAATACTTCATTGACCCACTGATCCTTCATATAATTGGATCATAAACAGGCAGTTGCCGCGAAATATGGGGATGCTTCTGTTTCAGGATAGAGCTGATCTCTCCCCCACGTTTTGTGTGTGCTGAATGGTGGATAAATCGTGGTTGTCTAAAGGGGGTGCTCCAACGGGCCAATTTCTCACCCGATCAATTGTTCCTGGGCCTTTAAATGGAAGGTGACATATTGTAATGTATTTAATTCTGATAATATTACTTTAATAAATGACCATTACAAAGACTTCAGAAATTCTAGGGCATCCGACAAGGATCGGCGAGTATCTGGCTGCAAAATCGTCCTCTTAAGCTGAACCTTTTCTTCATACAAAACGACCTATTGTTATAACTAATCTGTAGGTAGCACTAAATCTAATCTATATAACCTAGTAAAGCCGAGGTACCTTGCAGGTAACCACTACAACTATATTAAGACATTTAATCCCCATTATTATTCAAACCTTTCACTCTTGCCTTTAAGAAGGGCTAGGTATCTATCACTTTTCAATCTGTGAAACATCCTACAGTGCTGATATACCCCAATGAGAAACTACTTACTGGTCAAACTGTCAGATTCAACTGGGAGTTTAGGCGCTGTGTATGGAAGTGTAGGCATGACAAGGACATCATGCTCCTTCAGTGCTTCATCGTATGCTGCTGTCAGAGCCATCGTCAAATTGGAGGCACGACTGTAGAAGTGGAAGTTGTTTTCTTTCTGTCAATGTCAACCACGAGAAATATACAAACTAGACTGGGGTATATATATTCTTCATTGAGAAATAGTCACTGCTGGGTGAAAGGATCTAAGGTTGAAAGCATGTATAGGTGATAGGATGTGTGGGAAAGAAGGTGGGTTGCTGAAAGGGTGTACGGGCCTCTCGGTGTATCAATATGTGAGTATATGAATGTCTGAGCATATGGGAGTACGTGAGTCCATGAAATTAAATATTTTTTTTTACTTTCCTCCTTTTTGTCAAGGGACTTTGGGTCAGTTTAATAACTTATGCCTATGAAAGTATAGGGCAAAAGGAAACCTCTTATGAGGGTTATCGTTTTACAGTATTCAAGCTAAGAGAGCCCTAGATAACGGAAGGTCGTCAATGAATATTGAATAAAGGTAACCAAATCGTCTCTGGGTATTGATGGCATCAGAAAAGGGTTTATATGTGCGAGCCTAAATTAAGGCCCATTACCACTAAGCGATTCTTGCCCCTGAAACTACTGCCGGGCATAATCGCCAGGAAACCGCAGTCGCACAGCGGGTGGGAAGGCATAGTCGCCGACTAAGCCCTGATATATTTCAAACATGTTTGAAATTGAATCGCAAGGGACTGGTGCCCTTTTAACAGAGAATCCAGTCGCTGACTCAAGCCCGATCAATCGGGGGTAGGGCAATAGTCGCCGACGATTTTGCCATTTTGTGTTCCCACTTGGCGACTCATGAAATTCCTAGAAATTTTGGCTGATAGTCGCCGACTGGTGCCCTCTGAATGACCGAAAATCGTGGAGTGGGAACCAGGCTTTATTGAACAGGCCCCTGGTTTCCAGCAGACCTTATGACTGGTAGAAGGGTACATGTCCACAACACCCATAAGAACATCGCAAAACAAAACTATACATTATTCGAAAAATCCTGGGACTCGGTGGCCAAGTGGTAGGCGAATTCGGTGATTGTGTTACACAATAACCCAAACATTGCTTTAAAAAAAAAAGGAAAGAAGAAAGATAGACTGGATTGATAACTCATGAAGCGCCGGTTTCACATAAAGGTAGAGGTTAGTGTCACCAAATTCCCCCAGACGGTGTTGCAGTTTTAGTATTCAAATCTGATTGAAACCCACCTTTACATATTCCCCATAAAGCATGAGTAGTTTCATGGGGGTGGACTGGCTGTTTGCCGATCGCCTCAGGGCTCGGTGCTGGTGGTCCATCAGTGTAGTCATGTGGAAGCCTTTGGCGCTAGGGCCAGCACCTGGAGAATAGACAGAGAAGGATTTTTCATGTAATAAATACATTGTCCAATAAGAGAGCATCTTGCCAAGACACCTTTCTTTTAAACACGCTTAAGAAATAATGCGTTCTGCTTTTGTCTCTCAGTTGGTTTTATCATCCAATGATAATAGAAGGGAAAAGGGATCTTACACAATGAACATAGATTTGTCTATTTTCTCTACTTTAATGGTGTAAATTACGGGAATGAATTAATCCACAAAGACAAGACAAAACTAAATTTCAAAACTTACCTGCTCCATCAAGCATCGTTGCATAGCCACCTTCCATACAGACTGCTGACCAAATAGCCTTTCCTACAAGGTTGATATGCATTAGGTTCTTTGTTCGGGGTTATCCTTTCATATGTTTTTATTCAGGCAATAATAAGGAATACAAAGGATACTGGAAATCGCTTAACCCTTTAAGGACGGTCGTCTATGGCAGACCTACACACATGGGGACGGCCACTAGTGGCTATGTACAGTTCTAGGGGACGGGGGCATTGTCCTCTGAATTCGAAATTCGATGGTTTATTACGTGATATAATCTATTATCCTTAATATTTTTATTTCTATTATTTAGAATTCGAAAATATCAAGGTACACCTCCATTCTGTAAAAATTCCAAGTTTATTGTTAAAATATTTCATTTTCAAAAACAATTGAATAAATATCCAGCAAATGATGCCTTAAGGCATCATCCGCCCCCGGCCGGTTGATGCCTTAAGGCATCATCCGCCCCCAGCCGGGTGATGCCTTAAGGCATCATCCGCCCTTAAAGGGTTAACGATAATAGGAAGAATCCGAAGCGCTTCTGGAGGGATATCAATACATTATGGAAGCCAGTTAAAACTCAAACCACACTGCCCTTCATGGCTGGAAGTACTGAAAATGATCTGAATAATTTCTATGTGAGTATTGGAGAGAATATAGCCAAAGAATGTAAAAAAAATGACAACGTGAATGATTATGAAATGTTAACACAAATACAGTTTGAAAAAGACATGTTTATGTTCAACTCTGTAACAAAGAATGATGTTGTGAAACTTGTTAAAGATTTAGACAATGACAAAACTACAGGTGTACCTTTTATGAAAATCGTATTCATGAAGAAAGCCCTGCTGATGAGGCCGGAAATAATATGTGATATGTTCAACTATGTAAAAGACAATGGTTGTTTCCCAATGTCATTAAAATATGCTACAGTGACTCCTATACCGAAAAGTGGAAACTTAGCTGAATTTACAAACTGGAGACCTATAAGTGTCCTCCCTACTATATCTAAATTACTAGAAAAAATAATACATGGGCAATTTATCACCTACCTGTCTAGTAATGATTATATACATGAACACCAATACGGTTTTATGCCAAATTGATCTACCTCTCAGGCTATATTCAGGGTAATCAATATATTAGTGGACAATATGGACCGTAGAAGGAAAAGTTTATGTGCTTGCATCGACCTGCGCAAAGCTTTCGACTGCGTAAATCATGACATTTTAATAAATAAACTAAAGTTAATAGGCTTAAGCGACATGGCTTTAGAATTATTTACGAGCTACCTGAGTGATAGATGCCAAAAAGTAAAAATTAATGGAAAAATCAGTAATTATCAGTCCATAAAATGTGGAGTACCACAAGGGTCTGTTATGGGCCCCGTATTATTCATCTTGTTCATAAACAACGTCTTTAATGTTATCAAATATGCAAAACCAACAACGTATGCAGACGATCTGATCCTAATAGCAACAGGGGCCACCATTGAAGAAACTAACATTAAAATGCAATATGACTTAGACAACATCAAAAGATGGTTAGACAAGCAGCTGTTAAGTATAAACATAGGGAAATCAAAAATCATGTAGGTAGGAACAAGGGATGAGGAAATAGGAGATACAACTTGTAAAATAGATGTAAAAATACTGGCAAGGGTTTATTCATATAATTACCTGGGGGTAATAATAGACTCCAAACTGAAGTTTAAACAGCAGGCTCAAAAAACCACCAGAGAAGCATTGCATAAAAATTTCAAGTTCAAGAAGTTCAGATACTTGCTGACAAAAGAGGCGGCTATATCAATTGCCAAGCAAATGATACTGCCCTGCCTTGAATATGTTGATTATGTTTACTACCTAGGGGTACAAACAGATAGAAATAAACTTCAAGTATGCTTAAATGATAGTCTTAGAACTGCCCTTGATATATGCAGATGGGAGCATAAAAATAGGGACGACTTATACCAAGACTGTAAGGTACGCACTCTGAAATATAGAAGAGCCCTTCACTTATTAATGATTATTTATTGGTGGCAACAAGACAAAAACAACGTAATTGAAAATAGTCTAGAAAGAACAAGAATGAATTCTAAAATAGTTTTAAAAACTAAAAGACCAAGGACAGAAAGGTACAGGTGTAGCCCGCTTTATAGAGGTATGCTCTTATGGAACACACTAACACCCGAGATTCAAAAAATCAGTCAGCAGTATAAATTATAAATTAAAGGTTAAACATCACTTATTAAAGGAAGAGGTTAACGAAAAGATTCCAGATTAAGACACACAAGACTATGAGTCATAAGACCATGTCGAAATAACCGTGAGTCACAAGACCACCTATATGTATTTACTTGATAACTATGAGTCGTAAGACCATGTCGAAATAACCGTGAGTCACAAGACCACCTATATGTATTTACTTGATATTGAATTGGTACTTAAGAAAAACTGTATAACACTTTGATTGTAACAGGAATATATGTGAAGAACGAATATATATTTCTATTGAGACTGAATAACATCATGGGGGGTGTGTATTGTATTGTTTTTGTTGTATTGTCTGTGTTTATTCTGTATTGACTACTTTTGCCTAATGGTTTAACAAAGAATGTGAAACTTAAATACTTAATACTGCAGTATAGTAATTATACAAATGTGAAACTAAAAGGAACACTACTCCAGGACTTATAAATATATTATAACATAGAGTCAGAAGACCTATGTGAATACCATGGACTTCATTTTCCAACACCCGGACAGTGACCGGGCAAAGAAATTGAGGGACAAAATAGAGTACAACTGGATCCATAGACTGCAAAGTCAGGCTCCAAAAGGTCTAAACACAATGGACAGCAGATATGGATAGGACCCGAGAAACAATGCCACGTCAAAAATTTTTTCTAACAGCGAAAGCTGACGAGAGAATTTGAACCATAATATTCCCATGAGGGCCCTGTCCACTACATCTGTGAGTGATCTGCAGTAAAGCGCCACCACATATTACGGCAAAAAAACAACGCCCTAATATACACTAGAAAGCCTCGGCAAAACAGGCCTGAAGAGATATCCCTATCGAAACTACTGAGTATAACGTCCCCTCAGAATGACGGGAACGTTGGTTAAGATATAATAAACAATAAATCTCAACCAAGTATGAAACCACCCCCACCTGACCACAAGAAACGCACTGCTACTAAGCAAGTGTAGGGAGACAGGGTCCCAGACCCAGAAACACTCACTAGGAGGCAGCAGCAATACCCACTGGCACCTGCACACCCCAAGTGACATGTTTCTCCCAACAAATCAATGTAAAATCGATCCCGATTGGTCACAGCATGACTCCCGCCAAAGCAGGGAGGTGACTGACCAGTTAGGGTTGAGGTCAAGGGTTAAAAATGGGTTTAAACCTATTAGAACAAAGGTTTCAAGTGACAGTGACGCGCACCGGACCCGCGAAACGCCGGCCGTACATACACACAGATCACTCGCTCAGTAGTCGCCTCCACCGACGCCACGTTTTTTCAAATACCTATGTGAATACCAACTGTATATGTGGAAAAGACAATCACTGCACAGTATTATTAGTTAACCATGAAGTGTAATGGACAAATTGTGGTCCCTCGTTTGTGTGTTTGTTCTTTTTGGATTGGTCCATGGAAGAGCGTCCTAATCGGATGAATGTGCTTACTCCACCTTATTTCTGAATTAAAAAAAAATATATAAATAAATAGGTAGGTTGATCATAAGCCTCCTTTTGGAGAGGAACGTTTTAGTTATTTGTGACCTTAGTCTGGTCAATTTACGGATAGACCCAACACAAATTGCAATCCCCAGGTCCCCAGAACATGATACTGAAAATTCATCAAAACCCACCTTTGGGGAAATAGGCCTAATTTGCATAAATGCAATTAAACCCCTGAAACACCTACACTTGTGTACACATGTTCATAATACAACTTCTAGATAGCATTTTCGAGTGATTTAAAAGATTAAATTATTCTTTGTTAGGCATGGTATGATATGTAGTGTGAATTTGCGAGGCGTACGTGTAGCGCTCACTACCTCAAGTGAAGAGAGTTTCCCGCTCAGATCGCCGTGTTTGGCGTCTCTGCCTACATACCGGGTTCCTATTGGTACAGACTGATCAGCTGACCTTATCTGCCGCCTCCCTTGCACACTGCACCGCTAGAGCAACCTACAGAAACTCGGGTTTTGCGGCACAATAAACCGGAGCGGCGCAGTGTGCCTCCCTTGTACTCCTACCACATTTCAGGTTTGGCTTAGTACAAGCTGTTTATTTCGATCATTCTTTTGGGTACAAAGAGGTTGATCGTGGGATGTAGGTGGTAGCAGTGCAAATGGCATGCTGTTCTCTCTTCCACTTGGTAGTGTGGTTATCCGCACCTGATTGGGACATATGTTGTGTAATTTTTTCGTTCACGTAACATTGGTTCCTTGTGGGAAATTTTTTTTCCAACAAGGAACCAATGTTCCGCGAACGAAAAAATTACACAACAATGGTACGATATGTAGACCTAAATCGCAAAATTCCCAGTTATTGTTTAGTCAATTCCAATGTGCCTATGTTCAGGTAATCATCAGGGATTGCAGAGATATATTGTGGAAGTGACATCAGGGGGTTGCTAGTATTAAAGATAGTAAGTAGTGACCATTTCCGTTGAATAGTCGAATTATCACACCTGCTCATGTATGGCACAGCTATATCAAAATAGGTCTTAGACCGTCAGTGATCGTTTCATCCAAACAGGTCTAGTTGCAATACCTTTTCTATGAAACACCTCCCAGGTTAAGAGATTATTCTTATTATTAAAGACGTGACAATTTGTTGATGGCTGAACATGAACGGTGAAACTGAAAGATGGCTCATGGTGTTTCTGGAGAAAGTAACAACGTGAGTAATATGTTACTGTATGATATATATCCTAAAAGGCAAGATATGTTGATCTAATGAACTAGAACTAGCGAGAGTCGAAATATCATGTCCTCATTTTGTTAGATATACACTCTGTAGCTGTCTGACCTGGAGAAATTTAAAGGTTTTGCAGATAACTGGTCTATGATCTAACAGGAATATCAATGAAAGGGAAAGTATGTATTGCCAATTCACTTATGATTTTTAGTCTCCTTTATCCGGGTTCAGATATTCTGGTAGTAGAACACGAAAAGTGAGACAAGTGTAACCAATACAATATTATGTCAAATAAATCCATTTGCCCCAAAACAAAACAATAATACTAGTAATGACAAGTTCTGACACCACAAACCGATGCGTGCAAAAACAAAAAATCAAGCTCATTAAGGTATCGGAAAGTAGTTCAGATATCTCAATTCCCTACCATTGATCCTCCTCTCAATGCCACTCAAAATTATACCATTTTCATGCTCATCATCATGTGCTAATGCCCCAGTCACACTGGCGTAAAATTTGGCGTTTCTTCTACGTATTTGAATTGATGGGGACCACGTATTAGCTACGGATTTGGAACGGATTTAGAACGTATTGTTTGCTTTGCTTTAACGTTTTAGAACGCTTCTCAACGTTCATCAACGCTTCTTTACGCTTTTGTACGTATTGTAGCGTTTTTCGGCGCATTCCGACTTTCCTTTACGCATCTCCGCGTATTGCGGCGTTTTGTGGCGTATTTTGAGATTCCAAAATGCGTAGAAGAACGTAGACGTGCGTACACGAAAAAACGCCGTTTTTTTACGCCAGTGTGACTGGGGCATTACACTTACCATCATTATGCATGGGGATGCTGACATCAGACACAGTGGCTCCACCTTTGCGAAGTAGGTCAGCTGCTGTTCTCACTGTAGCCTGAACCTCAGGGGTACATTCATCAAAACCCTCTGTCACGAAACCAATCTTTGCGCCAGTCAGGTCAGACTTCAACTAAAAGAGGGATCAAAGATAATATAAAAACAGATATATAATAGGGTTATGTGCTAAATATGCTCATAGAAAATAGAATATTATGGGTGCACTTTATATGACCTGATATTTGAGATGTATGAATTATCTGCAATTAAAGAATAAATTGAAGTTGAAAAAGTCTAGCATGTACTTTTAGGCCTTTGAGGAACCTGCCTTAGCATGCAAAGAACTAAGCTAGATGTAGCCTACCCCAAGGATACTGAGCTATTCCATAAATGTTGATCACCCAATAATGCCGTAACAAATGGATTAGGTTATAGTCATAAGTACCTCAAAATAGCAGTAGGGGAGTGAACAAACATGAAGTGAAATAATTACTGATACCTGTTTACTGTACTCTGGCACAGATATGTCATTCTTTTGACGGTAGTCGAAGCCATCAGTACCGGCAAGCACCTACAAATGAATGCAAAGTTATTTAATTCCATCCAATGAAAATGAATTATATATTAGATATTCTAATCCATGCTACCCCTCTTATAATTGTGAGCACTGAAGCATAATCAATTTGCTTTATATGTTTTTTACATCTTATATTTCATACTTCACGGTATATTGACTATGGGGAACACGGACCTATGCTGCCGAGACAAGAAACGTCAGCATATATCTGATCTATTTGGACACTCATCTTATCAATGGTAGTTAGCATTGGTAGGATATTGTTCTACTCTGTCAACTAAAGTCATTACATTGAGATGTAGAATTGAAAATATCGAATCACTACCATGGACTATACAGATCATGCAGGCTCTTGATTAGCTTGTATTGTTTGCTTGTCCTGTTACCATTCTATTATTGGCAGAAATTCACCATTATACGCATGGGTTTTACTAAAGCCATCAACCAGCATATATGTCAAGGTTGTTAACACATGACATTCCATACCGATTTGATCTCTTGTTTAATTGATTCATGTCTTGTACCTTGAACCACATACCAGCTTGAACCACATACCATAAGTGAGTGGCCGAGA
Source organism: Alentia gelatinosa (assembly GCA_950022655.1). Lineage (NCBI taxonomy): Eukaryota > Metazoa > Annelida > Polychaeta > Phyllodocida > Polynoidae > Alentia > Alentia gelatinosa. Next base: position 26,144,425 of record OX465590.1, on the reverse strand, counting down.
AATCTATATGAGAGGATTTCAAGTGATCTTTAATACAAGCCATATAAATGGTTATCAAACACACTAGGGTTTCATTTTAAACAGATCTTGCAACTGTAGGTAGGTAATGCATGATTAGTTGCATAATAGTCAATTCAATTTTTAATTTTTTTATTCAGGTATCATTCGTCAGTACATGTCCGCGATCTTCTATAACACCTTTTGTGGCTTTTGTATTCTGCATTCTTCTTACAAAATTTGCTTATGCCACGTGATATATATATATAAATGTATAGTTACGAAAACAAGGTAAAACCTCAGGTAATTTACAATATAAAATTTTAATATAATATATATAATATATAATACAATACAATAATCCAACTAGGGAACAAGGTATAGTATACATCCATGCTTAGTAACTATCTTATAACTAGCGATGAGAGGATGATAGGATGGTAATGTCAAAGGTAATATAATATTATCAACTTTACTAAATCACAATAGGCATTTCCTCAGTCATTTTGGTCTTAAGGTTGAGCATTTTATGGCATTTTCGTCTTAACATATGAAATGACCATTCACATTTGCACAAATGTTTGTTTGTAGGGTAAGTCCATGCAGAGTCCTTTATACTCTTTAGTCTTGGCAAGTATCTGTCATTTTGCGCACCGAGTATACTGTGTGTACCAAAATTACACCATGCATACTAAAGGTGTTCATAAGGGGATGCCATTGCGGACAGATGTGGGGATCAACATCATTCATAATATTAGTTTACATTTTAGATTAGGCCTGTTTAACAATGAAAGGGAATCGGGACTGTATATAAAGTAACCAAAGTAATATGCACCCAAGGAACTCTGTAACTTGGAATATTGCTTAAACATATATATCAAAATTTTAATATATGCCCTTCTTTTCATTTCATTATACATTCCTGCCAATCTGTCACGATAGCTCCGGAAGCTTTTCAATAGCCTTTTTAAAGGCCTCTTTTTTCAATTTTGCGTACATCTTCTGGCAACTTGTTCCATGCAACAAAGCCTCTATAGGCTGGTGATTTTTTTTTTTACAAATTCAGTCTTAGGTCTGGGCAATTGCACCATAGTTAGTGATCTTGTCACTACCTGCCTTTCATCAGCCATGTCTGATACTAACTTAATGGTAGAGTGTATCCCACGTTTTGTGTTGATCCTCCTCTTTGTGTAAGTCAAGAGTAGCTCCTCTCATCTACGTTTCAGGATCAAAATACCTGTTTTTCGATGGAGCTCTTCAACAGTGTGCACCCTGGGGCCCACTCCCAAACAAATTCTCAAAGCCCGGTTTTGTATCCGCTGTAGTTTATCTTTCTGTTTAACTGGACTACAATCATGTAAGAACGAGGCATAATCAATAGGCCATAGATGTTTAAGAGCTTTTCGGGTACCGTAAAGAGTCTCAGGGCAAAATGTTCTTCATAATGGAGACTGTGCAACTCTCTGTGTGAATCTCTAATATCACCCTTTTTTATTCCCTCAGATATGTAGAGTCTTTCGTTGTAGTAATACCACCGCTGTTTTGTTTGTATATTCACAATAAATCTTCCCAGACCAGAAAAGAAAATCAGACAAGACTTAAATGATAATTTTATATTTGTCTGAAAGCTATACCTAAACCTATCATACTATTTCACTTGCATATCTGTATACTTTAATCGAAACAGCTTCAACTCATGTATGTAAAGAAACATATGTTACAACCTCCTAATTGTAAAACTTCCGAGGAGTAGATGTATATATCTTTCGGGTATGAAGTTCGTACACTGTAAAAAAAATCCGTAAAATATACAGGATACTACCGTAAACATGGACGGTATATCACTGTAATCTTATCCACAGTTCTATACCGTATATTTGATACAAAAAAACGGTATTCAACTGTAAAAATATTCAGGACTGTAATCCACCCAATCTACGGTCAGTTTACAGTATAAATCTGTAAATATGGACAAATTTAGGAAATTCTGCGTATGCTCTTTCTTTGATCAATTGCATAAAAGTTTGGGAGGAGGGGTTGGAGGTTTGAAATTTCAGAAATTCACTATACATATTCTATAGGTGGCCCTCTACATATAACAATTCTCAAGAACCTCAAGAACAAGATTTCTGGTATATGTATAACGAAGGGCTGTGCATATAGTATATTTCATACAGCTTTGCTCCTCTGTATTTACAGGTCTGAACCGTTTTCAAAATACAGTTTATTACAGTGAAAATTCATGGTCTGAAATATATTACAAGTTTAAACCGTTAGGAAAATACAGTTTAGGACACTTATAATTTACGGTAAAAAAATATTACGGTCACCCGTACAATTTACGGTATTTCCCTGGCACCCCAGTTGCCTGGGAAATACCGTAAAATTCACGGGAAATTTTTTACAGTGTACTTATCATTGAAGCTGCAGAAATCATTAATCGGAAACAGAATTAGAAATGTTGGCAACCAATCTATGTTCCGATTCTTGATGGTTTTTGGCACCACTTCCCGACAATATTGTCACTGAGGGTTTGTTTTCTGAGGAATTGTGAGTTCAGCTATATGCATCAAAAGGTTTTGGCTTGAATGTTTAGCGCTTGCACCACCATATTGGAATGAGTGGCTGACAAATTTATCTGAGGCCAAAACTCAGCAGGTAAAAACAGGCCTATAGCGACACCAGACGTAGTCAGCTTAGAACTGCTTTATATTGGACCCTACACTCAATAGGAGAGTCTAGCTCCTAAAAATATTGACCATTTAGTGGTAAACAGGAAGTTGTAGACAACCTAGTATCCTACTTGTTCACTGAACTGGACACGGTCTAAAGATTGTCTAGATTTTCACAGACTGTATGAGTCTGTCCTGCGTAAATATTTCACAAAGCCACCCGGGGGAGGGGTGCAGACTCATACAATGATCTTGATCGTTGGATCTAGGTTAATTTCACTACAGGACTAAGGATAACTATGATTAACAAACCAACAAACATGTGGAAGTCGGTTAAAGAGTTTATCAAACTAGATACACAGATACGGTAACTGAAGATTAGATGTTATGGTAGGCGTTCTTTCGAGTGATACCGTTCAGTTTTCTTTAGTCGAAACACAACTGGCAGGTACCATCCTTCTTAGTAACCATGACCACAGGACTAGCCCAAGGGCTTTCACTGGGCATGATTCCTAGCATACTCCGATACTCACTCTGTTCAGCATTGCTTAACGCATCTGCAGAGGTGATCAGAGTTTCTAGGGTCTCATGTAGAACTACGGACCCGGAATCACTTTCCGAGTTTGCGTTCACACATCCAATTCTAACCTCCTCTGGGTTTTTGACTTCCCGCGAACCTGGCCATTTACCTAGCTCAGTATTAGGAATAGGTGCGACACCTAGAGGACAAGCCTCCACTGTATCTACCACTTTAGCCAGCATTACTCGGCCAAGAATGTCACCTTTCTTCAACACAATCCTTCCCGTAGTATGATTACTAACGGGTATGGATCTCACCTGGGCACTACCCACTAGGGTATCCCAAGCTTGCAGTCCTCTGTCAGGAAACAACATTGGATCAGGCTCGAACATAGCATCGTCTAATGGTAAATCACCTTCCCCATCGATTAGTACGCTAACCATCTGCTGAGGGGCATTGCTCACATCCGGCCTAACAGATACCACGGATGATATCTGCCTACAGGAACACTCTACTTCCAATTGTTCCGGGTGTTTAATCCGGAGCAAGCCCTACGGGAGGTCTAACGACACCCCATATAGTCTATATCTATTATCCCATTCTCCTCAATATCACTGAGTATGGGACTCCATACTAGTTCAGTGTTACCTACCAAGATCGGAATCATCACCTTGCCATAGCACCTTAACGAAGTACCATTAGCAGCTCGTGCACTCGCTTCAGGAACTTTACATTCCTGATCAAACCCAAAGGTTTTATATAGATCGTGATTTAACACAGAGCGACTTGCCCCGGTATCAACCAACAAATCTACTCTCAACCCTTGAATCCTCACAGGTACGTACCATCTTCTCCCACCTAAGGGGGACAGCTGCTGTATAAACCGGGAAATGCCATCGAGGGTGCAGAGGTCCCATCTGCGCTGACGGTGCCATTGCAGACAGGGGTCCTTAGGGGGTTAGATACCAAGAACAGATCGTAGCAAACTGATTCGATAACTCTTCCTCTCTGGCTTGAACAGGATTCCTCCTGATCTTCAATTCCGCGGTTTGCGTACTCTGGCTTACAGTTTCCTGGGCTACTGTTTCGCCACTTACTGCAGCCCTTTCTAGTTTACTGTATCCTCATGTGGGGAAGGTAAAGCTAGCGGGCTAGTTGGAGATTCTACAGTAGCCAACTTCTGGGGACATTCCGGAGAAAGTCTTTCCACACTGCCAGCAACGCTGGTTGTCCAATTGGTTTTTCTCCAACTGGGTCAATCGCTCATTGATCAACAGTAGCGTTTCTACCACAGTAGGGGGTTCCCCTGAACCTTTTCCCAAAGCCTGGTCTTTCCTGGGCCCCCCTGGATTCAGCCGGCCACGGCCCCTGCCACGGAAATTGCGGCGTCCGAGTACCATTGACTTATGGTCGCTGGTTTCTCCAGCCTAAACTTCATCCTGTTCCAGGGATGGACTTAGCGCAGCTACCCGGGTTTTCCCCACAGGCTTGCTGTACTGCCCGAACAGAGCACACCTTTGTTCATAGGCATCCACTATTCTCAACACCTGTCTGAGGCTCATACCGGGTTCCCATTTCGAGACCACTTCCTTTCGGAGGTCCTCGTCTCTGAGTTACAAACTGAGTTTGCAGATCCTCATGTAGTGCTGGCGAGTCCAATCAAGTCCCGGGGTAAACGTCCATCAGCAGTTGCTCTAACCCATAGGCATCGGCGGACTCATCTTTCCCCTGCACCTGGCTTAAGAAAGTCGAGCAGGGGTTCAGCATTACTAGCTGCCCACAGTAATAAGATGCCACTTCTACAAGGGCATCCCATCCGGGAGTAGCTGAACGTCGGTAGGTGTGTAAAGCAGCCTCTCCGGGTCCGTCACGTAACGCTCTCATGAGGTGCGGCAGCACATCAGTTGTACTCCACCCATTGCACTGGACATCATCACAAAACCCAGCAAACCAGTGTTCCCACACCATTCCTTTACCGAACGGCTTTGGAATGATATAATTACCCCTGGCGGTTTCTGCCAGTCTAATGATTGGGACATCTCTAGCGTGGGCCAGAGAGTGGTTAAACACCTGATCAGCATTACTCTCCGCATGGATAGGGTTTAAGCCCAGTTCTGCTATCGAGGAACTAGATTGCGATCCCCTATGTCGCGGAGAAGCAAAGTTCACCGTGAGAGGTCTCCGATCTGTTCGGGGCGGAGTGCCTGCCTGAGGACCAGTGGCAATTCCTATGGGGGAATATACATGGTCATCAGATATGCCCTGCCAGCCTGGTGGAGGAATCCTATACCTTAAAGCATAGTCGGCCTTGGCGCGCTGGGTGCGTCCCACTGCCACCTCCTCTTGCTCGTGCACCAAAGCAAGCTGTTCTTCCTGCACACGCAGGGCCTCAGCTGTTCGTTTGGAATGAGCGTACAGATCTTTGATTAACAGCTGAGCATTCTGTTCCTCATCCAACAGACGCTGTCGTCGCTGTTGCCTTTCAGCCTCATGGTCGATCTGGCGATCAACCGTGGGCTGCACTACCGGGGTTTCCTGTGCCCTGGCATTAGGACCTTCCTCAGGGTCGCCTATCTGGCCAACCCCTTCCAGGTCTTTTCCATCCATGGGAGGCGCTCGGGGCATCCCCATGTGGAACACGGTTGAACTTAATTGTTCAGCCACGTCTGTCTTCCTCTGCGGATTGGATTCAGCCTCCTGTGGAACACTGACATCTTTTGTTGGTTCCGGGCCAGCTGTACCCACTTCCACGGCAGGGTCTTGTGCTGCAGCCTGTGACCGGGTTTTCACCCCGTGCTGGTCTGCCATTGCACCCTTCCAGGGATTCTTGGCTGTGCAAGTAGCCAAGAATCCTGGTCACGGCACCAATGTAGTGAAACCCCTGGTGGCTGAAAGTGTAGAACCACTCTCCACGTTCGGCAGTCGACCAAGGGCCCTAGACTATAGACTATAATCTTGACGAAAAATGAATACAGCTGCACTTGAGTTTTAATAAAAATTGCTTACAAATCCATTTTGAATCTCAAATGAAAAAAATATATATACAAAGAGTAGAACTTACTTCCAGAAACAGAGCACAATCAGGGACAGTGCGAGCCATCGGACCTAGATGGTCAACGGTTTGTTCAATTGGTATGGCTCCAGTGTAGGGAACAAGGCCAAATGTGGGCTTTATTCCAACGATACCACACCAGGAACAGGGAATCCTTATAGAGCCCCCCTGATCTCCACCAATCGCTAGATCCACCTCGCCATTCGCCACCTGCAACACCAAAAGACAACTTAAAAAAAAAGAATTGCAATCCATTTCTGATACATTGTCAGATCTTCCAATGGTGGCATTCCACTATGCATCAAAATACCGGGTTCCTGGTCAAGCTTCTAGTACGAATATTAGACTTTAAGGGAATTGAAAAGTAGCAAATATTATAGCAGAATAAATACAATTACATAAACATTGTTATACAGATCTGAATTGAGGTATAATTTACTGAATGTGATGGTTTGCTGAGTGAAGTGGGTGATTAACAGAAACTGTTCCTTGCAAAAGTTATCATTATTTTAATTATTTTTAATGTTTAAAGCTGGGTACAGTAATATATAAGAAAAATAGGAAAGTATATATATAGGAAAGTCATAGTGGGATAAAGTGCCTACAGAAATTCAAAGGTTGCAGAAGAAGACCCTTTTAAAATGAAATTCATAACATCTTGAAAAACACGATTGTAAACCATCGGATGATTATCCCTGAATAAAAGATGAACAAACAAAAAACGAAAAGATGCTAAATTTCTGCATGCATTTCTATCATGTCCTATCATGAAAAGGGGCTAAATTTTATATATCTAATCCCATGGATTAGGTTCTGGTGTGAATTGAAGTGAAGAATGAATCACCTGATAGAAAAGCAGGGAATATAGTGCCAAAAATGCAAATTACATGTCAAATCATGCATATAAAGCATAATGTTGTAGATATGTGTTGAGGCACTCACAGGTAACAATTACATATGCACTTACAAATGTTTACTAAGGATTACTCCTTGAGTTCTCTTTTTCTTTCTTACCAGGGCCCCCGATCCTGAACTTGATCCTCCAGTTGACCTTGATGGATCATGAGGGTTGCGAACAGGTCCAATGTCATTCGTAAAACTGTTACCAGAGAAACAGAAGTTCTCACATGATGCTTTCCCAAGAATACGTCCACCTGGCAAAATACCAATATTTTCGCCTTCAATTCTGGGTATCAGGTAAGGTAAGGTAAAAGGAGCGCCTTGCCCTTTTATTTCACAGGTGCCAAGAGTTCCTGTGTAATATTATATACCTTTGTCCGTATCTCCTATACATACCGCCTTCTGCTACCCTTCTCAGTTAGGGATAGCTCAGCTTAGATAAATTCTTAAAAAATAGACACAAAAATGTTTTTAAAAAAAGGGAAGCAGAAGAAAACGACCACATCGAGAATATATGTTCAAAGGAAGAGATATGTCTTTCTGTGCTGTTGGAACATGCACTACGTTGTAAGAAATCATAAAAATAAACACTTCTTGCTTTAAAAAACATAGTGATAATAGAATCTTAGCTTTATTATTCGTTTAATAATGAATCAATAGAGCTCTTCACCAAGGTCAAGTCATTCCAAATCGGACCGTTTATTTGTCCAAAAAAAATCTAGTTTTCTAGTATTCTACCATGTTAAATTGTTGAACTCTTAATAGAGGAAGGACAAAAGACAGGAACTGAAAAATGTACCAGGGTGGCAACCTATGAGTTGTAAGAAAGTAAGCATAAGAAACAGAACCCAGGTTTGCAAATCTTAAAACGGGAGCAGCATACCTATAAACCACATATGAAAAATTCATGTGAAAGGGAAAATGCATGTTTTGAAAGGCTACCAAGATGCCGGCGGAAACTCCATTGAACCAATGTAATAATTATCATGGAATGGGAATAAAGATTTACTTAGATATTTAAAAAAAGTGTCTAATATTATTGGTGTTTTTCCCTGGATTGTTCTCTAACATGCCATTTTGAATTAGATCTAGTAATTTTACTGATAATTACCAACTTCAATTTAGACAGATTAGGACATTGAATACAATGATCTGATGAACACTAATAACCAGCGTTAGAATTCAATATTTTGATAAACATACCTTCATCAAGAGTCCTAGTGACTACAGTGGCATCATACTCTGGGATGTAACCCTCAATTAGCTTTGATCCGTTCATCATGGGAACTGCAGCCACACAAATATTGTCCTTCATAGCCACTGTCTTGCCAAACAGCTTTCCACTTTGAGCTCCAGGGATGTCTGTCTTCATGTACCTATATAAATTGCATTATTCCATCAGACAATGCACCAGGTCATTGAGAGCATATATACTTAAATTGATAAAAATTGGGATTTTAAATACAGTAAGCCCCTGCTTCAGGGACAACCAACTTATGGGGAAACCCTGCTCAAGAGAACAATTTGCTTGACACAGAAATTTTCCCATCTACTAAGAGTTTACTAAGGGGACACCTCACTTAAGGGGCTTCCTTGCTCAAGGGTATGGTTATTTTGATTCCCGGATGTCTCGGCCCGTTTGGCACCTCGGCCTCCCCTACAGCACCTCGGCCCCATTGGCATCTCAGCCCCCCCCCCTTTCACAGCTTTGACACCTTCATGTGAGAAAACGCGAAATGTCTTCCAATGTGATTACTTAGCCAAAATAAGGATTCCCAAGGACACAAGTACTTGTACATGTGAGATAACCTAACCCTATCTTGGATTCAAATTTGGTTTTCTCTGGGGAAGAAAACAAACAGAAAACCATTTCCCTAACCCTATCCCTAACCTTAACCCTTTCCCTATCCTAACCCTAACACTAACCCTTTCCCTAACCTTATTGACCCTATCGCTAACTAGTCAGACCTTTTCTTCCATATGAAAATACCTCCATAAGTATCTAAAACTTCTCCAAACAATTTCTCCAAAACGGTTCGAGTTCTCCTGACAAACTACGGGTCGAGTGTGTTTCGGGTCGAGTTCTCCAGTAACCCTGCTAAGGTAGAGCGAAACACGGCCGCGAGGGGGCCTGGATGACACCGCGAAATGGGGGTCGAGGTGCCGAAGGGGCTTAGACATCCGCATAGTGTTATTTTGGCAAGGAATGCTTCTTAAGGCTTAGATCCACCAAGTGAAAGTTAGGGCCGGACAACGTCCGTGCAGATGGAATGTGGACGTCGGCCGCTCCCGCCTCTCGTTGGTTCAAGCCGGTTGGGAAAATCACCTTGGTGGAGCAGCAAATTATGCTAACTCGGCTAGGGCCGGCCACATTCGTCTCTTGTTGGTCATAGTCGCCTCTCCCATATCCCTGTCGTCTGTAGCCCTCCGGGCGTCTTCCAGTCGTCGCCTCGCCTAAATGTCGGCTGGAAACTCTCTAGCCGACCCTAGCCGACGCAAAACTGATACATTTGATTTTTTAAAGGCAGCCAGTCGGCCGCTGATGATGCATTTGAAGAGTAAGACACCCGCCCGCAAGCTTTGCCGGGCCCCGCGGCAAGGGATCTCCACCAACACAGTGCGGCCGACACCGGTGATACCCAAATCCACGAACAGACATCGACACTTTTGGTATTTTCGGCAGAATTCTAGCACTAAAGCGTGCCATACACAGTCATAACATCAATCCATATCTTTAATTACCTTCATTGTTCGATTTAATGTGTATTTCCGCGGTTATTTGATGTTTTCTGACCATTCCCGTACAAATTGCGGCATGCCGACACACCGCTCCACTCGATACGCGGCTTTCATGGGTTCAGAGTGTCAAAGTGTATCACCGCACGCGGCGCCGACTATCGGGGAACTGGATTACTGCGTAAAATGTGCGCGCCGCCTATCGGATCAATGGAGAACTCGGCTGGCCCGTCCCCTGCAAGTGCCATGTGTACGGCATGTGGACGTCGGCCGGCTGGAAATAACTATTTTGGTGGAACAGCACGGAGAATTTAGAGAATTCGGGAAGGCCGGACGGCCGGCCTAGCCGATTATCTTTGGCGGAGGCCGGCTGGCTGTCTCTGAGCGTCGATTTTGGTTGATCTTGGTTGATCTTGGATCTTGGTGGATCTAACGCTTTAACCCCGCTTAAGGGAGTACTTTGGAGGGACAATTTATCAAAACTGACAGGACAGTGTACACTGCATGAAAACCACCAGTTTATTCCTATGTACATGGAAGTTTATGTATCGGCCGTAAATCGACTTGTTTTCATATGTATATGTCCATATTTCGCCCCAGCGTATAAGGCGTATACAAGACTGTTTCCTTTCAGATATGGACGCATCTTGGCTGTATTTCCCACCAGGCGTATACGAGAGGAAATATCCTCTGCGCAACATGTATACACCGACGTATACATGTTATATACATTTGGCATATATGTATACTGATGAAAAAAAGTAAAAGAGCCACGGTAATATAAGATTGTAATTTTCATATAATACAGACTTGGTTAATGGAAAATGAAATATGCAACCAGTAGTGTCCCCAAGTGACAGAGATCAGAACTATTGGATAGTGGTGTAAATACAACAGAATCAGGCGTATATATGACGTATATATGACCACTGTATATAAAGCAATACATTGCATAAGAGTGCAAACCACTTTAATCATTTAACAGATTCATATCTATATCCATGTTTCTGTCAATTCACATACATAATTACCGGAAAAGCAATACAATCGGGTCAGTGAAAAGCAAAGAAATCGACCCGATTGATGCAGATTGTCACAGACCCGACAGGGATCCATCAGGGAAAGGTAGAATCGGGCACATTCGTCGGGTCTGTGTCTTATAGGCTTTAGAGTATCGGTACTAACGATTCTCGTGACTGAAAAAAACAGCGCCCAACCTTGAACAAGGGAAAATAACCTCAACAAAAATATATTGTCATCAAAATCCCACAAACGAGGGGTTGGTGTATGTTGAAATTAAATGGGGATTCGTGGTTTCAACGTCATGTTTAGCAAATTACTCATCCTCTAGCCTTATAGAAATGATAATAAAAAGATGTAAACTGTATTTGAATAGTGACTTACCAGGCATTGAGCTTGTTATCTACAGCACGTGGTCTTTGGCCTGGGGTACGTGGGTACTTCACAGGTGGTTTAGGTTCAGGCAGGCGGTAGAGTTCATCGCAATCCTTTACCATGGCAGCTATGACAGCTAAAAGAGATATCGACAAGCAGTGATGGGAAAATATTAAACCAGCTATAAGTAGTAGTTACATAGAACAGCATTGCGAATCGTGTAATAGACCTTCTTCTAGTGGTATGTCGAATTCAGTCGGTAAGTAAAATTAGCAGACTGTGGATTAAAAGATGTCTCTTTTAAGGCTCAACCACACTTTAAAGCTCTGAGCTACAGCTCGAATTTGTCCTTATTGGGGATCTTAATTTGCTGGTCAAGTAGCTGGAAAACAATATCTTAACGCAGATAAAGGAGGATTTTTAGAGCTATTAGTGTAAACTTGCTAATTCACAGTTTACATTTATTTTATTTTCTTTTTTTTTCTCAAGGCAGCATCGGTTGTGTTTAGACGTGTTTTTGCCTCCTATCTTAAACGTCATTTATTATCTTGAATGCTGAAGCTATTGATGTGCCATAAATACCATTTTAATCTCTCTGTATCTCTATATGATAAAGGCACTTTTAAAGTTGATAACGTTCACATCAGGTATCTCCCAGTTCCGTTGAATCTGTACCCAACTGATTGGCATGTGATAGTGAATAGTGAAGCACACTGCCATCCATTTTCTTTTATAATTTGCACAAGTAAAGTACAATAATGGCCTCTGACAGAGCAGGTATTCTGGCCGTTCAAATAACAGTCAATAGCAAGACGATAACAAGCTGCATCAGATTTATATTTATGCAGTATATATATACAAAAAAGGATGAGAATAATGATGATAATTGAATAGGAAGAAATACTACTTATATCATCTTACATAACCTATTAACATTCTGTAACGATCATCATCCGCGGCACTACTATCATGATACTTTAGCATAGTGAGTTTCTTGTCCTTTCTCTATGGGTCTATGAATGAACAAAATGTAAATCCCTTCGGCAGTCTCTTGCGTATTGCATATAGAATGTCTAAGCTATGATCATTAAATGTAACGTCGTAAGATCCACCCATTAATTGGTGACGCGAATGTGAAACCCTGGCCCTGTTTTTCAGTAACGACATCGTCGGCCAACGATACAGTACGATTGTCCAGCGATTCCACAACATTCTGGAAGACATAAAATGGCCGCTGTTCTATAGACACGATCGTAGTGCGCCACTGACGATCGCCGCTAAAAGTGTCAGCCGTAACGACAAGTATAGAACTGTCTTAGGTTCTATAACACATCACTGTGGGTATATAGAGGATTTTTCCACTTCCCGACAGAATTAAGCCATGAAATTTTATATACGAGTAAGGGATATATATAACCTATAATCGTTCCAAATATGAAGAATATCATTCCGAAGATATCGCCGTTTGAATTTTTCACTCCCTCCATGCGTTAGCGTTGGTCGCTGTTCTTTTTCACTCCCTCCGTATTGCGGTGGGGTTTCGGCTGTTCTTTTTGTCTCCCTCCGGAGGCCGGCGGGAAGTGCTCATAATGGTAGGGTAACACTGGCCACCAGAGCAGATTTGCTATGACAAAATTCAAACCCCGATATCTTCGGAACGGTGTGGCCGATTTTCTCCATATTTGGGACGTTTATCGATTATATGTATACCTTACTCGTGCTAAGATTTCATTGCTTAACTCCTAGGGGAAGTGAAGTTGCGCATTCTGTATGACATGTCCATAGCTGTCATGAACCAATGACAATTTGGGCGACATTTTCAATCACGTGACCCCACGATTGTCGTGACAGAAAAACATGTTTGGCTGCCCTACGCCTCTAAGACTCACAACATATCGCCTGATCACTAAAGTGTTGTGTCTATCAAACACTGACGGAAAAAACACGTCGCCCATAACGATTGTCGTGACTGGAAAACAGGGCCCCTGACTGTCAGATCATGATAAACGGCCGTCTAAAAACATGCAACTTTAGACCAGGAAGTTGTATGAAGTTCTGAGCCTTTAATCATCATTTTGATATATATGTGTGACAATATTATGAGCTGCTATGCTGCGTGAGTTATATTTTAGTTTTACCTGTCATTTCCGACATGTCTTGGTCGGAGAACACCAGCCCTAGACGGTCTGCTATCTGCCTCATCCTGCCTGTAGTCGGTGGAGTAATGGCAGGAGCCAGGTAATTGGCCTCTGCAGCAGAGGTTGATCAGTGACAATAAAAAATATTACAATCAAAGACGATTTCTTCATGATCAGTACGACATTTTATCTTTCATGAAATGTTGGTTTGAAAAAGAACAAGGAAGTATGTCATATATAGGACCTAGCCTCAACCATCTAAAAACTAGATTTGCATTATTAGTTAAATCATAAATGAATAATATGAAATAGGTTTCATTTTCTATCAAACATTACTGACCAGCTTTTGTCTTTGTCGTCATCATGTCCTTAAGTTTTGTCCTATTTTCATATGTTTGAGGCTAGGTACAGAAAAATGGTATTCGAAACTGTTATGCTAATGTACCATTCCCTATAATCCACGGAGCTGTTTCAATAGTTGAAAAAACTCTCGTAGTTGCTCTCACTGACCAAATAGCGGCAGTTGGGGTTTCAAAAAGAAAAGGATGCCAACAGCGAGCGACACTTTGAATCAAAACGGCACCAACAGTGGTAGTAACTGTTTCAATAGTTAATGAGGTCTCGCTGTTACTGCCACCGTTACTGCCACTGTTCACGAGAGGGTCTACCCTCTCGTATTGATCAAAACAACAATTTTAAAACATATTTTATCAGATGTTATAACATATTTAAGTAAAGAAAAACATGCTCCGAACAATTCCATATGTATGTATTAACCATATAGGTCTCTAGTGGTTAACTCCTCTGTGAGAAACATTGAAATATGGGGAATGACACGAGGAATAATTTGGAATTATTGAATTATTTATTGGATATAGATTTATGAAATGTGTCGTTCACTATGCTGGCATAGCGAAGTGAGGGACCACCTCAACAGCAATGCCACTTATGAAACGAGACTTTATAGTTTTCACTGTTACACCCCGCACCCACCAATGCCGACGCGAGCCGATACAAAATTACCATATCGTAGCGCGTGGGAGGCATATCGTAGTGTATCAGTTCGCGTCGGCTCGTGTCGGTGCGCGTCGTAACGTATTGGGAGGGTACATGAAAAAGGTGCCATGGTCCCGATACACCCCGATATAGCTCAGGATGCAACCAGTGTAATCAACCATATTTCCTTTATAATTCCAGAAATAATACATATCTAAGATTGATATTTTATCTGTAGATACAAACAATATTGTATGATACCTCATAATAATATCTAATGAAAAAAACAGTTCCAAGTTAAAGTATAAAATGATTGTTTTGAGACCCTTATCTACTATCAAATTTCACAATTTTTGCAGAGCCGCATCAGCATTATATATTCTAGAGATTCTGAAAATTTCATAATTTTCTATTGATTATTTCATATGATTTCCCGTTTAAAGAGTCGTCTATACACTGCGACGCGCACCGACGCGGCCAGACGCGCTACGACAATCGATACATGATCGATTGTCGTAGACCCTCTACGATATGGTTTTTTTATCGGTTCGCGTCGGTTCCCCCCCCCCCCTTAGTGCCGCCAAAGAAGTGAATTCTTTGGTGCCGGTGATTGCTCTCGCTGTTGTGGTTGCGATTCCCGTTTACTCCCTATACTATTGAAACAGCTCCCAGATCACTAGAACTACACATAGCCACTGTGGATAATAGGTTTTTTTTGTCTTTTTATTGAGTAAATCTAACGACATACAATAATTACCACAATATTAGGCGTTCCTCTATATTCTATTCGTACGTAACTATATACAACTAACATTGATGATGATAAAAAAGACATTCATACAACACCACAACGACAACAACGACAGAAGAACTTCAGTAAAAAGGAGCTAGACATTGATCTGGTGACCATTGTGTTATGATTTTATGCTATCTATTTCTCATATACATAGCTCAAGCACTGTCTAATGCAAGTATCCATAGACTACAATTACGGTTATTTTGTTGTACTTCATTGTTAAACTACTACTGTTGTTTTGCCTCCCATTTGCCTCTCATAATACGAAAAGAGAGTAGTCTTTATAAAGTTTTATAAACAAATAGAACGCTGCGTGGAACTTGATCTGAATTGACTGGAAAATGTAATCTCACTTGATTAGTGGAAACCATTGTTTGTAAGATGAATTGTGTAAATAAAAAAGGAAGAAAAGCCAAGTATTTCAACTTACCTTTCTGGCTAGCGTCACTCATGGTGATTCAGAATCACTGAAAAGAAAAGTATTCACATTTTCTTTTATCCTCTTGGCCTTATGTATGTAGGGCATAGACACAAGGCATCTAATTACATTTCCTTTCAGAAAAAATCAGCTTCACTAGGAATGAGGAAGTTATTTCAAGAGGAATCTACGCAGCTGGTTGCCTACATTTTATCATCCACCTACTATAGAGTCGGAAAGAAGAACACCGGGGATTTGCTGATGCTAGGTTTACACCATCATCCCAACAGTCCCGACGGTCCCAACATACCGTTGCCGTATATCAATGGCTAGTTCGGAGTTTGCCTTATGTCATCGGCATTGCGAAGTGTAAGTCGACTTGACTGTCGGGGCGCTGCCTGGAGAAATTTCTGACTGTCAACAAATCTGCAACGATAGTCCTGGCAACCCCCTGTGGTTTATGACCATCAGGGTTCACCTTAAGTGGACTGGGCTTCCGCCACAGAGAGTAACTTGACTGATGTCAATGGGCTCGGTGGTTGTAAGATGCCAGCCTTCAGTTGCAGACTTATCACAGAGGCAGTTGACTTGTGTCCAGTCCTAGGCCAATGCGCGCGCCAGTGGGTAACATATAGTCCAGTCAAAATAAGCCAAAATAGCAATAGATTCAATTCCAGTGGCATTCATCTCAGAATACCCTACATAATGTCAGAATGAAAATCGAAATTAATCCAAGTAATGGAAGTAGGTCAAATTAGCATAAATCCAATATGGCCATCCTAAACATATGAAACCTCATAATTCTAGATTTTGAGGTTTCATATGTTTAGGATGGCCTATTGAAGTAGAAACATGATTTAAAATTCTAAACCCATGTTTTCTGGGGTGGGGAATCCATACAAATCACAAGTTAAATCATATCGCTTGAGTAAATTAGCGTAAATTCAATATGACTGCCTGAATTCTATGAAACACCATTAAGTGGGTTTGAATAAAGATGTAAACATAATTTTAAATGCTAAATATATGTTTGCTGAGGTGGAGAATTCATATAAATCACCAGAGAAGACCTATCAACAGAGTACATTAGTATAAATCCAATATGGCTGCTTGATAGAACATTAGATAAAATGTTCGATAGAACATTAGATAAAATATTGGACACATGATATTTTAGAGCATTCCATGCTTTGCTAGTTTTATATTCAACTGATATCTTGTATTTTTCACCGTTGATAGTCGGTTCCTGTTTTAGGACTGGGCCTTCATATAGTTGTGTTTCCTGAGGGGGTTCTACTAAGATATCTATGTTCCTTGCTCTTAGATATGAAATGTTTACAATATGTGCCCTTCTGTGGTCGTCTAGGTAATTTATATGGCAGGTACTATGTACTGTATTAGTAGGTGTTCTCGGGTCTAGTTTGCAACATAATTTAAGGCCCTGATTTTGGCAACGCTGTAGTTTGTTTAGTCGGTTTGTGTTTGTCTCATGAAAATGTATGTCGCCATATTCTAAGAAAGGCAGATTTGAGTTTGAATAAAGATATAAACATGATTTGAAATGCAAAATGTATGTTTTCTGAGAAGGGGAATTGATATTAACAACATGGGAAGGCATACTTATTGAGTAAATAGGTGCTACAAGGAATAAATCTAATATGGTTGAATCATAAATTTTTGATATCATAGCGGCCTTACAAGAAAATATAGATATACAATGGTATATAATGGCAGACATAGACTTTATAGCTGCAGGAACATTATGTATCTTTCAGATTCATGAGACAATAAAATGTGAGTTATAGGTGCAAATATGATAGCACAATATACATAGTTTGTTTGTTTGTTAAACATATATATTTATATATTCAGAGAATGTATTTGTTCTCCGTATATTGACAAAAGGACAGTGGTGGCCCCTATGTCCAGAATGTTTCCATGGGCTTACAGGGAGACTTACAGAGAGTGACTGAAATATGACAGTATGATATTGATCATGAACACTTCAGCCATAGCTTGGAAAGCATTGTTGTTAACTTAAGAGCAGTTGGTTTACCAATAATTTACACATCAAAGATATATCATAATCTAGTTTTGCATTGACAAACATAATGTTATTGTATTATCAATATTTACACTTCCCTTGCCACCAGTTTCTTGGAAGGCAAACTGGGTTTAATAGGGAAAGCCTCTCCTTTTACCCAGGATAACCTTAGACCTGGCTAAGGTTGTGATTTCTTTCTTTCTTGAGAAAGAGAAAGATACAGATGTTCTTATCATGTTGATATCAGAACAGACTGTAGAAGACATGAGCCTAATCAACTGCTGGTTTTCTATTATTATTCTATCCCTGGTTGGGACATCTATTGTATAATTATATGCCCATTCCTAGTGTCCACTGTCTTCAGACTTAACAAGCCCAAAAGAGTATATTTACCAATATCAAGGCAATGGAACCAGAGCTTTTCAGTTATTTCCTTTTTCAAAACAAAATTTAGGAATACTAACAAATTGGATTATCTCTGTTATCAATTCTGTGTCTTCAAGATCCTCTGTGATTGATCCTGAAATGAGTATATTGAGCTGCTCTAGGACACCTTGAAGTAATTCGCTTAGCTCTAACATTTTCTGTTAGGTCTTATCAATCTTCTCAATACCCCAAACCTAACCGGCTGCTAGTTTTACTTTTATGTATTGAATATTTTGTTTTGTATCTTTAATGATTAACCTCTCATGTATAAAACAATCCTAAATAAACTTGTGCCCATGGAGAAGAACAAACAAACCTTCCGATATGCTGCGCTTTTGGAGATGACCAATGTGATGTGATTCTACAGCTATTTTTAGTCTTATTTCAACATTACCATTGTAAAATCACAACATAATTCCTTGATAATGTATATCATTATATTGTTTTGGAAAATATTATCAAATTCTTTGCTTTATTTGATCAAATATAGCAAATACTGAAATTTCCAAAAGGGATGCCTAGTGTGCCTGGCAATGCCTAAAGGCATCATAGCATATGAGCCCAGGGAATTCCTCCAAGTATCATGGCATAGAAAATGGGTTAAAATACAAGAGGGTCTGCATCACTGTTTCCTTTGTAGGAACCATAATCATTGAATGTTATTTTCTGTTATGGAAACACAAAAAGGGATACAAAGTGTTTGGTTGCAGTTTTCTCTTAATCCAGAAGAAAAATTGAAACCTAATTAACCATTCACTTGCAGATGTGATTATCTCTAATAGTACAATTTATATTTTGTATTTGATTGACCTATTGCTTTTGAAAAATCACAGGTACCATGTTCCTTAGCCGGAGTGTGCATTGTCTTTCTAGCATCGCTATGATGAGTCATTGATTACAAAGCAGCCATATTGGACTTTTCATTGTTCCACCTGTTTATTAGAATGATATGACTTCCCTGGTGTCATGTATATATGTGTTGCTCAGCTAAGAAAACAGCTATGAAGCTACTTTTTTTTAAATCATTTGTAATTTTTTCAAACCGAAATTAGGGTATTTCATAGAATTCAAGCAGCCATATTGGATTTGTACTAATTATAACGGAGGCGAAATTGGAATTACAGGATATTTATTCATATGGAATAAGTTCATGTCGTAATACAACAGTAGATTACAGGTAAGTACCAACATCGTAATCTTAGATGAAACATGAATATTTGAATGTCCATAGTAATTAATCCTGAATTAAAGGTTCTCAAAGGTGAGAAATTATGCCAAAGGGCATAGGCATAAAGCCCTAGAACAAGAGTCTTTGACGATATGGTGTGGGTGGGCGGGTTCCGAATCAGACGCTGGCGTGAAGGCCGCTGGTGGCTCCCTCTGTCGTGTAGGTTGAGCATCTGCGAAGCCGATCGCGTAAGCGCTAGGTGGCGCCACCAATTCCGCCCGTAGAATTACTACTAATTTCCAATTAGCCTCAATGTACTCTCTGGATAGGTCTTCTCTGGTGATTTATATGAATTCGCCATCTCAGAAAACATATGTTTAGCAGTTTAAATCACGTTTACATCTTTATTCATACCCAAATTATGGTATTTCTTAGAATTCTGGCAGCCATATTGAATTTACGCTAATTTACCCAAAAGATATGAATCTACCTGTTACGTGTATGGATTCCTCACCCCAGAAAACATTTGTTCAGCATTTTGAATTGTGTTTCTACCTCAATTTAAATTAGAATTATAAGGTTTCATATATTTAGGGTGGCCACATTGGATTTATGCTAATTTGACCTACTTCCACCACTTGGATTAATTTCGATTTTCATTCTGGCAATATGTGAGGCATTCTGAGGTGAATGCCACTAGAATTGAATCTATTGCTTTTTGTGGCCGGTCAAACCTTATTTTGACTGGACTAATAGCCTGCTGACCACTACTACTGCTGACATATGTGCTGCACCTTGTGATGCATTAGATGTTCCACCAGGTCCATCAGATAAACCTGAGACTGCTGCTATTGTTCCGTCTATTCAGCATGATACTGATTCAGAAGACCAGGGACCAGTACCAACAACAGAGCAAGAGTTGTCCGAGGCAGATGACAGCATGGAATGTTGTGGCTGTCGGGACTGGCGGGGTGATGGTGTAAACCTAGCATTGGTGGATCTCAGGTTGAGATTGTCTCACCTGAAAAACACCCCCCAGGCGCCTGAGAGTGACAGACAATTGAAGACCAGCTGGCAAAGCCGAACAATATTTGGTATCTATTCTTTTGATGGCAGGCTCGATATGGTCCAGTATCTCGTAAAAAAAGTCAGGCTTCATTAGAAGATAGTTGTGGAAGCTGGCTTTATCTCCAACACGCAGCTCCCGACTCAAGTGGCAAATTGTCCATATGATCTGGGTGTGGATTCAGATAACCGCAAACCCAGATACTGCATTTTCTCCTGTGGTGCTCCCCGAAATAGATTTTTGTGAGACTCAATTCCATGAGGCGGTGGGAGTCCTCAGCTCTGCACTTCGCCTTTCTGATAAGAGAAGTTATGAGTGCTAAGATGATACACACAAACACAAATACCATGGTGAGGTGTAGAGGTGAGTTAAGGTGAAGGCGAGGTGAGATGTTCCCTGACAAACGCACTGGAACACACTGAGGAAATCTCACGAAGCGCATTTTCATACATTGAGGAAGCTGTCAGGAAGATGCCGTGGAGGAATGGGGGGGGGGGGGGGGGGAGGACCACATTCCCCTGTAACTTACCTTAAGTTGCCTTAACTCGACCTGTGTATCAAAAGTGAGTGTAAGTAATCTTAAGTAAATGGAACCTGAATCGTGAACGTTGTAAGTGACCTTGGGTCGACTTGAACGTGCCAGCGACCTGTTAGGTTTCGAATGTAAGTCGATGTGGGGCAGAGGCCCGGTGGGGTGCCGACCAGACCCAGACATGACCACATCAATACTCAACTCGATGTGGTGCGCCTTAAGTCGACGGGATATTTGGGGCCGAGCGGGCGAAAAGCATAAAGATGCCATTAATGTACCAAGTCAAGTTATGATTCACCCAAAATCCATTGCCGGGACGGTCGGGGTGATGGTGTAAACCTAGCATTACTGGCGATTTCAGAAAAAAAGTTGTTACCGATTTCGAGGCTAACTAAAATTGAACTTGAAGACCTTGTCCAGTGAGGTTATTTGATGTTGATTAATTAAAATTGATAATATTGATCTCATTTATTACCATAAAGTTGTAATTTCTTTTGCATGATTAAGACAAAGAGTATTTGGGAATTATACAGACTGCGTCACCCGGCGTTTATCGGTCGCAATAGCCGTCAACCTAAGAATTTCCTCAGGCGTTTACAACAGACGATCTGTCATCTCTTAAATGAGGAACGTAATTTTTACCGTTGTCCACGTAAGCAGGCGTTTACCCGAGGCGAATATAGGAGACGATTCTTGAAGGTTAACCCTGCCTAAACTACAGGCGAATGTACTCGTTTCCCATTAGGAAATCGCTAGTGAAAGAGCATTAAATGAAAAGTCGTGATCTTTGAAGCAGACACGAATTTATGGCTGGAACAAGAGGTGGTCGACGACTGAAATTTTACTGATTCGGCAGCTGTCTAGACGACTAATTCAAGCCAACTGGAGAATTAATCAGACGTAATCAGCCGATCTGTTGTCACCACACACTTTGCGTTTACACTAGACGATTTCTAGCCTTTTACGGTGGAAAGTCGCTAAATTCAAGAATCGCCACCTGTAATCGTCTAGTGTAAACGCCGGGTCTGTCTACACCAAAGTACCACCATGTATGACAGTGTTGTGGCCTTATAAAATGTGTAGTCATCCTATTTGTCGTCCATTCTTGTTATTGATCATGTAGACCTGAAGTGGGATGCACACGGTGGGACAGATGGACCTGAGACTGGTGTACTTCACACCTTTGCACCAATCGGCGACTATTTCCAGCTGGGCACAAATTTTCAAAGACTGGGGTGTTATACAGTCTCAGGGTAACATGGCAGATTCAGTTCAGATGGGAAGACTTACAAGATACATAGTCTTACCCCTACACCCCTTCACAGGGTATACAGGGTACACAGGTTACACAGTGTACACAGTGTACACAAGGTACACAGTCGCCGACACAGGGCACTTCCCTGTGTGACTAGGTGATATTTGGAACCACCAAGACCCACAGATAGGGGAGAATGTGTGAAATACATTTGTCTCACCAAAATGCCCCTCTAAATTTTAAACCTGTTTAAAGTCAAAATCTCATGATATTCTGTTCCTTGTTAGGGGTGATTGTCTCCGACAATTGCAAAGGAGAAAAGTTGTCTTAAATGGGATTCACACGATGGGATTCATGTACCTTACAGGGCGTTTTTCTGAGACAAATCCTGCTGAGATTCTGTACTCGAACACAATTTCCTCGTCTAAATTATAGGATTTCATTTCCCTGAGACATGTTTCCCCCCCTGTAATTGTTAATACATTTCCCCCTAAAAAGGAACAAAATCGCATGAGATTTTGAGCCCTGTTAGGTACATGAATCCCATTGTGTGAATCCCATTTTAGCAAAATGGAACCCTGTCATTCACATGAGGATATTGTGTTCCAGTACCGAATCTCAACAGGATTTGTCTCTCAGGCAAATGGCCTGTGAGGTACATGAATCCCATCGTGTGAATCCCACTTGAAGGGAATAAATACAATATTGCTGGTTTGTGTAGGAGTGGCTATAATCTCCTTGCGTTAATGGTTACACGATCGTTTTTACACCCCGTACGAACGTTAACCAAGTCTGCATGGAGGTTCTCAACAGCTTTGGTTGGATCCATCTCAGATGTATATATATGCGACATCTTCTGTTTATATGACAACAAGTTAGGGATCTAGTCAAGCTGTCAATGTATACCAGAAAGAAAAGCAGTATGTGTATCAGAATTCAAGAATATTGAAGTGAAACGTGAAACCTGTATTGCCAGTATTGCGGGATTATACATATATATTCCGAACATATGCTATTCACAAATGCATTATGGCTACTTACATACGGGTTGTCTGCGACGGACGGTAGCTGAAACTTGACTGGTGTTCTCTACAAAGGCACACACAAGGTTAACTGATAAAAATTCATGCGCTCTATCTGTGCCGAGCTTCGGTCTATACCTTGTCCTAGAGTGTATGGCCCTGGCACTTATAAATGAAATAACAAGAACTCATACCTATATTATGTTATGGTACACAGAACTGCATCTAGATGTTTTATATATATGTATATATAACTATATATAACTATATATATAACTATATATATATATATATAAGGAATATAAAGCCACCGGGTTTTATATGAGTATAAACGGAAGAGAGTCTTCTACAGCCCGCCAGAGGTCCTATGAGGTTCTCCTGAGGTTCGCTTTGGATCCACTGAGGCGCTAAAGTCAAGACACGTGAGGGAGTCGACCTGCTGAACATAGACGAGCCTCAACCCCTCTTTCACCTCGCACCCTCAGCCAGATCGGATGTATATCACTCAGCAGAAATTTTTTTTCTCTGTGATACCACAGGTTGGTCGTTCTGGTTTAAATTGTTTCAACTCAATTGCTGCCTTCAGCATTGTTTTACTTTCTTGCAATGTTCTACTGTTTTCAGTGCTGTTAAACATTACTGTTGAAATGAGGCGTTGTGATAACTGCCACCGGGAATTCGATGCCCGTTCCCATAGGGACGGGTGCCCGTTTTGTCGAGTAGACGAAATAGAACAAGAACAAGAAAGTCATCCAGAGGAAGAGGTGGAGGATAAAACTAGAACAATTAGAATAGACCGCAAAATTTCTGCGGCCCCAGGTTGGCTTCAACCTATGACGGAAGATAATGAAAAATTACGAAAGGAAGTTTACGAATTAAGAAGTGAGGTTAACTCACTCGTTAATTTGATAAAAGGCATTAAATTGCCCGAGGATATGGCGACAGGTTTAGCAGAAGAAAGTTCTTCTAGAAATACACCTGACCAATTCAAATTGGGAACTGCTACCCCACTCCTTCCTAGAAGTGGTTTTAAACCAGTTTCGCCGGCTATTCGTGGTACCTTTTGTGCCCCGGAAACTCAGGGACCGGAAAAACAAACAGAAGTGGTACATTGCAACTCAAAAACAAAGCGTAAGTGCAAATACTTCTCTCTTCAACCTTTTTTCCCTCCGGGAATAGATACGCCCACATACGACCAAATGCTCAGCGCTTCACTGGGTTTGTTACGGTCAATCAACAAGCAGGGGTTAGATAGCTCCACGTATTCAGATCATGTTTCATATTTAGTTGATAGGCGTTCAACTCATACAGGGAAAAGCTTGGTCGATTACGACGAAGCAGTTCGCTTGAAATGTGATAAACTTGGGCTTGAGTATTTTTCCTACGGTGATAGTTTTCTCTCGGAAAAATATTTAAATTTTGAAACCACTTTTTCGTATGTTTCATTGAATAAGAAACTCAAGGAATTAGGGGAACGAAAAACACGAAGCGGCCGCAACGCTTGGCCAAATACGGACGATACCGTTCTACGCCCTAAGGGAATCTGCTGGAAATACAATTCCAAAGAAGGTTGCTCATACACCAACTGTTTGTACCGTCATGAATGCACTCAATGCGGTTCTAATCACGCAGTTCTGGTATGCAAAAAGAGTCCGGGTGAAACAAAACCTCATAAATGAAGTCAGGTCAACCGGAGGTATCGTTTTTATCGCCGGAATTGTTGTGATCTCGATGTATATGATTATAGTCAGGAAAATGAATGTAATTCTCCTAACACTTGTGTGGGCGGGTCAATTGGCTCGTGGGGACCACAAACCATGTCCAGCGCAGAGGTCGTTCCGGACAATTGCCCGGGTTCTTTCAATTCTATTTCTAACCTTTCTGGTACTAACGATGTTGTTAGAAAAGGCTTAGATAATGTTTCTTGTTTCACCCGGGCAGACTCTATACATAGCAATGGTCAATCGATACCCATTGTCCAGGTTAAATCTAATCAGGAGTTTCAAGTATCTTCTAAGAGGAAGATATCAGATATTGAATCTTGTTCCTCTCATTCAACGGTTGATGTTACTATCAATTCTACTGCGAGTTCAGTAGAATTCCTAGAAAGTAATTACGACGGGCAGTGTCCCCAAATTCAAGTTGATATTGAAAACGGTAATGGTTTATGTGAAAATTCAACGATAATGTATCAATAATGATTGATTGTGTTCTTGAAAACAATGATATATCGAATGATTCCAATGTTTTTCAGATCAATGAACCAGATGCAGATCAATCTTATTATTATCGTCCATGTGGTGGTGATTGTGTTGGTGAACACACGGTAGGTGGTAGAAAGAATCAGCTAAACCCTTGCGTATTTTTTGACGAATGTTTCTCCCATTATTCAGGACCCGACAAAAATGCAAAATACATTTTTCAGGAGTCAATTCTGGTTTTAAAATCGTAGATAAAGATTTTAAAGGTGTTTATTCATCAAAAAATTACAACAGTATCTACATACCAGAGTTTAAAGTACAAATGGATAATACGTTAAAGGAAGAGTTATACTGGGAAAAGATTTCCCCCTCTGACCGTCCACCAGACTGTGTCCACGCCATGGGAGCAGTTCGGAAAAAATCAGGGAAACTCCGACCGATTACCGACTGTAAACGTCCCTTGTTTTCTAGCATTAATAATCATATGACTACAACTTGTGAAAAGTTTTCGTATCTTTCTTTAGACGAAGTTTTGTCTAACGTATCCCCCAATACCTATTTTTCAGTAGTAGATATCAAGGATGCATATCGATCAGTACCAGTGGCACCAGAAGACAGGAAGTACCAAGGTTTCATTTGGAATGTGAACCAAAAGGATTTATATTTTGAATCAAACCGTTTAGTTTTTGGGCTGCGATGTGCACCCTACATTTTCACCCAAATCACCGAATTTATTATTCGTTCAATGCACAGAAGAGGTATTCACAAGATTTTTGGGTACCTCGACGATTTCATTATTTTAGGGGATTCCGTAAAAGAGTGTAACGACCATTTAAAGGTTTTGAAAAATTTCTTGTCTTCATTAGGTTTCGAAATCAACGAAAAAAAGTCGATTTATCCTACAAGAAAGGTTATTTATTTGGGTTTCGAAATAAATAGTGATCAGATGACAGTGTCGTTACCAGAAGATAAACTTAAAAAGGTTATATCTCTTGTTTCTTGTTTCTTGGAAAAAGAAACGGCCAGTTATAAACAAATGGCCTCCCTTGCCGGGTATTTATCACATGCTTCTACCGTTGTCCGTGGCGGTAGGACTTTCTCACGTCGGATTGTTAATTTTGTTAATTTTATGAAAGACAAAATTCACTATTGCAAAATCCCTGAATGGCTTTTCTCCGATTTACGCTGGTGGAAAAGTTTTCTACCAATGTTCAATGGTGCCCAAAAAATAATGGTACCCAAACATGTATTTTCTTACTCCCTAGAAACAGATGCATCACAATCTGGATTTGGGGGAACATGCGGCAGCGACTGGATGTTTGGAGTTTGGGATTCTCATTTATCACACCCTGAAACCAGCGATGTTTATAGTCACCACTGGGCATTAGCCCCTACAGAAGCTATTGACCAAAACATCAATTTGCTAGAGCTCTGGCCTATTGTTGTCGCGGCACACCGATGGTGTGAGGTATGGCGGAACCATCAAGTGATTATCAAAAGCGACAACACCCAAGTTGTTTTCGCTATAAATAGCGGCAGAAGTCGTAACCTCCAAACAATGCAGTGGCTACGAGAACTTTTTTGGATTGCAGCTGTATTTAACTTTGTTATCTACGCGGAATATTTACCTGGAAAAAACAATCTTATTCCCGATTATTTATCGAGAATATACGATCCCAAGTTGAATAATCATTATGTTCGCAATTTAATGTCAGGATTTTGTTGTTCTAGACCTTCAACTTGAAGTCAAGATGTACCAATCCAGATGGATGTCCACAAATACAACCAACACGCGCCGCTGCCAATGGAACCACTACCTTCGCTTTTGCAAAGAATTTGATCAGATTCCTTTACCTGCTACTGTGAATTGTATATGTCTCTACGTCTCATTTATGGCTAGAGAATTTAAATACTCATCAATTGTGAACTATTTATCAGCAATCTGGTCTTTTCACAAAATTAATGATGTCAAACACGTTAATATCGATAATTTTCTGATTAAACAAACCCTTCTAGGTATTAAACGCACAATTGGTGCTGCAGTCACTCAAGCCAGACCGATTTCGAAAATTGAAATGAAAATGATTTATTTCTCCTTAGATATGACAGTTACTGAGGATTTATGTTTTTGGTGCTGCTGCCTCTTAGGATTTAGAGCATTATTAAGAAAATCAAATATTCTGGAAGACGGTTTTGCCCTTCTAGTAAAAGATGTTCAATATGTTGATGATTATATCATTTTTTCAATTTCTCGATCAAAAACAATACAGTTTTTTGACCGAATTCTAAGAATCCCATTCAAGAAAATTCCGGATTCACCTTTTTGTCTTTTTAATTTCGTTTCCCAACTGGTAGACAGAGTGTCTCACCCACCACACACTCAGTTAATGACTTTTCTCAAGAAAGGTCTTCCCGTACGGGCATCATATACTTGGTTTCACAAGAAACTTTTTAATTTGTTACACGATCTGAAACTAGATCGTTGCACTTCACACTCCTTTCGACGTGGAGGTGCGTCAGCACTTTTTCAAGCAGGAATCTCCCTAGGAGATATTAAAGAATTAGGAGATTGGGCCAGCTGGTCCGTGCTCCTTTATCTAACACGATCCATGGATAGAAAGAAAGAATTAGATAACTTAATAATATCTAAACTTTTTTTCTGAGTGTATTTTTGGCAGTTTTTGGAGGATTTATTCAAATTCCTCATAGTTATCATGAATAAATTACTAAGCCAAACATATACACTCTTCAATTATTATTCATACTTGTTATTATCCTATCACTTATATATAATTACAGTTTAAAAGGAATATAAAGCCACCGGGTTTTATATGAGTATAAACGGAAGAGAGTCTTCTACAGCCCGCCAGAGGTCCTATGAGGTTCTCCTGAGGTTCGCTTTGGATCCACTGAGGCGCTAAAGTCAAGACACGTGAGGGAGTCGACCTGCTGAACATAGACGAGCCTCAACCCCTCTTTCACCTCGCACCCTCAGCCAGATCGGATGTATATCACTCAGCAGAAAATTTTTTTTTTATCAGAGGATTTATTCAAATTCCTCATAGTTATCATGAATAAATTACTAAGCCAAACATATACACTCTTCAATTATTATTCATACTTGTTATTATCCTATCACTTATATATAATTACAGTTTAAATATATATATATATATATATATATATATATATATATATATATAAAACCACGGACCTATACTCTATACTAGGTCTATACTAGGTTCGTCAGAGGTACGGCCTCTGGCGTCTCATTGAGCTCGGCATCGGAAACACATTCCAATTCACTGCGCTACTCATAACCCGCACAAAAACACACACCGCTCTCACCTCCCTGTCGCCGCTCGACCTTGTTGGACGGCACGCCAAAACGGAGTCAATCAAATATTCAATGTTAAATTCATGAGTTATTAAATGGACCATCGTCAAAAACATGGCTATTAATCTCATTGTCCAGATTTTTCTTCTTTTCCATTGTCCTTGTGAGGAAAAAGAGCACTGACAAAGGAATTGTAGAAGAAGGAATAGCAACGATGACTTGGAGCGCCCATCTGGGCTAATATCTATGTCTCCCTATTGTTCTCCAGGGAGCTGTTTCAAAACCATAGACTTAATCCACGTTTTGAAACAGCTCCCAGAGAGTGTATGGCCCTGGCACTTATAAATGAAATAACAACAACTCATACCTATATTATGTTATGGTACACAGAACCGCATCTAGATGTTTTATATATATGTATATATAACTATATATAACTATATATATAACTATATATATATATATATATATATATCTCTCCCTCCTTCTTCCCTCCCTCCTTCCCTCCCTCACTTCTTCTCTCCCTTCCTCCTTCCTTCCCTCCTTCTCCCCCTCCCTCCTTCTCTCCCTCCTTCCTTCCTTCCCTCCCTCCTTCCTGCCCGCCCAACAGCCCGCCCACCCTATGTCTTCCCTCCCACCTTCCCAACCTCCTTCCGTCCCTCCTTCTCTCCCTCCATCTTCCCTCCTTCCTTCCCTCCCTCCTTCCTCCCTTCCCTCCCTCCTTCCCTCCCTACCTCACTCCTTCCCTCCCTCCTTCCCTCCCTCCCTCCTTCTCTCCCTCCATCTTCCCTCCTTCCTTCCCTCCCTCCTTCCTTCCCTCCCTCCTTCCTTCCCTCCCTCCTTCCTTCCCTCCCTCCTTCCTTCCCTCCCTCCTTCTCTCCCTCCTTCTTCCCTCCTTTCTTCCCTCCCTCCTTCCTTCCTTCCCTCCCCCCTTCCCTCCCTTCCTCACTCCTTCTCTCCCTCCTTCCTTCCTCCCCTCCCTCCTTCCTGCCCGCCCGCCCGCCCACACCTATTTTCCATGAAAATTGACTTAATTCCATATTTCTTCCCATAAATGACATACAATACAATACCCAAGTTAGTGGGTTATACTCTTAAGTGACCTGAATTGACCCAGTCTCCACAAGAGGAAGGGTCAGAGATGTTCGGGCAGAATTTAGCCTAACAGACGACATATCTTTGAACTGCCAGCTGAGAACTAATGAAACAATCTATCCAAATGATCTAAAATGTTTCATATACTACGGTTTCAGGGCTTACCAATGGTATACAGCACATGTATGTAGGGTGTATAGTTGTCTCAAAACAATTCACTCCGTATTTGTATCGAGCGGGTGGCTGACGGGGCCTCAGCGACCGGCATTGACAATGCACACAAATTTAGAAATGTGGAGACTGGGTCAACTCAGGTCACTTAAGAGTATAACCCACTAACTTGAGTGTTATATTGTATGTCATTTATGGGAAGAAATATGGAATTAAGTCAATTTTCATGGAAAATAGGTGTGGAGAGAAAGGGTCAGAGAAGTTCGGGCAGAATTTCGCCTAACAGACAACATATCTTTGAGCTGCCAGCTGAGAACTAATGAAACAATCCATCCAAATGATCTAAAATCTTTCATATACTACGGTTTCAGGGCTTTCCAATGGTATACAGAACATGTATGTAGGGTGTGTAGTTGTCTCAAAACAATTCACTCCGTATTTGTATCGAGCGGGTGGCTGCAGGGCCTCAGCGACCGGCATTGACAATGCACACAAATTTAGAAATGTGGAGACTGGGTCAACTCAGGTCACTTAAGAGTATAACCCACTAACTTGGGAGTTATATTGTATGTCATTTATGGGAAGAAATATGGAATTAAGTCAATTTTCATGGAAAATAGGTGTGGAGAGGAAGGGTCAGAGACATTCGGGCAGAATTTCGCCTAACAGACGACATATCATTGAGCTGCCAGCTGAGAACTGATGAAATAATCTATCCAAATGATCTAAAATGTTTCATATACTACGGTTTCAGGGCTTTCCAATGGTATACAGCACATGTATGTAGGGTGTGTAGTTGTCACAAAACAATTCACTCCGTATTTGTATCGAGCGGGTGGCTGACAGGGCCTCAGCGACCGGCATTGACAATGCACACAAATTTAGAAATGTGGAGACTGGGTCAACTCAGGTCACTTAAGAGTATAACCCACTAACTTGGGTGTTATATTGTATGCCATTTATGGGAAGAAATATGGAATTAAGTCAATTTTCATGGAAAATAGAGACGTTCGGGCAGAATTTCGCCTAACAGACGAGATATCTTTGAGCTGCCGGTTGCCAACTCATGAAACAATCTATCCAAATGATCTAAAATGTTTCATGTAGTACAGTATCAGTCCTTTCCAATGATATATCGAACATGTATGTAGGGTATGGGGTTGTCTCAAAACAATTCACACAGTATTTGTATGGGCGGGTGGCTGACGGAGGCTCAGTGACTGGCATTGACAATGCACACAAACTTTGAAATGTGGAGTCTGAGTCAATCGAGTTCATTTAAAAGTATGAAACACTAACTTGGGAGTTATATTGTATGTCATTTATGTGAGAAAATATAGAATTAAGTTAATTTTCATGGAAAATAGGTGTGGAGAGGAAGGGTCGGAGATGTTCGGGTAGAATTTGGTCTAACAACCGACATACCTTTAAGCTGCCAGTTGCCAACTCATGAAACAATCTATCCAAATGATCTAAAATGTTTCATGTAGTACAGTATCAGGCCTTTCTAATGATATATAGAACATGTATGTAGGATATGTGGTTGTCTCAAAATAATCTTTGTCTTGGCTTATAATCAACCATGAACCGTGTATTATTGATATTAGGGTAGGGCTAAGCCCCTAGCGGATGACTGGGGAACTACTATATGCAGTGTATTCACCCAACCGTGACGGCCGCGCAGCGACCGGCCGGGAGACATAAATAACAGCCTCACACCTCTGTTGCCATTCCTTCTGTCTCCACTTCTTTGCACTGACCAAGAATGCCAGTCTCCCATCTCCTTTATGCCCGCTAAGGAGATGCCTGCTTGATGAAGAGCGGATGCTCCCCCAAGCCTCAACGAGTGCAAAGCACTGCATGAAAACCACCATTTTATTCATAAAACGCCATCGCGGAAGTGCATGTACTGGCTGAATATTGACTTGTTTTCATATATATATACGCCCAGGGTTTATATACGGACCCGGCGTATATGAGAGGAAATATCCTCTCCCCCCGCTGCCTCCCGCCCGTTTGTGTTGGTAGAAGTAAAGGTGTCCTCAGCAGGAAGCCCTCCCACCCCCACCACCCCCAGCCACCTCCCACTGTAACATTCGTTGTAAAACTCGCATGGGTCCAACTGATTCACTTTACCACCTATCCAGTGTGTACCACTGCACTGTCCGACACATGAACGATAATGGGGGATTTGTCACAACTTTGCCATAGCGCTATCAGTGCATAGTGCATTGGAATAGAGACTCATTCAAGCTTACAGAAACATCCACTGAGTCAATCTCTTGGAGTTCTCACAGGACCGCATATCAACTTCACATCTCACCTGAGATTGAAGGATTATTGGATCTGAGATCTGACAATATCAGGAAACCATCAAAAGGAACTTAAGACAAAGTTAGGACAATATCATTATTGGTGAGTTATGCTGTCTACCTCTGTTGTATACCATTCATTGTGTCTATGTTAGATCAAGACTGGTCTATCTTGGCCTTTGATCTCACCTCACAAACTATATTGGTTTTATTAAGAGACACTCATTGACATTGAACATTGACAATAGAAGTGAGACACCTTACCAGAATAGACCCTTGGTCATATGAACTGGCATTGCTGTCAATTCCATGAACTGTAACTTTTATACTCATAATTGTATGAGTTATTCTGAAGAGTGAAGTGCACGTATCCAAACTGGATCTTAGTCATGCATACCAACAAGTAGTCCTCAGTGAAGAATCTTGTGAGCTCACTACAATCAACACAACCAAAGGTTTATTCCAGTAATGACATCTGTGTTTTGGGGTATCTTCAGCACCTGGGGGTCGTTTTATTTTCAACTCTCCTGGGCGAGGAGAGTGCCCAGGAGGGATAGCTCCACTGAGGATAATTTTCAGGAGATCTCCTCAATCTCATTCGATTTACCCTGTCCTCGGGAGGGAGAGAAATCCTCAGCCGAAGTCTCCTTTGAGAGAGCCCCAGGAGAAAATAAACCTGTAGGAGACTTTTGAGGAGCCTTGAAAGAGAGGCTGTGTATACTGCAGGTGGTGGCACATAGTGGTATTTTTGGGAACTAATTTCATCATTTATGAATGTATGTTAATCTAAGTAAATAGCAAAGTAATTCTCCATCTGAGACCTCCAGTTTTAATTAAAATCATAATAAATATATTTCCGATAGTTCAAATGGATTAAATAGCTTTTAGACGTGTCCCCAGCCAGGAGAGCTGCAGGACACTTTTCAGGAGCTCTCCTGGCCCCAGGATTGAAAATAAAACGATATTTCAGGAGATCTCCTAGAATCTGGCCCAAGACTCTCCTTCCCCGGGAGACTTTGAAATATCGAACCCAAACTGTCCTGGGACCTCTCCCCGGGCGCCCCAGGACTCCTCGGGCAGAAAATAAAACACCCCCCAGGTTTCTTTCAGAGAATCCTGGAACAATTATTGCAGGGTATACCCATGGTGACAGTCTATCTGGATGATATTTTGGTGTCGGGCAGGACAAGGGAGGAGGCACATCAAAACTTGACGACTGTACTGGGTCGACTGCAGCAGGCAGGGTTTCGCCTAAGAGGTGTCTTTTTCTCCGAGATTCCGTTGTCTATCTAGGTCACAAGCTGGATGCTCAAGGAATCCACCCGACTACAGAAAAGGTAGAAGTACTACAGAAGGCCCCGAGACCTACCAATGTGAGTGAACTCCGCAGTTACCTGGGGATGGTGAACTATTATCACAGGTTCCTTAGGGATCTTAGCCTCACACTCACACCCCTGAACCAACTATTATTACATGGTAGGTTGACGTGGCATCGGCAGCGACTACTGAGTGAGTGATCTGATCGATGGCTTTGCTTGCCCGCCGTGGCGGCGGGTGGCGTCACCATGTTATGGAACATTGATGCTGGTTGGTTTACATGCATATTTGACCCTTGACCCTTGTGCTTATTGGTTTGACGTCCACCCGTGTTGGCGGGAGTGTCAGTTTGACCAATAGCAAAGGGGTTTATGGGTTTGTCTGTGAGTTTTTTCGCACTGTCACTGTCAGGTATCAGTGGGATTCGACCTGACCTCTAGTGTCGACGGCCGGAGACTGGTCTCCTGCCTATGCAAACTCCACAGTACTGCCTGTCAGGCTGTTCTGTTGTGGGGCTAGCTCCATACTTGTCTCATTGTTGTGAATGTGACTGTCGGCTGCCCCCTCTTGGGGGAGCCGCGCTCAGTAGTTTCGATAAGGATATCTCATCAGGCTTTGGCCGAAGCCGTGTTATTTACACAGGTTGATTCAACAGTGTATTATTTTCCGACAACAGGAAGGGGGGGCGGTGACGCCGCAACCCAAGTTCCCGTAGAAAGAAAAGATTTGATCAACTATTATTACATACGTTTTGCGAACGTCAGTGAAATACTACCCGCTCACGGGGGTGTAGTATATCGCGACTACGGCCCACTATGGTGCGCTTCGTCGTACTGCACAATTCTAACGTGTGTCTAGCCTAGTCTGTGCTATTCGATAAGCGTGCGTAATCGACGTCATCGCGACCAAAAACAACATGGCGAATGTCACCTATCGCCGACGTTCGCCCCTTCGCCTATGGCGTCGGGGCGAACGTCGACGATAGGTGACCTCAAACTAAGACATAGTTCGGCCATAGTTAGGGCGTTTTCTCCTATTACAGAAGGAAGTTATCTGGAAATGGGGACCCGACCAAGAACAAGCTTTCATCAAATCGAAACAACTGCTGCTTTCGTCGCAGGTTCTGGTACCGTACAATCCGTCATTGCCCCTGGTTTGGGGCTGTGATGCATCGCCGTATGGTGTAGGTGCGGTACTCTCTCATCGAATGTCTGATGGTTCAGACAAACCTATCACGTTTGCATCCAGATCTCTGACGCTGGCAGAGAAGAACTATGCCCAAATTGAACGCGAGGGATTTGCTATCATTTTTGGTGTAAGCAAATTCCATAAGTACATCTATGGACGAGAGTTTGTCATTGAAACAGACCATAAACCGCTGTTGGGTCCACTCAAGGAAGACAAACTTATCAGCCCGATGTCAAATTATGTCAAATTATGTCAAATTACCAATATAAACTAGAGTACAAGCCAGGCAAGTACCACGGAAATGCTGATGGACTTAGTCATTTACCAGTAGCCATGCCGCCATCATCAGTACCTGTGCCTGCGGAGAACATACTCTCTTTCGAGGACTTGGGATCTACCATGGTGACTGCCCCACAGGTAGCTGCCTGGACTGCTAAAGACCCAATCCTATCATCGGTACACCAGCATCTTGTACAAGGTTGACCTTACAAAGTAAGGGAAGAGATATCTCCTTACTATCGCAGGAGGAAAGAACTATCTTCGGAACAAGGGTGCCTGTTGTGGGGTGCTAGAGTTATTATTCCGCCTCAAGCATGCGACAGGGTTCTTGAGGAGTTACATGAATCACATCCAGGAATTGTAAGAATGAAATCTTTGGCTCGCAGCTATGTATGGTGGCCAGGAATTGATGCTGATATTGAATGAAAAATGAAAGAATGTCAGCAATGCCAAATACAATCAAAATCTCCACCACCTTCCCAACTACATCCATGGGAGTGAGTATGTGGGAGACAAGGCTGCAGTCCAGTTGAACCGAACGTTAACACTACCACAATGACGCAGATCGCAGTCTCTGTCCGCTCTGGCTTTGTTCCTGGTGCCTCAATTTGATTGGTTGAGCGCCGCCGCGGGCGGGCTCTCCCATTGGTTGCTAATGACGCTTTTCTCCACATGCCTCACAACCCGACCGCTGTCGGCCTGTTCGGCGAAGTTCGGCGGGTGGGAGTGGCCAGGAAAACCATGGCATAGAGTCCATGTGGACTATGCAGGTCCTTTTGAAGGAAAAATGATTTAGGTAATTGTGGATGCACATTCCAAATACATTGATGAATACCTCCACTTCGAAAGCAACTATCAACAAATTAAGACAGACTTTTGCCACTCATAGTCTTCCGGTGATGCTTGTCAGCGATAATGGTACCTGTTTCACCAGTTCAGAATTTAAAGACTTCTGCAAACAGAATGCTATCAAACATGTATGTACATCACCATATCACCCGGCAAGTAATGGTTTGGCCGAGAGAGCTGTGCAGACGCTCAAAGAGGGACTAAGAAAAACACCAGGAGAAGAACATGAGGCTAGAGTATATCGTTTTCTAGCAAGGTATAGAGTCACACCACAGACCACCACTGGACAAACACCAGCTGAACTTTTGATGAAACGAAAGCCCAATTCTTACTAGATGTACTGAGGCCCTCAATATCAGCAAAGGTGTTAGAGAGACAATCATCTGCAATTAAGAATCACCAGTCCACCAAGCGTGAATTATATGTTGGAGATGCAGTATGGCTAGTGAATTTTGCTGGTATGCCCAAATGGATGCCCGGAGTATTAGAATCGAAATTAGGTCCTGTTACCTATACAGTACATCTCGAGGATGGACGACTGTGGAAAAGGCACATTGACCACATCAGTCACAGGTGTGACCGATTGAGAGTGACCGTTTTGCATTGCATAGTCATGATCATCACCAGTGATTTTTCCATAAGTGATCAATAAAACGATCACTATTAGTGACAAGCCAATCCATGTCACTATTTTTATTTGACATTGCCAAAGAACCACAGACAATTTCCGAAATTGATGTGGCGAAGGCAATTTGGTTGTTGGCAGGGAAATATCCATAGAAATAGTGATTGTTTTGATTCTATCACTATAATAGTGATTGTTTCAACAGGGACCGTCCTATTAGTGATCAAATCAACAGTGATCCCACTGTAAAATTGTGATCGGGTCTATGCAACACAAAACAGTGACGGTCACTAAATCGGTCACTAGACCAGTCACTCTTTTTCCATGGTCACTAATAAAGACATCGCTGTCTATAAAACAGGACCCAGGTGTAATGTTCATCAGATCAGCTCAGTGCTGCCCCCTGTTAGTATTCTACAACAGTATACTATATGTCATGTATGTGCTGCTACCTAGTGTTAGGAAATAAAACCACCACAGCATCAACCAAACCATGTGCCTAACTGTTTCTGAAGTAATCATCAAATAACTACTAATCCATCAAACATCAAAACTCTACATTGGCGACGAGGATAAATGATGCTAAAACAAGACAGTACGTGCCATCCCAGCCATTCATAAGGCTCCCCTTCTTGCAATATTGATCCTTGAAAAACCAAAACAAAGGAAAGTGATTAATAATAGGGGATTTTGGCACTGTACATGAATCTACCTATTTCTGATGAAATACAACCATGAACTGTGAGTGTCTATGACCAATGGTGCCTAAATACCAAATCTAAGGACCATTTGTGTTGTGCCTTTGGAGTAAACCTTTTCACGACCGCTGCTGCATATATGCAGCACCACGCCAGTACCGCTGCTGCATTTATGCAGCACCATAGGAATACCGCTGCTGCATTTATGCAGCACCATGGCAGTACCGCTGCTGCATAAATGCAGCATTTCGATACAAGATCATGTGAGACATTATATTTCCGAAAATAATGTATCGATTTGAAAAAGATTTTCACTTGATAAAGAAAACCATATTATATATAGTAATTAACAGAATTTCTGAAGAATGGTTGCCATGGTGATGTTTTTACCCCACTATAAATAATGGAGAGTTGAGAAAACGAACCCTTACGCCTACTTATAATACAGAGTGCCCTGGGCGTCACCTATCAAGCATATCGCATTTTCATGATTTTTCCATAATATATTAATTTTTCTTACAAAACAACTATCAGAAGTGTTCTCCATATCTTTTTATTATTATTTAAGTAAAAAAAACATAATGTCATCGCGATGAAAAAAAAGATACACGTCTTTGTAGATGCAGTGCTATATTGGGCCTATGTACAGGCTTGTGTCAATGGAGCAAAATAATTGTCTCAAATTCTTTCTGTAATTGGAAATATTAATATAATTATCAAATATCGATCTATTTCATAATGAATGATATGAAAATAAAGCCTGAAGTCTCTTCTATTTTTAGGTATCATTCAAATTATCTAATTATTTCTCTAAGTTATTTAAATTTGCTAATTAGTGAGGCACCCCTCTGCACTTTTGGCCATTTTCTAACGCCTGCAGAATAGGCCGGTATTTAGACGCCTGTATGACGTGCGACGTGCG
Source organism: Alentia gelatinosa (assembly GCA_950022655.1). Classification (NCBI taxonomy): domain Eukaryota; kingdom Metazoa; phylum Annelida; class Polychaeta; order Phyllodocida; family Polynoidae; genus Alentia; species Alentia gelatinosa. Next base: position 26,106,298 of record OX465590.1, on the reverse strand, counting down.
GTAGTGGTGGAAACGTTCGCTTCAGAGGGCGCGGTCGTTAACGCACTGCGCACTAAGCTAGGTGCGGTAAGGAAAGGGTTAAGAGCCATCCAGTGAACTTTGTCAATGAATGTCATGAACTATCAACAGTGACAGTGCCTGAGGGTGTACCATACTGTTCAGTGTGACTGTTCAGTGTAACTCTTCTACCAACCATTCTGATTTGTGTCATATATACAACAGACCTGTGGGGATACACACCTATCATCTATCTACCTAACCTGCAAATCAAGAATGGCAGAGTTCTCACTCTCAGCATTTCCACACTTTGATCTGACTGATACCTCCAGTATTGCTCCAAGGTGGAAAAAGTATATGACCAGATTTGAGAACCGAGTGACGGCACTCGACATCACCGACCCCAACCGCAAATTGGCTCTACTTCTTGACTATGCTGGGGAGGCTGTGCACGACAACTTCGAAACTCTCACAATACCTGAGGCAGTCGACGGTGCAGAAAGGCAGGACAGATACTCTCGAGCGGTGAAGGCACTCAACGACCACTATGCCCCAAAAGTTCAGATCGAGTATGAGCGGTTCAACTTCAGGGAAGCAACACAGAAGCAGGATGAAAACTTGGACCAGTTTGTCACACGCCTATGGAAGCTCGCCATCACCTGTGACTTTGCTGACATGAATGCTGAAATCAAGTCCCAGATCATTCAAAGAGGGAGATCATCTAAACTAAGGACCAAAGCTCTAGCAGATCTCACCATCACTCTAGATGACCTTATAAAGCATGGAAAAGCCATGGAAAGAGCTATTGACTATGCAAAAACAAACAAACAAAAAGAAACAGTTGGGAGAATATGGACACAACCAAAACCTACCAGTAGGGGCCACAACCATGTCAACCATCAGAGAAATGACAGAGGTAGGAACCGACAAGGAAAACCAAGAGGCATAAGTGGAAATAGGCAAGCAACCAGTACACCAGGAAGAAATGGGTCACACACCGAATGCGGACTCTGCGGTGGACCATACCCTCATGAAGGTGGACGTGAAAACTGCCCAGCCTTCAACTCTACCTGCAACAAGTGTGGTATCCTTGGACAATTTACAAGAAAGTGCCACAAACACCAGAGTGGTGCCACACATAGCAACACCAGCAACCAAAATCAACAGGGTGGTCGAGGACGCAGGCGAGGTAACAGCAGACTGGTACACCATGTTAACCAAACAGACAATCAAGATCAAGAAGTCCACAGCCTACACTGGACCCAGGAAGATGATGAAGATAGGTATGTGTTTTCTGTTGACACATCTACGACCAGCCGAAAACCCATCTTCCAAGTGAAAATAAATAGCACACCAATAAAGATGCTAGGAGATACTGGAGCCCCAGTAAATATCATCAGTCAGAAAACCTACAAGACACTAACTGCAACACCAGCTCTGCGCAATGCCGACACCAAATTATTCCCTTATGGCCCAGATGCCAAGCCTCTTCCCATCATTGGCATGTTTGATGCCACCCTGTCCAGTGACTACGCATCTGAGAAAGCCAAAGTTTATGTAACAGATAGACAGGATCGGGCACTTCTATCGCACACTTCTTCTGAAGCACTAAAACTCATCACAGTGCGACATGAAGCGATAGTGGCCGAAGTGAGACCTAAGGCTCCTGAAATGAACCTCCTCCTTGATACATACAAAGATTGTTTCACTGGAATGGGGAAACTGAAGGACCTCCAGGTGAAACTCCACATCAACACCACTGTACAGCCTGTGACACAGCCCCACCGTAGAATCCCTTTTCATCTAAGAGGCAAAACTGAAGCTGAAATCAAAAGGCTTGAAGATCTTGACGTCATTGAAAAGGTTGATGGACCAACACCATGGGTGTCACCGATAGTTGCTGCACCAAAACCTAAAGATACAGGTGCAGTAAGGCTCTGTGTTGATATGCGGCAGGCTAACCAAGCCATCCTGAGAGAAAGACATCTCACCCCAACAGTTGACAACATAATCCATGACCTAAATGGTGCATCAGTCTTCAGCAAGCTGGATCTAAACAGTGGATATCATCAGCTGGAGCTGGACCCTGAATCAAGATAGATAACAACCTTCATCACCCACCTTGGTCTGCGAAGATACAAGAGGCTGAATTTTGGCATATCCTCAGCAGCTGAAGTTTTCCAGAATGCCATACAGACAGCCCTAGAGGGTGTCCCGGGTGTCAGAAACATGTCAGATGACATCATCGTGTATGAGAAGGATGAAGAATCACACAACCACAATCTGCAACGCCTTCTACAACGCATCCGAGAGCGAGGACTTACACTTAACCAAAGGAAGTGTGAGTTTAGTAAGTCAACCCTAGACTTCTATGGATACAGATTCTCTGCTAAAGGCATGGAAGTGGATCCTAAAAAGGCAGAATCCATCAACAAGATTGTACCACCATCCAATGCCAGAGAACTTCGCAGCTTGCTTGGCATGACCAACTACTGTGCCAAGTTTATACAAGACTATGCAACCCTAACAGAACCGTTATGGTGTCTCACTCACAAAAGTGAAGAGTGGAACTGGTCAACCCTGCATGACAAGTCTCTCCAATGCCTCCAAAAGTACCTGTCATCACCACCTGTGCTGGCCTACTTTGACCCAAATAAAGAAACATCAGTCTTTGGGGATGCAAGTCCAGTGGGTCTAGGTGCCATTCTGACCCAAAAACATCCAGATGGCGAAAAAGTGATCACCTACGCCAGCAAAGCCCAGTCACCAGTAGAGCAGTGCTACAGTCAACTAGAACAAGAAGCTCTTGCAGTTGTATGGGCCTGCGAACATTTTCATCTCTATGTCTTCGGGGCACCCATTAGAGTGGTCACTGATCACAAACCACTACTCGGAATCAATGGCAAACCAAGCACCAAGATGTCTGCACGAATAGAGCAATGGGCACTGCGCCTCATACCATATGACATGACACTGATCTACCAGGCAGGAAGATTCAACCCCGCTGACTACATGTCGAGGCTCCCTGACAGCAAAAGTACTGGTGAATCACGCTCAACCATTGTGGCAGAAGAGTACATCAACTTCCTCACAGATGAAGCTAAGCCAATGGCCATCACTATGGAAGAACTTGTGAAAGCAAGTACAGAAGACAACACATTCCGACTTGTGAAAGATGCCATTAATAACAAGCAATGGCTAGGCACAGATGCAGATCTGACTCTGAGATCATACTTCAATATCAGAGCAGAACTCTCCACAACTAGAAAAGGGGTGATCTTACGTGGAAGCAGAATATGCATACCCACATCCCTTCAAAAGAAAACAATAGACCTAGCCCACCAAGGACACCAGGTGATCACCAAAACCAAATCCCTGCTACGTGAAAAGGTCTGGTTTCCAAACATCAACCAACAAGTAGAAGCCAAAATAAAAGATTGCCTTGCTTGCCAAGCAGCAGTTACTCAAACCACCAGGGAACCACTGATCATGACAAACTTATCAAGCCCTGGTGAAGTGATGAGTGTGGACTTTGCAGATGTAGGAAACAACCAACATCTCATGATCGTGATTGACGACTTTACCAGATATCCAGAAGTTGAAGTCCTATCCATCCTCACTGCAGCTGCAGTGATACCGAAGCTTGAGTGTATCTTTGCCAGATGGGGAATTCCTGACACTCTTAAATCTGACAATGGACCACCGTTCCAGAGTAAGGAATTTTCTCACTATGCTAAAGCCATAGGCTTCCATCAGAGAAAGATAACACCACTTTGGCCCGAAGCAAATGGAGAAGTGGAAAGTTTTGTCAGAACCATCAAGAAAAACATCACTGCTTCAAGGATAGAGGGAAAGAACTGGAAGTTTGAGATGTGGGGATTTCTTTGCAACTATCGTGCTACCCCACATTCCTCTACCAAGATTCCACCTGCTACAGCTATGATGGGTCAAAACATCAAGACTAAGCTGTTACAAACTGAGGAGCGTGAGGTCACTGACACTAACCAAGCAGTAAAGGACAATGACCTGAAGTCCAAGAACAAGATGAAGGTATATTCTGACCAACGTAGAAACGCAAAAGAATCACACCTTCAGATTGGTGATTAAGTCATCATACTCCAAAATGGCTTAAAGAAATGGTTTGATCCAAACCCTCTCACCGTCATCGAGATCAAAGGAACACAGGTAAAAGCGAGACGAGGCGGTAGCATAATAGTGCGAAACTCACTTCAAGAAGGTAAAACCAACAAGACAGGAAGAAAGACATGGAAATGTGGAAGATGATTATGATCTTGAAGACGGCAAAGTTTAATGATATATCTTGTTAGAAACTCATCAAACTACCTTTAATTATGCATATTAATCATCTACAGTGAGCTAGGGTGCTCGAAAATAGAAGCCTCGGTTTGGTTTGAATGTTCCGCTCCCGAGAATACGCTTGGAACGTACTGTTTACACTGCGCCGCTCCAGTTCATCGCTACGTAAAACCCAGATTACTCTAGCGGTGCAGTGTGACTACACACACTGCACCGCTCCAATTAGTAGAGAGATATTTTCTATTTTTACTCTGTGGTTCCGCTGTGGTGCCAAAATTGGTTACCCTGCCATAAGTGGTAATTATCGCCCACTAGCACTCTCCTCTGATATCTTTCGTGGCACTAACGCTTGACAAGCGGCCGCAGGAAGGAGAGCGTAGGATATCTGCTAGGAGAGTTATTCCACTGAGCCTTCTAGCGCAGCCTCTAGCGGATAATAGAATTTAAACATGAGAATTACTTTGTTGTGATATGTTGTAATATGCTTAATTTCGGCAAATTTTCACTCTCTAATCGGGGACATCAACACTGCGCATGCGCACAAGATACTAGTGGGCGATAATTACCATTTATGGCAGGGTAACCAAATTTGGCACCACACCGCCAGGTAGGTTGGGGCAGAGATATAAGCGGCCACAGGAAGTAGAGCGCAAGATCTCTGCTGGGAGAGTGGGCCCCTGTCAATTTAACGTGACCAGAGCTAACGTAGTATAGCTCGGGTGGCCAGTGTACGTACATTGTAATTAATTAGAAATTGATCATAATTCTAACGCCGCGCTGCCCTTAGTCAAATAATCGAACCATATGTAAATCATCATCACGTGACCACGCTGACGTCAGTCACCGCCATGTTTGAATCTTCAGTCTACCTTCTGTATCCCCTCAACACGGACTTACGAAGTCTAGGGTCAAGTGGCTAAGAACTCGAACTCTTAAATAACCTCACAACTAACGGTTACTTGAAGTAACTATTTTATTCATTGTACTCCACACATTATTGATATCATGTGTCTTAACAATTCATCTTACTATCTCAGTCTCTTACGGACTTGTATTAGGCTCACCTGGGACCCGTTTCAATAGAATGTGTCACTAAGCCACTTAGTGACACGACTAGTGACAGCAATAGTGACAGCAATAGTGACAAAATTTAATTCTCGTTTCAATAGGCATGTCACTATTGGGGTGGTGTGTCTGTTCACTGTTGGTGACATAGTGACATTGCTGCCTGGACCTTACAATGGATGGTGTTAGTGCTATCGGGAACAAGTGGTGTCAAAGTGAAGGTCACTGGATAAATTAGAGACAGCCATGAATAATTCTACACTGGCCACCAGAGCAACACTTGTTATGACAAAATTTCAAATGTGAATATCTCTGGTTTGCACGAGCCAATCTCCTTAATATTAGGCATGTTTATAAGTTGTATGTGTCCCTAACTGGGGTTAAAGTTTCACAGCTTAATTCCTATGGGAAGTGAAGTTACACGTTTGTGCCCAGCTAACACAAAACGTTTTTTCTACGTTTTAAAACGTTTTTTAAAGGTAATTTAAAAACGTTTTTTTAAAACGTTTTAAAAACATTTTTATGACGTTTTGCATAACTTTCATAATGCCTATTAGAAAGGTTTTAAAGACGTAGAAAAAACGTTTCTTGAACACCTTTATACTACATTCACATATATTGGTTGGTTTATATTGAAATTCGAAGTGTTTGTGAAGGGTGATAAAAAGGAGGACAGTCCCTGAGTATGGTGCTTTTTAAATCATGTTTCTTCTCCAAATAATAGCTGAGATATTCAACTTATTGGTGCGTATACGGTACCCATGTGTGTGTTATTATGGCGCCACCTGGCGTTTTACTCACATAGATTACGCGACGTTTTATATGACGTCATAAGTCACCTACGAATTTTGCTTGTACCCGGCTGCACTCTATGGAATCATTCCTACCAAGTCTTAACCAGCAGAAGCACAGACAAGATGAAGAAGAAGGTAAGACGCTGCTTTTCATCTCTTGCTTTAAATCAATGTATAGATCAAAACAGCTATTCCTAATAATCCAAATGATTATATATCTCAGTTTATCTTGCTTAGTGATTACTTTAGTCATACAAGATATTCATTACTATGTCATTATGAAAGAAATAATCGGTATGAAATGTAATGTCATCTGGTATGATATAACAGCGTCTCAAATAGGGTTAACATTGTCAATTGTAGCATATCGCCGATTGTGTCATGTTCAAGTCCCTCTGACGCTCAAATCAGCGTGTCGAACCCTAAACTATTGCCTGTCATTAATTCTCCTGAGACGTAGCTGTCATTTGGTATAAGTTTGATCAGAATCCGATGATTATTCACTAATCTACTTCAAATCCTAACTCAGTTTCGGGATTTCCGATGGCGAGTGAAGTGGCAGCCATTGCCACTGTATCGCTGACGTCCAATTCCGTTCACGCCACGTTTCGGCGCTTCTAACATCTAAACCAGCTTATAGATTCCCCATCTAGTAGAGGGTTGTTATTCTCTTAACATTTGACTACAGTTTGATGTGAGTTTTGGTCAGAAGTAGTGAATATTGACCGATCTACGCCAAATCCTAACTGACATTGAAAAACATTTTAAATATGGGCTGATAGAATTTCGGAGCAGCTCCCTTATCGCCGTATTTACAGTATTCTCATAAATAAACTAAAGTAACGGACCAAAGTTATCGTGATTAGTTTATCCGTATTCGCCTGACTGCTAGCTTCCATTTGATACTAGTTTGGTCAAAATCCATCAATTATTCCCGAAGTTACGCCAGTTCCTAGCTGGCAGAAATAGGCTGAGATATCTTGACTTTTAACTTGATTTGTTGATGTTATTACGACGCCATCTCGTAACCACCGTTAGCGGCACTGGTTGTGCCATGTGAAAGGTGTTCTAATACATAAAAAGCCCAATATAACTTCATTTCACTATTTAATCTGTATTGTCCTGAACATAAGCTATTGTTTGGTGGTAGTTTGGTCAAAATCTGTAAATATTTCGCGGAGTTATACGGGATTTCCGACGGCGAGTAAGGTGGCAGCCACAGCCACTGGGCCTTGTTTTTTAGTCACGACAATCGTTATTGGCGACATCTGCCAGGCGGGAGTGTCCTATAGAGCCACGATCATAGAAGCTACGACAAATGTGTTGTATCGACGACATCTAGAGAGCTCAAATGTGTTTTTTAGTCACGACACTCTGTGCCTAGCCAAGCGGAAAGTGTCGCCAAATGTGTCGTAGGGCTAAGACAATTTTAGACATGTCGTAGCTAACACGGAACTTTACTTCCCGTGGGAATTAAGCAATGAAATTTTAACATGAGTAAGGTATACATATGACCTAAAATCGTCCCAAATATGAAGAAAATCGGCCGCACCGTTATGAAGTTATCGGCGTGTGAAATTCGTCATACCAAATGTTGCTCTGGTGGCCAGTGTACCACTACTATCACGTGATCTAATTTATGCGGCGACCTTGACATCGACTGCGCTTACTTCACTCTCCCAGCAGAGATTCCGCGCGCTACACCGCGGAAGATCTGCTAGGAGAGTGCGTGTACGATATCCAATCGATAGCTCAATGTTTCATATTCAAACGCCGATAACTTCATAACTATACGGCCGTTCTTCTTCATATTTGGTACGATTATAGGCTATATGTATCCCGTACTCGTGTTAAAATTTCATGGCTTAATTCCGTTGGGAAGTGGAAAAATCATCTATACACGCACAGTGATGTGTTATAGAACCTAAGACAGTTCTATATTTGTCGTTAGCGCCGACACTTTGAGCTCCGATCCTATGCGGCAGGCTACGACACCGTCTATAGCACAGCGGCCATTTTGTATCACCAAAAAGTGTCTTGGTCTCAAGGGACGATCTTAGGCCATCGTGGATCTACGATATCGTGACTAAAAAACAGGGCCCTGGATTGCCGGCGTCCGATCCCGTTCACGCCGTATTTCGGCACTTCTAGCATCCAAACTAGCTTATAGATCTATCATCTACTGGCTGGCAATTATTCTCCTAATCATTAGCTATCATTTGATACCAGATTTATGCAAAACTATTTGATTATTGGTCAATCTACACCCGTTTATACTCTGTGTGTTTACATCTTAACTTGATTCAATTTGTTTTTGGTCTCAGAGCCATCTCTGTTCTCAGCGTGTTAAAGGCCCTGGTCCACCAGAGCCGACACGCTACGATAGTCCTCCCGACACGCTGCGACACAGAACTTCTGTGTCGCAGTGTGTCGGGAGGTACTGTCGCAGACATGGTGGCGCCACTCTGCGACACACCTGTTTACCTAAAAAGTAGCGATCATAGGTACCGACACACCACGACACAAATACTGCGGAAAACAGTGCATACGGGAGCATCGTAGGGTATTCTGCCGGGAAAAACAGTCTCACGTGAGAAATACTCAACAGAAAATTATGAAATTTTGGAATTGGATAGCAGATATAAAGGGCCTTATGCACTGTAAATATGGTAATTTTTGATAGGGTCTAGATATCTCAAATCAATTATTCCTATATTTGACATCAAAATGAGTTTTTAGAGCCTAAAAAGTATATGAGTATATCCCAGACCCAATGACACTATCGGACAGCCCTAATAAAGTGAATACATTATAATTCTCCTATGTAAATGTGTATAAACACGCTGCGACACGGTTTGTGTCGTAGCAAATATCGAACATGTTCGATCTTGTCGGGCCGTGTCGGGAGGCTTCCGACACGGCCCTTTCTGTCGGGGCGTGTTGGGGTGTGTCTCTTGTCGTAGAACCGTGATCAACCAAAAAAATATGTCGGCGATGTACAAGATTTGTGTCGCAGAGGGCGTGTCGGGAGGCGTGTCGGCTCTGGTGGACGCGGGCCTTTACAGTAGGCCTATTCTCAGACATAAACTGTAGGACTTTTGTTACATGTTATACAAAGTTGCACAGGGAGTGTATTATATGGAAACTGGGGGCCGTTTCACTAGTAGGGGGGTCAAAGCAAGAGGTAGGACTGGAACAGTGGCACCAACAGTGGCACCAACAGTGGCAAGCCCAAATTCGCCTTTCATCAGTGCTCTCGCTGTTGAAGTGGGACTAGCTCTCACTGTTGGCACAGCTCTCGCTATGCACACGCATTTGACATTCAAATTTATTTGTCAACGGGCCGGTATGACAAATATGGAGAAGAACGGCCATGCCGCCCCGAAGATATCGGTGTTTGAATTTTTCATTGCCTCCCTGCGTTTGCATTGCTCGCTGTTCTTTTTCACTCCCTCCGTAGTGCGGTGGGGATTCAGCTGTTCTTTCTGTCTCCCCCGGAGACACTGGCCACCAGAGCAGTATTTGCTATGACAAAATTTAAACGCCAATATCTTCAAAATGGTGTGGCCGTTCTTCTTCATATTTGGTACGATTATGGGTGATATGTATACCTTACTTGTATAAAAATTTCATTGCTTAAGTCTCACGAGAAGTTGGTGAGAGTATTCTATACACGTAACAAACGAGAGGGTAGACCCTCTCGCTTACAGCAGCTCCACAGTGGCACTAACAGCGAGACCCTCTGCACTGATGAAATGGGTTCTGCCACTGTTGGTGCCGCTTGTATCCCAAGTGCCGTTCACGCTTGAGTGCACCTACTAATGAAACGCAAACTGCCGCTGTGGTGCCACTGTTACAAACAGTGAGACTTATAGCTCCTAGTGAAACAGCCCCCAGGTCGTTCCGGCCTCTAGGCGCGACCGGCCCCCGGCCGTGTTGACGTGTACGGGCCCTGTTTTTTAGTCATGACAATCGTTATGGGCGACATGTTTCAGCTGTCAGTGTCCTATAGAGCTAATATCATAGAAGATCGGCGATATGTCGTGGGGCTACGAAGCTTAGGGAGGTAAAAGGTGTCCTATAGTCACGACAGTCGGTGGTTAACCCATTAGCTGCCTTAAGGCATCACCAGTCCAGATCGGGTGATGCCTTGAGGCATCATTTTCCAATATTTACAAAATTATTGTTTTAGTTGATAAATTAGAAAATAATTCATCAATATATTAAACTTCCACAGAGTTTAGGTATTTATATAGAACTGCATCGAGAATCGTATAAACAGACACCACTCCACGACTTTGGATGTGCCCGAATCGTCATCGAGGCGAAGCCAAGTGATGATTATGGCACATCCATACAAGTGGAGTAGTGTCTATTTTACGATTCTAGATTTATCTCACCTCTTTCTATGACATTAGATAGTATCAGAATATCAGAATACTTCGAATATACCTAGCAAAACCTTATGAAGTCATCTCAAATTGCCGTGGCGTAGTATTATCACTTTACAGGGGTGATCGTTGAGTATTTTTTCCTTGTGTTATTTCTATGGCAAAGCTTGTACCATGGGTGAGATAAAGCATCATATTTAAAATGTTTATAAAAATGGAAAATGATATCGAGTATCACATGTTTTATCCTACCCCTAATATAAAATCACATAAGCTTAACATTGAGTTTCCGTATGCTATGCTGACTGGCATATTGAGTTTTATATGCCACTAGTGGCATACAGAATTATTATCATGTAATATTCCAAAATCTAGGAGACAGGGTAGGATAAAATCAAAACCAGGGGGCTGTTTCACTAGGAGCTATAAGTCTCGCTGTTGGCAACAGTGGCAGCAAAGTGGCAGTTTGCGTTTCATTAGAAGGTGCAGTCAAGCGTGAACAGCACTTGGGACATGAGCGGCACCAACAGTGGCAGAACCCGTTTCATCAGTCAAGTGGCTCTCGCTGTTACTGCCACTGTTGCGCCACTGTAAGCGAGATGGTAGACCCTCTCGTTGGTTACAAATATAGAAGGTTTTCACACAGAAAACCGGCCACGCCGTTCCGAAGTTATCGGCGTTTGAATTTTTTTACTCCCTCCGTGCGTTTGCATTGGTCGCTGTCCTTTTTCACTCCCTCCGAAGTGCGGCGGGGTATCGGCTGTTCTTTTTGTCTCCCCCCGGAAGCCGGCGGGAAGTGCTATGACAAAATTCAAATGCCGATAACTTTGGAATGGCGTGGCCGATTTTCTTCATATTTAATACGATTTCACGAGGCTTCGCCTCGTGAAATCATTATGCCAAACCCCAGTCGTGGCATACGGTGGCCAAGATTAAAACTCATCCAGTTTTACGATGATATCACATGATCACATCATCCAATTACCATAATGGGCCTGTGGATACCCGTTCCCTAGCACTATATAGGTACTAATACCCGACCCCTATAAACATGACTGTGTAGGAGCCCGCCTTGAATGGGTTAATGGAGCAGGGGCCCGTTTCAATAGAATGTGTCACTAAGCCACTTAGTGACATGTTTAGTGACCCCAATAGTGACTTGAATAGCAGAAAATCTTTGGTCTCGTTTCAGAAGGCATGTCCCTGTAGGGCTTGTGTGTCAGTTCACTGTTGTGGACGCGTCAGTAGTTAGGGACAGCATAGTGGAAAAGCATGTGGGGTACCCCATCTCACTTACTCATGTGCTACCTGGAACAAGTGCTATCAAGGTAAATGTCGCACAATGCCGAAATTCAAATGCAAATATCGTTGGATTGCATGGGCCGATCTCCTTCATATTTGGCATGTCTATAGGTTTCATGTGTCCCCAACTGGGGTTAAAGTTTCATAGCTTAATTCCTACCGGAAGTAAAGTTACGCATTTGTGACAATAGAACCGAGAGGGTATAGCCTCTCGCTATTATAGACATAACAGTGGCAGCAATAGTGACCGGACATGTTTCTTTTGAAATGGTACAGCCACTGTTTGTGTCAGTCTGAATTTCAGTGTCACTAAATGTGTTGTCACGAAACTACTGAAACGCGATCTGCCGCTATTGTGTCGCAAGGCCCAATAACGGACGTCCTACAGACTATTGAAACGGGTCCCAGAAACTGTCACCCAAACTGTCGGAACTCAAGACATCTGTGGACATGTCGTACCGAATGTGGAACTTCACTTCCTGTAAGAATTAAGCAATGAAATTTTAACACAAGTAAGAGATATATATAACTTATAATCATACCAAATATGAAGAAGAACGGCTGTCCAGATCGCCCAATATTCGCATTTGAATTTCATCATAGCAAACGCTGCTCTGGTGGCCAGTGTAGGACGACTCAAGCCGTCGCTAATTTATGCGGCGACCTTGCGTTGACTGCGCTTGTTCCCTTTTTTCGCGTATCGCAGGTCGGCGGATTTGATTGTACTACAGGGACCCGTTTCAATAGTCTGTAGGACGTCCGTTATGGGGTCTAGTGACACAATAGCGGCACTTCGTGTTTCAGTAGTTAAGGGACAAACGATTCTGTGACATAGGGTAACAGACAGGCGCAAATAGTGGCTTGTACCATTTCAAAAGAGACATGTCCAGTCACTATTGCTGCCACTCTTGTGTCTATAATATGAAGAAGATCAGATGTAGCGTTCCGAAGATATCGGCGTTTGAATTTCGTCATAGCAAACGTCTGCTCTGGTGGCCATTGCACCCTCCCACCTCCCGTGCGCAGTGAATGTCGAGGTCACTGCATAAATTAGGGTCACGTGAGCATAGGGATGATCTTGACATACTCGAGTCAGTCCGGTCAGAGAGCGCATTGTAACACCATCTGCAATAAAGCTTGTAATGGAACGAAGCCTTGGCATCATTTGTTTAGTTTACTATTCACAACAGATAGTAACACTGTCTTAATAAGCACAGTAAAACTATAGAATTTGGGATATAGGTATGTCAGATTATTAGTACCCTTCAATTTAGATATTTTTTAATTTGAATAAGTGTTAGCACCTGAAAAAACATCTGTCTCAACATTGCTTACAAAGTGAGGACGAGATGAGGGTAACAGGCCATGTGTATAACCCACGGTATGGTCACATATATATTTTGTACACAGATGTACAACTTCTCATCTCATATTGACTGTTATAATTTGTATAGGGACAGTCATACACATACTAATCCTTTTACATGTCTTTCTCAACAGTGAGGACGAGTTGAGGATAACAGGCCATGAAAGTCTAATTGAACAAACTGGATGTTAAACTACAAACAAACAAACAGGCCATGAAGATAACCCACGGTATGTTCATGTATATATTTCTGAGACAGATGTACAACTTCTCATGTTATATTAACTATTTTGACTTGTATGAGGACAGGCATACACACACTAATCCTTTTATATCTCTTTTTCAACAGCACTTGCAAAGTGAGGATGAGTTGGTGGCAACAGGCCATGAGGATAAAATAAGGTACGTTCATGTATACTGGCATGGGGAGGGGCCGGCGGTGGGCGGCGGCCCGCCATGAGGGGCCTATGTGCTGTCATGAGCTGTTCCGACAAGCAGATTATCGCCACCGGCAGGAGCTTTGCACCGGCTATTGCCGCCGAACACCAATAGGTGACCACAAGGCGCCCGGCCGGACCCTGCTCTGCGTTGTTGGAATAGCCACATAAGATAGTTTTAGCTGAGATCTGGGCCCTGTTTTTTAGTCACGACAATTTTTGTCCTGGACATGGTAGACTGAGACCACTATCGGTGCCCACATCCGCCGATGTTGTCTGCCATCTGCGGCAGCCACCGCAACCACCGGCCCCAGCCCCCCCCCCCCCCACCACCATGCTGCCACCATCGGCTACCACCCCAACCACTGCTGCAGCAACTGCCACCCGCTGCCCCCATATATACTAGTGGGTGATAACTATGGTTTATGGGCCCGATTTTGCCGATTTCACAGATTTTCGTGGAAATACCTGTCAACCCACACTAAAAAGAATTTCCCTCTCATGGTAATACACCAAACCATATTGGCCTCCCCCCCCCCCCCCCATATGAGCACAAAATAAAGTTGATATGAAGGAGTATCTGAGCACATGCAAGGCTATTGCAGTCATCTCCGAGGAGCATACAACTGCTTTATCTTAAACCAATGTGGAAAAAATGTCTTCCCATCCAAAAATCTCCATCCCCCTTGCCGGCCCGATTTTGCAATTACATTGGCCAGTTAGGACTCCATGGTTTGCTTCCACTCAAACGTGAACTACGATGGCCTAATAGGCTCTGCATATTTTTCTTGATGGCGTCTTTGACATATATTTTATCAATATGAGCATTGCACTACTTTGAGGCTCATTAATATCTCTGTTCATATTTAAAATTGAGGCTTCAAATAAGGACTCGTCTGTAGCTAATGATATGAGAATGATAAGCCTTGTATATTTTTCATTTTGTGTAAGCAACCTGTCATTATTCTGGGTTTTGTAAGTCTAGTGTACAATGATTTTGATATATTCTATAACACTAGGGAGAATTTTAATTACCTATTTGAATTGTACTTGCAGAGCTCAACAGTAGTGAGGCAACTAGGTTCAGGTCAGAGGCCATGATGACAACACATGGTATGTACACCTGTCTCATACTGGAATTTTTCGTTCCTTCTATTTGAACTTGTTCATGATCATATGACCATTGCAGCAGCCCAGATAAGTTTAATGCTACGTTTGGCCATATTTTGTGGGAGTTAAGGGGTGTTAGTGTTGATGGGTGTTCCTCTGGATGTTGATGGACCTTACCTGTTGTTGCCTGTTAAGACATACAGTAGAAATATATTATGTAACAAGAATAACAGCCTGCTCTCTGTCCACTCCTGGATTTGGCGCTATATAGTGGTATTTTTGGAAACTAGGTGTTGAATATAGTTGACCCCCATAGTCATTGGTTCTTGTTGGTGTAAAGAAAAGGTTATTCATGTACAACCCTAGATTATTCAACAGGGTTGATCAATGTTGGTTAAATTTACGCTATTGGACAAGAATAAATTTATCTTCTTGTTCGAGACTCATGCAAGATGGGAATTAAGGTTTATTAAATAAGACTGTCATAAGAGACATTGTAGTACAATAAAGTTACATTCATCCAAAACATTCAACAGCACTCTGGGGCCTGTTAAATAACCTAGGCTTGTATATCAAGACACTTTTTTCCTACGTTGAGGAGGTCTAGGGATGATGTGGATTACTCAACACTAGTGGATAACCTTCCACTGGCTATAACTTTCTTAGGGAACAAGCTTGAATATAATAAAACTATTGAATGGTAACCCTGGTACAAGGTCTCCTTGTACCCTGCATTTTTATAGGCATAAGTTATTCAACAGACCTCTGGCCTGTTTCTAACTGGAATTCTTCTGCTTTCTCTTGTCCTGACAGACAGCCTAGTCGTAAAGGGTGGCCTGCTGTCGAGCCTGGACATGCAGGAACCTGGCCTTGGGCACAAGATGTACCACTCCAGAAGTTTTCAGTGAACACAGTGCTCATGTGGATGCTGTCCAAGTACATGCAGTGGGGACTTAGAATCAAGGGCAACTTCAACATCAGACATGGTTGTCACCTGCACCGATACCCACTCTGCAATGCTGAGACAGAGAGCCCTTAGTTAGACTCCAGCTACCTGCTTGTACCAGAGTTCAGCATAGATGTCCTGGCGCTGTTGCTGATCCACTCAAGAAATTCATCCATTCCCTCTCAGTGACATCTATGGACATACATTAGCATGCTTTGCTGGGTACTTAGCCTGCTGATCAACCAGACTCACTCATAAAGACATTTTCCATAGGCTGACGAAAGCTGCGCCGAGTAAGTGAGTTCTTTTAAATTGGTGAGGGTAATGTGGATGCCTTGTTTCTGCCGCACTGAACAGAATCATACCAACAGAACTGTGCTCCAAACACAATGACCATTTCAACCCATGACCATTTCAAACCCCTTTGATTCGGTCAGTTATTGACCAAGTCAGTTGGTGGTGGCCTTATTGCATAATCTATACACAATTAATTTGTGAACACTTTTATGCATGTCTGGTTCCATTCACCGATCTGACGTTGGTGGTTCCTGACTTCAAATCACTGGTGAATAGTCAGCCAGTGGAAAATGGCTTAATATAAGGATTATTCGCCACCGATCTGTAGTCAGGAACCATCAATGGATGTTCTGTGTACACCGATGTAAGACTGGTGATTAGAAACAGCATATCATGTATTTAAAGAGGCCACTAATTAAGTAGGCAAAAATCATGCACTGAGGCCATCACCGACCAACTTAGTCAATGACCGACAAAATGTTGATACCAACGGGGAGACGTTTCAGCATAAGCATGAAATTAATCCAGTAATGTTAAGCATTTGCCATCCAGTACCTTCATACTAAGAAGGAACTGCATCAAGAATCATAGATACTGAAAATATGCCATGGGTTTTGGTTGTGTAGTAATCTCAAGAAACAAACTGAGTGAGATTAAGTAGCAAACCAAAAGAAATGGGATATTTGCAGTGGCTATGGATTTATTTAATTGTTTATTTTACCTGGAAATATCTAGGCTCTGTGGCCGGTCTTACAACAATACAGGCCACTGGGTTTGTTTCTAGATGGGTTGCTTGGTACATAACACTTAGGTTTCATAAATATAGCAGTTCCTAATCAATTCAATTAGATGAGGGGCTCACTGCCTTTCTAGTATAGTTAGTTGTCGTTGTCCAAATACACTTGCTGACACTCATGTATTATTCTGCGTCAACCTCTCATGGTTTATGGCTGCCTGGCCTGCTGGGGTGGGCAACAATGATCAATCTGTTCACCCTCTTGGTCGCCTTGCCTCTTGTGGTGCAGGCGATTTTTACCTAAATTCATCTCATAGATTGGGACAAACCCAAAGTAGGTCTAATAGATTTTATCATCCATCGTATACAAAGCCCCCATCCCAAATGGATGTACTTCCCAGAAACATTATAATACAGAAAGTCTGCGGACTGGTCACACCAAACTGACACATGGGCACCTCCTAAGAGGTGAAGTAGCAACACTCCACTGAGTGTAAAACATCTTATGCTACACTGTCAGGCCACCAAAGAGAGCAGGAAGAAATTCCTAAAGAATGTGACTACAATACACAGTGTTTTCCATAACACTGGGAAGAAAGAAATTCTGGACTTCCTTAGGGAATGTAAGATTTTCGATAAGATATGATTGAGAAAAGTAAGATGCTTGGATCAACCAGGCAGCATACCTTGTTATTCCAACAGGATATGCAAATTTAAGTAAAGTAAACCAAAGTAAGTCTAATTCAACAAATTGGATGTCAAACTACCCAAACAAACAAAACAAAAAACAGATGCTTAAAACTATAGGCTAATGCAGGGATGCCAGTTTGTAGGATTTTGCCTACATGTAGGATTTTCATTTTAGTCTCAAAGAGATGAAAATTTAAAGAAATTGTATGTTTTGAGAACAATATAGACTCCAGGTTCCCTAATATCTAAATCGTAGATGAACTTGTTCTGTTATCTTTCAAAATTCTGAATTGCGGTACCCCCAGCACACTCAGTCAGAGAGCCTATGGATCCTACAGCTGTAGGATGGTAGGATTCCTGTGGGAAATGCTCCTA
Organism: Alentia gelatinosa; assembly: GCA_950022655.1. Taxonomy (NCBI): domain Eukaryota; kingdom Metazoa; phylum Annelida; class Polychaeta; order Phyllodocida; family Polynoidae; genus Alentia; species Alentia gelatinosa. The sequence continues at coordinate 26,088,475 of OX465590.1, read as the reverse complement.
CGGATAAGGGCAAACTTAAATACTGAAATCTGATTGGCTTAAAATATGTCAGGTGAGAATAGAGTTATTAAAGCATTAAAAAGTCTAAAAGAAAATATCAGAGGAATGCCTAATGAACTTGTAAAGGTATTCTACAGAATATAGAACTGATAGTGTGTGGTAATCTTTCTTAAATGATTTTCTTTGAAGAGTATCCCATTTAGTGCAGAACTACACATATACAATAAAACCCCTCTTCCGGGACACCCCGCTTTAGGGGACAATTTGCTCGGAACGGAAATTTTTCCCTCTATTAAGAGTTTATTTTAACCCCGCTTAAGGGGTCACCCCGCTTAAGGGGACACCCCGCTTTAGGGGACAGTTTTTCGGTACAGAAATGCTTAAAAACCCCGCTTAAGGGGACAGTTTGGAGGGACATCATATCAAAAACACTGAAAATCCAAGTTTATGGTACCCGTTTGTCTGGGACAGACAGTTGTCGCAAACAGAACAATAGACTGAGCATTCCCGAGCGGGCCCGGGCGGCCGGAGTGTGTTTTTTCAAGGTAATAACCACATCTCTAGGGGCTCTGGGCGGGCTACAGTGAGTGGGTATTAGTATGAGCGACTTTCGCACCCGTTGAAGATAGGGGGTTAGAGGCCCGCTTACAGGTTAGCAGTGGGACTTTGAAGGTGCGGTATTCCGTGAGCCGTTGCGGCTCTGGGCGGCTCACGGTGAGTCTTTTTATAGGGCTGCTGAATTCTCTCAGAAGTTACAGGGGAGGGGGGGGGGGGGACATTGAACGGGGGTGTAAAAAGGAGCAAATTTCACAAGGAATGCATATCCATCTTCAACCTCTTTTATCTATTTATTTTTAATTTTGTATACATTTATATTAATTTTTCTTCATTTATATTGTATAATTTATATTTATTTGCTTATTTATTAATAAACCTTTTAACCTAATAACCATCATTTCCTTCTTTTATGTAGGTATTCTCTATTGTATAACCACTGGCATCCTGAAAACCCCGCTTAAGGGGACACCCCGCTTAAGGGGACACTTGGCCCGGAACGGAGGGTGTCCCCTTAAGAGGGGTTTTACTGTACCCACTCTCATAGCAGATATCTAGATATCCTATACTGCCATTCCATGCCCAATGATCTGTTAGGAGAGTGATGGGAATTCCCCTAAACCATGTGCGTTTTAGGTGATACATAGACTGGCCTCAGTCCCCATGTAGGAATTTTTCCTGACCCCAACTGGCATCCCTGCTAATGCTTGAGAGAGTTTTGAAAAATAAAGAGACGATCTTGACAAATCAGGAGCTTATCTTGCAAGGCCAAACACCCAACTGGCCTGATGACTTGATATCTGAGGTACTAACTTTCCAAATAGAAAGCTCGGAAAGCTTAGAAGAATTCAATTTCGTTTCAGCAGAATGTAATCTGTTTGCTGGCCTCTCTGGGAGGTGGGCAGATAGTAAGTCTGATTCTGCAAAAGATGGGCACAGATGCACTTTGGAGCCTGTACGGCTCAGAAGGGAAAGAAACCGTTAAACTCCCTGGAAAATGGAGTGCGTGCAATTATCCATGCATGTTTGAGAACACACCCTCAGACAGACCAGAGGATAGTTAAACTTGCAAGATTAAAGGGGGCAAAGCCAAAGAGTATGGATTAATTGTTATCACCTATTACAATGACTTCGATATAATAGAGGAAATAAGTAATTGAACAAAATGGACATTAAACTACCCAAATAAAACAAACAAGCAGCTGTAAACTACAAGATGTTGACATGCAGTAATACATGAGCATTAGTTATTTCCAACAAAATATCGAGGAACAGATGGAATTCAGTCACACCCACTGTGTCTCTTTATCATTATATACAGTTTGTCACTGAGTGATGAAATAATATCCACATGTCCCTCCATACCACATGAGTTTTTATCAGGGATGTCAGTTTTCCTTGTTTCCGCGGAATTCCTTGTTTTCATTTTTGGAATCAAAAATCGTTTTTTCTTGTGTAAAATTAACATAACTAAAAATACTGGTAGATTCCCTAATTAACCTGCCTCCAAACCCATGTTCTGTAGTGATAATGTTATTTGTATCTACTATATTTCAGGTCTTTTTGGTGTATATATAATTCTAATGTCTAACCATGTATTGCCGGGAAAAATATTTCCTTGTTTTTTCCTGACCCCAACTGACATCCCTGCTTTATAAATGGCCTTTTTATTCATTTGAAGGTATACAAAAATAAGGAGACATAGTGAGTGTTTTTTCGTTCTATTGAGGTTTACCCAAAACTTTTGGAAAAGAATCTTATTTTCACTCTGTGAATGACAATCACGTGGTATGGACCTACATATGACTAAACATTTTTTTGATCAGTGAAAATATGATCTGTACTACCAGTCAGTGAAAGATGAAACATTCTCTCACATATGAAACGATAAATACAATAACCTATTGGTGTACAGTAGGTTATATGTTTACAGGGATGCCAGGGCCCTGTTTTTTAGTCACGACAATCGTTATGGGAGACATATTTGAGGCATGAGTGTACTATAGACACGACATTTTCCGTGGTGAGGCGATGATCGCAGGGCTACGAAACTTACGGGGCGGTAGGGTGTGCTATAGTGACGACACTTTTAGGGTCACATGGTTAAAAATGTCTTACAAAGTGTCTTACACCTGAGACATCTATAGACATGTTGTACAGAATGCGCAACCTCACTTCCCGTGGGAATTAAGCGATGAAATTTTCACACAAGGTATACATATAAACTATAATCGTGCCAAATATGAAGAAAAACGGCTGTAGCGTTTCAAAGATATCGGCGTTTGAATCTTGTCATAGCAATCTCTGTTCTGGTGGCCAGTGTAGCCCTATGCTCACGTGACCCTAATTTATGCAGTGACCTCGACATTCACTGCCACCGGGAGGTGGGAGGGTGCAAAGGCCACAAGAGCAGACAATTGCTATGACGAAATTCAAACGCCGATGTCTTCGGAACGCTACGGCCGTTTTTCTTCATATTTGGAACGATTATAGGTTATATGTATCCCTTACTCGTATTAAAATTTCATGACTTAATTCCGTCGGGAAGTGGAAAAATCCTCTATATACGCACAGTGATGTGTTATAGAACCTAAGACAGTTCTATACTTGTCGTGACGGCCGACACTTTTAGCGGTGATCGTCCGTGGCGCGCTACGACACCGTCTATAGGACGCTAGCCATCTTTTGTCGTCCAAAAAGGTCGTAGATCGGCTGTGCGATCGTAGGCCTGCGACACTCACAAATGTCGTGACTAAAAAACAGGGCCCAGTTTTCAATGTTTCCATTAAAATTCATGCTTTCATTTTCAGGATTAAAAATTTTCTTGTACAATATTGAGATGCAAACTGCTAAATTACCCATTTCAACCACAGCCTTTGATCCCACTGAATCCTCCAACTGACTCATGTAAAAACTGGAGCTTTCCATTTATCCTCTGATTTGTCACTGTAATGCGTATGTAATGTGTAAACCCTGTATTGCAATGAAAAATATTTCAATGTCTTTTTCTTACCCCTACTGGCATCCCTGTATTTAGGAAATAAGATTAAAAAAGTCATAAGGTTATGAAGTTTGTAAGTACTTATGTGAAAAGTATGTAGCATAAAATAATGTGATAAAACACTTCTGACAACATTTTTCTTCACAACAATCTGCTGCTCATATCAATTTCGGGTATTTCTACCTACTTAATTAACTGTGCTAGTCCCAATATGATGTTACATGCTGTATAATATTGTAATATGTATATATATATCTAAGAATGTATTGTGTATGCTTTTACAAATATTAATGAATAAGTAACTGTAAGAGTCCCAATATTTATGATGTTACATATTATGATGTATCACAAAACGTGATATTAAAAACCATTGCATTGCTTACAAATATTGTAGTCCACTGGTATAAGAATCAGATTAATATTCAAAGTGGGAATATGTTCAATGAAAAATTGTTAAATGTCTATGAGTTTGAATAAAAACATTGGTGTTAAACATGAACCTGTGCCTTAATTGTGCTGATATTTCAGATTAAGTGTAAATTATGGGGCTATAAAAACGTTTTTAAACGTTTTATAAACGTTTTTTAAAATTCTAGGAGGAAAAACGTCTTTAAAACGTTTTTAAAAAGTATAAAAAAAGTCATTAAAACGTTTTTTTTTTAACTTTTAATTGGAAAGGTATTTTATAGGTGTTGAAAAGGTAATTTGAAAACTTTTACCCCAAATAAAACGTTTTAAAAACGTTTTATAGACGTTTTTGAAAAACGTTTTTGTAAACGTTTTTTAAACGTAAAAAAGCGTCCACGCAAACACGTTTAAAAAACGTTTTGGGGAAACGTTTTATGGTCTCTGTAGAACCTTTTAAAAACGTTTTTAAAACGTCATTTTGTTAGCTGGGGTGACATCTAAAACGAGAGGGTATACCCTCTCGCTATTTAAGACACTACAGTGACCATTTTAGTGACTGGACACCCACTTCTGAAATGGTACAAGCCACTATTTGCGCCTGTCTGTTACCCTATGTCCCACAAACGGTTGTCCCTAAACTATTGCAACGCGAAGTACCGCTATTGTGTCACTAAACCAAATAACGGACGTCCTACAGACTATTGAAACGGGTCCCTGGCCTCAAATATTTATTCCTTTTAAACTTATGATTAACTGTCGTTTATTATCTATTTGACTGAGGATGTTTTACCCAGATAATAAACTCTTTTTAATTGGCAGTGCGGCCTTGTTTATAATTGTTGATCTAGCCTGTAGTACGGTGTGATGCGAAAATCGGTTACCTTGCGAAATTCCGCTTTTATCGCCCACTCTACTCGCGCATGCGTGTAGAGACCTTCTTGCTCTCACATTTTACGGACTATTCTGGAGCCTCGGAAAACATAGTAGAATTCTCGGGAGCGGGACGTTCAAACCCAAACGAGGCTTCAGCTGGCAAAGGGTTTTGCCATTTTCGGAGACCCTAGCTTTCTGTTATTATCGCTCGATCGCTAAAACGTAAATCCATCTTTGCGCTAGTCCGCGAAAGATCTGGGAGGAGAGTGGCACAAACTAGGATTAGCCTGGCAGCCTGGCCAATGCGCTCACTCACATAGTAGGCCAGGTAACTACCACCATCTTTACGGTGCATCGTGGGTAATGCCCCCCATATTTCTGGTGCATTGTGGTATTGCCGGCCACTGTGCGGGCCGGTTGTTGTCGTCTGCTACAGCCTGTTCGAACAGCTGTATGATGGATACAGGGAGTGTGTATCAAGGGAATTGGACTACTGGTACTCTACATTATTTTGTGTACATATTACTGCACATATTGTTGGATTAACGTTGACATCGGTGCAGCCAACAATGTATAACTATTTACACCAGGTAAAGACGTATAGTATTCCTTTATATTGAATCACTAAGTTAAAAACATTGACAGTGACTGACACTCTAGTCTAGGTAAGACTCAGACTAATTTATCTATGGTTCATCTATGGCGACTATTCTCGTTAATTGTAGCTGTTGTGTGACACTGAAATAGCCTGAAGTCTGGTATTTCTTCCATGTGTATTTTGTTAATTCCCAGTCCTTTTCTGGAGTTTCTACGTCCAATATTCACTGAAATAAGACCTTAAATGTCATGAGACTGGGTTTACATTCTTCGTGGTGGCTGTAGGCCGTTTCTCACTGTCACTTGACAAACGGTGACATCTGTTGTGAGATCAAAAAAAATTAAATAGGGACATATTTAAAATCATTACATACCTTTTCACAATATTTGCGGAAATCACTTGATTAGTATCGTTTTTCGCGGATTTTTTCGTGAAGAACACTGATGGCAGTGGGTGGGTGCTGGTTAGTGTTGTTAATGTTATGCCCCGGTTATGGCACTCAGAGTGATTGTACGACGACCCGTCAATTCGCGCACCCGACAACGATGGCCCGTCAACTGTGAGCGACGGCCCGACAAGGTCGATACGTCAATTATTACAAATAACCGCGGAAATACACGTTAAATCGAACAATGAAGGTAAATAAAGACAAGGGTTGATGATATGAATGTGTATGACACGCTATGGTGCTAGAATTCTGCGGAAAATACCGAAAATGTCGGAATTATCAACGTCCGTTCGCGGCTTCGGGTACCGTATGTTGGCGGCGTTCCCTCGCCGCAACTCCCGGCATAGTTTGGCGAAATGCGTAACAGAAAACGGCAAATAAACATATTCCCTGTCCTGAATCTAAATATAAACTTACTGATCGTTTTCCAAATTCTAACCGTAGAAACTGCCTCTCATACGGCATTTCAATCCTCGATGTCAATCCTCAATGTCCCTCACCAGTCCCTCAAATTCAATATTGTTTATTTCACCTGTCCGTGTACCCTCAGAGTGGCTGCCACATATTTCGCTCATGGAAATTACCTTTACATCCGTGAATAACTCATGGATTTTGACGAAAATAGTATCAAATAAAAGCCAAGGCTGCTGGTGAAGGATTTGCAAAGTTTTGTACTATGTAATCATTATCAAGGGATAGTAACACTAATTTCATTATCTTAGTGCTAAACGTCGGGTGCGAATAGGCTGAATACCAGTGCGAATGGGTTTTCAGTGCGAATCGTCGTACATTCCCTGGGACCTGTTTCACTAGTTTTGTGACATGTCTATATGGCGTCTGTGACCGTAATCTCCTCGTAGCTGATGGTGTAATATCCTCGCTAATCGCTTGGATATTACTACGCGTCAACTACTCAGCGATTACGGCCACTCGTGAACAAAACCAGTCATTATTGTGTATTTAACATGAGTAGGGGATACATATAATCTATAATAGTTCCAAATATGAAGAAGATTGGCCACTTAGATCTTCTGATATTTGCTAGTCTTTTTCCGCTGTTGCTTGCACTGTTGGTGCCACTGTTGATGTCTGTCTAGGCCTAATGTCACAAAACTACTGAAACAGGTCCCTGGAGATGGACAAGGCACAAGGGTGAGAGAACTGACCAGTGAGACAACTGACACACTGTTTTCCCGTGTGTCACTTGTCTTGTGTCAGTTGAGTTTTTGGCCAGTTGTCCCGCCCCCTGCTCATAGATTTGTATTTCTCACTTTATTAGCTACAAATCAGTCGTTACTTTAATTTCCTACATGAATTATTTACAGAGTTCTGGCATAAATTTGAAAAGAAGCATGGCATCCAACCTCGAAAAACTGGGGCGTCCGTCTTTCAACCGCTGAAAACCGAAGCGTGCTGGCTACGAAGCGGGGCGTCCAGATACCGTCAGTTGTCTCACTGGTCAGTTGTCTCACCATTCTGTCAGTCTTTATATATGGCAAAATCTAAAGCAAACAAGCGTAATAATATTATGAAAGTTGATTAATATGCATGCCATACTTATAAAAATCATATCCTCAAATATCTTTTAATTTGATTATCTATTTCTATCTGAAAAATCCAATTTTTTTATCAAAAGTTTTAATTATGCACGGGCGAACAGGGTGCAGTGACAACCCAACTATACTGTGTGGGTATTACCAATTTGAGTAAATAACTTTTTAAATTCCCACACAGTTCCTGACATCACCAGTCCTCATCTTTGTGCAGTCTAAAGAGCAAGTCAAAGAGTCCTTTCACTCCTTCAACCATGATGTCATCAACTAGGCAGCATTCACTCAGACGGCATGCAAATCTAGGTATGTATACTGTGCATAAACTTGTTTCATTCATCCCAACAGCATTTTTAAAAAGAAATGTGAAGGGGTGCCGATAATACACGCCGGGTGCCGATAATACACGCCTATACATATCTATATAAAGTAATGGCTGGCCCCATCAATTTTGCTATTTTTTGCTAACACCTTCTTGAAGATCTGTAAAATTGTCTTGATGAACGTATTTCGCTGTTATAACTTATAATAAGCATAAAACGGTTTCTAAACATTTTAGAGAAAATAAAGTCTTAAGGTGCCGGTAATACTTATATAGAACGTCCTGACCATGCTGTACAAGTGACAGAATGAGATGCTTATTTACCATTTGTACGGAGCGAGGCATTTACGCAGAGTTCCGTGCAAATGGTAAATTATCATTGAGTTCTGTGACTTGTACAAGCATGGTTGGACGTTATATATTTACTATATACCCGAAATTTAAAAAAAAAATCAATTTCATTTGGTATAACAACCAATTTTTTAATAAAGGTGTATGGCAAGGTGGTCCGTATTTTAGTGTACAGACCGGCGGTCCGTACAGTATTTTTACGTCATCTGTCGAAACGGTGCGTATTCACAGTATATACGGCATGGGTATACAGTAAACTCCACTACTCTAGATCTAAAAATGGCAGCGAGACGGAATACATTCACTTGGCAAATACATATACATATGGGCTATCTAACATTATTGATACATTAGATATTTATAGTATACTACGTCGTTTGTCTTTTGATATCAAATTTATCTAGATTGTAGGGTATTTCATAGAAACTGGGACTGGAATAGTGTAGAGTGGCTTTTGCACAAACTGTAATGCCTATCTTTTTTGACAAAGTGAGAAGTACAGTTCTATGGACCCTTTCAAACCTAAAAACCTTTTATTACAAAGCTGTAATGCATTTTTTCATGAGATATTTTCATTAATCTCTGACTTGTTTACTTCTCAGATGTACTGCCTGTTCTGTCAAATGGCTGACGGGGACCATATTCAGACCACTCCAAAGTGACACATCAGAACTCCTGTCAAGAAGGCTTGATCAAACTCCTCATGAGTAGTTGGTAAGACAATGAGCTACATTTTAAAAACGAAGCTGTCTAAACTTTCAACATCCGCATTCGCCTTTCTGACTAGCGGGTTAGAGGGGATGCTATGGGAGTAGCCACAATGGTTTCGGGATGATTTTCCATAATATATTCATGGCTGTTTATGAGCTTTTATCAAGACTTGGCAAAAACACCTCTATGGCAAGCCGATGCTACCTTCAAAGTGAGTTGACATGATTAAGATGAAAACAGAAACAAAATCTGAATTGTCAGCTAGTTTAAAATGTTAAATTGAAATTAGAGGACGAGGCTTAAACACCTCCACTGCTGCCGATGCTACCTTGAATTTGACCAGAATTCCATCTGATACCAGCCTGTTGCCATGTTATAACGTAGCAACCATTGTGAAAAGAATCAACAATGTTGGGAAAGCCCTGGAAACCGTTTTGACTGTCTCCATGTCCTCCAAATGGATTTTACGTTTGGGGGGAGAGTGTAGAAACTCTGCCATGCCCAAAATGTGGGTATGGGAAGTAGAAAAATGTATTTTCTAGGGCTCAAACTCAAAGTTTAGTCCAAATCGGACTCTTCAGGCATCTTAGGGGCTTACAAGGTCTTGACAGTGTCTAGTTTCTGAAAAAATAACCATGGTACATAATGTAAAATCTGCTTGTCAGTGCAAGTTTGATGTTTGTTTGAGTCAATAAACTGTTGTTCATGAGAGTCAAATTCGATTTTATGAATGTCATACCTGGTTTGGAGAAAATAATGGCGGGCCATGTTAATGGCGACACTATAACAGCCTGGTCCCCCACCACACAGGACCAGACATGGTTAAGTCAACAAATTATATTGGCTCTAATCTGATCCCGCCACCCTTTGTCTCAATCTGCACCAATTAGGGTCAGTTTAGAACAACATGTGACTAGTCAGAACCAGTGGATGCCTTGCTTTGAAGGTGACTGGACTAAATTATCTCAAACGCCGACCGCCGGCCGAGGGGAAGCTGTCACATACCAGCAGTCGTTCAAGCAGATCGCTCGTCTTTACCATAGTTTCCTATGTCCGTGTCTACCTCCCTGTACTGGATCAGGTAGAAGTGGCCTTGCAAGCGATCCATAAGTCGTTGCTTAGTCTGGGCTACATATTGTATGCCGCTACAAAAAACAAAAAAAAATAATAAACATGTTAAATTGAACAGTATTTGCAGCAGAGATTTCTTTATCAACGACATAGATACCCACAAAATTATATAATCTTATCATTTGTTAGTCATTGACTTGATATCTGCTGACTGCACCAGTATCCTGAAGTGGATCTGCGACTATGCCATCAATCATACTGGAATGAAGTGACCACAGTTGACAACATACTGTGTTTAGCAAACACATGACTTCTGGGTGAGACAACTGGTCAAGTGAGACAACTGGGCAGGCTTTTAACACCTGTCCAGTTGAGAACCTGGCCACTTGTCCCACTACCTTGTACACCAAGAGTACTGGCATTATTAGGCCACCGAAGAACATTGTGGTGAATGTAAGTTTTACCGGATATATCAGTAGAACACAATTGTTTTGTTGTTTTTATGTTATCTTGTCTTTTTTGGTGAGGATTTATTGTGAGCTGTTCGGCTGTACTGTTTACCCCAATGGTCCAACACAAGACAGATAATTATTTACAATTACAGTAAAACCTCGCTTTTGGCACACCTCGCTTAAGGGGCCAATTTGCCCGTAAGAAAAACGTTTATTCACTTTATTTTCAACCCTGCTGAAGGGGACACCCCGCTTAAGAGGTCAATTTGCTTGGAACAGATAGCTAATTACTATCCACCCCCTACCCTGGAGACATAGTTGGACATTATTTAATCGGGTTTTCCATGTAATACATTCCCTCAATATTGAAATGACTATCAATTTATATTTTCAGTGAGTCGTTATGCAATGGTTTTTCCAAAGGATATCATCCGCTCAGGCACTCTTCTACTATCCACATCATGATGCTGCATGGGACCATATTTCATCATAAAATGCTTCCAACATTTCACATTCATCCATTACAAATGTATAGCTGAGATTCCTAAAAATTGTCACAACACGTAAAACCATTCAAATGGTCAACACTGAGCTTTGAGCATATTCTCTTCTATGTAGATATCTGTGTTTAATAAAAAATTCTTTCATATAATTGTATGTGTCTGGTTTTCAATGACTAGGGGTTCCCAAGCCTACCAGCTTTCCCCAAATACAACCTAACTTAAGCCATTCAAGCCCGGTGATGCATTGAGGCATCAACCAGGGCTGGCCGGGTTATGCCTCAAGGCATCAACCGGTGCTGGCCGGGGGATGCCTTTAGGCATTATTTACAAAATATACATTTGTTTGAATAAAATTGAAAATAATGGTTTAATAAATTTGAAAGTTTCGGAGAATCTAGAGATAACATCATATTTCATTTTTCCAAGTGAAATGAAAAATAATAATAACTATCATGTGTCATGTCATGTGATCCCAAAACCAAATTTTCACAATAGGCCTATGTACCCGGCTTCTAGCGGCATACATTGGCAATGGTACCTGGTTCCATGACTGTAGCCCTGCCACAGGTACCCGGCGCCATAGGGATATGGAGTGTAACTTGCCTGTAGGGTAACATGAATACATCGCCAGAGACTCGTATCATCATCCAAGGTTATGTTGCACCCCGGAGTGCAAACAGAGGGGAGGGGGCAGTCAGAAGGCTGGTTGTTATATAAGGGAAAAAAACTTTATGATTTCTAACTCACCTCTTCCTGAAATGTGTCGCTTAAAGCTACAAATTATATTATAGCTTTTGTTTGGTACAGAAATAATGTCTATTGGCCCCATAGAAACTTAGCCATTTGTCACAATCCCTTTAGAATAGAGAAAAAAACGGCCACCAGTCAGAGATATATGGAGATGTATGTTAAAATATCTGTGGGAGGGTTGAGACTGAACCGGGTAGCTTCAACATTAAGCAATTCTTCGTGAAAGGTGTTATTCGCAGGAGTTGCACATGGTCATATGCTCTAGTACTTGAGTTCTGTAAAACTAAACAGGAGATTTCAATAACAGAGAGATCTACAAGATGATTCCTACACGATACACAATAGTGCGATGACACAATTTAATACAAACGCCAATTGTAATTTTTCTCAACCTAAATACTCAATATTAAACACACAGTGATATGGCTTAGCGGTGGCGACTGGTAGCACAAATGAAAACGAGATGGTTACTCACAGAGCAATGTGGGCAGGAGACATTTGGAGTGAGAGGAGAGTGCTGAGACCACAGCCATGCAGCCATGGACAACCCAGTCTATGCGAAATGGCGACCTGCCGAATCGTTCCTCCAGAGTCTGCCTGATTTCCATTTTTGTTCATTGTCCCATCCTATTAGCCTTTGGCATCGGTTCATTTGATTGTCAATTTTATCATGTATTTATCGCATAAAGACACAGTATACCTCTTTTGATATATTACTTCTAGACAATTGCACTCAGTCCTAGACTCTATGATACCTAACGAAATTTTAACGAAATCCGTGTAGTTCACCTACAATATTGCATATATGTAGCAATTCATGTGAATAAGTGTGAATAGTGTTAATCATCCAGTGATTCATTATGTTTAGATGGATGAAGGCAAATTACAATAAAACAGTTTTCATGATTCATTTAGTCATTTTCATACATTGATAGAATTACATGTACCGGTATGTCTCAAAAATGGACAGTAGAGGTAATAGATAATTGTAAAGCAGTAATCTTATTAAATTTACATGATTAAGACCTACTGTACCATCAGACAGATCTATTTTCTATTCAGGATGCAGATTATTGTGATTTATTTGTCAGGAAACATGAGATGATATGACTAACTAGACTTCTGACTACCCATGATGGCTGCTATAACACCACTACCCAGCACACCAAATACCACACCCAAAAGGAGTAGAAGTAAAACAAGTCCCAGTGGAATAAGCCCAACAAGGAAAAGATACTGTGATTTAAAACTTTCCTACAGACGGTATTCTAGTCACTACCCAGACAAGAATACAAAGGAGATAGGTGTTCAAACAGAAATCAGTGTTTGTCCAAGGTAAAAATATAAAATAAGCAAAGCTGAAATGTCATCTCCAGCACATTGTTGTTTCCTGTTATGATCATATGTTATACATTACAACTTGATATTTCCATATAAAAAAAGTTCAGCTTTTGCTTTCTGAGACTTGCAAGCCTATTGGTTCAGTGGTATAATATGAAAAGCCGAAATATTTCACCATTGCATCAGGTGTATTAATGTAGGTTATTTAAAAAAAAAAGAAGTCACAAACAGTAAACTACATTATAATTACACACTGCATTAATTCTTCAATTATTCATTGTAAATATCAACCTCTAAACTAACCAATTACTGTTACTAGCCTTGTTCTGATAATAATAATTTCATTTCACAGAGACAATTTTGTATGGCATAGTGTAAACACAGTTGTTGAATCGATAAAGCTGTCAAAAAAAACAGATCAACAAGCTAGCGGCCTAATACTAAGAAGTCTCTTGGTGAGTTTATATGTAACTTATACATTATCCTTCACTTACTCTTTACCCTGTTTTCTCCACACCATAATAGTAAAAAAGACACTTTAAATTCTGTTTTCGTTAAGGTATCATTTATAGATGGATGGGTAATCACATAATGTAAAGTTGAAGCCTGTATTGGACTATGCATCATTTACATTATAATATATACTGCACTGGTCACTGCAGAATGAAAACAATGTGAGAATGTGGTACACAAATATTTAATAGTGTTTATTTTGATGTTTGAAAGTAGCCTTGTACAGCTAGGTTTTTATTAACTGTTATTATTCTGTGGACTGTGAGATATAATGGAGTATTTGTATGAAAACTTTAAAAGAACAAGGTACATTTTCAATTTCTTTGCAGGAATTACCTGACCTGCATTCAACATCCAGTGCTGTGGATCATCCAACAAAATCATTTGCACCTTTGGCTACTTCCACACCATGTCAAGAAAAAACCACTAATCAATTCGCATCTTTTGGCCTACATGACAGTGGTTACGGTACTTCAGACAGTGAACGGGTTATCCCATTTGGCTTGTCAGAGGACTATGACTATGGGGGACCCGGGACAAGTACTTCAACAAAATCTTCAGTTGTATCTAAACAGAGCACTAATGATGTGAATGCCAGTGAGCACAATGCAATATTCCCTGATCATGTTTATATGAGGTCTAGCAGTGTGCCACAGAAAACTTTGAATGTACCTGGGAAGAAAATGGAAACTCCACCATCTAAATCCAAACAGAAAATAAAGTTGTCCCTTGTCCAACTTCTGAGGCTTAAGGCTGCTGTTGAAACAAAATATGTGGATTCCATAGCCAATGCTGTGTTAACTGTACCTATTCTGAAACAATCAATAATGGAAGAGATAGCGTTGGAAGTAGGAGAGAGACCAGAGGGAATGAAAAATAGAAAGCATGGTTTCGTTTCAGTACTTATGGCAAAAGACTTTCGTAACTTGAAGGAGTTTGATGTGTCAAATATTGTCAATGAACTACACAGCAAATTTCCTGAAATGTATGAAATTGCAGTTGCTATAATGCTTCCTAAGGAGAAACGTCATGATACTGCAACAGTAAGAAAGCTTGCTCCACGTTTGGCCATGTTGTATGGTATATTGTTACAACGTCGTGTAACTGCCCTGAGTCTTGTTCAGCGAGTGGTGTCTGCACTTCTTACAGACAACATATGTGACCAGAAGGTACTATATGTATTTACTTCAACACACTTTATTTTCCTTGATATAGGCACAGTATATTATGTAATTTTAGAACATGTTGAAACCCATATCTATAGCAGACTTGTTGTAAATGCTTTTCAACAATTAATCAGCTATCAGTTCGTCATTATCAGCTTGTTTTTGTAAGAATCAGTTTAGTTCTTGCCTCACAGTAGTACTTAGTACATCTGTTTTTGTTACTCCCTTACCCTGACAGTCTACCTTGTGCATATAGTCCTCCAGATTTTACATCTGTGTTGGAATATAAAAGAATTTTTTAAACTGAGAAATGTCTAGAAATAAAGCCATGTTGTTCTTGGGTTGGGGTCTTATTAATGTATCACAATGAATCAATGAAATGCAGAATAATTTTTTTTTTAAACCTGTCAGTGGTTTAGAATCATTGAATAATTAAAAAAAGAATACAAAATTGAAATTATAATACCATACTTATCTATTTTTTATAGATTTATGATCGTCTGAATACACTTGGTGTGTGTTTATCATATATGAGGACATCTAATCTGCTAAAGCATATTGGGAAACACTACACAGATGTCCTACATGAAGCAGCAAAAGGGCAAAAGCGCATACGGTTCATTGGAGACAACATCGACTTTATGGTTGGTGTTCGTAATGAAAATCTACAACATCATGGACACCTAGTACACATGTTTGGCTCTGCTGCATTGATATCTGAACACCACTTCATCAGCCTACCACTTGTTCCACAAATACCTATTCAAGCTTTCAGTGTGGACAATGTGATTCCTTCAGCCGAGGAGTATGAAACTGTAAGAGATGACTGCATTGTGCTTATTGCGGAAACACTTAAGAGGTTTCTTCCAAGACTAAGTTTCATAGCAGAAACTGTTCCCAAGAAAATTCCAGTGACAAAACATTTCACAGTCAAAACAGGAGTGGTTCCTCTCCCAGTCCTTCCATGCAATGAACAATACTATCAGGATACAGTACAAATATTGCAGTACTATGAGGAGATCGCACAAGAATTGGTGAGGGAACTTGGTCCTCATGAACAAAACACCCAATTTCACATTGGGGGAGACCAGTTAACAAGAGAACGCTTTAGTGGAGCCAAAAACCTAAGAATAGGTAACATTAACCCTGGTGATAGATTTTCGCATCTTGGAACGATTACATTTGAATTTTTTCACCTCGGAATGAACTACCTAGAGAAGATGATATTCAAATCTCTGTGGAATAGCAACGGGATTGATGAAGTGGGAACGTTAAAGGGGGAAGCAGAGAGATTGTCAAGGACAAGTGTAAATCCAAATGTGAACTCTGCCTATGATCCAGACAAGGATTTCTTCCTGTCCTTCTTGGAGGCCAACATAGTTGAAGCCTTGCTAGACTTCTTTGGGATGGAATGTGTCAATGATGCACCAACAAGACACATTCCTCCCAACATATTCAAGGATCCCCTGCATCAAACCGAATGGGTTTACAGTACGCTACGCAAATTTGTTGATGAATATGTTTTCCCACATTGGAGCGGAAAAGGAGTAAAGAAATTTGTTGTTCATCAAAAACTCATGTTGCAACGCTATCTTGAGCTTGATTTGGATGATGGAAAAAAGCTGCGTGTTCCACTTAAGTCTATGGGTGTTGAAACTGTAGAGGAAGAATCTCCAGACATGGTAAAAAATTATGGTCACCATGTGCTGGAAGTGGGATTGATATTTCGGTACTTTCTAGACCTCATGAAAACACCTGATCGAAAAAGACTGTTGGGCCTCTTCAAATTCATGATGCTGCAACTAAAGGCAAGAAACCCAAAAGCAAAGTATCCCCTAGAACTACTGCGGTTACTCCTGCAACAATACTGTCACCTTCCTCTACAAGAGGCATGTCAAGTTCTCCAAGACTGCTTTGTGAACACACTAGGAAGATTTGACACCCATGTGCCAGCTGATGAACAAATGGAATGGGTAGTTAAAAATATCAAAGCACACACCCGACACATGTACTCTAACAAAACAGAGTCAAACATAAAGACCATGTCCTCTGCCCTATATGGGATAGATGTTATATCAAAGAAATTTGATGCAACTGCTGGTGTCCTGGTACGAAGCAAGAGACACAGTAAGAGAGAAGCAAAGCAAGATGAACTAGCTATGATAAAGGACTTACGTACAGTACGTCCTTTTGCTCACCAACCTCTCAGGTTCTATGAGGATTTCCCAAACATACCACATTCACCCATGAAGTGGCTGGATGTAGGAAAATTCCAAATTTGGTTTCTAACCCATAAGCATTATTAGTATGTGTCCCAATAGATGAGTTCTGCCCTAAGATGTTGCAAGGAGTGAATACTCATCACCATGAAATTGAAATTGCCCAAAAAGTGATTTTCACAAGCTACAACTCTGTGGCATTATCTTATAGCACACATGGTTGTTATAATATTTGGGGTTAACGTTTGACTTTTATATGCATATATTTCGAGCGGATTTGTGGGTAACATATATCTACTGCGGGGCCACGTGGTAAATTGCCCTCTTTGCAACCAGCATGAATATAACCACGGGGTGGAATTGAACCACCGTACAGTAGTGTATGTTTGACAGCTGTTAGCGACATAATTTCGTTGCAAGGGAATTAAAGAGATGAAAAAACAATAAAATTCACTTGAATACTACACTAAACGTGAGTTACCCACAAATCCATAAGATTAACCAATATGTATAGTTACAAAAAAGGCAACGTCGACAGTATCCCCAGTGACCCACTAATCCATAGTATGTATATACAAGATTAACCAAGACATCATATCTATGAAGTTCAGTACCTGTTATAGTTCAAGGATAGCATATCAAGCAAAAACATATGTCAGGGTTTATCACAAGTGTTATACTAGTCCAAAGTTTTTGGTCAATGTGCTACACATGCCCTTATTTTCGCTCGATGTGCCACACTTGATCTAAATAGATACTATTGAGGTTAGTTTTTAACTGTAGTGCTATCAAGATTCTATGGCTAGCATATGCAATGAATTCAATAATAATAGATCTTCTAACCATGTGCAATAAAAGACAAAGACAAATTTAAATTACAGAGTACATATGTTTATTAAATCTGCAGTGTGATATTTGAATCATAGTTACCGGTGATGTCTACAAAAAGACTTAAAATATCTAAATCCTAATTATATTCACTATTTATTTCCAACATAATCAATACTTGTGAATACAGACAATATACCCACACCCCCACGATGACTAACTGAGACATGATGTCCACCAACTGAAGGAATGGAAGGTAATCATTCACAACATTCTAAAATTTACTATTCAGTAAAGTAACGGAACTTTAGCGAAGCACCAGATTTAAAACAAAATCATAGGAATACAAATAGACCCCTGCCACCAATAAACTTTGACCATATTTGCAATACTCATATAACAAAAATAACATACTAATCTCCACTCCAAATTATCACAGATCCAAACCTCCATCCCTCACCTGGATCGACTAATTGAACTTTGGATAATAAGGTCACAACTGTGACTATATCGACCAAAATCGAGAACAAACCCGCTATTCTGAAAGTTTATAAACACCCAGTATTACCTGAAAAACACCTAACTACATCCGCATACAGGGTACCACACAAAAATGAATGCCATAAGCCATCCACAGGTATTCTTGTGAAACTATATAATATAATAAGCCAAATGAATCAACCCAGTGAAAAACCTTCCTTCGAGGGAAAAAGAAGTGTTTCTGTACATTCTAATTTATAAAAGTATTCAAAATATAACAAATGTTGGTAATGTAATGATCTCTCAAATATGGATATTGTGTTTGAATAGCTTCTGAAGTGAGCATCACACCTGCGGATAGAGCATCTGCCAAAGATTCAGTAAGGCCTGTTTGGCATGGGGGAAAAGCACAGTCTGTAACAAGGTCATTTTCAGCTTCAAAATAAAACATAAGCATAGCCTTGGCATCCACTTTGTTGATTATATCATGTTCTCGGTTTTCTTTAAGGGGAACTTGTGCTTCTAGTGAAGATGGTGGGGAGGTTGCAGTACTTTTACAATTAATACATGAACATCTGTGCAGGCATACGTCACAGCATTGGTGAGAATTTAATTGTGTGTGCTCTATTCCAAAGTAGCTTAAGAGGTACTCCCTCCTGCATGTTTGTAATTTGCAATAGGTTCGTATGCCATCACTTAGATGCTTTACGTTCGCTCCTATGTCACTTCTATTATAGAAGAGTGTTGCCTTAGATGCCTCCCCATCACGTCCACACCGGCCTATTTCTTGCAAATAAGCTAAAAAAAAAGAAGCAGATTTGAGTTAAAAAATATGCATTCCTATATACCTATGAGGGAACAACTTATAATAACTTAACGCTGCTGGGAGTGGAATAACTTTTGTTTACTGCCCAGGTTTATGTTTATTACCCAGCTTCACATTTATTGCCCAGGTTGATTTTCGGTTTTTATCGATATTAGCCGACAATTGAAGGTATATAGGAATAGGGAAACCACATGTTGCAACATATATAAATACACTACTGTCACCGGGTATTCATTGAACCGCACCGGTTGCCTGCGCAATATATAAAAATAGACTACTGTCGCCGGGTGCGGACCGGTATCAAAGGTATCGAGGCTCTAATTAGGTCAAACCGAAATAATAAAAAGTCAAAGTCTTATAATGAGCTGCAATAAAAAATTTGCTCGGAACCAAGGGTATCCCCTTAAGCGGGTTTTACTGTAAATGATTATTTGAGAAGGCTAGTCTTCTATGCCTAGCCAATAGAAAATTTTGGTGTACATTAATAAAAACATTACATGGTACTCATTATTCATTATTTGACTAAGTCCCGCATGCAAGCCACTACAGTGTGTAAGGGAACTAGGGAGATCTTTCTTAGTTAGCAAGTGGGCTTGAGGAGTCCAGCACATAGGCTTGAGGAGTCCAGCGAGTAGGCTCAAGGCAGCCACATTGTCTCACTGACAGGAGGCTCAAACAGTAAAAGGCTCAAGGCGTCCAGTACATCTTCCAATCAGAGGTATGGTGATATGACACCAACTTAGGGTTCAGTACCACAGTATGTTGTAAACAAGGCTGTCAAACCAGAGCCCTCTAAACAGTCGCTAACTGGTCACTATTAACCATTGTCACAAATGAAAACCACCTCCCAGACTGCACACCCCTCATGGAACCTCGAGAATCTATATGTGGCTAAAATAACTAAACAAGCATCTAAATTTCTTACTTTCAATTTGACTTGGAGGTCCAATGTGTACTACTTCACGTACATTTGGTGCATCTGCCCCCATTCCATATGCTTGAGTTGCCAAGAGTAGACGCACCTCACCATCCAATGACTTCATGTCTTGAGAGATAAGTTTCTTCATCTGAAGTTTAATTGAAAAAATATATCTATATTGTGTAAAATATATATTATAGGCACCTAAAGGTGGGCCAAATAAAGGGCAAAACAGTAAGGCACCAATACCAGTACACTCAGAGTATGAGTTTTGGCTGTAGATTATCATGAGACAATAGCAATGCCATAAAAAAAGGAGACCATATTGACAACCTGCAGAGGGCATTACCATCTTAAGAACCAACTATAAGAATGAACCTACTATCGTAAAACTGGATGAGTGGCATGCGGTGGCCAAGATAAAAACAAGTCAGGTTTGGATTTTATCCTACCCTGTCTCCTCGATTTTGGAATATTACATGATAATAATTCTGTATGCCACTAGGGGGATATAAACATTTGCAAATATGGACAACTCAAGCAAAATTGCAGTAGTGAGATGTGATGTCAATTCTCGCTGCCTCTTGTAGTCCTCCCTCCAGGGTTAACCTCTGCCACAAAATTAACTGTAAAATAAACTTTTAACACAAAAAGATAACTATGCTTTACTCTATGAAAGAGATACCTGCTCGGACTGTGGGGCATGATACTGGCTTATCAATCCCAAAGATGCTGCACTTTCTGCATACCTTGTTGGAAATTTAGATAAAGCATGATGGTGCATTTCACCACACCATTTCAAAGGCATATACACTATCGTTTTGGGAAACTCCAGTAGTTCCTCCTGTACTCTCTTGAAATAGGGGTCCAGGACACTACAGTATGAATGCATTGGTGTATGGTCACCACCTGTTGTAGGTGGGCGCTCCTTTACTTCAAGGAATATGTTTGGCCTATAAAAAAATAATATATCATTCATTTGTCATGTTCTGTTAAAATAGAAAGAGTACTTTCTACTGATAGAAATTACCTTTTATAAACGCAAGATTTGATAGATACATGGAGGACAGGTTTTATACAGAATTGTTAAATAAATTCTGAATATATACAGGTGAGGCCAGGCTAACCATTTTCTAAGGCCCCGCGTCCATCTACAATGATATGCCTCCGAAATGGATATGTGATGGACCTCCTGATACAAAATCAAAATGGCGTTGGATGGTCACCTAATAGTGGGGCAGTTCACCATGTCGCTGCGATTAGGCACCAATACAATGTGTTCGCTGTTAGCGGTAGGTTGTAGGTCTCGGATCTCCCCGCCCTTCTCAGTGGGTCAAGCCGAACCCACCTGTACTGGCCCGTTAAGTACAGGGTAGCTACTGACGTCTAGGAACCCCTGGTCGGCTGTCGATTGCGGTAAGTGGTAAAACACTTCCAGGGACTGGGGGATACGCTACTCCTGTATGCCCTGCAAATTTGGTGGTTTTTGATTAGGTTTAAGTGTTTCAAATCAATACTTTCATAGTTTGACTTGGAACAGAGCTTCTAGTGCCAAAGAAAAATTCTTTGTTGTTCTTTGTTAACTAGTTAATATTATTAATGCAATATTTCCTAAATTATAGTGTATCATATATCTAAAACGAAAAATAACACCTCCAGATATACACTAATATGCCCTGGTAATATTGTGGAGCATATTGGGACCATTGTAACCTTTCTTTTACCAGTCAACCAATTTTTGTGTTGGTTTCATATCGGTAGACTGAAATTTCTATCGTAGTGGTTGGACGCTGAACCTTAATCATCGTATTCATTGACTAATATATAAAAGATAATTAACCTGTCTGGTGATTCCATGACCACTTTTCCTTTCTGCATCTTCAAAGCTTCCTGAATCTCTACACAGGCTTTGGATGTGGCTGTTGCAGTTAAGGCTAGCATCTTTGCAAGAGGCAAAACAGCACGTATTGAGCCAATTTTGAAGTAAGCGGGCCGGAAGGCAGATTTTCCCCATGACAACACACAGTGGGCCTCATCAACAACTATATGAGATATCTGAAACAAAAATGATACAAGGTATTTAACACCACAATTGGTGACAAATGTCTTTTAAGAAAAAGCTATTTGCATTATTCATGGTATGTTACTAGCCCTGTTGTTTGGGATAGGTACTAGGGATAGATAAGATGCTAGGCGAAGGCAAATTTTTACGAAAACCTATAGACCCCCTTAACATTAGGGCCATCTTCTAATGGCGGCCAGTAGATCACCAGAGCGAGGGGTGATCTCTGATTTGGCTTCTCAGAGCAGTGACTGGCTAAAGGTATAAGGTATATCTTTGTTGAGCTCCCCCAGTATAAATAAAAGTTATATATATATATATATATATATATAGTAGCAGTCGGAGGAGAGGTGGGGGGAGTCCCGGGCGGCACACGGTGTGCACACTACGTTCCCGATAGGAACGATAGCGGGAGGAGAAGAGATGATGATCTCTCACGTCACACCGAACGCCACCGGGTTCCACCGAGCCCCACCGAACACCGGGTCACACCGAGCGTCACTGTACACCGGGTCGCCTCCGAATACACCGAAACGCTGGTTCGGTGGCAATGGGGTACCTGGAGTGACGTCACAGAGTAGGTATAAATACAGGAGGCAACCGGCATTCTGGCATTCTGGTGCGCTAGCTTCTAGGGTGCAGACCTGGCCCTTGAGACCATACACTCAGAGAAGAGGACTTAGAGTAATCATTAGATAAGCCTGATACAAAGAGAACTTAGCTGGTGTATACTGCTAAGAACAGCAATAAAGTGGGCTACACACTGACACTGTAATTTCCGTGTTGTTATCGTTGATTAGGAAATCTGTTACAATATATAATTATATATATTATATATATATAAAAAAAAAAACCAGATAGATCTTTTGGGCAGAATTACCTGGTGCATGTCTTATAGACGTAACAATTATATAGTGTAAATGATATAAAAAAAAAAGAAGCAGGATACAATTACCCTTGAGGAAATGGCTGGCTGCAGTAGAAAACGTTTAAAGTGAGGTTGTAACAAATTCTCTGGATGACCTAGAATGTAGTGTACATCCCCAAACCCATTTAGCAGTTGATCAGCTGCCTGTGATAGCTTGGTATTCTGAGTCCCTTGACAGCCAATCTCCTTCACAACAGTATCAGTGATAACGACAGCAGATTTTCCAAAGCGTTGTGACTGCTCCTCGATGATCGTAGTCAGTGGATTTATTACAATGACACATTTTGGTGTGTCAGTAAGGAAGGGCAATGCTTCTATGATTATAGTTTTGCCTAAAAATAGAAAAATAAAGTGATAGATCAATACAGCATACATCCATCATAACTAAGACTCAACCACATGAAGTGGCTCCCTATAGTCTGTAGATCATATTTGTTACCTTATACGCCTTTTAAAAGTTATATCTAGTTGAAAATGAAAGTAAGTCCCTTTTGGTAATGTAGCTTATTGTATGAAGTTAATTGAACACTCAACATACCGGTACATGCTTTTAAATCATTTATAAATATGAACTCAGTAGATCTATATTACTGCAAATTATCAACTCTGTGACTGCTTGAGGCGATTGAAAATGAGTGTCTTGGCCTCTTCTCCCACCCAGAACTTAAAGTAAGGACTTTTAGGTGAGCGGCCCTAAAACCCTGTGTATAAGACTATGTTAACAAATTTGGGTTTATTTTGGTTTCAAAACCGACTACGCTTGGGCTGGATTCTGAATTTACTGGCATTTATACCAGTGTATACAACCCATCTTTCATGAAGTCTGTTTCCCGGTGAAGAGGCATCACTAAGAAATCACTCAAAAAAATGCCCTAGAAATGCATTTAGATTAACAGAACCAGGCATAGTTTTTACTGTTTTCACTGTATGTCAGTGTAGAGCTACCACAACTGGGCGCCGTGTTTGTTGGCAACAGGGTCATAAAACTGTGGGGGCGTGGTTAGATGCCTCTGGTCGGTAGGTCAATTTGCCATGTTTTTAGTAAACAGGGGTGCCAGTGAGGTTTTTAAAAAAACCGGAAATGTC
This sequence comes from Alentia gelatinosa, assembly GCA_950022655.1. Taxonomy (NCBI): domain Eukaryota; kingdom Metazoa; phylum Annelida; class Polychaeta; order Phyllodocida; family Polynoidae; genus Alentia; species Alentia gelatinosa. Next base: position 26,064,514 of record OX465590.1, on the reverse strand, counting down.
CACAGCTTATTTGGTTTTAGAGAATGTTATTTTATGATGTCTTGATGATGCATTGATCTTAACAAAGATGACATCAAATAAAAGCCACAATTTAGGGCTTTGATAATCATGTAGCGTGTTTACCTTGGGTGGGTTCAGAGCGAGAAATCGGCCGTTTTTGCACTCGCAGCGAACCATGTAACGATATTTATTTTTTACATAGTAAAACCCATGTTTATTTCCTCAGACTTGCACAGAATATAGTAGATGTATAGTACTAAGCATTATTTTTAACCCATAATATAGGTCGCCGTCCTTGTTTATGAAAGAATTGAAGAAAACCTCCTCTGACTTGACTGCAAAACATTCTGTACTTCTCAGCATTAATAACTCCGCGGTTACTTAACCTAGAAACGTGAAATAAAAAGCAGTGGAAAGCTAAACACATGCAGAAGACAGTTTCTGAGTTTAAATTTTGATTCCCTTCGGAGAACATAAGAATATTTACCGTTTTCCGTTACGCGGTTTGCCGCGAACGCGAAAACGGCCGTCGATGTCACGCTCATAGGTGAAGCCACGACGCTCCGACTGGAAGTCCTGGCAATCCCTCTATGTCACACTCGCGTAATGCTGGACGATAAGCTTCGGAGCCGGCACGCCTTGCTTTTCCGCGCGTTAGCGGCGGACCATACGCTTTTTCGCGTGTGGACGATACGATTTTTTTTCGAATTTATGTCAGAACTCCGTGAGGAATTGCATTAGGGACTTCAAATGCAGACGGACCTGTTGCTAAGAGGGTTTGAAATGTAAATCTATTTCCAGTTCTTTGATTTTATCACAATATTTTAGCATTATTTACTTACTTTCTTTGATGCTGTTGTGTCACTGTTCTTCGCGAGAGGGTCTTCCCTCTCGCTTCTGTGGCCACCGCACCTGTTCGGGTGATTTAACCCACTTTCTGCAGGAATTTAGCCATGAAACTTTTACCTAAGGTGGGAGCATATATAACCTATAATCGTTGTAAATTTGAAGACGATTGGCCTTTCCGATAGGCCGATATCCACGTTTGCATTTGAAACATCGGACGAATCGATCCATAACAGACTAGCTATGAGGGTTGTCACTAGTGCAAATCATGACGACAGTTTGGCCTGACATTTATTAGCTTACTTACCATAACCTGTGGGTAACAGGGCTGAAACATCGCACGCCTCACTCCACAAAAGTGCTTCCTCCTGTTTTGGTTTCAGATAGGTGTAGTTTGTTTTACGTTTTGCATTTAATCTGCTTAACAGAGCATCACAGAATGGGCTGTTTACCTTTGCCATTTCTAGCGTCCAGGCATACACTGCACCACAAATCAAGCGCTGCAGTGTGGTCTGTTCTCGCGAGAGCTAGCGCGACTCAAAGTTCAAGGTCGAATAGACGTCACTACGTTGTACGTTACCTGTCCCTAAATGCATTGGGGCAGGGAACCAGTCTAAAACTAGGATGCGAGCGCCCGATGATTTCCGCACTCTCCAATCTTCAAATTCACCACTGCGCATGCTCATGGGCGATAAAAGCGGAATTTCGCAAGGTAACCGATTTTCGCATCACAACGGCCACCACTCACCAAACGGCGTGTACACGGCTCAAGGAAGCCCTGTGTGCCGCTTGCGGTCGTGAAAGAGACTAGTGTTGACCCTCCTAGTGGTTGTTGAAAGAACCATTTTGTCCTTGCATCGGGTCACTGCACCGGAAGTAGTTTTCGTAGATGGTAAACAAACTGAGAAGTTGCATCAGAGTTTAGGGGAACTGACGTCTACCATAATAAATGGCAATGACTCACCCGTCTACTGACTTATAGTATACGTTAAGGACCTGCTTTTACAGTCTACATCAAGAGAAGCAGCTGGCAGCCCACGGAGACGTCGTTACTTTCTCCCTCTCTACCAACCACTAGATCGCTGTCTAGCTCCCATCTAGTACTAACGACAGTAACGTGACAACAGGACCTGACGTCTTCCTTCCCCATCACTCCAGTGACGGTGTGAACAGCAACAGTGTACCTGCTCGTAAAGGACTGGTCAATATCGTTGGGATCAAGATATCAAATCATTCAATATGATGGGGTAAGTAAAGTACATGTACTTAAAATACCCATTTATTAAATACCATGGCCAATTTATTTAATAAAAAATAAACCAGTCCTGTCACTGTCAGTCCCCATCATGCCTCATGGCAACAGTAGTTATACGTTGATCTAGTACAACGCTGTGTCCGCTATCACTGTATGTATCAGAGAAGAACGAACGGTTGCACCACGCCTGACTAGGCAACAGCCTGATGAACAAGGACTGTTTGCTCCCCATGCTGCACACTAGCGATTGCGCAAAAAATAGAAATGTTCACATAATAACGAAGGTAGGAAGGAGAAAGAAAACGAGGCAGAATAAAAGTAATTGCGAACAGAATGATAGGGGAGACATTAATAACAAGCTTAGGTAGGTAGATTATATGATAATAGATTAAAACTTTTTGATATGGTCAAGATATATCTGATAATATTGGCCTACCTGATACTTATAAAAGCGGTGTCAAGGATCGTCCTCTTTAAACCATTTTCTTCTATTGTGATCACCCAGGATGAGCTTCGGCTCTCCCTTTGTTTGTACAACGTAATATGTGTTTTAAGATGTTTTAATTTACTTTTGTCAGTTTGTGGATAGGACTCAGACTTAAGGGAGTATTTCACCAAATTAGCACTGAATATGCCTTCAGCAGGGCTGACTGTAAGTGTAAGGTGGCGGTTGACCGGCCTGGAGAAGTGTGTGTGTCACTGTCAGTCTGTGCTCTTCCACCAACCCACCTTATTCTAACCGGCCGTCCACCACATGGGGCCCATGCGGGCACTTAGCGACTGCTTCCACTGGGCGGGGTGGTCTGGTATGCTTGTTCGCCATTCATTTCATAGGGAGCGCATCAAACATGGTTTGATGGTGTCTGCCATCTTGGGATTTGTACAGAACTATGGCAGCTCGTCAATTTTCCACGCAATATGCAGTTAACTATCAAATGAAGGTACATAAAGAAGCAAGTTGATGTGATGAATGAGTATAGCACACTCTGGTGTTGAATTTTTAAAGGACTTTTGAAAACTATGTTATTTCACCCTATCTAAAGATCACAACCTCTCTCCACTAAAGGGGCTGTTCCACCAACCAGCCCAGCTAGTGGCTGTTCGGGGATCGCCGGCAGATTTGACTTGTTGCAGATGACGACCGGCTTGGTGGAAGAGGAAGGAAGGTGCCCCTAGTGGCGCCGGGCCTACCCATGGGAGTAAATAACAGGCGGGGTGACACATAGCCAGCTTGATCTCCATACAATCTGGAGCCAATAAGCCAGCAACCACTACGCAAATAAATGTTTCTTTGTTTAATCTTAGAAGACTCTTTTGAAATCAATTGCTCCTTTTATTTTAGATTACCGAGTCTGATTTCTTCACTCTTTCGGGGATCGAGGAAAGATGAGGATGGAGAAGCAGAAGACGATGAACCTGTAACAGTGCACAGTGAGACCTCAAACCCCACCAAGGCCTGGCAGATGCTGAGTGTGAAGCAACAGGTAAAAAAGGTGAAGTTGGTGAGGGTTGGCACCCCCATGAAGGCTGACTCTGTACGTTTTGTCTGTGTCTCTGACACACATAACCGCAACCCCATCCGTGTCGCAGTGCCCGACGGGGATGTCCTGCTTCACACAGGCGACTTCTCCATGGTCGGTAGGCCTGAGGAGATCGAGTCCTTCAATAACTGGTTAGGTGAGTGTCGTAGGTATAGAACGAGTAATGTGGAGAGGTTGGGAACTAGACGCATCTACTTTTTTTTTCTTCTTTTTATTGCACAAAAATAAGGTTGTACATTCATGACCTCTGCAGGGCAGTTCTTACGGCCAGTGCAACGACTGACTACATATATTCAGGTACTATAACAATTCTCTTTTAGGATAAGTACTTAAAGTTTGTATATATGCGGAGGTTCGCTAAAGGTATTGATATTGAAGAAAACCCTAGAACGAGACGACAATGTAAGAGACTCGTATGACTAAATAAAACTAGAACAAGCTTCTTTTTTTATAGAAAAAAACCTATATCAGGGAATGATCTATCGGAATAGCCTACCAGTTGAGGTGCAAGAGATGAAATCGATATTTTAATACAAAAAAAACATGTAACGGTAAAGAGCAAAAACATCTATGACAGTCTATCAGCCAAAATAAGTGGTTAAAAATGCCCTCATCTCATCTCATAAACCACATCTATGTATATGTACTGTTCCTCTGTTCACGCTCCCTAACGAAACTTGCACCTAAGTGTTACTCAACACGCAAATCCTTTGCTATGTATTACCACGGACCTCTATACACTTGTGAATATTCAATTCAATACCTTACACAACTTTGAAAGATCAAAACCAAGATCTCTAGGAATCAGAATTTCTAGTCAGGGGAATAACATATCAAACCGTGCTATAATGGTATAAAACACATCGAATTATTGAATCACTTACGTAATGGAGATTTTAGTACCTCCTTTGTTTCACTGTCACCAAATGATTCATATTCCTATCTCTCTCTTCTACTTAGGAACACTGCCGCACAAGCACAAGATTGTCATTGCTGGCAATCACGATTTGACCTTTGACGATGAATTCATGAAAAACAAGTCGTTAGGGGAAAGATTTAGCTTGGACGTTGACAAAGTGAAGGCCTATATGGCAGAGAAAGGCATTACAGAAATGAAAGAAGTGCTCACGAACTGCACCTATCTCCAGGACTCAGAAACTTCCGTCTACGGGCTCCGCATCTATGGCTCACCATGGTATGTAAAGGTCTTATGTTTGTTTTTGATGGTAACAATTTTGTTTCCCATATATTTCTTTGTTTATCATTATTGCCTCGCCATTTCGATTTTTGTCCTCCTATCATGTCATGCAAAATATCCTCTCAATCATTATCAGACATGAATAATGTAGACTGGGTCTAGATTAGATGTATTTATACAGGGATTAGAAGTAAATACAGGAAAAAATCATGGACACGTTTTTGAAGGTCAGTTATTTGCAGGGAATTTGTGATTTGCTCAGGGAAAATTGGAATTGAAAAGAGAAATGTCAGGGAATGTTGACTGTTGTAAGAGGGAATTGGAATTTTCATAGATGCATGAAGAAGTGGCCAAGTGTGACATCCTCGAAATCTGTGTATATAATACTATATAAAAAAAAGTATAATATATCAGAAGTTTTGAATATAAAGGGCAATGCTGTGATCTGGCACCATCACAGGTCTTCGTTGAAGGTTTACAACAGTTTATCATGTGGTGTTTTTGAAAGTCTGGTCCTTAAATTATAATGATTGGAAAGGACAAATCTAAGGCTGTATGATATAAAATCAAATCTAGACAGAGAATTGTATTTTACTCATTTGGCATCAGAGTAAAACAGCGAAACAGTTCAGACTGATGATTATTAACGTACACAAGTGAACTGTAGGATTTCCCTTTAAAGTAAAGGTTGCCGGATTTATCTGCTAAACTCTATGCAGCGAGTTCCATCTCGCAAAGGTTTCGAGATGAGTCTGCGCGCCATGGGCCTGTTTAGTGATCTAGGATCGTACTTGTAGTCCCTTTTCCGTATGCCATAGAGACCATGGGACGATGTGGGTCAACTTTATTGAACACTTATGGACGGCTATGACTGCCTTAGCGAACAGACTTAAATATCAACTAGCGTGGTGTCTGATGATTCTTTGATGAAACTTGTCTTTTATAGGCAGCCAGAGTTCTGTGATTGGGCCTTCAACTTGCCCCGTGGTCAACCTTGTCTCGACAAGTGGGACCTCATCCCGGCTGGAATAGATGTCTTAATGACCCATGGTCCGCCTATTGGTAAGTATCTGGTTTTATTATATACCCATGATGTATATCCCGGAAATATGCACCTTTTCGCTATATAACGAAAAAAATACTGTATGGAATACACTTTAGTTCAGCAAAATACGGAACCCTGACCCATATGCTTCGAGTGAAACATTACTCGTTAGACTAAATTACGGTAATACTTTATCAATCTCCGGTGTATAATGACTATAGAACAACCTGACCATGCTGTGCAAGCTACAAATCTTGATGGGAATATAAGGTTTGCAAGGAACTCTGCTAAACGCCTCATTCCGTACGGACCTCAATTCCCATCTCGTTTTGTAGCTTGTACAGCATGGTCAGGTCGATTTGTATAAATCCCGGCTGCGTTCTACGCAAAGTGGCGTGGTAATAGAAGCTGCAATCAACAAAATGGCAACTGGAACGCGTTTTGGGCTAATGCACGACATAATTTATAGTAATGTGTTGTATATAGAACTAAAGAGGTCGTAGAGACTGAAGTATTTATATGGAACGTCCTGACCATCCTGTACAATTCACAGAACGAGATGGTAATTTACAGTTTGTACGGACATGCTGTACAATTCACAGTTTGTACGGAACTTGGCGTAAACGCCTCAGTCCGTACAAACTGTAAATTACCATCTCGTTCTGTGAATTGTACAGCATGGTCGGACGTTATATATTTACTATATACCCGAAATTAAAAAAAAATATCATCAATTTCATTTTGCTTAACAACCAATATCGTAACAAACGTGTATGGCAAGGTGGTCCGTATTTTAGTGTACGGACCATTGGTCTGTACAGTTTATTTACGTTATATGGCGAAACGGTGCGTATTTACAGTATATACGGCATGGGTATATAGTAAATCTGAAATCTATTCCCTGATAGCTTATTCAGTTTCACAGACAGCATGCCTCATAAAGATCTGCCCTACAGATTATGTATAATGTATAGAGTCTTCTACAGATTATGTATAGTGTATAGAGTCTTCTACAAATTATGTATAGTGAAGTATTGAAGCAAGCAAAACAAGTGTCCGACCCAATCCATCTGACTCCTCGAGTGCAGTTCAGATTCATCTGACCCTGTTTTACAAATAAAGAAAATCATTGATAAGACACCTTACTTTCATATGTTCAATCAATTTTTAGATCATTTTCAATATATCATTCCGTTGATTAAGTATATTTAGTTGTCCATATTTATGTTTCTTTTCATCAAAAACCCGAGATGTTATCACCTTGAGAAATGCTATCTTTTTTTTCAAACAAATGATGTATATATATGTGTGAAAGGTTTTACCTGGGTAATCCCCTTACCTCGGCCCTTTTCAATATTATCTTACACACCCCTTTTGTGACTGCAGTGATTTTCTTTGATTAGTGTTGTAACCATCCTTCACACAACACCTTTGAAGAAAAGTCTTTATCAGCAGTTATATAGATATATAAATGAATCTTCCTGTGTAAAAGAAAAATCGCTGTAGCTAATAACATGGCTATGGCTTCAGCTCCAACTGATCACGAATAGCTGGTTTTCATCACAATTATTGGGAGTTCTAGACAGTCCAACTAGTATTCCCTAAGGTGATATTACAGAATGCTAGTTTCCTTGTGATCTACTCAAGATCTTTGAACCAATCTGACATTTTTTCAGGCCACGGAGACTTATGCTCTGATAACGTAAGAGCAGGTTGTGTTGAGCTACTGCACACAATTCAGAAGAGGGTCAAATGTAAATACCATGTTTTTGGACACATTCATGAAGGTAAGTCCATATTAATCTTTCACAGATATCCAAGCAACCCTTACAGCAGGCTATACACATTCACTTTCAAAGATGACAGGCTGTGTTTTTTTTGCCTTTTCATGGAGATCAACATTTTTGGTATATGAAATTCTTGTTTTGTATTAAATAAAGATGATATTAAGTGAGCCTGGTTCGCACCAGTAAATCAGTGCCTAAAGGCTGTATTCCACCAACAAGACAAAATTGTTGTACAGCGCCCGTATGGCGGTTGCTGCGGTTGCTTGCAGATCTGTTCTATTTTAAATCATCTGTCGGGTTGGTGGAAGCACACACCATACGTTTCAGCAGGCGTCGGCTCTAAGTTATGATGTCTGTTGGGGATATTGGGGGGTCGTTTGGCCATTTCCCAGCTAAAATGCGCTTCCACCTACCAGAAGTTCCAGCCGATATCCCCAACAACCCTCCACAAGTTGTAAATATAGCGTCGGCCGAAATAACTGATTGATTAGGTTTTTATCGGCTGGAATTGAGCATCTGACCGATGCATTTGAAGAGTACGACACCCGCCCGCGGGTTTTGCCGGGAGTTGCTGCGAGGGAAGCCGCCAACATAGCGCGAGCGATACCGAAGCCGCGAACGGACATAGAAAATTCTGACACTCTCAGTATTGTCAGCAGAATCCTAGCACCATAGCGTGCCATACACATTCATAACATCAATCCTTATCTTTATTTACCTTCATAGTTCGATTAAATGTGTAATTCCTCGGTTATTTGACGTTTTCTGACCGTTCCCGTACAAATCCCAACACGCCGACGCACTGCTCCGCTCCATACGCGTTTTCGCGGGTTCGGAGCGTCGTAGTGTATCGCCGCACACCGCGCCGCCTATCTCGATCACTACGTAAAATGCGGCCAACGTCCACCAGTCGGCGCCATGGTAGGGGCGTCGGCTAGGATCTGCTGGAACTTTGAACCCACCAGACGCTCGTATGGTGACCACATGAGCGTCTGTTGGGGGTTTCGGTGGAGCAGCGACGCATTTTGACGCCATTTTTCCAGATGTTTCAACCGACGTCGGCTGAAAGGTCGGCTGGAACGTCTGTTGACGTTGAAAAAGTGGTTGTTTGATGGAATACAGCCTTTAATCTCACCACAAGCCCTCAGTCCCACGCTGTGCCCGACAATGACACGTTTTCCATATTTTCTCAGTCCCTCTGAAGCAGAAAATTCCACATGAAAAAGTATTTCCATTAAACTGACATCGTTACATTATAATTGGTCATCTTATTGCATTATTGCTGTTACTACCTCATGATGACATTTTCATGTTTTAGATTTCCATACCTCTGTGCTCACGCAAAACTCTCGGGCTATGCGCTATTTTCATATTATTCATAATACGTGTACTATTAATTTTCCACTTTAAAGAGAATGTGCCACATTTGAGAAGCTAGTAATATATTTAATACCGGAATGATAGTGTACAAAACGCCGCAATTATTCTCCTTTATGCAAATATAAGTTACTCAACTTTGCAATATCGTCTATGTATGATTACCATAGGGGTGTCTTAACCTTCCTTCTGCGGCTAGTAGGTCGACCTGAACGCCGCCTGGTGTTTTATTTGAAAGGCGGTCTGTCGGGATCGACGAATATCCTGACATGGGGCCAGTTTGATAATAAAAGGACGATAGTTAGAATACGATTTATTAGCGACCTTAATGATGATCCACGGTAAATAAAGAAGAAACCTTTTGTATAATCGCTATATAATTTTACTTTTGTACAATTACTGTGCGACCAAACGCATGGCATATTAGTCAACCCTAACTAACCTCATTGGTTTCTTCTATGTTATGCCACGAAGTAATATTTCATCCTGTTTCCTATCCAGCTTATGGTGTGACCACTGACACACAAACCGTTTACGTCAATGCCTGTACGTGCACACTGAACTACCGACCGTGCAATGAACCCATCATCTTCGACATCCCACTACCGCCGGGTGTCACCAAGGATGACGTCACTTCCGGTTCAGAGACTGCGGGAGCAGTAGCAGGACAAAAGGAGGAAGAAGACTCAGAACAGATGGAAGTCGAAGAAGAGAAGGAAACAGTGGATAACAGCAGCCCGCTCGTTTTGAATCAGGAATATCGGTTGGAGCCCACCCCGGCACCACACTCGTCAACGTCCACAGAGCAGTTTAGACCTACTTGAAAATGTGCCCTCTGAACTGTGAAATAGTCTTTTCTATTTTGGTATATATTATTTTGGATTACAAGTTTTTTTTATGCCAGGTGGACAGTTCCTTATAACTGACGACCTATCTAACCTCGTTTTTATCTTTATTTTTGTTATGATTGGTCCAGTCCGATATAACCAATAAGCACTGACTTGAGAACTATAATTACTGCAGCTACCTGGCGCTAATATAAACGTCAGCAATTCAGGGCATGTGTTAAGCGGGCGGGGGCTAGAACTGTAGAGCATAGTCAGATCGTTCTATATTTATTATATACCCAAAATTAATCAAATCTTACCATACATTGGCATAGACGATATGTCAACGTGAATCCCCACACACTGCTGATATTTCAACGTGTGCAGTATAATAGTGTACTGCACAGGGTTCAGTATATATGTACAATCTATACTGCATGTGGACCTGACCATGATGTACACACTTCAAACCTAGGAGCCAAAAGTATGTTCATCACAGATGAATGAGCGTGCAATTATAAATGAATAATACTTAAAAGGTTTGAGTTAGATTTAGCCTATGGATAGTTTTCTGTAACTCAATTGCACCCAGTCAACTTGCAATTTCTGCAACTGCCTATCTAGGATCCAAACAAATCAAGCACCAGTGGGTCTTGAGGTATTTTGGTATTGAGTGATTGGTCATGGTCAGCTGGGCACGCCTCTAAGAGACTGTGACTCTGGCTCCCTGCTCTGTTCTTAATATCATAGTGAATAGCACACAGATAGTGAAGGGATAATTTGTATGCAGTACCCTGAAAGTCTATATGGACCCCTCTAAACTCTAGTTGACGTATTTAGCGCGGGCAAGCACGCTCTAACTAGATGGGGAATTTCTGTTTTTACGGATCGAGGCCCCAGGCCGAGTTCCGTGAATAACATCAATTCCCATCGAGTTTTGCAGCTTGTACAAGCATGGTGGGTCGTTATATATTAATAAAAGACCAAAAATTAATCAAATCTTACCATACATTGGCATAGACGATATGTCAACGTGAATCCCCACACACTGCTGATATTTCAACGTGTGCAGTACAACAGTGTATTGCACAGGGTTCAGTATACAATTTATACTGCATAGGGAGCAGCAATACGTAATTGTCAAATATACTGCTTGGGAATATGATAATGTACTGTACTGCGCGGAAATTGGTGCCTATCTTGCGCAAAACGGCTTGTTAGCGCTTAAAACGGCACAATTGATTTGGAAATGACACAATTTCCGCAAATATCATGAAATGTAAGTAATGATTTGATATGTATGCATATTTCAATGACATATGGGCCCTAACGTCTACAAACCTTAGCAGAGACGGCGCGCACCGAGAACGAGCAGGGGCATAGCAGTCATTCGGAAATTTATTTGTTTGATGTATTTTGATTTAGCATAATACAGTTTTGCACGAAGCAGGTCTTCTTGTGTGACAATACATTAGTAAACACACTCTGATCTTTCGTTATCCCTTTTATAACACATAGATGAAGATGTTTTCTACATTAATGTAAACCGTACAAACTGTGAAGTCCTACTCGGAGAAACGGTTTTGTGTTGATATTTCATAGATTTTGAGGAGAATCTCAAAATTTTAGGAAAATATTTCCCATTAATATTGTATCGACTATCGCTGGTTATCATACATGTTATCTACTTGATTTTTGATAATTTTGTGCATGTATCCAATCCAAGGGATATCTTGTCTTTCAAAACTACTTCTTGTCTTTCCATACTACTCAAACCAAGATATTCTTTATTGGTTTAACGGCAGATAACAACTTAAGTGTGGAAAATAGACATTTGCCCAGGATAAACAGATATATAAAGCCACGGACTTGGATGACAGGTCAGTGATAAGATGAATAACAAAAAGATGTACATCAATGATAATAACCTGTCAGGGGAAGAGACAATGATGTAAGTCAATGTGTCAGTGTCTGCTTTATCAGAACTTTGATGAAATTGTTTGTACCTAATGAATACTGAACTGTGGAGATCAAGTTTTATATATCGAATGCACATATCAGTGATGTTATAAGGGTTAGAGATATAGTTACATCTGATTCTGCATTGAGAAATATATCATTAGCTTGAAGAATCTTTAATCATTTTCAATGGGTTTAGAATACGAGGCGTGAGCACTTCTGACCACGCCCAAAAAAAAAAAAAAATTAATCATTTTCGATGTCAATAATTGGACTAATGGATGTAGCGACAAATTGCGTAGATTGAACAAATACTATTGTTTGATAACTCGAATGAATGAATTGATGACTAGAATGAATTAATAACTCAAATGTATGGTATGCTATAGTGCATGATCTGCAGGTTCGTTAGCCAATTGGGGATAAGCCAGGAAATTGCGGTCAGATGGTACTACATTGCTTGTTATTTATGAAAAAGGTAAATTTGCCTTTATATCTCCGGTCTAAACAAACTGATTTTTTAAAATATCTCTACCCTCAGGGGACTCCTCACCGGAGCTGTTATTGCTAACGTTATAAACTATCCAATGCTTTATGCCCGGAGGTACACCGCCGCCTCCAGGGCGTGTCAGGAGTTGCTCCGCTCATGTCTCCACCCCTTTAATAGTCCTCACTTCGTCTCGAGGTGTCATTAATTTCTGCGCTTGTTTTTCGAATTTTATTAACAGCGGTACTTATCTTATAGTGATACGTAATGAACATTTTGAAAAAGATATATACTGAATATTTCTACATCCACTATGATATAAACTCATTTGGTTCAAATCTTCAAATATACATGCTGGTTGGTTATCCTTGATATGAACATTAACGATGACCAGAACGGGATTAGCCTCCTGTAGACATAATACGATCTATAACATGAAGACAAGTCTAATTGAACAAATTGGACGTTAAACTACCCAAACAAACAAACAAACAAACAAACTCTCTAATAATCCATGCCCTATCATTGTGATATTTGTAGCATCTGGTCTTAGTATTTAAAGGACACCGTTTGTAGGTACATCTCGCTTCAGGGGCCACTTCTACTTGGGGCCTAATTTTTCACCTGTATGAAATGTACGATGTTTTAATTACCCACAGAATACGAAGTCTGTGATCATTGTTTTTTTTATAAATAAACATATGAAGCCTACAGACCGCAACTGAGTAGAATATGGAAAGCCGTATTCTACTCAGTAGGATACGGCTTTTTCTGCCCCCTCATGGGTACTTTTCGAGTTATTTTATATAAACACTAGACGGCGCTTACGTTGAGTTTCTAATCATTTATATGGTATTTTTTACTCGAGTAATTGGTTGAAAGGTGTGTAATAAATACATTACCATGGTTTTGATTTGCGTTGCCCTGTTCTCCTTGAAGTTGACACAACTCGATACTCCTCGCTTTCACTCGTAGTATTACTGTGGGTCAACTACGGGGCGAATACGGCCACATAGATCAAAGTCGTGGTAAAATTTTGTATATAACTGCCTCATAGGACATACTGTATAAGGGGACACCTTGGTCCAGAATGACTAATGTCCCCTGTAGCAGGGTATGTATATGTGCTGTGCTGTCCTATTTATCTGAAGTGTCATCATGTCTTGTTGATTTATACTTTATCTGATTTTGATGAACTTAAAAGGAAACCTATCTGGGTTCAGGAACTATTCGTTTGTTTTGTGAAGAATGTAAAGAAATGTGTTGAATGTGTTTCTATTTTCGCCAGTAAACCTTTGTTTTTATATCATTTATTGCTTAAGAAAATTTGCGAGTCTAATTTAAAGATATCCCAATTTAATAGAAATAACTAAGGCCAAAGGATATTTGAAGGATAGATCTGTTTGATATTGTGTCAAAAACTACCGATTTCCTGGAGACTGTGTGTACATCAACTTCACATAAATCTTTGATAATTACTAATTTTTATATATATATATATATATATATATATATATATATATATATATATATATATATATATATATATAATACAAAACAATATGTAAATGATTTTTCATATATCTGTAGTGGTCGCTGGCTCTGGCCTTCCTGGGTTAGTAACCCATCTATCTGATATATTGTATCTATTCCAGTGATGGAATTGCTACCCTATGGAACAATTACATAGGTTGGTTCGATTAGTTTTCCGTATGTACTAGCCAGATGACTATCCTAATCACACAAAACCAGACTCGTCCACTTTGACGAAATAAGATTTTATTAGCAGTTCTTGGTATAAATTGGTGAGCTGTGCCTCCACTTACAAATTGTCGTACTGTACAGTACACTGACACCGGGATGTCAGATAAAGCCGAGGGAGTAAGTCTAAAAGCCAAAGCAGATGGACTCTCTCAACCACCGAGAGGGTTCAGAAAAACCTACTGTAACAGAACAGGTAGCTGCGGAAATATGTCTAGAATGGTTTAGACAATAGTTTGGGTTATAAGCCTGTTCTGTACAGAGGAGATAAAGAGACAAAACACATGAATATATTAATATAGATCTCTTTATTCAAGTGACAATAAAAGCAGTGACAATAGGACAATTATAGCAATGATAATAGAACCAGCACACTTACCTATAGAAATCAGGTTGTAACCTGTTGACCTGCTATGGACTCTTAAATACAGACTAAGTTACGTAATATGGGCGCACCCATGGGACTTCCATGCATGGGGTCACCCAAATCCCACACAGCAGGGACCAGCGCCCCTCATTCTCTGCTGAAGAGGGGACACACCACCACTCGACTGAATTGAACCCTACATATCTATGATCTAATTACATTATCTTATAATTATTCATGCTCAGTAGATCAAGTTGCAATGACACATAATTAGAGAATGTGATATAAAGTAGATGCAATTTATCATTGGGTTGAAAACAGATTGTCATTATGAATACCATATTAAGGATTTATAGCTCCATCAAATACCACCAGGGGGAGATCCCTTTGGTCGACCGGGTTATAGGTGTTACTTCGTCGACTCACAGTCTGCCTTGATCCATTGGGCCGGCCATTCCACCCACCAAGGAACAGTGAGTGTTGAGATTTTATTTATCTGCTATTTTCTATTACTATTGTTATTTAAATTATGTGAATTAAAGTTCCATGGTTTCAGCTGTTATGGGCACGAGAAGGTGGGTGCTCCAAGGCGCCGAAGAGGAAGGTTGCATAATGTCATGGATTCAATTCTGATGATAATTAAATAAATGTAGATTATCAAAGACTGAGAAACTCTAAGGCATCCGATAGGGATCAGAGAATGTATGCCGACCAAATCGGCGACAGTCGGTCCGGCGAAACACCCCCATTGACCAATGTTATTGGCGTCGTGTACTTCGATACCAGTATCATAACTATCAAAACGCATTGTGATTGTGACAATATCCTTAAATTTCATATCCATTTACTTGGGACGACAAAGTGCGTTCACGTCTGAAATGGGTTTGGGTCACTGAACTACCGTTGACCTCACATCTCAAATAATGATATGAAATTAAAGTTATTTTATCAAACACAGTACACGAATGAACCTGATACTTACGAACATAAACAATGCTATGTAAGAAAGAGAAATGGGAACAAATTGATAAGGCTTTACTTAATGTATGCTCTGACCCCGGCCGGGTTTATATTAAATATGATTATAGTAATCTGGCATCGCTATATTTGGCATGACTAATAAAACTACTTTTTGAACCAGTGCAAATACCGTGCCATGTAAAACATACCTAGTCGCTTGATCTGCACTTTTAGATCTGTCATTTAAATGAGATATCTATTACATCATACATAAATTATTTCTTCCGAACGCATCAGTCAGTTAAGTGCACTCCGCTCCCGGGTCCATTGATGGCTTATTCAGGATAAATATAGAGTGATTCGGTTGACATCACGCACGGGTTCAGTGGAGGTAGGACTTAAGTTGTGCCAGTCTACGGCCTTTTAGCATTTTCAGTTTGCTGGAAGCCTCTGAGTGGACAGGCAGGTGAAGATAGGAGCGGCAGGCACAAATCTCCCACTAAGAACCGTCGTTGACGAACTTCAGTGACAGGTACTTATTTGCTTTCTAAGGCAGTATTCTATGCTCTTGCTTTATGCGTGTATACTTCACATTGATACATACATGGGACTGACCGGGGTAATTCTTCTGTTTGGACCACTGGTGTCGGCCATAGGGTTGAGTAGGGTAGACACGCATACACACCCACCCCTACAGACCGGCAGACTCGTACATCAGTACTTGTTAGTCACATACCTTGTGTCAAATCTTTCTGTACAGTAAATGTTATATAATTTGTGTGGCTATATCCCTGGCCACTTAAATGCTTCACATGATATGACCTATGCCAGGATACTAATTTGATTGATTAAATTATCTTATACAAGTGATGGAGGTTATATGGCCGATTAAAGGTACTGTTACAAGTATGTATACACAGGCACATACAGACACGCACATACATCGTATCCAATGATATGAATAATTGCTGGGTTCTTTGTAATCGACAATGTAACATAAGATAAAGTGTAGCATGGGGCATTTCCCTATTATCAGTTGTTGCACCTTTTCAGAATATATATTTTTCTTGTTCATTGTTGGTTATACAACTAATATTATATCTTAGAAAGATACCTATCCTTTGTATTATTGTTCTGCATTATACATGGATAGTTAACATGTATATAGAACGTCCTCCTGGCGGTAACAAACACACTCAAAACAATTGACTTTGTAGTGCTAACGCACTAAACAAAACACAAGACAGACCAGAGTGAAAACATTATAACAATCTTGTCAAAATATTAGCTTTTGGTCAAATTTAGGTACATCATAGATCTTCATCAGAGGTGAAAGGTGTATAAGTGATTTCTTTGACTTTTATTTTAAAGTTATTTAAGCTGTTGGACATAAGCAGATAGTTTACCTCGATAATTGTTACCCAGACACATAGGAGAGTGTGCATAGTTTTTATTTAGTTTTAGTTATTAGGTTTAACTATGCATATACCGTCTTTCCCTTATAAATATATATTGCAATATGCTATTAGTGTTCCCATTATTGTGCAATCAGTGCTTGGACATTGATCTCCTTGCCTCCACATGGGGCCTTGCATAAAGATATAATAAGTACATATACATATTTATATAGTCAAGTTCATGTGAGAAGTTTGCCTTTATTGGAGGATTAGTAACCTTGAATCTCATACCAGCAAATTGTAACCATTTAAATGTAAATGTCCACAAGTGAAGGATTTTGATATGATAAACACTTTATTGCCCGGATACAAACTGTACTAGACAACGCATGGCCGCACTGAATGCAACACCCTACCTTACAACCTTAAAATATTGAGAATGTCGTTTTGCCTTTAGATGTTTGTTTTTGCATTCCTTGACATTGATATTGAAAATCTTATGTGTTCTGTCCTGTGTGTTCCCTTTGAGAATGCTTATAATCTTTTACCCAGAGATTGGTTTTCTTCTAAGACACAACTGTACCATATGAAATCCAGGAGGGGAATGAATTTATCACACTAACATAGTAGCCTACACTAGAAGCAATCCCTTGGTAATGGCGCACATACCCACTGGGAACTTCCTGTTGACATATTCTCATTTCTAACATTCTCACTGGAGAATTCTTCACTTTCTATTTTGAAATATTCTGGCGATTTCAAGTAGTGATGGAGGTCAGACCAGCTGTTATTTGTGCATCCCATTCAGGTATAGAGGGTTTTGTTGGAGCGGGGATTATTGGTACAAGGGATTATAAGTATCCAGCTGTGGCTCTGTCGGCTTGATATACAACATAGCAGAAGGGAACCATGTTTTTTAGGTGGCCGAATTATTTTTCACTTACAGAATATTACTTTCTCAAATAACCCAGTTGCTCTAACAGTAGTCATCAGGCCCCCTTGCAGGACCTTGCACGACCTTTACTGTTTCTGGTGGGGGTATCATTGAGATGTAAATAAGGATGTTTTGTCAATTCATTGTAGTCTGTCATAGAGTGTGGGGGATCCTTGGCAGGAGTGGATCACCCCATGGTGTGGCACTACAGAAGGAACACAAAGTCCCTATTTTTTAATCATAAAATCATAAAATCATTAAATCCTTGAAAGCTCACTTATATTTCCGAATTTTATAAAATCTATCTAACTTTGTCTAAAAACTAATGTTTTAGTCAACGCATACGTAACAGGGTTCCGCATTTTGTCGTACGGAACATTCGTACGGAACATTGTTCTGTAGGGTATTTTTACTTTATTTGGCGAAATGTCAAGTGCGTATTGACAGTATTCGTCATGTGTATACAATAATCATACATACATGATGGTGACCGAAATAATTTTCCAATTAGCTAATAAGGATGGGCATATGCACACGCACAACCGCAGATACACGGACCGCGACTGTCTAATGATTGGTCTCATACCTCATATTAAATCTTCCCTGTAAAATTCCGCTTAATGATAACATCGCAGTTAGCAGAATTCAGACGGCCTGGGATTCTTTAATGCCATTTGTGTTCAATATACATATAATTTTATCTTATGAATTAGATATTACAGTGGGTGAAAAAAGCCAACCGATTTTATATTATAAAGAGGAATACTGAGACATTGGCAACCAGTAATTACGCAATAGCTAATTATAAGACAGTTGAACATTTCTAAGGGATATTGTCAGCGATATCCAAATACTCACAGGCTCGTTATTTGCGTAGTTCATATATGTCTGGAATTGCATACACTAGTTTATACACGAAAGAGGAAAGTAGATCAAATATCCCGTAGGTGAACATCTCTGAAATATTACTATAATTATATACCTACCGAAGTGGCGTAATTGCTACACCCTGCTATCAGAATATTACTGCACAGGTGTGCAGTAATTCACAGTATGTTTCACATTGTTAACGCATAACATCGTGTTTAGATATATTAAAAAGACGCTATGATTGGCTGAGAGGTTGGCAAATACCAATGAGACTTTCTGCTTAATAAGAATCGTTGGGATGAGTTGTAGGCAAAAGCAACCGTTCACATTGACCGGTCTGTAGCCAAATTGGGTTATAAATGGCTCCTATATCTTAAATAAGTTAAATATATCAACGTTTTGAGGTATATAGTTGCAATTAAAATGACGTCCCTGTAAATGTATAAGTTTCTCTATACTCGTTGCTCACATGTGTCCCTGGATATTTAGAACTCGTTCTAATTCTATCTTGTGGAGGGTTGTTGGAGGGATCGGTTGTGACATCGCGTGAAATTCTGGTGAGTGGAAGCGCATTTCAGCTGGGAAATGGCCAGACACCCCAGCAGACGCCCAAGCGACGCTCTAACGACTCCCAATATCCTCCAACAGACGTCATAACTTAGAGCAGACGTCTGCTGGAACGTCTGGCGGGAGAGCCGACGCCTGCTGAAACGTCTGGTGTGTGCTTCCACCAGCCCGGCAGATGATTCAAATAGAGCAGATCTGCCAGCAACCGCCATTCGGGCACTGTACAACGTTTTTGTCTTGTTGGTGGAATACCCTCTTTATAGGCCTACTACCCGGCGACTTTTCCGTGGATTCGCTTTCATCGTTTCAACCGGTTCCCGTGATGTTAAAAGGGAAATCCGGGGTAAAAACCGAATGAGGTAGGAGAGCGGCGTGGAGAGGGTTCTGAATCCGATGGGAGTCCGGGAGTGAGTGAGGGAGGTTGAGGTTTGGAGGGAGGTCACGTGGAGGTCGGGTGAGGTGGAGGAGAGGAGGAGGGGAGGGGGAGTCCAAAAGTAGCTCGTCTGTCGCATTACCGCCAACAAGTTGGCCGCAATGATAATATACGGGCTCAATGTACCTCCGTAGTTATTGACCACCAACATCGGGTCAACAGGATTGTGAATGGACGACTTCTTAAGTGAATCAAATGAGGTTTTCTCATACGTATGAAATAACAAGTAAATGTAGTGACCGAGCCCGTAGGGATGTCCGTTCCCGGCCTTGTTTACCATTACTACGTCCCTCATCCTCCGCCGGAATTGATTTTTTATAGTCTTTCCCCACAAAGAATTATCTTTAAGCATCCACGGACTTGTAGCAGTGATACATCATATAATATAACAAAAAAAGTCTAGCAATGTGATAAAGTCGAATTGATCAAAATGAAATAATACGTTTCAAAGGAAATCATCTACATAGAAAGATGGCAAAGGTGAAAACCGCTATGAACCTACACATCCTTTCATCAATCCACATATAATATCAAAACAACACGAGCAATTTGTGCATAAAACAGTTGAAAGAATTTAGTTTTCAACATGAATATAATCCAGCAAAAAGTAAGATTCAGTGACATTTGTAAGGATGGAGAAAGTGGGTCGAGATTTTGCCGAATCCGCAATCTGTTACAGGTAGTTCGATTTCTAATAACGTTTCTAACATCCTTTAAAGCCTCGAGAGAATATATTCTGCTATCTATTTGGCCATCAGTGGTTTCTGAGTTTGAATTTGGGAGTTCAAAGCTCACCTTAGGCATGCGACACCTTTCAATAATTCTGATGCTCTAAATAGTTATTAGCGACTTCGTCATGATTTTAGTACGATCACCACAAAGTGGCAGCATCAAAGTTGCTAGTGCCTATGTCAAAGAACAAGAGTTTTATATATAATAGGAAACGAGGTTCTATCCCTGGGGCACGTCCCAGGAAGCGTCACCCCAGTGATCGTAACTTCCCTGGTAGATTGGCTCGCTCACAGAAAATATCGTTCATAAATTATACAACAGGGCCCAGGTGTAGAAGCAAGTGTGTTACGGCAAATGACCAACTGACTCGATAAAATCCAAGCATTTCAATAGTTAATTCTTTATGATTACATGCTCATTCATCAATAACGATCAAACCATTGTTCCTAATTTCTGACAGGGAGGGAAGAGAAGTCTTCGGTATCTATAGTGGTCAGCGAGCAAGGATGAGCAGGATGAAGCATGACCAAGAAGCGAAGGGACCGTTTACATTTAAACAGACCCTGGTCAACTACTGTGACACTACTGGAGTGTATACCCTCCGGCAGATCGCCGAACCCACCCGATACTTCATCAGGAGGTAGTCATATGGCTCTGCGATCTCTCTAGGAATAGGCGAGGGACAAACCTTAGACTAGACAAAATTGTCTTTATTGCTAACATCTTGCAATGTGAAATCTTCAATAATATACGAGCCAAGAGTAAGAAAAATATACACCGTGTTCAAAGTCCTACCTATCACGGTATTTGTGTGCTGTACAAGATATCTCAATGTATACAATAACCTCAACTGAAAACCTGTTATTGTCTCTGCAGATATATCTGAATATCAAGAAATATCCAAAAGCCAAATCTTTATCATTATTATCAGTGTTTATATATCCCTATATCAACAAGCACTATCCATATATTTTAACTTTATATTTAATTTATAAGTGTATTTGGTATATTGCAAACAATCTAGATTTATATAACTTTGGTCTAATGCCTATAGAATCCTGCCGAGTACTAGGGATGACAAATAATCTTCGTGCCCTTGGGCTGTAGAGAATGACCGCTAGCATGGAGGCTTAACGGCCTTTGCTTTGGCAACTTCATAGAAATTAAAATTGCTTTTTAAAAGAATGAATTGTAGGTATATAATGATGAGAGAAAGTCCTGACTATGAACGAAATGATGTACGTTTTTGGTCTTGCATCCCGTTCCTATAATTCAGCATCATAGGTTGTACCCGGATGAAATACTAAAAACTGATACAGTTTTGGCCCCAATATGGACGTTATCTCATATTACTATTTTTTTATATGTAAATCGGCTGTAAAGTAGTAAGCCATGTAACATGTTTGCTGTGTTGTGTCTAAGCTCTGTCTATTGTATTTTACAGGCTGTACTGGGTAGCACTATTCATCGCTGGCTGCAGTATCTTCCTGCTGCAGACTTACAACAGTACGATGATTTACCTGGCCCATAAATCTGTAGCTAGCATAAATATCAACTACAATAAGACCATTCGGTTTCCTGCAGTGACCATTTGCAATCAGAATGCCTTCAGGTATGCACTCAAACAGCCTTTTGATCTATGTATCTGGTCTTCTATGATGGTGGGTACTAAACCACTAGGGTTCTATTAAGTATTTATGCCAATGTCAAACTGTTTGGATAGTTCTCTCCTGTCTGTTCGAACATTGGCTCATGGCCCTATACCCCTAGGTAGGTCCAGGATAATGGGCATTCAAAACCTTTTATGAATCTTATCGTAAAGTTGCTACATTTCTAAATCAAAAGCCATTGACAGTATTGCAGGACACTCATGACATCATATGTTTTAGGCATATCTAAGCCATGGCAATGTCATAAACCTGAAGCTCAAGAAATGGTAATGGTATACTTATCCTACCCCTAATAAAAAACGTTATAGGCTTAACATGGGATTTGTTTATGTCACAGGTGTGACATAAAGTGTTGCTTATGCCACTACTTTCTGATACTGAAAAAATATAGGAACAGGACAGGATAAAATCTAGACGCCACTCGTTTTAGTTTGAGCTTATTTATGCCACTCATTTTGTTGGCTCCGTAATGTCACTCGTCTTCGACTTGTGAAATTATGGAGCCAACAAAATGTGTGGCATAAATAAACTCAAACTTGTGACGTCTCTTGATATTATTACACTTGGCACAGATGTCTCACATATCGATCAGCCAGATTTCATTGTCACTCAACGACTAATGAATGTAGTTCATCCCTCTGTACCACGTGAGTTGATATAAGTCAAAGTTGTAAGTAATAATATCAAGAGACGTCACAAGTTTGAGTCTGAGTATATTCATGTCACGCATTTCGTTGGCTCCATAATTTCACGAGTCGAGTGACATTACGGAGCCAACGAAACGAGTGACATAAATAAGCTCAAACTCAAACGAGTGGCGTCTAGATTTTATCCTACCCTGTTTCCACATTTTTCAGCATTAGAAAGAAGTGACATAGACAACACTTTATGTTACACCCGTGACATAAACAAATCCCATGTTAAACCTATGGCGTTTTTTTTATAAGGGGTAGGATAATATTGTGTTTTTAATTATCGTCAGTTAGATAATAAGGAGACAGATTGAGGGTGTCTAATTGCAATTTACTCCTTATTGTATTGATGTATTTAGACGCACCTCGTACTTAATTATTAAAACGAGGCAAGTGCTGACTTGATGGGTATGTGCTTCAGATATTAATGTGGAGACTCAATCGTCATTTACGGGTAATAATCAATGTTTAATACTACATCTGTATAATCAAGTTTATACTGCTTACTAAAACCCAATATTGCTGATTAGTATATTAGAATTCACCTGAAATCATTATTCATTCACTTTTGATTTTTGAAGAGCAACCAAAGTAGCCGAGTTGGGACTTTACGGGGCGGTGACATCACTCTATACAAAAGGCAAGCTTGATTTGAACTCACCAGCCGAGAGGAAACTGGCCAATATGACCCTCACTGAGCTCTACACAAAAACATCGCACAAGCTGTCAGACTTTCTAGTCAGGTAAGTATATTTCTACACAACTATTGTGAGCCCATCTAGTTTGATAAATGAGGTGTCCTTTACAAAAAAACAAATATATATATATATATATATATATATATATATATATATATATATATATATATATATATATATATATATATGTACGTACGTACGTATGTATGTATGTATGTATGTATGTATATATATATATATAGGCTATCTTACAGGATTAATATTTTGCCAGTTCTACCTTACTTCAATGCCTCCATGTTTTATTTACATTCCAGTTGTACTTGGAACATGGAAGACTGCTTACAGGAAGACTTCGTTACTGAATTGACAGACTCTGGAGTGTGCTATACATTTAATAAGGCCCGACCTGGTGAATTACCAAAATATACCAGTTCGACAGGTAGATACAAGCCTAGGCGTAATGCTATTGTTACTTCTATGTTGTACGGACTATCTATAAGCAAATTCCAAGAAGATATACATATTATATCATATGCAGATTTTTTTATTATAATTACGTATAATAATGTATGATTATGTACTTTCAATGGTACTTGAGTTGCCAATTCTTTATAGATGACAGATAACTTGTGGAAACCGGCAGGGCTAGACCTGCCTAGTTCACATTATTATTATTATTATTATTATTATTATTATTATTATGAATAAAGGCTCCTCTAACAAGAGGGATGGATAGGGCTTCAAAGGATAGCGATTAGAAAGTAATTGAGAGATAATAAATGTATTTTCTGGTCACTGCACCTTATCACATAGCCTAATCACGTATGATACAAAATTAGGTAAAGAAATTAGAAAAATCAATCTTTGGATAAGTATAAGATTTTTATGATAACTTTCTACACGTAAAAGAGACCAGAAAGTCGCACTTTAATGGTCCAGTAGGCCAATTGGTTGAGATGGATTCCCATGAGAAAAGCCTGCAATAAGTAATGCATTTCAATATATCAGAAAAAAAACATTTGCGGCAGTTTAAGTATGCTTGTGGAGAACGATGACGTAAAATAAGATAATATATTCATGGGAATTGAAAGAACTCTAAAAGCTGCTTGACATACTCAGTCGGCATTATAGAAGCCCCATTGGCAGAAAGATGAATGGGTTTAAATGGTCCTCCTTCCCCCATTATACTCTAAACGTTGGCTGTGACAAACTTTAACACTAGATGGTGTGATCGTCAGTGTAGGACAAAGAAATGTGAAAACAACCATGTTACAGTTTTCGTCTGGGGCAATTGCACTGTGGCAGGTATAAATATGTCCACATCTTTTTACTCTTTTTCGTCGATTTTGCAGATTGAAGCATCATTGTCTAAAGTTGCATGACATGAGTACTTTGTAATTCACCCAGAATCGGGATTGTGCCCGATAAAAGAGTTGGCGGGTGGGTCGGTTCCCTTGGTGTCTATTTCAGAATGCTCCTGTTGCAATCAGTGTATGGAGCCTAACGTTCATCTGTAATTATTCATCCGCTCACACAGGTGCACTACACTCGTTACGCCTACATATCAACATCGAGCAGTACGAGTACATGGCTGGACCAAATGCTGGAGCTGGTCTACGCATCCTCCTGCATGACCAGGAGAAGGCTGTACCTGTCTATGACGCCAGCCAGGCCATCCCCCCTGGATCACATGCCCGAGTAGCTAGTAAGATTCACAAGGTGTGTTAAATACACCTTTACCTCGTAACGTTATAGAAAACATTGCCCATGCTTTGATGTGCACACTATTTGG
The DNA here is from genome assembly GCA_950022655.1 of Alentia gelatinosa. Classification (NCBI taxonomy): domain Eukaryota; kingdom Metazoa; phylum Annelida; class Polychaeta; order Phyllodocida; family Polynoidae; genus Alentia; species Alentia gelatinosa. The sequence continues at coordinate 26,039,319 of OX465590.1, read as the reverse complement.
GTTGTTTCTCTAAACCGAAGTTTCAACCGTTGGATTGAAAAAAATAAATCAATAAATAGAAATAGAAAAGAAAAATACTAAAAAGAATTATGCGAGGTGAAAGGGCTTCTTGTGACATCATAAAGTACCATGTGAAACCTAAGTACGTGACAAAGGTTGATGTTCTAAATATGAGCAGAATATAATGGTCTCAAAGAAACAAGTACGGTATGTTTACATTTGATTCAAGATAGTTATATTACATTCTGTTTATCTTCCCCTTGTTTGAATGGTACTATGATTAATGATGTTAAGAAAATATTTGTCATGGTCTGAGAGGAGTAAGAAAAGTATATACCTCGTTCTATTCTGGCAGATACAAAATCTAAAACCTCCCTATGGAAAGTGTGAGGGTCAAGTGCAACTAAAGTACTACATGCAATACACGAAGTATAGCTGCTCTATGGACTGTTTGGAGCAACATCTTGTGGAAGCCTGTGGTTGCCGACACTTCTACATGCCTTCAGATAGAGGCAATAAAAGTATGTTTCAATGTTTATTACAGCATGTGTTTTTAAGATGAATTACCTGAGGTTATCAGCTTATATGCTGCTCAATTAATTACACAATCGAAGAAACGCTTCAATATATATTTCTCATAAAATATACACATAATACAATTTTATCACATTTAAAACTCACGTTTCATCGTGTTATTTTGTTTCGTCACTTATGTTATTGAATTTTCAGCATTTCCACCACCCTGCACAATTGAGCAAGAGATCGGTTGTGTTACTAATTTTATGAGTGAGTAAGATCTGGCATTTCACTTGTTGTATATATACTATATTGTAACAGACCAAATGATATAATTGATATGGAATCTTATACTATCAAACAAATCTGAATGAAAAAAAGGTCAAACTTAAAACGTTCATGCCCCTTGTATCAAGGTGTTGTCAGTGCTTACACCAGGTTATTATGTTTTAATTTCGTGATAATGAAAGGTCAATCTTCTCTGTACTAAAGAATATTCAACATGCTAATGTTGACGTATATACGATAGTTCCATAAATAATTCCCTAAGATGCACAAAATCCCTCTCCTGGTGAAAGAAGTGTATGTAATTGCAAACATGTTTATGCTGTTCTGCAGAAAACGCTGATCAAAGGCTCCAGTGCTTCTGCCCAATATCCTGCTACTATTCCAATGTTGAGTCATTCATCTCCTACGGAAGTACTTCAAACTTCGATATGAAGAAGACACTATCAGGGAACATCAGTGCTTTACACGATAGATACATCAAAGCAAGAGAAACGAACCAGAGAGTAGATGTACCCATAGAAACAACAGATGAGCTCCAGGTGTCAGCTCTGGAGTCGATAGTAGAACGAATTGATAAGGTATATGCACTGATTGACCAACGTCTCAGCAACACAATCCTTGAACTGCAAGATATACTGAATGACATTGATGCTCGAGCAGATTTCCACTTAAAGGCAGCATTGGGAGGTGTTAGATTCACGACGAAGTATAATTTTGTGCGAACATGGGAGTACTATTCAGAACGTGTTCTTAATCATGTCACAACAGATTACTACCCACTGGCAGATTCTGTGAAGAGTGTCACTAACGAGATGGCCAATGGGTCGAATGCATCTGACACCATGTCTATCTTGCAAAGAGAAATAAAGTGGACGCCAATACAGACCATCCTTTCCTTCAAACTTGATCTTGTCAAACGAGCCTTCACATACATAAGTAACGTAAATATATCTTACGCCACAGCAGATCAACTTGGATGGTACAAAGTTACCATGGACTATGTTTATGACCCAACATTTCTTGCATTGGAGCTGTTTACACCGATGTTGAGCGACCAGGAGACATATGTTACTAAACTATTTTTTTATTTGGACCAACTTGAGAGTTACATAATGAATATGATGACAATAGGCAAAGCATGTGTCTCTAGTATGATTTGCAATACAACGTTCTTAGATGAGGCGGTCGCAGGCTATCAAAACGCATGTGGTCGGTATAACTACTACATATTTCTTATGAATGATCAAATCGTTAGCAATCCTCTGAACTTGATCACTGCCAATATAACTCATGAGACCGCCTTACGCACCAAGATGAAGACGGACAATGAGAATGTGGAAAACATTCTGACTAATATAAGGCAGTTAACAATTACTGCAAAATCAGGATTCTGGTCTAACATAAAAGCTCTAGCCGCAGAAGCCAGGGCCTATCTAAACAACACATCTATGTCTAAGACTAATCTAGCAATCTTTGCCGGATCTAAACAAGTGACAGAGAGCATTGAGAACACAACCAGCCTATTGAGAAACCTTTACAATAATGGACAACAATTTTCGGATGGTCTTAAAACGGCGAAGAAATCTGCTATCAGTTTTTACGTCAGCATGGCAAAAGCCCGAACAACAAAGAAATTCTACACCCTTCTCAACGAGCAGATCATTGAGTTAATCGGAAACCACTCCCTCAGAGACTATTACTTTCCTCTCTTTGAATCATTACTTGGTCATCCTATCAATGTAACTAACTACTATGATCTCATGCAAATTCTGAATGCTGATTTCATATACTTCAATGAGACCATATTTCAGAAGAATATGTCAATGGCTTTCGAACCACTCCTGGAATCTAGTAATATTGACACAATCGTCGACGGTGAGGCTGATCAATTTGAGACAGCAGTCTCCAATCTGAGAGCAAGTCTTGCTTCCTTCTTAAAGGGAAACGAGATAGGAACATCCTTTTTCAAGTAAGTTTGAAATTGAACCTTTATGTTTCTTCATGGTCTGTGAAATACCTGAGGCCATGATTTTGTATGTTGCTTTCTGCACTCTAAGATTGAGTAAGGGGAAACTGCTTGTAGTGAAGTAACCCAAAGAAATATATCATGAGAAAGAAATTGATGAGTGTTTGGTCTGTGTCTTCGTTCGCCATAGAGTTTGGGGTGCGCAGTAATATGAACGATGCGATAGCCGAGTGAATATTCTGAAGCATTCCAAACGAGATAGCGAACAGGGACTCAGACCAAGCACGAATATGTTTCTGATTTTATCTTAGCCTGGAAATATATATATCTTTATAACCCGTTGAGAATAAGTTACTGTTCTCGCAAGCCCGCTGAGAACGAGTTCGTAATGCTAAGCCTATGGACGTTTATACCAGGCTAAGATGATTATTTATATACAAGTTTTTTTCACACTGAATATTCGTTGTTGATACATCTTATCTTAACAGGGAGAATTTCCTCAAGGTAGATGTTTATCTGAGGGAGCTGACTTATACCGAACTGAGGCAAGAGATTGCCTATAGCGCTGGTAATCTCATGGGTAAGTGATTCTGAATGATTCTGTATGGGTTTACCGACAATAGTCAGAAAAATCAGCTCCATTTTACGACCATTAGATTTATTCCTTAATTACGTCTAGATAATTCATATTTTTGAATATACCTCAGTTGACAGCTAAAGTATGTTTATATAAAAAGGAACCTTATCCAGTCTTTTTTTTAGATATTACTAAGGCGATGGAGATGATTACATAAGATCCTTGTCAAGAATGATTTGAATAACAGATGTTCAAATAATACCCAATTTCTATAGTACCATATTGGATAGATCGGGTTTTATCCTACCCCTAATATAAAATCCCATAGGCTTAACATTGACTTTCCGTATGTGCCCGTATGTCGCATACGGATAAAAAATCGCTCCTAGGAGCGTACAAAAAATGGACCAATCAGAGATCAGCAGCTGAAAGTAGTTCCAAGCTCCTTCAGAGCAGCAAGGAGAGCTATATGGAGGACTTCAGAAAGTTTTTATCGTGTTTTTTGTTATCATCCTCACATAAAGATATCGTTCACAGGGGGTAGGATAAAATCAAAACCTTATTCGTTTTAATCTGGGCTCCCGTATGCGACGACTGGAGTTGGCGTAGTGATATCACGAGGCGGAGCCGAGTGATATCCAGAGCCAAAACTCCAGGAGTCGCATACGGGAGCCCAGATTAAAACTCATCCGGTTTTACGATAGTCTGAGTTGTTGAGTGTGTTTGAACTGTGCTGATTCTGAAGGTAGATGCCTATTTTCACGTGTCAAAAAAAATGATTGCCGATTTTCAGGAACCAATCGTTCAAATATGCAAATAGCGGGAGGGTGAAAGGGAAGCTTAAAATCCCTTAACAAATCGCCGATTTTCGCTATCGATGGCCTGTTTCCACTTACCTACGGATTTTCTATATCATTTCTTTTAGAGCCTTGAACTATTGCTTTCCCGACAAAGTCAAGCGGTGTTGAATTGATCGGCGCCAATTTTGTCGGAAAGTGGTGCAAAAAAAGTCGGAATATAGATCGCTTGCCGAATTTTTCTGTTTTTTGCTTCCGCTTGCCGATTTCGGGCATAGATAACAAAAAAGACATCGTCGGTGGTGGCCGACAAATTTGCCAGAGGCAAAAATACGTCAAAGGTCGGCAGGTTAAAACAAGCTGATATGTTATGCTTGTTGCGTGGCTAACCCACCAGGTGTCGTCCTCTCCTGCAGTAGACCACATCTCCACCTTTCTACGCCATTCTATAGTACAATAAACAGAGCGAATTATTCCTCCTCCTCCCCCACCTCCATCTATAGGTTTTGTGATCTAATCAGAAATATTTCTACGATATTGAATTTAGCCTATACTAGCGGAGCAGAGAATTTAGAAAATACTAAGAAATACCTACAATCGAGTAACAAATTGGATGCATTAGCGTCAAGAGAGAACGTAATTACTAACACGTGAGATAAAATAACTGGAAATACCTTTATTTGTGGAAGAGAAATATTGTCTGCCCTAGGCAATCGCCGGGGCAATTGGTCGGTCTATGATGAATGAATCCCTATTTAAGAGGAGACGAAAAGTAGGAGAACTCATAATGATAGCTGCCTATGTATGGCATCAGAATCCCAGGGGCCTGTTTTTTAGTCGTGACCATTTCCTATAGTGACCAGTTAGTGACCGTTTGGAGACCTTTGGGTTCCAGAGATAAGTCGTCATAACATGTGCGACCATTTAGAGGGGTAAACTCTCGTGGTCACCGTATTGGGTTCCCGAGTTGTGACCAGTTGGTGACCATTTAGCTCAAATGATGGCATATTTCATTTTATACACTTCCACTGTATCAAATGAAACAATATTTACTGCGATGAATTATCTATATCTGTTTTATCTAATTCCCAAATTTCACAAATTTCACAAATTTCTGTTGAGTAACATACATGCTTTTGTTTTTGAATGGGCCTTGAACCAACAGTGATCATAACAGCTGAACAGTGACCAGGTCTGAGGAACACTTTTTGGTCATGATCACTGGTTTGGTCACCCAACTGGTCACTCTTTTGTGATCACTACAAATAAAGACGTCGCTGTCTGAAAAACAGGCCCCAGGTCTATTATTTATAAACATGATTTAATATGTTGTCTTTCAGGAGACATTGGTGGTTCGGCAGGGCTGTTCATCGGGGCCAGTCTGATCACAATGTTTGAGATCGTCGATCTTCTCTGTCATGGAGCCTGCCTTCTCAAAAGAAAGCTGATGGGGACAGACGGAGATCAGGCACCTGGTCAAAACAAGACCTCCTCGACCAATGAAAAGGAACCAAATGGAAATATAGAACCAGCTTTCAGTTATGGTCTATATGACAAAGGATGTAATGAATCAGACCCCAATACAATACCCATGTCGGCCAATATTTAAAAATACTCTGTGTGTGTGAAAAATGCATTTCATGTTCAGGTCTTTACAGTATTGACAGCAGAGTCCAGGGAGCAATTCTAATACACATTCATTTCCGGTGGAGGAAATTATATTTGTATTCCAGTTCTAACTGTGGGAGGCAAATCATTCAGAATCTGCCTAATATGTCCGCTGAGATATTCAAGAACGGAATCACGAGGACTTCAAGTCCCCTAGTATATTAATTAATTGTCATGATTCATAAAGGCTGAAAACTATGTTTCAAAAGGTACTGGGAAAAACCCTCACTAAAACAGCATCTGCGGAGTACTGGGTTTGGGAGGGTCAAATGGTAAACATTGTCTTTCCAATTTCATGCTTGTCAACAGTCAGATTTTACCTTACATTAAGAAAGGTTAAGAAAGGTATTTTATTGATTTTGTTGCTATCATCATCTTCACCATCATCATCATCTTCGTTCGTTATCTTCACAGTTAAACACCTTGTATACATGGCTATGTGGTAACCCAGCACTTGAAACATATTCACTGCAAGCAAACCAATGTTAGCCAGTGATTGAACATCACAATGTATGTCGCTAAACAGACGATAGACGGTGTTATACAGATCCGTCGTGACATTTAATATTTAATCAAATCTGACCGACGAATAACATGTAAGAAATTAATCATATGGCAATTACGTTGCTATTTATCTATACATGAAGCTTCGAATGTTTCTCAATGGTCGTCCCTGAGTGATTCGCTAAACATAATTGTTTATACATATATTTATAATGAACTTGACAAAGAAAACATGAACTTTGCTTGCATAAAAAACTAAACCATGGACGACTACCCAGCATGTGACAGCAACGAAGTCAATAGCAGCAAATGTTTATATTTTCCTAATATTGTATTCTGTATATCGCTGTGACAAACCAGTAACTACTTGATTGTTATGCCAAGCTACATGGTTCCCCAGCTTGTAACTGCAACTGTGTATGGTGCTAAACGGTTCATGGTTCTGATATTTACATTTCATCTAAATGGCATTACACAATGTACTATCGTTCATCTATCCTCACCAATAATAACATAATGTGTACATAGATGCCCTGCTAAGATTTAGATTATCCCTTAGACACTCAGGTACCGCAGATTATGAATTTATGTCTCATACAGTGTAGGTCACCACCCGGCTTTATAGGTAGTACATTCATTTATCAACTTCTATTGGGTTTTCTATTGAATATTTACCCCATATTCAAACTGTCAATACAAACAAGCCTTGTGATCTGTAGCTTGTGCAACATAAATCCTGGTAATTTCATACCACTTGGTTTCATCTCTTCGGAAACATTCCACATATATATGACTGTAATGGATCTCACCCTCATTATCATTTGTGTGCCGAAATTATTATAAGGTGGAAATAAAACTCCATGCTGCTTTCAAAAATTGCGAGACCTGGCGGAAGAACGGCCGCGCCGAGCCAGGATATTGTACTCGAACTACCCGAAAAAGAAAAGATATACAAAATAAATAAATAAAGTGTGCATGACATGCGGCTCCCTGATATAGCCTCGTGCCACATTAAAGAAAAAGCCTGGGGAATGCCATTATAAAGGGAAACAAATCATCTTTGTAAATAAACGTTTCTAATTTCTACTTTTGAATGAGTACTTTTGTTTGGATTTCATCCCAACATCATCGACTGTAGGTCTAAGATCAAGTTTACATTAAGTTGAAGCATCCAATTTTCTCTGGCGATGTCTTCTTGCCGTTTCGTATGGTGTAATACACTCTGACCCCACAACTAGAGCATTGACAATCGAATACGCTATCGGCAAATGCATGGAAATAGTCCCTTTTGTTCCCTTATTATCCTACAACACTATAATTCTCAACTATTCATTATATTTGTATCTCCGCGAGACGTTCAATTCATATTGCAGCATTTTCGAGTAACTTGGCATGATGGCTTCATCACCCTTGTTTCATGCATCTAACCTATTCTCTGATTGGTCATGTTTTGTCACCTGTGTAAGAATGCCCTACACTTACTGGCCAGCTGTACAGATTCCCATTCTGCACACTGAGCACGAACTAATGGTTCGTGCACTCCGCACCACGTGACTTGTTGTAAAATGGTGCTTTTGGTTATTGCCATGTATATATAATAAGGAGACATAGTGTGTCTGAATTACATTTGTTCCTTGTTGTTTAGGGTCGCAAATATTCACCTCGTTCTTCGAACCCAGTGAACGTTTCCGACGAAACTAAGAATACATTTCCTTCAAGCACACTAAACATGTTTCCATATACTATTCTATAAGGTCCCATGCACTCAGCAAGAGCTACACACATTCTGACGACATGGACATAAATATTCCAAAAGCTGACATGTGATTTATAATAGATGGTCTTGATAGGAGTCCCTGGTATTTCTTTCATGTAGCAAAAACATCATGACAGGAATATTTTGGTCATGTGACTGTCATGATGGACATGCCTCAATACATATGCTCATTAGGCAGTCACTAGGCGCCACACCATCATTTGTCTCATTCCTAATTCACTCACAGACAACAGTGAGACCCAAGGGGCGTGTGATAGCTAAACTGCTACGTATCGATATAATTCCACGACAACCCATCACTCCACCATGATTGGATACAGACTTCCTCTTGCCTGGGCCTCATTCTTCATACTAGGCGCTGCCTCTGGTAAATATTTGGATTATGTTGTTATTGTGTTTTTTCCATTGAACAAAATTTTACTGAATACAACATATTTTCCACAATGCATTCGTTGAACACTTCAATCGCACAATGTTATAGTAATTGACTCAACGTGGGAGTGGCTGAAAAATACAGGTGTTGCCATTCAGTGCGGCCTAACAGTGCCTTGTCTAGATGTGGAGGAGCCCTGGAGAATTACGGAGCCCTCACGCACCTGGGAGTGCCGTGGAGTAAAAAGGCCTATAGCGATAGTTACTGGAGAACTCGAACTGAAATAAACTCGACCGGTATTTGTCGGGAGAACTCCGAAGCCGACCTGCTTCAGATACTTATGAATGGATAAAACAGAAGGATAGAAGGAAAGACCTGACTAGTTAGATTTTAGACAAATAAACCAGCGGATTTGAAAAATAAGTCCAGTTCTGTTTAGGGCTAGGGTTAGGTTAAGGGTAGGGTTTTCTGTTTGTTTTCTTCCACAGAGAAGACCAGATTTGAGGCCAAGATAACATACTTACTACTAATTATAATATCTACCCACAGTTGTATTAATAAGATACTTGAGTTGGGGATATTCAAAACATGTCGAGTTCGTAACGGGTTGAATTCCTCTAACAGGTCGAATTCGTTACGGGTCGATTGTTTTGCAGGTTGAGTTCGTTTCGGGTCTAGTTCGAGTTCTCCCGGAAGATACTAAAGGGGGTGTTCCACTGAACCGACGGTAGCCGATTCTGTAGCCAGACAATCGCCGATCATTATCGGATGCCCTAGAATTTCTCAAATCTTTGAAAATGGTCGTTTTTTAAACTATTATTATCAGAATTAAATAGAGTACAATACGTGAGCTTCCTCTACAGGGTTCAGGAACAATTGATCGGGTGAGAAATCGGCCTGGTGGAGCACCCCCTTAATAAAGCAAGTCCTAGTATTCGCAGAGATGAGCAGTTTAGAAAGGCGATTGAGCAGAACCCCGGGCGAGATGCACCGCACCCCCTGGGCGAGTTGCTCGGAGCGGATTGAAACTCCGGCACGCGCGGAGCAGCTCTTTCCTTTAAACATTTCTTTTTTTCGTCATATCTAGTTATTTGGTAAAATACATGATAAACATAAGCAAGGTTTAACATAAGTAAAGTATAACATGACTGTTAAGAGGGCAGTCCGTCAGCTGATATAGTAACTGGTTTCAATCGGAAAACCCTCGAGGTTTCATGTATGGCAAGATTGCCAGGAGGCACTATACAAAAAACTGTTAATCATATGTTCTCATATTAGAGAACACAAAGGTCACCTCCATGAGGCGACTGGTGACCAGCACTTCAGGTGCGAAGTACCACTGCGCAGACATGGAGAAACCACAAACAAAGGAAAAGGGGAAAACTTACGATCTAGTCTCGACTAAATCATGGACGACCTACGCATCTAAAACATTTAAAGCTAAATCGGAAAAATAACCATTCACTTCTTAACGGATGTATTTGCTGTTCCGCCATACATCTGCATCGCAGCCGGCCTTCATGAACTCTGACACACTTTATAAACTCTAACAACTTCACGATAAAGCAAATACCACTTATCTAGCCAGGAGAGATGAGATGATACACACTTATATGAGGAAAGTCTATCTAAAATAATTCAGCACCCTAGATGTAACCGAACAACAGAATGAGGAGAATACTGGGCTAGCCTTAAGATCTTAGAAAAAACTACTCCTGTTCAGTCTGAGAAAACCCAATACAGAATTTCACAAGAAATCGCCTGCGTCCCGGAAGACACTAAAGCAAACTCTAATAAAAGGTCGTTTAAACACCAAATAAGGTCATCATCAAACATAAGTTAGTTTACTGATCTTTTAGCATGTATCCGTTTACATCCGTTTATAAATTTCACTTATTAGTGGAACTTAACTGATAGATTTATAGTGAATATGAGTGTGAGCACTGGTGTTATAACGCAACGCAACGCATCAATCCTGAGCTTGTTCAATGATCACGATATCTGAGATTTTTCCCCCTTCATTATACTGTACTCTTCCTTTTTTTCATCATAACTCCTACTATTTTTCATGTAAAACAATGTCGATTTGTAGAATTTATCAATGAGACCGAGATTGAAATTCAACCGTTGTTAACTGAATTATGACCAATAAATAGTTTTTAAAAGGAGAAAAAAAGGAGTGGTTCACCCGGTTTGGGGGAGGGAGTCAACGGTTGTAAGGTTAGCAACCTCCTTCATCTATTCCCTACCGAACGACCATTCACAAATAGTACTTGCATGTGGAGTGAATAACATAACATTGAGGACTTTACAAGTGAAGGCATTTCATTTAGACTGGACAACGCTGAGCTCATATGCATCCTAATGTAGAGGAAGACCAAGAAATAATAGATAGCATATCAACCGTACCATAAAACCATTAACCTCTAAGGCAACGTAATAGGCCCCAGGCTAAATGCAGGCATCCACCTCACCAAAGGGAACACTGCCTGTAGTTGCTACAAGAGACTATACGATGGTTTGCACCTGGAGCCGAACATTCTACATGTGTGAGCACATTTCATAGTCCACACCTTTTTCACAGTTGAGTTTTTCTGATACAATAGTTAATGCCCGGCTCCACTGGTGCGATGCTATCGTCGCACGTGTTTTAATGGCCCATAAATGCCGGTCGACCATGTTTTATCACACCAACTGCGACGGATTTGTCTCGTGAATGTTCATGGGTCACTTAGCTTTTACACTAGGAGCAAATAGTATGTTCATTATTGATGAATGAGCGTGCCATTATAAATGAATAGCCATTCAAAGGTTTGGATTACATTCAGTCAGTGGAAAGTCTTTTGCAACCCACTTGCACCCAATAAACTTGCCATTTTTGCAACTACCTATATTGGATCCAAACATATCAAGCACCTTGGTCTTGAGATGACACAGTCAGAGAGCACACCCATAGAGTTCTAGGTTAACAGGTCGACCAAAAATGTACATCTCAGCTCAGCAGCCGTTTTCCTTATAGATATAGGTTGAATCTTTCTGATTTTGTGGTAGACCATTTCCTGAGCCAAGATGCAGTGAAATGACAGTAATCTGCTATCTTTGCATTAGTTCAGTAATAGAACAGCCAGTGTTTGTAAAATCCATGTCAATGCATTCTGCAGGCGCCAAAAATAAAAAATAAACGGTTTCAAAAGTGCAGGAAATCCTACATAGGAGATTGCCAGGAACCAGCTTATCAAATATGGCCGACATGAGTTGAAAGTCTTAAAATGTGGTTAAATGAGTTGTACAAAAAGGCTCCCGCAAGTAACACAAAGGAACAAAACATAAGTTTTATCATAAAAAAGGAATTATTATGCATTTCTGAAGGTAAGGGAGCATTTACATGCACTGCCATTGACAGGATTAATCAGAACCAAGGAAGTGATTTTCTGTACTATGGGAATAAGCGGTTGTGCTCTCTGACTGTCCGCTAGGCAGTCAAAGTCTCTCGGACTAGGTCAGCTGGGCATGCCTCTAAGACCCTGAGACAGTGGCTCCCTGCTCTGTTCTAACTATTATAGTGAATAGCATGCAGAGTGTGAAGGTAATTGTTTCTGAAGCACGCTGGAAGTTCAAAGTAACCACTCTAACCACTAAGCGATGTCACCGAAAAAGTCCGTGGCGATGTATATAACACGTGCAAGCACGCTCTAATGAATAAGCGAGCAGGTTCATGAACACGAACAAGATGTGCCGTTCTTAGAACATGCTTGCACGCCCTATAAACATCGCCTAAAGATTAGATTATGTAGTAAATCATCGTATCGCATCGTATCAACTGCAAAAAAACACTACCGTATTGTACGAACAAACTGGACAATCAAAGATAATGTACAAACTGGAAAATCAAAGATAATGCTACCGACAATCTACCCATCAACCTAAGATGTGAAAAGCTACAATGGGTACCCACATACAGGTATTTAGGAGTAATCCTCGGTCAATTGATTGATTATAAATGCCACATGAACAGTATAATGAAACAAAGTTGACACAAACTATATACTAAGGAAAATAACCCCATATCCAACAGAAGTGGCCATGAAAATTATTTACAAAAGTATGATACCACCGCACATAGACTGAAGTAAGATGCATTTTAAATTGTATGGTTACAAAAGTTGTGAATGACGGTCTACTACAAATACCATAGAGAAATACCAGATCAAACTCTGCACCACTGACTAGTAACTAATCCTAAGAATCATACCTATATGAGAAGTATCATGCTTCATGGTTGGAATAGCCTATCTTCTGACAAAAGACAACTAATCTATGTTAAAAGATTCAAACTAAACCAAAAGGCTATAGTCAGAACCTGTATTCTATTCATAGTGTATACTTTTGACAAAAGAATCAATCATTTTCATCGCAGAAAAAATGCATATTTTTACCTTTTTATATCAAAGTATTTAATATACATCAGTAATTATTAAAATATGTTTTCCTTCTATTACCATGGAAACGAGCATGATGCTACACTTTTTGGAACAAACGAGCATCAGATTCAGATTCCTGAGGTCATAATTGACCAATATGGCAAGTTTCAGCCTCGGGTGTCATTGTGACCCATTTTTTAGGTTATTTGCTCCTCTACTAAAGTTACCTATCTACCAACCTCTCCATCTACAAGTCTGCCTTCCCACCAACCTGCCCTTCTAAAAACCTGCCCATCCACCGACCTGCCAAACTATCAACTTGCCCAACTACCCCTACTTATCCATCAACCTGCTTACCCAGACACTCACTAACCTGCCTACCCGCCAACCTGCCCATTCACCACCTGCCTACCCATCAACCTGCCCGTACGCCAACCTGCCTACTGACAAACCTGCTCATACACGAACCTGCTGACTTACCAACCTGCCTTTTCGCCAACCTGCCTATCCACCAACCTGCCCCCCCCCCCCCCCCCAGCCACCAACCTGCCTATACACTAACCTGCCCACACCAACTTGCCTACTTCACCACCTACCTGCCCACCCGTCAACCTGCCCACCCGTCAACCTGCCCACCCACCCTCCTGTCATCAGCCGCTCCACACCTACAGATTCACCACTCCGGGCAGCCTACTCACACTACAACATTGCTTAAATAGAAATACTTATGCAAGGCATTGCAATTATTTCATAAATTTGCGTATGCATGCAGATGGAAAATCAAGCCCACAACACCCCCGGATACTTTTGTACACATTCGGTCTAACCTCCTAACCACCCCATCCTCCCTTTTCTGCGCACGTACCTTATGGATGGCTCCCTCCACATCCTGACGCCAAGTGGTCAGTGGTAATATATATGATTACCAAGCAGACTTTCATGTAAGATATTTCAGTGATACATACATTACTCATTCCCTCTTATTCTGGATAAAAGAGAAGGGGCCGGAGTTGGGCAAATAAAATTTTATTGAATTTCAAGAGATGATAAGGATTTTAGTTGTCCTTGTTGATTATTGATTCTGAATCATTGGTATGAATGATTAATAATATATGTATTAATAATCGGCTAGTAGAGTATGATGTCCATGAAGAATATATGAATAGAATATAGTAGAAAAGGCCGATGAGTGTAGGTGAAGTTGAAAAGGTGTGGGTGGGTGTTAAAAAAAGTGAAGCGTGTGATTGGTGTGGACGCTGAATGGAGATCGAGGAGAAGAGTAGGAAAACGGAAACGCAGGTGGATAGTGTGGTGCAGAGTTAGGACACCAGGGGGGTGCGCACATGTGGTGTACAATGTAGCGGAGAGACACCAGGGGGTAATGACCACTCCTGACCAATACACTGGCCGCCAGAGCTACAAATCGTTAGCTCTGGTTGGGTTAAATCCGTGGCACATCGACACATTAGCTGTAAATGTTTGACACTCTCCCCCAAGATCTTTCATCTGACCTACACCTATGGTTGGAGAATGTGTCAATTCTCACTCTTGAATTAATTTTCCATGTTCATATTTCTTTTTGAATAAGATACCAATAGAGGTAGACTTTATCATCAATTTTGTGAGCTATTACTATTTCTTAATCAGTATTTCAGCACTCATAATCAAATGATAAAGAAAGTTGGTTGGTCGGAGAGTGAGAATTCGTTGACACGAACAATGTTTAACCATACCGACCTTTAAGTTGGAACAGAGTGTAGACAGATGTGGTGGCCAAACTACCCTGACCATAAGCCTTAAGTAACCCACAGTCATCCAAAGCTATACAAGCGAGCATACCTGTTCAGATTTTCATCGTTGAACCTCTTTTTTGCAGACCTTTGCGATACTGTCCTGTGTCCCTCCGATAATACATGCTTGGTGCATAGAGACGGAAACCAATACTGCTGTAAGTATTCTGTTCGACTGGTCTAAAGGCTAACCCGTAATTTACAAAGGACGATTAAAAATGTACTAGTCTTATAGAGATATTCTATGGATAGGGATTAGAAAAATTGTCAGTGGATGCTCCCCGATAAAATTTGAGTACTGGTAGTCGTTCATCCAAGAAGTCGAACTAAGACAAAATGCATCCACTCAATATCGCAGAGTTCTCATCTTCAGGAGCGATGTCCATCTTTTGAACTTCCAATTCCAGCCCATCCCACAGTATTATGCCCCTAGACATGGGGGACTTTGAAGGATAATAAAAACAACAAACGATGGTTTTGTGGACAGGCGACCACTCGAGGCTGACCTCATAATAAAATCGCTTACGATCGGCTATTATTACGCGTCAACCTCTCGTTGTTTACGGTCGCCTGTCCACAAAACAGTTGGTTATTGTCTATTCATACTACGAATAATCACACATTAGTGGTGGGGAGATAAGGCAGTCTGTTGGGAGTCGCCTTGAGCTTTCTAACCCCTTTCTAAAAAAACAATAGTTGAATATATTAGATAGAAAAGTATGATATTACAGGAAAATCTAGGACATCTCGCTTAATAAGGGAACACCCTGCTTAACCCGGAACAGAAATTGTCATCTAGTTTATTTCAACCCCACTTATAAGAGTTTTACTGTATACGATAGGTTTGGCCTCATCTGGGAAGCATTATTGTAACTAATAATCACCATCTATTAACACATGGTGTAACTCCGGCAATAATGGCTGTTCTGTGTGCTAATTTCTTTCAGATGGTGGATTCAGAGCTGAGTATGGAGACTGTGGTGGAAATGATATAGGACACATATCTCTTTCAGTAGCGGATTGTGCTGATTTATGTAAAAGGGACATTAAATGTAAAGGATTTTCTTTCATTTCCCCCCATGCTTGTTATCGAAAGACAGAACTGTGCTCAACATTACAATTTCCCCCTGGCTACGATATCAAGACCTACTTCAAAGGTAAGCTGATTGAATCAGGGGTAAATAATTCTGGCTAAAGGATTCACTTTCTTATAATTAGTATATTGAAACTCGTCAACTTGGCAGTTGTTTTATATTGCAGTGTGGAGACAACATCAATGTAGGAGTAATGAGAGAAAAGTTAGTTAGTGAGCCCGTAGCGATTGCTGTTCGAGGTCTTTTGTACTTTAACTACAGTTCGACGCCAAAGGCGAACAGCCGTTGTTCTAGGACAAAAAACCGAGAACGGAATCGCTACGGATTCACCTATTGAATTCACTTATTATGATATACCTGATACCTATAAATATGAAAACACGAAACGAACGCCATTGTATCAACTTATCAAGACATTCTCGTAGCTCATTACTTCGGAGTGAGTCTGAACGTAAGGCCCGGTGTCCACCTACTACGATATGGCACCGATATGGTCTACGATGCACCTCCCGATACAAAATCAAAATCGCGTCGAAAGGCCACCTAATATCGGGGCAGTTGACCACGTTTCTGCGATTACACACCGATATAAACCCCATACAATGCGTTGTGGGTTGGCATGTCTAGCCATATGTCTACGATTTTGCACTTTCCCGATATGTCTCCGATATTTGCTTTTTGTATCGGTGCCATATCGGTAGGTCTAAATTTCTATCGTAGTAGGTGGACGCCAGGCCTTATGCATACTGCACCCCTAACAGTGGGTAGTATTTCATAGACGTTCGGCCGTAGGTATATGTTAATAAGTAAGCTCAATTCGGCTTCCCTTTCCGGTAAGGAGTGGAGGGGAAACTGATTTATGGTAGCAGACTTTTGAAGTTTCCAGGTGAGAGTCCTAGACTGTATACATGTACGAGGACTTGGCAGAGGTATATGAATTCCGGAACTCTTACCTAGGGTTTACTAAAATCTGAACCCTGTATCAGTTTCCTTATTATCACATGCTAATTGGACACACTGAACAGGAACTCAGTTTTACACAATTATTAGTTTAAAGTTTACGTAACTTATTTCACAAATAACAACGAGATATCTTTCAGTTATACCGTAACCAGAATATATTTATTACATGCAACCTGACTATCAACCTGTTTATGTGTATGCATCTACCATGATGAGCATTTACTGTGTTCTGATCAATTATTATGGAAAGCTTTTAATGATATTCAAACGTAAGATATTCTTCTAAATTGTATCTTTTAGAAAGAATGAATACTTTTCTACAATGAATAGAAATGTTTCCATCTGCCATATCTTCAAACAGGCAAGAAAGAGAAAGCATGACATTTTTTTGGTATTCTCCGAATGATTTGATATATTTTGTCTGAATCTCAGTGCTTTCATACACGCCTGTGTCTAGACACGTATGTGGCATGAATTGTATCACTTATTCCTCGTGGTGAAATCTGAATGAATAAGATATATGGTCAGAAGGGGGAATGAGTAAGAAACAGATAAAGAATGCACACATAACAATAGAGAGATAGAGAGAGAGAGGGAGAGAGAGAGAGGGGGGGGGGGGGAGGCAGTCAGAGAGACACAGGTATATTCCATCGGTATGTGTAGTAAATCCTTTTACGTGTTTCGTGTTTTCGTAATTTCTGTCATATATTTGTTCCTCCTGCTCACCCCCTCCCTTTTCCCTTTGCGGAGCCCTTATTCATACGCGTACATATATTCTGATATGTTTGAGCAATTGTATCGGGGCATTCGGCGATGGAGCATAAACACTGTCTAAAACCAGTTATAATGAGTTATTCTTATCAAAGAAAAACTAATATATTTTGTTCTGACTTTTGGATATTGTGCATGTTAGTTTTGCGCACGGAGTTCGTCCTTAACAGCCGCCCACTCTGTAGCCCCTCCCGTTCCGCGAAGCTCAGCGTCACCGACTGGCGCCCTTCGCGTGTCCACCTTGGTTCAGTGAGCAGCGATTCACTGGTCACCCTGCTAACATTTGGCCCGCCTGACTGTCGCCACATCCTGCAACCTGTCTGTCAGCACCATACCACGTGCAGGCAACGGCGTACGGCTAGCGGCGTACGGCTAGCGGCGTACGGCTAGCGGCGTACGGCTAGCGGCGTACGGCTAGCGGCGTACGGCTAGCAGCATACGGCTAGTGGCGATGGCGTACGGCTACAGTGAGCGGCGTAGGGCTAGCGGCGTAGGGCTAGCGGCGTAGGGCTAGCGGCGTAGGGCTAGCGGCGTAGGGCTAGCGGCGTACGGCTAGCGGCGTACGGCTAGCGGCGTACGGCTAGCGGCGTACGGCTAATGGCGATGGCGTACGGCTACAGTGAGCGGCGTAGGGCTAGCGGCGTAGGGCTAGCGGTGTACGGCTAGCGGTGTACGGCGAGTAGCGTACGGCTAACGGCATATGCAGAATGGCAGTGTGTATGACGAGCGGTACATAGAATACGGCGAGTGGCATACAGCAAGCAGCATAGTACAGTTGATCCTACCGCTCATATAAATCTCCATAGACTTAACGGCGGGCGGCGTACTGCGGGCGGCGGACGGCGGATGGCTGGAGGTGTATGGCGGGCGGCGTACGGCAGGCGGCGTTAAGCGGGCGGCGTACGGCAGGCGGCGTACGGCGGCGGCGTATGGCTGGAGGTGTACCGCAGATAATCGTAGTCTATGGCGTATAGTGGTTAGCAATCACCACGTGGCGCACGCCATACACAGACCGGCGTGCGCCACGTGGAAGGTGGCGTGCTGTGTATAATAATGGCCCCGGTCTGGCGGCTAGCACTTTACTGAGGGACTCGATACGAGCAGGACCTAGCAGAACAACGGGGTCGTTCGTAAACTCATTAAGTGTCTCACACCATAGCTCACCTACTCAGTAATGGCTCACATAGAGAAACCTAGCCATATCAAATCACTCTGGATCGAACCAGGTTTGGATTAGAACCCAGCTACATTCACAAACAGGATTTAAGTGGACTCGACACCTGAAGGGTCGTGCTTATAAAGTTTGCTCTCATCCAACCACTTTGGATTATCACCAGAACACTGAGGTGTTTAAACTACTCCGGCCACAACTACGACTGTGATACTCACCCCTCAGGATGGAGCTTAAAGACTACTTCCAGGTAAGTCCGTGTCTCATCTAAATAGTCCTAACAGCACAGTCCTAAAACTCCCATAATGTACATGTAATTCAAGTACAACACAACAGCTTCCAAAGTAGGTCTAAATGATTGGTTTTAAATCCATGACTTAGCAAATAAGATGTTTAGGGTTGTTAGTAGCCTTTATCAAATATCATATAGACACATTATTACATACCTATGGCCGAACATCTATGAAATACTACCCGCTGCTAGGGGTGCAGTATAAATAATGTTTGGGCGCACTGTGACCATCGGGTCAATTGGTACATTTAATAAGTATCTAACATGGCCCCTTTTCTTTAATATTTAGGTATGTAATAATAAGAAAACGTAGTGACTGAGCCCGTAGGGATGCCATTCTCGGCCTTTTTATGCCATAAATACGTGCCTCCGCCTGCGGCGTCGGGACGTATTTATTGCATTAAAAGACATCGAACGGCCATCCCTTCGCGTTCAGTGACCACGTTTTCTCTTATTATGATTCGTGGAGTAAAATAGCGGAAACAGTCTCCAAGTCTCATATTTCCTTTATGCCCATCAAGATTTAGTTAGAAATTAATTACAAAGAAACCACACAAAAATTGACTTTGCTTCAGGAGTCCATCATCAAAGTTTCTGAATAGGTTACTGTCGTTACTCTAATGACTTGGAATAGGCTACAGCGTTACCATGTAAGCTAAACAGTGATGTCAGAGCATGGGGGGAGGTATTAAAAGTGTTTTTGAGACAGACAATGCTGCAGGTCAGCATATCATTGAGATGATTTATCACATATATATTCATAAAGTCCTCACTCTTAATTAAGCAAGACAGTAATTATAGACATTTCTTCACCTTTATGTTAAAAAGATTCAGTTTTCTGGGCAATTTGTTCAACTGTTTCAATTTGATAAATCTGGGTCAACCAGACGCTTCAGACAGATCACGTGATGATTCATGTCACGAAACGCGACTGGGCTTGACGATAGAGGTTAGAGGTCAACGACCAGGAGAACTATGTCCAATTCCCCGTACGACTAAATCCAAGAACAGCCAATTATCTGCCTGGAAAAAAGACAGCCTGTGATGTTACTTTAAAAAAACTTCTGATTGGATAACTAGAATATATCATATTTGGCGACCTTTACTATAAGGTAATTCTCATTGATTATTTTTTAGATTGCGCTACAAGAAATAAATGTAGATATACTAAACTTCACCTCCCCTATATTTAAAAAAAATGTGTTGGACAGGACAATGCAAATGTTTTATCAATATTTGAGTGTGTTTTGTTGCGGGTACGGTTCGTGCTGCCTTAATGCAGAAGATTAACTCTCCCATTTCTACCTATCATCACTTTCCTGGCAGCTTCAGCACCTAGACGCGGTCACGCTTTTTGACGGCCACGTCAAGCCTTTATCACCCCATGGCTTCGCACACTAGAGGAGAATTAGACAACAATCGTTGATGAATGGAAACAGTTGAAAAGGCGTTGAATTAGTGAAGAGCGGCCAATCAATATTTTGTTGGTTAAAAGTTTTGAAAGGGCGTTTCCACTTTGTTTTGTTTATTCTTATCTGTCGAATAAATTTGCGTGAAAAACATTGTCAATATTGTTTGCTACATATTGGTCTATGACTTCAATGATGAATGGGACTAATTCAAAATGAAGATCAAGATATTATATAATACAAAAAGTTCAATCTGTAATTTGGAATCTTTCTTAGTTATTGCCTTTCGTATGCAACCTGGAAGCCTATTCCATAATGATAGGCTTCTATAGGCGAACACTGCGTCCAGTCGCAAGCTTTCTAGTCGCAGGGGCAGTGGCTCGCACACATTTTCGAGCGTACCTTACGACTGAACGTACCGGAGGTATGTCCAGACGCAAGCAATTGAGAACGTCCAGTCTCGAACTGGGACTGCTAGTTGCAAGCCCTCCAGTCGCACAGTGTGAACGGGGCTTAAAGGGGAATTTACCCTTCCTACGTCGTATTCTTCTTTGAATTATCTTACTAATGTTTGATAGTTTTTTTGTCAATGATTTGCGGCTGTATTAACCCCAATTAGATTCAAGGTCCGTCAGAATACAATTTGAAATGCATGTCCATATAAATACCTTCGTTTACACTAAGATTTACACAAAAGGGAACAGGGCTCGAATATAACTCACATTGAAATTGTCTATCTTTGGAATTCCTGATATAAATGTGGCCTTTTCTTCATATAACCCAGAGTCACATTGGGAATATTGAACTATGAGACAGAGATATCAGGAAATGGCATATTCATAGATTCCCAGCCTGATGGGGACGGGACAGAGGTTGTGTCAGCCGGACAAGATCACCTCGCGTGATCCCGCAGAATCTCGCGTGAGTTGTCATGTGACCTTTCAAAGCCGTTCTGTGGCAGACCGCAGAGCGCTAGGGGCAACAGAGTCTGGGTGACAATAGGTAACGTGAGAGTGCCTTAAGGTCGTTGTGAGCAATTGCATCACCAGAAGTTGAACCCTGTCACAATCTGATGACTACTTTTGTAGATGACTCAGCATCACTCAGGATCATTCTTTATTTTTTATCCATTGCATCGCACACGATGTCCCCGTTCTTTTCTTTTTAGTCTTTTAGAGCAAACTGCTCCTGGTAGCGCACGAACACCCTGTTCAGCCTTTTTGCATATGTTTTTAGGCATGTGATATGTAATGAGACCAATCTTTGCTATTCTTTTTCGTTTACATAAGAAAGAGTACAAAGTTCCAGGGCCCTGTAAAGCAGGTATTCTGACCAGTGTGTCCGATATGGTACGAACTATCGGGCAGTGAGATGGACACGAGATTACAGAATGCTAAATTACAATTTTCCCCAGATAAGTCTACTCTTTTACCCATTTCTGAGAAAAAGTTTTCCGTCACAGCTATCCATCCTCCTTGTAAATACTCGAGTAAAGGTATTCATTGTTTGTCATGTTTCTGATTCCAGTACACTACAGGATGGCTGTTACTTACCTCCTTCACTACGGCCTTTGGCTGGTCCTTCCTCCTGGGCTACAACATCGGAGTACTCAATGCACCGACACAGGTGAGGACACTAGTCATTTTTCTACCAGTTTTCGCCCAAAATCGTGACATATATATGTTTGTTTATTGGGCGTTCGACACACTCAGATACACAGCTTAGGTAAGGGTCATATAATTCTATATATTTCTTGTTCATTCATCGATTATTAACATACCATTAATTGTTCTTAGTTATCCTTTACTATATGTGTAACTCATAATACTGTACGATGGCAATAATCCCTTTACTAAGTTAAGCTCCGCCTCATCAAATTACAACGCCAAACTCCAGTCGTCGCATAAGAGAGCCAAGATTAAAAGTCATCCAGTTTTACGATATTATTTGTCTCTCTGTGTGTCTCTCCCTGTATGTGTGTGTGTATGTATGTATGTATGTATTTATCCCACCCCTAATATAAAACCCCATAGGCTTAACATTGAGATTCCGTATGTCATGCTGACTGGCATACAGAGTTTTATATGCCACTAGTGGCATACAGAATTATTTTCACGTAATATTCCAAAATCGAGGAGACAGGGTAGGATAAAATCAAAACCTGATTCGTTTTAATCTTGGCCACCGCATGCCACTCCTGGAGTTTTGACTCCGGACTTCACTCAGCTTCGCCTCATGAAGTCACTTTGCCAAACTCCAGTCGTGGCATACGGTGGCTAAGATTAAAACTCATCCAGTTTTACGATAGTATGTATGAATGTATGTATGTATGTATGTATGTATGTATGTTTGTATGTATGTATGTATGTATGTATGTATGTATGTATGTATGTATGTATGTATTTATGTATGCCAAACTCTCAATCTGTCCCTACCTCTGGTAGTTTATTCATCTCTTTACATTTGAATCTATGTCTGTATGTCTGTCTTCATAAAAGGCCTTGATCAAGGGCTTCAGTAAGTCTTTGGTCAATCCTCAAGCGCAAGGCTAGGTGACAGGGTCGAAGGGAGTACAACTGTTAATAAAGTAAATAATAGTAAAGTCTGTCCCATCAGATATGACAGTCCGAATACAGTTTTCTTTTTATCTCTATCTTTATACTATATGAACATCAGTCACTATTGACTGGCTGGTTTTCTGGTCCATGCAGTAGACGGAGTATACATAATAGAATGACATAGTCAATTATAAGTATCAATCAGAGTGGTGCAATTCCGCTTCCAACATCGTAGCATCAGACAACCCTAGATAGGTTCCAGCATGGGTTTATCAGAGCACTGGTTCCATTGTGATACCATTGTATATGAAATAAGGCACTTAAACACGGAAAGTCGATCGTACCACTCCTTCGTTATAAAGTCACTCAGGCGGATCGTTCATAAGTAATGTTCCATTCAAGTCCTATTGGTCCCCCATTTGTATCTAGTGTATTTAGGTCTGTCCCACCGGATTTGACAATGTATATACCACATTTAGCTATCATTATAATCTGGTATCTAGTAGTTTTCTTTTCCGGGAACATGTTACAGTATCAATAATTAAGCGTTTAGTATTTGGTAACAGGATTTGCATATTGAATCCTTTGTCTTAAAGGGCTCTAAACAAAAAGACAGGTAGGAAGACAACTCGACTGCTGCCCGATTCGGTCTGATATAGGCTTTATCAGAACACTTATTTTACAACGTTATGGCTTCTTAGTGGCTTTTTTAAAAAGTTTTAATCTTAGGAATCAAGTCAGTAATGGGACAGGGGATATGGTCAGGCTCGGATACTGGACTCCTGACCATTTTACCAGGCCTTTATAGTTGGCCCATGGATTGTGAGGGGTTAGTGTTTTTGCAGCAAGCTGAAAGTCTATGTGAGCATTCTAACCAATATATATGAGCGCATTTCCAGCGCTCAAAAAAGCTAATGCCGAAATATATATGTGTATTTTGTTTATTACGCAAATGCGCTTTGGACACATATAATCTCAACAGTACAATACACAACAAGTCTCTGTCGTTTTTCACTTGATTCATTATATTTTCACAATTATATTATGTCTTGATAAATAACATCTCATTTTGCCACTGATTGATTTGAAGCTCTATAGACACAATGAAACTAAAAGGATAAAGCCATTATGGAAGGATGCCAGATGTTAAATGATAAATGTTCGTCATCTAAACTACCCTTACCTTTTTATTTATGCAAGATATACTGCTAGGATATTACTAGGTGTTTATCCCTCAGAGATTACGACAGCTTGCATCTGACACCAGTTAATATTGTGCATATAACTGAACAACTTATCAAGTGTCTTACAAGGTAAAAGTGTACAGTATCTCTGAGTTGCGTATCTGATACATCAAACCCCTTCAATGCAGGATATCATGTTTTCATGGAGATCGACGTTCAGCTTCAGATGAGTTCGGGAATGTGCTATTATTATCATTAATTACCTATCATTAAAATGACACATGTACGATTCAGTAGCCTTCATCCAATGTAAATTGGTTTCCCAATAATGCAAAAAGGATAGGAGGCGCTTGTCAAGAATGTTGGACAGTGGTCCTAAAAATATGATTACATATTATATGCTGTTTGCGCCTGTGTATTGTATGGATATGAATATTGTAAAAGGCTTGGCCCATCCTTGGTATGCTATATTTGGCTGTCGGGTTGTATGGAATCTGGTTTGATAATGCCATGGCCTGCAGCAGAGATACTGACAGAGGAAAATCGTTTCATCTCTTTTTGTTTTAGATGTAGTGAGACTATTTTATTGAATAGTTGATATCCTTCACAAACCACTTATGTGAGAGTTTTTATTACTTATTTCTAATGCATACAACATCATGATGTCATTATTATATATGCCAGTAGAAATAAATGAATTGAAAAGAAGCTGCAGTGCCCCTCGCCCTTGTAATATATCTCCCGGGTCCGGATCATGTGTCATTGGCACGAATCATGGGATTTTCTTGGTGACCCGTTATACAATATGACCTAGTCCCGTGATGCTTAGTGGTATCTCCGGGAGTGTCAGAACAGACTGGTTCGTGAGTGTGTTACACAGCTAGTACATGATTTCCTTCACTTTATCTCTTTTTTCCTCTGCACAGATATAGACATGCAGATGCATCTAAAATGACCACAAGTACAGTAATACAACGTGTTCTGTGCACACAGACGAGCAATATGTGTGAATGTGTGCAACGCATGAAGGGCCACCCTCTGTTTCGAACAAAAGTGTCCCTTTATGTGGGGTGCCTCCCTTAAACTTTGGGGTGCCTCCCTTACACGGGGTGTCCCTTAAGCAGTGTTAGACGAGGTGCCAACCAGATGGTTTGCACAACACCTACATGAATATTCCTATCCACTAGAGATGAAAAGAATCACATTGGTTTTAGGTATCATGAATGATTATTTTTCACTACTCCATTGGTCGTAGTCCTGATGTTTCTATCAAGCAAAAGCCTATTTAGCAGTATGATTCCGTCCAAATAATCGCTATCTCCTGCTTGTTTACTTTGGTTTGTTTGATTCCATTCTCTTGTAATTGATGATATTTTTGCGAAATGGGTTATTTCCGAAAAGAAAAATTGATACTATGCCCGCTATGCAGGTTCATTTGCATATACTACTCACAAGTAAAGTTTTATAACTTCCTGCACCGTTCCACTTTTTAAATGTAGTGGAGAAATATGGAACTCTAAGAATTAACAGACAAATAGAGAGGGATGTAGGGAAGCGTTAGGGGAAACCTAGCACAGTGCAAAGTTGAATAGAAGGAATCATGCCTACAGAAATAACATCAGCTATCGTCATATGTTTATTGATACCAGATGTGGTAGACGATCAAAGACACTTTATAATCGCTTGTGTATAACTGCGAGTCACCGAATGCACATGAACCACGTCGTTAGTACTGAGTGGTATACAGAGCCGCCTGTATACCACTCAAAACCATCGTTAGTTGCATCTGTTTCTCACTTTCACGAATAGATTTAAGCCCTGCCCCCAGCTCCGCCGATGGTTTACGACATACTTCCCGATAGGCTACATTTTGAAATGACCAAATCGTAGCTTATCGGGAGGTCCCCGACAATTCAAATCGTGGACATGGGTGTCAATCGTAGACCGTAGAAACGCCTTTGGAG
This sequence comes from Alentia gelatinosa, assembly GCA_950022655.1. Lineage (NCBI taxonomy): Eukaryota > Metazoa > Annelida > Polychaeta > Phyllodocida > Polynoidae > Alentia > Alentia gelatinosa. Next base: position 26,013,236 of record OX465590.1, on the reverse strand, counting down.
GACCAAAAAAGATAAACCATGCTTAAGATTAAATCCGTGTATCAATGTAGATCTCAGGCAGAGTTTTAGTATCGAAATATATATACACCTCTACGATTTACATCCATGTACACGATTTTAATTAATGGGGACCTGGCGATAGGCTACGATTTCGCCATAATCAATCGTAGCCTATCGTGAGGTCTAATGTAGACCATGGGCGTTGGTTGGGGTAAGCCTTAAGTCACTGACCTTGTTCAACCATCAATTGATCAGCAAGAAATTGATTCTAACAATTTTCCAAAACCCTAAATATGGAACCAGCATGCTGTATGAAAACACGGGGATTTTTCCCAAAATCTAACATTGATGATATACCATAAAGTTAGCGATAATAGGTGAATTAACTGCTATCTATGACGCTACAGGTGATCATGGCCTTCTACAACGAGACGTACACCGCTCGTCAGGGGTCGCCCGTCACGCCACACACGCTGAACCTGCTGTGGGCCATCACCGTGTCCACCTTCGTGGCCACCGGCATGCTCGGCGCCTTCTTCACCGGCCTCGTCGCCGACTTCTTCGGAAGGCAAGTCTGTTATCTACCTAATGACTAACACGGACGAGAGAGAAAAATTGGAAATACCGTAAAACCCCGTGTAAGCGGTTACCTCTGTTCCAGGCCAAAGTGCCCGCTTACGCTGGAATTTCAAGTGTCCTCCCGGCCAATATGGAAGTGTTATATACCTATGTAGGGGAAACATTGGGATGGTAGATCTGAAATGGATTTTTCCGATATCTTATTGGATCTGAAGGTATTAAACTTTGAATTGCAAAATGTATTTTTTAATGAATATACTCACACACACTCATAAAAAACACAGATTGATCTATTTTTGGTAGGGTGTCCTTCGGAGGTCTCCGCTTCACCGGGGTTTTAGGCCTTTTCTTTCCGAAAAAACTATATCCGCTTTCGCAAGGTGTGTCCGCTTACACAGAGTTAAATAAAACATCTAATAGAGACAAAAATTTCCGTTCTGAGCAAAAGTGTCCGCTAACGCAGGGTGTCCGTTAGGCGTGGTTCTATTGTATTTATTGAGATGAAATATTTTCCACCCTAGGCAACTGCCGGGGCCATTGAGAGTTTAAGAGGTACAAAGCCCTATTGGGAATGTTACGAGAAATAGAAAAGTTCTTGTTCTTGTAGGGTGGGTGGGTGTTTCCGTATCGTGCGAGGGAGCAGGAGGAAGTGAGGGCGGGCACTCAGCACGGGCCATGAGGTGGAGGCGCTCATGTGACCGGTGGAGGTGCCGGGCTGTCCCAGATCACGTGAGGTGGGGCAGCATCCTTAGTAATGACTCACTCTCTCCCGCTCTCACATAAGTCCTAACCCTCTAGTTAGCCATAATTTAAGAGCATGCTCAACCAGACCGAATTCTCACCGGAACGATTGTTCCCGATCATGTTCAGGGCATTTAGAGGCTAGCCTCAGACCCTGAGTCTTAGACCTCTAACTCCTTAACCCCTCCAGCTCCATTCCACCTTAACCTCAGTTGGGACGCATTTTGATCCCTGGGCCTTTAAGAGGGAGGTTATATATAATAATGTATATTCAATAAATGTTCATAATTAGAAATTTCAGCAACTCTAAGGCATCCGATACGGATTGGACAATGTCTGGCTACCAAATCGGCAACCGCTGGTCAAGTGGAACACTCCCTTGATACAAAGCACCCATAGAAAACACAAAGGGAGCGTGTATCAACATACTTGGCGAATACGGACATGTTGTATGCGCTGGGTTCTGATAAAGCACGCTTATGGGAAAAAAGTGCATGCTGAAAAATAGCGCGTACTTAAAAAGCGAACTTATATTGGCACACCAAGGTCGATAATAAATACAATATAAGCTGGTATCAGATACAAGCTGTCATATGCTTGTCGGAGTTGACTCAACGCAATGTCCTTGTATATGCTCCGATATTATTACGCGTCAACTTCTCGTAGCATACGGCCGCTTGTATCTGAAACCAGTCAATATTGTGTGTATTATCAACAAAGTTTCACACTCTCTATTCCTTTCTGAATATGATGTTTTTTCCCTCAATTATTTCTAAATTTTGTTGATCAGAGAAATAGCACATGTTCCAAGTAACTCCAGTATTACGATGTATATTTTTTATTATGTCTGTGGATCTGCACCCCACATTTTTTGGAGTGCCATTGGTATTTATTCCATGACAGAACAAACCTCGTTAGAGACAGGGTAAATTTTAATTTCAGGACTGAATATTTGAAGTCGCATCATTTTTGCTTATATTCCTTTTTTTATCAAGTCAGTTCCAATTATCACCAATCCATTCTGTATTTGCAGAAAGCGGGGGTTGATGTTCATACACAGTATCATGTTTCTCGGGGTTCTGCTGGAGAGCCTGGCTCAGCCGTGTGGCGTGCCCGAACTGATGATCGTTGGACGCTCGCTTGTCGGCATCAACTGCGGTAAGACCCATCTGTTCCATCCCTCTTGATACTTATTTTGTTACCTGTTATAGATATAAAGGCATGATACCTGCTTTGAGTTCATCCTCCACATAAAGACATACTTGACCCTTTCCCAGCAGCACCCAGTTCCACTGTTCAGAAATACATGGCAGGCAATGCCTGCATAAATTTATAGCCCTGCAACGGCAGGTACCTTTTTGGGGAAGAGCAATGTCACATGAGGTCTCATGCGATATGAGTTTTATACCTTGTTGACTGGTGATATTTTGCTATACCAAGTCAAAAGTCAATATGGCTCTTATATTTTGTCAAGATTTTTAAGTTCAAACAATTATTTTTTTTATCTATTGAATTTTGTATTCAAGTATCAATGATACCTCTAAGATGCCTAGAGGCATCTTCCTGACATAGCCAGGAGAATGCCTGGAGGCATCATGCTGCAGCTAAAGGGTTAACCAGACCTGGTTTCAAGTGTTTCTAATCACATGTCCTTCTGCTCTCATGATTTATTTCTAGTTTTGGTCAAAATACTTTTATTCACTTCTTTGGAGAAAAAGCTCTTCCAGTGAATACAGTTGGTTCTTCTCGTAGTTACTTATGCTGTAGCTGAAGTTGAACAAAAGGAAAATAAATATCATCATGCACCTATCGCCGAACGTGTATGAAATACTAACTGCTAATTGTTTAATAATGAAGTGGGAGTAAGTTGAAACCAGCCGTCCGACTGAGTACCACCCAGTATAAAGGATTATCGTACCCCTGGACCATATGTTTATCATTTGGAACTTGTTCTCCATGCCCCTACCAGTATTGCAGTCCGTTCTCCATGGTCTATATCCTGTATGTCATTAATTCTTTTACTGCGTACCGGAATGAGATAAATACAGAATTTTTTTTTTTTAAATTGTTGGGTGCGTGTTTGAATGCTACGTGATATTTACTCGGCTTTGCCATGATTAACTCATTTCACTCTGCGTCAAACTTACAGGTATGACGGTGGGGCTGGCCTCTCTCTACTTGGCCGAGATTGCCCCCCGCCAGGTGCGCGGTGCCGTGGCCTCTCTCCACCAGATGGCGGTGACGTTAGGGATCCTCATCTCCCAGGTGCTCGGTATGCGAGATATTCTTGGTGAGTACAATGTCTTCTTCTCATAATTGAAGTGGTGTTTTATTTTAGCAATTAATCTTATTCATTCAAATTTACAAAACATTGTCCCATTTGTCTGTTCGTTTTCAGGTTATGTTATACTACTTTGGTTTGTATAAATAAAACTTGAAGTTGTTGCATGGCGACTTAGTTATGGGGCGTGTTCCTCAAGTAGGGAAAGTTCGTTCTGGGGCGAGAATATTCCAGGGCTTCGGGGCAAATGTATTAGTGCATATGTGGGAATATTAACCACTGCTTATTATTTACAAACTGGCAGATACTATAGCAATCGTACGCGGATTCCAATCCGTGGTATACAGACTCAAAGCCATTGTACATGGGAAAATATATCCCTTGTGCTATAGAGCAAACAATAAACCCTATTGATATACATGTACTTTTAATATAGGAATTTCTGGGTTTAATTTATTGGACAAGATTGACAATAATTACAACAAATGATGGTTTTGTGGATAGGCAGCTATGTAAACCACTCGAGATTTAAATACACTCACTGATGATTGTGTATGGCTGAGCGTCTATGAAATACTACCCACTGCTGGGGGTGCACTATAAATAATGTTCGAGCGCACTGTGCCCGTAGTGTACCTTGTATGCAAAATTTAAAATAGTGGGTTTTCGTGAAGTTTTAGTAGATATATATATAACAATAAGAAAACATAGTGACTGAGCTCTAGGGATGGCATTTCCTGCCTTTTATCCCATAAAGCATGTCCCTCCGCCTCCGGCCTCAGGACATGTTTAATGGGACAGAAGACCTCGAATGGTCATCCCTACAAGTTCAGTAACCACGTTTTCTCTAAATATTATAGGCATCAACATCTTGTGGTTTACGGCTGCCTGTCTACCGTGGATCATTACCTATTTGCACTGAGTGGTCACCTTGTCCTGATCCTCTTATTACAGGTTCTCGTAACACGTGGCCCTTACTGTGTGCACTGTCCCTCATCCCAGCATTCATCTGCATGCTGCTGCTCCCCTTCTGCCCGGAGAGTCCCCGCTACCTGCTCATACGACGCGGTAATGTGGAAGGGGCAACCAAAGGTCAGTGCTCACCTCCAGCCAATAGGGCACAGAGCGATTGAGAGTTCCGTTATCATCCACCAGATAACCGATGGGCAATTGCTGTTATCAGTTGTTATTCCATTAATGATAGTGAGGCAATGTTAAAACCCTCTATGTTAAGCCGGAAAAAAATAATCCATTGATAATTACAGCTGCCACCTGATGTTTTGTTTGGCGTCGAGCGCAAGATGGCTGCCCCCATAACATAATAACTATCTGGCCTATGGTATTATTCTTTGGCCTTGTAATACTAAGGACGTTCAGACCTGTGACAATATTCAGACATTTAAAAAACACATATGTAAAATCATAAAGTGATGGATTTTTGGAAGTTTGACTCGAAGACCAAGCTCATTATTACCTCATCAATACTAATACATTTTCTATATGTTCTATTTCTGTCTATATATCACTATTTGTTGTATGTACTGAGAAATTGAACCAAACTATGTGTAAAACTGTCCATATTGTACTGAAAAACTCATGTATATGAGAGATACAATGAAGCAACAACAAAAAAAAATATATATATAGTAGACGACTATCAGGCTCCTTAATCAAAGTTTAATAATCCGTTCTTGTTTGGGTGTTTGAGCAGTCCATAAAGTACGTACGCAAGACCTCCAACAGACTTGACCCCCCCCCCCTCCTCCCCAGTCTCTCTATTTTTTTACACTATTGTATAAGGAATGGATGTACGCAAGATTTCTCTATTCTTACCCCACCTCGCCGCCTCACTGCGAACGTGGATCTCCCCTCAGTTGTAATCCAGTTCATGAGAGAACTGTAGATTTAACTATTGTGTGAGTGAGATACTTTTGGCTGAGATTACGAATATTGCCTTCACAGCCTTGAAGCATCTGCGACGTAATGACGACTTCATGGAAGAAATAGAAGAGATGCAACAGGAGTTACGGGAAGGTCGCCTCGACTCCAATAATTTCACCATCCGGGACCTGTTCAGGAGGAAGGAACTGCGCATGCCCCTTCTCGTCGCCGTGGTGCTGCAGATCTCACAGCAGTGGTCGGGAATCAACGCGGTAAGCCATTCAATAATTAAATAGAACTGAACGAGAGTTGGCCTGATTAGTTTTTATGCCACGACGGACAGGTCGTGTATTACTATACGAGGCGATAGCCGAGTGTAGTGAGTAGCAGACCTGACCGGAGTGGCTTGAAAACTAGTCAGGCTAACTCGAGTTTGGTTCTGTATTTATCCTACCCCGTCTCTACACTTCAGGTGTGAGTTCTATTTTTCGATTATTCTGTATCATGTTAGCAACATCTGAATGGGCATTTTGAGTGCAACCGGAACTTTTTCGTAGTAGTTGACATCCTGGTCTCTGATTGGTCAATTCTTTTTTATTACTCTAGTGGCATAAAAAACACTTTATGTCACAGCATGCCACATAAAATTTGCCTATGTTAAGTCTATGGGGGCTTTTTTATTAGGGGTAGGATAAAACACTAGTCAGATCTCACAGCAGTGGTCGGGAATCAACGCAGTAAGCCATTCAATAAAACACTAGTCAGATCTCAGAGCAGTGGTCGGGAATCAACGCAGTAGGCCCTTCAATAAAACACTAGTCAAATCTCAGAGCAGTGGTCGGGAATCAACGCGGTAAGCCCTTCAATAAAACGCTAGTCAGATCTCAGAGCAGTGGTCGGGAATCAACGCGATAAGCAATTCAATAAAACACTAGTCAAATCTCAGAGCAGTGGTCGGGAATCAACACGATAAGCAATTCAATAAAACACTAGTCAGATCTCACAGCAGTGGTCGGGAATCAACGCGGTAAGCAATTCAATAAAACACTAGTCAGATCTCACAGCAGTGGTCGGGAATCAATGCAGTAAACCCTTCAATAAAACAGTAGTCAGATCTTACAGCAGTAGGCGAGAATCAATGCTGTAAGCCCTTCAATAGTACAGTAACCAGATCCCAGAGCAGTAGTTGGTAATCAATGATGTACATAAGCCCTTCAATAAAACAGTAGTCAGATCTCACAGCAGTGGTTGGGAATCAACGCTGTAAGCCCTTGAAATGTTCAAAACAGTAGTCAGTTCTCAGAGCAACAGTTGAGAATCAACGATGTCAGCCCTTCAATATGATACCAGTCAGATTTTACAGCAGTAGTATGCAATCAACGCAGGAAGCCCTTCGATGTGATACAAATCAGATTTTACATATGTAGCAGAGAATGAACAGGATGCGGTGTAGCTTAACTCTGTATCCCCTTGATTTAACCATGTCTTTTTTATGGTGATTGCTTCTACATGTGTTTAGGAAACTAAGGAAATGTTTTCAGTGAAAAGGAGGCTCGCCTTTCGCAATATGTTACAAAGATACATGTTCTCAATCATTTTTCTTCTTTTTTTATCATTCTTGCCTGCAGATATTCTTTTACTCGGAATCCATATTCAAAAGAGCTGGACTACAACCGGAACAAATCCCTTTCGCCATCGTCGGCACCGGCGTCGTTAATGTCATGACTACAGTCTTTTCTGTAAGTTCACCGTTTAAGTCATATTCAGTTTTTATCCACGTTTTGAACATTATATTTATCTACTAGGTGGTTTTCAAGGGAACAATAGTAGGCACTGTTTCTTACTTTTATAGTATTTTTCTTAATTGCATCTTGATCGGGAAATAAACAAACGCCCTTCGCTGGTAACGTTTTCCCAATCAAAGTCAACAGAAGATATAAGATTATTGTTAATTGCCCGATACACCCATACAAGATAAATAAGCACGTTATACAATATGGCAATGGAGAAAGGTCGTGTCTCTGTGTACGTATAATTGGTTTAAGTATTGAGTGATTTAATGAACAAGAACAAGATCATTGCTTCATAGTGTATGACAGTCCTTGGATAAGTGACCCAATTCGTTGCAGCTATTCAGACGATTTGACACAAATCTATGTGGACATTTATCTTATATCAGGTACACCTGGTGGAAAAGGTGGGACGTCGCATGCTGCTTATTGGACCTATGTTACTCATGACAGCTTCTTCAGTCACCATCACCGCCTCCCTCAACTTACAGGTATGCTTGCTGCGTTGTATAGTATATCGCCATTACCCCGGTAAACATACAGCAATGGATTCACATACACATCTCTGTGTAGTGTATCACCATTTCTTCTATTGACTTATCGGTAAGGCTTCCCATGCCTATAGTTCCATGGGTATGCATTTCAAACCTGTATGCTATATTGCAGTTTTCTGTTTAATTATGGTCAAGTATTCCCAACCCTCTGCTTCGTCTTTCATGCGTTAAAAGGGTTACCATCCCACCGAAGAAATATGCAGACCCTTCATCAGATACAGGTCTACTTGCTGTGTTTTGCCTGTTGTGTCATTATGTTTTTGGTATTTGCTATCTATAATACTACAAAGCATCTACCACTCTGTATGTTAAGATACACTAAATATGTTAGTAATTGGAAGCAATCAAATATTCATCCCAATATAGTTTTAATCTTATGTATCGATAATGGAAATAAAGGCTGGTTAAACCAGTATTCCCAAACCTGTCGGCCCTGTGGTATATACTTAGAGGATGGGATTGACATACCAAATATTCCCGATATATCATCAAACATTACCTTTATCTACATCGCACCTTACCTCTACCATAACTTCATAATATTTCAACTATCTGGTAAATTCAAATGTCTGCTATGGTCTGATTATCTCAGGTACAGATCAGTATACTCTTGGTCTTCGTCTCATAACATTTCATTTACATTCCTCAACCCATACAAGACTTGTACTAATGTTTGTCTCCCTCAACATCAAAATAAATCAGCGAAGTACCCACCTGCATGGTATTTTCTGCTTACTTTAATCAGTCGCGGTATGACTGGATGGCCTACATCAGCATCGCCTGCATCATCCTCTTTATCATAGGCTTTGCCTCGGGTCTAGGTGAGTATTGCAGTTATTTCTTTAATCATTGCAAATAGCAGGTGAAAAATATTTATGGCATCAGATGGTGGTAAATTCCAATAAAGATTGTTTACAAGAAGACGTTTCACTATTTGTTCAAAATGTATTTAGGGATTTTATTCTTTTTTTGTTCCGTGTTACACCTAAAGTCTTCATGTTCGTGTTCACGTTAAAAATCTTCTTGTATGATAATTTGTATTCACGCCTCAGCCTCTTTGTTATCTTATTTCAATGTACTTCTCTCATTATCATGGATTCAAATGATGCTAAATGCCAGTAAAGATAGTTTACAAGAAAACTTAACAATATATTATTGTGGGACATTACGTTTGATCTCCCCCCTGGTATATTTCTCAACAGACTTAACCTTGGGCACTCATACTCAACGCCCATGAAGTATTGCAGAATAATATTCAATGGGGATGATGTCACAATGTTTAGCCAATTAGTAAGTGATAGGGGTGAGATAAAATCTAAACCGCACTCGATCCATAGCCACTGATAATATGCCCTTCCTTTTAGATTGCTACATAATCTTATTCGGCATTGCCTTGTGAGTTTACTCTGCAACCAAAACCTCATGGTATATTACCAGTGGCTATGGATCTCGATCCAGTTCCATATTATCATCTGTAAGATTTGCTCCACCTGTTCCCGACAGGTTCTATACCACCCATCATGTGCGCCGAGCTGTTCCGCCAAGAGCCTCGATCAGCAGCCATGGCGCTTGCGCAGGGCGTCAACTGGATGTGTAACTTCCTTTTAGCTCTCACCTTCAAGTTTATACAGGTCAGTGTATCTATGTTTCTATTGCCATTGAAAAATAACATTTATTATCCATAGTACACGAAGTCATAATTGAAAATGTATGGAGACTCAGTAAAACACTATCCATTGTTTAAAAACTGTCAGATACCATAGCCATGTTACACAGAATCGAATCTATTGTATACGTCCACAAAAGCCATTGGGCTGGAAAAAGTCCTCATGTGCTATAGAGCAAAGTAATATTTACTATTGGCATACCCTGTAGTATGGTACTTAGTATATCCTGGGTTTAATTTATTCGAGAAGATGGATAATGATTATAACAAACTATAGTTTTTGGACAGTCGGCTCTGTAAACCACTCATGGCTTACGGCCACAACTTGTCCACAAAACCATCGGTTATTGTCTATATATTGATCTATCGATGGTCATATAGTTCAGATGTGGAAAGCATGGATTTTACTAGTAAAGTTCAAGCCATCCTGCCAATCAACCTTTTACTTTCATCCAGGTATTTTTGTCTGAATATCATCACTCTCTCCTATTGTAGAATTAGATCTTACAGTACTGAATTGTTATGAAATGTATGCGGGCACTAAAGGGTACAGCATTACAATTAGCTGGATTTCTTTTAAAAGATCAAACTTTATGATCCATATTTATTGCTTTCTCTAGGAGTGCCTATATTTCAAATTATTTTCACTGAAATAATCTAATTTTCTGCCTATTTTTGAACCAATACATGCTTCTTGATTGATACAAAGTATCCTATCCACGGTGTCACGACTGGTAATGGTAGAGCTGTATATCTCATTGAGAATACTCTTGAAATGAATTGAAATGTTATTTGTATAAACCAAAATGGCAGTGGTCGTATTATAGCCCGGTCGTTGAACCAGAGACCGCGGATGTTGACCTAGAGTCAGCTGTTGTCGTGTCTGCCAGTCACGGAAATATCAGCTCCCTTTGCGCATGCGTCCACGTGTACTCGCGACGGTCAGGACATGCGCAGTCGGCGTCATCATGTAAGGTCACTGATTAGCAACCAACAGATTTCTGCCAGCCAAATATGCCCGTTACGTGCACTCTCTTTCCCTGCAAAAACGTGGACTGACTTGATACAGGGAATCCAGTCCGTCTGAGTTTGCGGAACATATTTGAAATATTTATGAGACAATTCGTGGTATTTGCATGGAATTGGCATGTATCGTAATTTAGCTGTGACTTTGTCCACTCAGACCAGCTCAACATGTATTTCATAGGAATGCATCTATATTTAATCTCTGTTTGAGATATTTGCACTAAACGTTTGGGTTTATCAATATTCACTGCATGGCACACAATCGCGTTTTAGAAAGATCTTATGATTAAGATTGCAAATATAAGATTGGATTTGCATGGATTGACTAATGCCAATTTCCAGAAAAAAAAGAGAGAAGGGAATAATCGGAAAGAAGCGTAAATTTATAAGAGTATATAATCTTAGATATGCATTTACAGTCTACGTACTGAGACGCAGGCGTAGACGAAAACTCATAGGTTAGTCCTATGGTAGACCTAAAAAGATCTGGAACCTAAGTTTTTTCATTGATATTGAGATGTGTTCTTCCCTTTGACACATCAAAGCTCAACTGTCCAATATAATATCGCTAAGGTCAGATCTGTACATTTTGAGCCCCCCTTGACCGTTGTCCTGTTACCGTTAGTCATTATTCTTTGATAGTGTACTATTGTTCATAATAGAACTCAGCTGAATAAAGGAGAACTTTAAATATAAATATATCAGTTCCAAAGTCTCTATCATTTAAGGTATCCACTGCGCGTATATTTGAGGTGGGGGGTATTACAGAAACTTGATCGTTGTCTTGTTAGACCGACCGGTAGTCATTATTCTTTGATAGTGTACTATTGTTTTTGCCATGTCCTTCTTTCACCACCCAGTGGAACTGACGCCCTGTGATATAATTCATATACTGGAAAAACAGGGAAGCCGATTTATTATTCAAAGATTAGAAAGTGTCCATTCCAAACCATTTGGGAGTGTGTAATTCACCGGGCGGAGATCATGTTGACAGCATGTTGACAGGACAACCCTCTACTGAGCCACGGTTTGTAGTCTGTGGTATAGACCAGTTCATTGAGAACTAATTATCACAGAACACTATGTCTACTTAGACACAATATCATCCATTCAATATTTAGGGTGGAGCTATTAGTGGTATTATTTCCCGACCTCAGCCACCATTGATGTATCCATCATCTAGGAAACACCAGTCCATATTAGGTGATTACCGTAGCCTAGTATAAACAAACTCATACCCAACAGACTCATGTGTATTGTAACTCATACTCTATTGGCATCAAACAGATAAACTTGTCAAGGCTTAGATATTATCAGAAACATATTTATGGTTATCATGTGTCCCAGATTGGCATCTCTTTTTGGTGCGCTTCAGAATACCCTGCACGAAACTAACCAGTTTATTCCTATATACGCCATCGCGGGGGGTAGCCGGGGGTAGCTGGGGGTAGGAGTCGGAGTCGGTATAGGTTGAAAAACAGATCAGACCTTGTGTTATATATACAGTACCCAAAGTATGTCTTCAGAGGAGTGGTGTTTTGAAAGTAACATTTTTTTTTTCTAACTAAAAAAAAACAACAAAAACAAGCGCTTGGTTTATTATACATAATTAATGAAAATACAATAAAAAGGATTTTAGAACAACTTTATAATAAAAATTGATAATACAACATTGGATTTTCCATATACCAAGGACTTAATGACTAATGGCAAATGAAATATGCTAACAGTGGTGTCCCCAAGTGGCAGAGATCGGAACTATTGGATAGTGGTATACGCCTACATGTGAGGCGTATACACACCTTGTATACGAAAAAAACATACCTACATACGCCTGGCGCATTCATATGTAAATTGGTGGTTTTCGTCCAGTGATATTAACTCGGCTTTCACATTCCTGCATGCTCCAAACTCGATGGGGACATATGTTAACGAACGCCACTCTCCTGGTCGTGGTCTCTGCTATAAACATCGTCATCCTACATCCTCCGCGTTGGACTTCCGGTTTACCTTTTCTTCGACTCACGGTTTTAGTGATGTCTTACAAACTTCCCGTAACAAGTCGGAATGCGTTCCGAGCAAATTGACCCTTTAAGCGAGGTGGTCCCTTGCGCGGGGTGTCCCAGAAGAGGGGTTTTAGTGTATTTCATTTTAAGTCAACGCGTGGGAAAATGTAATAAAAATAAAAATAAATAACAATAAATATAGATTCCCACTCCGCCTCTAAAAGAAATGTGCCTGTCAGATCTCAGATGACATATGATTGATACTCTGACATCTACTCATATGTTAACACGTGCATCCTTGTAGAGCAGCAGCTCACGTGTGACGTTCACTGTTTTTGCCGATTCAGGTGGACTGTAGAGTGTATTTACCACAGCAGTCACTGCGCACATGCAAATGGCACCACTGACCGTCCAGAAACTATGTCTCTGGAAAGGCTATTTCCCACTGTCTGTCAAGGTTGTCTATAGAAATACAATCCTAGGAAAATGATGTATCCCTCCCCTCACACTATCATTCAATGTTAGGTTCGTTGATCTTTGCCATTATGGCAGGTCAGGTATGGCCATCAAATAACAGATTAGCGCCTAAAAGTATTGCCATTAAATGCCAATGTAATGACTTTCAAATGATTAAGTACTGATACAGTATCCCAAGGTATGACCGTCGAATACAAACATAGTATGGGCAGCGAATTGCAGGCGCCCTATCCTATGGAGACTACGTAATATGAGAAAACGTGGAACCTTACTGAGCCCGTACGTGTGTCTGTTCGAGGTCATTTGATGAAAAATTACGCCCCGATCCCCCAGGCGGGAGGGCCGTAATAATATGTGTGTCATAAAGGTCCCCTCTGACATTCTTACGGATATCAATGTGTATGACTGGGGGTCGTGGGAATTTCAAATGTTTGCTATTTCTATATGCTATTCTAGGATCTGACCTTGACCATTAATCAACATAAAATACATAGCAGTACGAAGCTTATATATATTCCGATACGGACATTCTTTGTGTGCTAAGTTTTTGCATAGAATAAACCTACTACATAGGGTGAGTTTCTAAAAAGTAATCTATCGTGGTATTTCTATTGTTTTAACTATTTTGGGATGACCCGTCTCTTTAGAAGAGTGTCTTACAAGAGAATCATTGATAGATCGTTATATACATCATTATAGACGCTCATATTATTCCGAATAGGAAACACCGTACATATATGTACATATACACACATTTACACGGAGTTTCCTGGATCCATACTCATATCAGTTTGGTATTGTCTTGCAGAAAAGTTCCACCCATTAGAAACGGACATGCTTCAAAAATAAGACCATTGTTAAATACCACATCAACAAGGATATATTTGCCATGTATATTGCCTGTGTAAATATCATAATATAGGTGTTTCCGTTCAACGCCTAATAACGGTGCGTCGTTTAGTTAGGCCATCGCTAGGACAAACACGACGGCTGAGTCCATCCTTATACATACAGAGACACACAGCAGTCACACCTTAATTATGAAGGAAGGGCTTGTTTATAGGGGTGTCGCTTTTTGAAGTTTTAATAATTGTCTAGTTTTCCCTTGGAGAAAGATAGGTATATGATAACTAGTCCCACCAGTGTAAAGAGTGTATCCTGTTAGGTATTCCTGTGTTATCTAAGCTATTCTAAAGTATTATTGAGGTTATAGGCATGTATGACACACCAAATTGGATCACGAATACCATATTATACCATGCAAGTGCTGCACGTTCTCCTGAAATAATATACACTCGTATGATAAGGCCCAGCGTGTACTGACCTCCCAATACACTCAGATAGGCCTTATGATACATCTCTAAACACAAGATTGATATCGTATCGAAAAATCAACTTCAATTCAAAGTCAATGCATTCGAGGATGCACCCCGATGCACGCATCGTAAGGTCTATCGTAGGGTATTGGGAGCTCTGTGGACGCCGGGCTTAAACGTATTACGCTCATACTTTCAGTTATCCAATACTAAGGAATATATTGCTAGGTGTTTGTCTGGCTGCAGGCATTGCATCACCAGGCAGATAACGTTTGAATCCAGCCTGTGGAAACAGATCTACTGTAGTCTTTGATTGAGTATTCTCCTCGTTTTAAAAGCTCACCCCTGCCTTCTTTGTTCATCTCCAGGCCTACATGCGCTCCTACACCTTTCTGCTGTTCGCTGTGGTGCTCGCTCTTTGTACCACCTTCGTCGCCATCTTTGTCCCTGAGACCAAGAACCGCACCTTTGACGAGGTGGCACGTGACCTGGCCTTGGGCCGCATCGTCCGCTCCTTGTCTCGTCTCTCCCGCATCTCCAACCTCGTTCTCGTCAACAACAGCGTGGAGCCAATGGCGGTCACGCCGACTGCAGAGACTCCTGACGGCAACCTGACTGAACTACCCACTGTGACTAACTCAGTGGCTAACAATAATGGAGAGCCAGGTTCCGTCTATATGTAGTACTTCGTGGTAGGGAATGTGTACCGTTAAGCAATATATATATATATATATATATATATATATATATATATATATATATATATGCATGTATGAATTCATGACCCAACACATACGTAGCAGTCGATCTAGGACACTACGCTAAAAAAGGATTGGAGAGAATGTACCCTACAGTTTCCTGTGATATCGTAATGCCACCCTGGGAGACTGTGCTATGGCTTCTCTATTAGAACAATAAGGGAAATATTTCAAAAAGGTATCTGTGATATACCTGGAAGGTTGGCATTAGTTTATTTTGTATTCACAGACACTTTCAATCCATGAAAAAATAGTAATAGGATTTCACTTTATAGCGCAGTGTCCAGTATTTACAACGTAAGAAACGTAGTCTACTTTACGACTTTGTATAGTGTCCAGATGCCGCATGTACATTTATCCTACCCCTCATATACATCTCCATAGACTTAACATGGTGTGACAGTATGCCACAGTCATGCCATATAATATTATGTGCAATAGGTGACATATGGAATTAAAACATGTGACGGGGAAGCATAAAATTTAAACGTTTCATATTGTTTACATGGTGTTCGTTGTCTTTTGCTACAGATATTGCATAGCTCCAATTTGTGATATCGTTCCGCGAAAACGACTCACGCCATATAAACAATTGTATGAAATTTTGTGACGTTTCATGCTTATATGCAATTACAGGGGCATATATGTAATTGCGTATCCATTCATATTAATGTATCAGTACATGAATGTTTGCATGTACTTGTATGTGTAGGCATTTATGTATGTGTGTGCCAATGTATACATGCACGTATAAATCCTTGTATGTGTGTATATATGCATTACAGTATGTATTTGTATGTATTTGTACGTATGATTGTTGCATGCTGTGTGTTTGTATGTGTGCTTCTACAGTCAAACCTATACGTAGGTAGCTATTCCAGTATGTATGCAATTATATATGCAGTATGTGTGTCTGTATTATCTCACCCCTGGTAGTTTCTACCCATAGACTTAACTTTGGGAGCTCATCCCCAGTGCCCATGGTGCTTTGTGAAATGCAGGATGATGTCATAAATGTTAGGCAATTAGTCGGTGATATGGGTGAGATAAAATCTTAACTGCACTCGATCCATAGCTACTGAAAATAGGCATTCGTTTTAGTTTGCTATGCAACCAAAACTCATAGCAGATTTTCAGTGGCTACGGATCTCGATGCAGTTCCTTCTTATGCCTGTAGGACTATAAGCCATTTTCCACTGGCCGACGAAAACGGCACCGATCTATTGAGTTCTCCTAATATAGCCGATTTCACTCCCGATACGATCAAGATGGAGTCTAGTTTAGGTCCTAGCACCAAAACTGGGTATGGCTGGTCTCTGTCTGGAGCCCATCGTCACAATGGAACAAGGTAGGTGGGCGTGAAGACCACAACTGGAGTACATTTGCACCACATCGGGAGTGAAATCGGCTATATTGAATCAAGCTCGGTGGTGGCCAACGACTACACGTTGGAGTAAAAAAATCGGCAGTGTATGCCTTGTTTCTGCTGCATTTGGCAGGACCATACCGACTGAAGTCGTTCAGTGGTGGCCTCATTGTATAATCTATGCACAATTAATCGGTGAACACTTCTCTGTATGCCAGTTTCCATTCAGCGATCTGGCGTCGCTATACCTTAAAGATTTATCGTGGTTCCCGACTGCAGGTTGGTGGCGAATAGTCGGCCAGTGAAAAATGGCTTTATGAATGCCTGTATTTCCCTATCTATCTATGTATGTATGTTTTGCGTAAGTATGGCTGTATAGGTCGGATCTGCCTTAGACTGCCAATGGTAACGATCTCTCAGATTGGTGGCGTTGTACATACCGAGCTCAGTCTATTGCCAACCTTTACACAGGAAGCTCATTGAGTATCTAACCATGACATGTCTGCTGAATTACATGGTTTAGGGGACACCAATGTGTAGGTCATGTTGGCTTCAAAGCTTAAGATGTTGCCCATAGTTGGCAGGGTATAAGTATATGATATCTGAATTATCATTGCCTTGTGTAAGTTAACTTAAGATCCATGGCACGACTAAGAATAATAGACACCAGGATTATGTTTGCCTATTCAGAAATCAGTGTAATTTATGTATAACTTCCATCTTGTGGGGTTTTACTGCAGTTCCAGAGGTGCCATGTACCAAGGTAGTTGCGAGATACCGCTCAGAATACAAGCCGGTATACAAAAATAGTTTGTAATAATTCCTATATGGAGCTACTAGTTCTATATGTTTATAATTTGCTTATTATACGATTAATTTCTGGAGATCATTCTGACTTTTTACTTTAGAACTATGCAAAAAAAAACTAGAGTGGCTAGTTCCCTGACTAGAAATGAAATTAAATACGTTCAGAGTCTTCTTACTGTAAATCCTAAAGGATATTGGTTTATAGCCTTATACTTTTATGTATGATATCCAGATTTTCTCTGCCGATTAAATATACAGTGTATTCGACCGGCCCTGCGAATGTATTTGTACAGTATCTATTCTTAGTACAGGTAACGTCCACCATCAAACATTTATCTGCATGAACAATTTACAACTACATGTGCATTTTCAGTGACTGCACCGACTGCAATTTTTGTTTTTAAAGTGATGCAGTTTTAAAACATTTGAGATCCCAGTATCATAATCGTATACTAAGTTGAGAGTATACTTTCGATGTAGAACTATACGTAGGGACCTGCGATTTATATGCACAAGTGCGTCATTACCTTTCGTGCAAAGTAGGCTACGAGCAAGGATTATAATTCTAGAAAGGCGAAAGTAATACAATTACTACGACTGGTTGTTTGAGGTGACACTGAATTTCTAAAGGATGTACATACTATGAACCATATCCATTGGTTTTTATTCCAGTATGCCTTTAGTCTAATCTTTGAGAATTTCCTGAAAGGTTTTCTACGATGGACTGCCACACATAATGGAAACTTCTGGAACTTGGTTGAAAACCAAATCTAGCATATGGAACAACGCTGCAGGTTCGCAGTATAGCATTGTAAGGAATAACATCATTCACCACAGGACCGTAGCGGAATTGTTTGCCTGTTTTTATCGATCAAATCCTTTCGAAAATCAATTATGTGACACATACAAGGTAAACATAAAATGTATCCATTGGTTCTTTATTGGATATATTCAGAAACTTGTACATTCTGTGGTGGTGTGTGAGTGATAAAGTGAACCAGAAATCACCACCAGAAAAAAATATAGGATAATCCAATATTTTGGCAGGTTGTGTCTTCTTTCACGCCCTAAGCCATGTATCCTGAGCATGGATACGCCACAAGGTATTATTGTATAGCACGAGCGTGAAACAAGGAATCAGATTTATTCCTTGAATGATTTAGTCAAAACTAGGTGATCAGTGCGATACTAATCCTAGGTAAATGAGTCTGAACTCATAATGTCTTCAGAAGATCTGCTGACTGAATGGTCTCGTGGTCATGGCCCCTTTGACTATGGCAATATGTACATGCAGGCCTTTTGTTCACAAATGTAGGGGAACTTTGCATGGAAAACAAATAAGTGTGTGTTAGATATGCTCTTGAAGGGTATAGTCAGTGTATTTTCAAGTAGAGTCATATTTGTTATCCCTACCTTTAGGAAAGAGGAGTTTACCCTGAAAAGAATTAAGATTAGATCTATGGGTTTGTTATTTCTGCTTATACCTAGCTTATCATATAACTGCTACTTTCAGAGAGTGTGCTGTCAAATTGTTTGGACATTTTTTTCTTCTTTATAGAGTATATCTTAGAACATGTTTCATAACATTTCATATTCGTACGGCAGGGACAAAGAAAGCAATCGGCAGCGAACCTCTCTCTTCACATAGAAAGGATATTCTATTGAGAAACTGTGAAAGGATTATGAGTAAGATTGAAGGCCAAAGGATATTAATAAAAGCCAGTTTTGTACACAAAATTATAATTTATATATACGGTTATGCATAATATTCAAGGACCTTTTAGAGGCTGTAATACTTTTGATATTTCAGATATTACGATAAGGAGTCAGAGTGAACCAACTGAAACGCAAAGATAAATAGAGACAGGAGCTCATGCCTTTGACTATATGTACTTCAAGAATGTAAACCTCATTCTGAAATCTTAGAAATGCATATTGTTCATACTTCTTAATGTTTTAATTGCAATTCATTTCCATATGTATTCAGAGGCCATCATGGAATAGTATACTTCAGCATTTGTGATTGAGACCTAATACTAAATCATATCTTCAAACCCAACTTATATCTTGAGCATTGAATCACTGTTTCTAATTGTCTCCGGAAGGTTTTGTGAACGAGTTGCTGTTGGTTCAGTCTGTTCACTGTTTCTACCTCTATGGTTTAAAATCTAAACTAGTAATAGTATCACGTTCCTGGATTCGAAAGAAATTTTATAGTTTAAGGGACCGGGATGTGTTGTCATGCAGCGAATGCAACTCATTACAAATTCCAAAAGACGTAGCAATCGCAGTAGTCCTGAAACTAATCTGGATGTATTTAAAGCTGCTTTGTATGAACAGTATTATTTTGTAAATAAAAAATTAGAATATTTTAGATTCTTTGTACTTGTCCCTTTCTTGTCTTGCCTATTATCTGTGCCACAAAAGATGCATAGAAATGAATAATTTTATGAAATTCAACTTTTACCTATTTCTCAATATAATCTGCATATGATATAAACCATCGATTTCCTTACCAAAAACTTATCACATCTTCTCACGATGTATTACCATTTTGATCAGTCCTGGTCATTATAATCCTCCAATGGCAATTTTGCTTTTTTTATTATCTCTTTAAGATCTGGACATTTTTCCAAAAAAAAGGTGAGAAATTAAAGTCATTACAATTTGTACATTTTCAAAGACGAAGAGAGAATTAATAAAGGTTATTTGAAATCTGGACATTTTTTAAAATGAAGAGAAGACAATAAGATATTTCCCAGGCAATTTCTCATCATGATAATAAAACACAATTTTTATTACACCATTCAATGAATAACTTGTTAAATGTCCCAGGTAGTATACAGAGGGAGGATCATTCGCCCAGTGCCTCCTTGGCCTTCCGTTTCCAGGTCTCATTGTCGACGCCACTTCCGTTGAACTGGATGCGGACTGACGTCACTTCCGACAGGTCGACGTGGTCGCTGCGGTCGTCGCTGACCCTCATGACCCACGTGGTGAAGGGCGTGATGTGCTGGATGATGTTCCGGAAGGGGGCGTACACGTCGGCGTGCACTGTGATATGGTCTACAACAAGACATGGATTTTTTTTTAAATCAATGTTTATTAACGACAAACATTACATTCACTTGTAAACAAGCGATCTTCCATGTATGTGTCACATATATCAGACAGGAAAACATTATATATACACATGTACATGTAGAAGACAATGCAACAAGATTCATTCACTCACACATTCGTATCCGAGGTTTAATGTCTTCTTTTACAGTTTATATTTCCTAATCATTCATATATTTTATCATTTTAAGTTCTCTCATCCACAAATATCATGTAGTACTTCCTTTATTCGCATTTTAAATTTGTCCGGTTTTTCTATCCTTTGCATATCCCCATTTAATTTATCCCATAAACGTTTCCCTACATATATCGGTGAATGTCTATATTTTTCTAGTTTTTTAGAGCGTGCTTGTACGCCCTATATATACATTGCCTAGAGGTTAGAGTGGTGAGAGATGAAAACTATCCCTTCACTACCTGCATGCTATTCGCTGTGATATTGAGAACGGGATCGAGTATGTAGCCAGTGTCTCAGGGTCTTAGAGGCATACCCAGCTGACCATGACCAATCACTAAAGACCAAACTACCTCAAGACCCACTGGCGCTTGATATGTTTATATCCTAGACTCAGGCAGTTGCAGAAATGGCAAGTTAACCGGGTGCAAGTGGGTTACAGAAAACTATCGATATACTAAATGTAACCAAAACCTGTTAATTGTTATTCATTTATCATTGCACACTCAATCATAAATGATGAATATACTATTTGCTCCTAGTTAATGGAAACATTCTCTAGAAAGCCGATGGACGATATATTCAGGGGAACATGTAGACCACGTGAAGAGGGGGTGGGCAAAACACGAACCTCACCTTCACTCATAGAGCTATAAAGCCATTTTCAACTGGCCGATTGTTTGAGACCGATCTCCATGCAGTTGGGAACTATGAATCGATTTTTTGTGTGTACACCGACTCAAGATCGGTCAATGGAAAAAGCCTGGCATTTGAATTGGTCACCGATTAATTTAGTAAAGATAACGCAATAAATCCAACACCGACCGACTTGGTGAACGACTGACAGGATCAAAATGCTTTGATTCCATCGATTTAATCTCGTTTCCATTTGCCGACGAAAATGGCACTGCCCTTTAGAGTTCCCCTAAAAGTCTATCGGTGGTACCAACGACTGTCCGTCGGCATCAAAGAATCGGTTAGGGTGCAGTTTATTCCCGATTATCATATACCTATAATTATAAATACTTTCACCTCAAAGGGTCTTTGAAGCCACGATGCAACTCTTGCCGACGAACCTGACACGATGTTCTCATCATGCTTATGTCAAGCAACTAAGTTATATTCTCTGATTCCATCTCAAGTTTCGTCATATTGCTTCCCTTATTAATGAATCAACCGCCCTTGATACGAAACATTTCGTTGTTATAATCCTCAGAACAGTATGTAACTAAGGAGTGTTCGGCCATATAATATTATATACCTGTGTCCGAATGCCTATGAAATACTGCCCACTGCTAGGGGTGCAGTATTAATAATGTTCGTGCCCGCTGTGAGAGTGACTTAATAAGTCATTCAAATGTTGTTTTTTCATCGATTCAAGGTATATAATAATAATAAGCAAACGTCCTGACTGTAGACAAAACGATTCTAGTTCTCGGTCAGTCATCGATATCATACTGCCTTCCGTCTATGGCGTCAGGCAGTATGATATCGACGACTGACCTCGAACAGGAGCCGTTTTGTCCAGGTTAAGGACGTTTCCTAATAGTATTGATACTTACTGTCCACCAGACTGTACTCAAAGGTGAGAGACAAAGCACGTGTCATGAAGTTGTGAGTCACTCCGTCGGCTCGGCCTTGGAAGTCACCGCTCGACTCGATTCGCACCTTCAAGTACTCTCTGTCAGTCGTCATCCTGGCTCCCTCGAAGGAGAGAATCATCTCTGACACCTGCGGATTAGAGATATGTAGAATCAGATGAAATGACGAATTATTCACAACAGTATCACATATCAATACGGAACTGCATCGAGATCCATAGCTACTGATAATATGCTGTGAGTTTTGATTAGGTAGCAATCCAAAATGAATGGCATATTATCAGTGGCTATGGATCGAGTGTGGTGCAGATTTTATCTCACCCCTATCACTGACTAACTGGATGAATTTGTGACACCATCCCCCATTGGGTATTTTTCTACAATACTCCATGGGTATTGAGTACGAGTTCCCAATGTTAAGTCTATGGGAACAAAATACCAGGTGTGAGATAAAACCATGCACGTACATCAGCTACATCCTGGTACTCCAGCTTCTGTATATGTTGTGTACGGCACCCTGTGCCATACGCTGATATGAGATATCGGCGAAATGTGGACTTTCCTTCGACAGGGTTTCTACACCAATTCATGGTAAGATATTGTCAATCCCGGGTATCTTGTAAATACAGAACAACTCACCGTGCCCACATGTTATACGAGACCCGATGGGGTAGCCATCGTTTATGGAACTCGGCCTCATTCCGTAAATAAGCATAGACCCCATCTCGTCCCGTATGATGCCCGGGCATCGTAGGCTGCTCTATCTGATTATTCATAGTTAGTGTACGGGTTGCAATCTCTGCCCAAAATTATGCTACAAATTTCATGAGAAGAACTCCATACACAATATGAATATTGATGATTGTCTTTGTGAGAAAAAGACAATGTGTTATGAAATTTGTAACTGATTTTATTAGAAAAGCAAACAAAATTAGAAGACTCATAACTTGCTTTATGATATTGATTTTCAATATCAGATTTATGAACCCATCACAGAAGAATGGCACTTATAACTGAATTTCTTATATACCAACCCATGATAAGTAGACTTGATATTAAGAGAAAACGTAGAACATAGTGAGCCCATAGAGATTGCTGTCTGGGATCTTTTGGCATTGGGCCGTAGTTATAGAACAAAGGGCTGAGAACAGGGCCTCATTAAATAAGTTTCCTTATTGTTATATACCTAAAAAGACAGAAAACACCATCTTATTTACTTTCCAAGTCAAAGACTCACAGCCTGTTGACCAAATGTTGGTGGTCGTTCACTGCGTCACAGTGAGCCCTAACATTATTAGTATTGCCACCCTAGCAGCGGGTAGTATTTCGTAAATGTTCGCCTATAGCTATAGGCATGATATATCATCTCACCCTTGGTACAAGTCTAGCCATAGGAATAACATTTTAAAAAAATACTCAACGATCACCAAGGTAAAAAAAACAAAAAAACTACGCCATGGCGTAGTGAATACGAGATGACGTCATAGGCGATTAACCAATCAGCGGCCAGGATTTCAGAGAGAAGACAAGACAAGGCAAGAGATTTAAATAGCCCCAACGTTGAAAGGAGTGAGCTAAATCCAGAACCGCATTCGAATCGTAAAATGGACAATACTCCACGAGTTTCAATATTGTCTATTTTACGAATCTCGATGCACTTCTATAACAATACTCACCTTGTAGGCGTCCATGTCGGCGAGCTCCGGGTGGTCGGTGGGCACAGTCACATACAGCAGGCGGTTAGCACGCAGGTAGTTGATGGGGCAGACGGTGGCGTCGCTGCAGTCAGGATCTGTATTTGTGTCTGTCACTGTGATGTATCTGATACACAAACAAGGTAATGATAAACAACTCGCAGCAAGAATGTTCCCTGGATGAGAACAATTCGGGCTTGAATTTCAAAGGGAAATCAATCGAAGTTCATCAATTTAAAAGCATTTCCTTTGGAGAAGCTAGGAAAATCTATAGCGCCAGTCTTAGTCCAAGCACTTCTCTAACTGCAGCAACATTTATATTTGGGGCAATTATAATGACGTTGCTGTGGGGGAGATGTACAAAGAATATGCTTTGCATGGCAAAAGACCAACAGATGATGGCATCATGTGCAAAGTACATATAGTAACTGATACAAAAACATAGAACCTGCACATGAGCGCTCCACAAACGCAAACACTTTATATTGAGACGATGATATAGTAGTTCTCATCCCTGCTACTAGTTGCAGGTCGGTTACGATTGACTACAGAAGACTACAGAGGAATAGTCCTACTGTAGTGATGACATTAGACTTGCTCAAGTCTTTGATTATGAACATTCATTACATGATTAAACACAATCCGAATGAAGTTCATTATAATGTGTATCCTTTTCTGACTGGCCCATGAATCAAACGGTGTGTGGGGATAGGGGCGGTGGCGGCGGCGGTAGGATACAGGGACTGAGGCCAGTCTATGATGACATGATGATAAGGAAAGTAGTATCACCTCCTGAGTGTAGAGGGCGCTGAACCGACAAGCAGGTCGTCACGCTTAGCTGCGTTAATCTTCAGGAGAAGGTTCTGGAGGGAGCCTCCAAACGACGGTCTGTAGGCTGGTTTACACTCGAACATGTTCTCGTAGAAGTAGGCCTGTTAAGACAAGTATATGTAGATAACACACGGGGCTTCATATGCACACCGACCCCCCTTACGACGCGTTCTACGACGCATAATTGCATTGTATTGAATGGGGTCGGGGTGCATTTGAGAGGTCTAAATTCTGCATTCGGCGTTGGTGTGTTCCAGGCCAAAAGGTCTGCAATACCACGGACTTGTATAGGTCCGTGGCAATACTGTACATAATTATGAATACATAGTCTAGGATGTGTTATTATGTCAATTCTTTATTAAGAACGTATAAAAAGTCTTCATTAGGGTGAGCAGTTGGTGTACTTTGTTGATAATATGTTTTTCATAACCCATCGACCAAAAATTCGATAACTGCTTTTGTATAAGCAACTGGAGACAATGCTGCCACCTACCGGAAATGGAAGAAACACTCTAAGTGACTTCACGACCTGCGTCACTCGCAAGCCCGCCCCAGTAGAGACAACAACAGGAAATAGCTCTTCCCCATGTGTTCAACTATCCAACAGGAGCTAAGTCGCTGGCGTAATGGAAGTAGGTTTATGAATACTGAATGGGAGTAGTTGAAATCCTCGATATCAAGAGGGGTGGTGTCAGAGTGAAGCATAGGACAGTAAGTGTTTGGGCAAACGGTGAGGGCCTTGAGGAGGGGTGGCGTTGAATATCATGAATATGATGACAGATGGCATCGGAATTAAGTATCTGGCAAACTGTGAAGGCCATAAGGAGGGGTTTAGAGGTATATCTTGAAGGGTGGTGCTAGAATGGTATTCTCATACACGGTTTAGTCTATCAGGAGGGATGGGATTTGGAGGCACAGAGGAACCCCGCTTAAGGGAAACACTCTGCGTTCCGGGTAAATTGTCCACTTCCGCAGGGTTTCCTTTATACGGGGTAAAATCAAACATCTAATAGAAGGAACTTTTTTAACACAGGGTGTTCACATAGTTCTTAGCAAGGTGATACCTTACATTGGGTATTCCCTTAGTGTGTCCCTTATTCAGAGTTTAAGGCCTGGCGTCCACCTACTACGATAGAAATTTAGACCTACCGATATGGCACCGATACAAAAACCAAATGTCGGAGACATATCGGGAAGGTGCAAAATCGTAGAAATGTATGTCTAGACATGCCAATTCACCATGCATTGTATGAGGTTCTTATCGGTGTCTCATCGTATAAACGTGGTCAACTTCACCAATATTAGGTGATCTACCGACGCGATTTTGATTTTTTTTATCGGAAGGTGCATCGTAGACCATATCGGAGCCATATCGTAGTAGGTGAACGCCGGGCCTAACTGTATACTTATCATGAGGGGTGGTGTTAAACCTAAGTACCGGGCAAACGGTGAGGAGGGGTGAGGTATATTCAAGAGGGGTGGTGTCAGAAGGGATTATTGGGCAAACGGGCTCGGGGGGGGGGGGGGGGTTAAATACCATAAAGGGTGGTGTCAAAATGAAATATTGGGAAAACAATGACAGCCATAAGGTAAGATGGGGTAAGTTCCACGGAGGATAGGGTATGAGTAGGCGCGGTACCTGGCAGAAGGTCAGGAGGGCGTCGTTGAGGTCGAGCCGGATGTCGTACACCTGCTCCACCATCTCGTTGATGAGCAGCTCGCTGGCGAACACGCCGTCACGATACTCCTGGATATGCTCGTCAATGCGCCGTTTCTGCTCAGTCTTCAGGTCTAGGATTGTGCGCTTTTCCATTGCTTCACGCATCATCTCGGCCCGTTCTACCATACACCTGCAAGACATAATCCGTGTACTGCACCTGAGGAATGTTTGGGATGTTTTCTGACGTGCATCTTCGCCTCTGCAGGACCCATAGCTCACCAACATATGCCTGGGTCCAAACAATTACAAGGAACAATGATTTAGTAATATGTATCCCTTTTATATTTACGATCATTATATTTATTAACAAATTAGAATTATAATATTTTATTTATTATCATAGGGCGATTTCGGGCCAAGACTAGTCTGTCGGATCTAGTGAGCTGCTCATTTAATAAACAGTTACATTTCTAAAGGAAAGATGTGTGTGTTAACTTCAATATACTCAGTGAATGCAATTTCCATGTATATATTAATAAGGTGATATAGTGGATGTGTCTGAATTAATATGTTTTTTGATCGGGAATATTCACCTCATTTGATTGAACTCGGTCACTATTTCTGACCAAAACAACTCGGAATAGATTTCGTTCAGGCACACTAACCATGTCTCCATATATTTGCTATCATTTTGAGCTACCTGATCTACGTAGCAACAATTACTGAATTTGTATATAAATCTTTAGATTTATGTTGATAACCATCTCAATAATGGGTATTTCTGCCCTTGATAATGGTAGAATGCCGCCCTGTGTGGGTGTTACCTCGTGAGCGCCTCGCCCCAGTTACACACGTCCAGGAGAGCGCGGTGGTATTCAGAGCTCCCTCTAATGTCAGCCACACCATCCTCTGAGAGCAGCGTGTCTCCGTAGTTCTTCAGGTTCATCCACTTGATGATGTTCACCTTAATTTGGAGAAGAAAAAAACTGCCTGAGGACGTCTATTAAACATAAACGAAACGTCGCAACATTCCATGAGTAATTCCCCTCCCTGCTTCGATGTACCCTTATCCACAAATAAAACTAATTGGATTTTAATTCGACTTTTCTGGTTTTCTGTGGATTCACTTCAACTTTATTCAATAACGGTTAGTGATGAAAAGTTCATCAGTGGTACGTATGATTCTCAACTGGCATCATCAACGCACACAGACAGTGCAGTGTTTCAAAACATCACCGATTATATGAATCCAAAGGAAAATATGTTATAGTAAACAGTTTCAAAGTGCAGTTTCTAGATTTCACATAATGCAGACTTCTAGATTTTTTTCAAGAAGCAGAAAGCTCCTGGATGGATATAAGTTATGAGGAAAACATTGTAAGCCGTAGTTCTGTTAGACACGTGCAGACATCATCTGAGCAAATATCAAGGTGATTGTAGCGATTGTATATTGCTGCACCACCTCCAGAAATGTAGAATATAAACACTATAACACTTTGATAGAGGTACCTCGAGTTGAACGGCCATTTCGATCTGATCATAATAACGGGCAGCTTCGAAGTCGTTCTCCGTCGTCTCAATCTGAAGTAACAACAAAATAAACGTCTGAGTTTAATTTCCCCACCAACATCATCAGCCAATTTAACTGTAAGCATTTTTGTGTTAAACATTTCCCTTATTGATTCCAAAAGTTGACATTGAGCTCCTTTCCTAGGAGTATAGAGCACAAAATATATATGAAATATTTGATTGAAATACTTTTGAATGAAAATAAAGTATTGTAATCTTTCAATCATCATCTCATGATTATTAAAAGATTATAATAACTGACAACAGCAGTTGTTCCTCGACTAAAGTGGCGCTATTTTACAATTTCCAGACAGGTGATGGTGGAACAAGTATTCACTCTGTGCCCTATGAGAAGATATCAACTGACATACTTTTCAAACAGAATTTGAAGAAAAAACTCTTTGTAAGTCGCTTCATTGGCGAAACTTCTTCTTGGCGAAATGTGAGAGCTGTACCTACTGACTTGTGTCAATACAGAAATTGTGGAAAAAAAGATGGAATGTTGTACGTACCTCATTGATAACCCTGTCACAGACCTCAGACAGCGCATCGATCTGCTCGATGGTATTGGAGAGCTCCTGCATGAGGGCGAACAGCTCCTGCACGTTCACCCTGATGCCCTCTATGTCCTCATCCGACGTCGTCTTGTTGTACTCCAGTCCGCCCAGCGTCGTCTTAGCAATGCTGGCGATCACCTGCGAGTATCGACACCGTTAAAGTTCTACTCTACCTCTGACGCATGGTAGAAACAGCAAGTAATTCATAATGCAGTTCATTTTAAACGCAACCAAAACTAATGTCATATTTTCAGCAGCTATGATGATTTAGATGCAGTTCCTTCTTGCAGTACCCAGAAAGTACCTTGTAGTACCCAGAAAGTACCTTGTAGTACCTGGAAACAAACTTGATGAGATATACTGTTATAAATACACAATAATGACTGGTTTTATCTACGAGTGACCGTAAGATTTCTCCGAGTAGTTGATGCATAGTAATATCCGATCGATTAGCGAGCACATTACGTCGTCAACTACCCACCTACAAGATTAATAAATCTATTCCAATTAAAAAGTTTCTGTAAGCCATTTAGTTCCAGACACCACAGCACTGTCAAGCGTGGCAGTAATTTGGTGTAGACTTACACCAATCATATAGTTCGCTATTAACCTGTGATTTAGCATGCAAAGTGTGTTACGACAGTGATTTCTGATGATTATTATGATTAATTCTAAATAATTAGCATTGAATGAACATTCAAGAAACTTATTTCGAAGTACATGATATTTCAACCTTATTATGGACAGGACTATTTTTCCGGAATCTCCTGCAGGAGATTCTGACATGCCAGAATCTCCAGGTAGCTAACTCTAGGTGCACTATACATTTCCTATGGAGAATGGAGGTGGGTAATAAATAATATGCTGCTTCACTTACATCAATGAGGAACCTGCCAAATGCCCATTTCTTCTCTTCCGCGAGGCCATCCTCAAACACGAGTCTGGCATCCTCTAATTCATCACGTGACCCGTTGTATTCCAACCGGAAGCGGTGATAGGTGGCGTTGCTGCGCTGGACTGCATCAATAGCAGCCTCGAACTGAGTGCTAGCCTCGAGGATGTTGGTGTCAGAGTAAATGTCCTGCATCCCTTGGGTGTAGTCCAGTATCTGGTCCTTGGTGTTTGCCTCATCCAACAACTTGTCCAGTTGCTACAAATTAGTATATGAGATCAAACAGACATGATCAATATTATTATGAATCATTCACAGGGCATTTTAGGGAACCTTTATAATTCAACATATATTGAATTTTTTTAGAGACACTTGAAACAGATCCTCATCTGGTTTTTAAGCAATTTAAAAGTTTGGAAACATATATTGAATATGTTACTTTGCTTTGTTGCGATATCTAATATATCTAGATGGCTTCTAGTCATGGTTCAACTTAGTTCTGATCGATTCACCTTTTTGTAACAAATGAATACATGGCATCACTACCTGCAAATATTATGTCAATAACAATGAAAGAATTACGTCTTTTACTTATAGTTTAGCGTGTTTCAGTTTTGCGGCGTTTTTTATTCTATACAATTCAAGTAATCATTTGTAGACCACCATGATTCTTAAGCAGATCAGACACTTAAGAACCCCTTGAAATTTAAAGAATCAATTTACCTGTTTTCCTATTCACCATGATACACATATCGCATGCTATAGGTCCTGCATGAGGGCAAGGGGTTTCCTCATAATTCACAATACTATGCCTCATGTCACAGCTCACTTACTAATGCAACTACTTTGTAGGCGCTGGCTCAGTCCAATCAAGGTACAGTAAGCTGCTCATGTTACCGGGGATGTCAGAACAAAAATGTATAATAAGTATCCATAGAACGCTGCCAATCGTGAAATGCTGCCATCTCTGTGCTACACACTCACCTCCTCATAGATGGAAATCTGCTCGAAGTAGTTGTCGAGGAGCAGTTTGATGTGGGCCTTGGTATAGAAAGGCACATAACGGATGTCGTCCCGAACCAGTCCCGCCTCCTCCACCACCAGGTTGCGCGCCGTGTTGGCCATGCGCTGAGTCTCCGCGTTCTGTGTCTGTGTGCGCGCCACGTCGTTCAGGATGGCGAAGGCGGTGTTCGAGTAGTCCGAGTCCATGGTGTTCAGCAGTATGCGTGCGCACATGATGCTCTGCTTCTGGAGCAAAGTATCTGCTTCCGGGTCACTACAAGACAGAAGGTCAGGCCAATGAGATATAGAATTTTTTTTCCAACCACGGAGTTTCGCGCAAACCCCAACGGAATGAAAAAGAATCACCAACAAGGTTAGGTCATTGAGAAACTTGGATGGGTTTTGATTCTATAAATGTTTATCGCATTCATGCATGGATATGTTTCATCCAAGCAGTAAAGAATAGGAATGTACACAATAAAGCGTGATGCATAGTAATGATGCATGAAATACATATAACTATTATTTGCTATATCAAATCAGTCATCCGGTAACTATCCGGAAAAAGTACTATTGCGGGAAATATTGAGAAGCAGATCATCCAGATATAAAAGTAAAATTCTGCAAAAGATAGGAGTGAGTGTATCCAACTCTCATTGGCTAAATTGAATTAAGCCATTCCATAACTAATGATGCTATAAAGAGATAGATATCTAGGCATATGGTCGGATATAAGGGTAATGGATCAAACCTAGAACAAAACTTTCGCACATTCTGTGCAATTAATTATCATTTCTCTCTGCACTGATAGATGAGACTAAGATGTCTGTTATTTACGTTGTTTCCAACCTCAATTCGATCCTTAGTACAGTGTCCCACTACATATGATGTTAGGTTAGGTTAATTGATGATTATGATATGCCAGTTCCTTGATAGCGTTTGTTCCTTGATAGCGTTTGTTTCTAGATATGTTGGTTTAAATTGTCCTGAACTCACTAGAACTTCTGGGCTTCCACATCAAGGTCAAACTGCTTGGCGTCAGAGGGCACGTCGATGTAGTAGGACCGGCTTCTGTCCATCACTATGGTACGAGCTCTCAGGTAGAGTGCATACCTGGAAAAGCACCACCATGAACAGGATCACATTCCGGGAATTCAGTCAGCATGTAAAGTCCTGTTTCAATATCAGCCCCATGTATCACTGTTTGATGGGAGATTTTGTACTGACACTTGGAAATGTAATTTAGATTCAATTACCACAAACTAAAGTTGAGAAAAATTATGAAGCTCATAAATCGTTCCTCTATGTTCTCCTATAGGTACATATAGATATACATTTAAAACGATAAAGCTTTAATTCCGACAGCAATGGCACTTTTAAAACTGAATTCAAATAGATTTTCGCTTCATATTCTACATTTCGTTTTCCTACATTTGCCAGAAACCAGGGGCCTGTTGAATAACTTCTGCCGATGAAAGTACATGGTACGAGGATTATTGCTTGATAATATTTAAGCTCGTTCGCTAAGACAGTTCTAGCCGACGGAAGGTCGTCCATAAGTGTCGAATAAATTTAATCCACGTTGTCCCTGGGTCTTGTTGACTTACAGAAAAGGGTCTTCAAGTATGACCCAAAATTGTTTAACAGGCCCCAGGTAGGGCATGTTGAATAATTCAGGGTCAGATTATCATTAGGACCTCATTAGCTAGTAGATTCGATCTCAATATCGGTATAGTGCCTCTGCATTCGTTAAAAGCGTAGTGAAGGCTACTTATGAATATTCTTATATAATAATGCACCTTGAATGAATGGTGTCTAGTGTGAATGACTATGTTTTGTCTTGTTCGGTTTTGTGTGGTAAGCAATGGAAGAACGCCACATTTGTAGCCGAATTGTTTAGCGTTACATCTATTTGATTAATGGCTCAAGCAGAACACTGTAGCCACCTGGTGATAATTAGACAAACTAACCTGAGGTTGATGTCGCGGTCAATGACGACTGTCTGCGCATGCACAAAGACGCGCTCTGCGGCGAGGCCGACATAGTCGTCCAGGTCGGAGAGGTTGATGTAGAAGAACCGCAGTGTGACGTCACTCCCCTTGTTGTCTATGCCTGCCTCCTGGTAGATGTTGCCACAGGGCTGGTAGCAGTCCGGACCACAGAGGTCGTCGGAAGGAGTTACTATTGTCGTCGCGGAGTGGATGATCAATCTGGAGTGAGAAAACAGGGCGTGATTCTACAGAGGCTACTCGGGTAGTTGCCTCGAAACGAAATCGCCCATACTTTAAAGGAGATCGCTCCCTGCTTTGGAGAATTCGCCCTGGGAAGTGACTCTGTATTTGCGTACTCATGATTAAGTTCACTTGCACGGGCATGTGTTATCCGATACTTTTCCGATTTCTGAATCGTCCTTTTTTCATTATATGTATTCGATTGTATGTGGCTAATAATAACATTTATGAATTTGTTAGTCTTGGAGAGGGGTTCTGGTTCTGTTTAGAGTTTGGGTAAGGGTTAAGGTAGGGCTCGGGTAAGGGTCATTTAGTTGCGGGGCGGGTTCCCCAAAACCAGCAAATTCGTTTCGGGACGAGTTGCTCAGAATTCTCTACATAACCCACTACCATGGGATGTTTAGGGACTGGTGATTTACTTAAATCCTGGAAGGAAGTAATGGAAGACACATCCACTTGTATTTCCCCCTATTATGAGGGAAAGGGTAGACATGTATCGGCTTTTTATACAAACCACCATCTTTCACTGTAATAGGTATATCATCCAATAGGACATATTTATCTCAAGACTACTTACATCATAATTGTAATCAAAATATGGTCAAAAATATACAATTTAACTAAGTGCATTTTTTTGTATTTATACTCTTTCTACATAACTCCATATTCAAAAATGTATGTTGAGAAACTTTGGAAATCTGTCATCTATATCTTGGGAGGAGATTCTACATGTTCCAACACTGCAAACCTATAGACTTATATCAAGTCAAATGAAATGGAATTGGAGAAAAAAATACATTGCAAAGAAGAAATGTCTACATCTTTTGTATTTTGCTGGGAGCTCTGAAAAGTAATGTAAGGAGATGTATGGAGTTACCTTTTGGAGAGGATGGATTGTAGACCAGGGAACATGGTGAACAAGGTCGTACTGACGCCTGAAAGACTCCCACTCGAGTCGTATCTGCATAAAACAATATGGCATGTGTGTTAGAACTCGTTCAGAAAATCTTACAATGTGAAGCATTAGAATCTGAACTATTGAATGCCCTTTTCCTAACTTGGTTTTGGCATTATCAAGTGGATTTGATCCCCAGATCGACGAGGCTTACAAAAGTGAACAAAGCTTCGTTATATTTTTTGGTAATCGATTTAACTCCTACAAAATTGAGATAGGGAATACAACTATATATAATGGAGCGTGCATATATGTCTTGATACTTAAATGGTAGAATCATGATAGCAATTTTGAAATGATTTCCTTTTCTAATGTGCAGTATCATACTCATTTATGTTGCTTTCGTTAAGTATGAGCTTATGGCACTGAGACCAATTAAGATAAGGGACTAACTTGTCAAATTCATTAACTCTTAAATGAAATTGAATCAGAAAGGGATAAATGTGTATTGTCGGACGGTTACATTAGTCTGCAAAAGCAGGAGTATGTCTGAGTATTAATTATGTTTGTGAGATTGGAGATTCCTTGACTTACAGTCGGTAGGGTGTGGTGCCCGGACTGTCAAATCTTGAAACTGAAAAACAATGTGCAAAAAAATCGATTATTTGGTATTTTGATTATATATATGCCACATTAAACAATTTTAAATCAAATAGATTCAAACAAATGTAGCCTTTCTAAGGTCAACTGCCACACCATATTAAGTGCACAACTATCGTTCTATAATTATTTTTATCTTACCACTAATGAATATAGGTTTTACCTCTGGTTAACACGAGTATTTTGCCATTCAAAAGAAACTTGGGATATTTTCAAGAGGGTGAGACAGTATGGGGAGACGGAGTGTGACCGTTTAAGACCTTGAATAGATGTGACCTGGATGGAGAAATGCTACAATAATGAATCCAACAGGAAAAGGAAGCCAAGATTTGCTCACCGGATTTGACTTTGTATACAGCATTACGAAGGTTTCCTCCGCAGTTCTGGCGGGAGTAACCATAGCAATGGGTGTAACAGCTTGTCTCGTTGGCGCCGCCATATTGCCCGAATTCATTCCCGCAGTAACAGACACCGCCATCTTGTAGTCCCGCATAGAGGTAGCCTCTCTGCGAGCATTGGTCCATGCACTCTTCCGCCGAGCGCCCAGCGTCCTTACCCCAGACGTAGAAGGGCAGGTCATGTGACGTGGCGTCGTCAAGGTAGCAGCCTTGGTAGAGGTCCGCTGAAAATTTTTCAGACATTGTTATTCATAGTAGTCATAGTTGATTGAGAAGAAGGAATTCCTTGAATCATAACACAACTACGACAATCGTTGTATCCTTCATACGCGTGGTTCTACTGGAGACACTATTCGGTTACCAACATTCAAAAACTACTGGCACATGAATTCACAGTTGAACCAACCAAAAGATGAGGATTTCTTGGCTACGCGAGAAGGTATGATATTGTCTTGTCGTCGGTGCCTATTGTTTAAATACAATGTCGAAGTTGTAAGTTGTTAGTCGTCATTTCCTCATCATGTCACATTTTGGTGGGTATTTTCTATATCATATCTCCACTCAGCTTTACTATGTATACGTAAATAGTGATTATATGATTATATGAGGAAAGATGTATCTTGCTTTCCGGCAACGTATTGTATTGAGCGTACCTAACACGCCATAAATGGAAGACCATCCATGTGATGAATTTGTGTGGAAATTGGAAAAAAAAGTTGAGGTAGTTTATAATACTCACTCCAGGCCACGTTATAGACGGAGTTGACGGTGGCGCCCCCGCAGGTCAAACTGCTGTCCCCGCTACACGGAGTGTCACATGACTGCGCCTCTCCATACTTCCGGTACATCTCGTTCCCACAGTAACAGTCAACTCCATTCTGTTGATGATGTCAAGAAAAGCAATCCTGAATGATTTCTTATTCTAGCAGTAATTGTGGAAATCCTACCTGAACGATAGGATTTTCTCTGTAATTCCATCGTGTTGTAAACTAGTGGTCCTTTGAGACCAATCGCCGGACGGAGGGCTCGCCAGTAAAAATAAAAGTCTTTAAAAAAAATATATATATATATATATATATATAACGCATTCTCGCAGTAATCATGGTTCTAAAGAGACTGCAGAATGCTGTCAGTTGTGAGTCCTTTTAGGGTAGACTTTAATTCCATTTCCAGCAGAGCTAACGTCAGTGTCGCTCTGGCGGCCAGAGTACATCAGAGTGTGCCTACCTGGACTCCTGCGTACTTGTAGCGCTGATCCCGGCAGAGGGCAGCACACATAGTTGGCGTCATGTGTGTCAGACTGCGCATCACGTGATAAGAGAGGTCACGTGACGCATCGTTCTCATGGTAGCAGCCAACGTACTGCTTGCTGATACCAGCGTCCATCGTGATGTCTATTTTGAGTAAAGATGACAATGAATGACTCTATATGGCTTATTTTAATCAATTTATTCATTATTTAAATACGTTTGTTTTTTTTGTAGGTGCCCATGATGCTATGTTGCGTCAAAAAGTATCGTCAAAATACACATTCTGTATTGCTTGCTTTGCAACATGGCATAAAACAAAATAAGTAAAGGTCAATCCTGTAACTTCCTTGATAGTACAAATCATGTGTCTCCTTCTAACAAGCTACAAGCCTTCTTCTAGACTGCCCAAGTCTTCTATTATGATCATTCATTTAATGAATAAACTAATAAGCCTATAAGGACATAATTTAGCCTAATTCTGACAGGCGAAGGAATCCTAAACCTCTGGAAGCAGGTCAAGGGTCACAGGTCACAGTTCAGGTACAGCACAGTGACTGACGCCTTCCAGATCATCAAAATATTAAACAATACCTGAGACAGCAATATTTTATCTCAATCCTACTTCTCCTCATTGTAGGACTGATTTTAATTATTTCTGAATATACAGATCATAAAAAAAAATTTGGCATATGAATGACATTTCAAACTACATCAAAACTATATACTCAAGGCCTTCAGTTTCTTTGAGACCCATATATTGCACTAAAATTACATGATTTTAGAGACTATTCTTAAGATTGATTTTTAAGAAACTGCCTAGGTTTTCCATCTTTGTTTTTAGCTTTGGGCGCAGAATATCTTGTGATATGCTCTACTTTTATCATCCGTAGATATGACATGACAAGATATTTGGGAATGAATGGAGGTGTTGTTGTTTTTCTCACCATCTGCAGTAGACAACTGGAGACTCTCGTACATGTCATAGTTCTCTTCAGCGATGATGTTACCTCCTTCCTCTAGTTCAGCAGCGCTTTTGCTCAGTATGTGGCAGTCCTATGTGATATTAAACAAACAAAAATCGTACATACATTCCTTAAATCGCAGCATCTCCTATGAAATATATCAATAAGTGCTACTATTACAATCAAACTTACAGAAGAATATGAGATTATCAGACTTGTAGGAGAATATATGTTACTGTTTATATACTTACAGCATAGCAAGGTAGCAGATGTAATTCCAATTAAATAAAGATAGGGGCCCCCGTGACAAGGCCAGCTATGGCAACCATAACGTCTTTGGTTTTAGTGTTTGAAATATGGAAGCTGAAAAAATACTCTTCAATATTTGGCACAAGGCTGGAATTATAAATGTTCGGAAACTAAGCTCGTTCATAAGGACTTATTTCTGTACGGCAAGGAGGTCCAAGGATGATGTGGGCCAACTTTATTTAACACTTATGGACGACCTTTATGGACGGCTAAGACTTAGCAAACAAACTTAATATTATCAAACGAAAACCCTTGTTCCCCTAGAATATTCAAGTCTCTTGGCAGAACTGCAAAAGTGAAAAACAATTGATATACATGCAGGATTTATGGGAGGGGGGTCGGAAGATATATCGCTCATACTTAAACGATAGAACAATGACAAAACTTACGCGGAACACCACGCCATGGGATGCATTCCTGCCAGTTTCTTCTATACCGTAAGATTTACAGAGGTTTCCGTATTGATTGCGGCACGCGTGGGCACATGTCTCAGCACTGTAGTGCTGATGCCGCACTACCAACCAGTTATCACCCGAAGGAGCAATTCCACCGATCTTATAGAAAGATTTAGCTGTAAGAGAATAAATTCTGATGAATAGATATCGTTGCATTAGCGTAGTGAAGCATATAAAGCCGGTCACCCACTGCTTCCGACACACTCCGACACGTCTACGACATGGTAATAAAGTGAAGTTAATACACGGTAGGAGTGTCGGATGGGTCGAACATTCTGTGTCATCGTGTGTCAGAATACAGCACTAAATTCCCGTATTGAAGTCATGTCGAAAGGTTAATAATTCTTTGGCATAGTGTGTCGGAAGCGCGTCGGAACCCTTGTCGTAGTGTGTCGGGCGCTCAGTGGGTTCATGAAACTAGACGCACAATTTGTATGCGCACCGCCCGAAGATTTTCTCTACTATCTAAAGATTTGAAAAGTCCTAAGTCGATGTTGAATATTCTAGCCATTTCCAACAGAAGTAGAAAGCGTTAGAAAGAAACTGGATATTTTCAAATTGTTTATATGAATAGTAAGCGATTTTAGGTTTTATATGACATACAATTTGATTTGTGTCATCTAATTCTGCAAGCATTATTATGCGGTGTTCTTTTCCTTTATCGGAAGTTTGAAAAATGGTTGCGAAATATGGCATTCCACAAATGGTGGATTGTTGTGCAAATGAAATCTTCTCATGTATTTAAAATTGGAATGGGCACATGCACCTTGGTGCCGATGTGCCATCATGAAGCAGTTGGCTTATGTGTTGTAAGAATGTAAAGGTTCATACCTGGGTTAATGTAGCATGTAGGTGAATCGGTAGCGGAGCTGTC
The DNA here is from genome assembly GCA_950022655.1 of Alentia gelatinosa. NCBI lineage: Eukaryota > Metazoa > Annelida > Polychaeta > Phyllodocida > Polynoidae > Alentia > Alentia gelatinosa. Next base: position 25,974,853 of record OX465590.1, on the reverse strand, counting down.
ATAACAGCAGCCCAGCTGCCGACACTTTTCCTCGGATATGTTTGAATCAGAGCACTGCATGCGAACATCGTTATCCACAAAGATGCAAGTGTCTGAACGAAAATCAATCGTCATATACAGAATAATGACCTGAGATTAATGTTCCAATGGAAATCTGTGATTTGATACGAGAAGGGAATTATTCAATTCATAGACGTTGAAATGAATATGCAAGGTTTGTTAATCATAATCATGATGGGAATGATAGAAATAAATACACATACATTAAAATACATCTCTACCGGAGTTTATCATAAAGCAGCATAACCGTTTTGCTTGTGTTCCCAGCAGTTACGGCGTTAGTAACAAAGGTACACCTGTAAATCAACAGTGACGCTACAGGTACAAAATATGCTCCATAGTATATGATAAATTGTGTTTAATCATAGGAATATAATTAGTTTTATAGATTTACTTATAGTTTTTGCCACGTTTACACTATGTTCCCGGTGATCACGGCCGACACGACAGCCTCAAAGGCGCATGTATATTGCGCCATGGCAGTTTTGCGGCCCAGAACGATTCTCATAAACACCGTAGCCGCTGTGGCTGTTCTTTGACAGTTCAAAAATCTGCCACGGCAACCACGGTGATCAGGGTCCTTTACATTTGCCCATGCCGTCCACTCATGTGGTCCCATGTCTGTCCCATGTCGTCCATGGTGCCTGGAAACGTGGCTGCCGTGGTCTCCGGGAACATAGTGTAAACGCGGCATTAAACAGAGTCTGCTGAACGAGTAGTTGGTTTAGCATCAGGCCCTTGTGGCGTTAGGCTGGCTCACTACGGCCATCTGGCGACTACACCACAAACCATTTTCAACATACAGCACCACCTATCATTTACTTCCACAATTCACCCTGCACCAACTACATACGCCATTCCAATCTCGCCTTTAACACCACTCACATCATACTATATTTTATTTCCCACCAACCATCACCCTCATTTCTTTTTCTTTTTATCATTATTATTATTATTATTATTATCTTTTACCTTAATAAAATTCATTTTATTATAGGGGTCTTATCTATACAACTTTTAATACTACTACCCCTTCTATCTTATATTATCAATTATACATCATATATAACAACATGTATATTTTATCAATCATAAAATTTCAAATGTTAATAATAAATTTTATTCACCTAAGCAGCCTTTTCTCTCATTCATTTCGCGGATGCGCAGCAGTGCATACTAAGGATAACATGCATGGAATTGATAGAATATACATACCGACTGCATTGGGACGGGCTGCACTCCAGTACAATCTAGAACTGTCAGCTTTGCAGTCTGCAAGCTCTGGTCCGTTCAGAGTCATTGCCCTGTTCGTCGTCTCAAACGTGGCATAACTGTGGAACAGCCAGTTCTCGGTGGCTGTCACCGTCACGTCTAGTGAGGAATCGACTGCAGGACATGACAGCCCTGAAATGTAGGAAGGAAGCAGTATGTAACTTTGTAACGGCCAGCCCAGTAAACCCATAAGCGATAATTCAGAAACAACTGATATGCCCGTGAAAATAGGCGCCAATATGCTTGCCGTGAATCTATCAGTGAAGGCGATAGAATGAGCAATTTGTGCTGAAGTAAAGCACATAGGTGTGATCAATGATATAGGAAGACGACGTCCAGAATTTTCTTTTTAAACTTGGTTTACGCGTCACGTACAAAGTATTACCATGATCTTCATCTACATGGTCGTATTCTCTGCGTAGTTGACGCCTTGTAATATCCGAGCGAATGCTAGCATATTGCACCGTGTCAACTACATGGATACGATCATGCGACCGTGCAGATTAAAGTAAACCAGCTAGATATATATGGCTGACACTTAAGCCCCTTAGCTACTAAAATTTTTCTGCAAACGTGAGCAGATGTAACCACGAATGGCTAAAAATGAAATTCTCTATAAAGAAATAAGTGAACACATTTGTCCCTCATGCCCCACCCCCTCCTTCCCATGTGATAAGGTATGGTGTCACCAACAGCTGGGTGATCTGTCCCTTTCTGTGTCTGTCTTATTAGATATCCTTAAGATTAGTACCTGAAATAAAGTAGTTCTATATCACCTGTTTATACTAAATTTTGTTGGGTGAACGATCTCAGTGTCCATCAAAAATAAGCAGCAATAATTTCATCATTGTATTACTCTTCATTGTTTGAACTAGTATGTAGTCGGTGTAATGTTGTTAGCTGTTCTTCCCTTAACATCTTGCAGAAATTTGTAATTGGATTTTCTTGATGTCAATAAATGCTAATAAATAAAAAATAAATAAATAAACAGCTGGGTGATGTTTTTACTACGTCATGAAAAAAGTTGAGTAACTTACTTTGACAGGCGTGATTGTCACCATCCAGCCTGAAACCGTTATAACAGGAGCAGGAGTAAGATCCATATGAGTTGTGGCACCTCTGCTCACAATCGCCGTTATTGTATGCGCACTCATTTCTATCTGAAAACCAAAATTGAAGCTCTATGACATAACAGAAATAGGCAAAATAGGAACTGTTTTTGAATTATGTTTGGTTGTAAGTAATTCAATTTTATTGTTTTTAAATTACTTATATGAAGGTCTTCACCCGAATTTTTTAAAAAAGCACACTTAAATTTAGCAAGATGTTTTTGGGGTAAGTACAATGAACTTGAGAGTAGCGTGTCATGTCGATATTCTTGTTTGATTTATAGGTTAGCCTTTAGGTCCTGCCTATTATGAATATGTCAAACAAAAGACAAATTTCTGTTCACAAGGACATGTAGTATACTCAATTAGCCATATTCCGGTCCATTCCTGCGTTTTGTAATTAGTAGCTTCACAATAATTACCTCTGTCACACAATCCGCTCTCATACACGAATCCTTGCACACACGAGTTGCAGGCATTCATGTCCCACTCTCCAACCTTAGACTTGCAGGATGCACATCGAGTGTATCTTCCACAGTGCCAATTGTGACACATTTCTCCACATCTGCATGGGTGAAATCAGGATTTTATTATAGCATATTACGCCGCATCTTCTTGGGTGAAATGAAGGATTTTATCATAGACTATAAACAACAGGGGTCCCAGTACAGGCCGTCTCAACATTAGACATACTAGGCATCTTACCATTTACAAATACAGCAGAACCTCGCGTAAGTGGACACCCTTAGGCAGGATAAGGTATCCCTCTGAAGTGTCCGTTTACACGGGATGAAATGGGTTTCAACTGAAATATTTGTCTGTTTCCCCGAGGTGTCCGCCTACACGGGGTTCAAATAAACATTTGATAGAGAAACAAATTTCTCTTCCCAACAAAACTGTCCGTTAAAGTGGGATGTCCGTTAGGCGGGGTTCTCCTGTGCCCTTTGTTTCCGTAGGGTTGATTAATTCGTTAACAAGATATAAGCCAGTTTTTCGGGATACATGCATGGGTCTGAACTATGCGGTACGTAGTTACACACCCTGCATATGTCCATAAAACATGCAGCAGTAATCTCTCCATCGTCCCTAATATCAAGCAAATCAACTAACAATTGAAAGACTAAAGCCATATGGTTGTGAGTTAAGATAATCAATTTCAGATAACCAATTATAGAGACATATTACGCTCCATTATCATTGATGAAATGAAGGATTTTACTATTTACGCTTTTACGCTACCTCTGCGTGGTGAAAATGAAAGGTTTTATTACATCATATTATACTACATCTTCATATGTGAAATGAAAGATTTTGTTATAGCATACTACGCAACATCGGCAAAGGGGGAAATAAAGGCTTTATCATAGCATATTACACCACATTTTAATGGGGGGAATGTAACATTTCATCATAGCATATTACGAGACATCCGCATGAGGGGAATTGTTAATGCTTTTCTATATTTCTGTCAACAAAAAATGAAGGAATGTTATGGTTGTCACGTAAGGTACAGTGACCCCTTTTTCGATGTAAATATTTGTTTTTGAAGATTTTATTCATACTTTTTTGCATACTGGTGCTTTGGTGTATACTAGACTCCCATCTTCCGGCAGTTCCAGTTTAATCAGTAACGTGTCTTTTGCCTCACTAAGAGGCTCACAGCAGATGGCAGTATGGTTTAGATTAATTGTCTTTGTACAAATGTTGAGCTAGAGGTAAACTTAATGGTGCATCACTGCAGTCCCGGGTAGGAACCTCACAAAACCAGTTTGGATGGCTTGCGCCTCTTGAGCAATGTATGTTGGTGTTAGAAGTATATGGAGAAAATAGATACCTTTTCAATGCCATATTCAATATCTCATGTCCACAAAAGAGCTAGTCGAGTTGACAGTCACGGTGTCACTACAGCACCCTTGTAATGTGATCGTTGCCGTATTGACGGTGGTTCTCGAAATAAATGCATGGGTTTCTTTTATTTAGGGTTTTCTAGGAGACTAGCATAACCTCTTCCATGGGTGTAAATAGCAATTGGCCCTACTACCTGCCTTTCTCCATATCTTTGACCTGCGTATAGAACCCAAGAAATACGCATACGCATCAATAACGTATCTATCCATACAGAGTTCCTCGCATGCTCTCGGATATTACTACATGTACTATAGTGTGCCTAGATTACATGCCGGATATCGTTAGTTTTCTAAACCCATACTTTACTGGCCTAACGGCTCATTTAGCACAGATTTAGTCAACTAACTCGATCCGCCCCTTCATCTTGACACACTAAACCAGTTTTCACTCAGTATTGAATATAGCCAATGAAGTGATAGCAAAAACTGACTTTGGGAAGTTGTAGCAGCAGCCAATAGAGAACTTGGCTGTACGGCCGTCACTACAGGTGCACTTGTACTCGCCATCAGCGCAGCCGTCCCCGCCCAGGTGCCAGGGGCAGTCCCAGGGACCTGCACAACAAGATCATATAAATGAAAAAATTCAGTATCATTGGCATTGGGTATGCCTGGAGCAAGTATATGAAGCGGAAATTGTATTGTTAAAACCGACATATCGATGTTTATCATCTGCTTTAAGCCCGGCGTCCACCTACTACGATATATCTCCGATGTGGTCGACGATGGACTTCCCGATACAAAATCAAAATCGCGTCGGGAGGTCATCTAATATCGGGGCAGTGGACCACGTCTCTGCGATTAAGCCCGATGAAAAAAGGGGGTCTATCCCTTACGATGCGTTGTGAATTGGCATGTCTAGACAAATGTCTACGATTTTGCACCTTCCCGATATGTCGCCAATATTTGGTTTTTGTATTGGTGCCATATCGGTAAGTCTAAATTTCTATCGTAGTAGGTGGACGCCAGGCCACAACTACTAAATCTTTCCTTGTACCTAGAAAAGGATATATTACATTCACCAAATATGTATCAATTGGTGTGTCACGTGAAGAAGTGAAGAATAGCGAAGAGGAATAATTTAAAGGGGTTGAAACCTGAAAGCCAAATTGACCAAGACTGTTGTTGTCATCTTGTAACTTTTCTGGTAAGTACGTGAAATAACATTTGTGCTATTCGATGTATCTTTGTCCCAACACACAGTAGTAGACAAACAAACTACCACTAAATCAGTAGCATTTGTAGTCTCCAGGTTCGTGCAAGTTAAAGATAGAAACAATTGGTTGTTTATGAATTTACAATGTGTTTAAAACCTATTGTGCACATCAGCACGACTACTGACACACGACAGAACGGCTATGATACATTGGTATTCCAAATAGATACAAACTGTGAGTATTTTACTCTATTTTGTCGAGAAATCACTCCGTTACAGACTGTACTCACCGTAGGTCGTAGCTTCATCTGTCTTCAAGGCATTACGCTGTGCTTCTGTGTGTATGACTGGATTATCTACAGATGAAATGTATTGTTATTAATTCTTCCATGTTGATATCTGGGAGCTGTTTGATAATAAAGGATCCTACATGTTCAGTTGCTTGGAAGAACGATAATGTATTATCGAAGGCAATAAAGATCTATAAAATAAAATAAAATAAGGCCGTTTTCTGCATGACACAAAGACCTCGGGACGATATGGGTCAACTTTATTCAACCAGGTATAGACAACCTTATGAACGGCTAATACTGTCTTAGCAAACAGACTTCAATATCATTAAGCTTATAACTATTGTACGAGTTACAGAAATGGGTCTTCATGTGCGATCCTAGATTATTAAACGAGCCCCTGGTGTCGTACAGTACCTGGCGAAAAAGTTGACCTCGCAAGAGGAGCACATTTCTATCTGAAGTTTTAAAGTTCAGAATATAGAGACCAGCAAATAATCACATAATCAGGGAGAAGGAGAACAACTGCCATGAAGAGATATTTTTAAAAGCAAATTTGAGTATTGTTTCTCAGAATGCTACACCTATGCCGGGGAGTATTTCAAAGCATTTCCCATCGTTAAAGGTTTGCCCTTGGTAACCACTACCATGATATTGATAGAAACGCTGTATGATGTTGATAGAGATGCTATAGAAACATATTCATGTTTATTAGATGAGGATCTGTTTGCGGCGTAGTGCACTACACCATGGCAACAGACAGACTCAAATGTGTTGTGTCCTTTCATCAAGGGCAATCCACTCACAGGAAATACCCCTTTCAGCCAGCCTACCTTCACTGATTCCACGTAGCCTTGCAAAGCGTGGGTCCCAAGTGTCCAACGCGCTCACTGCAACATCCACAATATAGAAATCAAATTATTATTTTTAATCATCATAATTGATTTCTCTTATAGATATAGGCATTTTTATTTTGAAATATTGATAGGAAATCAATGGCAGCCATAAATATCTGACATACTGAATTTGAATGTCACTAGAATACATACAATGTCCGAATTGTTATATTTCCCGAACTGTACAATTTGTTCGACTGGAAGACCACCAACCCTGCTGAATTTTTCGCAATAAAATAATCTAATAAAAACCTAACATGATTGCAAAATTTGCTTCATGATTGTGTTGATCACGCAATAATGCTTGAGACAGCCTCAAAATCTAGTCATGGGCACTAAACTATAAATGCATTTTATTATCCCCCTTTAGACAAGAAAATCAGAAAACTCACTCGGGAGAGAAAACCAACTTCTCCATAGAACTCTTGCGAAGTCGCATTGTGTCGGGGCGCTAAAGCATGGAACAATCTGCCTGCATCTATGCATCAAATACTGGACCTAGACGATTTCCTAAGTGAGCGGTCTATGCTAAAATGCTGTAAATTTACTCATTTCGATTCTTCAAATTATCAGAGGGGTATTTTCCTTATACTTAAATTATTTCGATCTCGATGTACAGCACACATGTCTCCAAATCATATTTATTCATGAATACTTATCCAATATACATACACAAATGAGAGTTGCCATGACCAGATATTTTTTTTATGTATTTTCTTCAAATCCAGAGCCAATTATCAATCAAATAACTGGTGTAAGACCCAACGATGAAAATCTTTTCATGATAACAAGAGCATGACAATGACCTGTATGTATGAAAGATTTTATACTTACATGCCAAGAGAGGCAGCACGGCCAGTACTGTGAGCCTGAGCATGTCTGCAGTCGCTTGCTAATCGAGGGCTGACCTCTCAGCGCCCATCTCTCCCCTTATATAAGTTCTCACGTTTTATCTGATCGGCCATGAGAATTTAACTGCTGCAGCCCCCTTTCACTAAGTCTCTATCGGAATCATGTGTATCAACAAGTCAAATTGTGCATTGTTTTATTGTCAGGGCATTTTTGGTGATTATGGATGATTTATTGACCATATAACACTACCGCCTGTATTGTTCTCCTATACACTAGAAGGCGTGTAATTCGCGTTTTCTTTTACCAAATGAACTGAGAATGGTACGAACATTATATTATAACACATTTAAGTTTTCATCATATGTCATTGTGCTTGGCTTCCTTCATTAGAATTTTATTTTATCGGTTAGAACAACATCAATGACTTTGTGGGTACTTCGCTGTCTTTTGGAAATACCTATCAATATCTTAGCGTTTAACACTCTGTTAATAAGGGTCAATGTAGAATCGCAGAGAATCAAAGTAACACCTAATTTTGTGCACATCTAGAAATTGCAGGGTGGGTGGGTGGTAATTAAAGTTGAAGTTCAAGATGGACGACGAGCTGGCCGGAAGGACGCCAGTGAGATGATTATTGGGTAATTTATATCCTGTGTTTTGGCGCCACCTCTTATGGCAACCTTTGGTCATTAGCCTTAGTTTCTGAAGAGCTACTGTTCATTTTACTATTCCTCAGGAATAAATCATCAGTGTACTTCTCATGATTTTCATAGACAGAAAATCTGTTTTCTATCAGATATTTTATTAGCATCATGGGATTGTATGTACATAAATTAGTTACTTTATGTACTATATTATGACAATCAGGTAATAAAGCAAGCATAGAAATGTAATGACATCAGACAACAAAAGGTTGTTAAAGGCAGGATGGAAGAACGAGGTTTCTGTATCAACGAATCATTGCCCAATAAATATATAGTTCGTAAGGCCCGGCGTCCACCTACTACGATATGGCTCCGATATGGTCTACGATGCACCTCCCAATAGAAAATAAAAATCGCGTCGGAAGGTCACCAAATATCGGGGCAGTTGACCACGTTTCTGCGATAAGGCACCGAAAAAAACCTTTTGATGCATGGTGGATTGGCATGTCTAGACATATGTCTACGATTTCACACCTTCCCGATACGTCTCCGATATTTACTTAATGTATCGGTGCCATATCGGTAGGTCTAAATTTCTATCGTAGTAGGTGGACGCCAGGCCTTACATTACCAATATGGTTTTAAACAATTAAACGACAACAAACCATTTCTATTATATTATAGTCATGAGTGTGAGTAAAATTGAAGCTATTGCGTTTTGGCCACCTTGAAGGCAGTGAAGGGTCATCATGTTCTCTAGCTTTATTGTATAGACGATCTGATAAGCACATCTTAAGGACGTGCAAAGATGTCCGTTCCCATGACTGGAGGATAGAGCGTCCAGGTACAAGTGTTCGTAACCTATAGACTGATTTATTCATTCATCAAAATGATTTACAGCTAATGATTAAAAAAAGGGCAAGGACAGGGATATGAAGCTGAGAACACCCGTTTTATCAGCTTTTCAAGCATATGCACTTTCAAATCCGACTAGTGCGGATTGGTTGTTTGGACCTTCTTTTTCTAATTAGACAATTACTTGATATATATTTGAGAGTTATTTATAAATAGAAAATGTTCGAATAGAGAAGAATATGACAGTACAAAGATACTAAAGTCTTCTCAGCCTGCTCATTTACTCTGTGGGTGATTCAAGAGTGTATGCAGTAAATACTATAAAGTTGCACCGATTATTGAAAGGCCACCTCATATGAGAAAGGACTTCCCCATTGTAATGGTATCTATTGATAGTCAATTTCCATTTCATTCTGAAGCACATTCAGTGTATGGGAGAAATCCCCTTTTTCTGGGTGGTGGCAGAAGTCTAGCAGTGCTCTAGCTGTAGCATTCTCAAACATCTCAGTCTCTTCTTCGTTTTTAAAAATTTCTTTATTGCCAACATCTAAAGGGAGTCAGTTCTTCCTGTTGTACTTTCAGTCCATCGTAGTCGTTTAGACACATCTAGATGAAGATGAAGTATGGTGGATTTAGGATGGTAATAGTACTTATCATAATAGTATGGTAATAGTACAGTGGATCACTTTGTAGTATGCCAAGTCAGTCTAGTTGTGTATCCCACTATTGTCCCGTATCCTAAGTAGGATTATTTTTATTTTTATTCCCCGTTGACACCAGACTACTAAAAAGCATTATCCTTTGACAATTTTAAGAGTATGAAAGAAGATTCTAAGGGAATGAAATGACATAAAGATGTAGATAAACAACAATTCAATGCAGCGATCTCCTGAAATAACATATTTCAAGAATTTTATAAAGAAATTGACCTGAGATCTCATGGGCATTTCAATGCACAATATTTACTGCACAATAAAGACTCCTCTGAGAAAACACACACAAAAATAACCAAAAAAAACGTGAGGTGCTGGTCCCCGATAACATATCGTTACTAATAATTGTTGACCGAAGAAGTAGTTGAAACGTTTACACCTGACGATATTTGTTCGCCGACTGATGTTTCGAAAATTACGGGGCTCATGCACGATATTTTCATGACGATTTGAAAATTTCCGAGGACGCCAAAAGTGATAAACTAGTGCCATGTTGAATAATATCGGGAAGAAAAATCATGGAGACCGCGCGGTGGAATAGCTAAATGCCCACATGAACTGGTGATACACTAGTGATGGACTGGCTATTACTGCACGAAACTAACCACTTTATATACACAATAATGACTGCTTTTGTGTACGAGTGACCGTATTCTCCGAGTAGTTGACGCGTAGCAATATCCGAGCGATTAGCGAGGATATTACGTCGTCAACTACGAGGAGATTACGGTCACTCGTATATAAAACCAGTCGTCATTGTATTTATTACCCACCTACAAGATTAATAACAAATCTATTGCAAACAAAAATGATTCTGTAATACATTTAGTATAAAAAATCTAAATCGCGTCGGAAGGTTACCTAATATCGGAGCAGTTGACCACGTTTCTGCGATAAGACACTAATAAAAACCCCAGACAATGCGTTGTGGATTGGCATGTCTAGACCTATGTCTACGATTTTGCACCTTCCCGATATGGCACCGATTTTGACATTTCGTATCGGTGCCATATCAGGAGGTCTACGATTCTATCGTAGTAAGTGGACGCCGGGCCTTAAGCATGCCAGTAATTCGGCGTAGACTTACACCAATAATAAAGTTCGCCATTAACCTGTACTTTTAGCATGCAAAGTGTATTATTACAATGATTTCTGATGACAAATGAGATTATTATGATTGCTTTTAAATAAATAACATTGAATGATAATTCAAGAAACCTATTTCGAAGTACATGATGATTTGACCTCATTATGGACAGGACTATTTTTCCGATATCTCTTGCAGGAGATTCTGACATGCCAGAATCTCCAGGTAGTTGTTTCCAGGTGCCCTATACATTTCCTATGGAGACTCCGTAATCGGTGGGTAATAAATATGTATGCACCCGGCGTATACAGGTATGCTTGTGCGTATACAAGGTCTTCCTATTCCCCATGTGTATACACCTCATCTGTAGGCGCCTGATTCATATATATACGCCTAATTCATACAGCTGATTCTGTTGTATTTACAGCACTATCCATTAGTTCCGATCTTTGCCACTTGGGGACACCACTGGTGGCATATTTCATTTCCCATTACCCTAATCCCCGGATGAAAGTAGAGAAGCAGTAGCTGGGAGTATAAAATTTTATTTAATTTTATGTAGTAAAATGCAGTAAAATATTTATGGCGACCTTACTGGACGGCATATTAAAATGTAATGTGGATATGAAGGAGAAGTGAGGCCGGGGTCTGGACCGGGCTGTACCACGTGACTGCGTAGTAAGTGTGAAAGCCGCGAGGGGGCAGGAGGGGCGCCCGTGAGGCGCGGTAGAGGGGGACACCGGGGGAAGCAATGACTACCCCTGAGCAAAGCCCATGAGTAACCCATTAACCATCCAAGTCTGTATTATATGAAAGATGCACTCTTATATTACCAATTTATTTTATAAACCCTTTATAAAACCTGATTGAGTATAAATTGATGAATTACACATAATAAACCCTGCATTCTTTGGTTTTTAAAACGTTTTTTAATAGATTTTACTGTCAAACACCACTCTTCCGTAGGACTGTGGATGTAAGGCTTTATCAGCGTTTAAGAACTCACTCAACCTACACACTGTGAATGCGACCACTCGGGTTGGGGTCGGGGTCGGGGTCAGAGACGGAGGCACACAGTTTGAGGCCTGATGCCTCGGCCCACGTAATATATAAAAACATTTTTATGATGCCTATACGATGATACTTATTCGAGGTGAAGGCCAGAAATCCTTCCGAACGAGTTCGAAGAAGGAGTTTGGAAGGATTTCTGGCCTTCATCGAGAATAAGTATCATTGTATTGGCGTCATCACTGTGTTTTTTTATTATCATATACATTATTTTGGTTATAATCCTCCGAAATCGACTCTGTTGACACTATCACTGTCCACCAGCCTGCGCGAGTTAATTTTGCTCTCCGAACAGATTTTTGGTTTGAATCGATAGCGTTAATGAACCTGAACTACGATTGGAGAATGTGAAGTTACCCGGATTCACTTTTTACATCACCAATCGTATCACTACTGTTCATTTATATGAATAAACAGAATGGAATATCGGCTTCGGCGAGTGAGTTAACCCAATCCTTACGAACGAATTTTGTGATGCATCGTGTAGGCGGCGATGCCAGTCCATGTGTATGGTTGGTAAGGGCGAGCACCAAATTTCAAAAATGGTGTCACGTGACGTGATTTTTGTCACTATGGCAACCATTTCATATTTTTTTCCAATAATTATGTTGGTCATATCTAAATACATATTTTGTGTAAAAATGGTGTTATAATATTGATTATTTCATGAATTATGGGCCTAAATTGTAAAATATCAAATGATGCCATTTGGCATCATTCGCCCATGGCTGGGGAATGCCATATGGCATCATTAGTAAGGAAAGGGTTAACGTTTTCTAGTTACCATGGCACCTTGGTTCGTAGTTCTCAATTTGCGTGTTGCGATGCGTCTGACATGCGCAACGTAACGAGTTATCACATGTATTGACCAAATATCGAAGCAATAACGTGTAGTTTTAACCTGACACTGTTTAAATAGCTGAAATTTGCGAGATCGAACGATGAAAACACTCGCCGTGAAGTTACGCCGACTGGTAGTGCGGCCGGCGATGACGTCATCGTCGGGATTTCCCAGAGCGTAGGGAACCCCCGCTTATGATGTCACACATATACGGCCGCCTTTGTTGACGCCCGCTCGGCGAGGGTCGGTGTAGATATCGATCAAATATGCAGATTTGAGCAATTTAAACGGTATCAGGTGAATTCTACACGTTAACTAGTTGCCTCGATATTTGGTCAATACACGTGATAACTCGTTGCGTTGTGCGTGTAAGACGCATAGGAACACGCGAAGTGAAGAGAACTGCCATTTGCAATTTTTCTGCCAAGATTCATGTTGTTGACCTTTCGGCCAATCAGATTGCGTTTTTTTCAAAGCGTGCAATATGTCGGTCAAAGCGCGCAATATGTCAGTCAAAGCGCGCAATATGTCAGTCAAAGCGTGCAATATGTATTTCAGTACAAAGCTACACAGCGTATCGTGCAATATGTATTGACTTACTGTACCCCTTAGAACAGTAAGTATTTACACTGAGTTAGTGCATCTAGGTATATAATAATGTCCAAATCAGAGGCGGACTCTGTATCGTCCGCCATGGTGATACTTAGAGTATAAAGCAGAGCATGTGCTGACTGTGCGTGCACTGGAGGGCCCTGGAGGTAGATGGCTATGCCCGCCTCAGCCCCACAGTGGGGGGTTTTGCCCCCACTCCCCTGAGCCTCGTCTCTCATTTAATCCTACATATATAACTCTATATATCTCTGCTACAATAGATACGCACACGTATGAAGAAACCCAATGACTTTGGGAACCTATGATACTGCGAGTATACTATAGTCTGCTTCAGATATGGACCTTGATAATGAGAACGATCACGGCTCATGCACCTTATCACATTATCTACTAAATCCCAGTGACTTGGGAAATGACAAGATATCTCTGAAGGACCACATTGATCACTTCCTCGCGGGGATTTCTAGTAATCTGCAGTTGAGTCGTGCAGAGAATGGTAATGTTGAACTGATTGATTGTTACTAAACCTTCCGGCTACTTCCTCCTTCCTCTTCTGCGCCTTAAAGGCTGGGTATATCTGTGGTTATTAACAATGTACAGTAAAACTAAATGCAGTAGAACCCTACGTAAGGGACACCCAGTCTGCTAACACAGGGTGCCCCCTACACGGGATGAAATAAGCATCCAATAGAAGGAGAGGTGTCCCTTTACTCGGGTTCAACCCTTGCAGGGGGTGTCCCTTAAGCGGGGTTCTACTATAGTAACAAAGGTCAAAGGACCGGTATTTGTTACGACCGAATTTACATGAACTGTATCAAAACTCTGAGGAAATCCATCTACAAACCAACTATTCCCAATTTAATGGTAAAATGCAAGACGATCAAGAATATTTATGTATATTTTTTAACTCTATAACTGATTTAAGTAGCAATTACAAAGATCTGCCGAAGTATAGTTGGACGTTAGCTCAGAATTCTTGCTTTTTGAGCAATAATATCGCTTCACTCTGTAAAATACCTTTGTTGTTTCCATTTTTTCCCCAATAAATACGTTCTTATAATGGAGTTTTATGTGGTATAGAAATATATAGGAAGAGAATGGGACTGGGTAAATTACATTTTTTGTTGCGATCATTATTTTATAACCGAGTGTGTTATAACGACGTTTGACTGTAGTTGGCCCGAAGGAGGTATGTCCGGATTCCTGAACTGGCTTATCACCTTTTCCGATTCTTTGAAGTGGATAATCAAGCTATGAAGAGACAGGGTTAAGTCGTGCCACAGATAGCACTTAAGAAAATACTCTGTCGATCGATGACATGTATTAGGTTCCCTATCATACTCCGACAACTTTCCTTTTGGTTTTAAAGTGGGCATTTACCCTCCTTGGTGAAAGTCCAATGAGAGCATAGTGTAGTCTAGGATTGTCAAAACGATGGGTCTATGGTTTTTATGAAATATGCGAGATTCACGTCACAATGATAAAGACTTTATCCTCATGCTGGGGTTTACCAACTCCGATCTAAATTTGCCTATTTTCGTGTACAATATTTGAATCATCTTCCCGACATTGATAATGAGAACTTAGACAAAATCTATTGAACAGTGTGGATGCCATGTTTCCCCTCTGTGGAAATAAAGCAGTAAATCCGGAGCAGCGCCAACTTCCATGTCAAAGTATTAAAGGAATCTAATGACAAGCAACAATGATATAATTAAGACGGTGCCCATGTTTCGACATCGTTAAAGGTTACATACACAATATCAACTGGTTTCAGATACAAGCGGCCGTAATCAGTTGACGATATTAATATCCGAGCGAATAATACCCGCTATATTGGCTTACAGCTAAAGTACACACAGTCGGAATGTCTGAAACTGATTTAAATGAAAGCATTTTTTTCTCACATATAATGTAACAGTAGTTTGGCTTTAAATCAGTTTGACTTTCGAATAGTTTTTCTACTTCCATCTGGTTTACAAAAAATGCATGTGAGGTCATTGGGGTGTTGAAGAGACACATCGTCAACCCAAGGAACAAGAAAGATCATCAAGTAGATTTAGTTGACGAATTCAGGCTTAATTCTCTAATATCTAAATATATTTTGTGAATCCTCTCGTATATATTTACTATACATGTACTTCATTTTTTAGATTCATTTGGGGACAATCACTTTTAGTGATTTCGCTTATAGCTCAAAACTTCATTTTAAAACCAAACCCTTATAGGCTTAGTATTCAGCACTAAAGTATGTCTTAGTTGTTTCCAAAAATATCTTTATTGAACAGGTATAATCTATTTTGATGGTCTCACTTTTGTCCCTCGCAATCACCTACAAAATATAAGAGATAAAGCTACAGATATTCTCTCATTTGGGAATATTGAACAGCATGTCCGAAACAACCTTTATCCGGTAAGTGCATAGATCTAGACTAAATAGTCGTTGCAAGCGCTATTTCCACATCAAATACATGCATACAAAAAGATCAGTGAGATCACAAGTTATGAGGGGAAAGCTAGTGTTTGCGATGAACATTAAGTATATGAAAATATGTTCGGATCCGCGTATCCTAGATAATCAACTTTCATACATCTATTTCTTGTTTCCTAAACCAATTACCAGTGAAACCGGAAACCGGCTGAGTCATTTTGCTTATTGGTGATGCCATCTTGCGAGATGGTTATGAGGGTAAATGTTGACCATCCGATATTCACAACTGATAGTAAATGATAATATTGATGAATTGCATAATTTCAACTCTGGTCATGATTTATCGATATGTGGCATCATGCCCCATGCCCATGCCAAGCATTATAGATCATAGGACACCAATCTTATATATATCCTACAGTGAAAAGTCTAACCGTCGTGTTTGAACTGTTTGTATACAATGAAATATATAAACTAAGGATGGTACTCAATCCCGATTGAGACAAAACTGGCATGCTTTCTCATTCTATTGAGAATCTAACTATCTGTATTGATCAAGTCCCTTTGAAAGGGACGAACCTGTACAAATTTTCGATATTTGTACACGACACACTGCAATGAAAACCGGCCATGCAACATGCCACATGTCACACACTGCATACCATATGTCAGACACCACATACCACATATCACATGTTACACACCACACACAACAAGCCACACATCACATGCCAAATGTCACATGCAACACATCACATGTCACATGCCACACACTAAACTTGGTCAAGTCTTTTATCATGGACATTCATTTAGTGATAACACAAAATCAGGATTAAGTATGTTGCAGGGTGATTGCTCCAAGAATGGAGTATGTGGAAGGGTACAGAGATGAAGCTTCTCTAGCCACACACCACACACTACATGTCACATGCCACACATCACACATCACATGTCACATGCCACATGTCACATGCTGCTCACCACATGCTGCATGTCACATGCCACATGTCACATGCTGCACACCACATGTCACACACTGTACACCACACATCACATGCTGCACACTACATGCTGCATGTCACACACCACATGTCACACATCACATGTTACACCCCACATGTTACACACCACATGTCATACATCACATGTCATATCACATGCTGCACACCACACGTCACATGCACACATCCCAAGCAGCACACCTCATATCATGCACTGCACAAAGCATGTCACACATCACACACCACATGCCGCATGTCACACGCCACACACCACAACCTCATGTCACATGCACACGTCACACACCACATGCCGCATGTCACACACAACACACCAAACGTCACACGCCACAACCTCATGTCACACGCCACACGTCACAAGCCACACACCACAGACAGCCCGCGGCTTGTTTCACGTCTTCCATAGTGACCCGTTAGTTCTGATAAGAAGCATACATCCCAGACACTGGAGCTGGCCAGTCACACTGACAGGCAGACGACAATTTACCCAGTTTACATGCACTCCTCATCACGCCTCGCGTCCAGTCGTGCCGGACAGCCCAGCGGCGGGTCAAAAGATCACCGCTGGGCTGGGAATCTGATTATTCTTTTAGGGAATTCCCAAAAGGAGGGGTTTCCCGTGTACCTTGAAGAGGAAGAGGAAGACATGCTCTGCGCGTGCAATGGCGGTGGGGGCGGGGGTAACCGGGGTTACCCCATACCAACAGTTTGTTTTCTATATAAACCCCCATCATGCAGACATAGGCCACTACCCAGTCCTCGCCGTTTAACGATAGGCATACATGTTATTATACACTTGTATTTGTCACGCCTATTAGCACATCGTCTGTATGGCTAGTATGTGACCACGAGATACATTCAAAACTACGTCAAGCTTACACGCTTCATCATAAAAAAAGTAATTCTATTACCTACGGCAGCCAACTACAAATCTACAGTACTGCAAAGTCTTATCATACCTTCAATTACAACTCTACTCACGTGAAAGACGCAGATTTTGATATGAAGACGTTTCCAGCCTCCACATTATCGGTAGGTCGTTCATCTCGCATATCTATATAACGTTATTCCACCTTTAATACCCATGGAAGTATCACTGTGACGGCCAATGGAATTTTAGTAGTTTTGAGAAATGATCGTTTATAATAGCCGTGTTTAATTGGTGCAAATGGTTTACTCCACTTGCCCTATCCTTGGTCTTCCATTTCATCAAATCTATCCATATTTAGCCAAGAGTGTTTCTACAGAAAATGTTCCAATAACAAAATTCGAGAATTGTACGACAAAATGCCAGAAGAAGGAAAGAACGTAAAAGGGTGGCAACTTGTAGTCGAGAGTTAGGAATCGTAAGAAATGAGATAACAGAATTTAGATATCAATATCGGAAAAAAAACAAAAAAACAAGGGAGCAAAAGAAAAGAAAACACACGAGTAACATATGTATATATCCTCAGGTCCTCAAGATGCTCAATGAAAAGGTAGACTAAGTTCCAGTGAGATTTCATTGGTGTTAGTGGAACCGGCAGAATCCGCCTTTTGGAGAAATATCTGTAACGCGTGTCTCTATGAGTTTCTCCACGTGATTGCATCACGTTTATCTCTCATACTAAAGTGCTGATTCCAGCGGCACGATTTTTTACTGGTACGTTCGGGCACTGTCTCGCAGTATCTTGCTAGATCTTCCTGGATCGTATACTACCTCTTGTAAGATTTGCTTCACTCAGTGACCCTATGTGAGAAGCCCCTATCATCGCTCACGTGGGATTCTTCCACCAAAGCATTCTATGCAGCCAGTCATGCTGATACTATTCAACCCGACCGAGTTAGTCACATTGCGCAAGATTGGCTTTCATCGTGCCTCCAGATGGAATACCCACTTAATAGAGTTTTTCCTCATTGTATACATTAGAGAAAACCTATGAAAGTTTATGGTCAGAGCTCGTATCCCATCGAGTTTGAAACGCATAATAGTTCACGAGGCGAAGCCACGTGAACTACATAGCAATTCAAATCATGTAGGATCAAGCTCTGACTGTAAACTTGAATAGGTTTCTTAATTTACATCACCCTTCAAATTGACTAATGGGCTATCCTTTGTGACATAGTCCCCTTTGAGTATTTTTTAATACTCAATGGGTGTTGGATACGATTTCCCAAATGTTAAATCTCTGGGGAAAGAATACCAGGAGTGAGATGATGTATTCTACCTTTATTCTAGCACTCTCTTTATTTTGCTTCCTTCTCTCATACCGGGATGTGCTCAATGGCTTTCATTCCTCGTTTATTGCAGACTTTGGCCGCCATGATTGTGATCTGTCTGGGCATGCGCACCACATCAGCGTCTCCCGTACACAGTGGCCGCCCGGAGTGTCAGGAACCTGAGGACAATGACCTCTTTACAATGTACGCCCAGATGGTTGCCAACGATGAGACCGAGTCCCTCACACAGGTAGACCCTCTGTACACCGCCCTAGACGAGTCCCCGCGCGGCTACACTTTGCCACCCTCCGATGAAAGAGAACTCCCCAACGTCTCCCAGATACTGCGCCCGGAGTCGCTCTGTCCATGGCGGGAGCAGCTCACGGTGAGTCCCTCACGTTTCCCGCGAGTCATCCCCACAGCCAAGCTTTCCACCCGTCACTGGGACCCGAGGTACCGCTGTGAGACGATCGAGCACTACATGAGGGTGCTGCGCCGGAAACCAGGAAGCTGTGGCGCGCATGGCAGGTATGAATACGAGCCTTCATGGCAGAAAGTCACCATCGCCTGGATTCCCGTGACCGACTGATCTGGGTGTGGTTTGTAGGGCGTATTTATGAGATTTGTCAATGTTGAAGCCTAAATGTTTTGCTTGTTAATTTATTTCTTATTTAATCCAAAGATATTACAATCACACTCACACGGGCGTTCTTCCTTGAATCGTCTTGGACATGTACACATACACATAGACAGATAGGATATGACAGTTGAATATGTTTACTTTACTATGTAATGTAATTAGGATTTTATTATCCATGGTATACAAAATACCCTTTGAGAATGTATGAGGACTCAGTAAACCACTGGCAACTGGCAGATATCACAACCATGGTATACGGACGCTTTGAGCTATAGAGCAAATAGATAGTCCCTATTAATATACCCTTTAGTATAGCTATCGCTGGGTTTAATTTATCGGAAAACATCGATGATGAAAACAACAAACAATGGTTTTGTTTACAGACGAATTTGTAAAACCTCTCGTGGTTCACGGCCAACTGTTTACAAAACCATCAAATATTGTCTGTGTCTATGATAAAGATGATTTTTGTTTCAGAAATTGATCCATAACGTGAATGAGCCCACCATTATTGTGAACCCATTCACTGTGCACTTGCATATTCAGGGTTCGACTGGAGCCTGTGGGAAATAGGGACTGCCTGTCCCTAACAGTATACTCCAGTATAAATGAAATACAACAAAAAGAGAAAAGAAATATGTACAAAAGCAGTCTTATTGTATCAAGTTGAAGTACATAGCGATCTCCTGTGGTATGTAAGGATGGTAAGCTAAAAGCATGGACATTGTCGATGCTAAAAGTTAATGTATCCTTCGATTTTAACATGATTACTGTCTGAGTTTGTTGGTTTTTTAGATATGGAATAGCTGTTTATATTGCCAAAACGACATAATAGATTATATTTGACTTTAGCTAGGAAAAGAAAGGCTGTCTTTAGTTGAGTTGCAATTAAGGAGTTGAGTTAGTTCGAACGACCTAATCTTGTTCTGACAACCATACAAAAGAGATTGTACAAGCACGAGGTTAGTGAGACACATCTTGTCTGATTGACGTTTTTCTATGCCGAATAATTATCAATCGATTGATGAGAAGAGGTTGTCATTTTCTTCTTTCTCTTTTACCTTTTTTTTTTTTTAAATCAAGCATTGGATCAAGCAATATACATCGATGGGTCCTTATTTATCGTCATTTTGAATCATGGTCCCTGTCTTTACTGACTACTTTCCCCCTTTCTGTTTATACAGAAATCATATTTGAATGTTCTTTGTTTGAATGATAGTCATGTATACATGAAAGAGATTTCGTCCTGAACCGCGTGTATAGAAAATCCACTGTATTTAGTGGATCGAGTTCCTCACACTCCAATTAGCTGTAATGAAGGTTTTAGTGCGGTAAGCTGGTTGTGTCCACTTTTTTTAACATAGAGAAAACTGTATGGAAGCCTATCTAGCTATCTATTGAGCGAACTGACTGTTATTTTCTGCACATATATATTTGTCTCTTTAATGATTCAGTCACAAGAGTGTTCCCACCAAAGAATTATAAGATAAGGGCGATAAGGCTTATCGGTGTCGAATGTACCACTCGGGAACGGTCCGTGATAGGACATGGCCATCTGCTTCTGTGTGTAAATATCAATGTGATATGATATCATTGTAATCCAATGAGGTGTGAACTGTTTAAATTAATAAGAGATAAATTTACTCGAAGGGGTGAATCATGGTTATGATAACTAGGAGCAAATGGATGTTCATCATTGATGAATGAGCATGGAATTATTCAAAGAAATAACAATTAAAAGGTTTGGTGTCTATCAAGTATGTGGGTCATTTGCTGTAACACATTTGACATCCAGCCTTTGTAGGGTCCAAGTATGTAGATCGTGAAGGGGTAGTGTTTGCAGCGCGCTGAAAGTCTGACCTCTCCCTAATCTAGGCAGTGTATTTTTTCCCCATACTCAAGGGTGCACTTAAAAAAAAATTACTATGTTCGTCATTGATCAATGAGCATGGAATCATGAAAATAATCAAAAGGGTTTCATTTTATTCAGTCCATGGCTCATCTGCTGTGACCAACTTGGCACATGGCCAACCTGCCATTTCTACAACTGCCTTTGTTGGGCCCAACAAGGTATTTCGGTCTATTGTGAGGGGTCAAGGTCAGTTGGGAATGCCTCTAAGACTAGGACACTTGTCCTCTGCACCCTACCAATGTCACAGCGTTGGCACGCAGAAAGTGAAGGTTTAATCGATGCAGCAAGCTCAGAGTCTATGTCACCTCTCCTACCTCTCTATTCTTTAGGCAGCGTATCTGTGTATGGGTATCCCACACACGTATACGGGCTTTGTTGTATAAATTAAAATTGGGACAAAGTCCAGTCTATACAACAAGATGATACATGGAAGCGAGACCGAAATATCTAACATGTGTGAATGAGAGTTGAAAGTAGAAAAATGTATTCGTTCCGAGGGGGAGTTATTTTGACATATCATCGCGGTCTTTGGAGTGTATTCGTCACTAAAACAATCAGTCTTAATGAAAGACAGGCTCACAACAGGACGATCGTGCATAGATCGTTGTATATTTAGGTGTGTGGGAACTGTTAACGTAGCAAGTGCCATGAGTTCTTTAACAGTACATGATATTAGTATCCATCAACACAAGGTATTGATAAACAACAAGGGTATGTCTTTAAACCCTAGTAACACCCTTTCTTTTCTCTGGAAAATCTTCAGGTGGTTGTATCTTAACATACAGATGAAATATGATTATGCTCAAATATATCTATCATTAATCTAATAGGTATTTCAGGGATAATATGTTGTATTCATTCAAGACTCATTTAGTCATTATTGTCTTTATTGTTAGTATCATCAGTGTGGCATGTATTTATGTATCATTTCCATCAAACGCGTTCAATAAAGTGATGACATTCAAAATATCTTTAGCAGAGTTTCTTTTATTTGGATATCACGATTATGACATCATATGCGGTTTTTTTTATGGTTGATCATATTTTCCTAATTTCATATATCAATGATGAAATTGGCGATTTTTATTTCCCGGAAGACTGATTCTTGTATTGGCTGATTAAGTTATTTGTGTTTGAAAATAAAAAGTAATCTTTAATCAACAAATAGATATGACCACATTGTGGTATAATCCTAAAGTAACTGAACCAAATGACATGTTAAATGTATTTTACTTTTGTTTTATCCTATACCTAAGAGTTCCTGCAACATAACCTACTTCTGTTTCGAAATCGGAAGATTCTGGAAATATATGATCGTTCAAAAGACATTGTATGGACGCCAAAGCTAGGTGCCCCTCTTTTGCCATCATACTACCACACAAACAATGCATCTCAAGCATCGGCCATCATTTCTATGCAACTAATCCCGTATAATGTATACTACACCCGTAGCAACGGGTAGTATTTAAAAGGCACGTTTCCATTATCTGGTACCACAAGAGACTATAATCTTGACTGTTATATTACCCTCCAATGAAAATTTGAGGTATAGGTCGTGGTTTCACGAATAAGTTAATTTTTGATTCAAAATCATTACAGCAAAGCATTGTTAATGATAAATTACACACTCCTAATTCCATCTTGATTTTCGAAGGTACTTCTATCTATTGTAGAGTTCCTCTATGTGATTGCCCCACTAATAGATGACAGTTCAGCTCTTACTTTGGTGCCACCTGTATATATGATCATTACACTAATGAATCTTTCTGTCTCATCCAACATGTGCCCCTGAATGTGCTGTATCGCTAACACATCGTAAAAATTAGCTATACCACATGAATATAGCAATACGATCCGATATCATTGGAGCAACTTTTTTTACAGCCGGGTTGTTAGAGTAACCGTAAAACTTAATTTGACAACGGAGTATCGCCAACGATACCACAAAAACAGGACCAACGACCACCAGGGACTGAAGCCAGTCTAGACCGTCCCCATGAACTCATTTGAGAGGGGCGACGCGGAAGTGCGGGCGTGGGGCATGCAGTATGTTGGTGTCTTTCATCTCTTAGTGACAATATGACCCTTATGTATCTCTAATCTATACCCGCCCACCTCCAAATCTCTGAATTACATCCCCAGTCATCAGACAGCCAAATAAAGACAATACCCACTGGCTGAATATTCGCCGCCGATCTGCAGTCGACAACCACCGACGTCAGATCGGTGAATCAAAGCAGACATGCAGTAAGGTGTTCACCGATAAATTGTGCACGCACAGATTATGTTTATCGTTCCAATCATAATAATTAACTAACGCTAAAACAATGTTATTCTTTATTCTAGTAGACGGTAAAAGGTAAGCTAGAATCTAGAAGATACAAGTTGATAAGATTTTACAAATTCAGATTGCTGCTATTAAACATTAGATCCATACGGTATTCAAATGGTTTTGAATATGCAATGAATGCAGAAGTGCCGAATAACTATCACTGACGCGTAAATTATTTCCATTGTTTCTTAATTAACCACCGCCAATATAATAGTGGAATCATAATGAAACGACAGACAAAAAGGTAACAATGAAATGCTGACAACTGGAGGCTACCCACATCTTGGCCACAGATGGCGTGACGCCATAGTTTGTAGACTTGGTTCGAGACACCCTTATCCAAGATGGCCGCCCTCAGGTCAGCGCTGAGCCAGGTGTCTCTGAAGCGGGTGCGTGTGACATATATGCTGCTGTATCGGCGCTGGGCGTCACTTCATGTCCACTCATCGCCCTGTGCTACGTACCCCGCCGTGTCCAGCCGTCCCCATCTCAGAGACACTTCTCAACATGGAGTCCGCATCTGACAATATCTTCTCCTGTTTTAAGGACAGAGTTGCTGTGATAACAGGTAATGTGGCGTTTCCACCTAGCGACGAAAACCAGGGAGCTGTTGCATTAGTTGAAAAAACTCTCGTAGTTGCTCTCACTAACCAAATAGCGGCACCTCGCTAACAGCGAGCAGCACTTTGGACCAAAGCGGCACCAACAGTGGTAGTACCTGTTTCAATAGTTAGGCTCTGTAACTCCACTAAGAATTCATATAGAAGCGTCAAATAAAAACTCAAATGTGGGGGAAATACGAGGAATAATTTGGAATTATCAAATCATTTGATATATAGTGATTTATTAAATGTCTCGTTTGTTATGGTGGCATAGCTAACGGCACTGGGATCTCAACAGCGACGCCAGTTCTGAAACAAGACCTTAGAACTCTCGCTTTTAATGCCGTTGATTGCTCTCGCTTTGGCGGTGGCCATTCCTGTTTACTCCCCCCGGCTTTTGAAACAGCTACCTGGATGATTATGTACACCCTGTACAGAAGTCGGGTCGTGGTCCTACTTGAAAATCTATCTGTGCTAACAATCGTTAACACCAACATAGACATTTTTATTCCACCTTACAAAGGATTATGTGTTCCATGTGCACCGATTATTCAATATGTGTAGGACCTGACCAGCCTTAGGTTTAGTCATCACTAAATTAACATAAAAATCAGTGGCGGTGCAAAAGAACGCTGATTTCTGATGGAATTGGAGGTGGTCACCGAACGAATTTTGGTCGCCGCCACTGATTAATTCACCATGGTTTGATTTCGTCAGTGGCATCAAAAGTCGGTCGGTGGTGCTTTATTGCGCAAATTTGGAGAGAAAATTCATTGACTTTTTGTTTCCACCTGACGAGAATTGCATATAGTCGGCCGGTGGTCCTGAATTCGATAATCGGTAGTCAACCGTCAGGTGGAAACGCAAAATAAGCGGATATAAGCCTTAACCCTTTAAGGACGCATGATGCCTGGAGGCATCACCACGCTAAAGACGCATGATGCCTTGAGGCATCATTGTCCCAATATTAAGAAAAATATCTTAACAAAGAAATAATAGAGCAATATTCATGAAATCTTCAGAAAATGTAGATATAATATCATATTTAGTATTTCTATTAAAGAAATAAAATATTCATGATTATGTATCATATTGCATGATTAAAAACTTGGATATCAGTTTTAACTATTATGTGGCCGTCCTGTAGCCAGACAGACTGCCACCAGTATCCGTCCTTATGGGAGCAGCTGGACCAAAGGCAGCCGTCCTTACAGGGTTAATAGTCGGCCCTCAATCCGCTGTAATCGAGCCTGGCCTTGTGGGTAATAAATCCTTTAAATATATCGATAAAGTAGTCTCCCCTAAAGATCTTCAAAATTGTGAGAGCTCAGAACCATAGCGCCAATAATTTACGTTTATATAATCGCAATACAAATATTAATAATGCTATGTGTACAAGGATGCTATGCGACTAGCGAGTAAGTGACCGATTCCAAAGCGGTTTGCTGTGTTCTTGGCGCGAATTTTCGCCTAGAATTTTCAGAGAGTGACCGTGGTTGGTTGATTTTGGTCAGGTGACCTAGATCCAGTGTTTTCTTTGGTTGCTTTTGCAGACAAAGACACTTGAAAATATGTGTTGTCCAATCCTAGCAGCTGTTGTTCCCATGTTTGTAAACAACACCGGTGGCGCCGCCACTCTGTGGTGAGTGGTGGTGGCCTCTGGTGTTGTATGATGGAACTAACATCTAGCTGTTACTCCTGCAATTTTTTCCATAAGAGAATGAACTCACCCCAATAAACTCGCAAAGAGTTGAAGAGAGAGAACCCTTCTCTACCGAATAATTTTACAAAAACAAATATTAATAATGATTTCACTAGACACACCCACACAGCTCAGGTTAATTGCTGCTTTGCATCAAATACCTACGTTATGTATTTCCCTGACGACTATATGGAAGAACGCTAATAAGCGAATATATGATGTCAATTGTATATTTCTGTAATTGAATAGAAAAAAAAAAAAAAATACATGTATAAATTGGTTCCATCATCAGGAGCTGGGGGCACGATAGGCGGAGAGTCGGCCGCCATGTTTGCTAAGTATGGTGCAAGCCTCGTTTTGATTGACAACCACGCTGGTCGCCTTGACGACATTGTTGAGCGTCTCAAGCAATACGGGCACCCGGAAGACAAGGTAAGTCTCAGAGATAGCCAAAGTGGGCCCGCTGAAATGGCAGATACCCGTGCTCAAACACCGTTTCTGGCTGCTATGAAGAACAATGCCTTTATCATTTAGAAATGTAGGAAGAACAATGCTTAGTGCTTAAGTTATGGGGGGTTTTGAGGCGACAATTTCGTCTTCTGTCTCATTTGTTGAAAGTGTACTTCACTATCATCGTCTCTGAAGAAGTTGTCAGTTGTTGAATGTATCAATATAAAGGAGAATGAAACATGTAATCTTGAACCACATACTGAAGACAAGCAACCGGAAATGGCGTTTGGAGCAAGGGTATCTACAGTGGGTTCGATTTGGCTATACGACACCTACACACATTTACTATTGTCGTTTCTATACCATTATGTCTTCTCAAAAGATGTTCAATTTCTAGTTTAAGCGCCAAGTCGGTTTTCCTTTTTTATTATACCCCTTTAAATGTTCTGAACAAATAAGAAATTACCTGTAATCGCCATTGGACGTCAAATCTGGACAAGCAAACCTTGTCCATCCATAATGATGCCTTGCTTATATTCCTGTAATGGTCAAAGAGGACTAGATAGTCTACCATGTTTTTTACCGGTGTGAAATATGATTTATGTACAGTAGTAGACTTACAGTATATATCGAACATAGGCCAGCAAGTATAGGATTGATGTACAAGGTGTATGATGACTAATTCATTCAGACCAGAAATATATATCTTTATTCAACATCATTTTACGACATTCAATCTGAAAACGGCCCCATTTCTTATAGATCCTGGCGAGATTAGGTGACGTGACGTCACAGGATGATATCGACAATCTGGTGGATGACGCGGTGTCTAGGTTCGGACGCATTGACCATCTCGTAAGTAGCCAAGATAAAGGCCCGGCCCCACTGGTGCGATGCGATTGTCGCACGTGTTTTATGGTCCCATAAATGCCCCCTCGGCGGGGTTTATGACCCCCATTGCGATGGTTTCATCGCACTCAATCGCAAAGAAAAAACAGGGTATGCCCCACTGATGCGATGGATTCGTCGCAGTGTTGTGGTGGCACCTATGAAAAAAAGAATCCTGTCGACAATAGGCCTATACAATGATTTTACATTTTCTTTTGAAAAATTCTCTTTTCCTTGTACCTCTCTCACACGATGAATATTTTCGCTTATATTTTTCTTATCCAACTGACATCCCTGTACAATAATATTATCAAATATGGAACTTATAGATATCCATATAGCTAAAGGGGCTGTAAATATAAGTAGATATGTAGATATAAGTATAGTTATATTTGATTTGATTCTATTAATGATGATAAAGATTCCACTAACCAAAGAGAATCCAGCACTCCATATACTGTGAAATGTATGAAATAATCCATACCCATGCGACGAATCCGTCGCACATCATGAACATTTCATGATGTGCGATGCGATGAATCCGTCTCATCGCACACGATCGCACACGCGTGCAAGTCCGGCCCCACAGGAGCGATTGTGTGCGATGCGACGGGCGGCGCCGTTTTTATGACCCCCTGGCGGCCGTTTATGACTTTTTATTGACTTGCGACAATCGCATCGCACCAGTGGGGCCGGGCCTTTAGGAACGCGATCTGTTTAAAATATAGTTGAATTTAAATTGAGGTATTTATAAAGGGGTAACTACATGGGTTCAAGCGACGGCTTTTGCTTACACAGGGAGTGGGGACAATGTCATATATATGCTCTATTGGACTTATTTTGGGCTCGAAGGTGATCGAATCTCTGAGATGAATTTAGGTAGAAACCACACCCGTACACCTTTACCGAGTTGAAAGTCCTTTTAGTTTCCACACCACATAGAAATCGTATGAGAACGATTGGCCTTTTATATACCAGTAACCATTATCATGTACCGGTATACCACTGGTGGGGGTGACCAATCTGGTATTGATCAATCTGGCATCGGTATACCCTAAAAATCCTATCTAGTGCGGCATGTAAAGCCCCATTTGACCATCAGTTCCTGACTGCAGATTGGTGGCATATATTTGGCCAGTGGAAAATGACCATCACCGACGATTTCAAACTCCTTTGATTCTGTCGGCAGGTGATGAAGTCATTAGATGGTGGCCTCATTGCATTATCTATGTAGAATTAATTGGTGAACACTTCTCTGCATGCCTGTTTCCATTCACCAATCTGGCGTTCGTATAACCTAAAAATCGACCCATTAACTTTATTAAAGTCTTATATGTTTAATAAGTGATGCTGTGTCAAGAAAATCTGCATAGAATAGGTTAGCATAGCTGCCCTTGTCGACCAGAGGAAATGGCTTATAAAGAGCATAATCTACAGCACCCATCGACGGCAAGTTTCAATCCATAAGCTTCACTGTCTCATTTTCTTCTATGAATGTGTGATAATCATGGCAAGAGAGGTTATGTCAGCGATGGCAAATTTCAACTAGGTATACATAACTGAAACGTTTAGATATACTACAAAATGTTTTGTATATCATAGTATGGTCCATCGATAAGCTCCATCTATTTGGTATTTACAAACCACATATCCTTTTATTAGATGCAGTTTTAGACACAGTTCTTTACATACATATACTCGTCTGTGCTGCATTTTCAGTTTATCTCTCTGTTATTTTGCGGATGTAGGTGAACGTTGTCGGTGTGAAGAAGACTGCTCCACTAAAGTCGGCCACATTAGAAACTTTGGATGAAAGCTTTCTGGATGTGCGCGTTACTTACAACGTCACCAAAGCGTGTCTCCCACACCTAATCAATACTAAAGGTATCAAACGCTCCTATACCTATAAAGAACGAACTGACCATGCTGTACAAGCTACAAAGCGAGATGACAATTTACGGTTCATACAGAATGAGGCGTTTACGCAGAGTTCCGTACGAACCGTAAATCATCATCGACCTTGTAGTTTGTACAGGCATGTACATGTCTTGCTATTCATACGAAACACTGTTCCATACGATGTATTTTTACGTTATATGCGGAAACGGTACGTACATATACTGCATGGGTATATATAGCAAAGCCGTATACGTATCTTAACTTGGCTAGTTCCTGTATCTGTGTGATACAGCTATGACTCTCAACATCTGTGAGCTAGATTCTCTAAGAAGAACGTCAGAAGAGACTGATTATGAATTTGAGTCACTGCTCGTACAACATCCTGAAATCCGCTCAACAAGTAAAGTGGGGACAAATTCTTTTAAAGAATTTTATTCGTGTTAGATTTGCATAAAAATCTCCGAACTTGGCTTAAAGATGGTCTTCCGTTTGGGCCCTCTAGAATGGTACACTCTATAGATATATCTTTATTCCCTTTTGTCGATTAATATTGAGCCTATATCACTCAAGCACATGCCTGTTTTGGTTTTCAGGGAGCGTAATCAACCTGTCCAGTGCAGCTGGTCTTAAAGCAGTAAGTATGAAAGTCAGTGCTAGTCTTCCTATTATCAGTGGCATTAGTTGCCAGTAGTTTTAAGAGTGAATCTAGAGGGAAGCCCACTTTCTTATAGTTTGGCCTTCCCGCTCTGTATCATTTAAATGGATTAAAACCTAAACCAATAAATCACATGTCATTCCTATTACCATGTCTTTCCTTTTTTCGTAGCTCAGTCAGAGATTTAGAAATTCAACTCAAAATTTGTACCACTAAATTGAATGCTCCCCATACTTTATCATATACCTTTGCTGGTAAGTCACACAGATACCAATCTCTGCTACAGTATAGGTGTTATTGTCATACTGCAGAGTATGCTGGTATGGAAATAAATACACACATACTCTGAATACGCAATTGATGCAATCGAGTATAGTAATTTATTTCACCCGGGTATTTTTCTCCATAGGCTTAACATTAGGAACTCGTACTCCACGGCCGTGAAGTTCGTGTACCCAATACTCAATGGCGAATTGGGTGATTTATTTTATCAATAAATTATGTTATTCAGGGTGAGATAAAATCAGAACCCACTCGATGAAAATAACTTGGTCCGCACTCCACCTCATTTGACCTCAGAGTAATTCACTCAGCTTCGCTTCATGAATTACTCTCCAGTCAAACTCGGTGGAGTATGGACCAAGCTATTTTCATCTCGTGGGTTTCCTTCTTAGTATGGAACGATTGATAACATAGAAAAACATGAAATATCACCGTAAAATTACACAGGCGGTAAAAATATAATCATAGCATATTTTGAGAAAATAAAATCATCGACTACATTCTAATTTCTTATAAGAAACTAAGTATACATACCTGGAGTGATTTCTGCCAGGCCAACACACTCTGAATAGTGACTTGACAAAAGGCTTTTTTTTTAATCAATATTTCAATATCTATTCGAACTTGGAGGTGTATAATAAAGGAAAAATATGATGACCTTGTTGGGACGTCCTCTCTTACCCTGTTTATTTTGATAAAGATACATTCATCGAAAGAAACGATGTACGAGTGGACGTCCCAACGAGATGATTATGTTTTACTAAAATATTTATCTTTCAGTATCCCCAAGCCATTTGTTATGGATCATCTAAAGCAGCATTACAGCACATGTCAAAGGTTATGGCAATAGGTACGAGACTACATTCAATCTTGCCTTTTTTACACAGTAACGTATCAGATGTAGCATATGCTGACTCCCATTCTGTTCATTTCAAACTGGAGTATAGAGATGTAGCTTGGTTACCGACTATTAGTTCGGTAACGTCCGTGGAAATTCTATTCTCATTTCCCTAGATACCCCATTCAATCAAGTTCTCTTTACATTTCAAAATTAACCATGATATTTTGTTAATTCAGGATGCACTACTCTAATGAAAATGGATTGATAGCCAGCTTGTCATGTGACGCTGTTTCTATGATTCTTACGATATACAATATAGCTTTTTATATACCATCTTGCTTTATTTTCTTAGATCTTGGAAAGAAAGGAGTCCGAGTGAATTGTGTGGTGTAAGTATTAAAATCCCCGTTGCTATATCTTGATGATCACAAACACAACTATTCCTATAAGAAATTCCATATGATGCAACAGAGGTTTGTCAACACTATATGTATCCTACTCTATAATAGGAGGAAAATATCGTCATTCTGAAATTTCGGCTGGTATTATTCGATTCATCAGTACTATTGATTGATAGTTTTAAAATTTAAAACACAATATATATTTTCAGTTACGCTCTGAACCAGAACACAAGAAATATTTCCAATTCTATGTGTATGTTGGACAAGAAAATGTCTAAAATATCTTAAAGCCAAAGGTGTTATCTTTATATACCATCTGGGATAAGACAATTTATACAATCCCTTTTCATGAATATGACGTCTATCTAATGTCTATGAATGTAATTGCGATGGTTTAAGATATTAGTTTATTTTGTATTCATTCACACCTCATTACTGGGTTCCTATAGGCCAACGTCAATCATGTCTGACTCCCAGCTGATAAGTGGTGCTGTAAAAACCAGAGAGGAACAAGACGCAGTAAGTATATATTATATACATGTACAAGCACCAGTCATGGTCCACTGGACACTCCTCTAAGATACTGCATCACTTGTATTCTGCCTCTTACCAATGTCACTGGGTTAGCACGCAGATAGGTTCTTGCAGCAAGCTTGGAGTCTATGTAACTTCTCCAACCTCTTACCTCCAGGCAGCGTATCCGAACGTGTTTCCCCACGCTCAATAAATTGCATGATTGTGACTATCTGAACACTAATTAAGGAAACCTCTTGACAAATAGTCCTTTTCCATTAGCTGGCTTTGCACCTTATCTGCATGTTTACGCCGCGCCTGCAGCCAAACGATCGCCTGGCAGCATATATTCTTTAACTTTGGATGACTGAATGTATGAACGGCCTAACTGAACAACACATTGTTAGGCGGTGCTGATCTGAAAAACCTGTATCCCTTCATAAATCTTTACATCCTTTTATCATAAGAATCTCAGAGGAATATTGTGTTAGCTTCAGTCGGCCTGGTATAATTAGAATTGTCCGTGATGGTGAGACTCCTATGACAATGGCCTCCATCTTTCATTATAATCTATAATTATTTCAATGACCCTAAAATAAAATCAAAAATGTTACTTATGTGTTTAAAAATCCTCTTCTCTCACAATTTTCAGTACTTCAAAATGGTAGCTAGCGTCACCCCTCTGGGTCGTGTGGTACTTCCGGTGGAGGTTGCGCAAACAATCCTGTTCCTGTCCTCGGATGCAGCATCGTTCATTACAGGCGCCATTCTGCCTATAGATGGTGGTTACACACTGTCCGACAGACGGGTACTTTAATCGAGGAAATAAACTTTTTAAGAAATGGATTCTGCTGATGATGGGTTCCCCTGCCTGACAGATATACCCTCTGATGTAGGGTTCCCCTGTCTGACAGATATACCCTCTGATGTAGGGTTCCCCTGCCTGACAGATATACCCTCTGATGTAGGGTTCCCCTGTCTGACAGATATACCCTCTGATGTAGGGTTCCCCTGCCTGGTAGACTGACCCTCTGATGTAGGGTTCCCCTGCCTGGTGGATTGACCCTCTGATGTAGGGTTCCCCTGCCTGGTAGATTGACCCTCTGATGTAGGGTTCCCCTGCCTGGTAGATTGACCCTCTGATGTAGGGTCCCCCTGCCTGACAGATATACCTTCTGATGTAGGGTTCCCCCTGCCTGGTGGATTGACCCTCTGATGTAGGGTTCCCTAGAAGATTACCATATATATGTATATAGATTAATTATCTGCTAACGACTCTGTATCTATTCACTGCAATAATACTCTAGGTGTTTCCCAGGTGGTAACCAGGTAATGATTCGCAAGTAATGGTCATTCCGCTCCCACATCGAGACAGAGGCGTTAATCCTTATAATTTATTTTGATCTTGATGAATCCTATTTCGATGTTAGGCTTTTCTGTACTTGTATATTGAATAAAGCCTTATCCCTACCGCCATTCACGCCTTCGAATCAATTATTTAGGTTAATATGACATCATATTCATATTCATTGCTACATACTCTAAGTTATTAACTATAATTAATTCCTTATCCCATAGATTATACACGACTCGATGGAAAATGAAATTTAAAAAATAACCACTTCATTTTGATCGAAACACAGGTTCTGGGAACATATATTCCAATGTTTGAATAAATACATGTGTTTACATATATATGATATTCCATACATATATCAGGGTAAGTCTGCCAAGCTTAAGGTTTCCATGCGGGTTCGTTTATTACGCACGCTGACATAGACAGTTTACTCGTCCGCTGTTTCAGACTCTTTTCCAAAGCTGATATATTTTTTTGTGTGTTTCTTTTTTAAATATTCATCATTCACCCTGCAGGGTTATCGGTAAAATACGATCTGCCTAGACCATGTAGCAAAATAGTACAAATTTCTCTTCTTAAAATCTGTCAAAAACTTAATTGTTATTGATTCCATGTCATCTCTTACGGTCACTTAGAAAACAACATGTGGTTCATACAGCAATTTTACCATACCTACAAAAGTTTGCTCCCATATAATATCAAATGAATATCATTTGTACACAAAACGTATGTTTACATACCATTCAAATAACTCTCTTCGGTCGTTTTTGTGGACGTCGCCGGGAGCAAACTGTTCTGAACCTGTGTACCCGGTCTTCTAGGTTTTTGGAATGCAATACATTTTTAAGTACATCGATGTAAAACCGATTCGAGCGCACTTCCCAGCTGTTAGTATTCATTTTGTTTACCTCAATTTGTTTGTCAGATAAATGATACCATCCTCATTAGTAACCGATTGCTTATACCAGCTTGAGACTCCAATGTTGTCTGACCAAAGTGCATATTACTTCTCTGTTACTCTTCCAATAGATTCAAAACCTTTGGTTTACATGAGGAACACATTAGAAGTGAGCCTTTGAAGAGAGATTGGCAAAACTTTTGCCCTTTCAGGTAGACAGACGCGCGCGTTTCTTTGGGTAGTTATTACAAGATGCAGAAATCAACATCGCTTTTCTATTAATTTGATACCATTGTTTCATCACTGGGAGTCTGATCACTTACCAATCTAACTATTGCCTGGTAAATGATTGAGAGTACGAGGCGAACAGCTTTAGCGACTGCTGGTAAGTGACTGGGGTTGGTTCTCTACCTGACTTGACAGGTGAGTGACTTTTTGCCGACCTAGTTTGCGCCTCTCCTATTGGTCTGTTATGTACATGTGACCTGAGCGTTCATTTTGATTGGACTATAGATGACTGGGGTGCTAGTCACTGGTGTGTGTGTGTGTTGGTTTATTTCTTTAGAGAAGGCTTGTTTGGGCCTCCCCCCTTACCAGCAGTTTCGTTAAAAAAAATTCCAACCGAAAGTGTTCACAGATCCCGCCAGATCACGTAAGGCACACGAGAGGAAAAAGGTTTTACCCAATTTATCGTCTGGTAAATGGCCAGGCATCAGGATCAGATGTCCACATTCACAAATGTATTCTCCGTAGGAATACAAGGTACTAAGTCAAGTAGCAGTATAGGACAAATGATCTAGAATGACAGGCTCACAAACTACGATTCCCCTCATTATCACTTTACATTTATAGTTGTTCCACTAGTTCAGTAGTGTAATTACCAAAATAGTCTACATTTTAATCTGAGAAACAACAATACAATATTTTCCTGGATAAATAAGCAAAATCTAGCTGAAAAGGTATAAACAGTATATGAAATCTGTTTACTGATTACATATCGTCCAAATAGCACCTGAACGAAGATACTCCTCAGATATTAAATTTGTATCCATCCCACAATGATTCTACTGAAAGAAGATACTAAGGAGGAAGACTGGATTAGGTCCTTATCACTGTACTGAGAGAAATCGGATACTGTCTTATAAAATTGGTTACAAGGATTCTTGAGAAAATAAGCAAATCACTTTATCAAACATTCACATGAACCCACCGAAAACAAATTGTTCAATGTACTGTCACGGATACTCTTTCAACTTTTCCTTTTTATCTAGTACTCTGTGACTCATTGAAAGCCACTTTGGTCTAGTTTTTGGTAATCCAAGTTCACACCAGATAATATGCTTATCCAACATTCATATGATAATACAAAATATAAATACCTGTATGTATCATTTGATAAAAAAAGACATTACATAATTTCCATACAAATATGTACATGTAGCCATGGCATCTACAAACTTAGGGAATGCATCACATTAAAGGGCGACAAATAATTACTTTAGATTATACAAGCGCGCCACACATGGAATTCACGTGATCCTGGGGCCCGTTTAATAATCTAGGATCGTACAAGAAAACCCTTTCCTGTACCACGTTCAAGGTTTAAATTGACCAACATCGTCCCTGGGTCTCTATGGCATAGAGAAAAGGGTCTCCATGTAGATCATAGATTATTAAACGGGTCCCTGGAATCGTTATTTAGTGCTATAAGGGGACTAATTACACAGTAGTAAACCATTGTATGGAAGACTAGTGTTGAAACATTGAATACAATAAAGACCTTATAGAGAAAAGAAACGGCCAATAGAACCTTGCTTAATCCACCTTTAGATCATCCACAGACTCTTATTTGTAAATCCTCTCTAGGCGAAAATTGAGCACACACGCACTTGGTCAAAGGACCATCTTACTGGAACATCTGAAGTAACATAGTGCTTCAAAATCTGACCTGTGCCTTATGATTTCCAGCTGTTATCATGATTTACTCAGCATAATACAGGATTTGTGGGCTCTGCACCTTTCTCCAGGTCTGTATGTTCTATAAATACATGCCCATGCATACATCCAGTATAAAATTTCAGGGCCAATCAATGGTGTTCGTTGTGATAGACCTGCGCCTAGCAGGGGAACGTTGAGTATATAGCGAGAGAAACTACAAACAGAGTATCGGGGGCGGTAGGACAAGGACAACGATTTGAGGGTACTCTCGTCGTAGACAAATTTCCAATTTTTCCTCATTAGGGCCACTATCCTCATTTGGAACAGTTCATGATGAATGCCATCATCTGATGGGTTGCGCTTTGTGTCTGTCCCAATTGCGGGACAACCTGTCATCGTTTTACGTTTTGTTTTGTGCCGCTTTCGGGTCACCTTGATAACCGCCTCACAATTTAGCTTTAGTTTAGTGAGGACTTTTATCCTCAACGGAAACATTGGCAATCTGGATCGACTCCCGTGGAAAGTCCATGTGCCCGTATATACATGTAATTGTTTTATTCATCATATGGTTCATGTACTATATGTCCTCGTGATCTCTATATTCCCCCTGGTCGTGGAACTCTGAAATGGGAATAAATGTTTATCTATCATGTTTTTATTGCACAAAATCCATATCTAAAGAGCATTATTAGTTCTACCTATGGTACTCCAGCCATCTAGTCCTCCTTTACATATGCTTAGGTACACGGAATACGATGCTACGTGATAATTAGAAGAGGCTTTCATCTGCGAGGGATCAACAAAGTCGATTTGTTTCAAACAATGACTATAGGTCAGACTACCCGATAACATTATTCTAATTCTGCTCAAATAGCTACAATATAATTCAATTACAAGAGAGCAGAAAAAATACCAACCTTGTGTTGCTATACCTATATCTTCCAGCGATTTCTCTTCCTGTAGCCTTTGCGGTTGGTTCCGGGGGTATCTCCGTTTGTGCCAACTGAAAGGTAAACATTGGATATGGGCTAACAAGAGATACTCTTGATATTACGTATTGAACATTGAGGTATATTTTAGATAAGGGATGTGGTAATAAGTAAGTGACAGAAAGGGATTGCCTCTACATTCTACCGACTTTTACCATCCGTTCTGACACGATAATGACTATAGATCGTTCTGAAATCGTGATGGAAATGAGAGAAATGGTCCGAGGCTGCCCACCCATTAGGTTCCCCAAAGACTGGTTAAGTTCTACCATGATAGGGCCAGATAGAGCTCGGCTGGGAGAGTGACAGTTGATATGGTGGTAGCTCTAATTGATATAGATCGAGGAAAGGTTAACAGGTGACTATTTCAGGTAATGGGGACTGCCGTATAGAAAATTAGACCGGAGAGACATAAAACCATCAGTAATTCCGAACTACTTGAGAAATTCCAAATCCAGGGGCATACTGTTATTATATTGGCTATACTACGAAGTCTGGCGAAGATGAAGATACTGCAACACAAACCATACCTTGAGAAATATAAAAGATCCCCAATATACCAGAGTATAAATATATTGAATAGCTTAGATATTGATATTCAGTGAACAGAGTCTAAAAGGAAATGTAAAACTGAAGTAAAGAGGAAACTTGTTAAAAGGAAGAAGACAAGCTAATTGGAACTGAAAATTTGAAATGGAGAATTTGGGCTATACTACGAGTCTGCTATATCAATCCACCATATTGTTTGTTTTTCTGTCATGCATTGTACATACCATCTACCTAATGTAACGGTACCAACATTGGTAGCGGTAAGAATATAACAGGGTCCCTAGGAAAACATTGAATGTATGTTATGTTATGTTGATCGCTATTTGTTTAAAAGAGAACTGTGAAAACATTGAAGAAAAAATACAGATCTTATACCAAAGATATATCTTTCTAGCTTAACACAAAGTCATATGACGGAGTGATTTGCTTGGCAATTTCATAACTGAAAGACCTGTTAATTTCTCTATTGTTAAAAAACCCACTGCCCTTATGCTACATAAAAAAGACAGACAGCAGGTGATAGGGATAGCAGTTGTAAGACCAATGATTTATGTCTGAACAAGCTAAGCTACCAGCATCGACCTTGCAAGAGCTTGCGATTATAATTTTATATTGCAATGAACGCTTCTTTAAAGGTTGAGTTGTCACTACATCTTTGCTTTACTCACCAGCAGAATCCTACAGCGACTGCAGCTATTACTAGTACCACCCCAATCAAGATGCCTACTATAGCATTATTGGATATGTGCGCGGCATCACTTCTCATGGCTGGAAATAAAAATAGTTTCAATATGAGGTATCTCCATCATTCAGTTTTATCTCTAGGGCGGTTCGAATGCAATACGTCCCTGATACCTACACGATAGCGATATGGGTTCTCAATTGAGGACACCATATTTATGTGTGTGTGTGTGTGTGTGTGTGTGTGTGTGTGTGTGTGTGTGTGTGTGTGTGTGTGTGTGTGTGTGTGTGTGTGTGTGTGTGTGTGTGTGTGTGTGTGTAGGTGTAGGTGTAGGTGTGTGTGTGTGTGTGTGTGTGTGCGGGTGTGAGTGCATGTGTCAACAAGTGTCGGAAATTAGCTTTTTTTTCAATGTTTTTATTTATATATTTTTTAGATCATTTTATTTATACTGAAGTTAACAAGGCAAAATGTGCCTGTTTTCTGTCAAATCCAGTGCAATATAGGCTTCGAATATACATAATACTGATGGGCTCTGACCTTGAGGCGAGCTAGCTCATTTGAGGTAATATAAAAACATCAGTACAGATTCAATTTTTTTAGCTTGAGATCAATAAAACATAATTATATATATACTACATAGATATTACGTTATATATATTTCATACAATAGTTTCCTCAGTGGTTTTGCTAATCGAGTAGAATAACTATTGTTATGTCTTCATAGTCCTGAGGATGAACATTGGTACAAAATATATATACATATAAATATATATAAGTCAACCAAAGAAAAAGAGTGATAACAGTTACTACAGTAGAGAAACCACAAATAATAATTGTACATTACAATATGATCCAGATTGTAGTCACATCCAAACCCTTATCATCAATTAACTTTCCAATGGAGTGTGGAATACGAGTAGATTGTTAAAGGCATACCAGACAATTTGGTTTGCAAATTAAAACCCATGTCATTTTTCTGAAATGGAATACAATGATATCTAAGTATTGTAGAGCACATATCTGACTTTAAAATCGGGGGTCACCATGCTAGAATTTGATTTAGAGATCAATATTATAATTATTTTATATAAGAATATATAGAGATTCTAAAAAGTTGTTTTTCGCATAGTAAAACCCATGTCAATTTCCTCAAACTTTCAGAATATAATATATGTAAAGTACTACCTATTTCTTTCATAAAAATCATAGGTCACCGTCCTTGTTTTTGAATGAATTGAAGAAAACCATATCTTTCAGTTCATTTCCTATTTATGTCAAGCAAATGAAAAAGGGCCTAGTTCACCTATTGGATTAGGTCAAACTAGACAAAACTTAAATGTTGCTCTTTTGAGTTTGCAATATGCCGCAAACTACCAATATATTTTAATGGATGAATGGGAATATATGGAAATCACTAGGTGGCGCCACCATGAATTTTAGGATATGCCTTTCAGTAAGCGGCAATTATCGCCACGGTAATTATCGCCAAATGTATGATAATTAGACTATGGTCTCAAAACGGTCGCAATTAACGATTATCGCGTCTAAAAACCAGGTCCCTTCACATGGGCTTTTTTCAGCTCAAGCCTGAAGACAAATTACTCACCTGCTTTACAAACGGGACTAGGTACTACTTGGCCTAATCTTTTGCCTCACTAGGTCATCAAGAAAAATCAAAATGACCGGCACGTGAAATTCGTAACTAATTCAAGTTGATCCTAGACTGAACGTATGCCCTCATCTTCTGTAATCACAAATGTTGTCCATTGGCGTATATAATTGAGGTAGAATGGGAAAGTCAGAAGGCGAAGATAAATCGGTTGATTACATACGTGTCTGGCAGGTGGCGCCACTGAAGCCTGATGTACAGTGACACGTGAACGATGACGGGGAATGTGAGCACGTGCCATTGTGGAGACATGGGTTTGGCTGACAGAGGGTAGTGTCTGAAAGAAGTATGCAGCATATCTGATGACCTGCGATAAATGGCAAAACTGTAGGATCCGCACATGTAACTAAAGTCAACCTGTTCTGAGCAAAGGTAGCAGTCTTGGGTTTACACGATTTCCTGATATAGCGAGATTTTCCATATGAGGACTTATGGAACGACTTGACCATGCCGTACAAGCTACACAACGAGATAGTAATTTATAGCTCATCATATGTTTACTATGTATCCGAAATTGATAAATAATTAACATAATTTGGACATGATTTTTACATTTCTATCATAACATATCATTACCTACTATATCTAAAAAACTATGATTCTGGTAGTATCTGTTTGGAGTGTCTTCCGCACATAGAGACAGAGTGAACAAGACCTATGTTTGGAGACTGAGGCCCCACGAGAGTGAGATTCTCGTTCAGTACTTAACTGAATCCTGCTACTATTTTTTGTGTTTCTCTACACAGATGTACTTCTATCCTTAGGATTTGTTTCTATCTGTACTGAAATCATAATTTAGAACTGTAGTTTTCCAATTGCCTTGCCCCGTGATCAGCCACGAGAATAATTGCGCTGGTAGTCGGTAAAATCGGTGTCACATGAGATGATTGTTGGGAACTAAATGATAGTTCCAGGTATTAATAGTAGGGGGCGCCACAGAGTAGAGAGATATCTCTTTACTCTGTGGGGAAGCCACGACGAAGTCGCTAGTAGGTATATAAAAAAGGGAATACAAATAAAGTGGTCCAAGATTACAGACCCGAACACGTTAGTCTACTGCATGTATTGCGGGTTTAGTAAACTAACTGGTTCTGCTCATTCATCTTGGCACCCTAATTATTGTGTATTGGTTGTGATCATTGCAACCTTCTTTGAATCTTCAGCAATGAGCCAATAAGCTATCATAACTTATATCAATGCCTAGGTCACCAATGAAACTATTGCCCAACAATGCCTTTTGATTTGGTTGCTGCCATTCACAGTTGGATCTTTTCTGGCTGTGATAGGGACCGACACATAATCTTGTCAGCTCTGAAAGAAGGTATCGAATAGATGCTAAGGCTGTTACCTAAAACACCTGCATTCGCAAACAGGTGGCGGGTCAATTGTCCTCACCTTGTTGACAGTTGAAACCAAGCAGTCCGGGTGGACATTGACAGTAAGGGCCATCCGCACCGTCAACGCAAAATCCGCCTCTGACACAATGTAGAGTCTCACAGGTCTTCCGGACAGGCCCATCTACAAAGAAAACAGAGCATGATATATGGAGACATGGTTAGTATGCCAGGATGAAATCTTTTCTGAGTTGTTTCGGTCACAAATATTCGGTGAGTGCGAAGAACGAGGTGAATATTTCCGACCAAGAACAACAAGGAACAGATGTAATTCAGGCACACTCAACAACTGGAGACCGATTACGGTTCTTACAATGTTATCAAAAAAATTTGAAAAGGTAATTCATAGTAGGGTTCTAGAGCACCTGATGTCTAAGGAAATAATTTTCAATCATCAACATGGATTTTTGCCTGAAAAATCAACTGCTTAAGCTTTATTTGTGGTAATTGAAGAAATTTTTAAGAATTTGAATAATAAGAATATTACCCTCGTGGCGTTCCTTGACTTTCGGAAAGCTTTTGATAGTGTAAACCATATTATTTTAATTGAACAATTAAAAGAAATTGAACTAAACGCTAACCTAACAAATTTACTAGATAGTTATTTAAAAAATCGAACATGTGTTACAAAGATAAATGGTATAGTTTCGAATAAAAGAGACACTTTATGTGGAGTGCCCCAGGGATCGGTCCGGGGGCCTCTCTTGTTTATTATTTTTATAAATACGCTACATAAGGTGATTAATTATGGTAAAGTAGTATTATATGCAGACGATTGCGTGCTCATAGTAACTGGAAAAAATCAGGAAGAAATTGTCACAAGAATGTCAAGAGATTTGGAAGCAGTTAAATTTTGAAGGATTTGTTTAAATTGAGACTAAACTATAATAAAACTAAAGTTATGTGGATAGGTAATAAACGAAACTTAAATAAAGAAAAACAAATAACAGTGGGAGAAAATCAAATAAAAGCAGTGGGTATTTATAAGTACCTGGGAGTATACTTAGACAATAAATTAAATTTTAATGAGCAAGTCGAAAAGGTTAGTAGAGAAGTAAATAGAAGGTTGTTTAAGTTCAGGAAAATTAGATATCTATTAAACATTGAGGCAAGTATTAAGATTGCTAAACAGATGATTCTACCTATATTAGAATATTCAGATTGTATTTATTATAGTACTTCAATAAGGAATAAAGAGAGATTACAAATTCTTTTAAATAAATCATTAAGGGTGGCTTTAGGGATACACAAAACAAGGGATATACATTTGGATCAACTATATGAAAGATGCAAAATGAGAAATTTACAAATAAGGAGAGCAGGACATTTACTAACAATGATGAAATGGTGGTCAAATGAGTAAGATCATATTTTTGAGGATAGTGATGGTAGAACAAGAGGGGCAACAAAGATACGTTTTAAAATGTATAGACCAAATATTGAGAAATTCAGACATTCACCCCTGTATGTTGGTGATACTTTATGGAATGGATTAAAGAAAGAAACTCAGCAGATGGATTATGGGTATTATTTTAAGAACAGCGTAAAAATGGAAATACAAAACTTGATTGAGTTGTAATATGCCAGGTCAAAAGACCTAGATGAAATATAAAAGGTCAAGAGACTGATAGTTATGAAAATATGCTTATTTTTTGTTGCTATTAACAGAAATATTACGGTTAAAATTGAGATAATAATGAAATATGGTGTGTATGAGTTGTGGCGTTATGTGGAGTTTGATGTGTACCCGTCTTGTACTATATTGTATTGTCAAATACTTGTATCTGTGTGGCAATCGCGTGGAGGATCGTTGGGCAACCAATGAACGGGATCTGTCGTTAATTTTCTTGAATAATTTTTTTTTTTTTTAATGTCTCTTTATTATCTGGAATGATCAAAAACGCCATTTTAAATGAACATGGTACGGAGTGCACAAACTATTTTTTCTAGACAGTGTGCAGAACAGAATCTGTGCAGCTAGCAGCAGGGCTAGCAGTCAGTTCGAGATATTTTACATAGGTATATATAATACCTAGGAGCCAGTGATAGGTTCATTATTCATGAATTATAAAGAAAAAAACAAGTAAAAGGCTTTGGGTATATTCAGTCTATGGATCGTTTTGTGAAACCCACTTGCACCCAGTCAACTTGCCCTATCTGCAACTGCAACATATAATCAAGCACCAGTGGATCGATGAGGTATTTCGGTCTCTAGTGATTGGTCATGATCAGCTGGGCATGCCTCGAAGACCCTGAGGCATTGACACTTTGCTCCTTCCCCAATATCACAGTGGATAAAACACAGATAGTGAAGGGATAGTTTTTTGCAGCAATCTTGAAGTCTATGTGACTACTCTAACCTTTAGGCACCACATCTATGGCGTGAGAGCACGCTCTAATTGTAGGCATATCTAGGTCTGTTGAGATGACCTAGTGATGGTCAGCTTTATACATCCTGATTATTTCTAGATATGGAATACCTTTCTTTTGCAATTCTGCAGAGGATTTTCCCTGCGAATAAAAATGATCTAATTTATGTATGACTGATGTCTGCAGATATAAACCAAACTAGGATGTAGAATAAGGGAAGGGAAAGTGACTCCTTTCTCGTGATAGTATTATCTTTAATAATTGCCTTGGTTGTTACAGTGAGTAAAAGATGCTGAGGGTTGCGCTGTCTCAAGATGACCATTGTGAGAAGAAGTGATGTGAAATGTGTAATTTAGGCAATTAACACTTAATATTTCATATGCTGACGTCTCCTATGCTGCACAATCACCAGTAATCATTATCTGTGTCCAGGCGTCCTTGGGGTTAGGTATGGATATACATTAAACATTACCAACTGCCGGACAGAATTTACAGCCATTAAACATTTTCAAACCTCACATTTTCAGCATTGCTACCACAAAGAATACCCCATTAACTGAAGGCAGGCAATGTTATGCATCCCTTCTTTCATTGAAAATAAAATATAACTTTTAGTGACATTGTATTAGATTTTACAGACTTTTTCATTCTTAGAATGTAAGTATACTTGGCATGGTCTCAGATGTATACACCGTAAAGTGTTCTATATGAATGGTGTTATTCGCCCTAGAAAATTCCTACGGGTCTAGTCCTCGGATATTACATCCGGTCGCATCTGAAACCAGTTAATATTGTGTACCCGGTATGTATTCAGTAACAAAAGATGCTTTATGAAAGGATCCTGATTATACCTATAAACCAATCATGGGGTACCCCCTGAATAATCTCGGGCTTACTATAGCAGCGGAGACCTGCAGTCTGGCAAACGTCAACTGGCGACTGAACGTGAACCTCGCAGCTTCTCAGCGAATGGCGACACTTCCTGT
This sequence comes from Alentia gelatinosa, assembly GCA_950022655.1. Lineage (NCBI taxonomy): Eukaryota > Metazoa > Annelida > Polychaeta > Phyllodocida > Polynoidae > Alentia > Alentia gelatinosa. The sequence continues at coordinate 25,929,896 of OX465590.1, read as the reverse complement.
ACGTCAGTCTCTTGACGTCGTTTCCGGGTTGTTTCACATCCTGCAGATGTTCTGCGTGTGGGTAGCCAAAGGACGAGCATATCAACTGAAGTGGAATAGATCAGATCGGAACGATGTACCATTAGACCCGGCGTCCACTGAGCTGAAATCGTCTACGGCACGCCTTACGATGTACCTAAGGTGCAAATTACGATGCATGAAGGTGCAATTACTCTGCAATTACGACATTATGCAATGTTGTGCATCGGGAGGTTTTAAACTTCTATTGAAGTAGGTGACGCCAGGCCTTAGTCTGAAGTTGCAAAGTTTCATTCAGTATTTTGGACTTTTTTTATATCTCCTTGTGACTTTTAATATTGCAGGGTGATATGAAATACTTTTACGAGAAGGTTTCTTGCGATCTTTTTTTATTCAACAAGCTATTTCTTGAAGTACAAACACAGTTCTTCCAGTAGTGTTCTCAGGATTAATTTCTTATATAATGGGAAATACATAGTACAAAATATGTTATAGGTTGGTATACAAGGGAAGTCTAAGATGGTGGTACGTTTATAGGGCTACATCTAACTTTCAGACAGAAATGTCCCAATTGCTTTCTTGAAAGAGACCACGGTATCTAATTTATGAGTCTAGATCTAACTATTTCATTGTTTTATAACTCTGACATTTCTAAACATGCATACATAACTACATGCTTTAAATGAACAGGTAGTACGGTGAATACCCATACCTCCATGATGCGTCCCTGCGACCAGACCCCACACACCACCCCCCAGTGGCCGTGGTGAAACACCTCCAGGCGCCCCTCAGCCTGCCCAGCAGTAGTGGCGCCGTCTGCCAGGCGAATATCTGAAAGACCATTATCGTCAAATATTTCAAAAGTTTATAAACAATACATACGGATGACCCTTTAAGAGGTACCATGTGGTTTCCAGTGAAAATCGTGCTATGCGGATGAATCTTACTGTCAATAAACTTTTTTTTAAAAGAGGTACATGTATATTTCAGTAGTCGTTTCATCATGGATGTACTTTTCACTCTCGTTTGTCGTAAATCCTTAGGGCTGAGTAGCAAAATCTTAGTAATGAAATAGACAAAAAAGGAGCAAAGGTGACCACGCAACAAAGAAATGTTACTAGGCTTAGTTATATATGAAAACTGATTTTGCAACCATGCGAAATGATTATACTTAGAATTGATGAATAAATTTCTTTGCTAAAATAAAAATAATGGCAGAAATATATTCGTCTATAACTGTCATTTCCTAATTCATGGATAGCAGTTTAGGACAAGTTGCAAAGGATAATTAGCTCCATCCAGCCTCTTGATATCTCCTTATATGGTTTGTCTTAATTCTTAAGGTAATTTACAAAATAAACCTCAATAGGCGTATGTATTTCCTTTGGGAGACATCATTTATCAGTTATGACTAAATGACCAATATCCTACCTCCTTCGATGTTCTTGACGACGTTTCCATCTGAAAAGAATAAGAAAGATTGACAGGATGATAATTAAAAAGAGTTGTTATCACATCAGAGGGACGACCCTGACAGTGAGATCCTAGTTCTGAGCAATCATATCTAAATTAGATAGAATAGAATCTGACAGATTATTCATTTTTAATTATCATATGAGCGTGGCTCTTTTATTTTCCTTACATCTTCTATCCATACACACAGTATCATATAAATTGTGTCAGTCAATTGGCTTAGATGTTTAGCAATACATCACCTTTGCAGTCTACAGTTTCAATAGGGTTCTTCAATGTCCATATAATTCAATATTACTTTGTCCACATTCAATCAGACGGATTCTTTAATTTAGTAAAAAAAAAAAAAAAAAAAGAATAAAAAAAAACTTCCTTCTTATGTAGAATTGGATCGAGAATCGAAGCAAAGCCGAGTGACGATTACGGAGCATCCTAACGAGTGGATTTTTGTTTATTTTACGATTTTAGTACGGTTCTGGATTTACCTTACCTCTTTCACAGACATTAAATAGCATCACAATGTAATTCAAATTACTTCGCAGATCCAGTTAGTCAAATCTTGGCGGCTGACTGGCCAGTCAAATATGACGTCAGCTCACCTCACTCTGCCAAGACTGTGTAGTATTGTCATTTTACATAGGTGGTCGTTATGTATAATTTTGTATTCCCCTGGCTAAACTTGTACCAGGGGTGAGATAAGAATTGCAAGGAACTGGCATTGCCATATACAGTTCATGACTATCAAAACGTCCTAGATAGGTGATAACAATTTACTTACATAGGTCATAGTTTCAGATAATCTCTGTTGTACATTTACTATTGTAGTCTTACCTTTTCACACATATATCTTAACCTTATTCAGTAGTAGTAATTCCATTAACTGAAATGAATGCTGCTACTTTTATTACTTCTTTCGTGTTACATGAATGGTATCGATTGGCACAATAAATTATTTCTTGTTTATGATTGCGAAGAAATGTTACATATTTTCTTTTAACCCTTTCCTTACCATAGACCTATATATAGGTCCTGGAGGGCTATTTCTGACCTCCAATTTTTAGTTGGTAGCAGCTTTGGGTCAGTTAAAGATGGAAAATTGAAACTTACCATCTTGATTAAGTAAGACATGTGCTTTCCATTAGAAGTATTCATTTTGTTCTAAAAACATTCTAATTACACAATTTTGGTGATTTTTGGGGTCATAGGTAAAAAAATATAAAAATAGCGAAAAGTGGATTCCAAATGAGGACAACACCAGTAAATAGGGAAAACTAGAGAACATCTAACAACAAAAGCACTATTTTGGGAAATATTTGTAATCACATGATTAGAATTATGTAAGAACTAAATTTCACATTCTATGACAGTTCTGTCAAGGTTAAGGTCATATATTCAAGGTCAGCAAAAATGGGGCAAGTTATAAGCCCATTTTGCTGTTATCGATAACACATTTTGATTTTCAACTTCTCTAAAAACATCTGAAGTACAAATCTAAAAGGTTGCAAAATTGCAAATTTAGATGTGGAAACATGGACACCTTGAGCCTACCCCATTTTAGTTGTAGAGAACTGGGACAGAGCCATGTAGAGGAACTGCACATGGTTCCTCTATCTCCAGTATGTGTAGCTAAGGTGAGCAACTTCTAATATACACCTGCCTGGCCCTATTGTGCATGTGCAGAAACCACTAGGATCCCACTGGGTTTACACAGGTGAGCAGGCTATTCCACCAAGCTGGAACATATATACATCACTATTACCAACGTACAGACCACATTCAATGCTATGTTCTGGCTCTTCTGCAAATATTTCACAGATGACAGAAACAGTAGGACTCATATAGGGAGTGCCGCCAACAGGGGGATGAACCAGTTGCCAAATATATAGACATCAACACTTTGTGAGACAGTGTAGGCATGCGTAAGGGGGTCAGGTAGGTGTCAGTTGAGTGTGTGTGTTTGGGTAAAGCAGTGACCTATCTATATTTTAGTATATACACTGATAACATAACCACAAAGCCACCGACATAGGTGATACAATAAGAGTGAATAAAGGGGATGGTGTGAAAGCACAACCTCAATAAGGATGATATGGGAGAAGGGGGGGCAGGGTGGTGGTGGCTTGGATAGAGTGACCTTTGGCACCTTTTGGGGAATATGTATCAAACCATATATGAAAAATTGATTGTTTATATTACTAACTTTTGTATATATTTGTCTACTAATTAATGAATGTATTTATTTCATGGTTTTTAATTGATTATTATATATAAATAACAATCAATTTTTTTTCCTTGGATATAATAAGTGTTTCTTTCTTTTATATTGGTATGCTCATATAACCATCTGCAGACTAAAAACTCCATGGAAAGCAGACTTTTTACTTGGAACAGTAGGTGCTCCCATAAGTGTGGTTTTACTGTATTTCCACAAAAAATGCAATGTTCAGTTGCCATGGCAACCAAATAGGGACAATATTAATATCTCAATGCAATCAGGATCACTATACTCAGAACATACTCAAATATCATTTTGATTGATAAAAGGGCCTGTGAGTTACATGTGAAAGAGTAACAGTATGCATCTCTGAGCTCTATATTGGGAATGTGATTGCATAGATACATGACGTACACATACGCCTGTGCTCAAGCCAGCCTTGCAGAACCTACATCATGCCTTAAAATGAGACTTTCCTATTCAAAAGTGTCTCTAAAGAGTAATATTTGTACTCTGACTTTGTCATAACATACAAAAGTCTATGTTGATAGGTTTGGGTGTAGCTTGCTTATAAAAAAACATAGATAATCCTCAAAAAACACTATTTCTACCAAAAAAGGGTAAATTTGGTTGCCATGGCAACCAAATTGGAAAAGTATCAACATGTCAATGTAATCAGGATCATTATACTCAGAACATACTCAAATATTGTTTCGATAGATAAAGGTGCTTGAGAGTTACATGTGAAAGAATAACAGTATGCATTTATCATTGGAGCTCCATATTGGGAATATAATTGCATGGCAAAATGACATATATGTACATGTACAAGCTACCCCTGTGAAGCCTTCCCTATATATAAAATATGAGATTATCTGCTAATAAATATCTCTGCTAACCGCTATCTGTATTCTGACAAGGTCTCAAGTTAAATTATGATACTTAAATAAGTTTGGGTGTTCCTTATATGTCAAAGAAATGTGAAAAATCCTTAAAAAATGCATTTTCTATGCAAAATTACCTAAAATTGGTTGCCATGGCAACTGAAATTTCCAATCCTATTAGTGGTTCCATATACCTAATCATCATATCTATACATGTGTAAATTATCTTTTTAATCAATCTATTATTACCAACACAGTAGAGAAAAATGTATTTGGTGCACATTTCCAGTGAAATTAGCCCCAAACCCCTGGTAAGGAAAGGGTTAATCTGTTGATCATAAAGCTTTTAATCGTTGAATAATTCCTAAGCCTTCACCTTTACTTACCACATGATCTTCGCACTGACGAGTCTGAAAATAAAGAATCAAACAAAAAGTGTAATGCCTAAATACCATGCACGCCAAATGAGGCAGATATGATATGGTTATGAAAAAGGTACATATCTGAATCAGAAACAGTCTATGGTGTGATATTCTACAATTAATGTATTATCAGATGTATCTAAAGTCACGATCCACCATTCATATCCTTTGGTAATACATATTATGCAATTATCTAAAAAGTAAGAGACAATGATCTTTTTTGTTTTTTTATTCAATTGTCCAAGCAGGTAAGGCCTGGCGTCCACCTACTATGATATGGCACCGATATGGTCTACGATGCACCTCCCGAGACAAAATCAAAATCGCGTCGAAAGGCCACCTAATATCGGGGCAGTTGACCACGTTTCTGCGATTACACACCGATATAAACCCCATACAATGCGTGGTGGACTGGCGTGTCTAGACATATGTCTACGATTTTGCACTTTCCCGATATGTCTCCGATATTTGCCCTTTGTATCGGTGCCATATCGGTAGGTCTAAATTTTTATCGTAGTAGGTGGACGCCGGGCCTAACCGAGCAGATAGTCGGTGGCCTTTTCGCGTGAGTCGTAGGGTGGCCAGGTATTAAGGTGAGCACAAGTTAATTTTAAGGTTGCCATGTCACTTTGAAATTGCAGGATTAAAAAAACCTAGGAATGTTATAGCCTCTGAGACTATAGACCGTTTTCCATTGGCCGATTATTCAGCAACAATCTGCAGTCGGGAACCATCTATCGATATCTTCGGTATACCAACGCCTGGAGGCCATTGCTCATTGTTTGCAACAAGCTTGCGAATTGGGAGAAAAACGACCCGCGGGCCTTAATGTTGCTCCCAAAATTGAGCATATCGCCTCGTAATCGCATTTGTCTCACTCCTGGTAATTTTGTTCCATAGACTTAACTTCAGGATCTTCTTCTCCAAACACTTACGAGTATTACAGTCCATTCTCCATGGTCTATATCCTGTATGTTTTATATTCGTTTAGTGTGTACAGGGGTGAGATAAATACAAAAAGTAACTCGTTTTGGTCAAAGTTGTTGTTCTCCAGCTGGTTTGAGCAATACCTGATAATCACACGGCTGTTGCCTTGTTCATATCACTCTGCATCAACATGTGGAGAACGAGGACATTGTTGGTTTCTTCTTTAATCCACATCACCACATAGAATACAGCTTTTACCGATGCATTTTAAGCAGACTCTCACACCAGGGCGGATCGTATCGCTGCAAGCTATATAGTTAAAAACGCCCTTATCTGATATCACACAAGACAATTTTTTTTATTCAAACAAGATGCACATGATTCCTCTACAGGGCAAGCCCTGCAACATGCTGTGTAGGGAACCCTACCAGTGAGGAGAGACTGGTCAAGTCATGGTACAGGCTTGCCACCTGGTGGAGACGGTGTGAAACAAATGCTTCCTCAACAGGAATGGTTTGCTATCCATCCATGATAGGCAAACTTTAAAGTGATCAAAGATTGGTACGCTCAAAATATAGCAGGAACAAATCAGTTTGGTTCCTTTTGCTTCTTTTATCTATCTTTCATAAATATCATGGATATATTTAGCGACTTCGTCGAGTCCGAGTTAAGGGGAGAATATTGAAAAATGAAATTATGGGCTGCCTATTGCTGGGTTCGAAGACCAGACACTCGCATTGCCAGGGAAACACTCTGCCCGCTACTCCACAAAGTCAGATGCTCTAATAGGGTCAAATACTTAGGCTGTTGCTGGGTGGAGGGAATCAGCGGAGTTTTGAAAGTGGGGCGACCAGCGAAAGTTGAGATCTCATTGGTTTCTCACGAGAAAAGTAGATAAGAAAACTACACTACTAAACATTGATTTCGGCATGGCTCGAAATAAATCAGAAGAGAAAAGATATTTCTGCAAATAGATCTACAAAAAAGAAGAACAGATTCTAATATTTTCCTCCACGAGATTCTCACTCTGGTGGCCCCTCACTCTCCAAGCCTAAGTCTGGTTCACTCTGTCCTTATGTGCGGGCAGAAGTCCAAGCAGATACTACCAGAATCGTAGTTTTTTAGATATAGTAGGTAATAATATTACTCTCCAGAGAAAAGTTGGTACTATGTGTATTTAATTCACCAATTCGGAAGTATATCAACATTTTGAGAAGGGCAAGCGGTGTGTTGGGGAGGGGGGTTGTGTTCTACCCCCCCCCCCCTTATGCCCAATGATGGCTTAATTCTTACTCCACTGATTCCTGTATTTCTTCTGTATTTGGGGATTGTAAGGGGTATGCCCCTGTTCCCTATGAATAAATAAATAACGATATCAGCGTAATGCATGATTATTTGTTATTATATACCCGTGCACGAAACTGACGCTTATACTGTATGTAAGTATTATTTAGATATTATATGTATGTGCACGAAATTCAGTGTACGGGCACCGGGTGCGCGAAACAGGAAGCAGTTAACTTGTTCCCGACCGTTTATTACACATACGAACCAGAGAAAAAATACGGAAGGCTATGTCTAAGTATCGACAGTAAATGTACACAATTAATTCCTGAAAGTAGTACATAAAAACATTAATATATATATAAAAAACCAAGATACAAGGTTAAAAATATAAATGAAATCGGCACACCATAGCGCCAGACACGATCGGCACACCATAGCTCGCAAAATGAAAACAAACCGCTGGCATCACAACGTCATAGAGGAGAGTGTGATCTGTTACTATGGCGATTGCCTTGCTCACTATTCAAACACATCCTCTGTTATACATAGCTTACTGAATAGCAGAGACTACGATATGAAGAGTGACGTTCATATAATTTCGCTGTGACCCCTTGTTTTAGGGTGTGTGTGTACATAAGGTTTGCTGGTCCCAGACATTCCAGAAGCGACTTTGCTGGTTCCTATCCTCAAAAGCCTGACGACTAACTTGCACAGCATATGCTTTGTCCCTACCCTTAATGAAGTAAGACAAAGAATGTGTATGGAGATCGACAAGTTGATGATGTCACAGGCTCCAGCCTCGCTATCATCTCTAGAGCGACGTTGTTGTGAAAACCAGGGTTCGAGTACATGATGCTGTCCCCGACGAAGTTGACACTGGCGTTTTGGTAAATATTTAACTAATTCTAACGATTTGAGGGTATATAATAAAAAGAATACAGTCTAGGCTTCAATTGACGTTGTTTTATACTTGGTCCTTGGCCCGATTTTACGTCCTTCGCTCTACGAGCTCAGGCGTAAAAAATCGGGCCAAGGACCGCGTATAAAACAACGTCCACGTAGCCTAAGACAGTATTCTCTAAATACCGACGTGCAGTCCGTGGTACCACCGACAGACTTCCAGAGGATCTCAATCCATCGGGGACGTTTTCATCGGCCAATGCAAAATGGCTTTATCCGAGACAAATTTAGGCAGACATTTTGGCAACAATTCACAAAGTTGTACATACGGGAACACGTGACCCCAGCCACGTGTGTCGCATGATCAGGACACGTGACGTCCTTGTCATGGCTGCAGTTGCCCAGTCGCGTCTCGTGACCTTGACAGCGCACGCCGGACAACGAGAGGTGTTCATCATAGACCTGTCCTGACGTCACATCCGTCGACCACCCTGTCTGATACCCCATCTGGCGGCAAGCAACGGCTTGAGTTTAAAAAGAAGATACAAATACGGAAATATTACAACATATCTCTAATAAAACCAATCAAGTAGAAGAGTTAGTTTAGTATCTCTGGTCAAATGGACCCTTAATGTTTGGTGCACTAGAGGCTACTCTACATAATGAGTTACAATCCATATCAATAGAGCTTGTATGCATCTTCTACCATAGAATATCATTCTCAGTAGGGATCCTATCTCCGGCCTGGAAGGAGGGAATGATAGCATGACAAATAGAGGAACCGTGATTAACAACTCGGTTCCTCTGGTTTCTCTTACAAATAAGTGAAGAATGTTTGGCAACTGCTTTTCTCAGGCGTAGAAAGGACTTTTGACATGATTGATATCTTTGGAACGGTAATAGAGGCGTAGGAAAAGGAGTGGTCTTCCAATGCCGCTGAAGGGTGTATTGAGTTAAATTCAAATCAAATACTATTTGATGCTACTCGTATGAATATCATAATTTACCTTAAGTATTTTTCATAAAAACTTCAAAGTGACGCTATCTACCTGCAGCTTTATCGTTGAAACCAAAGGCACAGATAGACCCCCAGCGATGTCTGGAGTAATGGATGAGTTGTCCTGAGAGTTCGCACCCTTTAGCAATCTGTAAACCTATCCAATTGTATAAATACTCATACTCATACTCATGAAAATGGGTTATAATAGTAATTATATACGGGTTGTTATTTCATAGAATATAAGAACAGTTGTACATGGTATTGCATGCAATTGAAAAAAAAATGTTCGGGTTTTTTTCCATTTACATAGTAACATAAGGATGTATTTACTTTTTTAAAGTTTGCTCAATCACATGTTAGCATTTTATCGTGGATAGGTTCAAATCCCGTCCGTCCTTGTACCTCTTTGTTATGTCTCTACGCCAGTATTCATGGTATTGTGAACTATATCCTCTTGAATATAAATGATGAAACCGGTAATTTTTCTTGATAATGAGAGATTAAATAGTGGGACTTACCTCCATCGAATTCATCTGAGTTTCCAGCTACAAAAGCATGAAATGAAAATATGTATATGCCGCTAACTTTATGCCGGGGACACACCAAGCGAGTGGAACCCTCGGCGATAATGAACCAGCGAGAAACGGAATCGCTCAACATTTCTCGCCTACAAGGTGGGAGTGGGTTTTTGGCCACTCGCCCACGATTTTGGGACACACTAAAGCCGGGGACACACCAAACGAGTCAAGGCAGCGATCTTTGTAATCGCCAACACAAAATAGCATGTATGTGAAAAATTATTTTACAGTAATATCTCCCACCCATAAGTTAGTGTCTCGGAAGCAAAAATGATGTGGAATATAGAATCATAGCAAACATATTCGCCATTTTGTGTTGGCGATTCCGGAAATCGCTACGTTTCTCGCTTGGTGTGTCTCCGACATAAGCGAGTCAAGGCAGCGAGAAAACGGCAGCGATTAACTCCTCTGAGCGATTACTGCAAAACTTGCCAAGTATGGGCGAAAAGGTGATCATGTGACTACAAAACTCAATCTGATTGGTTGACTCATTGTCACTAGTAGAGCTCGCTCACATATGGCTGACAATGGACAGAAAACTCGGTGTGTCCCAGTTTTCGGCGGTACTCTAGCGATTTTATGTTGGCGGTTATGTAGTGAGTGAATTATACCGGAGACACACCAAGCGAGAAACGCAACGATTTGCAGAATCGCCAACACAAAATGGCGTATATGTGTGCTATCATTCAATATTTTACCGGATCATTGCTTCCGATACGTTAAATTATTGGTGGGAGATATTATTCTGAGGCAATATTTCACATATATACCATTTTGTGTTGGCGATTCTGGAGATAGCTGCCTTGACTTGCTTGGTGTGTCCCTGGCTTTACGCTTCTCTTGGCGAGAATATCAAACATGTTTGATATTACCGCTCATGGGATGTGCTGGCGATTAAGCTAGAGACACACCAAGCGAGAAACGCAGCGATTCCCACAATCGCCAACACAAAATGACGTCTATGTGAGCTATTATTTCATATTTCATCTGATTATTGCTTCCGAGACGCTAAATTATCGATGGGAGACATTACTATGAAATAATAGCTCACATACATGCTATTTTGTATTGGCGATTCCAGATATCGCCGCCTTGACTCGCTTGGTGTGTCCCCAGCATTTTAGAATTTGCCTACATCCGAGTTGCTCTCATATCTCAGCGAGTAGAGGACACACCACGCGATAAATTTTATCGCTCATATAATCGCCATGACTATGTAGGCGAGTACAATTATCGCCAACGTTTCTCGCTTGGTGTGTCTCCGGCATTACCAGATAATAAACCTTCTACATTTTACTCATGACCTTAAAGCCGGAGACACACCAAGCGATAAATGCAGCGAGTTCCGTAATCGCCAAGATAAAATGGCCTATATGTGAGCTATTATTTCATATTTCACCTGATTATTGTTTCCAAGATGCTAAATTATAGGCAGGAGATATTCCTATGAAATAATATTTCACATACATGCTATTTTGTGTTGGCGATTCCAAAGATCGCTGCCTTCACTCGCTTGGTGTGTCCCCGGTATTATACTGAAGACACACCAAGCGAGTCAAGATGGCAATCTCCAGAATCGCCAACTCAAAATAGTATATTTATTAGATATTATTTCATAGGAATATCTCTCTGCAATATTTTTGCATATCACAAGCAAAAATAAGGTGAAACATGAAATAATAGCTTACATATAGGCTATTTTGTGTTGGCGATTAAGGAACTCGCTGTGTTTCTCGCTTGGCGTGTCTCCAGCTTTAAGCCGGAGACACACCAAGCCAGTAAGGCCCGGAGTCCACCTACTACGATATGGCTCCGATATGGTCTACGATGCACCTCCCGTTAGAAAATCAAAATCGCGTCAGAAGGTCACCTAATATCGGGGCAGTTGACCACGTTTCTGCGATTACACACCGATATAAACCCCATACAATGCGTGGTGGAGTGGCATGTCTAGACATATGTCTACGATTTTGCACCTTCCCGATATGTCTCGGATATTTTCTTATTGTATTGGTGCCATATCGGGAGATCTAAATTTCTATGCTAAAATTTTTTTTAGCATGTCTGGATCTGGATAAATCCGTTGACAGCATCTAGGAATTTTCTGAAATCACACTTCTCAATGTATAACCACAATACAGAAAAACAACGGGTAACTTACCACAATCTCCGCTACCATCTTTATCTGAAGAAAAATATCAGAATCTCAAATTAGGAATTTAGACTTCTTTAAGTGTCTTAAATAAGGAGTTAATTCACACAAAGTATAAAATCATTACGGGTATGGATACAATAAGTCAGGAGCATCACTGGTAAAAAATAATCTAAATGCATTTAGAATGTCTGAACATATGACACCGTCTAAAATCAATTCATCGCCATCCGTCGCTTCACGCCATCGTTCTGTTCAGTTTTTAATTGTCAGGCCAAGCAAATAGGGAAATAGGAAATACCTGGCGGTGGTAGAGAAATAGCATCCTTCCTACTGCTTTAAACGTGTGAACAAAAATGTACTTTTATATGTTTTACCCAAATATTACCACCCCCACCCCTTTTAGATCCCGTGGGACTATTTGTTCTATTCAATGATGTTACAGAGGTTTCGGTATTTGTATGTGCTCTGTTTACTAGGAATTATCCGGTATTTTCCTTCTTAGGAATAAAATGATGTAGTACACTACGATGTGGTCTAACTGACCAGCACCTGATAGCTTATCATTATCCAAAAGCATCGACTATCCATCGTGTACAAGGTCTCCATTGAAAGAATATGGGCACTCGGTAAACCACGGCCCATCATTTCAAAATTGTCGAATACCACAACCATTGTATACAGATTTTAATTCTATCGGTTACGAAAAAGAATAGTGCCTTTATGAAATAGTCCCTATAGATATACCCTTTAATATGGCAATTACTGAGAATATACTAAGAAGATGGATAAAAAAATACAAGAAATTATTTTCTCTAATAGATCAAACCAATAGATCAAATTCAAGAATTGCCTTATCAAAGGGTATATAAATGCATGTATTGGTTTTGTTCTATAGCACAAAGGGGCCATTTTCCCCTATACAATGGCTTTGAGGCCGTATCCATGGATATCATAGTTATGGTATCTGACAGTTTTAAGTAATGGGTATTAGTTTACTGAGTCCCCATACATTCTCAATGGGGGGCTTTGCATACAATTAACTTTTTTCACTATAACGACATCTTCAGGGACACTCACTGTAGCAGTGAACGGCAGCCATCCCCATCTGGTCGCAGTCCTCGCCTCCCCACTGTGTGCCCGGCAGCAGGCAGCTCCGTAACGTCGCAAACTCCAGGCCACAGGCTAACGACGTCAGCCACACATCAGACTCCGCCTTCTCCGTCATCAACAGAGTTTCTCCGCCATCAAAGCCGAGCTGACGGCACGCCACCATAGCCTCGGTTTCCGTGAACCCGCTACTACAGATAGTGCCCCAGCGTCCCGGCAGGCCGTCGCCCTTGTGGTAAATCTCGACATAGCCCTCGGAGGGGCAGTTTTTACCCCGAAGTCGAACGTCTGAAACCAATAAAGATATAATAATGAATGATTTCAGTATCCATGCATACACAATGTTACCAAGACTTTGATGTGTATGGTCGTTCTCTCCGAGTAGTAATATCCAAGCGAATGCGAAGATATTGCATAGTGTCAGCTACGAGGAGAATACAACCATACAAGGAGAATACAACCATCAACCATCAAAATCATGGCAATATGTTTTGAAAATTCTGCATATGCTCTATGGTTCTTTTGTATACAAGATTGAGAGGGTTGGGAAGGGGTCAAAATCTTCGGAAATTTTGCGTGCATATATTATGAATGACTCCTAAAGTGAGTGTTCCGTCAGCTAGACATTCTACAAGCGTGGAAGTAGCCCTCCTACTGGTGGTCACCGCAGAGGCCGGCCAGCCGGCACCTGAAAATGTGTGCAAATTCTCTCTAGTGCTAAAAATCCTGCCAAAACTTTTGAAAATGTCTGAAATTTGAGCCTCCGCTCGCAGGTTCATGGCTCGCGGGTATCGTCTGGAGTCCATGACCGTGTTTCATGTGGCAGAGGCAGGGAGTGGTCAATGCGTGTGCCAGCAATGCTCATGGATGTGTACCCGGTGGACATGGGCTCATAATTTTACGTCAGCCTGCCGGATGCCTTGGTGGAGGAGCAGGTTAAATTGGGTGTAGGGCAAGCCGGCGCTCCTGGAACTGATGATGATGATGATCCGGGACTGCCGGCCAATGCCTTCAGCATTCATCCACTGGCCAGATCCTTAGCTGCAACAGGCCCGATCTGCCGGGGACTGCCGTACAGGCCCTGGCTTGGGCTAGCGCCTGGTTGGTGGAACACTTGCTTTAGAGAACAATGTTTTACTGGATATTCTATATATTTCATGTTATTCGTTATTTTCCCTCTGCTAGGTAGAACATGATCTATTTTGGCACAACGGTCGTTATTGGGATACTAGTCCCAATGAGATTCATAAACTGAATCAATGGCAGTTGGGTAATTCTACGCATACTTTTGCCCTAGGAGCACAGACATATCTTTACTCTCCCCAAATTCAAAGGAATCTTCCGTTGAAGTGTGTCAAGATTTGATTGTATACCTCCTTCATACAGAAATGATACATATTGCATTATTGGCCTTTTGCTTGATTTATACATATCTTCGCTACATCCGTCGTAACACCACATCTTACCTTTTGATGTTTGATTAATTGACAATGTTGGCTACCTCTCGAAGATGATCATTCAGTGACAGACTGTCGTCTAGAGTCTTACATAGAAATGTTTTTGACACTTGGTACAACTGCACCATATATTTCTATAAAAACACTGCTGCTTTATGTATTTAAGCCTCAGGTTATTGCCAAACAAGCATGACTTAACTTGTTGTACGTTTAGTGTAAGCGCATTGATATGCTCTGATAGTCTCCTGTTACCTCTACGTATTGATATCAGTGCAACCAACACATGATCTGTTCAGTTAATAACGGCATCTTTATCACCAGCACTAAAATCTTTGCGTGCAGGTCTGTGGTATTAGTGGTGTATTCATACATTTACTAATAATAAATTGATCTCACCGCCTTCTTTTGTCCCGGCCTGAAATGATGGATAAAGAGAAAATGAGAACATTTGAAATTTAGTGTACAGTGGTGACATAAATATAGCAAGTAACTCGTTTTGGTCAAAGTCATCGTTCTCCAACTCGTTTGCCGCTAGGTCATATTCACTCCACCTCAATATCGTGGAGAAGGACGCCTTTAACCAAAATGTATTGGTTTGTTCGTTAGGACGCCAGTGAAACCCAACAAATCGTCCAAAAGCGAAGATAAAATATGGCTATTGTAAGGTACAAAATAATATGAAAACAGGTATACTGTGTCTGTATATGATACACTTGGTTTCTGCCGATGCCGGGTGACTGGCCAGCTGTAAATGTGCAAATTCTCAGAGCTCTTCCACCATCCACCCTATTCTAGCCAGCCGATGGCCACACGGAGGCCTCAACTTGGCGATGGAGCCCAACAACCACTTCCACCCATCTGGGCAGTCAACCGGCACCGGCAGAGGTGATACTACTGCCACGCAATCTGGTGGACAATGGTTGAAAATATGCTCAGCTAATTCCCCATTCATTCAATAGAGAACGCGCCTCCAAACACTGCACAGCTGAGTCTATGCAAAATCCATGTATCAAGCAATTGTTCATCAATTTTCCACTGAATACTCCAGTGAACCGCACAATACAGGTAAATAAACATAACCATTGATGTTATGAATGTGTATAGCACACTAGTATTCTGGCCAAACCACCAAAACTGTCCGAACTTAAGGCCTCTGCTCGTGGGTTTGCTGTTCGCGGGTGTCGCCCTTTCATGTTAAATGTGTCTCTTGAGGTATTTGCTGGGAGAGGACAACACGCAAGCCGTACTTGCATCAAGCATATTGGCCGGCCGTGTATTCCAGCAGGTAAAAGAAATTTAATCAGCAGTCGGTGTGGATATTCATTCATAAATCTAATGCTGGACTGCCGGCTGGCTCATTGGAGGAGCAAGGTTATTACGAATATTCGGCCATTGCAGCCAGCCGACGTTACATCACAAAATTTCCACAATACAAATGTTTTGCACTTAATACATAGATATCAATATAGTATGAGTAGTGACAAATATACACTAAGCCTAAAGTACCTTTACTATAATATTGTCTCACCTTAGTGATCTCTTCTCCTACATAATTTGTAATTTCTTTGTACAGGATGCAAACATCATAATAAACAAAGTATGAAATATAATACAAGTGGGGACGGGCCTTTAGGTAACACTATAGGTACAGATTATCCTTGCCCCTCGACCTGGTGATCCTATTTTCCCTAGCCCGCTGTTTCGCTACCCGAAATGCTGACCCAGTGCTGCGGGTATGGGGCCTAGCACTGGTGGGGACCAACTTTGCGCTCTTCCACTGAGCCGGTCATCACCTGCAACACACAGAATATACGAGCGACCCCCGTACGGCCACTGACAGCATGGAGTTGTCCCATTACCTTAAGTCCATATAAGGAATAGAGTAGACCGAGTAGCCAACGACTGCATTCGCAGCAAACCCTGACCTTCACCCTGACCTCCTTACATGATATTTTCTAGCGCCTTGGGATGGCTATACAGTCGAGAGTTGACCTCGAATCTTAGGGGCCACAACCACTCTCCCGATCGGGGCTAATGCCTGGTTTGTGAAACAGCCGCTTTAGGGAAATTCACTGGTCCCTATCCTCCAGCGGCTCCAGTGTCAGAGATCATGCTGCATTGGTGCCCAAAGACAGAAATGGGCATTCAAGTTGGTGTCTTATATCATAATTTATTAGCTAATAGTCCAAGCAAGACTCTGTTCTGATAAAAGGGAACAGAAATTTGGCTTGGGAAAAGTATACCTGCCAGCTACCAACCAGATAATTGGATTCATCGAGGTCTGTGTACCCTACATCTATATTCCAATGTGTTACCTGAGTCTTCCAACCAGGCGCTATTTGGAACAGAAGTGAGTACAGTTTATCGAAAATACTTTCTAGAAAATGATAGCATGAGGAGAAATACTTGGGAACCTAAACAACCTATTAGAAAGAAAATAATGTTTCTATTTAATGGCGGTCAAGGTAAACCAGCATCACGCTGACGATGCAGCCGCGTTATTGTCTATATTCATTTAAGTTGCCACTATGCACTTGTAAAAACAAAAACAAAAAGGTTTCAGATTAAAGCGGTTGTAGTCTCCTCGGACCAGACTTACGAACTCGGTTTAAACATCCGGCGAAACAAGTTCGGAAACCGGAAACTTACCCAACAGGAAATCTGCTTCTATATATTAGGCCCGGCGTCCACCTACTACGATGTGGCTCCGATATGGTCTACGATGCACCTTCCGATAAAAAAATCAAAATCGCGTCGGAAGGTCACCTAATATCGGGGCAGTTGACCACGTTTCTCCGATTAGATACCGATAAAAAACCCTTACAATCCGTGGTGGACTGGCATGTCTAGACATATGTCTACGATTTTGCACCTTCCCGATATGTCTCCGATATTTGCTTTTTTTGTATCGGTGCCATATCGGTAGGTCTAAATTTCTATCGTAGTAGGTGGGCACCAGGCCTTACCTGTATCCGAAACCAGTTGATATTGTGTGTAAATCGAGTCCACACTCTGTGTTGAAATTCTAGACACGCGCCATCAGAGCATTGGAACATGTGAATACATATATACCATTGCCATAATTTCTATTGTATATTCGGTCGTGTATTCCGCATCAAATATCGCCCAGGGAATCCGTGAATGTAATTATTCCCTTATTGATTAAGGAGTTATTCCTTTATTGATAATAATGAGTAATAAATAGTCGGTACATTAAATCACTATCAGCCACTTGTTGATTTCGCTGATTATAACGGACGCTGCTGTAGGTAAGGCATATATATATATATACATATATATATATATATATATATATATATATATATATATATATATATATATATATATATATATATATATATACATATACACTGTATACTAGAACATTAACTAATTGTTATCAGGGCTCTTTTTATCCTGCCAATTGGAGATATCGAAGTCATAACCGTATAACCTTGACAGAAGACCATAAAGGTAACAACAGTATTAGAGTAGTGTTGCCCTTTCCTGTATGTCATAGAGATCAATGGACGATTTGGGTCAACATTGTTCAACACTTATTATAGACAAGCTTATGGACAGTTAAGACTGTCTTACCTAACAGACTTCAATATTATTAAACGATAACCTTCATACGAGTTACAGAAAAAGGTCTTCAAGTAAGATCCTAGATTTTTTAAACGGGTCCCTGGCCTATGTGAGACCTGACATAGGACTGAATCAGCACACTTTTATTAAAAATCAACACAATGTGTTTCTAGAGTGTTTTCATTCCCAAATTCAAATAAGGTGGCAGATACTTGTCCTTATAGCCAATCCAGTTGATTTTGGTGTCAAACTAGAGAGCAATATCATATTTTCTTTTAAGGAAGGGGTGAAATGTGTGGGATGGATAGAAAAACATGAATGACTTAACTTTTATTACAAGGTCTTGAACTCTTTTTGATGAAACGTTAAAGAACTTATCTGCTATATTTTGAAAGGTTGACATCAGTTGGTTGTGTATTGCCATTAATTTCAAACCAATGTAAAAAGAAAAGAGGAACATTAGGAGATCTCGTGCTAGAGAAGACACCAGAAACGACCAAATCCACACTAACGAAAAATCACGGATTGACATTTAGGGATTTTTAGGCTTATAGCTATAGCTACATTATCTAGATAGTCGTGTTTATCTATATTGCACATATACTTGAGACCAATTCAAAGATCATTGAATATGGTTTCTAAGAAATCCCAGCCAGAGCAATACTTTCCTGAGAAAAATGTAACCACAAGAATAAGTAATTTCATGGGGGCTGCAGGAATGGTGGCGGTGAACAACAGCCTCTTTGTCCCTGCCTCTGAATGTCCATCTAACAGATCGCGATTACCTGTGGTATTCTGCTTCTGGTCAGGGGAACGCGAATATATATGTACATGTTAGATCCGCTAGCTGAACTCTGTCTAGACTTGTAATGTGGACTCCATCTTTCGTAATGGTGTCATGCTATACAGAATGTTAGATTCTATGTCTGCCAATGTTTTCAGGCTACACCTATTTCTGCAAATCACAAATTATCAAATATCAAAATTTACCGACAAGACGGCAGATGACACCTCTGTTTAAGTGCATTCTACAAATTGTACTTCTTGTATTCTCACATATAATAACTGTCTCACATATAATAACTATGCTCAAAGAGATGCTTAACCCTTTCAGTCCTGTGAATGTTTGCAGATATTCCCCTTTGCATATTCTGGGCGGTAACTAAGCTTCTTCTTGAGGCAAAGGCAGAACACTTTGAAGGGGTTTTCAAACGATATTTGTCCCTGCCACTACCGACTGGCAACATAAGATGACTCCATTTCCATTTCTCCGCCACAGTAGTTGGTTCTCCCCAAGGCCCTTGGTGAACTTTGACCTTTGCCCTTTGACCCTTGTAGGGACAGCCGCACTCCTCACCCATTGTTTGTGACGACCCGGAGCAGTGACTCGGTCTGACTGCGAGCTGCTCGCCGAGCAGATCAAAACAACCTATTCTGAGAAAGACCATGTTCCTCGGGGTCCAAAGGGTACTCTCCAAGCAGAAGGGGGTTTATTCAAACGGTCCATAAGTAGACATAACAAAATATCTGCTGCGAGAACTAGACTCACTGTAGCGGAGCATGAGCTGAGGGTGACTTCAGCATTTCATGTGTCATAGATCACACTGGCCTGCGACTCACACCATACTCGTGCTATTATTAACAGCTTAGCTTGACCCCACAAAAAAAAAAAAAAAAAAAATTGCTGAATTATGTACATCAGCATGTATCAGCATGTATACAAGTGTGTGTATGTGTGTGTGTGTGTGTGTGTGTGTGTGTATATGTGTGTGTGTGTGTGTGAGTGTAGGTGTGTGTGTGTGTGTGTGTGTGTGTGTGTGTGTGTGTGTGTGTGTGTAGGTGCTCTTGTGTGCTCGTGTAGGTGTGTAGGTGAGTGTGTATGTATGTAGACCTGTATTATGTATGTGGAAATAAAAACATGTATATAGTAAACATACTGAGTATTTATTCGTGAGTGGGTTGATCGTTTTTGGTTGGCTACCTGATTAATATTGATTTATATTGCAGCAAATGCAGTATAGGTTGCAAAGTAACAAGTTTACTTTCACCTAGAATTACAATTCTAGTTCAGTACAGAATAACATACCGGTGAAGGACGTTTGGACGGAGTCCAAAGTAGGGATGCATAGTAAACAGCATCGAGAATCATGTGTCTACTGGCTACAATGACATCTAAAATTCATGACTCATGTGACCAGTCATCCACTGTTATAAACATCGCTACCTTTGGTGTTGATATAACTTTTGTATTCGATCAGCAGCATTTTCATCTCATTTTTTCAATTTTGTTTGTTATGCACACTGTGTGTCAGAGTACAGTAGAACCCCGCTTCCGGGACACCCCACTTAAGGGGACACCTCGCTTAAGGGAACAATTTGCTCGGAACGGAAATTTGTCCATCTATTAAGACTCTATTATAATCCGGCTTAAGGGGATACCCCGCTTAAGGGGAAACTCCGCTTTAGGGGACAGTTGTTCGGTACAGAAATGCTTCAAAACCCTGCTTAGGGGGACAGTTTGGAGGGACATCATATCAAAAACACTGAAAATCCATGTTTATGGTCCCCGTCTGTACTGGCCAGACAATTGTCGCAACCAGAACAATAGGCTGAGCATTCCCGTGCGGGCCCGGGCGGCCGGAATTGTGTTGTTTCAACAGTAATCCCTGCATCTCTAGCGGCTCTGGGAGGGCCACAGTGAGTGGGTATAGTACCAGTGAAAACCCAGCTTAAGGGGACAGCCCGCTTAAGGGGACAGTTGGCCAGGAACGGAGGGTGCCCCCTTAAGCGGGGTTTTACTGTATTCCACTTTGTGTAGGGTAGTCCGCTACATCGAAGAGCGCCCCGATATAGGACGAGTGTGCCACTTCATTTTTCTGAATTAAAGTAATTGGGACAGCTTACAGAATAAAGCACATGTAGAGCATTAGTCTAAATGATTAGATGATAACATACAGTAAAAGAAAAACTGTTTTTGCTAATCAGAAATGGCTTTAATTGGGAATTGACTAAGTGTCAATTATCCACTTCGTTGGTGCTTTTAATGTAATATGTAGAAACTGCATTGCGTAGAAACTGGATATGTGGCCAACGGGAGATTCCCTATATAGTAGTTTATAATTTGTGTATTAACTTAAGTGTGGAGAATTACTTTCGTTCCACTTATATATGATTTAGTGATCATACTTCGTTTAGACAGCATTTTACTTATTTACAAGGTATACCAGCGTCAGCGTCTCTGAATGTGGCTGTTGGTTACATGCCAAACAGAATATTATAGTCAGCAAATTGTGGCTGCTTCACACCATGTATAGAGTTTGGCCATCGAAGATTGCAACGGTAGAGAGAATGATGTCAAGCAGGATATTCATCTTGTTTCAAAATTACCCTCAATAAACACCACCCACGAACTACCACCTTTGGGTCCAATATACATCAATGACACAACAGTCCCACAGGTCTGCTACCTCAGTCTCCTAATTGAAACAAATATTTATAGTTATGTATCAGTATATTATATGAATAAAAGAAAACGTGTCAGAGTGAATAATATTTATAAGATGGCATAAGAGTAGTTCGCACCAGTTCCAGTATGAATATATGGTAAACCCTTCCCTGTAGCACCTGATCACGATGACACAACACCCAACAGCAGGCTGTGTCTGGGATAGAACCACTTCTGCCAAGGGGATCTTAAACCTGAAATGGCAAAGTCGTATAATCTCCATATGTTACATTGGGGATGTATGTCAAACGTAATTGAAGACAGACATGCCCCTTCTTCTTGGCTAAGCTGTTTGGATTTCCACAATTGTTATTGCACTTACTGAAACAAATATACATGTGTTCACATTCATGGATATCATTACCTATGACGCCTGGTGCCATCATACTGTGATCGGGAATGTACGGAGGCATCATGCTGTGATAGCATCAGGAATGCCTGGAGGTGTCATTCTGTGGTGATAGGGTCAACATGAGTCCCATGTGGAGTAACTCCCATTTCTGATTATGATGTGGGAAAATGGCGGCCGGGTTTTAATAGTCAGATAAATGTACAAACCAAATAAAATTGTGGCCCACTCTATGGCACGACATGGTCCGACTTGTCAAGAAAGTTACTATTCTTTATTGCCGTTACAATTCCTCAATTTATCTCATATAGTTGCATTTCAGACCCTATACATGTATAACCTCACTTACAGTGTATATAACCACTTGCAACCCAAAGTGACCCGTTGCTGATACAGCGACGTTTTTATCCATGGTATGACTGCATACCTCGCTGTGGTTTAAAATCAGCCTTAATTGACAGAACCATCAACAAAATTTTATCAACACTCTGTTGAAAACAAAGCATTTTAGTGGGCCATTTAAACTGATTCTATCTTTTCAGTCTAACTTTGTCTTAGGCTGAAGTTCGGAAATATTTCTGGGATGTGAATTTTCCAAGAGTATTGACAGAGTGAATATTTGTAGGGTGTTTTTCACACGGGCGTCTGGGATCTCGCCTTCTCACTATAACCCGTCATGGTTCCGCAGTCATTGTTAAGAAATCTGAGAAAAAGAAAACCAACGACAATATGGTACAGATACAAGTCGATCTATGTCAGCCGGGTTCACTTACCGCCACGCTAAAACTGAACAACACCACGAATAGGAGTCTGGGTGTGGTTAGTTTTCCTCTGTAAGCTCCAGTAAGCGTCGCTCCTTTCATATATTCTCCGATCATCTTCACTAGAACAACTGGTTTCATAGTTAATCCGTAATTTCTTTAGATCTCCTTGTATCTGTGTGTGGCTTGGCTGGTGGGAACTGCGCTGGATGACCACTTTCCAGAGAGTGTTGTACACCACGCCCCCGACACAACACGGTCCGTCGCCTATTGCACTCTATAGCCCTCTGGTGGGGAATGGAGCAATATGTTTTTTCGCGGATCTTCTAATCAGGGAGCGAAACGAAAAGTGTCTGAAGGTTAGGAGGTTAAGGGAGTAAACTTTGCACCTAAAACGTTACGGTAGACATGCAGCGTGGCCCACTTTCCAGATGCAATTTCAAGTTTGATCTTACAGTCTGGCGGCGAGAGGGGTATACCATGCTTTGGCGTCCAGACAGTGTTTTTTTTATGATTATTTATCTCCAGAATCTTCTGATTTCAAAGCTGCAGGGTGCAACGTGGAAATCTTTGGGCAACTTAAAATATGAACGTTGCAAAAAAAAGGTTAAAATCTTTTTTTAAATGAATAAATGAATGTGGTAAGGATCATATTGCTTTCATTACTTTAAAAAAAACCTATATTTTTTTTAGCCTAATCATATATTCTGTGGAGTTGATATTTGTTTTGATTTCTTTATCAAGTTTTTCTGTGTCATGACATACTTAAATTGAATAATTAGGTCACAATATTAGAATTACGTAAAATAGCTGGATTTAGAAAAAGTATTTATAAAACATAAGGAAAAGATAAGGAATCAATACGAACTAACATAAAACACTCTAATGTGGCTTTCTCACATTTATCCTACCCCTCATATAAATTTCCATAGACTGAACATGGTGTGACTGTATGCCATGGTTATACCATAAAATATGTATATGCCACTGGTGACATATGAAGTTAAGAACATGTGACAGGGTAGGATAAAATCTATTCATTGTCTTCCGCTACAGATATCACTCAGCTCCGCTTCGTGATATCATGCCGCGAAGACAACTCATGCCATATAAACAATCATATGAAATTTTGTGATGTTTCATATTATCCTACCCCTAATATAAAATCCCATAGGCTTAACATTGAGTTTCTGTATGCCACACTGACTGGCATACGGAGTTTTATATGCCACTAGTGGCATACAGAATTGTTATCACGTAATATTCCAAAGTCGAGGAGATAGGGTAGGATAAAATCAAAACCTGATTCGTTTTAATCGTGGCCACCGCATTCCACTCCTGGAGTTTTGCCTCCGGACTTCCCTCAGCTTCGCCTCGTGAAATCACTATGCCAAACGCCAGTCATTGCATACGGTAGTCAAGATTAAAACTCATCTAGTTTTACGATATTATCTTAGTACTATTGTAAGAATTTCATGTTCGCATATTCTCCTGTAAATTGTCAGTTTTCATATAACTGTCAAGGGGCCGTCCATAAAGGACGTACGGAGCAAGGGGTTGGGGGGATTAGACCAAATGCATACAAAAGCGTACAAGGGGGCAGGGGGGGTTGAAGGCTGGGTTTTCCATACACATGCACATGCAATTTCCATGAAAATGTCTTGTATAAGTGTGTATATATATATATATATATATATATATATATATATATATATATATATATAAATATATATATATATATATATATATATATATATATATATATATATATAAGCTGGAAGATATGATAATATAGATACAGATAATAGTAGTAATGGTAATATAACAAACGAGTGATTGAGTTAAGCTTAATTTATTATCGACAATCGTTCCGGCAGGTTATTTATTGTTGATAACCTCTTAAGAGAAAAAGAAAAATTCTCTAGCTGGTGGCGTCTGCATAGGTTGAGGGTGGAAGTTGGAAAGAGGGCTATTTATTGTTGATAACCTCCACACGCCAAACAATCACTCAGAAATACAGTTTGGATATAACAAAACTATTGAGTTATTTTTCTTTCTTTTTTTTTCTTTTTTTTAACGAGCCTTGCTCTTCTTTATTCAAGATATGAAATCATCCTGTGATGTGCTAATACATGTGCTCAGTCCCTCGTAGAACAATGCAATATCCTTAGGCAACACATGGGCAATCCATTGCTGAACAATAGATAGAAATCAGATATGATACATGTGAGCAGATCCATTGTTGAACAATGATAACTTGAACTAGATTATGATAATTACAGTATTAATGAAACAGTGTTCGGGACCTGAGTCAGTGAGTTGGCTCCTTTTTTTTGGGTCTTTCTAAAAAGAAAATATATGTATATATATATATATATATATATATATATATATATATATATATATATATATGTCTATATATGTCAATATATTAATATATGTGAGGACGCAAGACAACACTACGCTACTCACCAAGTAACGGTAGCTATGTTAATCCACGTCACGCCTTTTGTTTCGTCACGTGTCTTAGCAACCGCGCGGTCGTTGGATGCGTGACGTAGTCTTCTATTAATATAAACGGTTAATCCGCCTTTGATCTCGCGTAGATCAGCTGTGTTAAAAAACTCGCAGCTGTTTCGTTATAGTTTAACTCCGTTTTCTTGCTTAATGATTGGAGATCCGACTCAAATATGGGGAGGAGAAGGAAGTTGGCGCCAGCCACATCGGTCGATGAATTTAATTCGGAGGATTTTAGATCTGATTTGGTGGATTCTGACTACGATCATCAAGAAGAATCAACTGACAACCCGGTGGAAGAAAGAGCGACCAGATCAACCGTGTCTTCAGGATCGGGGGAGCAGATAATTGATCGGATGAATCGTTTAGAGGCATCTCTATTCACCGTTATTGGTCTTCTCCAGGAAAAGAAAGAATCTGTGTCGGTTCCAGCAGCTGTATCAAATCCAAGTCAAGGTGCGGTCGGTGGGATTCAGAGTGACTGTGTTAAAGACTGTGGTTTGCCTGCATCCAAGACTACTATTGACAATGAAAACAAGACCAACGAGAAGGAGAAAGACAAGTCAAAATCTGGTATTTATCTTTCGAAAAACTATCTGAATGAAAATGAGAAACTTGTCACCATTGAAAAATTGAATGTCATCAATCTTAAACTTTTGAAAGATTTAATTCAAAAAGGGGAAAAGGTTGAACCACTAGTTGAACATTTAATTTTACTTTCGGAAAAAGCGGAAACGAAAGTTTTTACGAGCGAAGCACTTCTAAAATATGATAACTCTGTTAAGGAGAGGGCGGAAAAAATAGGCATTAATGCCTTTGAGGGCATTGACCCGTCAGATATTGTTCGCTACTTATCTTACGAAGGAACAGTCAATGCGGCTATTTCTAAGTCAAAGAATTTGAAGAAACCCGATAAAATTGGCTATTGTAATCTTTTCAATAGGGCTGAGAACGCTTGCAAGTTTAGCAACTGTAAATATAGGCATGTGTGTAGCGAATGTAGCAGCAAAAGCCACGGGGCCTATGATTGTAAATCCAGCAGTGGCCAATTCGTTAAGAAATGATATGTTGGTGCGGAGCAATGCTATTTCAAATCAGGTCGCTATTGTGACAATGTATCAAACGAGGAATGCGCTGAATCTAAAAATAGCCAAAATGATGACGTTACTGCCAGTAACGGTTTTGTTACTTCTTGCTCTGTAGCACCTTCTGTAGATTCGTTATTCGTTAATGACAATGTTGTTTTAACGAATTCTGTATTAAATATTGAAGCAGAATCTTTTTACCCATCAGTAGTGGAGAAAGATTTCGTTACGGATGTTTCGGCCTGTCGTTTAGGCTGTTGCGGTTGTTCTCACACTATAGGCGGAAAAAAGGCTCAGTTGAAGCCGTGTAGGGCCTATAAGTATATTTTTGATTCTAATCAAAATTCAAAATTGTCAGAAGATGAAAAGAATTTTGTTTGGGACGGTATCAATTGGGGTTTTAAGATTGTTAATTCCGATTGTACTGTATCGTATGACTGCGATAATTATAATTCGATTCTTGATGAAAAGTTTAGTGATCAGATGTCTGATATTGTTATTGACGATATTGAAAACGATAGAATTTCTAAAGTCAGTGTCAAACCACAATGTATACATGCTCTTGGTGCCGTAGTTAAATCTAATGGTAAATTGCGGCATATAACAGATTGTTCTATGCCTATAAGCGGCAGTATTAATGACAATATGAGTAGCACTTTCACCGAGATAACCTATAGCTCGGTTTATTCTGCGGCAGAATGTCTGAATATAGGAGATTATTCAGTAGTGGTGGATCTAAAATCAGCTTATAGGTCCGTTAATGTATTTTCAGAACACACTAAATATCAAGGCCTAAGATGGGATTTAGGCGAGGGTCCTGAGCTATTTTGTGATAATAGGCTTTGTTTTGGCCTCCGTTGTGCTCCAAGTATCTTTACTAAATTATCAAATTTTATCGTAGACTGTGCACATCAAGAAAACATCCCTTTAGTGATTAACTATTTGGATGATTTCCTCATAATAGGCTCAAGTTATGATGAATGCCTAGAGTATCGTGATAAATTTATTACGATGGTGGAGACAATTGGTTTTGAAGTCTCAAGGGAAAAGTTAACATTTCCATCAACTAAAACTATCTTTTTAGGCATCACTATTGATAGTAACGATATGAGCTTGACTTTACCTCAGAGTAAAATTGATAAACTCAATAATTTCGTTAATACTGCATTGGAAAAAGGTTCAGGAACAAAAAAGGATTTCGAAATCCTGGGAGGAATAATCTCTTTTTGCTCTCAAATAGTCAGAGGTGGAAGGACTTTCAGCAGGAGATTTTTTGATTTGAGTGCCAGAACCCGTAGGGGGGTTAGGGTTAAAATAGATGAAGAGGCCAGGAGGGACCTCGAATGGTGGAAAAAATTCTCAGAAATTTTTAATGGTAGAGCTATAATACAAACTGATTGTTCAGGAGTTCCTATGGTATCAGATTCTTCAGGAAAAGGTTTTGGTGTTTGGGCTGGGAAGGATTTTGTTTTTGGTACCTGGGACAATTCTTTTTCTAATGATTGTCTTTCGGATCATATCGTTGAGGGTCCCTCTGAGGAAGTTGGAGATTTAAATATTAATGTTCTGGAACTTTGGCCCATTGTGGTCGGTTTGAAACGTTGGGGACAGGCTTATTCCAATAGGAGGGTTCATTTAATCACCGATAACACCCAGGTTATGTCCATGATTAATTCAGGTAGGAGTCACAATTCAGTGTGCATGGGTTGGCTGAGAGAGATTTTCTGGTTTTGTTTTGTTTTTAATATTCAGCTTGTAGCCTCCTATATTAAGTCGGAAGACAATATCTTGGCAGATTATTTGTCTCGTATCACTTATAATGGTTATTTCGGTAAATGTATTAAAGTTTTAGTGGATAATGGTATGTTTTATTCTGTTGATCTTCAGGTTCTGGATTATTAGACCTTCAGTTCCAGAGTGAGGTTTTTCTGATGTCAGGTATTTCGACTAATACTTCTAAATCTAGGGTTAATCAACTCAACAAGTATCTGGCTTTTTGTTCAAGTTTTGAACTAGTTCCGTTTCCTTGTACGGCTTATCAAGCTGGTATTTACTCTGTTCATTTGTCATCTACACTTTCTGCTAGTTCGGTGAAAAACTGTTTGTCTTGGGTTTGGTTTTATCAAAAACTCCGCGGGTTTCAGGATTTCACGTCAGATTATAGATTGAAGCTTATTCTGAAGGGTATAGCCAAGTCCAAGTGTTGTCAGGTTTCTCCTAGGCATTCGTTTTCTCAGTGGGACCTTCTTCGAATTTTTTCTAAATTGTCCTTACAAGATGGTTCGGATTTGGTTTTTTGGTTGGCTACTATCACAGGTTTTCGGGCACTCCTTCGTAAGTGCCACTTTACTCTTTCTGAACATACCCTAAGGGTCAAGGATTTTGTTTTTTCGAGTGATCACTTGGAAATCAGGGTTCGTTCTTCCAAAACTGACCAGCTTGGTCAGAAACCTCATTCGATTTATCTAGGGATCTTGGAAAGCTCTCCTTTCTGTGTTTTTTCAATGGCTAAGAAAGTTATTTCGTCCAATAATCTTTCTTCTGAGGATTTTTTATTCTCGTTTAGGTCCTCTTCAGGTCTGGTTGTTTTGCCCTATCCCTTTTTCAACCACAGATTGAAAAACATTTGTGGTTTGATAGGTATTTCCCCAGTCTCAGTTAGTTCTCATTCACTAAGGCATGGTGGGGCGTCTTTTCTAGAATCGGTGGGTATCCCTACGAGTACTATTATGAAACGGGGTAACTGGACGTCCAATGCAGTGTTCACGTATCTCCACCAATCGGTGGAATCCCAGGTTCAATCGGACCTAAAAGTTCTTAAAAGTATGTGATTGTGTCTTTGGCAGGGTTTTTGGCCGTATTTAATTATTTATTCCTGCCAAATCCGCTGTTATTGTTGTTATTTATTAATTAATATATATTACTATATTTCTAGTTCTCATAGGACAAATATCATATGTCTATATATGTCAATATATTAATATATGTGAGGACGCAAGACAACACTACGCTACTCACCAAGTAACGGTAGCTATGTTAATCCACGTCACGCCTTTTGTTTCGTCACGTGTCTTAGCAACCGCGCGGTCGTTGGATGCGTGACGTAGTCTTCTATTAATATAAACGGTTAATCCGCCTTTGATCTCGCGTAGATCAGCTGTGTTAAAAAACTTACCTTAGTTTACCTGTTATCTAGATGTCTAGGCTGGGTTGTTCCCAATGTATCAATAAAGCCATATTTAATTATTTATTCCTGCCAAATCCGCTGTTATTGTTGTTATTTATTAATTAATATATATTACTATATTTCTAGTTCTCATAGGACGAATATCATATATATATATATATACACACACACATATATACACACACATACATACATACACACACACATATATACAAATGACAAAATAAGATGGAAGTATATTCGGCATACAATAGCTTATGACAGTGAACATGTAAGTATTTTTGACAGACAAGAACAATGGAGGGATTACTACAGTGTACAGAAGTGTTACACACAATACAAAGTATTATTTTTCAGAAAATAAATGGTACACTGGAATCGATAGCACAAGTGGCATTAATTAGCACAGGGAGGTACATATTGTAGTCAGGAGTTTGGGGGTATCATTCATAAACAACCTAAAAGTGTTAAATAGTGACCTTCCGTTAAATAACTGGAAAGGCAGAATCTAATGGAGGTGTTATGAAGAGAGTACTTAGGAAATGAGGTCTAAGATTTTTTCCCATTTCTCAAAGCGAGATAGGTTGTTTTCAAGTTTACATACATGTCTCTCTATTTGTAGAGATTTTCTAAATTCGGTACTCCACTGGTATAAGGATAAATGGTTATCATGAAAAAGTTTTTGGCGATAAATATAGAATTTGAGATGTGCAGCCACATAGTTGAACATGGCTGCTTGCCTAGAAGAGGTGGGATCTCCAAGCAGTATGGAGGTTATATTGATCTTAAAGCCCCAGTGAGCTACATTATTTAGCCATTTGGCTACCTTATGCCAGAAAAGTTTGACTGCAGGGCATTCAAAGAAAAAGTGTGGAATAGACCTTTGGACAAAATGAACATGTTGAGCTAGTAAGAATGGTGCGTTTTTTTAAGTAGTCGTTTGTGGGAATTATTCTAGTTAATATACGATAATGAAGAGACTGCAATTTGGTTTCTCTAGTACATTTATATATGCTTCTGTGGAGTTTTGACCATGAGGCTTCTGGAATGGTTAAAATTCTTATCCATCGATCTTGTCAGATACAAGAGGACAGACCAACTGGCCCAATCCCCTTATTCCTTTATGTCCCCTAACAGGACTCCCGCTTGAAAAAGCGCCGAGGCTCCACCTCTTCTGAAAGAATGGGAAGAGCAATGACTTAGACCTAATTGTTTAAAATTTTTGAAACCATGGATAATTGGCCCTGATTAAATGGCCATTACGTAGATAAGTCGTTAATTGAGTTCCTGGTTTATGACCAACCAATAATTTTAGCCTAAGGACATGGGTGAATAAACAAAAGGGGGAATCCAGAATTCTG
Organism: Alentia gelatinosa; assembly: GCA_950022655.1. Lineage (NCBI taxonomy): Eukaryota > Metazoa > Annelida > Polychaeta > Phyllodocida > Polynoidae > Alentia > Alentia gelatinosa. The sequence goes on along the minus strand of OX465590.1, from coordinate 25,899,120 downwards.
CAAAACGGAATCACTACTTTTCACTCTAGAAATTGTATCGTTTTTGATTTTTTAATAATAACAATAAAATAATCGTCATCCCATATAACATGGTCAATCAGTAAGGCATAGCCTTCTTCCAAGATATTGGATTTACGCAAAAGAGCCCTGAATCCTAACAAACAACAAATCCCAAAATAAAATTCCTCTGAACTTTTATCCAGAGAATAGAAAATCATATTCATCTCTACCTTAGACACAGGTCTAGCTTGAGTGAAAGAAGCACCAATTGAGCGTTTTATTCCTAATAGTGTTTGTTTTATCTTAAAATTGTTAATATCTACATGAGTAACATCGTTAACATGATGAAACACCCAAACGGCTGATACGTAATTTACAATTGATGAAAATTTGAAATTTCGAGCCATATAAGACAAATAAAGACAAATTGTCTCCACAGATGCTGGTAATGAGGTCCTCAGGAATTCAGAACAGAACCGGATATAGTGGTTCCTTTGACATCGTCTGGTAGTCGTTGTGTTTGGCGACATCCATCTGGACTGATAAATCCTAGTCTCATCCTGCAGACCTATAAGCAACAACAACCTACCATTAACGATTTAGGAAAATGATTAACGACTTTTTAATCGTAAATTCTGGACAAATAGTCTGGAACTAGATTCAATTTTCCTGGGATATATTCCGCTGTCAAAACGGATTGTCTTGATTTTCTGGACATATCTCGTCCGGGTTCCATACTCCAAAAAAACAATCCGGATCATGAATAGCTTTGAAACCGGATAGTGAAGCATCTGATTCCAACGTAAATGCAAATACATCTTTTGGAACAAGTATCTTACTGCAACCATTGAAAGTATTAAAAAAAACTCCGCCACCATCTTAGGTCCGTGAACATCCACTCCAGAATTCTGTAAGTCTTAATTCTATCTTTCATAAAATTAACAAAATTAACAATTCTACGAGAGAAAGTCTGGCCCCCTTGTACAACTGTCGCTGCATGCGACAAATAACCGGCCAAGGAAGCCATTTCCTTGTATGTTGCACATTTCTTATTTAGAAATTCAGATACCAGCAAAACAATGCTTGTCAATTTTTCTGGAGGTAACAATACCTGCATAGCAACGCTATCAATGAGAAATCCTAAATAGGTTACCTTCTGTGTTGGTTTGACCAACTTTTTGGAATTTAGTTCAAAACCTAGACTAAGTAAAAATTCAGACAATATTGATAAATACTGAGAACATTCATCTTTTGAACGTCCCAAAATTATAAAGTCATCCAAATATCTGAAAACAGAAAAAATTCTGCGTCGGTGCATGGATCTGATAATGAACTGTGAATTGTGTGAAGATATACGGTGCACATTTCAGACCAAATACTAGTCTGTTCGACTAAAAAAACTGTTCCCCAGGTTCTTCATCTAAGGACCACGCAAATCCTTGATACTTCCTTTGTTCCGGAGCCACCGGAATCGTGCGGTATGCGTCTTCGATGTCAATGACTGCAAAATACATGCCAGATGTGACATTAGCCAAAACATTATCAAGTGATAAATAAGAGAATTTTTCACACGTTGTTGGCATGAAGTTGTTAATGCTCATTGTCAACAGCCGCTTGCAGTCTGTAATTGGCCGTAATTTGCCGGATTTTTTCCGGACTGCACCCATTGAATGAACGCAGTCCGGAGGATGATCAGTTGGAGATACTTTCTCCTTAATCAACTCCTCTTTCAAGGTAACATTTATTTGTTCTCTAAACTCTTTGTTATAAATACTATCATAGTTTTTAGACATGTATGTACCTGAACAATTTTCATCAACGATACGGAATCCTTTACTAACTCCGGAGAAAATGTTATCAGCATTTATATCCGGCCCCGAAGTGTGAGAATAACATTCATCAAAGAAAGCACACGGATTCAACTGGTTCACCCTGCCACCTAGCTATGAGAACTTAAACATGCTTCGACACATGGGCGATAATGAGGAATATTCGTCTCCTGTGGTTTATCTACTTCCAATAAACTCCAAACTTCGACAGGATTATGATTTATACCTGCCGAATCAGATAAAAATAACATTTCATCCTCAGAAACCATTGAATCATCAGCATCGGACTCACTATGCACCTGAAGTGAGGCGATGACTGGGCGACATCTGCCATTTTGAATTTTCACCACTCTCCGAGCAGAGATTTCCTCTTCTGTAGTGGTGTATAAAGTCGGGACCTGCCGGGAACAAGCTTTAGACATTAATGACAATCTCCCCCCAGATTCTTTGTCATAGTTAACAGTGTTACCCGATGAACCCAATGAACCCACCTTACCGCTACTAAGTATAGACTCAGTGTGATCCAACGCGGTCTTATCTAATGCTTCTCTAGGTTCGGTATGAATGATGTTAGTAACTGAAACATTAGAAAGAGAGGAAATAGAACCCGGGCAATTGTCTAGGACGACCACTGCACCAGAAAAAGATTGCGGTCCACACGATTTATCACACTCGCCCACAACAAAATAAACGACATTACAATCTCCGGCCTAACTACACACATACACATGGAAATCTTTAGGACCATTATGCTTAGACAGTAATTGTGGCCCACCCTATTTCATTTTGAACCTTTACCGTCCGTAGCCTTTTTACAAGTACAACCGGAATGCGTTGCACCACACTGAGAACACTCGTGGCGATATCTAGTCTGTGAAGGAACAACCGTCCTTTGAATTGTATCTCCAACAAATACCTTTTTGTTTGTTTTCGCTGGAGTTATCAGAACCAGAATTACTCTGGACAAACTTGCCTTTCTTTTCTCCCAACTCTTTTAACTTCTTGTTCAAAGAAACATAAGAGAATGTGGTTTCGAAATTTAGATATTTTTCAGACAGAAAACTGTCGCCATACGAAAAATATTCCAGACCCAATTTATCACATTTGAAATGGACTGCCTCGTCATAGTCCACTAGGCTTTTTCCTGTATGTATAGATCTCCTGTCTACCAAGTAAGCTACGTGGTCAGAATATGAGGAGCTGTCCAGACCTTGTTCGTTAATACTTCTAAGTGATCCCAAAGAAGCATTTAACATTTGGTCATAATTTGGATTTTCTACTCCAGGTGGTAGAAAAGGTTGAATCAAAAAGAAGCGACACTTACTTTTAATTTTGGATGAACATGAGTGAGTGGTATCTGAGTGTTTTTCATTCCCTTGTATGTCTGGGGCACAAAAAGTACCACGCCTTTGAGGAAAAACAGGTTTAAATCCCCCTTTAGGAAGAGGAGAACTAGTGCTCGCCAAACCAGACTGGTCTACTAAATGTTCAGAACGAGTTGTTTCAACATTGTCTGTCGTTCCTGTATTTCCAGACAAATTGACCCCCTTGATAAGATTAACCAAAGAACTGACTTAGAGAGAGTACCGCGTAGTAATCAGTCATGAAAGTGTATATGCCAGGAATTAATTATCAATTAGGGAAAAAAGTTAGCTGAACAAATTTTTGGGGGTTTGTTTTATTGTTCTAGTAGAGAATTTTTTTATTTTTTTTGTGTGTTTGGCTGAATGGGGTTGGATTCCTAGTGTCCCTAGGCTTCGCAAGAACCTTAATTCTCCTTCATACATCTACCAAGGTAAGTATTCGTATAATTACCGATTCTTACTCAGCGATAGGGACTACTTTCTTCATATCCCTAGTGCAACTAGGAGAGTTTTAAAGCCACAAGATAAATTTGTTCCCTTTTTTTTTTTTTTTTTTTTTTAACAAATACTATTATGGATTGTTTTTTTGTAAAATTTTATTTCACCATAATATAGTTCCTTAGAGTACATGCTACCTTGGGTATGTTGTACCTTCATGGGCAGATTTGCCTTATAGCACCATTACCTTTTAGATAATATTAAGCTGTATTTAACATCAAATACAATTATGATGTTCTTTGGTATATAGCTTATACCAGTTCTAGAGTAAAGAATTACCTTGCTATAGGTGGTAATTCTTTTTATTTTTATGGTAAGTCACATGTTTTTCACAAAAGTGATACATAAAAAAGATATGATACATAATGGTACATAATGGGAGATCATAATTCCTCGCTTGTACGGAGGAGGTATAACACATTCAATTGTGTTATTTTTTATCTTGTTTTAAAAAATATATTTCAATATCATATCAATATCATTACCTTTAGGTGACTAGAAATTTCTTTTGTTTTCTAGTTTTACCCATATAAAATACCTATATGTAAGGTATGCCTAGTAATAAACGTAATGGATGTATATCCTCTAGGTAAATGAAAAAACCGGGGGAATTAAAAAATCATTTGCTTAGCGAGTGTTTCTTCCGGTTTTCTAAAAACCATTTGTATAGAAAACTATATCGTATGGTTAATATCACTTAAAACTATCACAAATTTAGCACTTGGCTGACAATCACCCTCATTTGGATGGAAGATTGTGGACGGTTTGACTTTGAATAATCATCATTCATTCAGGGAGTCGTGTTTCTCATAGGATAAAACATAACAAATTATGGAATGTTTTCCAAAATCGCTGTAGCAACAGATTTTGGTTGAGTTTGTTCCAGCGGTTTTTTATAGTGTCTGGCCATGTTTTTTTCGGTTTTCCAGGAACCGTAGGCTAACAGGGTTGGTATCAACTCCGAGTTTTGCTCTAGTGGATGTACCTGCTCCTCTTGTGGAGTGGGCAGTGAATTTTTCTGTATTTATCCCTGATAATTTTAGAAGCTTTAATACATAACGAGAGATTGTGTCCCGGTGTACTGGTAGATGCGGTTTTCTGAATGAAATCACCAATTGTTGGTTTGTTCTTAGGTTCTCTGTTCTTTTGATGTAGGATTTGAGTGTTCTTACTACACATAACCTTTTATTTTGATCGTATGGGTCGAGTACTACTGTTTGTAGCGCTTGACCTGTCCTAGCTGTCTTCATTACCTTGGTCAGGACGAATCTTGCCTGTCCTTTATCGGTATACGCATGGACAGTGTATCGAGTTGTATGTCCATGGTATACGATAATTGATGTAGTGATAAAGCATTTACGGCTTGTTCTCTCTGTCCCGAAATCAGTAGCAGACCTGACCAGAGTGGTATAAATATTGACAAGGCTAACTCGAGTTTGGTTTAGTATTTATCCTACCCCATATCACGGATATACAGAGAAAACTTTGTAATTATCCATGTTAGTAGCATGTTGACACTCATCAATGCTGCCAGTACTACTTTCGGTATCTCGTCCCTGATTGGTCCGTTTTTTAATTCACCTTGGTGCATAAATAACACTTTATTCAACGCTCTGTCAAATACACTGACTCAATGTTAAACCTATGGCGTTTTTTATGAGGGGTAGGATAAGTCTTTTGTTTTCCCCCTATGGTGTGGCCTACCGTCAAATTCTCTATGACAATTGTCACAACGCTTCATAGTTGCAATACAAGCCAACAATAGTAACAATAGCAATGTACAACAGATAAGAGCAGTACTGACAGAACGACCAACCTTTCTTGAACCCTTATGAGTAGTGGGGAGCGAGCCAATTGAGCCCAGGTTTTTGAATTGATGGATTACAGCTAAATTACTGGTTGGATCATCTTGAAATTGCTCATAGGGTATCTTTATGGCATAGGGGTGACGAATATGAAAGAATTAGATTGAAATTATAATTATTGACTGAGTGAATCATGAATTAGTGTTTGTTGGGGCATTGTGTATGGATAAGATGGAATGTGTGTACACCGGAAAGTATATCATATAGCTTCATCTATGTAAACTATGAGTGTTGGATTCATATATGTGTATGTAATCTTTTCCCGTTGCTGAAAACAACGTCGTCATTTTCAACCCTGGTGGGGGGGTTTGACTCCGTATTTTCCACAACATATAGGAAATTTTTTTTCCCACACACAGCTGCAAAAAGCCTGACAAGATCAAAGATCGAAACTGCTGATGTAGGGATCCTCGAAAGAAAGAGAATCCCAAACAAAAAACACCCTAAACTGGCAAGACACAACTTTTGGAAGTGAGTGTGCAGCCCTAACTTCTGCAGGGAACATTATCACCTCAGAATAAGGTAGGGGACCAGTTGAAACAAACCCCCACACCGTGGCAGCACTGTCACCAAAACACAGGTGAACAGGGTAATGCCTACCACCAACAGAAAGAGGGGATCCGATTGGGTTTACACAAAAAACCACCAATTAAAAGACATTAACTTGTACACATGATCACAAGAACCAATGGGTGACGGACTTACGAACGGCCTGACACGCACCGCGCCCGACGAACGGAGCCGCGGGACCAGGCTTTGTCATACATCAGCAGTCGCTCGCACTGTGTGCCTCGTTCAACTACATTGGATTCATATATGTTTAATAAAGTTGCATGTGGTTTGGAAATGGAATTGGATGTTTCCTTTATGAATTATATATCTATTTATATATATATATAGTTATAAAGTTCGAGTACAACGAAAGGAATAGAGTGGACAAGTCTGCACGTCTCCCATTGTTTAAGGTGAATTGAGGTCATGACCTTTTCCATGAACTGTCTGACTAAGCCGGTACATCAAAGTGATCACTGGAGACACCTGATGAATATCAATGAAGTGCCCCGGGGCTATAGGCACGAGTCTGACCATGTGTTAGCGGTAAAGGGAATTATGAGAGACAACTACTGAATGTTAATGAGGTGATCTTAACTGTTAAACTTTGCAGAATAATATTAGATATTTTACTATATGTAATCATTTCAAAGTCATTCATTTCTGATATTTCTATAATAGGTGGTTTACCTATACTTTTTCTATTTTGGTTTTAAGATCGGACTCTAAAGAGAGTCCGCACAAAAATTATCCTCTCAGTAGACTACCGAAAGGCAAGCATTCCCTGCTTTGTCAAATGAAACAAATCACGATTTTCAAGGTGATTTGGTGTATAGTGTAACGTGGTACACATATATTTGAAGGGTAGATTCATGTTCTGTGAAAGGTGTCGCAAACCCTCGATTTCCATATCTTGTGAGATACACCTCGCTTATAATGGAGTTCTTAATAGTTTTAACCACCCTTCATAATTCCAGTTTTAAACATCCCTCATAATTCCATTTTTACTTAACCTAACGACACTAGACAAGATCAATTTAGATCGATAATGTTTTATATGAGCAGACTGTTTGAAGTGACCTCTAGTGGATAGATAAGGTGTTAGTGTCACCTGGGCTACATATATGGTTGAGTATAGCATAGTATAAAACTATGTCTCGACTCATGTTTTCGCTCGATGTGCTACATGCGAAGCTTCTGTAAGCGGAGTTCTATTTTTGGTTTTAAGATCGGGCTCTTAAAAGAGCCCTACAAAAATTACCTCTCAGTAGGCGACCGAAAGGCAAGCTAGCAGAGTTACACAAAAGAAAAAGACAAGCGTTCCTCGCTTTGTCAAACAAAAGAAATCACAAAGTTCAATGTGATTTGGTGTATAGTGTACCATGGTACGCATATATTTGAAGGGTGGATTCATATTCTGTGAAAGGTGTCGCAAACCCCTGATTTCTATATCTTGTGAGATACACCTCAATTATAATGAAGTTGTATATTAGTTTTAACCAGCCTTCATAATTCTAGTTTTAACCATCCCTCATAATTCCATTTTTACTTAACCTAACGACGCTAGACAAGATCAATTTGGATCGATAATGTTTTATATGAGCAGACTGTTTGAAGCGACCTCTAGTGGATAGATAAGGCGTTAATGTTTTATATGAGCAAAACGCGGTAGTGGATACACTGGTTACCTGAGTCGCATATATGGTTGAGTACATATATAGCATAATACAAGTTATGTCTCTACTCATGTTTTCGCCATTGCTACATGTGAAGTTTCTGCAAGCAGAGTTCTATTTTTGGCTTTAAGATCGAGCTCTTAAAAGAGCCCTACAAAAATTATCCTTTCAGTAGGCAGCTGAAAGGTTAGTGAGCAGAGAATGGAAAAAAAGAGACAAGCGTTTCCCGCTTTGTCAAATAAAGAAATCACACAGTCCAAGGTGATTTTGGTGTGTAGTGTAACGTGGTACCCATATATTTGAAGGGCAGATTCATGTTCTGCGAAAGGTGTCGCAAACCCACGATTTCTATATTTTGTGAGATACACCTCGGTTATAATAGAGATGTATATTAGTTTTAACCACCCTTCATAATTCCAGTTTTAACCATCCCTCATAATTCCATTTTTACTTAACCTAACAACGCTAGACAAGATCAATTTGGATCGATAATGTTTTATATGAGCAGACTGTTTGAAGCGACCTCTAGTGGATAGATGAGGTATTAATGTTTCATATAAGCAAAAACGCGGTAGGAGATACACTACTCATCGGAGCTACATATATGGTTGAGTATAGACTCGTGGTGAAGCTTCTGCAAGGAGAGTTTTATTTTTGGTTTTAAGATTGGGCTCTTAAAAGAGCCCTTCAAAAATTAACCTCCCAGTTGGCGGCCGAAAGGTCAGTGAACAGAGAATGGAAAGGTCAGTGAAAGAAAGTAAACAGGGAAATGGAAAAAGAAAAAAGACAAGTGTTCCCCGCTTTGTCAAATGAAAACAAATCACAAGGTTGAAGGGTGATTTGGTGTATAGTGTACCGTGGTACGCCTATATTTGAAGGGTGGATTCATGTTCTGTGAAAGGTGTCGCAAACCCCGATTTCCATATCTTGTGAGATGCACCTCGATTATAATGAAGTTGCATATTAGTTTTAACCGCCCTTCATAATTCCAGTTTAACCATCCCTCATAATTCCATTTTTACTTAACCTAACGATGCTAGCTAGGCAAGATCATTTTGGATCGATAATGTTTTAAGAGCAGACTGTTTGAAGCGACCTCTAGTGGATAGATAAGGTAAGACTGTTTGAAGCGACCTCTAGTGGATAAGGAAGGTGTTAATGTTTCATATGAGCAACAGAGGTGATGGTTAATCTAAATAGAAGACTAACTAAAGCAGTATGTAGCGGATAGTTTCTAGGTGAAATATTAGCGGAGATATCAGACATTGAATTTTACTCTACCCCCTTTTGTTTGAACCGCTCGGTGGTGCTCGACTATATAAAGACGCAGCTCAATGTTTGAACTGCCCCTTTTCTGGAATCGAAGCTCGATGTTGCATTTCCACTCTAAGCTCTATGAAAACTTGACGAGGGTAAATAAAAGTATAGAACTAAGAACCGGTTATGAATTCTCCATTGTCCGTAGTGGAGAGGAAGTGCCTCATGGCATGACATGTCTGAGCTTGTGTAGTCGCTACTAGAACACTGATATAGCTTGAGGGAATTATAACAGGTGCCTTAAGGCATGCCAAGTTTTAAGGTTTTCATTAACACATTTGGTGTAAATAACCAGTTGACTGCAACAATTCAACAAATGAGCAAGGAACCATCATATTTAGTCATTAGTCTCTTTCACACCCACACAAAGTGCACGGAACATGCTGTGCGCCTTGAGACGTAAACACGACATCTGGTGAATATTACTCGCACTACAGAACACCTTAGACCACGAATGTTGACACTAGAGATATGAACACGCCATCTAGTGAATATTGCTCATACTACAGAACAACTTAGACTGCAAATGTTGAGAATCATCAAAGTGTACAACAGTGTGTTGTCTTATTAACGTACTAACAATACTATAGCCTGTCTTCTAACACTCTCCAAGTCATACTTCTTGTTATGGTGTGGAGAGTGTAAATTTGCCTCGCATATTTACTAAAAGTTTGAGATTAGAAATATTCTAAGAGTGGAATAGGAGTCTGAACAAGGAAATAATTTCAACCATGTTATGATTTTAGATTAAAAAAGAATGTTGATGAAGTTGATTTATATTTTGATTAGAAAAAGTGATGTCTTCATTTTTCTTACGAGGACATTTCCAGCAACACAAGAGCAGAATGTTTCGCTTTGGCAGGTTGTTTTTTCTTCTCACAATGCTGCCCATGCCACAACACACAAACCTCCTTTGTATACAGTGTAACTGTAAAGGTAACACGATAACATGCAGACAAGTGTTTATAAATTTGCTCTTGAGATTGGAAACATCACGCGAGAGGACACACCAAAAAACGGAAATATTAGATTTCCGAAAAACATGGATGGGACGACTGGATATGGGTTTGATAAGGAAGGTGTTTCCAAACACACGTGATGTGGATGTTCGTCATACGGGTGTGGGTTGCAGTGAAAATCCAAACGATATCCGGATCAGGATCTCAGCCGCATGTAAAACAGTGAGCATACTCAACGAAGAATTTACGACAAACTCTGAGTCAGCGATAACAAACATTTTCAAAATGGAAATCACTCAGTCAGTGACTACATCGCCAGAGGAAATGACACAGACAACGACACCAACTTCATCATCATCACCAGAGGAAACTGTTGAAAGAGTAAGACCAATTTTGTTGTGGTCCCTTACAGAAGTCAAAACTAGACCTGAAACCAGTCCTGAAACTAGACCTGATCCGCATCTGCACACAACATCATTCAATCTACCAGTGTGGGGGTGGTGTGCAATATCTGCAGCAGTGATGTTTATTTGTATTGCATTCACGGTGGTGTATTTTTGCAATAGAAAACAATGCTTTTCACCTGGAACATGATCGTTGGTAGAAGAAATGGAAAGTGTGGCTCCTACCTCATTGAATACAATGCAGACCTCGTACCTTCCTTCTGATGCATAGGTATTTATATTTTATTTTATTTATCATTTTTTGTGACAGGTGAGCGTGTATAGATCCAGTTACTATGGTTTATGCATAGGGAAGAGTTAAACTCGTAATTTGAGTGTTATATAAAATATCTGACCTTTTATCTATATCTGTAATATTTAGATATCACTGAGCAAAATGAAGGAAATGTGCCTGAAATGTAAGTCTTGTTCTTCTTAGCTGTACAGTCATGTTGCACAATGAGATAGTAAACAACTTTTTAAGATATCCTTGGATTTTATCCACTCGCGATGTATATATACCTCGTTTTAGGGATTTAGTTTATGTTATCATCTCTTTTCAAACTATATTTTTGATATACAGTAAAACCCCTCTTAAGGGGACACCCTCCATTCCGGGCCAAGTGTCCCCTTAAGCGGGGTGTCCCCTTAAGCGGGGTTTTCAGTCTGGTTATACAATAGAGAATACCTACGTAAATGAAGGAAATGATGGTTATTGGGTTAAAAGGTTTATCAATAGCACATAAATAAGCAAATAAATATAAATTATATAATATAAATGAATATAAATGTACAAAAAAGAAAAAATAGATAAAAGAGTTTGAAGGTAGATGTGCCTTGCTTGTGAAATTCGCTCCTTTTTATACCCCCGGTCAATGCCCCCCCCCCAACTCCCCCCCCCCCCCCGTAACTTCTGAGAGAAATCAGCAGCCCTATAAGGGACTCACCGTGAGCCGCCCAGAGCCGCGACGGCTCACTGAATACCGCACCTTCAAAGTCCCCAGCCCTCCCTGTGTCGCCCACAGCTAACCTGTAAGCGGACCTCTAACCCCGTACCTTCAAAAGGTGCGAAGTCGCTCATACTAATATCCACTCACAGTCGCCCGCCCAGACCCGCTAGAGATGTGGTTATTACCTTGAAAAAACACACTACGGCCGCCCGGGCCCCCACGGGAATGCTCAGTCTATTGTCCTGTTTGCGACAACTATCTGTCCCGTACAAACGGGCACCATAAACTTTGATTTTCAGTGTTTTTGATATGATGTCCCTCCAAACTGTCCCCTTAAGCGGGGTTTTTAAGCATTTCTGTACCGAAAAACTGTCCCCTAAAGCGGGGTGGCCCCTTAAGCGGGGTGGCCCCTTAAGTGGGGTTAAAGTAAACTCTTAATAGAGGGAAAAATTTCCGTTCCGAGCAAATTGTCCCCTAAAGCGGGGTGTCCCCTTAAGCGGGGTGTCCCGGAAGAGGGGTTTTACTGTATGTTTATACCAAGATGCGATACTAGTATTGATATCAATTTCAGAGACGAGATTGAGGCCATAGCGTTAAGGATGCATCAAAACCAAAAAAAGGCTGATAAAAGAACAGAAGAAGTGTACCAACCAACCCTTCACATCTTACGCAGCCCCTTCCCCACTGCCACAGCCACCACTGCCACCGGCACTGCAATCGACGCCACCCACCCCACCACCACCCGTACCCTTCAGAGACTAAAGTTTTGTTTATAGCATACATATCATTTTTATGGATGATATCCAGTTGATTTGAAAATAATGATATTGCTCTCCACTTGATCTCACGTTGACGACTGAGTATGTAGAGTACTGATATGGTGCTTTTGATCTAAAGTTTAGATTCATACCGATTTGATTATTACATGCAGAATTTGAAACGGTTTTGTTTATGCTGTAACTATAGAATATTTGATGTATTATCAGTTTTTTATCTAAAAGTCTGGATCCCTAGTTGTTTATCTACATGCAAGACTTGATATGGTCAAGTCTAGATCTATAGTTGTTTGTTTACTTGCAAGACTTGGCATGGTTTATCTATATTATTATATACATAAGGCTGTATCAAGTATGTATACTACCTGCTCCTACCCATGGCATTTTTATACCTGTATGGCACAGTGTGCCGTACAGGGTATGTGATCATGTGACTAGATAAAATATCGCCATTTTTAGGTATATAATATTATGAAAATGGGCTGACTATCTTTGTACCTCAAAATACTTGGTAAAATTATTGATCACATACATCACTCCGTATTTTCGATGTACAAAGATAGTAAGCCAGTTTCTGTATAGTACATTGTATATAAATGTAGGAGCTTGGTCTATCATTCCATTTGTAAGTGATAGTAGTTAAGTGATATGTTATACCAGTATTATGGTATATTAAGTTGACAGGGTATACTGAGATAGTATAAATTTCTGGTGAGTTATGGATATTTCATTTAAGGTTTATATCAAAGACCTTATTTGAAATAGATGCATAACATGGTTAGTATGATCTTGACGTGGATTATAAGTTAGCATTATGTTGTTAACTATGAATGAATTATTAACTTAGACGTATAACTAGAACCTAATTCTCACTGAAGTCACTTGTTGAGACTTGGTTGTTCACATTCAAATATCCAGCAGCAACTGCTTCCTTAATAGGCATTCTGGCAAGTTGTTATACAGTAAAACCTAGCGTAAGCGGACACCCTCTGTTCCGGGCCAAAGTGGCCGCTTACATGGTGTCTTATGTGGGGTTTTCACATTCCCCCAGGGCCAATATACAAGTGTTTTATACCGATATGTAGGGGAGATAGAGGGGATGGTAGATCTGACATTCATTTTTCAATACTTTAATTGGATCCAAAGTTATCAAACTTTGAATCATAAAATTATTTTCGATTAATATTTTCAAACACACTCATAAAAAACACAGATTGATCTTTTTTTGGTATGGTGTCCATTGGAGGTTCCTCTTACACAGGGTCTTAGGCCATTTTGTACCGAAATAACTGTCTGCTTATGTGGGGTGTCCGCTTACGCGAGATCTCCCCTTACGTGAGATGTCCTCTTACGCAGGGTTAAATTAACCCTATCGATCCGAGCAAAGCCTTGAGGCACTCCCATGCAGGGGACGAGGAGTGCCTCCAGGCATTTTTTGGGGCCATCACTAAAACCGATATTCTATGTGACAAAATTCATAGCCTTACTCAATTTTCTTTAATAATTGAAAAAATATTTAGGCATCATTATTTAGTATTAGTGTTCTATATGTAACTAAGACAATACATATCAAATCCACTGAATAAATAAATTCTAGTACTGTTGCCATAAGAGCACCTTCCCATTGTATTGCAAAATATCTGTAGGACTTGATATGTGGGCCTCCAGCTCGGGGTTGGCCTGAAAGGGTTAGACATCCAATAGAGGGACAAATTTCCGTTCCGAGCAAAAGTGGCCGCTTACGCAGGGTGGCCGCTTACGGGTCTGCTTACGCGAGGTGTCCGTTAGGCGGGGTTCTTCTGTAGTCTGGTATGTTGGGTAGGATCCTTGGTATGAGTGGATCAACCCATGGTGTGGCGCTACAGGAGGGAGATGATAGTCCCATTCTGGTAATGCAGAACCTCTTGAATTACTCAATGCAGAGTTCTCAATGAAGAGTTATCTTTGCTCATAGTGCTCTTATGAGACTGCATTGATTCTAGAACAGATGTACTTGTGTTTGTCCCTTGTTGTCTCCCTCCACATCAGTCTCTCAGACGGTTTGTCAGTTTTTCTCGCGCTCTATTCCTATGATTTATTCTCAATGCCTCTAGATGGCGCAGCTTTATGACCTATATCAAAATGACCTCCGACCTAGTTTTAGATGCAGCATTCTGATTGGTTGGATCTGGCGCGAGATTCGGAAAATCACTCGTGAATGAGAAGTGAACCCGGCAAGTTGTATAGTCAAAGGTTTTCTATATAAGTCGTCAAAATGCTTGGAACGTGCAGTATTGGTCCTGAGGATGCGACAGGTTCGTATTGAGTGACCTTCATACGTGTATTATTACTTAAAACATGTATCACTCTTGTATTTACCCCTTTTCCCAGACTTCGTATTTTGATGTTGATGAAGTGAAGATTGGGGGGGTCCGAAACTCAACGTTAGGTTTTTGTTCAATCTTATTCTTAGTAACTTCGGTCAAAGGGTTTATGTTGTCTTCTTTTTTTTTACCTGGGTAATGAAAGTAGTATAAAATGTTTCTCTATGCAATCTTTTGTTGGTTTTGTTTAGCATATTGGTTGTTCTGGTTAGAGGGGGTGTGATTTTGTAAACAGCTTTCCCGCGTTGTCCTCTCCCCTCGACGACCCCCTTCGACACAAGAGATGAAGTCAGACTGGTCCTACCTTCTACTCACGTAAATGCGTGAAACGAAGCAGTTTGGACCGCCACAATCACTTCAACACTATGTCTTGGTCTAGATATAGTACCAGATACTCTCAGACAATATAGATCTAGTGGCAATGGCAGTGTGGGAGTACTATTAGGTAAAATATTCACGCCCTCATATCCATGAATTTGAGGTATGTTGTTGTGGACAGCCTACACTACAGGAGTACGAGATCTCGCTCCATCACAACAGCATGATGGCTTGTTTTTTGTCGTTGTTGTTGGTTTTTTTTAG
The DNA here is from genome assembly GCA_950022655.1 of Alentia gelatinosa. NCBI lineage: Eukaryota > Metazoa > Annelida > Polychaeta > Phyllodocida > Polynoidae > Alentia > Alentia gelatinosa. The sequence goes on along the minus strand of OX465590.1, from coordinate 25,883,946 downwards.
GGTTTTTTTTTTTAAATTTCACATGTAATTCACCAGAGAGGTAGGTGGTCTTCCATTATAGGTTTTCAAATTCGGGGTTCAATACAGCCAATAAAAATTGAAGATTGAAGTCAGACAGAAAAAAATTACAATTTACATGGAAAAAATTGACCATATTGTGGTGCTAGTGCTTTTTCACCACTGCCACTGGTGTCATTTCAATCCAGACGTGTCAAATCTTTAAGATGAGGTGGGCTGTTTTTAGTAGGCCTTCTATAATTTAGTACTCATAAAGTGATGTATGGTTATCCCCGCGCCCTAATTTAAATACACATAAAGCATGATGCAATGTCAAAACTAGTTTACGCGCCAACTCTAACTTCTCTAAGCACAAAATATTAAACAGAGTTCACCCCAGAAATTATCTTTATTTTCTGTTTTCTCCTAGATTTCAGAGGATCATATTGGATATAGAAGTGAAATATGACTATTGATATAATTATTTCCTTGCAGTGATAACCCACTTCATTTTAGTTCATGAAATTATTTAAAACATATTTCTATGGGAATCTACTTTCTCGTCTTGGGAATATAATATTTATGTTCTTGTGTTAAACACACAAATTCATCCCAATAAAAAAGGTCCAATAGTCAATACTAATGTATGTCCCCATATCTTCTCCAACTCTTTGAACCAGCAAATTCCACATGAAAAAAATGTCCACTATTTTTTTCCTGACACCCCTGTCCTTTAAACAAGAATAGTTATTTCCAGTTTGAAATAAAAATCCTTGTTTTTATTATCAGTTTATAAAATAATTGTTCTTGTATTAAATAAAGATATTATAAATTGATCACCATTCACACCTATAAAACGGTGGATTGAACCTCCCCACATACCCTCAGTCCTATCCCATAGACAATATGAATGTGTTTACCATGAGTCTCTGAGGCAGTTTATTCCACATGAAAAATATGTCCTCTTTTCCCTGACCCCAACTGACATCCCTGTTTAGATATACATTAAGGAAATTAGTAGTGGTTATACTGGCACTTAAAATGAAATTTCCCTATACAACTTCAAAGGTAAATAAGAAAAATATAATAAATAAATATTACCTCTTCTCAGAAATTACAGAATGCTACAACGATACAACGATACCATGGACGGGTAGACCCAAAAAAAAGTTTACAGTAAGTACATTAATCCTTGTATTCACAGATACAATTTTGCATACATTAAAAGATATTGTATAATGATATGTAAAACTAAAAGATATGCTTAACGAGGAAATGAACCGTTTTCTATTACAATGTTTCAAAAGTACTTAACTCCGTTTATGTATCAAACATGGGATAGTAATTGAGCCAATATTTGAATAGATTATGAACCGTGTGGCTTCGTAAATGATTGAATTAATGTTCAAACAAATGAATATATCCTCAGGGTCTCCTGTGATGTTCAACCACAGTCTGCAAACTTGTTAATGTGCACGATTGTTTTGGTAATAGAGTATGATGTTTTTTGTTTTCTTTTGGGGAAATAATATAGAGGTTTTTATGACGCGGTAGATAAATTTGGATGTACTTTCGAACAGGTGGCAGTTGAAGGGAACATTGGAAGTGGAAAGTCAACGTTCCTACAATATTTCAAGGACTCCAAAAATGTTGAGGTATGACACGCACACAAACATTTTGGTGGCATGTTCATTTTGTTAATAACGAGACGTTTTCAGTTCAAATATGTTTTGTTATCCATTGAATTCCACATTTTCCCATTTTCAGAATTCATGATGTTTTTTTTCGTTGTGTAAAACCAAGATATTAATTGAGTATTCTTCACACTGATAAAATATTGGTATTAACCCCTCCCACCCCCCGAACCCCGTGCCGTGGCCATCACCATCATGTTCTTTCTGAGACAGTAAAGTCTACACGAAAAATAGTTTGGCTTTGTTGCTAAACACAAATGACATCCCGCTATTATACTGAAGATACCCTACAAAAATAGTGAATTGATAGGGATTAAAAGAATTATTGATTGAAATTGATAATGAAATTATCGTCTTCATTGAAACTGTTAAATCTTAATTACAGCTGTTCTGTGAACCGGTTGAGATGTGGAAGAATGTAAGGGGACACAACACACTAGTAAGTAGTAATTAATATAAGTTACCCATTGTTTGTTCAGCAGTCCCTTTTGAGTCGTGTCTAAATTATGAAAACCCCACGCCGGGGGAGATGCATCTATATGTCAATATCTCGGTAAATCTTATATTGAAATCATTATAATTTCAAAGGTTACCCATATCATTATTTTACTTAGATTCGCAACTAGTCCTGTAAGGTATTTAAAAAAAAATCAACACAACATTTTGTACTTGAACCTTCATTGGAAACTTATTTTATTACTATTAATTGGAAATCTTAATATCTTCTATGACCTTCAAAGATTTAATACCTCAGATTAGTATTAATCTGTCCCCAGAAGTTCGTTTATACGTGATGCAGTACATTAAAAAGAATTTGCTTGGTTAATTATATCAGTGTGGTCTATTTTTTTCAGGACTTGATGTACAAGGACTCGAAGCGGTGGGCACTCACCTTCCAGTCCTACGTGCAGTTAACAATGCTTCAAGTGCACACAAAGAAACAGACCCGTCCTGTCAAACTCATGGAGCGGTCCATCTGGAGCGCTAAATACTGCTTTGTCGAGAACCTCCTACAAAGGTGAGGTCAATTTCCGTTTTCGGGGCTTCTGGATTATCTTATCTCTTTTTCTTTAAAAAAAAATAAAAAATAAAAAAGTCAGTTAATTTAAGTTCACAAATTATAGGAAGGAGAAAATAAATATGCAGAGGTTATCGGAATTAATTTTCCAGATCTAACTGGCATCACTCATACCCCTAACACAGAGTGAGCCAATGATACGATTCAATTCTTTGTGTTGAAAAAGAGCTGTGGCGGGAAAAAATCTTAATGTTGAACGGAAAATTTGTATTATTCGGACTCGTACAAAGAATTCTCATGAATCCAGGTTAGTTTAAAGTAGGCCGTACATGATTCAGGGTTGCCATTTGTCAATGTTTCCATTGAAATTCATGTTTTCATTTTCAAAATGAAAATAAAACTATTCCTCAATATCAACATACCAACTGCTAAATTACCCAATTCAGCCGCAGCCCATAATCCCCCACTGAACCTTCCCACTGACCCATGAAAAAACTTGAGCTTTCCCTCGATTCCTCACTAATGCCATGTAATGTGTAAACCCTGTATTGCAAGGTAGAATATTTTGATGGTTTTTTTTCTGTCCCCAACTTGCAACCCTGGATTATACAGTGAACCCTCGATGATTAAACAAAGTGTATATCACATATATATTAGATCATGACAGGGATCAGTAAGTAAAAGACAAATGCACAGATGCATAATGAATTATAAAATACCGAGATACTTTCAAATATATTTTCCCACTTTCAATTCCCCATTTATTTGGCATATTTGATGTGCATTGGTAGTGCTCCCTGTAGTTAGCTCAGTGGTTAGGGCACCAGACTTGTAACCCCAAGGTTGTAAGACTTTGTGGGTTCGAGTCCCACTCCCAGCAGTCGTAGATTTACTGTTATAACAAAGGCCGTCCTTCTCATACCATGTATATGTGGTGTGGGAAGTAAAAGAACTCTCACCTCGGTAAATGTGTAGGGGTGAGATTTCTACCTGAATTCATCACATAGATTCGATCACCACCCTAGTGGTATAAAAGAACCTTGAGAAAGTCTGGAACAGACCTATAATGGTTGACTGGACGTAAAATCAAACCAAACAAACAAAGCTCCCTGTACCGTACTAGTGTAGAGTCGTAGAGATGTCGCCGTGCAGCGGTAAGAGTTGGTACAATTTAATATTTTGTTGAATATATAATTACCCGAGGTACTTGTAAAGCGCAATGGGGATAGGTGTTCTTACCAGCCTATGTAGTACATGAGTGCCTAGGGGGTTATTATTCCACTAGCGCTAATGTTAAGACTTTTATTTCTCAGTGGCAGGATGCCGGCCGTGGACTCCGCTGTCCTATCAGAATGGTTCGACTGGATTATCAAAAACGCACGGGTTTCTGTGGATCTCATCGGTATGTGTAACCCTTGTCTTATATAGATCATTGCTATCATGTCCAAGTCGAAAATAGTTAAAGAGTAAAGATCAGGAAAAGTTGTACCACAAGTTGTAATACCTTAATAGAAGTTGGGTATTTATTGGTTAGTGGCTCACTCAACATCACTCATATATACGTGTGTGTATGTCTATATTTATAAACGTCTATGGTCTAGTCAAGTCTCCTTTAGGATAGTCACAACATTGACAGCGCATTTGTCTCTTTTCCTAATGGGTTGGTCGATGTTCACTCGCTGAATTAATCTGAGATATTGAAATCCTCCAGAAAAAGCGATGGATATGGAAAGTAAACAGTTTCTTTTCGAAGCCTATTTCATCATTTCATCTTTCTTAGCCACTAAAATGATTTAAAGGCAGTTACTTCCGATGGACAAGGAAAATGTTTTTAGGTTCAGTCGACAGTAACTTCCATGTATTTATCTACCTCAAGCCACATTTAGCTGAATTGTGAAGTTTAACCAGGCACATACTTTGGTGTATTTCAGTCTACCTTCAAGCAAGTCCTGAAACATGTATGGAGCGCATCAAACTCCGGAATCGGCAAGAGGAAAATGGAGTGCCAATGGTGAGAGCCGTTAATAGATATTTTTCCACAGGCTAGTGTCGCACCTTATCTTCTTGGTTACGTAATGCCTGCAGACAAACAAACACCTGGCAATGTATTCTTAAGTATTAGATGACTGAGTGTATAAGCATGTGTCCATAATATCTGCTTAGTTTATGACTTAAGTGGAAATCCAAATCATTTGGGAAATATAGCAATGCTTTTTTTCCTTTGGGGTGGGGGTCCGGCCTACAACCGAGGCCACACCATGAACACAGGAACAGTTACATATTGCGCCGCCTTTCATTCTACAAAGATGGCAACTTTCCACCTTTCCACGGAAATCCCCTTTTTCATTTTCACTTTATATGATTCGTTTTCCGCGTATAAAACAAAGATAGAAATAATTGAACCTCATTCACGCCAATACAACTGATTTGAACCACCCCACAGACCCTCAACCTCACCCAATGGCAAAAACTGATGTTTCATGTTTCTGTGAGGCAGCAAATTCTACATGGAATATTTATTTCTCTTGTATAAAAAAGCTAGTATAAATATTCTTACCAATAAAACAGTGGTTTGAACCTCTCCACAGACCCTCAGCCTTATTTCATAGCCAACTTTGACGTATTTACCGTATTTTCTCAGAGTGTCCAATACAGTAAAATCCACATAGAAAACATTTTCGCTTCTCCCCTTTACATCCCAGTTTTTATATAATCCAGTATTATTTTTTTGTAATTATGTTCTGATTGCTGGTATTGTGTGTGTAAACGCAGCTGACATCCAACTTCTACCACTGTACTGGTATTGTTCAACTCCTTCTAGGACTACTTAGAGACGCTACATCGGCTACACGAGGACTGGTTGATACGACAGAAGAAGTTCAAGTTACCCGCTCCCGTTCTGATACTAGATGCAGACAAACCCTTAGAAAAACTACAAGAAGACTTCAGCTTTTATCGGGAACAGATTCTCTGCGGCTACGACTAGCAACATGTCTTGTCTTTTATCTATTGAAATGCCCAAAACTGATTTATCTTTTAGTGCAAATTTTAGCACATATTTAATTGGGTACTTTACATATACATACATATATATATATATATCTGTATGGTATAATTTTAGGTTGTCTTATACATTGTATTGTCTGAAAGTTACCTCCCGGTGGTTGTTTGAGTGGAATGGTCTGAATAGAGAAAAGGACAAGTGACAATCATGCCATCACTGTAAATAACTTTCACAATGGTTCACCTCTTTTCTTGTGTGGAAAGACTAGCGACGTACTGTTTTTCTGACGTGTGTTGTGCTGCAATCGCATGTTTCCCCAGTAAAACACGATTTACCCACCAAAATGAAAATATAGATAGCGGTAAATTTTTTTTACAAAAACAATATGCCTTGAAACAAGCAGCCATTATTGTACTTGCGCCTCCAAGTAATATTTGTAATTGATTGCTAAATTGGTAGAAGTCGATTTGTGATGACTCACTCTCCAGTTTTAGGTTTTCTTGAAGAACATCTCTTGGAAAATCATTAACAGATTGGTAATAATGATAATCCATGATTAAAGTAAATTGTCTTAACAGAAACCTGGGAGTAGAAGATGTATAACAAATCCGATATCTCATGCAGTGCTTTAAGACCAAACGGACACCCAGTGTTGGTTTAAGAAAGTTGTGATGCGCAAGTCCTAAGGAAAACGTACATGTCTTTATACAGAACGACCCTACCATGGTTGTACATGGTACAAGAACGTTTGAGGTTTGACGGTATTTACGGCACGAGGCTTTTGGGCTGAGTTCCGTGAATAACGTCAACCTGATTGTGTCTTGTAGAATAAGCTGTTATATACAATATGTGACGGATTGTGTTCACCTGTGCCACACAGTATTTTTTATCTCACATCACCTTGACGTCTAATCCCTGAATTAACAGAGTAAGTCTACTTGACTTAGATCTCCTCGTGTACAGACTTAGGCAATAAGTATGACACTGAACTGTAAATATCAAGAAATAAGAAAACGTGGTTACTGAGCCCTTAGTAAAATACATCCTGGAGGCGGAGGATCATATCTATGTTACAAAAGGCCTAGAAAGACATCTCTACAGCTCAGTCGCTACGTTTTCTTATCATATACCCAAAACTGAGAAGAAGACTATCTTATTCACTTAAGTCATCGATTCATGGCTCATTCACTATGCCACAGTGCGCCCGATCATTTTTAATATATCCCTTGCAGCGCGTAGTATTTCATAGACATTCGACCATAGGCATATAATACAGTGTTGCCCAATTTGTAGAAGTCCATACCCATCAAATGTACAGACAACCGATGGTAAAATCGTACACTCTGTATTAGGAAAGTATATTTACGTCATGCTAAGGGACCTCTTTGGCGTTGTGCTGTACATTCCTATCGACATATCACGAATTATTTTTTTCATCATAGAGTGCTGGCGCGCACTGCTCACGTGAATCGCGGATCAAGATGACAATATGTAAATGATGCGTTCATGTACATTTGTATTTACATCTTAGGAACTAAAGCAGTCACTTGAATACCCAGTATGGTTACCCAAGACTAGATTCTAGGACAAATTGAATTTCTTGGCTACTTAATGGCATATTTTTAGTTTTTATGTGTTTAGATTTCTCGGTACTTTTTACAAAACGAAGCATTATTTCATTCTGGTTTCATTTATGAGTATCGAATCGATAATACGTGGCTAGATCTATTATTTACACTGTTAAGGCAGCAACCACGGAGTGGGTGGAAGACTAGAATTGCCCCCCTCCCTCTTTATGAATATCACTTGAAAATATGTGCTTTCTAGTACGTTTATTTTTTATATTACCATTGTGCAGATATATTTTCATTTTAACACTAGTGATTTTTATTTTATACTAATATGATTCGCTCTTGAAACTGGCTCATCTTGTAATACTAGTGATCATTTTGCTTCCCAAAAGGTCTCCGAACCAATGCTGTATATTATAGACATACTTTTGAGTAAGTAATAACACTTTGTAAAATATCACTGGAAGATGGTATGATACGGTCGAGACTCCCACTAACCAGGAGTTCACCCGGTGATCATAGGCTTTCCATCATCAGCTCTTAATTTAAGATTTCATAAGTGTACATAATATATAAAGACCTTTTTGTAAATTAAAAAAAAAGTGTACTAGCTGGGACTGCCTCACAAGGTACGTCTGGTTCTTGATGTTCATTTGACTACGATAGGTGGATTTTAAAGTGTGCCAGATGTCTAACTGACAAATGCCGTATCGAGATCGTTCATAGATAACGCCTGTAAATTATCACATGTACAAATTTCAACACTTTGAAATGGAATTCACTTCTTAACATATTTTAAGATATTTATTCTTATGGAGCTTTAACAGGGCACTGTTTACTTATATCTCATCGATCAGTTTGGGAAAAAAACATTTATCTTTTACACGATCGTATTTAAAAAAATGCAATTCTTGAGTCGAATATAAATCAATGGAAACATGGTAAATCGAATAAATTATTTCGGGAAAAAAGGGTTCTTGCTGTTATTTCCTTCACATTTCTATCTTATATGGGATATCATTCTTGAACTCGTGTCTTCTTAATTCAGAGATGCAGCTTTCCATTTTCCCTGTTAAGCTAAAAGATATGAACTGAGATCAAGATAAAACAAGTAGTTTGAACCTTCTCACATTGGCAGACTCCGACATATTATCAATGTTTCCTCCTCTCAGACAGCTAATTCCAAGAAAATTTGCTGCTTTCTTCTGACAGAGAAGACTGCTTTTCCATGGAAGTCCCTGGTCTCATTTTCAGTATGAAGAGTCATTTTTCCATGTGTAAAGTAAAGACATTAATTGAGCCTCATTTACTCCATCAAACATTTCCCCACAGACCGGGAGTATGTCCAAACTCCTTCCTATTAAAGTTTTCCTTAGCGGGCGCACTCCTGATGTGACCATAACAATACGATGATTGTGAAGGGCGGCTGTTAAGCTGCACTGTTCCATGACATTTCTTACTTGGAGATAGCAGAGCAGGGGATTGACCTGACGAGTAACTCACTTTCAAGGTAGCATCGGTTGGAACCAGAAGTGCTATTGACCTCGTATCTTACACTTCAGCGAAATTTTAGTGAATGCCATAAGGCATTCTCACCCCCACAGACCTACTGTCGAGGGACATCCTCGATCCTGTAGGCACTGCTACCCATCACCCTGCTCGCATGGAAAGGGGTAAAAATTGTTTCGTAATGTAAATTCTAATGTTACAGGGTTGGTTATATATTGACACGGTCCGGTAGAGTGATCTAACGGAAAGTACCTTAAATGAAGAGAGACGAGTGGATTCCTTCTGTAGCTTTATTGTATGTCTATATCAGCCGGCTGACCAGAGCATACTGACCCACACCGTGTGTGTGGGAGCAGTGTGTGGGGGAGGGGGACTGTTGCCAGGGGCAACAGTCCTCCCCCACACTGGTCAGCAGGGCCCAGGTAGGCGGGATTACATGAGGATATGACATGGGATACTAACAATATCCCTTTTATTGATCTGTTGAATTTGTAAGAACATTACTGTGTCATTGCTGAAGTTCGAGTGCGCCACGGCAGGTGAATATTGGAGTTCATTCACCCTCCCCTGCCACTTTCCTCCGTTTTGCGTAATGTTCGATCCTATCCTCCAAGCTATCTGTTATGAAAAAGACAAAAACGAATTCGTTCATTCAATCGAAAAGCAGTGCACTCACAAACTGACATAGTAACACCAGATGAACAAGAGGCATATATTAAACGGAATGAGGCAAGGCCATAGCGTTAAACTTACCGTTCTGTTATTTTACCAAATTATGTACACTGATTATAATGTAAGCGTCTCAGCAAGAGCCATGGCTCTGATATACGATATGCTAAAAACTAGCGATAATGACATGAAGGAAATCCAACAACTACGCCCGTTGCGCCTCTGAGACATCGGCAAATCAGTCATTAGTGGCCTGAACGTGTTTTGCACAAGTGTTTGTTTGTTTGGGTAGTTTAACCTCCTACATATTCTATTAGACTTCTGACGAGTATAAATTATATTCGTCGAAGGCTTGAGTTCTTGTACCTTCAGCAATTACTCATCGCATCAGCCTGCCTGCTATTCATCAATAAAAGAATTCTAATTGAAACGGAACGAGTTTGGTTTTGTGTGGTTAACACCTACCATACATGTTCAATTACACTTATAAGTGTTTTTAGATGTAAGAGGACTGGTTGATATTGGGCTGCTACATATTCGCAATAACTTACTCCACTTGTTGTAATGAAGCTTTATTGTAATTAAATGATACAGCTCATGCTTACCACAAGTGGGCCGTTCCCACAGTGCTTTGTAAACTCGTGCTTTATTCCCCGGTAACAGACACTCCACCTGGTGAGTCACTGGTGTACTAATGTCTGAAAACTGACGTCTGACGTCACCGGTAGCAGAGGATGACGTCACTTCCGCTGAGTCCAGGGCTTCTAACATTCGTCTCAACATGGTTGACCTTTGGATTTGAGATATATAAAAAGTAGATAAACAAGTCGGTTCTACTATAGGTCAGGAAGGCATATTAGGGACTATGGTGGGATGTGAATTCAAATAGAGTTTCCCTAAAAGATCTTATAGATTGACTTGTGCTGCATATCAAATTAGTTTAAGTAAGCATTTGTTTATATATAACAACTAAAGGAAAAACATTCTTTGGCATTACAATATCAAAATATTGCATCTTTCCCAAACAAGCCTTTTTTCTCCATTTTTCGCCGACTATGACAATGCTTTAACATGTGGCAGATATCACAAAAAGGGGCTTTTTGGTACTTTTCTATTTTCATAACAAAAGAGTCCATTTCGACTTGTACTATGAGTACAACAAAAGTTAAGATATCAAAATGATCGTGAAATGATTCTGTACTTAATAAAATTGGGTTTAGATTTTTGTTCCATATGGAATTCTTTAGAATCCTGACTCTTATTCTAGGAGTTAAACATTTTGCCTAACTTTTAACATGATTTCTGAGAAAATAAATAAAAAATGAAAACAGATCAACTGCCTGAATAAATTCAGTATGTACAAGACAATAAAGCCCATAATCCTAGGTTTAATATGCTACCTTTTGCTAATTTGTATCTTGTTTAGAGCTGAAGTTATGAGAAACTTTGTAAACTAAGTCAAAAATAACTAGTTTTCAGTCCCCAATATGGTTGCACAGCCTATAGATACGCGCAAATGATTAATCACTTATCTATTCATCCAAAATCCAATCTTAAGGTCAGCGAGAATTGGTCTATACTCCCATGCTAATTACTCAATACCCGTTTTCCATTGGGATGGTAATCAAATTTAGTTGGTGTTTGCTTTTTTTGAGCATATATTTTAATAGAAGTCTCTTCTGCATGTCAACAAGGTTGGTCTTTAGGCGTTTTGCCTGGCGACCACCGGGAGAGTAGGTGTGACATCACTCAGTGATATCCACCAGTGTATATGGCTACGGTAGTTAGGTACAGTTCTTAAACTGTCACTCAAGGTAGCATGAGCCTAGGGAACAGACGTCGCCTCGTCTTCTTTTCTATTTTGTATCTAAAATCTAATCTTGACTGAAGGTTGACTTTGCAGAAAGCGATCAAGATCTCTCTATCGGCCCCCAAATCTGTACGGCAGAGGACCTTCAGCAGATTCAGGGCCTTTTGACATTTTCTCCTCATATTGGGTTTGATCGAATCTATGAGATGAATGTAGGTAGAAATCCCACCCCTACACATTTACCGAGGTGAGAGTTCTTTTACTTCCCACACCGCATGGGCATGGTAGGAGAAGGATTGGCCTTTGATATAGCAGAACCTTACTAAAAATCATGTTAGAACTACATTATGTGGAGATCAGTTTAAAAAAATGGTTTGTTGTCACGAGGACGGGTGCTGGTGTCAGTGTATACTGCTAGGGGATGGGCACATTGCTGTGAAAACGCATAAATAAAGGTAAATTCATTGGTATCTTATTTCTTAGTTAAAAACGAAAAATACAATTTTTGAGAATTTGTCCTAGACCAGTTGCATTTGTCTTTAAAGAGTTAAACCTATAAGACATTGTCATGCCGAATCTGTCCAGTCACACCTTTTCCTGACCAATCTGTTGGGTCGGGGAGAATCAGTGTTATTTTTGTTGATGTATGCACTTCAATAACCCAATAAAACTCTTCCCGACAGCACGGACTTGGAACACCTGGATTAGAAACAACAGGCCTCTGGCGTATTTATCTATGCCTCGGCATTGTTAGGGTTCGGATAACGGCCGCTAGACAGCGCTAGCATCCATTCGCGTTAGTTCCGCATTTTCCCACCAGGATCGCCCCAGTCGCTGCTGGTGGCATCAGCATAATCAGAACGTTCATATAAATTGTTTACATTTGTCTACAAACGTTCACCACACTTAGCACCATAATTCCGACTCTTCTGTAAAGGTATATACTTGGACCTTTTGATGAAATAGTTTATTAAGGTCTGTTGAGGTGGAAGAAATGTCAAAATCTGGATTTCCCATGTCAACACCCCTTCAAAATATGCCAATTGTCTAGAACCCCCAGCCCACTTACTGCCATAAAATTTACTTTACTGCCGATTCCAGATATATACCTATATGGGACAGTTGGAATTAGGGTCCTAAGTGCACTAGATTTTTTTAAGGTTACGGCAAATTTTGTCTTAGAATAGTTGGGGCCGGCAGGCAAATTTCCCTGATTTCCAGGCAGTCAGTCTTGGGAAACAATTATTTTCAATTCATTTCCATGCCCCTAGGCCTTAATAAAGTATTTGTCAGTCGATTCCAGGTATGTACCTACATGGGACAGTTGGAATTAGGGTTCTAAGTGCAATAGATTTTTTTTAAGTTACGGCACATTTTGTGTCAGTTTGGGTTGGGTCGGCAGTCAAAATTCCCTGATTTTCAAGGGGAAAATCCAGAAAATCCAGATTCTTAAATTGTTCCCATGCCCTTGGCCTTAATAAAGTATTTGTCAGCCGATTCCAGATATATACCTACATGGGACAGTTGGAATTAGGGTCCTAAGTGCACTAGTTTTTTCTAAAGTTACGGCACATTTTGTCTTAGAATAGTTGGGGCCGGCAGGCAAATTTCCCTGATTTGCAGGCAGTCAGTCTTGGGAAACAATTATTTTCAATTCATTCCCATGCCCTTAGGCCTTAATGAAGTATTTGTCAGTCGATTCCAGGTATGTACCTACATGGGACAGTTGGAATTAGGGTTCTAAGTGCAATAGATTTTTTTTAAGTTACGGCACATTTTGTGTCAGTTTGGGTTGGGTCGGCAGTTAAAATTCCCTGATTTTCAAGGGGAAAATCCAGAAAATCCAGATTCTTAAATTGTTCCCATGCCCCTAGGCCTTAATAAAGTATTTGTCAGTCGATTCCAGATATATAGCTACATGGACCAGTTGGAATTAGGGTCCTAAGTGCACAAGTTTTTTCTAAAGTTACGGCACATTTTGTCTTAGAATAGTTGGGGCCGTCAGGCAAATTTCCCTGATTTGCAGGCAGTCAGTCTTGGGAAACAATTATTTTCAATTCATTCCCATGCCCCTAGGCCTTAATAAAGTATTTGTCAGTCGATTCCAGGTATGTACCTACATGGGACAGTTGGAATTAGGGTTCTAAGTGCAATAGATTTTTTTAAAGTTACGGCACATTTTGTGTCAGTTTGGGTTGGGTCGGCAGTCAAAATTCCCTGATTTTCAAGGGGAAATCCAGAAAATCCAGATTCTTAAATTGTTCCCATGCCCCTAGGCCTTAATAAAGTATTTGTCAGTCGATTCCAGATATATAGCTACATGGACCAGTTGGAATTAGGGTCCTAAGTGCACAAGTTTTTTCTAAAGTTACGGCACATTTTGTCTTAGAATAGTTGGGGCCGTCAGGCAAATTTCCCTGATTTGCAGGCAGTCAGTCTTGGGAAACAATTATTTTCAATTCATTCCCATGCCCCTAGGCCTTAATAAAGTATTTGTCAGTCGATTCCAGGTATGTACCTACATGGGACAGTTGGAATTAGGGTTTTTAGTTCACTAGATTTTTTTAAAGTTAGGGCACATTTTGTGTCAGTTTGGGTTGGGTCGGCAGACAAAATTCCCTGATTTTCAAGGAAAAAATTCAGAAAATCCAGATTCTTAAATTGTTCCCATGCCCCTAGGCCTTAATAAAGTATTTGTCAGTCGATTTCAGATATATACCTACATGGGACAGTTGGAATTAGGGTCCTAAGTGCACTAGATTTTTTAAAAGTTACGGCACATTTTTTCTTAGAATAGTTGGGGCCGGCAGACAAATTTCCCTGATTTCAAGGCAGTCAGTCTTGGGAAACAATTATTTTCAATTCATTCCCATGCCCCTAGGCCTTAATAAAGTATTTGTCAGTCGATTCCAGGTATGTACCTACATGGGACAGTTGGAATTAGGGTTCTAAGTTCAATAGTTTTTTTTAAAGTTACGGCACATTTTGTGTCAGTTTGGGTTGGGTCGGCAGGCAAAATTCCCTGATTTTCAAGGAGAAAATCCAGATTCTTAAATTGTTCCCATGCTCCTAGGCCTTAATAAAGTATTTGTCAGTCGATTCCAGATATATAGCTACATGGGACAGTTAGAATTAGGGTCCTAAGTGCACTAGATTTTTTTAAAGTTACGACACATTTTGTCTTAGAATAGTTGGGGCCGCCAGGCAAATTTCCCTGATTTGCAGGCAGTCAGTCTTGGGAAAAAATTATTTTCAATTCATTCCCATACCCTAATTCCAACTGTCCCATGTAGCTATATATCTGGAATCGACTGACAAATACTTTATTAAGGCCTAGGGGCATGGAAACAATTTCAGAATCTGGATTTTCCTGATTTTTCCCTTGAAAATCAGGGAATTTTCACTGCCGACCCAACCCAAACTGACACAAAATGTGCCGTAACTTTAAAAAAAACTATTGCACTTAGAACCCTAATTCCAACTGTCCCACATAGGTACATACCTGGAATCGACTGACAAATACTTTATTAAGGCCTAGGGGCATGGGAACAATTTCAGAATCTGGATTTTCCAGATTTTTCCCTTGAAAATCAGGGAATTTTCACTGCCAACCCAACCCAAACTGACACAAAATGTGCCGTAACTTTAAAAAAAACTACTGCACTTAGAACCCTAATCCCAATTGTCCCACGTAGGTACATACCTGGAATCGACTGACAAATACTTTATTAAGGCCTAGGGGCATGGGAATGAATTGAAAATAATTGTTTCCCAAGACTGACTACCTGAAAATCAGGGAAATTTGTGTGCCGGCCCCAACTATTCTAAGACAAAATGTGCCGTAACTTTAAAAAAATCGATTGCACTTAGAACCCTAATTCCAACTGTCCCATGTAGCTATATATCTGGAATCGACTGACAAATACTTTATTAAGGCCTAGGGGCATGGGAACAATATCAGAATCTGTATTTTCCGGATTTTTCCCTTGAAAATCAGGGAATTTTCACTGCCGACCCAACCAAAACTCACACAAAATGTGCCGTAACTTTAAAAAAAACTATTGCACTTAGAACCCTAATTCCAATTGTCCCACGTAGGTACATACCTGGAATCGACTGACAAATACTTTATTAAGGCCTAGGGGCATGGGAATGAATTGAAAATAATTGTTTCCCAAGACTGACTACCTGAAAATCAGGGAAATTTGTGTGCCGGCCCCAACTATTCTAAGACAAAATGTGCCATAACTTTAAAAAAATCTATTGCACTTAGAACCCTAATTCCAACTGTCCCATGTAGCTATATATCTGGAATCGACTGACAAATACTTTATTAAGGCCTAGGGGCATGGGAACAATATCAGAATCTGTATTTTCCGGATTTTTCCCTTGAAAATCAGGGAATTTTCACTGCCGACCCAACCAAAACTCACACAAAATGTGCCGTAACTTTAAAAAAAACTATTGCACTTAGAACCCTAATTCCAATTGTCCCACGTAGGTACATACCTGGAATCGACTGACAAATACTTTATTAAGGCCTAGGGGCATGGGAATGAATTGAAAATAATTGTTTCCCAAGACTGACTACCTGAAAATCAGGGAAATTTGTGTGCTGGCCCCAACTATTCTAAGACAAAATGTGCCGTAACTTTAAAAAAATCTATTGCACTTAGAACCCTAATTCCAACTGTCCCATGTAGCTATATATCTGGAATCGACTGACAAATACTTTATTAAGGCCTAGGGGCATGGGAACAATTTCAGAATCTGGATTTTCCAGATTATTCCCTTGAAAATCAGGGAATTTTCACTGCCGACCCAACCCAAACTGACACAAAATGTGCCGTAACTTTAAAAAAAACTATTGCACTTAGAACCCTAATTCCAATTGTCCCACGTAGGTACATACCTGGAATCGACTGACAAATACTTTATTAAGGCCTAGGGGCATGGGAACAATTTCAGAATCGGGATTTTCGGGATTTTCTCCCTGAAAATCAGGGAATTTTGCCTGCCGACCCAAACCAAACTGACACAAAATGTGCTGTAACTTTAAAAAAATCTATTGCACTTAGAACCCTAATTCCAACTGCCCCATGCAGCTATATATCTGGAATCGACTGACAAATACTTTATTAAGGCCTAGGGACATGGGAATGGATTGAAAATAATTTTTTCCCAAGACTGACTGCCTGAAAATCAGGGAAATTTGCCTGCCCCAACTATTCTAAGACCATAGATTTGGTCTTAATAATCCCTTTTACTGTCAAGTCTACTGAAAAAAAAGGACTGCAAATAAACATCCAGTCAAACACTCATGATTATACAGTCAGGAAAGAATGAATGTATGTATTACAAGTGAAATAAAGAAAGATCCTGGTCAATTAAAAAAACCAAAAAAAAATATCAGCAGCGCCACTTTAGGCCCTGGTGGCTTAAAATGGAACTTTCGTCAACGTTTCCTGGCGGATTATACGGAAATTAGCGCTCTATCCGCAAAACGCACTCAAGCGTAGCCGAGTCGAACAGATCGTTGAACAAACACGGCCGCCGCCCGCGTTTTCTATCCAGAGATATATGTCCGTGCCGACAGGAATTGGGCATTACTAGCAGGAAAGCCAGATATCCTCATACATCGACATCATTGTTGCCGACTGTTTCCGATCATAATCGGCGATTGGGTTGGTGTGAATCAGTGATAGATGTTCATATTCTATAGGCTTTATAGGGCTCTTCCACCGGGCTGACTTCACGGACACAAAAAGATCATCGCACGGCTGCGTGGGCAGAGAAGTCGTTCCGGTGGAGTAGGCGACATAATCAATGGCGGCGGCTGAACGGCGATGAAACGGTAAAACCTAATGGAAAAAAAAGAGAAAAAAATGAAATATTTTTTGTCGAGTCGGATTCCCAGCAGCCCGGTGGAAGAACCCCTTTTCGGCTTTGGACCCATTGCCAGCAGCCCAGAACTTTAAGATGTGTAACAGTAAGAGACACGCTTACCTGACCGTATGCTGCGTCCACATCTGCTGCAGGTGGCGGATGTTCTCCACATGGAATTCTGAATACAAAATACACAGATGGAAGTTGGGGTCGGGAAAAAGTGGATAGAACCAATAGTGAAGAACCTCAAAATGCCAGGACAATGGGCGAGTTTTCACTTGGCCAAGGGACTACTTCCGGTAAGTCATATCAACACCTAGGGAAAACGTTGCTGACCTTATGCACAGTGGATTTGGCGCTGGAAATGTGACCGGGCTACATATAATGATAGATTCTGTACCTTTCATGTCCTATCTCCAAGTGACTGTGGTACAAAATATAAATCACTTACCGGAAACAGATGAAATAGCATGATTTGTAATATCACATTGTTTCTCCACGTGATTTGGGTTTTAATTTTTGTTATTTTTTTTCTATTTGGGTTTCAAGTTAGAGGATCAAAAAGAGACACATTAGAGTACAAATCAACATGATAGGGATTATGACAACTTCTGCTATAATTTTCAAATGCAATTTGATAATACGACATAGACTTTCACAATTTAATTTTCTGCACAGATTTGAAAGAATACCAGGTAGGAAGTAGCTAGATTTTCATTCTTTTTTTTTTAATTAGGTAATGAGTGTCATCTCACCATGGTGAGTTTTTCAGAGCACTCACGACTCAAGGTACATTATACAGATTACATATATATGTGTGGTGGTCGCCGCCTGTCTAGCAGGTTGGATGACCCCAATCCGGAATGCTAGTTCCAGGCAGGATCCCACCCTACGCACTTACGTAGGTTGGTTCGGTTTTCGGTTAGTTTGCACAGACCTATTCACACATAACACAACAACGTCACTTAATAAACAGGGATGTTTATTAATCACTTACTTCCCGGAAAGATCTGGAAGATCTTCCCTACAAGTACAGTACCCTAGCACATGGGTGCTAGGTAACGCTGGATAGGCCAATCCGGAAGATCAGCCTAACCACCAGGAAGGTTACAAGAACCCGCCTGCAAAGTGAGGGCCCAAGGATCCGTTCCGTAGAAGGGACGCGCGAGGACAGCCTGTCGACCTACTGTGAACGCTGAGTATATATACTAAGCGTTACGTAATCCCGGTCTCCACCGCGCCACTCTCGTGTGCGGCGTTGTCCGGAATCACTGCACAGTAAGGATCGGCATATCGCGCCACCTTCCGTGAAACAAACGAACACTGCTGGATTCCCGTCCCACTACATATGTTTACATCAAGAAATACAAACAGTGTGAGAAAAGGTAATACATGAGATGAGAATGAGTTATAGTAGCTCTACTAAACACAGTTATCCATTTGCATCTTAAGGGCAGCAACCACAGATTGGTTGCCACTCCTTTTATAGTTTTGTACCAAAAAACAAAAATAGAAAAGTTTGACAGAATATGTATTTATATGAAAAAGAGTGAGTTACCTTGTTCATATATCCAGTCAATATCGGCAAATTGACAGTCAAAAAGGACGAGCGGCAATTCTGAAAATATAATTCTGGATAATTAGATTCCTCTTTAATGTGTGCATGTCTATGTTGGCTGTAGTCAGAAGGCTTATGCCTCGTATTGTCAAAATACTTAAACCTATTATTTATAAGATTTTGTCAATTTTAAGTAAACCTTGGTTACATGTAAAACAACGGTGCTGCTCAAGCTGTGATAGAAATAGAGTTCAATATCTATGGCGGCTGATCTCATATATCGACAAGTATAATTCTGGAGCATCACCAACTGTAATATTGCACAACTATTATGAATCTTTACTCTTGTATGTGTCTCACTTCCACGCCCACAAACAATCACCTTAGATCACAGCTAACTTAAGCCCCAACTCTCCCGCCTCCCTCGCTGCGTATGTAATTTATCGACGGCCCCAAACGTTAGCATGATTCCGTTCGTATGGCAGATGCTATATTCAGTAAGTGGGAAATAGATTATCAATATGAAAAGAGTCAGCCTTTTAGATGCTTTCTTTACCTGATGCCATGGTATACTGTGGTTTGCAAGGGTGACTTTCAACATCCAGCAGTTCCTCGATAACCTGTACAAGATAAGGCGTATACGTTAAAGTGGATGAGTAGAAGTCCAGAACGCGATCAGTTCCTAACCTTTATTATCCATCGTATACAAAGACCCCATTGAAAATGTATGGAGACTCAGTAAACCACGACCCGTTGTATAAAACCTGTCAGATACCATAACTGTGGTATACGGATTCAAACCTGTGGTATACGGCCTCAAAACCATGGTATACGGGGAAAATATTCCCTTTTGCTATAGAGCAAAGAAATAGTCCCTATTGTTGTACCATTTAATATGGCAATTACAAGGTTTAATCTATTCGAAAAGATGGATAATAAATGCAACAAACGATGATTTTGTGGACAGGCAGCTCTGTGAATTACTCGAGGTTGACGTCGTAATACACTCGCTTGCGCTCGTGTATTACTACGCGTCAACCTCTCGTGGTTTACGGCCGCCTGTCCACAAAACCATCGATTATTGTCTATGTCTGCACTGGCCTGACCTGAGTACAATGACCTGTACTCGTGTCTGATTTTTACAGCGACGATTACTTGTTTAAAATTTACGCATAAAAGAAAGAACGCAGGTAGCATACAGTTGACAGGGATGTCGGTTGGGGTCAGAAAAAAGGTGGAAATATTTTTCGCGCGGAATTTGTTGCCTCAGAGATACTGTGAAAATGCAGAAAATACACCAGTGGCGGCATATGATGGGACTGAAGGTATGTGGAGAAGATCAGACCACTGTTTTATTGGTGAGAATAAGGTATAATTTATATTACATTTGCTTTGGACAAGGGGATATAATGTATATACTGAAAATATGGATTTCAATAGAAAAGTGGAAAGCTGCCATTTATAATTTGGGCAAAATTATAGCAAGAATAAAAGAGGAAAGAAGGTGGAGCTCTCCAGAGTTTCCTGTCTGTGAGCAACGTGAAATATGGACAGCAAAGTGCAAAAATGAAACAAGTAAGTCTACTATTTTGCTGTTTTCAACAAGGAAGTGAAATGTGAGGGATGAAAGCCTATAAAATAATTGTGGGTAAAATGTTTTAAAAAAAGCACCTATTGGAGACAACTTAGTGTACATATCTTGTTTTCGAAGAGAGATCGACTGGGATCTTTTTCGCTAGATCTTTAACTCATCTCTTCTTTCAAAATATGACTAGAAATGGGACAGGGTCCTGACGAATATACCCCGGATTGTTTGTGTTCCTGAAACAATATGGGGTTCTATTGAGGCTTTTAAATAGTGAGGACAATATCTAGGTGTTTTATAAAAACCCTGATATCAGGGATTTCCCTGAACTCTGACATCCCTGATTTTAAAAGCCAACTGACCTGAGGCTTTTCTTTGCCATGGCCGACAAGGAAGAAGACGGCGAGGATACAGCGGATCTGATGCCAGAGGAAGGCCTGGCCGACCACCGTCACCTCACACATGGTGTATGGCCCTCTCATCTGCGCCACTCTGAAAACATTAACCAAGTCAGTGTTCCATTGGCCAGGCAAATACTGGGAAAAGTATGGTAGACAAGGCTGTGACGCGACTAGCGAGTAAATGACCGATTCGAACGCGGATTTCAGCCGTGTTCCCGCGGAAATTTGTCGGAGATTTTCAGAGCTTGACCGTGGTTGGTTGATGGTGGTCATGTGACCCAGATCCAGCGTTTTCTGTGGATAAATACTGGGAAAAGATACCCGGAGATCGTTGAGTTATACATTAGTTGTTAGGTCAAATGAAGTTAATTATTTTGATTCATTTCGGGTATATAGTAAATATAGAACAACATACCATGCCTATACTAGCCATAAAACTCGATGATAATTTACGGTTCGTATGTAACTCGGTAAAAGGCTTCATTCCATATCAACTGTAAATCTTCATCTCGTTTTGAAGTTTGTCAGGTCGTTCTATATTTATAAACACTGATTGATATCAGAGAACTTGTCCACTTCTCTGCTCGTACCTGATGTCTACATAAAAACAAAAATGTCTTTTACATCTTCTTTTAAGCATCTGTTCTGGTAGGTCTTGTTTAAGCTACGATATTAGTTGATAGTAGAATTTGAAGAGACCAAGGACTTGGATATATAGGTCAGTGGAGGGACTTACTTGGTATGATGAAGTAAAATTGAGATTCTACTGAGGACAACACATAGGGGACAGACGAAAACAGAGATTATGCAGCTGGGAATGTATAAGAGATGAGAGTTGGTTCTTACTCAGGCACTAACTCCTCTATCGTGACAGAGTCTATTCGTCGGGTAAAGTTTGTCACGCCATTTCCCACATCCATCTTACACAGGTTCCGGAAGTCGTGCTCGCCTGTGAGCCGCGCAGCCGCATCGCGCATGGCCTGCGTCAAAGTGTCAAAATGAATACATGCATTATTATGCCTGTTCCTCACTCCTTTATGTACAACGGATAATCGACAAAAGTATGTAAATATTCCTGTGCATATAGAATGTCATTGAACAGTATATATAAGGACCTGTTATTGAGACTGCTGCCACGCAACCCTCCCTGCACCCACCCCAACTCAATACACAATAGTACTCCTGAAATATAATCAAGTAGCAAGGTTGAACAAAAAGTGACCCTACACGTTGCCATTGTCAATCTTTATCATTTCATACCTGTGGTCGAACATCTATGAAATACTACCCGCTGCTATGGGTGCAGTATCAATAACGTTCGCGCCCTAGGGCCGTAGCGAATGACCGCTAGCATATTAATAATAAAATAAAATGGCGTTTTTGACGATTCTCAAGTATATACATGTAACAAGAGCTAAATGTGCATTTAGAAAATAGAAATATTGGCCTTTAAAGACCAAATTAGCAGGTGGACGCATTTAAAGCTCAATAAGGGAGGGAGGGAGGGAGGGAGGGAGGGAGGGAGGGAGGGAGGGAGGGAGGGAGGGAGGGAGGGAGGGAGGGAGGGAGGGAGGGAGGGAGGGAGGGAGGGAGGGAGGGAGGGAGGGAGGGAGGGAGGGAGGGAGGGAGGGAGGGATAGGGAAGGGCCTGCATTGATTGGATATTTTAAGCCCTACTCTTCTGTGAACTCAGCAAGTCATGGCTCAATGCACACCTGAGGGCAATTTCGTTTGGCAATCAACAATTCTCTGAGTACATAGGAAAAGTTTTCAGATAGCTTCATGGTGATAGCTTCATGGATGAGTGTACACAGACCTGCCTGCATGCTCCCTAGCCATGTGGGGGACAAAACTTTGTTTCTATATAAACCAATAAAGTAGGTCAAGCCAATATCTGGTGGTAAATGATATTACAAATAATTTTACAAACCAATATCATTTGACTGGGTCTTGACTGATTCCTACAACAAAGTTATGAACCATTTTGACTTCTATTTGTTTGTAAATATCCTGAATAAACCATCCAATCATACACCTGCTGCCTCCACCCCTCACATTGTGAGATTTAGAAGAAATACATGAATAGCACATCAAATATGTATTTTACCTAAATAATGACACTTCCTAGTGTGTAAGCAACTGTCAGTGCCACTTATGGAGATGGTAAATGTTACAGTAATGCTCACTATAAATCAATATTGAGTAAACATATGTTTGAGCATGCCCATTTCACCGAAAATCCCCCCCACTTTCAACAAATACTTGAATATCTCTGTAAATATAGAATTTACTTAGAAAATTCCACTTCCTAGCACCTACTGTTTTTTATTCACTTTCAAATGAGGCATATCATATTATGATTCAACCAGTTTAAGTGGTAGAAATATGTCCATAAAGGAGTTCTTAAAAATTGACCTGTGACTACCAAAGTCCCCCCCCCAAACTGAATTCACTTTTTTTTCAAATCCATTCAAAATACTAAATTTTAAAAACTGTGAGGCATTATACCACCATAAAACCTTCTGTCCAAAACAGAAATCATATTCCTATCTGTATTTAGTGAGCTATAAAAATGGGAACCGATTGAAACCAGCATCCCTAGTATTTGCTGACGGAATATCCCACTTTATTGTTATTAACCAAAACAAAGGACATATACAATGTGAACCATGTTGATATACAATAAAGAAATTCAGAAAAAAAAGAAAAAAAAGCAGCAAAAATATGGTCAGGTCACCTAATGACTTTACAAGCATGTGTACTACAGTAGGCTATAGCCATAACCTAAAGACCAACCGTCCACCTGCTAATAATAAGTAAATGTATCAACTCTGGGGGAATTGATGTCATTTTCGGCCTTTTGTCCTGAAAATAACTCCTTCTACCCGCAGCATTGGGACGTATTTCTTGGAAAAAAAGACCGTACAAGACTTGATGAGGATGATGTTATTCATAGAACTCGGCCTCACGCCGTATATACCAACTTCATCTCGTATGATGTATGACCATGGTAGGTAAATAATTATAAGTGGAGATTTTAATGAATCATAGTGTGATAGTGCTACATGGAATACTAGTGTTTGGGTGTGGATCCTAATGGTGGTCTGCCTGGAGTAAGTGATGTAAAAAATAGTGTTATGACAATCGCGGTATTCACTGTTTACCCTTCGACATTTCATCCATAAACGTACCGGGTAAGCGTTCTACCCTAGATGTTCTAATCTGTTCTTGATGCGAATTTTTGGCTTCTTATAGACCAGGGATGTCAGTTGGAGTCAGATGAAATGGATATATTTTGCCAGTACAATTAGCGCACTCAAAGAGACCAAGAAAATGTGGTAATCAAGTCGCTGTTGGTACAGGCGTCGGTCTGTGAACAATGGGGAGTTTCAATCTGTTTTATTGGCGTGGATGCGGCCTAATTAGAATAATCTTTGGTTTACACAAGGGAAAAAGAATTGTATGTATAGATGGACAGGAAATGAAAAAGTGGATTCTCATGGAAAATGGAGAGCTGCCATCTCTGTATAGAGGTCTTTTTGCCACGTGGTATAAACTGAGATGTGCTTATTTAGTCATTCGATACGACCTCTCAACAAAGATCCTATTTTAAAATAATATCAATTTGTTTCATATGATGCATAGAGTTTTAAAAATGTATTTCACCGGTAAACCATTCAAATTATGTACAGTAGAACCCCGCCTAACGGACACCCCGCGTAAGCGGATACAACTTTTACTCAGACTGATCCCTCTTTTAGATGTTTATTCTAACCCCATGTAAGCGATCACATCGCGTAAGCGGACACTTTGTCCAGAAACGGAGGGTGTGCGCTTCGGCAGGGTTCTACTGTATATTCTTTAAAATGAAAGGTTAGCGTCGAATGGGACGACCTGCGTTGAAAATGGTAGATCTGCAACGCAAATACCTATACCACCCACCAACCGTGACAAAAATAGTGGGAGGTTATACCGAGCATAGTCTACACATTTCCGCGGGTGTTATATGGCACCTACCTGAATATCGAGGTGAGCTCGAGGGAAGTAGTACTTATATGTTCGCTGTTTACAGCTGAACCGGGCACTGAAGTCAGGATCCACCGGGCACCAGGCGAGAACGCGTATTTCCGGCGGAAGTACTTTGTTGAGGATGTGGACATAACGGATCTCCGTCGTTTTATCACCTTCAAACACAGATTCAGCTTTTTATAATATCATATTCAATATGTATACATAGGATAGAGGAAAGCCTATATACATATCTCGTCTATGGACACTTCTACATACGTGTATTTCACAGACTTCTTTTCGGGAAATATTCATAGAATATAACAAGTGATAACACTTTTTTTGCTTTAAGAAAGTAATAAGAAGCAATGTCCTTCCCCCACAGCGAAAATAAACAAGATTTACTTTCGGACTATGACCCCGATCCATTTTAATGTGGACAACTTCATTTAATAAATCGGTGTGGAGTAGCCTAGAAAAAAATAAATCAATACAATGTGTAGGTTACCTGGCCTCTCATTAGCCGTCCCTCCTTCCTGCACCTTGACACCAGTGCCTTCCAGCAGGTTTGTCCTCAAATCTAAAGAAATCACCTTGAAAAATAACGTGGAAGGATATAGGACACAATATATATCTCGAAAGTTGGTTTGTCTGGGTTTGTTTGTCCAATTTGTTCAATTAGACCTACTTTGGGTTTGACCAAATCTATGAGATGAATGTAGGTAGAAATCTCACTGCTACACGTTTACCGAGGTGACAGTTCTTTTACTTCCCACACCACATAGACATGGTATGGTATGAGAAGGATTGGCCTTTGATATAGCAGTAAATCTACCACTGCTGGGGGTGAAGGAGAAAAGTGGCTGCAGTGGGACTCAAATCAACAAAGTCCAAAGCTCTTTACCACTGAGCTAACTTCCCACCCCGGTCACTTTCGTTATGCTTGCGTGCAAGCATATCTGGTCTGCACCACGAGGAGGCAAGGCAACCAAGAGGGTGGTAATTCACTGTCCTGTCCATTTATGAGAAATTGTCCTCAGTAAGTATTTCTTGTGATCTTTATCATTATTCGAGAGATATATGACTGAGGAAATAAATGAGGGTATTGTGTTTTCTGTGACTCTTTAAAACTAATTTTACAAATAAAATTCAGAGCAATTTTTCAATAAATACTTGAGGAACGATGAATGGGTAGGTGTGAATGCTGAAGTGAATATACTATCTCTCTATATCTGATCTTATCATATAGTCTAATCTAGTTTGTTCATGAATTGTCCAGATTATAGGCAAAAACAATTTCAGTCCTTCATAAAAACATTTAACACCAGCTCTGGTTGTGGCCTCATGTGGTCATGTTAGTTGCCTGGTTTCTTTAGCGAGCGTGTTAAGAATATCAAGAGACGTCACAAGTTTGAGTCTGAGTTTATTTATGCCACACATTTTGTTGGTTCCATAATTTCACGAGTCGAAGATGAGTGACATTACGGAGCCAACAAAATGAGTGGCATAAATAAGCTCAAACTCAAACGAGTGGCATCTAGATTTTATCCTACCCCGTTTCCATATTTTTTCAGTATCAGAACGTAGTGACATAAACAACACTTTATGTCACACCTGTGAAATAAACAAATCCCATGTTAAGCCTATGGCGTTTTTTATTAGGGGTAGGATAATCCAAAGAACGGAATAAATCACATGACAAAGTGGCTGTATTTGTGGGCTGGTGGCCTGAGTGAGCTGGTTGTTCGAGGGGATATATCCTACAAATTGTCTAAATGATCAGTGAAACGAGACAATACCTGTCCAAAAGCACTGACTCCTTTATCTGTGCGCCCACATCGATGATAGCAAGCAGTCTCCCTGAAACCATGATACACACATTTAACATAATTGATAGATTTGCTGGTTTCGCATCATGTCTTTGTCCCTATGTAAGAATTTGTTTTATTCTATATCATATTCAGATGTAATCAAAGCAATAGCTGTTGCATATTTTGTTCATTTAGTTACAACACAGTTTGTACTCTATAGCCATCTCGTTTGAAGTACTTCAGAAATTCACTCGGCTATTGCCTCGTTCATATCCCTGAGCGCTCCAAACTCGATGACAGACGGGGACACAGAACAAACACTCATCAGTTTCCTTCTTAGTATTTGGTTTACGGAAAGTTCCTTGCTAAAATAACCAAAGCAGTATCAGAAGATGGGTACTCGTGACGCCTATATCCAGGCTAACCTGAAATAATCTACGACTAATGGATTATCTAATGACAAGGACAATAGACACAGGTCAAACATGCCGATTCTTTATAAAATACTTAGTGAGGTTGGCCTCAGTTGAATTTGTATTACGTCTCATCTTAAATCACTGATAATAAGTTAATTTGGAAAACAAACATTGATAAGATGCGGGTGGGTATTAACCCTCACTTCATATCACACTTTGTACTGAGAGAATCGTAAGGTCATATATCAACAAAGCAATTTCCCGGTTGCAATTGTAGTACGTTGAGGAAAACCTATGATATTTTCATTTATCAAAGTAGGCCCATAATGGAATTGTTTATTCCACTTTGTTAAAGGCATATCGGACATTTTGGCCTAAAAGTTAAAACCCATGTCATTCTCCTGATAATTGGATATAATGAGTATATAGTGTTGTAGATCGCATATCTAACTTCAAAATCAGGGGTAAATGAGCTAGTTTTTTTATCCATAGATCAATATCATATTAATTCTATAATACAATATAGAAATGCTAAAAAGTATTTTTTTCATAGAGTAAAACCCATGCCATTTTCCTCAAACTTTCACAGAATATAGTACATGTATAGTACTACTTATTAGGCTTTAAAAATCATAAGTCACTGCCCTTTTTTGGGGGGGAAAATGAAGAAAACCATATTTTTCAGAACATTTTCTATGTAAATCAAGCAAATGTACATTGGCCTATTTTACCTATTAAGATTGGTTAAACTTGACATAATGTTGAATTTACTAATTTAGAATCAGAATGAATCCAAAGAAACCAGTTGCGCTTTGGCAATATTTCATAAGTTTAACTTAAATATCATATACAGGGTTACCACTTGGTGTCAGAAAAAAAATTGAAATATCTTTTATTGCGATACAGGGTTTATGCATTAGATACACATTGCAGTGGGGAATCAAGGGCAAGCTCAAGTTTTTACATGGGTCTGTGGGGAGGTTCCGTGGGGATCATGGGGCATGGCTGAATTGGGTACTTTAGCAATTGGTATATCAATATTACACTACGAATTATGTTTTTTTAAATTCTGTATTGACATAACAAGTACAGATTATATGATCTGACACCTTGTAACAACCCTCCTAAGCTGATTAAGATGCCTGATGAGCCGAGCACGGCGAAACCTTGACCTTTTCTTTCCCCAGGTTTGACACCTCAAACCCATAATAATATCCTATTGTTTATTTCTACACAGCAGTAGCTGTCTTGTCACTATAGATCTCTATAGAGACACTGGGGATACGGTTGTTGACACTATGATGTCACAGCCGTCAGTGTACCATGGTTACAGTGGTTAGGTGCAGTTCTAATAACTGCCACTCAAGGTAGCATCGCTGAGGGAATAGGACATCGCCATGTCTTGCTTTCATCTTTTTTTTTTAATTCTGAAAATGAAAACATGAATTTCAATGGAAACATTGATAGAAAAATTTGACAAAGTGACATGGTACCTTGATTGGATTAGCTTGGTCCTGAGGAGGGCCTTGAAGACTGCATCCTCTATTGTTTTGTCGGTGTCCTCCTGAGTTACGAAACCCTGATAGTCCCAGCCCAGGTAGACCACTTTTAAAGCCACATGGCGGGTGTTGTATCTGATGTAAAATACCAAATTGAAAATCATTCACGAGAAGTGTACACTATCTGGGATGTCCGAATTACTGGGAGGTGACTGAGCCTGTATCCCTGCCGCTTTGATTCTGCATCCTCATGTGTATAACATGAGAAAGCAGAATAGCCTTGTACATGGATGTATGTACAACGATTGCAATCCTATTCCCATTAGGCTACAAGAGGCGTGTCCTTTGCTAAGTAATGTCTCCTTCATTAAGGTAGTGTTTCACTGGGTGACCATGATTTTGACACCGTCAAGCGTCTGGCAAATATGATTATTAATATGCTTAGTGCACAAACCCACAAAAAAGAGTTTGCATGAATTGTAAAGCAATACACAAAAAACATGTTACAACTAATTGTTGTGTGTTAGGTTGGTGTTTTTCTTTCAAACAACTGTAAATGTGAAATTCAAAAACCGATGTGAAATATTCTGTACATTTTGACGGCTTTCTCCGACTCAAAGTAGTGGACTTGGGGAGGGCCATGATGGAAGTTATAATACCACACAGGCGATACTTGGGAGAGGAAACTAACAACACTTTGAATAAATATCAAGAAAGTAAGCGCTTACTTGTTAAAATCAAACGGCCTTTCCTTGCGTTCCTTGTTGCTGATAGAATCTCCCCTCGCTTTGCTGATGATATTTTTTAGTTGTTTAACGTGAGCTTCTAATTGTGTAACTCTTTGTACCAGTTGCTGTATGAAAAATAATAGCAAGCGTTATAGTGTATTGACAAGTAAATATGAACGGTAACACTATCACAAACAAAAAATAATGACTTTCACAAATAATCTGTCCCTGTCCCCAAACACTGAAACAGAGATGGAGATCAGGGGTGAATACTTTACCTACCAGTACCAGTACGGTACCACTTAAGCAAACGTCTCCC
Organism: Alentia gelatinosa; assembly: GCA_950022655.1. NCBI lineage: Eukaryota > Metazoa > Annelida > Polychaeta > Phyllodocida > Polynoidae > Alentia > Alentia gelatinosa. The sequence continues at coordinate 25,854,464 of OX465590.1, read as the reverse complement.
CTGGTGTCCAGTGTACAGTAGGCTACCTTGAGAACGTTGCTTCTTCTGTCAGCAGGGTAAGCAATACTTAATTAAAACAGGTGATTGCACTTACCTCCTTTGAAAGATCTGACAATGTAGTTTCGGGGACTATTGTGACTTGAGTTCGTTCCCTATCCATCTTGCACAAGACATCAACAACACTGCACATGTGGGCCGGAAGTGTGGAAAAGCTGTAGTACCCCGAAAGGTCGCCAGGGCGCTCCGCGAAGTATATATGAAACTACGTTGCTGATTGGACAAGAGAATCAACCAATAGCTGATCATGGTACATCTTAACCTACATCCCAGGCGCCATCTTGGGGAAAGGAGTTGTCATCGTACGCTTGGCGAGACCGAGGAAAATCATGTCAAGTAACGAAAGTAAGTACGCGTGTTACTTTAAATTTGTTAGAGATAAGATGAATTCGCTTCATTATGTTCGCGGTGGTTTGTTAGGCTGTTTTGCGCTACAATAGACTAGGGATCGCGATAGCACAGCGGACAATAGCCACACAACGAAATGCGTGGCTTCATCGACAGTGCAAAGAAGGCAGTGAGATAGAAACCCCTTCATCCTAGTGGATCAATTGATGCCACCCGTGGCGTAGACTGTAAGTGATATCGTTCCTCTGTATAGATTAAATCACACGAACAAATAAGCCATGATGCAACTGGTATGTGGGACTGAAGTATTGCTTTGTCTTTGTTTAACTTTTGTGTCCATCCAGGTCTTGTACCTAGATCTAGATCACAAATACTAACTAAGCCTAGGTTGCTGAGACCCTAGTACTAGTACTAGTAGCATTGCAGGAGATTGAGTACCACTTTGACGTCAGTGTATTGTCTAGTCTGTGACTCAGCCAGGAGTGGGAGACAGGCGAGATCCCGGTCGTGAATATTCATGAACTAATCACGGCTCTAGATTATGTTAGATATTTTACAATAATAATTCGCAGATGTACCTATGATTTGAAGCCTGATTTGGATCCAATATTGTGATGGATTTACCCTGTGCACTGCTGCACTGTATCTTGTTACATCGCTTTGACATACATGGATTCTTCATTCGTAAGCCATCTTCGTCTCACAAATATGTAACGGCATAGTATTATGAAAAAGGGAAACTTTTAATTGTTATATACCGTGTATAGAAAGAATTTGTATTTAGAATACATGTAATGTTGTTCAAGTTTTAAACAATTTTGAGCTCTATGATATCTTCTTCTTTGGGTTGCATGAAGTGGATGACTTCATCAGTGGCAAGATTGATAATAGTTTTGAAATAGTCGAATGTATTACTGTTATTAACACTTAATTGGAAGTTTGTTGAAGGTGCCTGGAATACTCTATAATGTAGGAAGGTTACATTTTCTCTTCTGTCGAAGATTTATCTAGTTTTGGTGTAATTGCTTATAACCAACTGACAGTGGGTATGTTCCAGGTTTCTTATTTGAACTTGATATTATGGAAGTGTGGAGTAACCCATAAGCAGAACAATTTACACGTAACAACCTAGATCCAGTAAAGATTCGTCTCCAGGGGGATTGTTGTTTAATCTTTCTGCATACTACGTTTCTACTTTTGCATCTTATGACGATTCTTATATAGAAGCGCTAAAGATAGTAACTACCTCAACGATATTAGCTACCACGACAATCTAGGCATAGATTTAGACGTGTATGCGTCATCCTTCATAATGACTACTCAGAGAGTATCGTGTACCATAAGCTGTGACCTGGCACCCTCCGCCTCGCTTGCCCACCGTCCTCACCTGTTTCTACTCTATCCGTAGGTGACCGTCAGTGACCTAACATCTTGTCTGGCCTACGTGTGACCCTCCTGTCACCTAGAGCTTGGCTTACAAGCCGTGTCCGTGGATCTAAGCACCTTCCAGAAAACCAGAGTGGGCCTTTAAAGCAAATATGGAGAACACTATCATTAACCCGGCGGATAACTTAGACGCCACCGAGCTGCCACCCAACAATCTGGTGTTGTTTGTGCGCGCGGGCAAAGATGGCGAGAGTCTTGGAGGGTGTCCGTTCTGTCAGCGTATGTTCATGTTACTCTTAATCAAAACTAAAGACGAGGACATCGTGTTTACTGTGAAGACCGTCAACATGGCTAAAGCGCCGCTGGACTTTAAGAAGATCGCCAGCCGCCTGCCAGTCATCATGCACGGCAAGGAGATCATCTCGGACCCGGACGAGATGATCCAGTACGTGGACGAGCATTTTCCCGACCCGCCCATGGCTTACGACAGCGTCAAGGCCGCTCAGGCGTGCCAAGACGTCTTCTCCAAGTTCTCCTTCTACATCAAGGACGTGTCTCACTCGGCCACCCCGCTGCTGGCCGAGCTGCAGAAACTCAACAACTACCTGGACCAGTCCCCACACCTGTTCCTCACCCGGGACTACCCCGACCACCTGGACTGTATCATGCTGCCCAAACTCCAACATATCCGCGTCGTCGCCAAGGCCTTCAAGGACTTCGATATCCCGGACGAGCTGAAGGGTTTCTGGAGGTACATGGAGAACGCCTACTCGTTCCCTGTGTTTAAGAAGACGTGCCCTTCAGACCAGGAGATTGTCTACCACTGGCAGAGCAAACCCGAGTTACCGCGGCTCTCCAAGGACAAGCAGAGAGCCTACGCCCCGGAAACTCCAAGCAGATTCTCTCACACAGTACCAGAGGCGTCTTGAAGGTGGCGCAGTCTGTTTTCTGAGCTCACTGACCTCCTGACTGCTTCCTACTTGATCCATAGCCAGTTAATTATCGCAAATGGATGGAGTAAATTAGGCTGACAGCTGGGAGGCCCGACGTGGCTCGCTGTGCCTGTCACTGACTTTACCTTCTAGCTGTCACTGTGGTTTTATATAGAACCACCAGCTTCTGTATCGTTGATGCATGATAAACGACTTTTAATATGAGACATCCAAGTCGGCCAACAACAGTTGGCGTAGAATTATAAGCGATCCATGGTTTCTTCCACAAATACTTCGGAATGTGCACTTAGCTTGATCCTGATAGCGTGGCAGAGGCTAATTGTGCCTCAAACCGATTTTTGAGTCTTGGGCTCAACTTTGAACACGGATTTTTGTCGGTGTAAATACACTATTCAAGTTGTACAGCGCCACAACGTTTAAATGCTTACAAAGGATGCGGTATACGAATTTATATCTTGCCTAGAACAGAAAAAACCCTCGAGAATTGCCAAAGGATGTTTCGTGGAGTATTATGATCGGTTTGATGTAGCCTTTACTGTGTGGCTGCTGCCACCTTACACTCCTGCTGAGTGAACAATGGCATTGGATGACTGTGATTGTAAGCTTTACCCAGATGTTGAAAGGATGTGCTTTTGAATTAAGAAGCGCGTGGCACAAGTATACCCAGAGAAAGAGAATAGTTAACTATGAGCTACTCCGCGGTAAATCCGATTTCCCTACTTTAGTTACACTGCGATTACCTTTATCTTTCTCTCCACGGGAGGTCCATACATTCATGTAATGAAGTTTCTATAACGTGCCCTGTGTATATGAAATTATAAGAGGCAAGGAATATCTGAAATCTGCACACTGATTTACAGTGACACGGGTACTGTGAGGATCAGAATACTTTCACGGTCTTAGTGAATCATGGGGGCGTGTTGGTGCAGTATGTGGTCAGACGGACGGCATGGCGCGTCGTGCCAGACGCGCCGTTGTTGTCCTGCTTGTTACCCGGAGATTGTAGAAGTGTGCTGCATGTTAACACCATACCTCTCCCCCCACAGTCACCGTCTGTTGTCAGCCTTCACAGCTGTCACCACCAGGGCAAGAATCTTCACCTCTGTCCCGGACTACATAGCAGACACCATGCCAACATGGTCCGACTATTCCACTTATTATTGTCTGGCCACCCGACGTCTCTGGACAGGGCAAAATCTTGAGTTGATAAAAGCCATAGAACAAAAATCGATAGATCTAAATGCTGGCAATGTATTTGAAACATTGCGGTAAGATAAGCAAAAGAAGAAGAAGTCCATTTTGAGATAAGAAATCTCATAAGATCTCCCTTACATGACCGTTGTGATACATATCCTGGTGTATTAAGTTTAAAATCTAGATCTCTACACAGCTGACATTCATTTTATTGTATTCAATAATGACCTATACTTATTATTGTGACTTAAGCCGCTATAGAATAACCACATTTTGGTTGCCTAACGATATATCTTTAAGTTGTTTGTGTGGATCTTAGTTTGTATATACAAATTGCTTTTTCTGTGTACTCTTATATACTCTCTAGTACATATTTCTTTAAGTGAAATGCTCCTCCCCTCTTAGTTAGCCTGAAGTCCTGCCTATCTACTTCGTGACCATCCCTACAAATACATTCAGTAAACTTATTTCTATAGGTTTTTTTCCTATTAGTGACACCTCAAAACTATACTGGAAGCAATATTAAACTTTTATCACGTTTGAAAAAAACTCATAAAAAGTCACATCACAGAGAATGTATTAGAATACTTAAATTACAAATCAGACATATGTACCCCACTTCTAATCCCTGAAATAATGAAAAGTATTACTAAGGTAACTTACTAAGTGGTGGGATAGTGGTCACAAAATGTAAAATATGGGTATTTTGTCAAATCACTGAGTATCTATATGTGTACTTGAAAAATCGGTTCTATTGAAACATGTCGAAAATATCTTTACGAATACTATTGGTACTAGTTCCAGTACACCTACATGTATTTAGTATTGGATGTATATCAAGCCAAAGATGAGTTCCTTTTTTCACAAGGCTCGAGTATTGCTATAAATAGTCAGCTTATGAATAGAATGATTCTGAATTAGGAGAAACTTCATGTATAGTCACAGTTTTGTATGTCTTATGCACGAGGAGTTTATTATCTCCCTAGCTCATTATAAATTGCACGATTGAAGTAGTCTGGCCCAAAATGTATTATTAACGCATAAGGTCAGGCAGAAAACGCTGTTGTCTAATTGGCCACGAGTCTGATTGAGATGGGTTTTATCTGGTGCACAATTGGCTTTTCAGCTGTCTAGTAGTCATGCATAACATATTGATCATTTATGAGTATTTGGGCATTTTAGCCTATACTTGGATTATTTTATTATTTATGAAGTCTTTTTGTTGTATTTCCTCCTAGTTTTGTCCTCATCATACCGGTTCCTGGTGTCCGTGTTCTAGTTTACGCAGTCTGAGTTGGTATTCAACAGGTTGATACCGGTTACAGGCGACCGTCGGGTCTCAAACAGAAGCCACACCACACTTCAATTCAGTATTGCTCTCTTTCCATGTTGCATCTATTTTGAGATACCTCAAATGAAATGAGTTAGATTTAACTGAGTGTTGCTAATGAAGCGGGCATTGTTCTCTACAGCCATATCTAGAGTATTTATGAATGATATTTGATTATACTTACAAGCATACTAAAAGAGTGTTGCTTCTATTTGAGACTTTGTGGTCGTATTATTTGGTTAAAAGCATCGCGCTCACCTGCTTATTGGTGCTAGGGTCACATTTATTTTAATTTGATTCGTATATATTCTATTTATCCTTACTCATTTATTTTTGCAGATTTTTGCGAAATTGTTTCCATGGTTCTGAAAACAAAATTGGTGCAAATATGTATTGGAAAATTATTATCACGGCCGCTAGTATTTATTGTGTTCGAAAGAATTTAATTAGGTTCCGGTGCCATGAATTCTAATTTGAAGTTAATTCTGCTTGGGTATTTTATCAATTCACTGTATTTCAATCATTGTGATGCCTGAGAATCTTACATTCTAGCCAAGAGGTTAAATCTGCATGGTGCAAATTGAAAGGGTTTTCCACAAAAGAAGTCGTTCTCGCTTAAAAGAGTTATCGCGTAATACTGATGTGATAATTAATCCATTGTTCTACATTGTTGCCTGATGATATTAAACAGGAGAAGCAGAGCAGTCGTCCTTTAGAACTCACCTGAAGGCTAGCAGAGTTTTTATCTCCAGACTTGGCACAGCTGATTTTGTCATATCACAATGAAACCATAGATTGGTAAGAAATTCCCTAATCATAACGAGCTTAAGATATACTCGTTGTACGCTTTTGGCTTTGGAGTCCAAGTCAAGTAGTTAAACGGATGAAGCAACCTTTGTACAACAGTAAAAACAGAAAAAACTTGTCCAAAGCCTGGACCCGTTTTCAAAGTATAATAGTGGATGTATTCAGAGCAAGCAGCGAAGAAGGAAACATGAGACTTCCATGACGTCATACTTCATACATGGTATTATTTGGGCGTTAAATAGCTGTTGCCAATATAACATTACATATTATTTGATTTATGCATACTAGCGCGTTAGCAAAGGCAATAAGATAGCGAGGGACGAATATGCTCTGTATTAAGGACATTATTGTTGCATGGTTTGAATGTATGATGGGAAATAAATATTTTTCGGAAAGAGGAGACAGTGTCTGGCCTTTTGTACCATGAACGTAAAATACACATGTTGGATTGAACTATTTTATTTTCACCTCTATGTCCGGAGGGGTGGTTTAAAAACCAGATGATTGAAGCTTTTCTTGTCTATTTACTTTGACCTGTGGGGGTGGACGTGGAATGAATACATGGTCCTCGGTCTACCTGTGTCATTTGTAAAATGGAACTGGAGATTATGAATACATTCGACTGTTCTAAGCGCTCATATGGATTGCTAGGTAAAATTACCACAACTCATCTCCACCAAGGGGTGAACAGCTAGTCTAATTTCAGGGATGTCAGTTTTCCTTGTTTCCACGTAATTCCGTGTTTTGATTTTTGGAATAAGAAATCCCTTTTTCTTGTGTAAAATGAAAATAACTAATAAATACTGAAATCAGCCAGAATTCCCCAATTAACCTGCCTCCAGACCCACGTTTCGTAGTAACAATGTTATTTGTATCTACTCTATTTCAGGTCTTTTTGGTGATATATATATATCAAATGTCTAACCTTGTATTGCCAGGAAAAATATTTCCTCGTTTTTTTCTGACCCCAACTGACATCCCTGCTCTATGGAGAACGGTGCGCTGATTCGACATTTGCCTAACTTACCTTATGTGTACTCACTGTAGGTCATTTGTGGGTTCAAACTTAAAAAGGATAATCGATCCTTTGCTTACAGGTGTTGGTATTTTGATTTGAAGGTAAGTTCACAGTGATTTAACTATCATGTGGAGTAGCTAAACAACTCGCCCTCCGTTTCAAATTCCGGTCAAGGTCAAAGGAGCAGACCTTGTTCCAGGCCTTGCCTTGTTCCAGGCCTATGAGTCATTTCCCCTTATGGAACTCCATTCAAGAGCTGCTCCCTCAGATGGTACCTAGAGTATCACAATACTTGTTTGGGATACCAGCGGGGGGGGGTTCCAATATGGCTGGATCTTAAAAAGCGTGGGTGGGGGATTACCTGAAATATATGTCTGACAGTATGTGGCCTGCCCTCCCAGTATAGGATGTAAGAGTTGACAGTATGTGGTCGGTCCTCCCAGTATAGGATGTAAGAGTTGACAGTATGTGGGCGGTCCTCCCGGTATAGGTAGTCTTTGAAACTCTGCCTGTCTGTGTGTACCACTCAGTCAGAGCCTCTCGGGATAAGTATAGGTAATAGGGGCTGACAGAATGCAGTCGGTTTTTGAGAAGATGATTTCTACATGAGAGAATGTTCCGAATGCAAAATATGGAGTCCTTCATTTATTTGAGGCAGCAGTACCCATGGTTATTATATCGCCGCAGGTTTGAGTCTATGGAATGAGAATGACGACGGAGATGCAGCTAGCCCTCAACTAGGGTTATCAGCAGGACAGAGAACACATCGTGCCAACTGAGCTTTACCAGATCCATGTACAGAGAGTATATGAGAACACATAGGACAGGTGTGTCTAGTCTGTGAACGGAATGTGCTTGTGACATGTCACCAATTTCAGCACCAGTTGACAAATATAAATTTGATGAATCGTAAATGGTGATACGGGATAGATTAATTTGGTTTCCATGCCCTGTTTACATGAAGCGTTTTTATCACGTGCCTTTTTTTCCCTCTTAAATGAAGTTTAGTCCAGAGCAGGACTGGGACTGTAAATGGGGGCATCCTTGGTAACTGCAGAATGTCTGATCACGGCCCCGGGGTGTGGGTCGTGGTCACGTGACGCTCGCTGGTTCCCGTCATGTTATGACAGGTTACACAGCTCTAACAGGGGACAGGCACGAGAACAATACCAGAGGCCTGTTCCTAAAATCAGTCAGGAGAACATTCTCCGTTCAACACTGACCGTCATATTGTGATCGTGAATGTTTACTCCGAACGAATTCCCGATGGAGAATATTGAATTCTGGTGAATTAAAACGGGAGTGTCTTACCTGTATTTTCGGCAATCCAAATAGGACGTTGATTAGGGAAGAAATAGCTTCTTAAGCTCAGGAATTCCACCAGATGACTATTATTACACTTTTCCATGAAATCCTCGTCTTCATTACCAGTTCATACAATTATTTTTCTTGTATAAAACAAAGCCTCATTCACGTCCATATGACAGTGATTCGAATCTCCCTCCACTTCCTCAGCCCCATTCTATGACCAACACCGATGTGTTTTCCATGCCTTTCTCAGCCTCTCTAAGGCAGTAATTTTTTTAGGGCAGTAAATTCCACATGAAAAATAGTTGCTTTCTTTTTGCTGAGGGGCCATCCATGAAGTATATACGCAATATGTTCAAGATTGTGGACACGCCCACCCCCACTCCCAATGTTGTACGCAATAGAACAAAGAAGGGGCATATGTAAAATTTCCACCATTTTTTAACCACCCACCCCTAACAGTGCGTATATACTTTATAGATGGCCCCTGACACCAACTGACATGCCTGGTAATAGGAACCTCGCACAGCGCACGTTACTGAGGGTTAGCCACTCTAACTGCCTCACTCCACACGGGATCACGCGAATAGTTCATGTACTAAGTGTTATCAGGCTGCTTTGTATGGGTCGGTCTCTTTACTCTAATCTTCAAAGAGAACCATCGATTATCGATTGACATTAGAGCCATGCTGAAACCCTGGTTTCAGGACAAGGTTATTCTCAAACTAAGAGTAAAAGTAGTGTGGAAATTAGAAATGTCATGAAGTGCGGGACTTTTGGTATGTCTTATCAAATACATGTACGTGATTTCTGGAGACATTCCATGATAGGCCTGGACCACGTCAGATAGACTCTCTTAAGACAGATTCTGAAGATTATTTGTTATCACAAGTAAAGTTCGTATTTGAAAGTAATCCATGAAAGTCAATGAGATGTGCCCTTATACTTTTTTTTATTATTGGAGAAGCTTTGCAATGCAATGCATTTGAAAATAAAGAATGGGGTAGTATATAAATAGTCGTGCTAGATCTTTTATCATCCTGTCAGAGATTAGGCTTGGAGAGTGATTCGTCATTTAAGACCGTTAGATGCCGTTGTGCTGATATTCAGCCGATCAAACATTGTGCATTCTGTGTCTCTGCATGTAACGTGATGCACGCTCCACTCTCCAACCATGCATGTGTAAATCCCGTGTATACATAACAATGTAACCACGGTGCTTAGTTTGACATCACGCGAGATCTCACTGTTACCGCGGGATCCCTGTTGGACACTGGTTACTATGACGACAAGAGACGCGGCGTCCGTTAGAGCTGAGTAGCTCAGAGTGAGGCTCAAAGTCAGAGAGTCGGGGTGTGAGTCCGAGGGTCTGAGGTGGGTATAAATGATATATCAGGATGGAGAGCTGGTTCTTAGAAGTTATCTCACCCCAGATATTTTTTCTCCATAGATTTAACATTGGAAACTCGTATCTAACACTCATTAGATATTTAGGGTGAGATAAATTCAGAAACCCATTCAAGTTTAGGGATCCCATCTCATTTGAATCACATAGCAATTCACGCAGCTACGTGATTCAAACTAGATGGGATACGAGCTCTGACCCTAAACTTGAATGGGTTTCCTCTATAGAAACCCACGAGATGAAAATAGTCTGGTCCGTACTCTGTGGTCAAACGAGGTGGAGTACAGACCAAGTTATTTTCATCGAGTGGCTTTCTGATTTTATCTCACCCACTATAACATTAATTATTGATGAAATGAATCACCCAATTAGCCATTGAGTATTGGGTACACGAACCTCACGGCCGTGGAGTACGAGTTCCTAATGTTAAGCCTATGGAGAAAAATACCGGGGTGAGATAAATTTGTATATGTATAGAGACTGGGCTGGATGTAGATCTCTGATTTAAAAATAAACAGAAATTGTTCTTTGTAGCTGAAAACCTTTTGCGCTCTGTTTCTTGGATTTTTTCTTTACAATATGACACGTGGCGATATAGACTTCTGGCTCAACAGAAACCATTTTTTTTCTTTAATTCTCTCTGTCCAACTTTGCTAAAGGGCCCTCTGTGACTGGCTTCCTCCGATTAATGGAACTAGATATAGACCTATTAGCTATTCAGGTCTCGTAGAATAGTGTTGTGACATGCAGGTACATGCATGTCAACTGTGGCTGACGGTGGACAATGGGACTCCAACACAGTCCTCATAGATCATTCACCGTCGCCACAAACCACGTGTGTTGTCAGGTTCACAGATAAAACACATGGGTCACCGCTACACAGGCATTCACCTCCACTCTGTGTCATTAAGTGTGTTTTATGAGTCATGGCACGGTGTTTTCATGAACCATATACATAATTTAAACTCCTGGTACATCAGTGATAAATATTAAAGGAGGAGTAAGAAGATAGCCCGGGTTCTTTTCCGTATATATGCCCCTTTAGTTAGAAATGATAAAGAAGGTAGTCTCTTCAGTGGGTTCTGTCGGTCATGAATTTTAAACCTGGTCAAAAATTTATTTGATGTGAAAATATTGTATGAGCTTCATGGTATCTAAACATCATTTTATAAGTTTATGATGTTCGACACTCAGTCATAACTAGTGAGCAACACCAAGTGGTAAATTACCAGGTGGCCAGTATATATCACTGTCAAGTGGGCCTTAAAGAGAGGTGACCATATAAAGTTCGAGCAGGTGTGAACCTCACACCCAACACGCCTGGAGGTAAAGGTTAACCCTTACAACAGAAATGCCAGCTTTCTATTTCTCATGGAAATACACTTTTTCCTTTCCAGTATATACAATTCCTGTTCCTAGTGTAAAACATTAGTCTCATTCACACCAATGAAAACCAATATACAAAAATTACAAAATAATTGTTGGTTCATAGCCATTGTGTTCGCTTTTTAAGCACGGATGCACGTTTACCGACAACTAACGGAATTCCGACATTTCATATGCACTCGCAACACTTAAATAAATATAGATTCATAGCTGTTCTGTTCCAAAAATAAAGTTATGAATGGTTCACTTCCGATTTTTTTCCTCAGTCCCGACTTTCATCCCTGTTTTAAAGGTCGTGCTCCATTGCACCGATCCATTGGAGATTGATGGTTGCCGAGCAATCTTAGCCCTATCTCCTCCCGTTCTCCTCCTGTTCTTGCCCTTTGGTCTTCCCTTGATCTTAACTCAGTCGGCACTGGTGCACCTCTTTGGCGAACGGCTGGAGACCAGGTTTTTCCCAGTTCCTTGTGCCAGTCCCCAGTGAGTCGGCTCTCAATCTCTGGTATGGAGCACTGCTAGGAGTTTGAGCACCGACCGTCAGGGGTATAGAGACTCTAGCTCCACTACAGCTCCACTATCGGTGACTGGGAGCCGATTAGTCGGTGACCAAATCAATCTCCCGTGGATCGGCGCAATGGAGCATGGCCTTAAGGGTTGTAAATTTGCGATTTTTTTTCTCAGCCCTGACTTTCATCACCTATACATAATCACCTAAGACAACGTGGCCGTGCGCACGTACCCATAAAAATATGTAGATCCGTATTAAACCTGACACACCCATCACAGAAGAGTGGCATTAAAAGCTGGCAGGTCAGGTACCAGCGTATCCTGGTCAACGGCCATTGTGTACACACGGGGCACCAGTGAGTCGGGCCTGATTACCATATAGACGGACTCACAATACTAACGTGCGTTTACCGCCCAGCCCCGCTTGGCAGCTACCTCTGCCTGTCGAGCCTGTGTTGCAGCGCAACAAGTGGCCGCTTACATTCCGTCGCAAGAAGTCTGCCAACAAGTATCAGGTTTCACCACTGAAATGCCTGGTTCATACTCTTGAAATATTTAACAAACATTAATTATGTGGTTGTGTGTCAGGTTGTAGTGAGAATTGCTGAAGAGAATAAATGGTTATTAATAATATATCTAAATTGTTATGGGTATAGCAATCTGTGTACTGGATCTGTATTGAAAGAATCCTTTCAGAGAGTAGACACATTTTAGTTTATTGAGGGTAGTACATCTCATGTTATCTACAATGTTTTTTTTAATCTAGCACTATCCTCACTGTTGGCTAGTACAATTTAACAACTTTTACATTTTGCTACGTTTATACTATGTTCAAGGCAGCCACGTTTGCCCGAAACATATCATGACAATATTATTATTGTAGTGTCCAGTTACATGTTTTGTTAGGTCTTATTGTACGCAGGAACTGGCAGCGAGATCTGGAAGCTCGGGAAGGCACACTACAGTTCAACCTGAATTCTACCATGGATGGCCCTGTGTTTCAGGTTCTGATGTGGTGCTTTACATATCCCACATTTTTAGAGCAGCCTAACACGTTTCTTACTTCTACCAAAGTATCCTATGGCTGACACGTGGCAGCCGGGCCATTTTGCACCAGAGTCGAGCCCGGGGTATACAAAGAATGCTTTCCAGGCACCTACAGGCTCATTCCATCTTTTACTGCTGATGGGGCAACACCATGGAGTCGATTCTTTTTATGCTACCCCTAATATAAAATCCCATAGGCTTAACATTGAGTTTCCGTATGCCACGCTGACTGGCATACAGAGTTTTATATGCCACTAGTGGCATACAGAATTGTTATCACGTAATATTCCAAAATTGAGGAGTTGGGGTAGGATAAAATCAAAACCTGATTCGTTTTAATCTTGGCCACTGTATGCCACTCCTGGAGTTTTGGCTCCGGACTTCACTCGGCTTCGCCTCATGAAGTCACTATGCCAAATTCCAGTCGTGGCATACAGTGGCCAAGATTAAAACTCATCCAGTTTTACGATAGTATCAAGCAAATTTCCCTAAGTTAAAGTTGATATTTTGTAGTTCGTCAGAGAGCTATATTAGTATGTATCAATCGATTTCAAATGCTGGACTCAGGTCTTGACTCGGGCTAGGCAGGCTGCACGATATCTGCCCTGGCAGGCAAGAGTCTGGGGCTTGGGCTGGGGCGGCTGCTGCGATGGTGGCTGTGACTGCAACTGCCTGTCACAGACAGGCGCTGCACAGGCAATATTCACTGTAGGGAACTACTGTTGAACCCAGTGATGGTCCATCGACTGTCACGGGTCTGGTTGTGAGTTAACTTGTGCAGGCCACTGGGAGGGTGCCGGTTGCCACTGTCTAACCAGACCCTGGCCTGCAGTATCTCTGTACCAAGACCACCGGAGGATGTTGGTTGCAGATACTGGACCAGACATGTCAACTTCTGGCCTGTATCCTTCTGGAACTCTTACAGCAGCTCCATAATGTGGCTCTTGGTGATGCTGGCAGGTTGTAGAAGGAATCAGCACCTTGCCCAAACTTCCTGATAGCCTTCTTCAGTTTGCCAAGCTTGGTGCATCTTTCTTGCCTGCTCTGCCCACATCCCTTCCTTTGCTGTCATGTCTTTGTGCCCCGGCAGCCGCTTGGAGTACAAGACCAGATTCTGCTGCAGGAACTCAATCATGATCTCCTTCTCTTGCTAGAAGAAGTTAATTACCATTCCAAGCACCGTCCTCCTCGCAGGAGCATCTTCTGCCTCTGAAGACTCCTGTTCAGTTTCTGATACGGTGGCGGCTTCAGAAAATGGCGTTAGCAGCAATACATTATTCTGCATCAGCATCAGGTGGAGGTGTTTCTGACTGTTCCTGCTCATGTACTTGTGTTGGTGGAGCAGGAGCAGTCACCTGTTTACGTCTCGGCTTCTTCAGTGGCATAGCTGTATTGTGATGCCTTCTGTGACTGCTCAAAGTGGAATGAAAGTCCCTAGCACAGGGTGCATTTATATAATAACGAACGTAATAGAATGCAGCAAAGCATTGTGAACCGTGACTGGCCACTGCTACACGCCGGGACTCGTCATAGTACAATGTGATGAAACAGCATGCATTCACCCCAGGGTATGACAACGATGACCGAAAGCGTGGGCGAATGAGCCGTAATGTGGCAGACCATGATAGAAATGTGAGGCATCAGGCAAGGCCAGAGGTTTGTGTTCCACCACATACCGGTGCGAAGTTGCGATACAGCACACGTTGCGTACAGCCACATTCAGCCACATTATGTGGTGGTGACCCCATTTCACTGCAGCTCGGAACGATTCTCATCAGCACCAGGACTGCCATTGCTGATTTTCTGATACTTTAAAAATCTGCCATTGTTACCATGGTGATCAGGGTCCATTATGTTTGGCCATGCCGCCTCCCCAGGTTGTCCCATATGACGATCATGACCAAATATTTTGTTTTGATTAGATTATAGTTATATATACACAAGAGGTATAATTATTGTATCTATCACAAAAGAGGTCATGAACGTGGATATGGGGCAGATAGCAGTATTGGATAATGGGAATGTTTTGTTTGGTGACTAGATTATTAATACATACACTGGAGTGATAATTCTTGCATCTTTCACTAAATTGAAAGATTTTTTCTACACGAAAACGATTCCCTGACCATACGGCCACCAGAGACCGGACGCGGGAAAAGTGTATGAAGAAATTACAATAAAAAAAAAAAACTTTCACTAAGAGACCATGAACGTGTATGTGGGGGCAGATAGCAGTATGTGATACTGAATATGTTATATTTGGTGATTAGATTATAAAAACATACACAGGAGTGATAATGATAACGTTTATGTCTTTCACAGATGAGGCCATGAACGTAGATGTAGGACTCATCCCTGCCGGCAGTGAGACCCCTAAGACAGCCGGCATGGCGCTGAGTGACTTCACCATGCAACTTGAGGACTACACGCCTACGGTAAGACAGCACATGCATAACATGTCCACACATAGCACTGCATGTCACTGTTAGTCCGAGCCTCTAGGACTAGTCACTGGGTACCACCATATGAGATGAATGACAAGACACTCATGTGTTACCCAGGTAAGGTTTAAGTTCATCTAGCTCGGTACCTTTTTTATTCAGGCACCCTTTTCCTGTCTCCATATATCATTACTTATGTTTTATTAATTTGGTAATACCGAGCTGGAAGGTTCAGCGTTTAAGTCTGCACTTTTCATATTCAACTTCAGGATATAGTCACTAGATCCTAAAGATTCCAGTCCCTGTACTACTGATTTTAAGTTACTTGACTTTATATGTACCAGATTCGTAAGGTTTCAGCATTTATCTCACCTCTGGTATATATTGCCCTCTGTACCTTCTCATGTCTCACTCAAAGTTCACCGTTCTGTAGTTCTAGCTAAATAATCATTAATCTGGAAAATATTTTTTCTCGCAATTCGAGGTAGCTTACAATGTTGCTGTTACAAATTGTGTGCATCCTGTATGGCGGGTATAGATTGCGGTGCGGTGGAACAGCACGTCCGCCGCACGTCGACACCGCCCCCCCCCCCCCCCCCAACAGTACTGTGTGTTTGTACGTTGTATAATATCCTACGGTAGTACAGTCAGGTGGAACACGCACTAAAGTGGTTCGTCACCATTCACTGACATATATTCAGACATTCCACAGGCACCATCAAATAATGTTATGTCTGGATTATAGGATATGAATGATATAAAACATGTAATAGCCTTTAGCAGCTCCAACAATATAAATGAACGGTAAATGGGAACCATGTGGAGAGCTATCTTGCAGAGAAGTAGGTTGCATGTTTACTTTTAAGCAGTATCTATTTGCCTAAGGGTCTGATGGGAGAAAAACTGAGATCGGCTAGTCAACAAAAGTCAGCAACCAAGCCAAGGACAAACTTTGCCTTTTTTTGCCCCCCCCCACCCCCATACCAACTTGGTTTGCACTAACTGAATCCTACTGCTTGCTATTGTTCTCCAAATGTTCTAAAACTAAAGACTTATTTTAAATACCTATCATACATATCTAGCTCTGTGTATTTTGAAGACCATCAACGGTATTTGAATCGAAGAAGTGTCTGTCATTTCAATAGGGTCTTCTTACAGCCGTAGGTTAAAATGGTGTGCTAGTATCTAAGCGTTATGCTTTAGAAGGGAAAACTTTGAATGAAATCTCCTATGTCGAAGGTTAAAGAGCGTTCTTTTCAACAGACTAACTACGACTGTGAGGGACATCTGACAAACCTCCAAGATGTCCCTCACACCACTAAACAAGATCTATAAAATCTCTGTATCTTCCCCATGCCTGCCTTTAAAGCCTATAAAACAAAGACCATTTTAGCTGCACGTTGCAACCAACTGGTTTCAAACTCTTTATTTTGCTGCCAGGTACCTGTTGATGTTTGCAAGCTCGAGGAGACTAGTTATCTGTGGTGTTACATCGCCTTAAAAAATGTCTCATATAACGCCCGTAATACATGCTTCAGACACATCCCAAACACATTTATAACCTGTCTACTCATTCTCTAATACCCGCTCCCCGACAAGTATAGACACCTTGCCTTCTCATTACATATCCCCCAATAAAATTATGTTCCAAACACATCATACACTTTTTCTATTGACTAGAGAAGTTCCCATACAAGACTTAAACCTGTCTGCCAATACATGCGTCAAATATATCCCCACCCTTTTATTCCTCACGACTTTGGTCCCCTACACCTTCCCCATCGCATCCCCCGACCCAGTACATCACTGCACAACTTCCCGACACACTCCACATGGACAAAGTACTCCTAGTATATCCCCCAAGACATGGTTGACGTCTCAACTCATAGACTCAATCCCACTGCAATAGGACCCAGGCTGCTGTGACAGTACAAGGCTCCTTATACACCTCACCTTCATATCTCCACATGGACAATATACTGCTAGCCTTTTCCTTGATGCAGGGTTCCTCAATCTGACCTCTAGCTTGTTTCTGGGGGGTCGACTTTTTGTTAGTTTTCTCCCTGTTATCCTAGAGCACTTGAAAAAGTACCCTAGGCTCTTTGGAACATCAATTCCCCTTCAGTAATGGTAAGTACCGCGGGTAATTATCTATTATAGGCTGCTGTTACAGCGCAAACTCTCCTTGTGTACATCGCCACATCTCAGCAGATCCCACCAAATTACTCTCGCATATTCCCAACCACAGGATTAGACCCAATCTCACTGTGATATGACCTGGCCTGCTGTTATGGCGCAAACCACTGCCAGTCACCGCCCCCCCCCCCCCCCCCCCCCGCGCGCCTACATCTCACTAGATCACCAATGAACTCCGAGTATATCCCCCATTCACATCTCGTCTCGTAGATTCAATCTCACCTTGATATGACATCGTCTGCTGTTACAGTGCAAGCCTTCCCAGTACACCTCCCCTATATCTCACCAGAGCCCCAAATACACCGTGCATATATCCCCCCAACACGGGATTCGCGTTTCATATCGTAGATAAAATCTCGCCGCAATATGACTCAAGCTGCTGTTATGGCGCAAACCCTTACAGAACCTCAAACGCCCCCTGGCGTGTCCCCGGAGAACCTCTGCCCTGTGGATAGCGTTTCATCCTTGGCGCCACGCCAATCACTCGCTGGCTCTGGGCGAGCATCCATTACAAGCCACTCTGATCTGCCGGCGACCAGCGCACCCTGAAGGTCATATCTGAGCGGACACAAGGTCACCGTCTCTGACGTCACAGCACTGCCCTTAGCCGCGCCCTTTTCTAATATTACAGTCCACTCGTCTCTCTGCTGTCGAGATGCTGGTCGAGTTGGTTCGGGTTCGGGCGACGCTTCACAAAGTGGGGTTTTAAGCTGCAATGTTTAACTGATTTGTGCCCCGCAGACAATAACAGACAACTGGTAGAGTTCACACGTCTTTCCTCTTTCTTTCCAATATGTTTTGTTTCATTGCAAAGGTCCATTTCTACATTTGTCTCCAAACTCGCAGGTCCGTGTTTTATTTTTATTTTTAAATTACGAGCTTTGCTCTTTTTATTTCACTTTCAAATATCCTTACTCTATCAGTATCAGGACATGTGCTCTCTCCATCGTTGATTCAGGATCTGTCATACATTAGATTCAGAAACCATGCAACCGAAAATGGCTCTATAAACTGCTCCGGGGTTAATATTTAGAACGCCTGCTGATTGGACAATCAATCACATCCTAATGAAGTCGTGTAACAGCCTCATGATTTATTAGACAGTCCTAGCCAACACTGCGTTTAATAGTGGGAAAATATTCATTCGATTTTAAATTCAGACAGTTTCATTTTACAAGCCCCCCTCCCCCGCCACGTTTACTATCAGGCTAAGTGAGACGTCAGTCAGATGTCAACCGGCTGACACCAGACGAAGTATATCGTTCAGATCACCTTGGTACATCACTCTCACAAGGGACTTGCTCATCTAAGGCTAAACCTATGTTAGCTGGTAGCACTGTTTAAGTGGGATTCACACAGTCGGATTCATGTACCTCACAGGATTCAAAATCTCATGAGATTCCGTTCCATTTTGGGGTAAATGTCGCTATTATTTGCAGGGGAAAAACGTGTCTCAGGGAAATGAAACCCGATAATTTAGACGAAACGATTGTGTTCCAGTAAAGAATCTCAGCAGGATTTGTCTCAGAAAAACACCCTGTGAAGTACGTGAATCCCACCTTGTGAATCCCACTTTAGACCACGTATGATACGACGCACCATGCATTATGTAATGTCAATGTTTATTCAGTGAGAGAGCTCATCGTGATGAATAATGGAATCTCAGCCCATGTACTGCCTCATTTTGTCACCATATTTACCCATCTGCGGTGATCACCCAGTTAGCAAGCTGACGTATAAACTGACCAGCTCTAACTTTCATGTTTTGGAGATACATGTTTTTGTGGACGCTTGTAGTCGCACATTGTGTTTTTTTTGTTTTGTTTTTTTATCGGTCAGGTTATCAATTCTATTATATACGATCACGAATGAGGAGGTGGTCAACGGCTTGCTAGTCCACTTTACCTGAGCGAAGATGGTCAAAGATCAAACCAATACCACAATACTCGATGGTATATAACCCCTACACTTCCTGTGCAAATGCACTTACTCCCATCTCCATAGTGACAAAAGTTGAAGAGATAAAACTTCCATGTCAACAAGTTTCATGTTTTTGAGTGGCAATTCCCTTTAGGCAAAAAAAAAGGTGATTTCTGTTAATACATTTGTTGTACTTCAAATAAGATTCTTATACGAAAGACCTACTACGGAAAAGAAGAGGTCACAATTAATAACAGGGTGGCCTTTTTGACAGTACAGGCGACTGTGGCTATGTCTTTGTATTGTCTTTCATATTGCACCAGATATTGGTAGTTCTCTCTCGCAGTCCGGTATAAGCCTGAGGGATGCGCCATGCTGAGACGGATCTCTTTGACCTTTGACCTGGTAATTCGTATATCAATACGCCGCCTGGACTACTTTCTCTACCTAGACGAGAAGTAGCCCGCGGCGCTTGTCACTAGCGGTCCTCTCATATGTCCAGCTTCACCGTGCGGCAACCAGCGTAACCGGTCTAATTTGCATGTCCCGGGGGCACGTGATCAGCTGTCCAGCCCCATACACGGTCACGTGGTCAGTTCGGCACCATCTTATTGTTTAAGTTTGGAATATGATTAGAGATTTGGAGATTGCAGTTGTCCAATTTTCCAAAGCGATCCCTTGTTTTCATTTTCTGGGTTTTTTTCTTGTGCAAAACAAAGGGGGAATACATTGCGCCCTACCAAAGAAGTGGAAAGTTCCTTGGCCCTACTCACACCAATACACAGTGGTTCAACTATGGCCAATAACGATGTGTTTTCCATGTTTTCTGAGGCATTAATTTCCAAATGAAAAAGATTCCCTCTTCTTCCCTCTAGATTACTAGAGAATTCTGTATTTGTTACGAGAGAACTTGTTCGGAAATGTTGAAATAGTGTGAAAATCACTACATCCTCCCCCAAGGACAGTCAGTATTCTCCTTACTTGTATTGCATTTTTAGCATTGATATCTCACGGATATGAATATGTCATCCGAATCCGTGGAGATATGTATACCAACTTCCTCTGACACTCTATTCATGGAGACGTAATGAATATATCAATAATAATAAAATTCAAAGAATTTCTTTAGTTTTAAGAAGAAATACCGGCAAAACTTATGTGTTGGTTGGCTTATGTTCAAAATAACAACTAAATAAAATATGCCTTTTCCACGGCCTTTTCCACACTATTAGATGGCCATGGCATATTTTTTTATTTAACTCTGTTAACAATGTTATTTCTATTCTGTGTATACTTGTCTATAGAGTAAATCATTTGGAGATATTGATAAATCTGACTACATGTATGCCATTATAGTATCTGCTCAGTAGCCTGTGTTGCCTGGAGTAATGGAACAGCGGACCTGTTCTTGGCTCCCAACACTGAATGATTCATATCCGGCGCTGAAGTGCCAACAGGTCCAACTTACATTAACGGTCACTGCCCGACTCTTACAAGTATGTATGCCATATTCCTGTTTTAATAACTTCCACCACTACTACCACCAGCCACACCACACCACCACCCTGGTCTTACAATGGATGTGTAACCAAACTGAATCACAAACATTTTAATACAATAAACTCGTTTCCATATATTCCAAAAAGTTTAAAAGAGAGACGGCAGGTTTCATTATTTTCGTATCGATTTATTAGAAATTAAAATCGGGATAGGACGTTGTATGCAATACTTTGCATACAACGTGTGTTTGCATATATATTCCTTCCCAGGTGCCAAATATATTATTTTGATACAAGTTTCATGGTGCCTGGGTATGGCGTTAAGGACATGTAATTATCTCTTAGATGTGTAATTTGTTATGTAGCACATTATAGATTAATTTCAGTTTGCTTTATTAGCCTACCTTCTTGGAATTACTAAGGTAGCTGTACTCGCGAGCTTTTTTGCAATGCTAGTGTGTATCTTTCTGATTATTCTGGTTTGATGATTTATAATAACATGTATGTATTAAAGAAGAATCTACTGGAAAGTAAACTAAGCCACTAGAACAAGGCTATTCCAAAGATGATTAATACGAGTTTTTAAAGATATCTTTTAATGAGGCTGGCTCTTTCTATTTCATGAGTGTTAATAAGCTTTGCTTAAAAAATAAAATGTAGTACATGTATATAGTGCTGGCATGGATGTGAATATGTCTGGTTGAAGTGAATTGTAATTATATCGGCCACTTCTGGCCCCTCATGGCAAATATCAATTTGTTGACGGTTGCTGACTTTCCCAGGTATCTGGGATACAGGGGTTATTGTAGCTATAGCTGTTGCCACACTTACAGCAATGTTTGTTGCTAAAGACGCCAACAAAAATACACATCAGTCTACCCAGCATGCTTACCCGGTTTAGTATGGTCAGCTCTGTACCCTTTAGGTTAATTCATCATATGTCCGTTTATATGATCTATTCATGAATTAATTTACTTATGAAGAGAACAAAGATCAGTTGAGGATCTGTCATGACAAAGTGGACGGGAGAGACGACCAGTGAGTCAGTTCGCATCACGAGCCCGTGTCAGGGACGACCCACTGAGCCGTGACCGCGTCTCTTGTTGAGGTTCACTGACCGTGAGACGCGCCTGCGCCCTACACACCTCACTGCTAGAGCCACCTGGTGGCCGGTCAGCAGTAGAGATCGCCACTGCCCCCTCGTGGTCAGTTATGTAACTGAGCGTAGTGTGCTGACGTCATGTCACGTTCTCTGACGTCATATCAGCTTTTCTGACGTCATAATGAGTACCGTAGTTGGATGAGGGAGAGGGAGAGGTGCACTGGATTAGAAGGTGTTAATCCCACTAGGTGTGCCGCACCTAAATCAGCCGACAGAAATCCAGAAGAGCAGGTCACCTAAAACAGAGATGACAGCCTTCCGTTTTCCTTGAAAATCCACTTTAAAAAAAACTTTATTGATAGATTTGTTGTATGAATTATTATCATTTATCTTTATAAAAAACAAATGGGATTTAGATTGAGCCTGCTCGTCCTAATAAAAACAGTGATTTAAACTTTCCCAACAGACCCCGAGCAACATCTTCTCATCTGATGCCAGATAACATCCCTGATATCAAAACATGCCAGGGTTAAACCAATGGAAAAAAACGACAAGGAAAAAAGATGGAATGATACATGATAAGGGAGATTCACTGGACAATCGTGACACAACTATATGTTATTCTAGTTTTTGATACTAAGTATTTTCAGAGAATGATATCGTTTTGTTCTTTCTTGCAGATTCCTGATTCTGTAACAGCGTATTACCTCAACAAATCAGGCTTTGAAGCAACAGATCCTAGAATGTAAGTGTGAAAGATTTGTGGTTGAAATAGCAGCACTCAAAACATGCTGTCATAGAGTTTGATATAGTAAATGTATACAGTGTACATGTAATTAGTAATTAGAAAAACTAGCCTTTTGGAAAATAACCACTAAGTAAAACAATAAACGGCTTCATCATGATTTTAATTATCATAATTATCATTGTCGAGGTTGCATCAGGTCTACCTCTTGCTGAAAGCTACCCCGGGAAAATATTATATATCAGGAGATATATACTTTGAAAGCCACGTCGCATCTAAATAAGAATTTAAGAGCCGAGTTGTAGGCAGATTTATTAACGACTGTAGAAGGCTGACAACTATGATTGAAGCTGAATACTTTACATAAGTCTCTGTCAGTAGCGCGTGTATGACGTGCACTGACAGGTCTCAGCGGTGAATCCTCACGGTTGGGAGGACCTGTTATCTAATTATCTCCCGCAGTATGATATTATTGATTGGGTTTATCGACTTGACCCACACCTAGCCTTGGCGTAATCAACCTCCTCAATATACTACTAATTAGTGTCAGATCTAGGTATTTATTCCCCCTTCAGACTGTCTCTATCAGTACACTCAATTATGGTACCTCTATTTCTTCGTTTCCGTCTATACCCATCTCATCTGTAATGTTCTTAAGTGGTTGGGAGTTAGCTCAAACACAGAACTCCTAACTGCATGGTTGTGGATTTGAGTCCCACTTCATCCTCAGCAGTTGTAGATTTACTGCTATATCAAAGGCCAGCACTTCTCACACCATGTCGAGGCGATGTGGGAAGTGAAAGATCTCTCACCTCAGTAAATGTATAGGGGTGAGGAGTCTACCTGAATTCATCTCCCAGGTTCGATCACTTCCCCTTTGGTGTAAAACCAATGAGAAAAACTGAAACTTGTAGTTCAGAAAGGACATTAAAATCAAACAAACCAACAAGCAAGTATGTCCTTACCCACCCTCTACACCTCACTCGTCTTTGCCCCCTTTATTACTTCTCCACTGTTCCAGTACCTCATCACCTCTCCTGTCCCATTACCTGTTATTCATGCCTCATCAACCTACATCCCTCACCATCTCAGTCCTGCTATCCCTAAGCTTTGCCACCCCACCACCCTACTCCTTATTATAAATCACCTTGCCATCCCCCTTTTCCTCAAACTCCAATGTTCCTTCTCCTGTCCCTTTGTCCAACATCATCCTCGAGGTCCATAAACTTTGTGAGATCATGAAACCACAGACCTGCTCCTGTGAGTAAAAGGAATATACCAAATGGTTTGCCACGATGGAAGATTTGTCCAAAATATAAAAATAAATAAATGCCGTGTCATTTCTTGTGTCTATTTGCATTCTTTAATATACAATCCTTTTTTTCTTGCGAAAAAATCAGAGAGAATAATTTAGGCATCATTCACACCAACAAACGGTGTTTCAAATCTTCCCGCACAGCTCCATTCCATGGCCAATAATGGTGTGCTTTTCGTATTTTACTAGTCTCTCTGAGGCAGTAAATCCCATAGGAAAATAATTCCTATCTTTTTTCAATGATTCCAACTGACATCCCTGAGGTCATTTCCTCTATCACAACATCATCTTTGTTGTTTTTCTTATCTGTAAATCTCCCCTTATTGACTGTGATCTGTACACCCCTCCTCTTCTCATCTGTGCCTGTATGAGTCTCCTTGTCATATCACCTCACGGTCACCTCACGCTCATCTGTCTCATCTCTGCCCCCGACCTACATGCATTTATGCCTGGAATGATGCCAATAGGAGTGTCCAAGGACGTCGTCTCAACAGGGTTATCAACAGGGTTATCAACAGGGTTACATCAGGGTTACATCAGTGAATACATTATTAGTTTCATATTATATATATATATATATATATATATATATATATATATATATATATATATATATATATATATACACATATATATACATATATATACATACATATATATATACATACATACATACATATATATATATATATACATACATACATATATATATATATATATGTATGTATATGTACGCGTCAACTCATCGGAGCACAGAGGTATATACAGTAACCAGTAACTATATACCTCTGTGCTCCGATGAGTTGACGCATACATATACATACCATAATTGAGTATACTAGACCAGTAACCGAGCGCGATATTCGCTAGAATAAAACTTTGTAGAGATGCCTGCTGGATCTCGGAGTTTAGATAAAGAGAGTCTGCTCAAGTGTTGTTGTGGCGCGGCGTCTTCCCGGGTCTGGGTCGGGCCCGGCGCCGGGCACGGCCCGGCGTCCCCCGGGCCCCGCGCTGATCAATAATGGAGGCTCCGCGCGGCGCCCAGTCAGGATCAGCCTGGAAGAGATCAGCACTGCCTCGTGCCGCCACTTAGAACACGCAGCTCCGTCAGTTCACGGCTCTGTAGGGGTGTGGAGGAGGGAGGGGGAGAGGTAAAGAGTCGTAAACATGTCGGTCCTATTTGCAGGCGGTGTATTCCCCCTGTTCTCATATCATCCTGTTTTGACCACTATCCCCAACTCTAGATACTGCATGTTGTATATCAGTGATTACCAAGCTTATCTCCATATATTATAGGCACTCATTAGTCCTGACTTGTTAGAACAATATTACTATATTTACAGACCATGGCAACTTTAGCGGTCAAATTATTGTAGGTGTGTGCATATGGGTAAATAATCTAATAGGTCATGATTAGCGATCGTATGTAGATGTTCAGTCAATTTTCTTTTAATGAAATGGTATTGTACTGTTGATATATGGTATATTTAGTTTCTAAAATGCGAATATCCAAATTTAACATTCCATCAGAATATCAAAATCATGACTATTGGCGTTTCACGGCTTCGTGAAGAAAAGTTAGACAGTTTACTGTCCATGGTGAGACTGCTGGTGTTTTGTTGTGACCAGCAGGTTTTTATTCATACTTTCAGTGTAAGGCTCATCTCCTTGGCGTCCCAGAAGTTCATATCTGACATTGTCAACGATGCGCTACAACACAGCAAGATGCGGGCATCTGGCATGAGCTCCAAGAAACAGGGCAAGGTGAGTGAGATGCGTCAATCTAGTACTACCTCTAAGAAACGTGACGAATTATGCAGTCCCTGCTCCATCTGTGGTCAGTATTCAGTGTATTCAATGACTGAGATTTTGTGCTGATTCATAATGTCTTGTTAAGTAGGGCTGGCAGACTTGGACACAATGCCTGGGGAACTGCCAGAGGTGAACTACATTTATCACTTAATATTCTCATATTTAAGGACTTCCCAGAAGCGAGAAGAAATTGTTCTCGGAAATAGTTTATAAAACTAAGGCATTACCGCTACTAGAGCAAGGTTGGTTTTGTTGAAAAGAGCATTTATAATCTTCAGCAGTTGCATCACGCACTAGTCCTGATCACAATTTTGAAGCGACGTTCTAGAGTCTTGCACTTTATGTATGCAGCTATATTATGGCATACGGACTTAACCAATATCATCTTGGTAGCAAGGGATTCCTTGGTTACGGTATTGCAATCACCGTTGATTATAATGACAATATTGTTTTCTGTATGTATCCTGAAGAACTCATGAAACTATATAAATCATTTCTCCTCAAAATTATCATTTATTCTAAAATGCCCCAAGGATGCCTGGAGGCATCTTCAGGACTCTAGGCGTTATCAGGATTGGCATGAGTTGATACAAGTAGTTTTTCCCTTGGCTTGATATCTCAAACTTGCATGTTGGTGTTGCAGGACAAGCGGTACACCCTGACGATGGACGACCTCACACCAGCTCTGTCCGAGTACGGCGTGAATGTGAAGAAGCCGTACTACTTCACGTAGTGCCCTGCCTCCCCACAGACAGTGTTCACCGCCCTCTCCCCCCTACATGTCCACCACCCCCTTCATGCCCACCACCTCCCACATGCCCACCACCCCCACATGCCCACCACCTCCCACAGACTACACAACTCGCCCCAGACTACACACATCTCACATGCTCCGGGTATAGTGATACACTCCCTATGTGTTTTCTATAGACACTTTGTATTAGTTGGATAATACCCTCTTTTTTTTAAAGATTTCTATTTAACCTGGAGTTATCGGTAATAACCTCTTATCTTCCACCGTCTCTGCCTCTTACATACCAGCCAGCTCCTACAGGTTAACCACCTCCAACATACTGGCCGCACCCTCCATAGTTGACAAACTGGACAATGAAATTGAAGGGTATTCAATGAGATGGTTAATGACCAGATCTGAATATTCTGCTAAAACTCTAACAGGTCGTTATTCTTAGACAAATGGAGATTATCATTCTCAGATTGTGTTTTAGAACCGGCTCCTAGTTTCTCCATTACACTTCTACTGGATGTGAAAGGGAGCTTTGTATCCGTAATGTTAAAGTGAAGGTGACTCACAAAGTTTTATTATCCCTGAAAAATATTTATAGACGTTTCAAAACTGAGGTTTAAGTGAGATTTCCCGTATTAGTTATGCGGAATTTGGTAATTCAGAGAAAGATTGGAGAATTAGTGTGTGTGCTCGAAAGTACAGAGAATTTGTTTGTCGTATTTAATACACACATGGATACTTGTATATCAAAGTCATGTATGAAATAAATGTACTCTAAACAAGAGAAACCAGTCTTTATTTGTCATTTTGAAGTGATTTTCACCAAACACTGACTAGGTCTAAAGTATGGGCTAAACAGTTATAAAGAGAAAGAAACTAACTGAATACTAGCAAGGCGAATTTCTCGTGAAAAGAGAAACACATTCCTTGGTAAGATACACTTTATTGATCTGAGTGTGTTGGTTTTATTAAGAGTGGCAATAGAATATATATTCGATGCGTAAATCTTGTATAAAATAACATCTCCATTAGGCTCAAGTTTGAGAGAACACAATTGATTCAATTTCAGAGCATGCAGTCTTTCTAACATCAGTTCTCTGTAGTATTGTTGATTTTAAACACAAATCGATACAATTTCATGAAGGTAACTGAATAAAATAAACCACTTCTTTCTGGTCATAATATTTATATTCACCAATTTACACATGTACACATAATTTTTCCATTTCATTTACGATGCTCTGCACCTCCAATCCATGTACACAGAAATAATGTAACATTATTTGTCCAATATAAGCACACTAGAACTCAACCGTCCTGAAATGTAAGATAACAAATAACGAGCCTTCTGTAAAATACTGGCCAGGCGTATTCACCTAGACTCGAATCCGGGATAATTTTGCTATGCCTTATAAGAGATCATTCTAGAACTCGTATTGAGCTTACTTACATCATGAAGTATTCTCTCAGAAAGTAACAGGTGTCATAGAATACTCAGGGCTGGTATCTATTTGTAACACAAGAGCTTCATTTCTCGGAAAATGTTATGGCCACGGCAAAACAGAATATGCATACATGCATACAATGTAAAATGAAGAATTCTATATCTGTGATTTAGAAACGATATCAAATATCGTAGATATTTGGTGCATATAGAGTAGACAGTACAAAACAGTGGGAGCATGTCCAGGAAAGGTGTTGACTAAATAAGCACAAGTTAGGACTTAATATTAATCCTCTTGGTGATGCATTTATCACAGAACCACTCTATCGTAGCTACTCTGTACTGAGAATAACAGGAAATGAGTACATGTATAGTAGAACCCCGCTAAGTGGGACACCATCTGTCCTGATTATCAGGGCTCCACTGTACATGGATGTGGCGCCTATGGTGCTGAGTATCACTGACTTGTGCCGCCCATCAATACACGGTCTGGGTCTGAACCGGCATGATTTAATCTCAATGTGAACAATGGATAACGAATTGCCTCCACCTAGTGTAAAGTTCTGTGAACCATAGGCCCAGCTTCTGGCACACTGGCCACCAGAGCTAACTCAGGTTAGCTCTGGTGGAGTCCGATCCGCGATCACCTTGACTGCTACTCTCCAATCTGATGTTCTTACTACCAGAATCATTCTCCAGTGCTTGGAGAGTGCAGTATTCTCGAAGCCCCTTAATTATGTTCTCATTTTCTTTTTTGTTCTCATTTTCTTATTTCGATAAAGAGACCAGGAAGTTCGACTTTGTTATCAAATAGTTAAGCTAGTAATGTTTTGCATTGAGTATTTACAGTTCATAATCAACGATTTTCAAACTCGTAGTTTGCTTCGAGATATCTGTACCGAGCCCTTTGGTCGAGAAAGCGATCGTACCTCGCCAACCTTTAGGTTGGAGCCAGTGGAGATAAAGGTGGTGGTCAATCTAAGTTTCTGGTCTACATAAAACGGATCTCACACTGGTTCACCGCTACCTACGCGCCTATGATTAGCGCAGGTACTGTACTCTTGGAGTTTTGAGGGACGTTGTAACGCCAGAATGTTAGAGAAGTAGGCCCCAGAGTCGACAGGGATCCAAATACCCCAAAAGGCGATGGGCCAGTATCCACTAGCAGAGACCACTAGCGGATCACTAGTGAACTAGCGTACGGGACCTTGACCTTAGAGCCTGTCCACCAGCGCTAATCGTGGGCACGTAGATAACGAGGAGAAGCAGCGTGAACGGATCTCTCCTGATTTGTCTGCCTCTGTTGGGAGAGTGAAACAAGAAGTAACCCTGGTGACTTTGTAGTTGGTGAATAGCTTGGTTAGGTCGGCTAAAAGTCCTACATACCTGTATTAACGATATATCAGTTATGTGTATTTATCATGTAATAGTGTTTAGATTAACGCCATACTAGTATCTCCGTTGAAGTAATCTGCTTTCGTGCGAGTAGATATATGTGACCAACTACCAATGAGTACAGCATGTTCTGCGCGTGCGCAACGTCAACGTGACGTCATAGTCATGTGATCCGTCTCGACCAATAGACTAGTGACATTTACAGATTTAGCATCGTCCCTTCTTGTTATACATACTGCTTTTAAAACATTACTCCATATTGAAGGTAATCTCAACAAGCATCAACCAAAACGCATCATAAATACAGGGTACGGTAAGGTTCCAAACACTCATATGGAGTAAGAGCGAATATCATGGAAACATCAGGGTGTCACCCAGCATGCTGTTTTCTTTAAGAATCATAATAATTTGAACCTATCATACAGTTCGTAAAAAATCAATAAAATATTAGTGAAGCCTCTTTATATTAGTAAGCTTGTTAACTCAATAACTCATAGTAACAAATTAATTTAGGAAACCACACACTACTCCACCTATGGCTGCTATTCTGGTGTGTCCTTTTGTACTCAGTTATGTAAACAAATAAATTATGCCTAGATTCCGAAATTTACATCTACAAACATAACCGCATTAGAATTTCCTCCTATACAACCAGGCACAACGGAGTCGTCCTGATTTTTGATTATCATTGTGTTTAATCTTACATTGTAATATATATGTGGAACTACCGTGAGCCAGTCGCACCGTTTTGTTCTCACGCTCGTACAAATATATAAAGTACAACAGTTGCACCCTAATCGTCTACATGACCATACAATTTGCAGCAGACTTCAATATTTCACACACCTATTTGGTTTTGACAGATATTTTTGAGTATCTCCAATTGCCTGCAAATTATGAGGGTTCTCATTTTTCTTACGGTGCTGAACGGTGGTGGTAATGGGGAGAGTGATACTGGATTGCTTAGCTCCGTCTAAGCATATAACATATGACAACTTGATGCAACCTTGACAGTTCTAACACATTTCGGTCATTAGGTCTTGTGGCTACATTGGACTTATGAGCATGGCAGACAGTGTTTTGTAGTTCTAGGTTCGCAGACCTGGCCTTGCATACAGCCACTGTGTGTGTCTGGCGCTAGAACCGTCAAGGTTTCGCCCTTGGAGGCTCGTCAGGCATCCCTTAACATTATTTTGACATTGACCCCTGACAAAACATACTGCGACTTTAGACAATGAAACGTACTCCCCAAATGGTCCGCTACTACCATGTAGCATTCAGTATTCACGAACATAGACTGAGTGAGACGAAGTAGTTCATCTTGATAACACCAGGGGTCTCACACGATATGGGCATTTCTGACTTCGAGACACATTATTTACAGAGTAAAAAGTGTTATAATTTTGTTTGTCAAATAACGATATCATGCTACAGATTAAGGTATATTTTTTTCTATATATATTACTTATATTACCAAAACCGTGGTTTGTATCATGGAACTGTCTAGATTTGACGACAGCGCTTATAATGAAAGTATAGTTTTGGGTATTAAATCGAAATTCTGAAATAGTTTCCTTGAATTCCTTTAATAGTTGAAGTTGGTTACTAATCTAAGGGATTATATAGATAATCCATAACCAGATATTTTTATTCTTTAAAATTATCATCTCATTATTGCTTCACCATTATGTGTACATTAACGCATATGTAACATATTTTGTAGATAACCTTATTCAATAAACAATCAGAAAACAAAATTCATTAGGGATAATGATTAACTATGACTTTTCATTCTGTTCGTACCATGAAGTATCGACAGCAATCAATATGTATATCAAGGTTATTGGTCAAGGTCAAGGAACATATATGGCGACATTAAAAGGTAACAGGGGAACAAGCCCACCTAGTGTTACAGACAGCTATCTAACACGAAACAACTGCTAGGATCCACCTAGACATACTTATTGGATGCAGCCCAAAGACTACCACAACAGGACTTTTGGGCCCTTTACCCTATTCTTTGGTCATATTTACTACTGTGTTTGCCGTCATATGAGTGGCACCATAAAATAGTACGTGCATTAAAACAATAAAAAATATACACTCATTGATGGTTGGACTTGGCTAGCGCTGGTGAAAACCCACCCCTACATACATGTACGTATCACCTGGTTGTAGAGATGACAGTGAGTGGCGTTAGAGTCCGTGTGGCGGTGGTGGCTGTGTTGATAATGACCGCAGACATCACTGGTAACACAGAGAACCTGCTGCTACCGTGGTGCGCAGAGCTTCGCTTGGTGGGAGCTGCAGACCTGATGGGCAGGCAAGTCAGAGTGAGCCGGGACAGATACCGGCCTGGCGGGCATGTCCCGGTGAAGACACGGCAGAGAAGGCTGGTGATGTGGGCGACAACACGAAGGCTGCAGATCTTGCTGCTGGAGAACCACGAGGCGAGGAGACGAGAAAACCAGAGGCAGTGGGTCTTGCTGTATGAGGAACATGAAGTGGGGAAACAGTGCAACCTTTGGTTGCAGATCCTGCTGTCGCAGAACAACAATTTAAGGAGACTGTGTACCTTGAGGCAGATCTTGCCGTCGGTGAACCACAATTTAAGGAGACTGTGTACCTTGAGGCAGATCTTGCCGTCGGTGAACCACAATTTAAGGAGACTGTGTACCTTGAGGCAGATCTTGCCGTCGGTGAACCACAATTTAAGGAGACTGTG
Organism: Alentia gelatinosa; assembly: GCA_950022655.1. Lineage (NCBI taxonomy): Eukaryota > Metazoa > Annelida > Polychaeta > Phyllodocida > Polynoidae > Alentia > Alentia gelatinosa. Next base: position 25,822,379 of record OX465590.1, on the reverse strand, counting down.
TACCTTGAGGCAGATCTTGCTGTCGGTGAACCACAATTCAAGGAGATTGTGTACCTTGAGGCAGATCTTGCCGTCGGTGAACCACAATTTAAGGAGACTGTGTACCTTGAGGCAGATCATGCCGTCGGTGAACCACAATTTAAGGAGACTGTGTACCTTGAGGCAGATCTTGCCGTCGGTGAACCACAGGGTTGGGAAATAAGGTAACCAGAGGTTGCGGATCTTGCTGTGTGAGAACCAGAAGGTGGGGAGATGCGGTAACAACATACTGCAGATCTTGCTGTCGATGCACCACAGGATGAGGAAACAGGTTGCCTGGCTGGGCAATGGGGCGTGGTATCACAAAGCTGTGGTCAAGTTAAGATCAGCATTGCCAGCACTCCCTGACCCAGACACCTCATGCGCCACCAATGGTGCCTGGCTGTCTTCTCGGGTCAGCATATCCTTGTCGGGAGACCTCTTGTCAAACTGCCCCTCCAGGGTGACTTCACTGGGCTTCACGTCAGGCTCGTAACTCCGGTTGACATTCTCCATCAGGTTTCGCCCGTCCGACGACCCGCCGGACACTGACGACATGGTGCTGAGCGTGCGGATCCTCCCCGTCGACTCGTCTGCGTAGCTCAGCTTGGCATCACCAGTCGTGGTCTGCGCAGCACTCTCTAGACGCAGAATGTCGGCCAGCGGAGTGGAGGATGAGTCCGGCGGCCAGTGCGGGTTCTCGCTGAGCTCCTTCTCTACCTGTTCATGAGGCAGCAGCTTGCGTGGCTTGATCCGCTCTCTCAGATTTTCACACTTTGACTTGATCACCTCGTTGTCCAGGAAGAAGGTCTGCAGTGATAAAAGCAGAGTTTACAGAAAGAAACCCACCAACACTTGGAGTTCTTTTTAATTTAAGTTAATCTTTTTACATATTCTGGAGCAAGATGATTTCATCCGTTGTATTTAGAAAAATAATTGTCGAGTGAGATGCATATCGCAGCAAGGTCTATAAATCCAGGTTGAATATTAAGTCTATAGAACTATGGTACATTATTCATTTGGGAAAAGTGTGTAGGTTCTGGGGTGGTCTAAGAAAATATTTTTCAGCCATATTTTCTGATTTCCGAATAGATTCTAAATAAAAATGAACGTGTTGCTAGTGATATAATATTTTAAATCAATATATGGGAATGAGGCCAATAACCAATCATAAGTCCAGTTTCTTGTTCTTGTTAAAAAACTCTTAATGGGTCCTTTCAAATATCATTTCCAGAAGGGTAATTGTTCAACTCTTATTTTCCCTATTAGTTTCGGCATATGGCCTTCATCAGGGCTAAGAAGTTATAAGTATGAGAGTATACTAAAGTGCTGCCTTACCTCCAGGATAAAACAGGCGAAGAAGTTGACGAGGGCAATGCCTATCACTAGTAGACGGAAGGGTATCGATGGAGGCAGTTGGAGCTGTGTAAAAATAAGAACATATCAGTTCTCTCTTTGTATTCATCGACAAGCACAGTGACTGGATAGTGTATACATCACCTTTATTGAAACCAAGAGAGTGCCTTTCATTCTAGACAGAGAAAACATGGGAAATAAAATGGTATTGTTGGTGAGTAGAAAGGGTTAAACCACATTTTTATTGGCGTGAATGAGGCTCGATTTATTCTATCTTTGTTTCAAACGAGAACAAATAATTGTGTAAATTGGAAATGAAAACAAGGAGTTACATAGATAAGTGAAATAATGCCATATAGATTACACACAATGCCATTTACATTCATTGTTGATAATTCATTTCTAGACAATGCCTTATGTATAATATTTGATGTTGATCTTCATTTTACATTATCTTGAATACACCCTTTTACGACTTAAACAATACGTAAAGTAAACAGTAATCTCTTGCGCGTACCTCCAGCAGGTCGTGGTACCATTGGAATGGATAGAGCACCGAGTAAATGGTCACCACAATGCACACAGCGAGGTTCACCAGAAAGTAATCTGCAAGACAAACGTCTCTCATCAAATACACAACCGACACGCAAATATCATCAAGATAGGAGTAAAACAGCGCTACTGTCACGTTGAGTTATTATAGATTGAACTAACCGTTACGCTTCATCAAAATAGTAGTAAAAGAGCGCCACTGTCACGTTGAGGTTTAGACTTAACTAACCATTATGCTTCGATTCACATAAGCGAATGAATAAACCTCTCCAACGCATACAGACATTGATACAAGCCAAACCTCTTAAATCTAAACAGATATATTGGATAATAATGCGCATAATTACATGTCCAGTGTCTTTTTTTTTTATAATTCTCAAACAAAGACTCAAGATTTTCAATAAACGATATCTTCTGCCACATATGGATATTAGTACTGCTAATCATACTTGACACTGTTAGAAATAGATATAAACCAAATGTGATCAAATACACATCGGTCACTGGGTGAATGGTGGACAGACTTACAGTTAGAGAAGATAGTTTTTCGGTAGGGAGCACCCTTGGAGAAGATGATAACGAGTGTGATGTACTGGAAGGACGACACGGCGAACAGGGTCGTCACCGCATGACAGGCGTAGTCGTCCTCGTCATTGTGCACGTACGCCTCAAACCTACAGGAAAACACCAGTGTGTATAACAAGACACAATATCAACTGGTTTCAGACACAAGCGGCCGTAATGTCCGAGCATTAGGTGCGTAGTAATATCCGAAGGAATACGAGGATATTACGTAGAGTTTAGTCCTAGGCGATTACGACCGCTTTTATCTGAAACAAGTTTACATTGTATTTATCATTCAGCATTGCAAATCTGAATTATCAAAGACAAGACAAAATGACCGTTGATCTTGTGAATTCTTTTTCTGACTCCATATCGAAATACTAAATATCAAAACTGTAAAATATTATATTACCGTAAAACGATCTCCCCAAAATAGAAACCATATTCCTATCTGTACTTAGTTAGCTATTAAAAAAAGACAAAAATGTGGTCAGGTCACTTAGTGACACTACCAGCAGGTGTACTACAGCAGGCTATCGACTCATTAACTATGAGACAAACCATCCATCTGCTAATAACAGTTTATCAACAACCAGCAAGAGTGTCAGATTCCCTTTCTAAAAACACCATTTTTAGATATACAATAATACGAAAACAGGCTGTATTTGTATGTCAAAATACTAGGTAAGGTTATCAATCAGATACACATGTTTATCCTACCCCTCATATAAATCTCCATAGGCTTAACATGGTGTGATTGTATGCCACGGTTATGCCCTAAGTTATTTATATGCCACGGGTGACATATGAGGTTAAAAACATGTGACGGGATAGGATAAAATCTAAATGTCACTCAATTTCATATAATTGTTTACATGGCATTCGTTGTCTTCAGCTACAGATATCACTCAGCCCCGCTTCGTGATATCATTCCGCGTAGACAACTCATGCCATATAAACAATCATATGAAATTTCGTGACATTTCCTGATAATATCCCTCTGCCTTTGGCATCGGAACATATCTGATCAATAATCGCAGCGCGTGTTTTGGACGCGCGGAGACAGTAAGCCAGTCTCCGTGTTGTACTGACCATGGCTGTTGTCGTGTGTAGAGCCAGACGAAGATCTGGACTGCCATGACGATGAGCATCTGTAGGAGGATGGAGATGATGGGCGCGAACGAGATGAGGCTGACGGGCGGCGGGTGGCGGGACAGCTGGCGGTAGCCGTGAGTGTAGCCGTCTGTACAGGAGACAAGCCACACCAGTGAGTACACCGTAACGGGAGAACTCGACCCGTAATTAAGTCAATGTGTTCTTAAAAACTTTTTCAGTTTTTCCTTTTTCTTGTGGGTTTTAAGGAAAAAGTGTCATGGATATCTCTTTTCATGGGAAAGAGAGATATCTACTTCCTCAGAGAAAAAAAATACTCGTTGGTCGCGAAGCCGCCTTGTCTGCACACCTACATTTATCAGACTTATTCGTTGGTCTCGAAGCCGCCTTGTCTGCACACCTATAATTAAGTCAAACCGGAGTTGGCTGGGGAACTCGACCCGTTTTGGAGAACTCGACCCGAGACGTCGACCCGTTTTGGATACTTATGGTCAAGACGATATTTCACATAAAAGGAAAGGTCTGACTAGTTATATACTAATAAACCAGTGGATTTGGATAATAAATCAAGTTAGGTGTAGGGCTAGTGTTGGGGGGTTTCGTTTGTTTTCTTCCCCCCGAGACACATCTTTATTGGCAATAGAATGGGGCTGGGCTGTCTAAGGAGGTTTGAACCACTGTATATTTGCGTGAATGGGGTCCAATTCATTCTCTTTTTATTTAAAAAAAAAAAAAAAAGGAAAAGGAAAACAAGCATTTCCTTGTTAAATAAGAAAACTGCCGTCTATAAAACGCGTAGAGTTCGTTTTGGGCCATTTCTCCAGTATTTGAGTAAACTGCAGCCCAGTGTGAGGCACACGGGGGACTGAAGGACTGGCCAGGAACTGAATTCGCCCTGTACTATAACCTTTTACAGCCTGATGTCTATGATAGAGACACATGGGTTGGGACGGGTACTAGGGACGGGCGTAACGCTAGGGGGCGATCCTAACGTTGTCTAAATTCATACCTGGTTGTTTGATCACGCGATATTGCACTTCATCTTAATCATTATTGTGTGATTCACCTTACAATCTTCAGTATGATGTTAAAATATTCTGTACATGTTTCCTGGCCATTGATTCATTATTTCCTGATTAAAAACAACGATTCGTCCTATGATAGGGAATGTCTTGAGGCATCATCCTGAATAGATTAAAGGAGGACCCACCCCGTTAATATAGAAGACAGACTGTAATCTATCCTCAAATACATATTCACTCGCAAGCAATATGAACACCCTTTTGTCGCAACGATGTGACAACGGAACAGCACATCGGCCCTATATTATAAACTATACCCTTGGTTTAGGCCTACTCTACAAACCTCATATCAATAGCGATTGTGTTCATACGATTCATGGAGAAATAAGAATACGAAGAGTTCATTCGGAACGAGAAAATCCCGGGGCGACTTCAGGGCGACTTCTCCAGAATTCAGCATCTATTCTGCTACTACTATTGCACTACTTTTTTAATAAAAAATCACCCACGGTACCTGCCTCTACAGTCGTTCAAACCTAGTTATTAGTATCTAAAAGTTATTTCATTCATATTTACAGTAATATAATATATACATTTTTAAAAGTATATAGGAAACTACTGGCGTAGATAGTCAAACGTCACACCAGAGCAACTTTCTAAACGCGCTTCTGTCAACGACTACGTAATAGCTTCTGTATACACAGTACTGGAAGAAGACCCGCATTTCAATTAAGATCAATTTTATATTGGAATTCCCAGTTTATACACTTAATAGAATATATATGAAACTGTTTTAAATATTTGATTACAAAATAACAATGAGTCAACGAATATATCAAAGTTTAGTTGAACATTTTTTTTTTTTTTTTGGGTAGCGAGTGGTCTGACTATAAATAACGCGAGCAGACGACTGCTCCGTCAGTTTGATGCGGTAGCTCGAACAGTGACATCTTAGCCACGTCCCAAAGTTTAGTTGAACATCATGAAAGTTTGAACTATGAAATTGGGCTGGAAGGTAATGAGAAGTGGCTCAGCCTCTACCTCCACTTCTCATAAATGGGGTCAATAAGGTTTTTGTTTACATCTAACAAAAATATGGTACTGAATTCTGGACTAAATTAGCACACACACTGCGAATTATGATGGCATATCGCCAGAACAAGAATACTCTCTGGGGTGACTTACATGTGATGCAAAGACTTGTGAGCAGGAAGAGGTCAATGTAGAGGAACTGAAAGTCGGTGAGGTTGGCTCTGATCTGTAAAGTGAACATGAAACATCCAAGTTTATATCATTAACAAAAATACAAGCGTGACTGTATTGAGAACTTCGATGCGGCTATCATTAATAACTGTCCAGGAATCACCACTATCTTGGCCTGGGTGAGTATACTGTAGTTTGATAAGCTGGGCACGTTCAGTAAAGCAGAGGATGACCTTAGTTAATAGTACAATCGGTATCGGCAAATTACACATTAATCTACGTTGTGTTCCAAAATACTGGAAATGTATATTCATATACTTATATAGTCAGTGTTAGAATAAATCTTTTATAAATCGAGTTTACGAGGCGTTGCTTTTCACTTTCTTCACCTAGCGATTCGCAAAAAAAAATTCTACCTCAGGATCTTAATGTAGACCCTAGCGGAACGAAAAAATACAAAAACAAAATCAGAATAAATCTTTTATCCAGACATTCAGAACAAATATAGGGTGGAAGCTGACTGGACACGGGCAGGGCCGAGGAGTATATGGAAACTGGATTACTCTTTTCATATGTCAAGGATACGCGGTAAATCTATTGATCAGTTATATCCCTTTCCCTTCGGCCTCGGGATATTTCTGATCACATATTTTACCAGGTATTTCGACATACGCAGACAGTCAGCCTGTTTCCGTATCATTAAATAAACCTAGAAGTGGCGAAAGTTTAGCTAGTCATGTGATGACATACCTACTGACGTAGGGGAATAAATACGACATGGGTAGGAGCGGGCGGTATATATGTAGTTGATCCGGCCATAGGAATATAATGATAAGACCATTCTCAGATAATCTAATGGACAAGAAACGAGCAATATTCGACTTTCCAATGATTTTCTCAATAGGTGGTAGAAGGGTTAACTACTGAGAAGAAGGTAGGAAACTGACATACCCAGTAGAGGATACAGACGGTGGTGAACTGGGTCAAGCTGTAACATGCCATGTATTTAAAGATGCCGAAAGACGTCACCAGTGCAGCTCTGCCTTCCCTGGAACAGACGGACACACGCTCAGTACATGTAGCACGGAGATCACAGAAACAGGACTAGTTAGTCTTATCATAGACAACCAGCCACGGGAATATGCATGACTATCAGAATTTACATTATGGACGAAGCTGTATTGGGTCTAGCTCCAGCTATAAAAAAAATATCATTCATACATAAACTGTCACTTACATCGTTTTAAAGAGTGTCAATCACATAATCAATGATTAGTTCTAGCAATATAAGCTCTTAGTCATAGAATTCTAGTGTATCTTAGGTCAAGAAATACTTGCTCACAGGACACTACAAGCATATTTTAACTAAATTTTTATGCTGGGAAGAAATGGTAAAATGCTGAAATACACTGCCTTAGTAATGAATTGTGATACCTTTATAAGCTGTACATGCATAAAACTTGGGTATAAAAAATCCGGACTAGGGTGTCGGAGGTTCGGAGGCCTGTATTTCTATCTCATTTAAGTGAATTTCTGGCCTCAGTTGACAGCTAAAATAGATTTCTTTTTTTGTAAATTATGTTAACTTAATTTTTCCTCTGATTTATATTTACGTAAAGAATGACCCTTTGGGTGTAGAAGTCTAACAGAACAAACAAACAAACAAAAAATTGGGACATAAAACAATGCAGGAAAATACCACGCCTGGCTGTATAAAGCTAGGAAACAGCGTGGTGTAACTGTGTGTACCTAATCACGCCTGGCTGTATAAAGCTAGGAAACAGTGTGGTCTAACTGCACATACCTGATCACACCTGGCTGTATAAACCTAGGAGACAGTGTGGTGTAACTGTGCATACCTGATCCTGGCTGTATAAACCTATGAGACAGTGTGGTGTAACTGTGCATACCTGCTCACACCTGGCTGTATAAACCTAGGAGACAGTGTGGTGTAACTGCGTGTACCTGATCACACCTGGCTGTATAAACCTAGGAGACAGTGTGGTGTAACTGCGTGTACCTGATCACACCTGGCTGTATAAACCTAGGAGACAGTGTGGTGTAACTGCGTGTACCTGATCATACCTGGCTGTATAAACCTATGAGACAGTGTGGTGTAACTGCACGTACCTGATCACACCTGGCTGTATAAACCGATGAGACAGTGTGGTGTAACTGTGTGTACCTGATCACACCTGGCTGTATAAACCTATGAGACAGTGTGGTGTAACTGCACGTACCTGATCACACCTGGCTGTATAAACCTAGGAGACAGTGTGGTGTAACTGCGTGTACCTGATCACACCTGGCTGTATAAACCTAGGAGACAGTGTGGTGTAACTGCACGTACCTGATCACACCTGGCTGTATAAACCTAGGAGACAGTGTGGTGTAACTGCGTGTACCTAATCACACCTGGCTGTATAAACCTATGAGACAGTGTGGTGTAACTGCACGTACCTGATCACACCTGGCTGTATAAACCGATGAGACAGTGTGGTGTAACTGTGTGTACCTGATCACACCTGGCTGTATAAACCTATGAGACAGTGTGGTGTAACTGCACGTACCTGATCACACCTGGCTGTATAAACCTAGGAGACAGTGTGGTGTAACTGCGTGTACCTGATCACACCTGGCTGTATAAACCTATGAGACAGTGTGGTGTAACTGCACGTACCTGATCACACCTGGCTGTATAAACCGATGAGACAGTGTGGTGTAACTGCACGTACCTGATCACACCTGGCTGTATAAACCTATGAGACCGTGTGGTGTAACTGCACGTACCTGATCACACCTGGCTGTATAAACCTAGGAGACAGTGTGGTGTAACTGCGTGTACCTGATCACACCTGGCTGTATAAACCTATGAGACAGTGTGGTGTAACTGCACGTACCTGATCACACCTGGCTGTATAAACCTAGGAGACAGTGTGGTGTAACTGCGTGTACCTGATCACACCTGGCTGTATAAACCTATGAGACAGTGTGGTGTAACTGCACGTACCTGATCACACCTGGCTGTATAAACCGATGAGACAGTGTGGTGTAACTGCACGTACCTGATCACACCTGGCTGTATAAACCTATGAGACAGTGTGGTGTAACTGCACGTACCTGATCACACCTGGCTGTATAAACCTAGGAGACAGTGTGGTGTAACTGCGTGTACCTGATCACACCTGGCTGTATAAACCTAGGAGACAGTGTGGTGTAACTGCATGTACCTGATCACACCTGGCTGTATAAACCTAGGAGACAGTGTGGTGTAACTGCACGTACCTGATCATGCCTGGCTGTATAAACCTAGGAGACAGTGTTGTGTAACTGTGCATACCTGATCACACCTGGCTGTATAATCCTAGGAGACAGTGTGGTGTAACTGCATGTACCTGATCACACCTGGCTGTATAAACCTAGGAGACAGTGTGGTGTAACTGCACGTACCTGATCACACCTGGCTGTATAAACCTAGGAGACAGTGTGGTGTAACTGCGTGTACCTGATCACACCTGGCTGTATAAACCTATGAGACAGTGTGGTGTAACTGCACGTACCTGATCACACCTGGCTGTATAAACCTAGGAGACAGTGTGGTGTAACTGCGTGTACCTGATCACACCTGGCTGTATAAACCTATGAGACAGTGTGGTGTAACTGCACGTACCTGATCACACCTGGCTGTATAAACCGATGAGACAGTGTGGTGTAACTGTGTGTACCTGATCACACCTGGCTGTATAAACCTATGAGACAGTGTGGTGTAACTGCACGTACCTGATCACACCTGGCTGTATAAACCTAGGAGACAGTGTGGTGTAACTGCGTGTACCTGATCACACCTGGCTGTATAAACCTAGGAGACAGTGTGGTGTAACTGCACGTACCTGATCACACCTGGCTGTATAAACCTAGGAGACAGTGTGGTGTAACTGCGTGTACCTAATCACACCTGGCTGTATAAACCTATGAGACAGTGTGGTGTAACTGCACGTACCTGATCACACCTGGCTGTATAAACCGATGAGACAGTGTGGTGTAACTGTGTGTACCTGATCACACCTGGCTGTATAAACCTATGAGACAGTGTGGTGTAACTGCACGTACCTGATCACACCTGGCTGTATAAACCTAGGAGACAGTGTGGTGTAACTGCGTGTACCTGATCACACCTGGCTGTATAAACCTATGAGACAGTGTGGTGTAACTGCACGTACCTGATCACACCTGGCTGTATAAACCGATGAGACAGTGTGGTGTAACTGCACGTACCTGATCACACCTGGCTGTATAAACCTATGAGACAGTGTGGTGTAACTGCACGTACCTGATCACACCTGGCTGTATAAACCTAGGAGACAGTGTGGTGTAACTGCGTGTACCTGATCACACCTGGCTGTATAAACCTAGGAGACAGTGTGGTGTAACTGCATGTACCTGATCACACCTGGCTGTATAAACCTAGGAGACAGTGTGGTGTAACTGCACGTACCTGATCATGCCTGGCTGTATAAACCTAGGAGACAGTGTTGTGTAACTGTGCATACCTGATCACACCTGGCTGTATAATCCTAGGAGACAGTGTGGTGTAACTGCATGTACCTGATCACACCTGGCTGTATAAACCTAGGAGACAGTGTGGTGTAACTGCACGTACCTGATCACGGTGGGCACGCAGCTGATGTTGGGCTCCTTGGATGTGAAAGGCGAGGCGACAGAGGCCTCGGCGTCGGACAGTGAGATGCCGGCGTGCGCCGTCTTCAGGGCTCCGCAGTCGTTAGCGCCGTCCCCACACATGCCTACGTAGTACCTGCAGCCATAGTCAGGGATGTCGGTTGGAGTCAGGGAACAAACGTGGAAACATTTTTCATGTAGATCGTTCTGCCTCAGAGAGACTGGGAAAATTTGGATAATATATCCTTGTCGGTTATGGCATGGAGCTTGGGGTCTTTGGTGAAGTTTTTTTTTTTTTTTTAAATACTATATCATCACTATGATTTTTCGTCAGTAGCAAATATGATTTTTTCAAACATAGGCGGCAATTATAGATTTTAAGAATAATTGCACTAATGCAGGGCGGTTCCCTTGTATTATAACACATAGCGTGAGTTAGATTAACATTCATATCAGTCGTTTGTTTTCACTGAATCTTACCCGACTTCCTGCAGCATCTCGATGAGCTGCATCTTCTGATCTGGGGACATGCGGGCGAACACCGTGCCACGTACCACCAACTGTGAGCGACAAAACATAAATAGAGTTACTCATCTAAGTCTTAAAAGAGTGTTATATGCGACAGGCATTCAAATCAACAACAAAAAAGTCCCTGGAATGACAACGAAGTAGTTTTACCATGCAGTTCTTTCAGGATGCCCTCATATGTCATTGAAAAATAATTGTACTATGATTCCTACATGATCATCTAGGATCACTTGCACTGAGCTTTCTAGTTCCCCTTTATTCATTAATCTGTTTGACTTTAATGACTTCTGGATAAAACGTCCTCGAGTAATAAAATAGCTTTCTTCCTGGACTTTCTACATGTAGAAATTAAAACATTTCGTCACGATCGTGTTTTGCATTGTTATACAGGAGTTTTTGTCCTGAAAACATGTACAAAGTTATATTTTAGTTAGAGGGACGTCAGCCGGGGTCAGAAAAGAAAGTGGCGATTTCCTGTAGTAATTGGTGTCTTTTAGAGACCAAGAAAACATGGGATGACAGTCATTTTCAGCCACGGCATGGGGCTGAGGGTGCGTGGGGAACTTATTGGCATGAATGAGACTCAAATAGATTTTCCTATGCTTGACATAGGGAAACAATTGATACACTGAACTCAACTGTTTTTCAATAATAAAAAAAAAAAAAAAAAATAATAAGAAAAATCTGAATAAAAGAACATTCGACAGCAGTCTCCACTGTATTTTACTGAAAAATGAAAAAATGGCTTTCCGTGGATAATTGCTCAATTTGGAAAGGTGCCATCTCTGTAGTTTAACTAGTCTCGGACCTATACACACGGTCATCTATGCCCGGGTAATAGTGGACAGTGGAGATCTTACCTTGGGCAGCAGGTCCGGGAAGTGGCGCCGCACCAGCTCCCACGACTTGCCGGTGACGGCAAAGTGCACACGCTGCTTCTTCAGCAAGTCCACCGGGCCAACTTTCTACAGTGTGCAAAACATATAATCAATCATAAAATATGGTTTAATCAGTACATATGCAGGTAAAAACTATGAGTAATGCTACCTAACATGTACCGTAATGCAGAAATGTATCTTGGTTCTGGTTTATATACGCCAATTGTGGTCTATGCGAATAATATATTTAATGTAGTTAAGTAGACAGTACAACCATGAGGCAGCCAAGTAGATTTATGTCGCGGGTATGGATCGTTTATTAGATTTAATTAGAGTAACTTGGCAATACTACTGACTTCTAAGATAAATATCTGTTAGTAATAAGGCCACATGGGGCCATCCATAAAGTATGTACGCAGAATTTCTGAAATTTTTGACCCCCCTACCCCCTCTCCCAATCTTGTACGCAATAGAACAAAGAGGGAGCATACGCAAATTTTCAAAAATTGTTGACCCCCCACCCCCCCTCGGTGCGTACGTACTTTATGGATGGCCCCCATGCGGTGTGGTGGGGGTATGGATCGTTTATTAGATTTAATTAGAGTAACCTGGCAATATACCATATGGACTTGTGATATAATTATCTGTTAGTAATAAGGCCACATGAGGTGTGGCGGGGGTGTGCTACCTCTGTGGGTGATGTGTCTCCGTCCCACTTGCTGCGCAGGTCGTCCGTGCCCGTCCACTCCATGCGCGCCGGCTGGTCGTCTGTTGGGGGCACCACGTGCGCCAGCAGTACGCGCCCGTCCTGTCTGATCATCCCACAGTCCCGCGCCACGCTGAGCGCCGTCAGCATGTTGTCACCTACAACCAACCACAAGCGGCTTTCTTTATCTCACCCCGGGTATTTGTTATCCCGTACCCTTAACATTGAGAACTCATTCTCCATGCCCCTACGAGTATTGTAGTCTGTTCTCCATGGTCTATATCTTGGGTACCATCCATTTCTTAGTGTGTAAAGGGGGGGGGGGGGGGGGGGGGGGGTAATACAGAAAGCAGTGTAGAGACGTGCAATCGGCGAGCGACTTCTGCTACGCTTGCTTCCGCCGCCCACACCCCACCGGGAACGAGGAGACGTTCGAACCGTAGCGAAATATTTTTTACCACACGTAATACAGAAAGCAACTCGTTTTGGTTAAAGTCATAGTTCTTTAACTCATTTGAATGGTACGTGATATTCTTTCGCCTCTTTCATATCACTCCGCATTAAACTCGTGGCGAACAGCAACTTTCACCAAAACTTGTTGGTTTCTTCTTTAGCAGTCTTACATCACCAAGTATCTACCTGCTATAACTATGACATCTGTCTATGTCCACCTACCCTACAAAAACTAAGTGATCCTTTCCTAACATACTTATTAGTATTATAAACCTAATGCCGAACGCCTATGAAATACTACCTGCTGCTAGGGGTAGAGTATAAATAATATTCATGCTAATTGATACGTAGAGAATGAGCTATGAATCAATATCTTAATAAGGGCTTTTTTCGTGTTTATTCTGGGTACATGTATATGATATATAGTGACTGAGCCATAGGGATGGCCGTTCTTGGCCTTTTGTATCATAAATATGCCCCTCTGCCCGTGGCGTCAGGATATATTTCATGCAATACGAAAGACCGCGTACGGTCATCCCTATGGTCTCAGTATCCATGTTTTCTCTTAATACTGTCATCATGTTGTCAAAGAAAAGAACCACACACGATATTCAATGGTCTTACAGTAATTTACAAGATTGTGGTTTGGCCCAATCTGTTAAGTTCAAAGACGTAAATAAATACTGATTTGTTCCTATATGGAAGACGGGTTATTATTATAACTAATTATGAGGATCATATATGAATAAACTTATATATACATGTATATACTATAAGCAATATTTTATATGATTCACATTGGGAAAAGTATACAACAAATACAGGTCCTTAAATGAGAATAGTATTTTTTTCAGCATCGGTTGTTTACAGACGTGGTTTCGCCACGTTTTCTAAATCTTAAAAAAGAATAGTCTTCTTGACACACATATACTTTTTATTATTCATCGTACAAAACGACCCTATTGTCAATGTATTGTGACTCAGTAAACCACGACCCACTATATAAAAGCTGTCAGATACCATAACTGTGGTATACGGATTCAAATCTGTGGTATACAGCCTCAATACGGGAAAAAATGTCCCTTTTTGGTATAGATCAAAGAATTAGTCCCTATTGTCAAAACCTTTAATATGGCAATTACTGGGTTTAATTTATTCGAAAAGATGGATAATAGATTCAACAAACGATGGTTATGTGGACAGGCGGCAGTAAACCAATCGAGGTTGACGTCGTATTACACTCGCTAGCGCTTGTGTGTTACTACGCGTCAACCTACGCGTGGTTCACGGCCGCATGTCCACAAAACCATCGCCTATTGTCTATACGTTGAATACAGAGGTACTGACCGGTGACCATGACGGTGCGGATGGCGGCCTCGCTGAGGTCGCGGATGGTGGGCGTGGACTCGGGCTTCAGGCGGTTCTCCATGACGAGCAGCCCGAGGAACTCGAGGTCACACTCCACCTGCTCGCGCTGTGCTCGCTGCACCTTGACGTAGCTCAGTTTGTGGAGCGGGCGCCACGCCAGCGCGATCACCCGGAAACCCTGCTGGGTGTAGCGCATCAGCACGTCCTGGAAGTCGACCGGCACTGCGGACACACGCACATTTCATCTATAGTCTCACCGTGATACGTTCAATACCGGCATGGGATTTGGAAATAACAACAAATCAGGGAAATGGGTGCCGGGGGGCTTCATGGCCTGGATTTTCTTTTAGCTATTGTAAGTAAATTTCTGGCCACAGTTGAGAACTAAGATGACCTTCTTTTTTTTAAATTATATTAACTGATTTTCTTTCTCTTGGGACATAAAGAATCAGGGAATTCAGAAATTCCATGCCTGTTAAGGGATACCAATACTATGTTTTGAGACTCAGAGGTGTAAACAGTATGATTAGAAAAAAGATAGAGATAAAATATAGAAGGAAAATGACTGTAGAGTCGGAACTGAGTAGTAAAACATGTATGGAGCTGAGGATTGAGTATGTGTACAATGTACATTCATGGAGATTCATTCGCACTCTAAAAAAAAGAAAAAAAGTCAGAACGTTTCGGCAGCCTCTCAGCAGCTTTATCAAAAACCAGTCCCAGAAACTTATAGAATTTTGATTATCTTAAAGCATCATATGATTATAATTTATAGTAAAAAGAAACAAACAATGCAATACGATAGTATTTCCAAATTTGGAATACAAAGAATAGAAAAGACTGAGTGAGGTACCTGTCTCCGGTTTGCTGAGTGAGGCGATCATCTCTGGCGCGCCCTTGGCGTAAAGGTCAAAGTGGTCCGAGCCGAGCGTGCGCGCGATCACCGACATGCGCTGTAGTCGCGAGGAGAAGGTGAACTGACGCAGGATGCCGATCTCGTACGGCAGGTTCTGTAATAACAAACCAACCCCGTTATTACCGTATTCTACTCTTTATACAGGTTGAGTGGGTTTTTCTCATCAATATTTTCTGAGTCCATCCAAACGTGAATTTTGTAATAGTATATGAGTTAAACGCACGATCATACATTTCAGTTTGTTTAGCAATCATCTATATGTACGGTAGCTGTTAATATCACTATGGACCCAACAATTAGACTAGCTGAATTTGAAAGAAAAACTAACTAAATTTGAACAAAAGATATTTAGGCAAAAGTTGTCAATATTATCATTGTTCAGGCACGAAATGAAGTGATCGTATTCTAAGACAAAATATGCCGCACATACATCCACATCTCTTAAAGAGTAAAGACATGGAACATATCAATGAATCGCCAAAATAAAGCATATAAACCGATTTTGTTAGTGCTGACATTATGAAGTGCCATACAAAACTTATTCCTTCAATGCTTAAGTCTTTGAGGAAGACATGGCACATCCCCACGTATTCAGTGTTGGGGTTTAGAGTAACACACAAATCCTTGATGCAGGTTTTTTCATATAACATGTAAGACACACACCTCTTCGATGCTTAAGCTCTAAAGTAGGACACAACACACACCCTCAATCATGAAGTTTTGCAGTTTATCTCACCTTTGGTATTTTTTCCCGATAGGCTAATCGTTATGAACTCGTTCTCCATGGCCCTTCAAGTATCAGTACTAATACTCAATGAGTCATGACGTCACACACGTTGTGATCATTTAGTTCATTTAGTGTGTATAGGGGCGAGATAAATACAGAAAGCAACACGGTTTGGTCACAGTTCTTGATCCCCATATCATTTGAACGCTTTGTAATATTCACTTGGCTGTCACCTCGTTCATATTGCTCTGCATTCAAACTCTTTGAAGAACGACAACTATGACCAAAACTTGTTGGTTTCTTCTTTAATTTTGAAACACACATTTCCTCAACAGTGTGGTATTTATTGAGGAATCTATGAAAGTTTAGGGTCAGAGCTTGGATCCTTTTCAGTTTGAATTGCGCAGTAATTCATGCAGCTTCACCTTGCGAATTTCTACACAATTCAAACTCGATGGGATCCAAGCTCTGACCCTAAACTTCAATAGGTTTCTGAATTTATCTCACCCTTCACATAAACTAAAGAGCTAACTTTTGTGACATAATTCCCATAGACATTGACAAGTCTAACTCGAGTTCGGTTTCATATTTATCCTACCTCGTCTATGCTTTTGTATTACTAAAAGATAAATATTGAGTCAATGACCAACAGAACTTTTTTTCATAGTAGCTGACATCCTGCTCTCTGATTGGTCAATATTGTTATTATTCTAGTGGCATAAAAAACACTTTATGTCACGGCCTGCCACATAAAATTTCCCTATGTTAAGTCTATGGCGTTTTTTTATTAGGGGTAGGATAAAGAGTATAACACAGCACACACTTACCTCCTCAGTACTGAAGTTCTCTGACGTACGGACGAGGTCCGGGGTCTTAGGCCGCACTGTTGTTGGCATGATGACGTCAAAGCGGGTCGTGTCTTCTCCAGGCTCTTCAAGGTCCTATCAACAGCAATGGAAAGTTTCTTTAGTCAGCTCTCAGGTTTGATTACATCATTTTAATACATTTTTGTTATTTTAAAGCTCCATAAAGAGGCCTGGAATGGCCTGGAGGACTTGAATTACTCACATTCATGTGACTAGCTTAATCAAGGAACTCTCTGGGCTGAGTGACTCGCAGAGTCAGATTAAAAAGGTTCACAAATCTAGAGGTATTTCTAGCGGGAACTGACTCAGTTTATTGATATCAGAGGAACTCAAATATTTCAACTCCACTCGAAAAAATAAGGGGCAATTTTACCCGAGAAAATAGCAGTGAACCATATCCTTGAAATATTCTTTACAAATGTTAATAAGGTCTTCGGGAAAACGAAAAAAATCTGTAAATATACACCATTTATCTTTAATATGGTAATTTAATTTGTTGAAAAAAAAAGGAAAATCTGAACATCGGAAAACTTAGATCACTGCTACTTTTAAGGTTACTGAAAAAAAACCCTGAAGAATTCAGCACGCACCCATCCAGTGGCTTCAAACATCTTGAGGTCTAGCGGATCTCCGGAGATGGCTCCTTCGATGATGGTGAGGGAATGGCAGGTGGCCATGGCGGACACGAGGGTGCCTCTGCCAAGCTCCAGCGCCGAGTGCACTACGTTCTGAAACCTGTAACACAATCATTTACAAGAATGAGGCACACAATAAAATGTTATTATATACCACGAATTTAGCGGCGATGTTGCTGTGAGTGGTACACCAGCAGGTGGTCACGTCCGAGTCCTTCAAGTGGAATGGTTACACATGCATCAGGTAGGTGGGCTTACAGCCACGAACGAGAGAGGAGCAGGACAGGAATTTGGGATGAACATGCTAAGAACATGATCGCCACTAAATCGTGTAAATGGAATTCGCATTCATATATCCTGGTATCCTTGGACTGACAAAATTGTGACAACATTCTGGCTCTTTCAGCAATGGGACAAAACACCCTATGACATTCTGGCTAGTTGAGTGATACCCTGTGAGCACTATGTACATGTTGGTGTTGACATTCCGGCTAGTTGAGTGATATCCTGTGGGCACTACGTACATATTGGTGTTGACATTCTGGCTAGTTGAGTGATATCCTGTGGGCACTATATACATATTGGTGTTGACATTCTGGCTAGTTGAGTGATACCCTGTGGGCACTATATACATGTTGGTGTTGACATTCTGGCTAGTTGAGCGATACCCTGTGGGCACTACGTACATGTTGGTGTTGACATTCTGGCTAGTTGAGCGATACCCTGTGGGCACTACGTACATGTTGGTGTTGACATTCTGGCTAGTTGAGTGATATCTTGTGGGCACTATGTACATATTGGTGTTGACATTCTGGCTAGTTGAGTGATACCCTGTGGGCACTACGTACATGTTGGTGGTGACATTCTGGCTAGTTGAGTGATACTCTGTGGGCACTACGTACATGTTGGTGGTACTATGGGCACTATGTTCATATTGGTGGTGACATTCTGGCTAGTTGAGTGATACCCTGTGGGCACTACGTACATGTTGGTGGTGACATTCTGGCTAGTTGAGTGATACTCTGTGGGCACTACGTACATGTTGGTGGTACTATGGGCACTATGTTCATATTGGTGGTGACATTCTGGCTAGTTGAGTGATACCCTGTGGGCACTACTTACATGTTGGTGGTGACGGGGAGGATGCCCCACATGTCGAGCCCGTCCTCGGTCAGCGTGCCCGTCTTGTCGAAGCAGATGACGTTGATGGCACCACAAAGGTTGATGGAGCGGGGACTGATGCAGAACACTTTGTAGGCCTTAAGACGGTTCTGCGCGAACACGATGCCTACCGTCATGGCGGCGGGCAGCGCGGGCGGGATGACGATGGTGATCAAGTCCAGCGTACGCAGCACGATCTTCCCCGGTTCAGAGTCGTTACTGATCTGCCACCACGAATATACCAAACCAGAATTGATTTTTATTTTTATTTTTTTTTAAAATATCATTGTTATCATCGTTATCATTATCATCACTATAATCATCATCAATGACTCACTTTCATTATCATTGTTATCATGTTAACCACTCATTGGTACTTGGTTAAGCCGTGAGCAATGACAATGGGCAGTAGAAGCTGAGGAGTGGCCTATCACCATTGTATCACTGTGGCATATGACGCATTTTCCTATTGGCCATTGCAGGGTCATACAAGTGGAAGTTTGTGAAATTTAGTTCTCAGAGATACCACTTTAAAATGAGAAATTTGGATTATACGTGGCAGAGTCCTTTTTTTTTTTTTTTTTTAATAATGTTTATTTCTCCATTCTGTTAGAAAAGTACAACAGTTCTTCCATGGGGATCAGTGTTAACAACAGCAAGTAAATATCGTCGAATGATAGGTATAATGATGATGTCAGATGCAATCCAGCCATTTAATACATAGTCTTAGTGCTAACATCAACTTCCCAAGATAGCGGCTACGTACATATACTCAAATAAGACCTTTAAACTCGTCTTTGGATCCCGCCTTTTGGGCCTTCTCGTCTAGTTTTTTCCACAGTTGAGTTCTCCGAAATAGCGGTGATTTTTTTATAGGTCTTTTAGCTACAGACAATGCGTTAATACGTGAATGCGTAAATACGTGAATTTGAGAATTTGTTTTAATCTTCGAAATGTTGCTAAAATGAAAAAAAGATGAACAAGAAGAACAAAAGAGAGGGAAAATGCCCGGCTCCTATTGATTTCCGCTATTTATCTGTAGCATGATGAAAATTGATCATGTTATACACACAGACGGAAAACTGGAAATAACCAGAAAAACTGGCACTCCTGTACATTCAGTTCTATACTCACCATGAGAACCAATGTGTAGACCATGCCGATGCATGCCACCAGAGCGAGAAGCCCGATGAACTTGAAGGCGTCCTGGCTGAACTTGAAGTCGACCGGCTTTGGGAACATGATGGAGCGTACCAACTCACCCTTAGCGGTGGAGAAGCCTGCAATACAAGGGTTTTATCTTTGTGAATTGTACCTTAAAACAATCATGTTCATATCACGTCGAGATGGAAACAGATATGTGGGGAATTAAATACAAGGAAGTGTGTTTTAGAATTTTACTGTATCCAAGGGTTTCACATAATACTGATGACAAAATTCCATGACTTCTATAGAAAAGTAAAAGATTATGTTCTGGAATCAAAAGACGTCACATCCATTAAATCTTCTACCCGAAAATTACATAAGCTAGGTGTATATAAAACTTTCTCACCCCAGATATTTTTTCTCCATAGACTTAACATTGGAAACTCGTATCTAACACCCATTCGATATTTAGGAAACATATCCAATGGGGGATAATGTCACAAATGTTAGCACATTAGTCAATATTAAGGGTGAGATAAATTCAGAAACCCATTCAAGTTTAGGGTCAGAGCTCGATCCCATCTCATTTGAATCACATAGCAATTCACGCGGCTTCGCCTTGTGAATTACTACGTGATTCAAACTCGATGGGATACGACTTCAGACCCTAAACTTTCATGGGTTTCCTCTATAAAATCTACTACATTAGATACTGTCTGATTGCTCATGGAAAATAGCTCTTAGTAAGCCATTGGTTTGTAACTATAACCATGTATAGCACACACCCGACGATGTTCATTTTCCATCGGCTTAATGGAACACTCCCTTTAAATTGTACATGTACTGTGGGACTTTGGATCTTGTAACAGTAGATGGCTATATAATGTCTTGTATGATCGTATATTTTGACAACCTTGACTTAAAACAATTTATAAATGATACTGTAGACTGAGACCTCAGACAAGTCTAGAAACTTTTATCTATGAGAATTACACAACAACAAACCAACGTATCACCATTGCGGGTGCCGCTGAAAAACAACTAAAAATGGCTGACAGCACGCCACTTTTATTGCAGATTTTACTTACATATATCTTGCAAATTGACATATAAGGAAAGGTAAGAAAGAGCCAATAAAGGACGTTTAAAAAAAAGAGGAGAAGAGCAGCAGGACGTACCTGTGCGGATGACGACGGCGCGCACCTTCTGACTGCCGTAGTAACGGGTCTGAATGACGCGCGTCCCGCAGAAAAGCACGTGACGCGAGTGGTCGCGCATGTTGAACATGACGTCACGTCCGGCGTTTCGCCGCGACGACACTTTCGGGTTGGGGAGCGGGGTTTTTGTCACAGGCACGCTTTCACCTGTAAGACAAGAAGACGAAAGTTTCTATATGTTAATGTTCACTAGATACAACGTGTTCGATATGCAGGTAACTCTTCATGGATGGCAATACAGTTTTCACTTGTCTAAGAGTGTTTCCTTGTATGTTTAAAGTCCCAGGAAACCTTATGGGTATATAGGGACTACCGCAAGGTTCAGAGTTTCTCACTTGTTTTACATCACAGGGGCAGTGACATCATATGAGAAGCACTGACCTTTGATATACATGTAGCAGTGAGTATATCACTGCTGGGTACTTATGATAAAATACAATTCAGATTTACCCGTGAGCATACTTTTGTTGACGATACAGTTTATATTTACCTGGGAACATGCTTTCGTTGACGTAACAGTTTACAAACATCCATTAGCATGATCTCTTTGATGATAGTCTACATACACTCACCTGTGATCATAATTTTCATTAACGACACAGATGACACTCACCTGTGATCATAATTTCGTTAATGACACAGATGACATTCACCTGTGAGCATACTTTCGTTAACGACACAGATGACACTCACATGAGGGCATACTTTCACTAACAATACAGATGACACTCACCTGTGAGCATACTTTCGTTAACAACACAGATGACTCACCTGTGAGCATACTTTCGTTAACGACACAGATGACTCACCTGTGAGCATACTTTCGTTAACGACACAGATGACACTCACCTGTGATCATAATTTCGTTAACGACACAGATGACACTCACCTGTGATCATAATTTTGTTAATGACACAGATGACACTCACCTGTGAGCATACTTTCGTTAACGACACAGATGACACTAACATGAGGGCATACTTTCACTAACAATACAGATGACACTCACCTGTGAGCATACTTTCGTTAACGACACAGATGACTCACCTGTGAGCATACTTTCGTTGACGATACAGTTGCCACTGATGAGGACAGCGTCACATTGCATGGTGCATCCATGACGTGGCACCTCTATGACGTCACCCGGGACGAGCATGTCAGTGGGTAACTCAATGAACTCTACAAAAAAAGAAGCAAATTTATAAGCTTTATGTGTATAAAGGGTAAGGTGCTAAAGGGCCACTGTGTTGTAGCTTCTTTATCATAGGGGCCATCGATAATTCAGGAATTGTGTGTACCTACTTTACGCATGGCTCCATACAAATACATATTCCTTTAAGTGATTTTGTTTGACAACATAATACTGATATCGTTTATGGACTGCTCCGTTTAGACGGTCAGCGTGCTAACACAGTCAGCCTGAGTAGAGTTAAAAGTTTGAGATTTTACCATTCAATGTGGATAAAAAAATACGTGACTAGAACCAAAAACAAAAAAGACGATTCAGTATGGATGCGACATTCAGAGAATCGACACAATTTTTAATATATTTGCGAGGTATTTGGGAACAATTAACCTAGTATAATGTGTGATATGAAGTAATTCAAAACTTCATTCAAATAGAATTCATAACAATGATTGTTCCCAGATTGTAGTTAGGGTTCTGTAGTTCTGGTATACCAGCTGCGAACCATGGTGTACCAGTACAACAGAACACGGTAAAGCACACGCCATATATACATGTGAAGGGCCCCTTCTCTATTAATGTTATCGTGAGAACAAGGATACGAATGAGAGTGAGCGTACCGTCGGTGTCTCCAGAGCATACGGGGATGATGGAGTGGGCGGTCACTGTAGACTTCAGAGCCCGCTGCATCTGTACACACAAGGAATGACACACTCATCAACAATGTATAGCACTACACCTTCGAGTGTTAATACAAGAAGAACTCCCGTTGAACAAGAACTCTGTCAAATATACGAAGGATTATTTATCTATTCCTTTGCTCCAATTCCATCCAATTTCAAAATGAATACAGGTATACAAGTGTAGGACTAGGTATTATTTTGTTCTTTCATTTTAGAATTTTGGCAATAATTATTGTTGATAATATGAGGGAACTACAGGAACATCGGTATACATGGAAGTGTGTGCCCCCAACCTGAAATAGAATTTAAGGGTGTCACTGTATTTTTTTTTCTTCCGAAAAATACCCAGTTGATGTATATCCCAACTTTTAATTTGGAATTATGCATACGTTTAGGACGAGGCTACGTGTATTCTTATAGGTAAAACCAAAAAAGCAACAACAACGACATTAATTTAGATTTATCGAAATCAAAATTGAAAATTTAGAATTTTTAGGCGGAACACACCTCCTTAGTATATTTTTTGTGTGTGTGTGGAGGGTGGAGGTTGGGGAGGGGCACTACTCTCTTCCCCTCTCCCCCTAAATACTCCCGTGTCACTGAGGGGTACGTACCCGCCTTGTCTGGTAGACGAAGATACTGAGGGAGAAGATGGAGATGAAGAGGATGCACGTGGCGTAGTAGTAGTACTCGTCGTTGTACCACAGGATCATGCTGAACACTTGGAATACGTAGAAGGGATTCAGCACCTAAACAGGAAAACAGGCTTTATTTAGGTTGCAAGCAAAACTTGATGAAATGATTTTTATAGGAATGTAAAAATTGTGAACCATTCTGACTTAAAATGGCAGACATTTTACTGGCAAGATCTAAGTGTGCATTTTGGAATTTAATTATTGGCCTTAAAGGCCAAATTAGCGGATGGACGCATTTTGTCAGTTGGGGTCATGAAAAAATATAGGAAATATTCTTCATATGGAATTTACTACGGTATTCTATCACAGAGACACTGATAAAACATGGACAACCCATGGTTATTGGCCATGGAATACGGCTGGGGTGTATGGGGAAGTTTGAACTAATGGTTATTGGTGTGAATGAAGCCCAATTCATTATCTCTTTGTTCTCCAAAAGAAAGAAATTATAAGCTTAAAATGAAAACAAGGATTTCCTAGGGGAAAAAAGGAAAACTGCCATTCCTGTGTATCTATGAAGTAAAACAAAGCTTACATTTAAAAACAAGAATATCCTTTATAGTAAAAAAAAGGAAATATTTTTCATTTGGAATTTGCAACATCAGGGACACCGAGAAAACATGGAAAAGATGTGAGTTTAGTAGACTGTGGTGGGGTTGAGGGTACGTGGGCAGGTTCAAACCCCTATTTAAGTCGTACTAATGAGGCTCGATTGCTTTTACCTTAGTTTTACTCAAGGACAAATAATATTATATAATGCAAATAAAAAAGTGGATTTCTGTATAAAAGTCACACTGCACATACCTGGGTGAAGAGGATGGTAATGATGGGCGTGACATGCACGGTGATCGCGTTCAGTCCATGCAACACGCGCCTGAAAATAGCAAACACACATCCATTATCTTGTGTGGAGAATTGCCGCCCTGAGGTTTAAAGTTGTCCGTGCTCGCGGCACGTCGATGTAAAGACCAACAGAGGCTAAGGTTACAATCCCCACGTGTTGGACATAATACATTATTTACATTTCACATGGTTCTGTGGACATTCATTCTTAAATACAATAGCAGATTCGGATTTTTTCCGCCTCGTTCTATATCAAGATGTGGATTTCTGTAAGAAGTTCGAGAAGACTTAATTAGAAATGTTTGTAGATCATAGAGCACAGCTAAAGGGACTAGTGGCAGACCCAGGGGTCTGTTAAATAAGTTAGCCTTCGAACTGGCCTTCATAAGGTTTCTGATCCGATCCATGAGATGAGGGTGACGGGCAAGATCAGCCACATAGTGCAATGACTGGGACTGGCTTGAGGCTCATCAATGTCAAATATCCCACCAGTTCAGCTCTATTATCCAAAACTATATGACATACACAATTATATAAAAGAGATATACTTACTGTTTTTCCTGGGCTTGTGCGGTCAGAGGTTTGGCCTCGTGGAAGTAAGAGCAGGAATGGTTGGCTTCAAGGCCCCTGTGCAGAAAGTGTATAGTCTGAGTCATGTGTATGGGTCTGCAGCCTGCCCTGCCTGAGCAATGTTTACTCCAACGTACGCTACATTCAGGTTATTATTTCCACAAGTATATTTATGAAGGACACATTCCTCTCTGTCTTATTAAAACTTGAAAATTAAAACCCATGCAAGTTTCCTGAAAATTGAATATGACGATCCCAAAGCTTTATGGAATGCACAATGTATAGCACAACACATCTTAATTTTTAGAATTATAGCTCACCATTCTTGTTTTTTGAAAGAATTGATGAATATTATATTTCTCGGTACATTTCCGATATAAATTAAGCAAATGCAAATTAGCCTACTTTCCCTGTTGGGATTGGATAAACTGGACAAAACGTTAAATCTACTGATTTGTTATTAGAATGAATCAGAAGAAACCATTTTTGACTGATTATTGACAATATTGTAAAGGCAGTTGTGGTCACTTACCTGAATTTGCGGAAGCTCATTGTAGTTTGGTCCCAGATGTACTTCATCTTCTTGTTGTTGAAGTATCTGATGAGGGATTCATCCTGATCAACGTATTAGAAGTAAAATGCACTTCAGGTTTAACGTAAGGTGCATACTCCAGCAAATTTTAATAATAGTGCGACTGAACATTTGTAATTCACTATGTATATCAAAATATGAATCTAAAAGAAATGTTTTGTTTTTTTTAGTTTTTGATTGTAGAAAAATATATATGTTGGGGATTATTGTGGATTTATTAGATTCATCAGATCATGCCATGCGACGAAATCATTATGCAGTATCCTAATTGCACATTTATAACCAAATGGGCTTTCCAACCTAATTTCTGCTAAGCTATATTTATCTGTATGAAGACTGCAATGTCAAGTAATATACAAGAGGTTTTAATGGATTTGAAAAGTTAAGGTTTGTCAGATTGAGTAAACACATGTGCACGTATTATAGTGAGGAAGGCGAAGTGAACACCAAGTGACAGGAACCTCAACACCTCAGTGCCAAAATAATGATGTTAATATTTATTTTTTTAGTAAAATTTAGGTTATGTTGCATTGGGAGGTTATGCGGGTGAAGAGTGAAAACTTACGAGGAGTTTTTGAAATAAAAGAAATAGTTTCTCAGTGTAGGTCGAAGTTTAAACCATGTCCTCAAAATGAAATATTTTCTTAAAAGCATGGACAGTGTATTCTCTAGAGTTTTATGTCCATGCTAAAAGGAAGGAGCGTTCTCGTGAAATATTCCGTTAATCCAAAACCTTATTTATAAAATATATTGATTCTTTTTCTATCTAATCTATTCATGTTTGTGACCTTTTATGTTTTATCTACTTTGGAGATTATACCATAGAACAATGGTCCATAACCCGAAATTGTTATCACATCAACGGCTACTTCTATCATGATGGAATTTATATGTGTACTATAAGGCTTATCTTTATCTCATGAAGTCTTCTTGTGTCATGTTCCTTTCTGGCAGTAGAGTGCCCAATACGTTCACCGCAACGTTTTACGTAAGTTAATCTATAAACGGCGCCAACGGACATACACCCTGACATCACAGTGCCTAACACGGCACCGGCAATCACAATCAATCAATAATGATTGATCTCTAATCAGCTTCTTTGTTCCGAGGATCGCAGGTCTATGTAAAGGTATCTGCCATGCCACCACTCTGCCCTCCCAGGCCTATAGATTGATGACTCGTATTCTGTGCATCTTTGACGTACAGGGCCATGATGTGTAATAGTATAAGGTCAATTTGAGGGTTTAAGTGTCGGAATTCCTAAGATTTTTATGTATTTATATGTGTTGAAAATCTCTTCTAGCCTTGGCTTTTACTGACGCATTTTGACTTTTTTTAAAATATATCTAAATCCCATCATCAAAGTTATTAATATAGTACGCGGCTAAATCAACATCTACACTGTAGGAGCAGCAACCGTGATGTGGGTGACAGTTTAGAACTGTCATCTCTCTTATAATTTTTTTTGTCTGTTGGGGCAGTTCTAATAACTGTCATTCACGGTAGCATCGCGAGGGGAGAAGGACATCGCCTCGTTATGTATTAACCTTTTATAGTTTATACCATGTGACCTCCAGTGGCCAATCAGAACACAGATGTCATCTTGGATAACATTTGGCGTAACATAGGGCGTGACGATGCGTTGACAACAGATTCAACAAATGTTTTTCGAGCCCAAAATTGAATTATGAGACATGGCTGGGGGGGGGCTCATTCCAAGCAGCGGATTCATCTTTGAGAATCATCAGGCTGCATTATACTATAAACGGTCGTGAATACGATCGTTTGGTTACATGGTAACTAACTGCAGGGTGAGTTAGTTTTTGTGTTGCCTTGAGACAACAGGCAGGCAGGTCATCTGTGAAATGGAAATAAATGTCTTTCCATGTTTTACTTTGTTCATAAAATGTTTAATAGACAATGTTTTTGGGGTTACTTTAAAAAGTTACTTTCAGAAAAGTTATTTTAAAACAAATTTTATCATCGCTCTATAATTATATTTTGTTATTCGTGTGCTTCTCACCCGGGAGACGCACACACTGTGGATGTTCACTTGTGGACCTGACCTCAGGTTTAAATGACAGATCTATATTTAGACACTCTCTGTTTACCCTTCATGTTCTGTGGAGCGAATTCATTTTGTTTGATATTCTCAGACACAAAACTCCCGTCAGTGTGTTCGCGAGATTCAGTCACATTCACGAGAACTAAGCCAGATAGGATATCGTACCTGCTGCGGGCCTGCGTTCAGTAATCGTCCAGGGCTGGGATAATCCTGGATTAACTCAACACTCCATTTTCTTATCCTAAATTTGGTGGTGCACGCAAACTTTAACTCTTAAATCTATTTTTAGAATTTGTTCTTAGCAAAGTTTTCTTTCTAAAATCTTAGAAACGTCACTAGCATTGTTAACAATGTTTCTTTACAGTTCTTATCTGTATTGCGATAATTCTTATTCCGTAAAACCGAAATAATGAAGGAGGATAGTATAGAACATATTAATGGGATCAAAACTTATTGCATAGAATAATCAAAACGTGATATTGTGCAAATAAGATACACACTAGTTATTTTCACAACAGAAAGTCACACAGGTATATGGTGAACACAACCATTTTGTAATTCTCAGCAGACATTAATAAAAAAACTAATAAAAATGCAATATCAGAAGTCTGTACTTCTATCACCTACGTATTGTTTAAGCAACGGTAAGCCGGTGTTGGTATCCATATCAACGTTCTGTTGTCTCCGCGAGGGCTGCCATGGTAACAGGAGCAAGACAAAAGAAAAAACGGGAAGCATTCCTTATTTGTATTAGGGGCCGGGTTAAGAATGGTTTGGGGCCCGCTTCATCGAACGCCCCCGACCAGCGTCTGACGTCACGAGGAGACGCCGGCAGTCGGGTGCGTTCGGGAAACGAGGTTTTGGCGTGTGGCCTTAGAACCGGTGCAGCAGACGATAGAAACCATGTCAGACGACATTGAAGATGATCCATCACTGGAAAACTACCTGACGCATCGATCTAATTTTCACTTACCAATGTATGCCAAAGTGGGAAAGTTGAGGAGAAACCCATGAATGAATCCATATGCCATTTGCCAATGCTAATTTGTGATTTCTAAAATGATATTTTCCGAAATTGGGGTTGAAGAAAATAAGAAACACTTTCTCGAATGGGTGTTAATTTCAAGAGAAACATTTGTAATCTCTCCCCCCCCCCCCCCAAAAAAAAGAAAATTTACAGAAATTCAGAATTCCTCTAAATAGATCATTAATTACGTTAATAGTATTGGAAGAAAATCAACAAATCTGGCCCAAGAGGATTTATTAAGCAGTCTATATTTACATCGTCCTATGATGTATCTTATCTGAGATGATAAGGAGAAACTGCATTGAAAAAATTTGTTCAGTGGTGCCTGTTACCCCAGGGTAAATATCAGATTCCTGATTATATCCATTATTTATTTCTAATGTGATCAAAACTTAGCACACTAGGAAAACCTGGATATAACGGGAAAACTGACATCTCTGTTAAAGCCTTGCCCGTATGTTGGTATTATGATAAGATATTTTAGTTAGTGCTATTAGTGGTAGGTAGTTCTAAGGATCGGGATAAAATGCGTCTTTCTGAGATGGTTTATCTGTCTTTGGTATTACATAACAACCAAGCTAGACTTAAAGGTCAGTAGGTACAGTAATATGCCCGTAACGCCTGTGTAATTATGATCAGTTAATAAGTCTAGGAACTATTATAGTCCGCATCGAAGGAAGCAGTAACAGGCGATTATCCTTCATGCCAAAGATTATTGTCCATAACACGATATTTAGGTACTAATTTCTTAACAACTGATTTACTGATATTTAGCAGGACAGTGTCATTCATTGGGTTTTCATTTAACTATAGATATATACCACCGCACCCAGTTAAGTCATCATTAGATTTAGTGAAACATAACCGAGGATTACTATGGGATTTATATATTGAGTTTTAACTGAGGATTACGCTGGGATATATAAGTCAGTATGTACATGAACATAATAGACCCGGTCACCGTGAATTAGCGTCGTTACGGTGGTACTGTCGGGTATGTACACGAAGAGGCACACGGAGGTACGCGGCAGGTACTCACGCTGACGTCGAGGTTCACGGCGGAGACGTCCTCGCTCGGCTCGGGGTGACGGCGGGAGTAGGTGGCCGCCTTCCGCAGTATCTGCACTCTGTGGACGAAACAACCGTGTCTTTACCTCAACCTCAACATCCAATAAAATAGCAGGTTCCACCAACACACAAGACATAGAGAGATTTGTCACGATTTGATTGTCTTGCTAATTTTTTGTTTCGTTTTGAGTTTTGTTTGAGTTCTGTGTGAGTTATGGCAGTAATTTGTAAGGCATTTCGCCTGGCAACACAGGGAGAGCAGGCCTGACATCACTCTGTGATGTCACACCGACCAGTGTACATAGTTACGGTGGTTAGGTACTATAGAGGAAACCCATTCAAGTTTAGGGTCAGAGCTTCTATCCCATCAAGTTTGAATCGCGTCGTAATTCACAAGTCGAAGCCGCGTGAATTATATAGCGATTCAAACGAGATGGGATTGAGCTCTGACCCTAAACTTGAATGGGTTTCTGAATTTATCTCACCCTTTACATTGACTAATGGGCTAACATTTGTGACATAATCCCTCATTGGATATTTTTCCTAAATATCTCATGGGCATTAGATACGAGTTCCCAATGTTAAGTCTATGTAGAAAAAATATCTTGGGTGAGATAAAGTTCTATAACTGCCATTCAAGGTAGCATCAGCAAAGGGAACGGAGGTAGCCTCGTCTTACTTCTAGTCTTGCTAAATCTTGCTAGGTTTCGAATAATCACATGCATATTTGCTGAAAACTATCAGTTTGGTTGAGTAACTTTGCCGCGATAGATCGCGATATGCTGCGATATGTTGGCAAAAGATAGCGATCTGTCTTGGTGGTGGAGTACCAACATATATACACGACATCACTAAAAAATAGACATATCATTGTGTGCGATGTGTTGCGGCAAAGGATGTAAGACACTATCATAAAACCGGATGAGTTTAAATCTGGGCCCCCGTATCCGACGACTGGAGTTTGGCGTAGTGATATCCGGATCCAAAACTCCAGGAGTCGCATACGGGAGCCCAGATTAAAACTAATAAGGTTTTGATTTTATCCTACGATAACGATATGAACGATATTTTTATGTGAGGATAATAACAAAAAACACGATAAAAACTTTCTGAGGTCCTCCATATAGCTCTCCTTGCTGCTCTTAAGGCGCTTGGAACTACTTTCAGCTGCTGATCTCTGACTGGTCCATTTTTTGTACGCTCCTAGGAGCGATTTTTTATCCGTATGCGACATACGGGCGCCTACGGAAAGTCAATGTTAAGCCTATGGGATTTTATATTAGGGGTAGGATAAATCACGATACTCTAAGATATATCAAAATATAACACGGCAAATCTATAGTGTTTGAACCAGCACGTTTGATCAATGCTATGATACAGTGATGTCAGTTGCGGGGTCATGAGAAAAATAGGAAATATTCTCATATGGAATATAATGCTCCAGAGAAACATATAGTTATTGGCCATGGAATGGAGCTGTTTTGTATGGGAGGTTTGAACAAATGGTGACAAATGCCTATATAGGAGAAACAGATTAACGATAAGAATACATAACCAAAAACCTTCTATAGAAAGCTTAACAGCCAATATATCTCATGATAAAACAGTTACTTGAATCATGTTATTCTTTATTTATCCTGAAATAGCGGACCAACAATTCAAAATATAAAAACAGTTGAGCAACACTACATAACTGAGTAGATTTTAAAATTCTCGTTGTTGGATACAAGGATATCGACAAAACTTTGACATTTTAAACGCCAAAGGGCTATACAGTCGATCTGCTAGATGTCTGGGGCCGATGGTGGTTCACTATACTAATTTTCAAAAAAAAAAAAAATATATATATATATATATATATATAATAATTTTCAAAAGAAAACAATGCAAAGTTGAATAACCTCTGATCTAATTATGATATCTGGAGATGGATTTCAGGTCTCTTCTGGCCTTTGTGTCTCCTTCATTTGTGGCCGATGACACAGAAGGTAATAACCATCGACACTACTCAGCAGACCAATTACCCAGTATTCAGATAGAAGGAGCTCCTGACACACCTGTTTCACATCACATTGTTCTCAATTGATATTTTTTTATGAGCAGGGAAAATTATCTTGGCATTTGTTTAATCTATTCAAATTAAATCATAGGGTACCATACATCAGAATCTAGATCTAGTCATTGATTTCTTTTTCTGTTCCAAATAATGTTGAAGTTGAGCCTCTTTGGAGTTTGTATGTTTCTTGATAAGACTCAAAAGACGGAGGTAAATAAGCCATAGAAACCTAACGGGGGCTTAAAGGGGCTGCTGTTGAGATGTTCGGCGAAAATACTATCGTATCCTTGAGACTGTGATTATGTAGTTTTGTGCCTGATCTATGTCGTTTCTTGCCCAGGGCTTACGAAATCTCCAGTAGATATGTGTGGGGCCACTTCAAACGACTATCCATTGTTTATTAGTGGCCGTAAACCACACCCATGGTTTAGGTTCTCAAAACCTATTATTGGACTTCGGAAATAAATTATTATCAATGACCATAGGCAAGAAATACAAAATTGGATGTTTTTTGGGCGGTTGGCTCTGTAAACCACTCGATGTTGACGACGTTATATACTCGCAATCGCTCGTGTGTTACTACGCGTCAACCTCTCGTGGCTTATGGCCGCCCATCCAAAAATATCATCGATTATTGTCTATGGATGCAGTATGTTTGACAAGTATTTAGGTGGATCAAGATTGCATTTATTCCTTCATCCAGTGATAAATTGAGTACCTGACATACAAACAAAGTTTTAAAATGTTTCTGATATTAGTGACCGATATTACGTATAGTAAACTACGAGCAGGATAGTCAGAGTAGTCTCAGAAGTAGGTTGAAATTGTATTCATTATTCAGCATTGCAAATTTAAGTTATCAAAGGAAAGACAAAATGGCCGCCAATCTTTTCACGTACTACTTTGTACACTATCTGCTGTTTCATATCCTCCTAGGAGGATACGGGGGTCTGTATCCCCCTCCAGTAGCGATAGCATGAGCCTATACGTTTTCTATGGACGGTTTGTATCAGGTGGATGATAAATTCACCCACAACCATATAAATTCACACGACTCTTCTCAATAGCCTCTCCACTGAGGTACAGAAGTTTGTTACTGGGAGGTACCCGCACAAAGAGACACTCCCTCGTTTTACCCTCGTCTCTCTCACAGCGTCATCAACTCAATCAGTCCTGCACCCTCGCGGTTGCGTCATGCATAAGTCTTGAGTATAATTTTGAAGCCTGCACCTATAGGACACAGTGTGCTTGTTAGTTCTGCCATCATCATGGAAACTGTAAGTCGGGGCAACCACTGTTATCAGTTGTTACAATCTATGGATGTTCAGACAAGGCTAAACTTCCTCTATGGCAATCACCACAAAATGTTTTGGATAAAATCCATTGATAATTGGTCCCGCCATTGTGTGTTTTAGATGGCATCCGGGGGCGAGATGGCTGTACCAATAGCACAATAGCTATGTTCCCTATATGCATATGACTATATAATGTCAAATGCAAAAAGCAATTATCAACTTAGTACCTAGTGTTTCCTTGGCTACAGTATTCCAAACTATATTGTTTTCTATATATCCTGAAATCATATGAATTTGTTCACCCCATAAAGAGCATTATTCTATAAGCACCCCGAAATGCCTAGTGGCATCTTCAGGATCCGCCAGGGGAATGCCTCTTGCCATTCTCAGGACTGAAAGGGTTAATTATCCAGACAAAGTGTATCCCAGGTAGGCTGACACTGACCCCAGCAGTGACTCCAGCAGTGACTGCGTAGTTTGAGCTGGTGAGACCCGGACACGGGGTGAAGTAGAACATAAACCCGGCTAGACAGACATGTTGTCTCGGTGCACTCTGCAGTCTACTCTACAAACACAAAGCCACCAGCCCTCAGGCTGTCATGGGGGTAAGGAGTAGCAGGACCGACTCAGAGTCAAATGTCAGCCAATCATTCAATTTTTCTATCTTCTTCTACAGCATTTATTTTCTCTGAAATTGCTATTCAATAAAAAGAACTTTTAAATGATCCCTATTACCTCAGAGGTATTTTGTTTTTTTTAAGTTAAGAGGTCCTTTTGACTCCAAAAAAACAAATTGTTCATTTATTTGATGTGCCTCTTTAGTTTATTTTCAAAGTTGAGAATTTTAACCCCACAAAACGGGCTAAAATGAGATAGGATAGAGTAAGACAGGGCGAGATGGGTCAGGTTAAAACAGGACAAGACAAGGTAAGACAGGACAATCCAGGATATGACAGGCTAAGACTATAGAGGAAACCAATGAAAATTTAGTATCTCATCGAGTTTTAATGACATAGTAATTCACAAGGCATAGTCGCGCGAATTTCCTAGCAGTTCAAATGAGATGGGATCGAGCTCTGACCCTAAACATGAATGGGTTTCTGAATCTAGCTCACATTGACTAATAGGTTAAAATTAGTGACATAATTCCCCATTGGATATTTTCCCTAAATATCTCATGGCCGTTAGATACGAGTTTCCAATGTAAAGTCTATGGAGAAAAAAATACCAGGTAAAGGTTAAGACGGGATAGGACAAGGTAAGACGAGGTAAGACACAGCAGGGGATCGTAGGAGTGTAATCATACCCTAATCGCACTACACCATCTGGACATCTTCTCGACGTTACAGTCTAATCGCCGGTGATTTATTTGGCCCGTTCAGGGGATTCAGTGAAGGCCCCGAGGCAGGGGAGAGGTCATCAAGTGACTTGTCCTCAATCTGTCCTCGGCTTCTCCTCATGTCCGTGAACTATCTAAAATCAATCTTTCACATCCATTCCCCACCCTCCTCCACACGAATATTATCATCCGGGTTCATAACTTCATATCAGTTTGATATAAGTATGTGTGTTTAATACTTCTTGCATTGCCCTCGAAAAGCTACTCTTGTTTGATAGCTAAAATTCACGTTTGAGTATTTTCAAGACTGCTGACTGTATCAAGTTCAATGGACACGTTAACTTTAAAGGGCAAATTTGGCGTACGCTTTGGCATTAACGAGATTTTCTACTTTATATTCAGCCTAAATAGATAGTTATATGTCCTTTCGTATATATGCTGACGTACACCCATCATATGACCTTGTATACTTATACTCCTTCCTTGGTTGACGGAGGCCACTTATGTTATTAGACACGCTTCTACCCCTAACTCTTACATCAGTACTTGTACCTGGTACCATTCTATTCTAATTATATTTCTATTCTTATTGATTATTTGTGGATTTAAAATTAAGTTCAGATTTTACCTGAGCTGCTTTTTCTTCCTAAAATTGTTCAAACTGACGCTGTGGTTGTTAAGTCACTAACTGTCAAACTCACTTGGAAATGTACACTATTCCAAGCCGATTCAGGGCATTATAGTCATATGGTTTAGAGTATTGTCTCACGCAGTTGTAGTAATAATATTATTATATACCTGTGGTAGTATATCCTACACATACGGCCCGTTCCTACCCATGTCGTATTTATATCCGTACGACACCTAGGTGACGTACGGGGTATGTATGTGGCGTACGGGGCATGTACGGCGGCAAAATCCAAAAACTCCCCCAGAAGCAAGGTTAAAAATTGGATATTTTAAGGTATATAATAATAGAGAAACAGGCTGACTGTCTCCGTACGGATAAAATACGCGGTAAAATCGGCGATCAGATGAACCTCTGCCTCCGGCATCGGTTCATCTGATCGCCGATTTTACCGCGTATTTTATCCGTACGGAGACAGTAAGCCTGTTTCTCTATATTAGCACTTTCCAACAAATGAATTTCGGACTCCATCGCAAAGTTTTAACAAACAAATAGGGTTCTGATATGGTTGACAATATGCGAAACACAAATTTGGGATTGAGCTGTGGTATGGATTAATCACCAAAAAACTTAATTAGAACCCAGTCTGAATAGCAAGGGTATTCTGTGTTCCCTATCTGAAGCTCGGTATTCTTTTCCGGTGAACGATAATCATACATGATTGTCGTAACCAAAGACACGCACACATAGATCTAAGGTCACGTAAATAACCCACTTTACACATGGATAACTTAGTCAAGTGTTTCTGCATGCCAATGCTATCACATACCCTGTGTTATGGTAGGAGTGAGATTGATCTATATTTTTTACTATGATAGTCACCTTTCAACCACCTTACATATGAGCTACAACTACTACGCTAGAACCCTCTCTATTTGAACTTTAGTAAACAGAAGTACTTTCTATATATCAAATGAGCGACAAATATACTATAGCTAGGATTTGCTCTTAAACTAGCTGTTGGCCATAATATCAATATGTCTAACATAATGAATACATACAATATCTATGCATTACTGTGTGGGTTACTGTTGCATAAAACCCGTTCACGTGGGCTTCACACAGATCTGACCGTTGTTTTTACAAAAATGATGATGTAAATCCAGATTTCGCTGGCTCTACGCTGACATATCGTCAGAAAAAATGGAAATATTTTCTAGTGGAATTTGCTGCCTCAGTGAAACTGAGAAAATATCTAAATTTATCTGCATCTGCCTTGATGTGGGGCTGTGGGGAGGTTGAATCCACGTGATTTTTTCCGGGTCTTTTATTTTAGTTTCTATATATACAGGGTTTCTCTTTATTGGAGAGAATAAGGCGCAATCAATATTATTTTTGCTAAACACAATGAAAGCGGGCTTTATATAATGAAAATGGAAAAGTGGCTTTCCATGAAAAAAAGTCGAGAGCTGGCATCCCTCAATTAATTTTATGGTCGCGTATGCCCACCCTGAAGTATCGTCTTTATGTGTATAGATGGCCGGATACAATATATCTATTGTAATCAGAAGGTATATCTTACAAATGGCGGAATGCGGGCTACTGATCACCGCATTCCGCAACAATCCAAAGATGTCACACACAGCGTCGACCAAGAACCAGCAGCAGGGCATGCGTTTCTGCCGCCAGAGGACGCTGCTGGGAGAGACGCGCAGTCGGGTGTATCATGGAATAGTGACATCAATCAAGTTTTTATCTACACTATCCCGGTTCTAATGACTGCTGTGGTGGCGGTCGGTGATGAAAGGGGTTTGTAGCAGGTAAACCTAGAGCGAGGAAACGACTGTACTTAATCTGATGGTGCTTGGGAACCGTTCAGTTCAACACTTTACTCAAAAATACTTTGTTTGAAAAATTCTTGGGTTATTTTTACACATCGTTTACTACATATTGTTTGCTGGAATACCCAACATCATCGATACTAGACTGGCTCAACCCCCTGAGTCCTATGTTGACGTCTACATCTACCTACCCCTCTTTATTTCCTGGGTATGTCGGGTGTGTAATAGTTAATGACCATTAACACAACGTAGTGCCCTAGGCTCGTAGGAACATCAATTCCCTTCAGAACTATAGGTAAGTATCTCGGATAATTAACTAATGCTACTCACCTCGGGCACTAGTGAGAAGTTTACACATTGCAAAGTAGTTTGATTTCTTCATGTTGTCCATAATCAAAGACTTTATCAAATCTACGCCGTCACCCGTGCCTATAGTATATGTTTTCCCTTAGAATTTCAATCCACAGTCACAAATACATAATTTGAAATACCGTTAAAGCGTATGTGAGGAGAAGGGCATGGAAACTTCTTTACCGCCAATCTCATAGCAGATCCTTCGTGCCGCTGGGGCTTAATACTCGAGGATCAGTGGAACTAGATCTCTGCTGGGAGCCTGCTTTACAGCAAACATGGAGTCAATCAAGTAACGTCAGAATGAGTTAATGAAAAGACTGGGCCACTCTCGTGTTGGCCTATGACGTGAACACAGATGAGCGCGCGTTTAGCATGGAGACAGTGCGATCAGGACAAGAGAGAACTGACGCCAGTCTCCCTCTGCTATTGTTTGTAGACGTCATCGCCATGTTATCATAAACAACCAGGCCGCCATTACCTCCACTAGTTTAGAACCGGAAATGGAGGAATTATCTTCATATTTATATAACCCACTGCTGTTTTGTGGTGAGGAAACAAAATCAGATAGATATACAGACTGATAGACAGGTGACTGCAGTGGGACTAGAACCCACAAAATCCTACAACCTTTGGGTTATATGTCCAGTGCCTTAACCAGTGATCTAACTCACCACAAACACACACACACAGACAGAGACAGACATAACCAGTCAGGCAAACAAACAGACAGATACTCAGAGATAGAGATACAGAAATACAGACAGACAAAACACACACACACACACATGCACGCGTACAAAGAGACAGACGGAGGTGCCCACATAAGACACTGACAGAGAGACAGACATAGCCAGACACAGCCAGACATTCAGATACAAATAGACAGAGGTGTGCACACACACACACCATTCACATATAGGTAGTCAACCCCATTTACTGTGGCTATTGGCAGTGACACTGTAAAATAAATGGGGCTGCCACAGCAGAGAGGATCACTAATCCGCCAATGTCATCATCAAAGGTCACTATGATATATGGGGATTTCTGCGATTGTTCCTGTTATACTTGACCTGACAGCAAATATGTATGGATTTCTGGCCAGTGTGAAAAGAAGAGTGGAAATCAACAGAAAAATGTTCGCCCTTCTCCAAAGATGGCTCCGTTTGTATTATATTGGTGTATACTTTGAGGAGTTGACTGTACATAGGCATATAAAAACATATTTTTGCATGGCATTTGTTGACTGTTGTTTCCATGACTACGCCTGTTGCTATAAATACATTCCAAATGACTTATCAATATCATTATATTTGGATGGATTCTACATGCATGGTGCACCTGAACTTTGACAATGACAGAAATAACAATATGGTTACCTAGTTACCATGGAACAATTTTGAGCATCTCATTGAGACAACCGCAGCCTGGTCACCAGATACTGACACTCTCTCTCTCTCTATATATATATATATTGAATGTTTACTAGTAAAAAGTTCTTTATTTGTTTGTTGTTGCCCTGAGGAAGACTCTTGGGGGTCGAAACATTGGCACAGCTACAATAAACATCATAAAAAAGTGGAGCTTGCTGTCGAATAATTCTTTATAGAGGAACATTTGGATTGGTATATATACATGTACATGTATATATAACCCCACAAACGCATCGTTAAACGGACTTACACAAACAAAACCTATCAGTGCATGGCCACTTGTACTTCTGTCCTCATTTCATGCTTGGTTTAACCTTCAACGTAACCGGCAAGTTAAACTTTAAATCAAACATCGAGCTGCCATCTGTTCTCAGAATCTTCAAACACAAAAATGCAATTACTTCTAATTACCTAACTGAGCTCATGTCATCTGTCTTTCAGTTCTATTCCTGTCCATTTAATTATGGTAGAGATGTATACGTGTGTATGTTGAGTGCTGATTCACAATTCTGTGCCCCACCCTTAGAGCCTATCATGTGTTCAGAATACAAGCTGGTTGATTCCTGCTAGAAACAGTGGCTGTAAACCATTACACTACACGTTAGGGATGACGGGAGATCTACGGGCCTCAGAAAGTAACGAAAGTCACGTCTTATTTCCCGTAAATGGGCTTAATACAGAAATTGCGTTCTCATGACATCAAGGGCGCGATGTATAAAGATATTCAGAATAACTGACGTGTATAATCAGGGCTGGGAAAAGCCAAGATAGGTCAAATATCTGCAAACTGGCATCCCTGCTAGTTGGATCGTGGCCTTGGGAAACCTATGAGATATGCTATATTATCTACACAGTGATGCACACCTGTTACTTCACAAACAAAAAATGTAATACATGATTCAATACAATGAAACACTATATGATATACACAAGTGATATTGCTGGATCTCAAACCCGCCTCATTCTGTATATTCGCGTGGGCCATGGTATTCACAGAAACCAGCAGCATCAAATTCTAAAAGGACCAGTCTTTTAGGTATATTTTATGGTATCTCTAAATGAAGGCCAGTCAGACACGCTGACGTCGGCTTGTGACAGGGCTGTCGGTCTCCACTATATCCATAGCCCTCTATCTGTAATGTATAACCTTCTCAGGCTGCCAGCCAACAAAGTCTGCCTACTCCATGTATTCATTATTATCTGAATTCATTATTTATCAATTGTCCATCTATCTATTCCATTTCATTTTTAACGAAGCTAGACGGCGGAAATATACTTTAGCTTTGACTCTGTTGTAGCTAGATGTATGGGTGTTTCCTCAGTAATGCAGATGAAATGGGTAATTATAAGTACAAAATTCATTTCTTCCACGGACCTGTATTCCTCCTCCTCCTCCTCCACATGGGGAGGGGTGGAAGTGTTTGTTTGGTTTGATTTAACGTCCAGTCAACCATTATAGGTCCTTACCCGACTTTCTCATGGTTCTTTTACACCACTAGGGTAGTGATCGAATCTATGTGATGAATTCAGGTAGAAATCTCACCCCTACACATTTACCAAGGTGAGAGTTCTTTTACTTCACACATCACATAGACATGGTATAAGAAGGATGCTGGGGGTGGGACTCGAACCTACAAAGTCCTACAACCTTGGG
The DNA here is from genome assembly GCA_950022655.1 of Alentia gelatinosa. Lineage (NCBI taxonomy): Eukaryota > Metazoa > Annelida > Polychaeta > Phyllodocida > Polynoidae > Alentia > Alentia gelatinosa. The sequence continues at coordinate 25,781,947 of OX465590.1, read as the reverse complement.
GTTACAAGTCCAGTGCCCTAACGACTGAGCTTACTCCCCACTCCCCGGGGTGAAGTGATCCGTATAGGACCGTCTATTGGTAATTATGTATAAACGGTGTGTTAAAAGTTTCGCTAACCTCCACAAGTTGTTTAACCAAATTCTTTTTATATTTCTGAAACTTTATGTTCTAATAAGACTGGGATAACAAGAAACAATCAAAGCTAAGGTAACTCTCATTTAATGTATGGCTACTTTTATCAAGTAGAAACAAGGTATCAAAGTGCATTTTACTTGCCATTCTAGCCCAATCCGTAACTCGGTGGGAATTAAGGAAATTATCCCAGGAACAAGTTAGCTACCAGCGCATGTGTCAGTAGTCAGCAGAAAATGTACAGGATTCAACTCTATCAGCAAATATCCATATTAAATGCTGAATAAACCAGTGCTGTCCGTAAGCAAAGACATAACGTATTGCAGTAGATGATAAAATCCCTTCAACCAATATAGCAAGATCAATATCAGGACTTTGTGGTAGCAGTTTGTAAGTTAGTATACATCAAATCCATGGAAGCAAATCAGTGTTATACGACAGAACATTTGGTGGCAAATTGTGCGGTTGTATATATCTGAATGTGTATTGTTATGTATTATAAATGTCCAATCTATTCTGCAACATGCAACAGAGAGAAAAGCACGAACGGAAATGTAAGCAGTGCTGAAGCCGGCTGTGTGAATAGTTTAGCTACTTGTAACAGAACAAAATAAACCACACAAACCTGCGAGTCTTAGTTTTAGTGTCTATAACCACTCTGAAACATACGTGTGTAACAATAAATAGATATCTCTTCAAGTGAGATTTAAGAGGAAAACAAAGCGATGACAATGAGGGGAATAAACGTGCAAAAAACAATGTCTACTAATGCAGTTATTCTCTAACATTCTGTTAAAGTTTTAATCATGCTATGCGGGCTTTCGAATAATGTGTATAACTAAAGTTATTATTAAAAAAATAAACATCAAAGACTATTCATATCTGGTCGCCACTGCTAAGTTCCTAAACTCATTTTATCATCTTTTATGCAATAACATCCTTTGTTTAAACTCAGTATCATATAGAATGCTTTCACAATTGTACATGTAAACTAATCAATAATGAGAGAATATGGTCGTGTTTGTTATATAATCTCAACAATCGTGTTAGGTTCAGAAGCGTCGCACCAGGTTGAGAAATACCAACAGCATACGGCACACAGCTGCTGGTTTATCGTGTGACTGTGTGGACAGAATGAGAGATTTTTAACGGGTGATCTTACCTGGTGCCGTCATGTGTCATCATCTTGACTGTTTCCACGAACCACTGATGGTACTCGTCCTGAAACGGAAGGATCGCAGACTTCTCATTGTTTATCTCATTTATGGGACACGATGTAGAACAGACGGTTCATACTATTGATAAGATAGATTAGACTATATAGAAATTAGATTTTGTTTCTATCTATTATATACCTATGTGCGAATGTCCCACTTTTACTGATCAGAAGTATAGATTCCATTCGTCACTGAGTGATGGAATGATATGTATACGTTTCCCTCGTACCACGTGACCACTGTCATTCTTGAAACAGGGAGTTTTAAAATGGAGTTTTTGATTATTTCCAGGTATATGATAATAAGGAGACAAAGTGAGTGTACCTGAATTCCTTCTGTTCCTAGACATTTCAATCGGTAATAGTCACCTCGTTCTTCGAACTTGGTAAATATTTCCGACCAATATATCTCTGAACAGATTCTATTCAGGTACAATGACCATGTCTCCACATATTACATTTATAACACAGAAGAGACAGTTCTCATTAACTATTACAACCTTGGGACATAGGTAGCAAATAGTTTACTAGACATTACATTTTGGGGACATCATTTTCACTATTCTTTTCTAACGTCTCCCGCAAGGGAAGCACGAACGAAAAAGTTACCACAATCATTTTCACTATTCATTACATTCCTAGAGGATAGGACACGGATAGAACAGTGATACCAAAGGGAAAGTACACAGAAAATTTGAAGTTCACTGGCGGCTTTCACCGATTTTCAACGTCCTACTACAAACATGAACTGTGGCAGCTGTCCCTGCGATGAATACCAATTTTCGATAGATGATCCTTCGGTTTTTACCTGCAAGAGGACCTTCTCTGCTTCAGCAAGGCTGCATGGTAGGTGTGTGCAGCGTAACATCCATTCTGGTTTCCAATAGAAAACAAGGCGCAGGAAACCCAATGTTAATACGATCCCGATCCATGTGAGTATGTTACGTAGTCGACTTAGACAGTATCCTGCTATCTCCTGAAACAGTGACAACCAACAATAATTAACAAAGCGATTCAGCCTACCCTAGTTCATATGGACGTCAAAGCGTCATAACAGCCTATTATTGCTCATATTAAAGTCAAAGCGATTCACATAACAGCCTGCTATAACTCATATGAAATCCAATTCATCCACATAACAGCCTGCTATAGCTCATATGAAATCCAATTCATCCACATTACAGCCTGCTCTAGCTCATGGCTGATACCGTTACTTGTTCGCAGTATCTAGATGTACATCAATTGGAAGAACTCCCCTTGTGGGAGAAATTGAATAAAGATGAAATAAAAAAAAAATGAAGCCCAACTGATTCACATAACAGCCTACTATTGCTCATATGAAAGTTAAAGTGATTCACATAACAGCCTGCTATAGCTCATATGAAATCCAATTCATCCACATAACAGCCTGCTATAGCTCATATGAAAGCCCAACTGATTCACATAACAGCCTACTATTGCTCATATGAAAGTTAAAGCGATTCACATAACAGCCTGCTATAACTCATATGAAATCCAATTCATCCACATAACAGCCTGCTATAGCTCATGTGAAAGTCCAATTTATCCACATAACAGCCTACTGTTGATCATACGAAAGTCTGATTGATTAACATAACCGCCTGTTACATCACATCTGAAGGTCAAAGCGGATACTTCAGAGCAAGTTCTACAGTCAAAGAATGCACCCACTGCGCGCCCAATACACACCGATATGCCTTACGATTACCTTCCTGATTCAGATAAAAATTGTGATTCATTTTCCGTAGTTCTTGGTATTTTTGTAAACAATTATGAGATGACATCAACAATCATTTATGGACATAGTTACTGTGTGTGTATCATCTTAAAACCAAGGCACTGCATAATGCTATCGTTTTAGAATACAAAAAGCTGAAGTGCATTGAGGATTACAGGCAAGCTTTGTATCAGCTGAGGTGAAGTCCGAACTTGGAGATCAGCGCAAGTCTAGCCCGAAGATAGCAACTCAAAGAAATGTGGGCGTGAGCGTACTCCCACAACACGTCAATGATTAGGATTGGTTTATTGTGCACCTTGAGGGTCCTTTAGGTCCGAGCTATTATTGAGCAATTGTGGTTTAACCTTGCTATCTGATTAAACACTTGCCAGGATTTGAATTACAGATAACAGTCGCATGAAGATGGTAACAACATACGAGCTGTGAATGTGATGTTTCAAAAGAGCAGTTTTGTAAAACCTTAATTGGCATTTTGCTTTCGAGCTTCCGTAATGTCTATTTGATATTACGCACAAAACTAAGGACGTTAGTCATTAGGACAAGGTTATTGTGGACTTTGAGGGTCCAATAGGCCAATTGAGCAATTGTGGTTTGACCTCAAAAGCTGATTAGACACCTGTCGCCATTTGAATTACAGATAAGTCGCATGAAGGTGATAAAACATACGATAATGTAACATAAATACCCAGGATCAGAAGACTGTGTATGGAATGCAATGTTTGCAGTTTAATGACCCAAGTGACCGTTAGACGTTGAGCCATAAACACATTGATGTTTACATATAATCTATGAAAATAAAGTGTATGAAAATAAGAACCAGAAAACCGTGTAAATGTGGGACTTGATTTAAATGTATTCTGAAAAAGAAATGTGTCTCTGTAGCTGTGAATTTAATGTTCCAAAAGACGGGTTTTGCCTAACTGTAGTCAGAATTTCGCTCTCGAGCCTCTGTAAAGTCTGTTGGATATTATCAATAGTGGAATATTACCCATCAATATCAATAAACGTACACAATATTGACTGGTTTCAGTTGCAAGCGGCCGTATGCTTCGAAGAGTTTATGCGTAGTAATATCCGAGCACATGCGAGGATATTGCGTCGGCTTAACTCAGCGGACCATACAAGTGGTTCTAGAGGGAAACTATGTTCCGGTGAAAGGAAGTCAAAGTTACGAGGTAAGGCTTGGAAAAATTACTGCCCAAGGCCTTGGCCACGGGCAGTAATTTTTCCAAGCCTTACCGAGTAATTTTGACTTCCTTTCACTGGTACTTGGTTTCCCTATTCCTATATACTTTCAAATGTGGTTTAATAATGATAATTAGCGTTATTTGCTCATCCACCATCAAACCTGAAGCCAGATCCAACCTTATCGAGTAACTTGACACTTTATGTTTACTCCCCACTGCGCTTTTTATATGAATTTTGTAAGAGACAATCTGATTGGTCTAAATGTCAACCATCGGTAGTATACGGCAACCTTGGGTAGTATACAGCAACCTTGGGTAGTATCCATAAGTTACTCCACCCCCCAGAACGTGGTGTAAGCATAGAGTGTACAGCCATAGGTATATAGGAATATCTGAAACCAGTCTATAGTGCATTGATTATCTATATTAATCCAACTGGTGGCGTGCCCATTTTAGTTCACTTTAGTTATGCATTATTTTTTCTTACGCACTATTTTTCAGTATGAGCCCTTTTTGTAGCCCGGAGCATACCACATGTCAGTATGCGCCGGATATATCTATACAGAGTTTATAGGGGTTTACTATGGACACTTTGTATTTGGTGGATAATAAAATGTGCTAATAATAGAGCCAAGCACTGATGAGTCGAAGTAATAAATTTATAAATTGTCATTATCAGCCCAAGATACAATATATAGTCACCACAGATAGACACATCCTATACTTAGAGCGAGAAACTCACTTGGTCTACTTGATTAGAGGTGATCCTTGTACAATAACGTCTGGAAGTTTCAAATACACCTGGATGGTACTGATCTGCGTTTTGATAAGTGGAAATATGAATTTGTTTTCTAAAAATATCATTATAATCTTCGATATGTATCTATTGTGTTCCAGACATTAGATGATAATAATATTTGTAACAACAATAAGTATGAAAAAAACCAAATACACAAAGCAGACATGCAGATATTAATGTTATATTGTTACATTCGCGTCTGGGAGATATACTTGCATATAGGTCGCTTATTTGTTTCAACGGCTTTCAGTGCATTTATCTTCCACGTTCTCAAAGGCGTTATTCATTCGGGCGAGTTCTTTACTTTATTCATGAATGCTAACGGCCCGCTTTAAGTACCATCGCTGTGATTTAGGGTGTGTAGGTAAAGTAGATTATTGCCTTCAATCTTAGTGATAACAATTGTAATATTGTTTCTTATATCAAAGCCAACTTGTTTTCTACTAGATGTTTGTTGTCTGCTGAACGAGGCTGGAATGTCTGTCTCGAGGAAGATGCTACCTTGAAGTAAAAATAATTGATTTCTACTAGACGCGAGTGTCCAATAACACACATCTAAATCAGAAACTAGAACTGGCCCTGAATGATATACATGTATCTCATTATCTTCTAATTCTCGATAAGAAAAATTTAAAAGTCCTGACAAACAATTGAAATGCTGAAAATTTTATCACTTTGGAAAGAAATTGGGGAAATACTGATAATATTTTTTTCCCTCTAAAGAAATGCGGGTCATATTAATAGTCAGGCATGTCAGTTACGGTCTGGGAAAAAGAGTGGAGATATTTTCAGATGGAAACATCAATGTTGGAGAGGGAATATGGCTGAGGGTGCGTAGGGAGGTTAAAACCGCCGTTTTCTTTTGGCGGAAATGAGGCTTAATTTATACCATCTTTCGTTTACACATGAAAAACGTGTACATACACTGGAAATGAAAACATGGATTTCTATGTAAAAATTGGAAAGCTGCCATCCCTGACGAGGTATTGGGTCTAAGGATTATTGACGGGGAAGTAATCTTATACATGTACAATGGCATAAATCAGGAGGTGAACCCTGGACCTCGCCATTTCCATTGAACTCTCATATGAATAAACTGTACCTCGACGGGAGGTGTATATAAGGGAGGCTATATAAAGTCAAATGGTGGTGCTTCCCGTAGTTTGAACTGCTTATCAGGAACTTCTTAATAAGACTTTAATTCTGATCGCTGGTCAGAGCAGGTTCTCGGATATGGACATTCTCATCTGGCTCCAATGGCCTGGTAGTTAATCATTCGTGCGTTTCTGTACAGAGGTTAAAAGGACAGGGGTGTTTCAGACAGACTTTAACTGAATGGGCTAACGCCTTGGTAGTTGTGTATCGTCTGTCATCGCCGTTATAGAAAGCTGTGGCTCAACACAGAACTTCTCAACAGGAGGACTTCGTCTGTTGCTTTAAGACAGGGATGTCAGTTGCGGTCAGGGAAAAAGAGTGGAAGTATTTTTTTGTGTGGAATTTGCTGCCTCAGAGAGACCAATAAAAAATGGAAAGCATTTTGTTGTCGGCCATGTCATGGGGCTGAGGTTCTGTGGGAAGGTTCAAACCACTGTTTATTGCTGTTAACGAGGCTACGTTAGTATTATCTTTGTTTTACACATGAATAAGAATGATGAATACTGACAATGAACAAGTGGATTCCCATGTAAAAATGGATAACTGACATCTCTGCTAAGAGGTATCAACTGTATTTCAGAGGCTACTTTAAGGCCAAGTATTTTTATTGTCCGCCACCCTTACCAGGCACTAAGAAAGAAACTGATGAGTGTTTAGTCTGTGTCCCCGTATACCATCGAGTTTGGAGCATGTAGTAATATGATGAACGAGGCGGAAGCCGAGTAAATATTCTGAAGTGCTTCAAAAGATATGGCTATTTGGAACACAGACCAAACACGAATATGGTTCTGATTTTATCTTGGCCTAGAATATTTATCTCTTTATCACCCATTGAGTATGAGTTACCATACTCGCATGCCTGTTGAGAACGAGTTCCTAATGTTAAGCCTATGGACATTTACACCAGGCTAAGATATAGCTCTACTCACCATTTGGTCCTCCTCTCCTGGGTTGATGTAGGCTTTGCCCGCCTCCATCGGGGCACGTGCTTTGCCCACTTGGTCCATGTCCCCTGAAAAACAGAATCATATATGTGTTTTTTTTAAACTCGATCTCTATAACCCTTTATGACAGAATTATACAAACACAGGGATGTGAGTTGGGGTCAAAGAGAAAAGGAATTTACTGCCTAGGAGAGACTGAGAAAACATGGAAAACACATCGTTATTGGTCATGGAATAGGGCTGGGGTCTGTGGGTTGGTTTGAACAATTTGAAGTAGGCCAAAGTTTTTCTATTGTTTAAAACAAAAAAATAGGATTTTAAAGCTGAAAAATGAAAACAAGGAGTTCCTTGGTAGATGGATATACTGCTATCTCTGCAAAAAAAACACACCCAACAAATCAAAACTTTTTAGTGTCAAAATGTTTGAGTGAACGGCCATAGTTCTGTCCACTATGGCAAACCCTTACCGCTATGGACAATGGGAACTAATATAGAATAGATTAGAGACAATGGAAAAACGGTCCCTTTTTTGATATTTTTGTTGGATGATAAAGTGGTTATTGGTTATGGTATAATGAAATGCTTAGGTTAATGATTCCAGCAATGATTCTTAAAGTATTGCTGTAATCCGAGTTAATTATATAGTAGAATCAACAATGTAATGTGATATAAAAATAGGATATACAAGTCCTGATGATATGGAAATCTAAATCGTAGACTTAATTTTCATAAGCGAATAAGCCATGAAATTAAATATTCCTTACAGGAATTGAAAAAAATTAATGTGTAACTAAGTGTTCAAAGTGTAACAGGACCGCATTCTATCACTAACTATCTCCAAGGTCCATAAAAGGTTAAAGCTGGTAAAATGGATCCTAGTCTGGGGTGTTCAAGTTATGAGGTGCGACCAGACGGTCGCATATCCATTTACACAGTTTACATAAGCCTTGAGGGATGCAGACTTCAATGCACTGTCCATCGTATTCCAGTTTGTCCCTTGGCACCAGTTTGTGTTTAGTGTACATATCATAACCTTTCGTAAATAATGAGAAATAGGATGTGGATATATCCGATAAAAATCCAAAGAAAGCACATTTTAGTAACCAATGTTGACGCCACTCGCCTTGATAGTCCTCAGACTTGTGGGTGGATCATTTCACGGTATTTAGATTGTGACATACGGGACCACTGAGAGAGGTCTCTGTAGGCTCTGACCTTCGTTTAAATTTAAATGCAAACATATACCATTACAATGAGGTTGAGATGGGTAAAGGTTAGCTATAGTGTAACGTGGCATATGTTTCGTCAATATGGTGACGATGACGAACGTCCCAGTTGATTACAACAAGTGGTATACCTTCCCTGTCTATGGCGGGGTGGCTGATCATCGGATACTCCATTTTAATTGGTCTGCAATTCCCCGTGCGGGGTGTTACCCTCCTTGTAACCATAATGGGTAAGGGGCCACCATGGATGGGTGTGTATACCTGGCTTCTCTTTCAGTGTGTTTTTCATGGAAATGTTGCATATACTGGAAGGCACTATCTAAAAATAACTTTAATTATGGCGGGATGGGGGAGTTTATATTTGTTCAGGTGTATGCTTATAGGATATGCACACGGAACCTATGTTTGGAGAGTGCGTTCATTGCCTCTAACTCCCATAACGGGGACTGTATCTTGGAATTCACTCATTGTATAAACAGACAACTTTCTATGATTTAATGTCTACTGGAAAGAGGACGAGGCGACGTCCTACACCCTGCGCGGAGAATAGGAAAAATGTAATGTCTACAGACTCTAAAGTAACAGTAGGAATGAGTGGCAAAAGGCGTACTTTTTCCTTTTTCAAAGTTTTTATTTATACTGGAGTCATGGTTTAGCAAAAAATGTGCTTATCCTCCACCCCCTCCAGTTGTTTTGATTCCAAGTCCGTGCCCGACTAGCAGGCTTACATGACTACTATGCAGATACTGTACAGTAATCATTTTTCATATACACTTGTTAACGTAGCGCATTGCGGCTCAGTCAGCTGAATAAATACAGAATCAATACGTTTTTATAACTATCCCATTAAAACTAGTTAATGCAGCCAGTCATAGTTATAAATAAAGCTGTGTCTTATGGCGTTGCCCGTCCAATAGCAAAATACTAAAATTTAGTGCATATCCACATTGATATGAGTTGCTCTTTCCCGTATTGGGATTTTTCCTGATCTCTGTGTGTATTCCATTTAGTGATGACCCGGCGATTGCCCTGCAGCTGACTGGTTCCCTGCCATGTCTGCTGTGTAGCCTGGTCCCCTGTGATCGTGACCAGTAACAGATACCCTGGGTCTGTGGTCCGAAACTATGGACCCAGATTATCTATTAAAAACACAAACAAACAAGAAAAATGCCAGGATACCGATCACGAACAGTCAATGGCCAATTTACCTGAGGGCCGGCAGCCTCCTCTCCACAGTCAGGTAGCATGTTAGTGACCCCATTATTCAGGCCTAAAATCCCAGATTTCTTACATGTTCATGCTATACAATGTCGTTCGGTTCCTGTTTCACAGTTAACATTCCGGTTATCACAGTAAGGTCCATCACAAACTATAAGCTATCCAGCAATAATAGACGACCTTATTGAGACGTGGCGACACAACACTGTCATCAGAGTTGATGCTAGTAGAGATTAGTAGAAGAAGGTGGGGTTGATCCCCACCATACATATACACACCAGTATAGGCTGATATTGAAGGTGTCATAACCCCGTGCATTCTCAACCCACCTTATATCAGGGAACTGACTTTTATTTGTTAAAACATTCACCTCAACCAAGAAATCAAATGGCAATGAAGATCTACTGTCATGATTGTATATAAACGTTGCATACAAAGGTCTTACATGTACTCGACGGAATTTGATGCATGACAAAACATGTTACCCCTGGGCATACATTGAAACTCGTCTTCAGTAGTGGATCAATTGAAACGAGCCGTGAAGTAGGACACTGTAGAAGTAAGTGGTATAAGACGGTGTGTGAGAGATGGTAGTTAGAAGCGTACCACTCTAAAGCTGGATATCTCTCCAGGCTACACTCAACTCCACCCAGAGAATACAACACAACTCTTCTTGACGATACCACCCCGCATCACCTAACACTCAAGTAAACACCGCTCCAACAACATGCACCACTAACATAATGACACGGTTACCTACCCCTAAGAAAACCATAGCAGAACTCTTGACGACTGAACTAGATCATCCCCCATCCTCTAGTCAACGGCCTAGCAGATTTAGACTGTTCTCAAACTGATTAAAGTTTCAGTACATTAGCATGACATACCCGCGGGACGAATGGTCCAGTACTGAGCAGGTTGTAACTGGGGTCACCTTGGAAAGTGTCCGTTGCCATGCAGTGTCGGGGAGGACGGGCCCGTGCTAAGTGATGTGCTGGAGAGGACCACCTGAGTAGGGTACCAGCGCCGCCTGGCTTGTCACCGGCATGTCACAACAATGCGTCGTGTGTACCTGCCCGTGACCAGCAGAGATACAGTACCCTGGTGGTGGCACCACGTGACTATAACACGTGATCAGGGTGCGGGGAGGGGTAGTGATGTGAACCGGCTGAAACGGTAGATACCCGTTCACAATTCATGTTTGTCATATCAAGAGATCCATCACGGATCCATGTATTGGTTGAACTATACAAATGGTAATTATCCGAGATAGTTGAATGTATTGAAGGGATTCGGAATTCTAACAAGCTTAGGGTAATCAGTTATGCCCTAACATAGACACTATCTATAGACCGCATTAGTCCTGACGTCATTTTGGTGCCAAACAAATCTAAACTCCGAGAAGCACTGCATAGACATAGCATCGTGGCATAGAAGAGTAAAATATAATGTAGAATTAACAAATTTGAGATGTCTAGGATCGCCGACTGCTGCACTTATGAAAGGATATCGCAATGTTTGGCACCAGAACGTAAGGGAAACCCCGCTCTCGGAAGGTCAATTGATGTCACAGTAATGCGGTCTATGGGCACAGAAAGTAGTGCCCTCTTTAAGTAAGAAAATATGTATGTAAGTAGGCAATATATGCGTATGTATACAGATTATCATTATTATCATATACCTAAGACCGAACAGTCTAGTTATGTACCGCTGCTCTTGATGTAAAATCTAGTTACTATACAAAGGTTTACCACGTGATAGGATTTTAGCCAATCCATTACAATTCACAGCGTGTGGCAACACCATTTGCAGATGACGGCCGTTGAATGAACATGACTTTTTCGTGAGAAATATGAGAATCCCATTATATTTATGTCTATAATAATACAGAAAACGATGGTGGATAGGAGAACCCTGAGAACCAGTTTCCCTCTATTATATAAAACTCTCTTAGTGTGTCTTAAATGTTCCGAGCTGCTGACTTTCATGTTCTAATAAATAACGTCAAACGCCGTTGGTATTTTCTCAAACGACTCAGGGTGAAAGCCATACTACTCAGGATGCTTTAATTTCCTTAAATTCCTCGTACCTTAATCAAACAGAAATACGTGATAATATGACTGTGATAACCATGAACCCCCCTCCTCCCCTCCCCCGAAGTCATGCTAGATCTAACGAAGTAATATCATGTGAACCGATTGAAACCAGCGAGGTTATATTCGTTTTGAGTTTGGGGAAATAATGGGTGGTAGGTCTGAATCTCGACACTGGTTTGATGCGATACGCCATCGATGTAATGAGTAGAGATTTTCTTGTGGCATTAACATGATCCTGTATACTTGAGCTGCTGAGCCCTTCACTAAAAGGATGCCCTCTTGACCTCAGAGAGAAGCTTTTGGTGGCGTCGTGTGTCGAACATTCTACAATACTCCACTTTACATTGCTGTATAATAAAGTATGAGACTTAGAAAATGGGAGTAAGGACGTCTTACTGCTTACAAGGGCATGGTCAGTTCCTGTCAGAAATAGTATACGGAAACAGGGTTACTGTGCCTGTACGTGATAAATACGCGGTAAAATTGACGATAAAACGAACCGATGCCGCAGGCAGAGGTTCGTTTTATCGTCAATTTTACCAAGTATTTATCACGTACAGACACAGTATGCCTGTTTTCGTATTATCATATACCTTAAAATATCCAATTTTTAACTTTGCTTCTGGGCGAGATTTTTTATTTCGCCACCGTACATGCCCGTACGCCACATACATACCCCGTACGTCACCTAGGTGTCATACGGATATAAATATGACATGGGTAGGAGCGGGCCGTATGTGTCGGATATACTATCACAGGTATATGATAGTAGAGATGACGTGGCTTTCAAACTTTACCTGTTCCCAACTGTATACAAAATCGTAGCGTTGTCGAACGGTTAAGAATTCGGTGTCGGAAACATTGTTGTAGTGTATTGGGAGATCAGTGGTTTCATTATTTTATCTACAACTGATCTATGACGATGTTAACAACAACACCATTACAATATTACTAATTACTGATCTTACTAATGATACCACTAGGCAATGCTACAAGTGAGAAATTTCATTCTGAGAGATGCCAATCAGAGAAAATTCAAGATGGTCATTCTGCTCTATACTAAAAGTACCTACAATGACCATGATCTGAAATTCTAATTTCACCTCGCCGCATCATCCAAGGAAACAAATACTGCACAGGGTATAGAGTGATTTTGTCCTGAGTGTTGTTCCAGTAACCTAGAACTACATCACAGATGCAGGCTTTGTGTGAAGTTTCCCTAGACAGCCGAGAACTATAATTACGAGGTCAGCAGGATCCCTGAGTTAGGACGGAGCGAAAAAGTCCAGTGTATCACGAGCGAGACAAAAACTATCATTTTATGACTCGCGGATGCACGGCACGATTAGGAACGAAATCAGAAAAAAAGTTACCGGAAAGTGTCGAATAAGTCACGCTCAGAGCTGGTATGTGGTATGTAATATACATATTACACATTGCGTTCCTTTTTCTGGACTTTTTCCGGATTTTTGATGTAGTTAAATCTGGATGTCACATCCAGCCATTCAGGTCAATGCCCCTTTGTTTTATGTGATCTCTACTGCTGCGGCACTGACACTTAAATGCTATAGAGACGTATTGAAACTCGTGCATGATAACAACATATTTACAGTGATGAAAGTCGGGACTGAGGCAAAAATCGAAAATTCAAAATATTTATAAAAATGAACCATTTATAACCTTATTTTTGGAACAGAACAGCTATGAATCTCTCTCTCTCTCTCTCTCTATATATATATATATACATATATATATATACATATACATATATATATATACATATATATATATATATATATATATAAGTGTTGCGAGTGCATATGAAATGGAATTCCGTCATTTGTCGGTAAACTTGCATCCCAATACTTAAAAATTCTATAGATGAGCAAAGATAACGTCTTTAATAGCCTGGTACTAACTTTAAAAACACACACACATAGACAAAAACCAACATGATAATGCGGTTTTCCTGTCGCGACTACTGTAGCTCTATTCAAGAATGCTGCAACAACATGTTCCCCTTTGACTGAATGGTCAATCACTTGGCTTAAAATGCATTCCCTCTCTCATTAACAACTCCTTGGAGCTGGTTTAGTTCTCCTCAGTACCGCAAAGCGCGCTGAGTGGTGGCGGTGTTTGGGACAATAGCCGGGTACTTACTATACGGCCCCGAGGTGGGTTTGAATTCTAACCCGGTTTTCAGAGCACACCCCCAAAAACCCAATACAATTAGTGACTAAACACGAGCACAGATCACGTTACCGGACCCCCATCCTCGCCTGGGTCATTACCTAAATCAAGAGGCTGGCTTAATTATCCCCTGTGTAGTTAATCCTTGATACATGCATTACCAGTTGATTAAAGGTTTGTTTTGTGAGATAAAACAAATCTCAGGTGCTATGATAATCTGACAGTGCTGAGGCCAGGGAGAGCCAGAGAGGATCTATATAAATCTACCTCCGAACACAATATTCTCTTGGATTTTCTCCTAGCAAGCTGGTTTTGGTTAGTGTAAATATCTAACTAAAATGTCCATGTCAATCAAAACCAACATGATCCGAGGAATACCAATAGAACTGCGCTCTATGCATGTCTATGCAACGGGTGTCGGAATCAGTGGTGCCCACTTTTAGGGGTCACAGGGGGTGACTGTGGTTGGAGTCCCCGCTATATATTTACTTTAAGGGACAGAATTGTCCGTAAAGGTCACCAGAAAGTTCACGAAGTTTGTACTTTAAGAGAGCTCACTGCTCAATCTCAGATTGGAGTTTCAGCAGAATCCTGCTCGGGACAGTAAAATATGTGGTAGATTCGCGTTCTCAGAGAGTTGGGTAATATCAAGGAAATTCACAAACATTGGTGGAATTGAGAAATACGGCACTGGTTAAAATTGCGTAGCAATCACAAGAGGCGCAGTTGAGTGAGATAAAATTGCAACTTCAACCAATAGCATATTTTTTAATTCTGCATTTATCTCAACCACTGACAATAAAAACAGCAGCGATTCATACTATCAGAATAACCTTCTGAATCGAACAGTTAACAATCTTGTCAAAAGGGTGTCGACTGATTATACAAAATTAATGATCTAACATGTCGGAACTACTTTCAAGTACTGGACGCTCAATGGCTAATACGTTGTAACATCATAAAGAATAAGAATCAAGACTCAAGTTGGGTAATTTTAGTACTACTCAACAGGGGTTGGGCTTTTTTTTTCGTGTTAAATGAATGGTGGAAAAATACCAGGGAAGAGATAAAGGCCAAGATATCTTCTCGCCTAGGTCTAGTACCTGGGGTCATGACAGAGACCAGCAGGTCGTTGACCCGTGACACTTCTCTCTGCTCTAGATCAGTGATTTATGGACAGAATATCTGAACGTTAGGTGGATGCTTGCCAAAGCCCAGTCATAGTACGCTCAATTTGGGTCTCTGAAATGAGGATGGCAGAGAAACCCAAGCCCAAGTTTTAAAGAGACACTTAAGACTAAGAATAACTCTATCAAGATCCATAAATACTGTAAATATGCCACGAGTTTTGGTTGCGGGGTTATCTCACGGGAAAATCGGAGTGAGATAATGTAGCATACCAAAATGAATGGCATATTTCCAGTGGCTGTAGATCGAGTGTGATTAAGATTTTATCCCACCCTAATATTGACTAATTAGCCAACATTTGTGACATCATCCCTTATTGAGATGTTTTTTAAATACTCCATGGGTCTTGAGTACGAGTTCCCAATGTGAAGTCTACGGGGAAAGAAATTAGTAGAAACCAAACAAGAGTTAGCCTTGTCAATGTTTATGCCACGAAGGGCAGGTCGTGTATTATTACACGAGGCATTAGCTGAGTGTAGTGAGTAGCAGACCTGACCAGAGTGGTATAAACATTGAGAAGGCTAACTCGAGTTCGGTTTTGTATTTATCGTACCCCATCTCACCGATATAGAGAAAACTTTGTAATTATCCATGTTAGTAGCGTGTTGACACTCATCGGAGGATGGCTGCGTTTACGCTGCCGTTTATGCTGCCGGATTTACTTTCGTTACCTCGTCTCTGATTGGTCCTTTTTTTATTCACCTCAGTGCATAAATAACACTTTATTCAACGCTCCGTCAAATACACTGAGTCAATGTTAAACCTATGGCGTTTTTTATTAGGGGTAGGATAATACCAGGTATGAGATAAAAGTCTGGGCTGTATGGACATGTTTCGTATTGCCTCTAGCTTCCAGACATAATGGGCCTCCATGGTGTGTTTTTACATGGACACACCCAGACTCGCTGATATTTACGATGTTTTAAACGGATCGAGGCTCGCTATAGCCAAGGTTAAAATAGTGAGTGATTCTTTCATGCGTATATAAATGATCATTAACTAAATTTGCTCTACATCACACACTGCACAGTATGCGAGATGTGGTCCAAACGCTGCGCACTAAACGGGTTAGACCTCTCAGTCTGAGAGTGGTGGGGTCAGTGCATCTTACTGTGATGAGGCTTTAGTTGACTTATCATCACCCGCATGAGGTTAGTAGGTTAATAAGTCTGAGATCATTACAACGACTCGTGCTTGACAGATGCATGTACGGCTTGAAAGTTTATGTCCTCACATGACAATGAATATACAAAATGTATTACGTGGTAGAAAGCCTGTCCAACGTTATGTTCCCCGTGAAGAAATGATGTCCACTCCGAATTTTGACATGTGATAACAACAAATTGTACGATTATGTATTACGATATGAACAATTTACTCCCAACTATCATAACGGGAATTTCTCACTGTTAAAGATCTCAATGACTCCAACTAAATACGAATATCAAAATTGAACAAGTGTATTTGTTTAGGTAAATTAAGTAACTGAATTAAGAAACTCTCTAATTAAATGGAGTTCCTGATACATGTACATTTTTCAGCTTCAGTGAAGCATTTAAACGATGTCGATGAGTTATTCTGTAGATTAGGACATAGTAAGGGACAAAATAGGTTGGTTATAATCCACCAGAACAGTTAACCTAATTTCCATAATTTCACATTAGAAGCTTCAGAATATTTTCTATACCTCCAGCCTCCTCTTCTGTGTTAAGTAATATATGTATGCTGTATATCTACAACGTTTAGATATTGAAAACTAGTCTCGTTTTCACTTGTTTGCAAATATCACCATTAAAAGTATGATTTCCTTTTTCATTTCTCTTTTCCATTTTTAATTATCGAATATAACGTCAATATTCACCGCCAGCCTAGCGTAACCGCATGACTTTGACTAAAGTCCTTAGAGGTCATATGAAATAATTGTAGAGTAGCACGGTCGATAAACCTACATATAGATTCTAATAGAGTAACCTCATAAGAGACATACTCAGGAAATACACAGGACATACAATGAAACATAGCTAAGCACTCCCGAACCGTAAAGGAATAGGACAGCACGGTATGTAACAATAAAAACTATTGGCGTCAATCATATATCGAGCTCTCCGCAATTTGAGATCTATCTAAATGGTAACCATCTTAAGGTTTTCGGAAATAAAAGCATCATGAGTGAGCCAAGAATATATGTGGGTGACTTCTATCCTTTTTACAAAGTATAAGCCATGGTTCAAAGGAAAACAGTTTCCCTGTCAAAAAGGTTGTGGTTTAATGCTAGTCTGGGTTTTTTAGATTGTTGTTTATTCTGGAGTTAGCTAACTAGGGTGCGAAGTCACCCTATTTTCAGTAGGCTCCAGGGCCATATTTCGCTTTCGGTATTCTTAGTGTTATAGTAAAAAGTAAAGAGAGAACATTTAGTACAAGGTGTCAGTACAAAATAAGATTAACTATGGTTCTGTATACACTTTCAATCCTCTGAATAGTACAGAGAGAGATACGTAATACTATAAGATATTTACAAGAGAAAAACAATAATAAATATGACGTTATCAGTTTTATAAGTGTCGTGGAGTATGTGGTAGGGATATGGAAAAATACAGTACTCAGTATGTCAAACGGAGGGGTTGAGGTTACATGTTAAGCTAATACTCAAGATAGAACGGAGAGCTGGGCAGGAACCTGCATAATCTCCCCACCTCACCCACAACGTTGCATTAAATGCAGGATAACTTTCATATATCATAGATCACAGTGATATTCATGTTGTAACATGAATGACCTTTGTAACCGTTTCCCTATATGAGTGGTATCAAAAACTCTTTCCATTAATGTTTAGGGTGATTACCCTTCAGGTTAACCAGGGAAGCACGGAAAAACGATGGGTAGATTCTGGGGTCCCTACTGTGCAGCTATTTGTCTGGAGCAGTAAATTTGTTTGTGAGGTGTACTTTGGCTGCATATAGAATGATATATGGAACGTATCGTCGATATGATACCAATTACGACATATTAGAGTCACGGAATGTACAGATTACATGGCGGTCCTCTTGCTCCCACTTCACTGATACGGAGATAACGTGACCTATCCAGGTGAGGGCACCCGCCTCCGCGATTTGCTCCCTCACACACTTTCAGACTTCTACTTTTAGAATCAATACATAAGGAGCTTCGAGAATGACACAGTGACAATGTTTCAAATTCTATTTTCATGATTTTCTTTGTGTTTGGATCCCATAAGAACAATCTAAGTGGTGCTTAGAGCCTTGTTCGATATGACATAATGTCTCGTTTCTACAAGGCTTTTGTTATGCTCTCATTCATAACCAGGTCTTGGCTGGTTCTATAATAGTGTTCTATGTGCATTAAAATCCTATCGTATCAATAAAGTAACCAAAGCCTTATTCTCATCTCACCTTCTGTGTCAAGTGCCATCAAAGATGAGACGAACCTTGAGGAAGAATTACTTGGCTACTCTACCATTTCGCCGCTAGCAGATGAAGAAAGCATACCGGGGTATCTGGTCCCGTAACCTCACGGTGCAGCAGCGTGATTGCGTATCCTGAGGTTAAACTAGAAACTGAAGAGAGGACCCTACTTGGGAAAGATCCCGTATACCCCCGTACACCCCATCCCGCATAGTAATGTATGTAAATGACGCGCTGCTACAACCTGCGCTCTGCTACTCCGGGTCCGGCCGGGTGTCGGTTCTCACCGTGGTCTAAACAGGAATATTCAACGTGACTAAATAAAAAGAATGAACAAATTATATAATGGCCAAAATGTCGGTAGTGTAAATAAAGCCTACCACTTATATGACATATTTCTGGTGATTATACTATTTTCTTATCTTCTTTGTGTTCGAGTATTTGCATTTTCTCCCAGCAATTTTGTTTATATTTGTTGGGTTTTTGTTTTCTTTGCACTTGGTCACAGTTGAACACCCCGCGTAAGCGGGCACCCCGCGTTCTAGGACACCTTTGCTAGGAATGGTTTCCTCTATTAGATGTCTATTTTAACCCCGCGTAAGCGCGCACTTTGGGCTGGAACGGAGGGATCTACTGTATTTTGGTTTTACATTCTAGTATTTCAACCACAATTATTGTAACATATCAGGCATTATGAATAACTATACTAAGGCGTATCATAACACTCGATGGCACGAATAATCACAAACGATGCAACTCAATTTCACATATTATATCAGTGATGTTTGCTTTATTTGATGATTTTCGTTCGTTCATTTGCATATCCCAGAGTTTTTCTGACAGTATTAGAACTCGAGAGACATGTTGGTAATAATAGAACCTGGAAATATAAGTGTACCATGGTGCGTAGTAGAGAATCAATTGCTCATTGACCCTATTACACGTACAAGGATCTCGGCTCTGGTAACCGGACTTGTAATAATAGTCAATACTGATCTTTGACACGCTCTACCCTGGTTATAAGTAATTGCTGTCCGGATATTTGCGAAAGGTAGTTCAAAAATAACTTACCAAAATCATTGACGGAAGGTCAATTTAGACATTTTGTCATTCATTGTTTACATGTCTAGATAACTAGGCCAAATTAATGTTAAGTAGGCCTATTTGTATATGATTAGAAATCAATTGTACATCACTTTTGTGAATGTATGAATCATACAGGAGAGCTTCACTGTCCTTTATAATCTTCAGAGTATATATACTTGAGGCTCCTTGATGCGTCATAAATGTTTGTGGTCTTCTAGATTAGTAAGTAGATATGCACGCAAAATTGGCAATAGCTTAACCAGTGGCATTGCCACGTACTTATTCTATGACTGCCATCTGCAATGTGGTAATAAACATGGGGATGATTTCAACCTCACGTTCACTGTCACATAATTGTGCTAAAAGGGAAAGGTAGAAGTGTGCAGAATTTGACCAAAAACCTCCTGGCAGACGGAACCATTAACACTAACAGTTGACTAGCCATACGGACTTAAATATGAATTTGTGATTCGCAAGAAAAAAACCTCAGTTACATCGGCATTATGAACAAAACCAATAGGCAAGCAGCACTAATAGAAAAGGACGTGGTTCATCTATAATTGACATTAAGTGCACGTCCTTTTAACCATTTGATAAAACTACTGCATTATAGAATTTACATATTGACATGGTTTCCTACAATACCGTAAGGTGTAGAGTAGTACTCTGATATTCAGTAGTCGTCCTTCTAAATCGGTTTCGTGCTGTTAAAACTTAAAGCCTCCGGCACACCCTTTTAATTTAAGGTACTGGCCACAATGACAGTGCCAGTTAATTGCACATAATTATAACAATATAAGCTAGCACGGACTTGGATGATACTTCATAAAACTTTTGAGTTCTAATTGGGTGGAAGCTATAGGTCTAATACACACACATGTCACATATGAAGATATTAATGGTACTAGAAATCAAATAACAAAACATGAATCTAATCATAGCTGATGAGTAAGGAGATCTATTGATATTCACTATGTTGACCCGTGCTGTGCGTGTTGTGCCATGCTACTGGCACTGTGGCAGAAGATGGACGAATGATCCGACGCAACGGTAGGCCTGTTTTTCACAGATAAAAACAAAATCCCGCGATATACAAACAATATAACCTCGTCATACGTTACCAGCAGTATCATGAATCATATCAGAGTGCTCACCTTTAGATCCCAGGTTCTTTGTCAGAAAAATTTTAGTATTTTGCTCGTAGTATCACAAACGTCAGATGCCATGCTGTGTGTACCAAAATAGGTAAGGCTTTCCTCGCTCATGCGCCGTTCACCAAACCGTCTGGTATGTTTGCCACGACGCCGTTCAGGAGATGATTCCTTGTGGCGCCATCTGCCAGTAGTCGGGCGTTCTAAGTCACAGTTAAAGGCAGGGGTTTAAAGGCTAGATTGGACACCAACCCCTGTCTGCGCGTAGCAAACGTCTGCTCTGGTGGCCAGTGTAAGGCATATCCCACAATTCATAGTGGCGCCACCTTGTGATTTTTGAATAATAGTCAAAATGGTTTCTTGGGATTCATTCTAATTCTAGATGAGTAAGTTTAACATTTTGTCCAGTTTATTCAATCTTAATAGGTAAAATAGCCTAATTTGCATTTGCTTAATTTACATAGGAAATGTAGGCCTATTGAAAAATATGGTTTTCTTCAATTCTTTCAAAAACAAGGATGGTGACCTATGATTTCTAATGCCTAAATAAGCAGTGCTGTACTATATAACAAATTATATTCTGTGAAAGGTTGATGGAAATGACATGGGGTTTGCTATGTGAAATTTTAATTTAAAATTAGAATCTCTATGTTCTAATATAGAATTATCATAATATTGATCTATGAATCAAAAAACTAGCACGGTGACCCCCAATTTTTAAGTTTATAGATATCTGTTCCACAAGACATATTAAATTTTCAGGAAATTGACATACCGGTAGGTTTTATTCTTTTGATTTTCAAGCCAAATTGTCCGTTTATAGGCCTTTAGCATGCACTGACCACGACAGCAGACGTTTGCTAAGTCGTAGCATAGCGCAGACAGCGGTTGGTTGCCAATCTAAAAGTTTAACAAGGCTAGAAGGCATTTAATATGGGTAAAATCACAATATATAGTTCAATCAGATGCAGCATTTGTAAAAGATAATATTTTTGAAAATTAGGCCTAAGTAGATAGAAATCAAGACAACTTCGTAAAGAATACCGGTACATACAGTGGCGTCAGTATATGGGGGGAGGGGGGCACAGGGGGGCGGTCGCCCCCAACCCACTTTTTTGCCAACCCCCAAAAAGCCAGCACCTTCAAATTTAACCCAATAAAGTGTAAAAACTGTCTTGATTTTTCAACATGAAAAAATATATAAAGCTAATGTTGTTATCTTACATCCATGGCTAAGCCTTGTCTTTTCACTGTGGAAAAGTGTCAAAGTCTGACTTTTTAGTGTGTATCAATGGCTAGGCCTTGACTTTCCAACATAGAAGAATGTTATAGTCTGACATTTTAGCATGCAATGATGGCTAAGCACTGACTTTTCACCATGGAAAAATGTCAAAGTCTGACCTTTTACTGTGCAATGATGGCTAAGCCCTGACTTTTCACTGTGGAAAAATGTCAAAGTCTGACTTTTTTATGTGTATTGAAGGCTAAGCCCTGACTTTACACAGATTTTTCGTAGATTTACGGTAAACCCAGTGGAACAGGTCAATGTCAAAGTCTGACTTCATACAAAAAAAAATTCAGCAATTTTTCAGTTCCCCCCCCCCCCCCCCCCACACTTTCAAAATGTTCTGACGCCCCTGGATATAACAGAACTTCTCAGGCCCAAGATTCTAAAGTTGGGGTGCTACTTGTTATTAGACCAAAGAACTCTGGCCTGATGTTATATTTCTGCTTGAATCATTGAAATCATTAGTTAGCAAGTAAGACTTGATTTTCCTTCAGCCCTATCTCTGTCAATACTCAGCATAGATATTTTAAATAAAGAGTGATTTGTAGATGAACTATAACAGGATACGACGGTATGAATCTCATACAAGTGTAGAAGGAACAACTGTATTTCATGATTAATAATTCGTCATCATGAACTATAGATCATATATTTCATTGACAATTAGAAACGTTCTCCCAGTTCTACCCTTCCAGCGCATCAGCAACTTGGCTGGAGCGACTCCGGACATAGTCTGTGGGGTGATGTGGTGGTGTGCGAGAAAATGGTAGAGCAATCTATATTCCCGGGCCACTCCCATGGGTGGAGCTGAGCCAGTGGCGGGGTCTTGGCATGTTCCTGGCACACGACACAGGCTTTCACATTTCGCTTGATATCGTTGTTGATTCCAGGCCACCAGACGTAGTTGCAGGCAAGGGACTTCAAGCGCACGATGCCCGGGTGGCACTCATGGAGTTGTTCCAGCATGGTTTCCCTCCCCTGAGGCGAAATAATGATGCGACTGTCCCACATCAGACAGCCCTGAAGGGTGCTTAACTCATCTTTAAGGCAATGATATGGCTGGAGATCTTCAGTAATTGAGGTTGGCCAGCTGTCCATGACACACCGGTACACCTGCAATTAGAGAAGCAGCTGTTTGGAGTTGTTGAATAGGCTTTACTTCTCGGGGCCCCAGTGCCAAGATACATTCTTGTTGAGCAGGTGGTGGAGCGGCACAAGCACGGCACTCAGAAACTTGTGATAGTAGTTAACCATGCTGATATTGCTCTGCATTTCCACCATGTTGGTCGGTGCAGGGGCATTCTGATGGGCGGCGCCCTTCTCGTGGAGTGGGTGGATCCCTGTCTTGTCGAGACGATGTCCTATGTAGACAATGGATTCCTTGAGGAAGAAACACTTGACCACTTTCAGACGCAGCCGAGCCTCTTTGAATCTCTCCAAGACCATCAGAAGATTATCCTCAGCCTCCTCCTTAGTGTGTCCACCTACAGTCACATCGTCAAGTGAGGATAAGTCGCTGCTCCTAACATTTATCACAATATGAAGGCAGGCCTCGTACTGTTCATCAAAGGATGGCACTCACAGTGACACTAGTTTACTGTCTGCAGGAGGGATGCAGGGGTGACAGTCTGACACTGTACTCCTTTGGTCATTCAGCAATGCTTTGTCTGCTTTCATTTACAAATATTTAACCAATTTGGTGACAATAGGTTATCAGACTATATGACTAAATCAACCAGTATTTATGAGCTATAGTGTTTAATGCTTTTGTTTTTTCGTATTTCTCCACTCAGATGAACTTCTATCCTTAGGATTTAGTTCTTCCCATACTAAATCCATAATCTATAACTGTAGTTCTCTGATTTCCTTTCATTGAGAAAAATCAATGAGATCTCACCCTTTCGCTGGTGTCAATCCATAGAATTCCGATCGCCGATGATCAGCTCAAGCACCTGTGTCATATGAAATGATTAACATGAGTTTACGATGGTTTCCCCTTCACCTGCTAGGGGGCCCAATGGCAGTTAGAAATTGTAGGCGTTGCCCCCCCCCCCTGAAAACTGTGCCCCCAGCGATAAATATTGTAAGCTCCTTTAGTTTAAGCTATTGAACTTTTCATCATTTTATATGGAGGATCAGTATAGGGGGTTTAAAAGTAACCACGGACTCCCTGCTAGTCCCAAGCGTGCCTGGAACAAGCCCTTCAATGATACTATAATGTGGTTGCCCTCTCCCTGCCACGACGACAGTTATTGTGATATCCAAATAGATGGACGCAATGAGGACTGGTTTAAAAAAAATCATCTACTTGGACACCGGTATCAATTTTGTGATGTTGTCAGACTGAAAATAACCATGATGATGATGGTCATAGGCTTAGTAATAACGTAAAAGGCACATCATGGCTCATAAACGATGCAGAAGCAAACCATTTTCTAAGATATGCATTCCTAGCCCCAGCCTCATAGTGAAAGGCAATCCAAGGCTCCAACAAAAAGGTACCTTTGGCACAGGGAGAATATCGTTAAGTGTAGCCTCACGTTGTCAATATGTATATCAGGACAAAGGCAATAAAATCTTGTGTGGCATAGGTCCCTCTGTGCACGTGCTTATTGCTTTGCTGCATGCCTTGCGAAAAGGAAAGGGTTGAATACATAATTATTTACCAATATTTCTTTTATCATCAAAAGGGAGACCTTTTTGAGAGCATTTGACTGTACAAAGAGGTAGCAATTAATAAATATTCATAGCTCACAAAATTGATAATTATGTCTATTTTCATGGTTTAATTACACACAAAAGGAAATAAGAACATGGAATATTGGCTGAATGAGTAAGAAAAAGCACACTCTCCAAGCATAGGTCCATGTCACACAAAATATCTGCATTGAGAGTGCCAAAAACTTACAGCTATAGCAGGTCAAGGTGGGCGTGATTTAATCCAACTGCAGCTCGCGTATTATAGTCCGTTTACAGACCTCGCCGACTAAGGCTTGCGGTCCATAAGGGTCTAACAGAGCACAGCTCCCATTTGCCAGTTCCCTCTGTCTGATGGGAGAAAGGAATTTTGTGATTGGCTGTTCTGATTTTAGCAACAACTCAAGCCTGAGAATACCACGATTCTGGTGAATCATTATAACTCTCCAAGCTGATTTATTTGGTACATGCCAAGTAGAAGCTACTCTAGGACCTATACTTGAAGAGTAACACACTGGTTACTGACAAATCACTCAGGGTAACTGAGTACCAGAAGAGGCAGGAATTCCTTTCTCAAAATGGCATCAGTTTTAGTTTGAGCCTGTGTGCCCTGGCCCTGGTGATAACAGACTGTATTAGAGTCCAGCGTATCGTAGCTCTGGTAGCCATTATACCTGGCGGCGGCCAATCTAAATGAGGTGCCACTCTCCTCCTAGCATAGATCCTGCGCTCTACTTCCTGCAGCCGCTTGTTACTCTGCCTGTTTGGGGTAAAATCTGCCCCATATGCCAGTTTCCTATATATCCTAGAATCTCAATTATAAAGTTATTTAGAGCTTGAAAAGAAACAGCTGGATTGTCTGTGAAGCTCATTTAACAATAACAGTACTTCCCAACTCATAATATATTTGAGTTTGAGTCTCAAGACTTTTTTTTTTTCGTTCAATATCTTTTATTGGCCAAGTTATTTGACATCTTACAATGGTAGTACATTCAATGTAGTCACCTTTTGATAGTTACCCTGTTTTGAATCCGAAATGGTGGCTGGCTCCCCCTGTCTTTAGTGGATACCTGGGGAACCTACATTGGGTTGAAGCAGAGATTAGTAGGCGCTAGCGCCGAGAAAGTCGCAAGGTGGCGCTACAGAAACGCTTGCCAGCATTCGATATAGGCTGAGATTGGTTTGTCATCAGTGGCCAACAAAAGGTTTGCTGAACCATCCAACTCTAGGTCCATCTGTCCGCCTCAGGAACATGTGTCTGTGTATAACAGAACATATTAGGCCGGTAGGCTTGACAATTGCAAGCAGTACGATTCTGACATTGTTATAAGCATGGGGTATCCATACCTATATGTTACAGCAATGTGCTTCCAGGCATCAATCATATATATATACTCACTGGGAGCTGTTTCAAAACGTGGGTTAAGTCTATGGTTTTGAAACAGCTCCCAGCTGTATACTCACTCTGTGAATAGGGTTACTGTCCGGAAGACCTGTCTCCCTATTACATTTGATATTTTCACTCCCCTAGAATGGGATGGGCAGCTAACACAGCAGCCAGCATCACAGTCCATGTGACTGATGCCCAATCAGGCTAGCCAGTGGTTGAGATGCACCTTCTTAGGTGGCTGGGTGGGAGGGTGTAGAACTGACCGGTTAGCCAAATGCAAAGTAAGTTTCTGGGGCGCTGGCCTATGCTTGCTAAGTAGTTCCAAAGGTAACACTGTCTGGATAAAACCCTTATACAGAACTGCATCGAGAATCGTATAAATAGACACTACTCCACGACTCTGGATGTGCCCGAATCGTCATCGAGGCGAAGCCGAGTGACGATTATGGCACATTCAAACGAGTGGAATAGTGTCTATTTTACGATTCGAGTATGGTTCTGGATTTATCTCACCCCTTTCTATGACATTAGATAGTATCAGAATATCAGAATAGTTCGAATATACCTAGCAAATCGAAATCATGTCATCTCACATTCACTACGCCACGGCCGTGGCGTAGTAGTGTCACTTTACGGGGGTGATCGTTGAGTATTTTTTCCTAATGCTATTTCTATGGCGAAGCTTGTACCAGGGGTGAGATAAAAGCCTTTATAGAAACTGAATTCATTGCATAGAAGGAAGAAAGCACATTCGTAGTTACCACCTTCCTAATTTCCCCTGTATAGATACCTACAAAATGTTTTACTCTGATCACAGGAGGTTGATATCAGGGTGGCTTGGAGTAAAGCACCACTCAGCTCTACAATAGGGAGACAGACAGAGAAATGAAGAGGAAAAGATATGGTAATCCGTTCTAATGCCGAGGCTTCAGTGGCACTGTGTTTAGGTGAATGGAGCACTTCGTATTGGATGAGCAATACAGCCGCCTTTGTTTACTTTTAAACAGTGTTTTACTCTTTAAAATCAAGCATCGGCAATGAAAAGGGAGACACAAATCATGACTGGTGAAAAGAAAAAACAATAATTTATAATCATGCGAAATCAGGTGAAAGGGTGGCATTAGTAATACATATGAAGGGTTTGCTAACAAACGAATTTAAAGGCATATTGGACAATTTGGCTTGGAACTGAAAACCCATGTCATTTTCCTGAATGTTGAATTTGATGATCTGTAAGTGTTATAGAACACGTATCTAACTTAGATGTCACCGTGCTATTGTTTCATTTAACGGTCAATGTCACGATGATTTTATAATGGAATATTTAGAAATTCCAAAATGTTGTTTTTCGCATAGTAAAACCCATGTCATTTTCCTCCAATTTTCAGAGAATGTAGCAAATGTACATATTACTACACATTCAAGTTTTAAAACTATATGTCACCGTCCTCAGTTTGAAAGAATTGAGGAAAACCATATTTCTTTTTAGTACATTTCTTTTGTCGATCAAGCAAATGTAAATTGGCATATTTTACCTATCAAGATTCGATAAACTGAGCAAAACATTAAATTTACCCATTTAGAAACAGAATGAATCAGATTTGACTGATAGGAGTATCGTGTTCTAGGAAATTAGAAATAACAGATTTGACTGATAATTGACAATATTGGATACAATATTTACTCCTCAAATTTTACGTTAGAGGTATTAGCTGCATACTTAGAAGAAACCAAACGAGAGTTAGTCGTGTTGTTGTTTATCGCACGACGGCAATGTCGTGTATTACTGCTTGAGGCAAAGCCGAGTGCAGTGAGGAGCAGACATTGCTGGAGCGCGATAAACAACACAACTAACTCGAGTTTGGTTTAGAATTTATCCTACCCCGTCTAAATGACTTCAGCAAATTATTAAGAAATAACATAAAACTCACCGATAATCAGTGATAATCATTGGTCGCTTTTCAAATGACGTCATTTGATAACTGGATCCCACTAGAGCGATAAAATTCATTTTCCTGCACTGTAGACCAAATACAGTCCGCTTATGTTAAGCCTATGGAGTTTTTTTATCAGGGGTAAGATAAATACACCGTAGCTCTGCATCATACAAAAGGCATGGCTGTGTTCCTCAATGCACAGGTATTAACGTAGTGTTTCAGGAAGTTGAATGCAGCTTGACTTTCCTTTAATGGTTCATCATGACGGACACACATACAATATGGATGCCGTTACTCAGCACAAGCTTACAGCCGTCCATCTATCATCCGGACCACGACAGGCGTCCCACAATGTCAAGCTGCCGCACGGTTCTGCGCATGTCCCCCGAGCGCCACCTGACGCCGGGCTTCTGTTATCAGCCATTATCTCTCTCAATTACCTCGAGAACACTGGGTTTAGACCCTGTACTTAGAGTTCATTGAGTCCTGCATGATAAGAAACCAACTGCGAACTTAACTTGATATAGGTAATTTATTATTATAGAGGAAACCCATGAAAGTTTAGGGTCTGAGCCCGTATCCCATCGAGTTTGAATCACGTAGTAATTCACAAGGCAAAGCCGCGTGAATTACTATGTGATTCAAATGAGATGGGATCGAGCTCTGACCAAAAACTTGAATGGGTTTCAGAATTTATCTCACCCTTAACATTGACTAATGAGCTAACATTTGTGACATTATCCCCCATTGGATATTTTTCCTAAATACCTAATGGGCGTTAGACCGAGTTCCCAATGTTAAGTCTATGGAGAAAAAATATCCGGGGTGAGATAAATCAATCAATCAATCAATCTATCTATCTATCTATCTATCTATCTATCTATCTATCTATCTATCTGTCTATCTATCTCTCTATTTCTATCTCTCTCTCTCTCTTTCTATATATATATATATATATATATATATATATATATATATCCGTACATGTATCTCTCTTCATGTATATTATATATTACATATAAAATACGGGTTTGAATGTTGAAATAGAATCTGCCTTTGTGTTTTGTAGTAAAGTCTTACCGATAGACTATAATGCTCAGCACGACTCTGTAAACACATGTCTGACAGCAAATTGATTCTAAATAAAACTAACTTTGTTTCACAAATGTTCAGGAGGAAAGTGTTGGTAAATGAATTGTTTTGATTTCGCTGGTAACGGCGGTTACGAGCACGGAGCCCTGGGGAAGGCGGTGATGCCCGGATGAGACCAGCGAGCAGACGGCGAGATAAATGACGCAAACTGCCTCATTCTGATCTAAGGCCTGTTTCCGTTGGCCGATGAAATGTTGTTTAGGGGAGTATTCCATTGAACCGACGAACACTCAACATGGTCGAGTGTCTGATATACATGGTTATAGTGTAGCAACCAATAGCTTACCAATGGACGTCCTGCGATCGCCGGTTGCAGCAATCCAACAGTATACAATTTATTAGATATTCATTTCAAAGAGTTCAGTTGGCAGCACAGTAAAACCCCGCTTAAGTCGGCACCCTCCGTTCCGAACAAACTGCCTCCTTAAGCGGTGTCTGATCGTTTAGACATCAGTCTACCAGCCTCATACACACACCATGAACAAGCATTCAATACAATGTTAGGTAAAAATCCTTTTCGAGCGCGCGTAACGTGATCTGGCGGGATCTGTGAACGCGAACATTCGGAAAAAATGTTGTCCATACAATGTTTCATCAGATTGTGTCCCCCTCAAGGTGTCCCCCCCCCCCCCAAAGTGTCCCCTTAAGCGGGGTTTAGAAGCATTCTATACCGAAGTAATTCTTCTACTCGTAAGATTACGGAGCCAACAGAATGCATGACATAAATTAACTCAAACTTAAACTTGTGCGTCTCTTGTTATTATGTTCACCTATCTTTTGGAATTACTTACTACCTTTTGAAAAATCCATATGTGGGAATCAAACTATTTTCTGCCAAGAATTAATTCAAAATGGCATCGGCGATCTCCGCGGGACGTCGGAAGTCCTCTCTTCCTGGTTTGTCTGGCTAATGGAATACTCGCTTTAGTGGTATTCAAAATCTGCAAGTCCAACCGTTTTATCCAGAACCAAGCCTAAGTTTGGTTCACTATGTCTCTATGTGCGGGAAGATCTCCAAGCGGATTCGACGGAATTCTACCGTTTTAAATATAGTAGGTAATGATCGAAGTCTGTGGTATATCTCTATTCACCGATTTGGCGATCACTGATGCATGTTCCTGCTAAAACAGTGAAGTTCATCGCCGAAATAAAGTAGTTTGATTTCGACGGTGAAGAAAATATTTACTGGTGCCTTATTGTGTAATATTCGCCCAAATAGTTGTCCGTTTCATTGCATTGCCTTTTTCCATTGCCCGGCTAAGCGTAGTGCTATTGGTCCCATATCACGGGTAGTGGCTACCTAGGGCAGATCCGTGTCGAATAATCGGCCAATGAAAAATGGCCTTATACATATATGACCAGTGAGGTACATGAATCACACCATGTGAGTCCCACTTAAACTGGAATTCACACGGTGGAATTCATGAACCCCACAGGGTGTTTGTCCGAGACAAATCCTGCTGAGATTCTGTACTATAACACAATCTCCCCGTCTGAATGATAGGGTTCCATTTCCCTGAGACAGTTTCCCCCCCCCCCCCTCCCATTGTCGGTGACAATTACCCATAAAACGAGGCACAGAATCACATGGATTCAAATACCTCACAGGGTACTTGTCTGAGACAATTCCTGCTGAGATTCTCTTCTGGAGGGGGAAAAGTGTAAGTACACTCGTCTCAGGTACATTAGTCCCTACATAATTGTGAATCCCACTTTACATAGACCTACCTGTCTGTGTTGTGTGATTGCTCTTGTAAGTAGGTTGCCGATCTACCATTTGGCCATTACTGAATAACTGAAACTAACTGGGGAAATAAAAAAAAATTCTCTTCCCTTCCTCGGCGTAATAGGTAATTTTTTCCTCATTTTCACATGGGAGGAATTGACTGACTGAGTTCTTCCCTCTGGATTTTAAAAATACTTTCAATCAAAGTACAAAGCGGTGGCATCTATTTGTTAACAGCTTCATTTGGTCAAGAATCGTATTTATTAAGAAGACAAACTCCTATCATAGACACTCATAGGCGGTATCTGTACACCCAGGAGAAACATTGTCCTTATATGATTAGTAAAATCACAATACCATTTACTAAAGGTTTCTCGCCTCATCCCATATTGGGCTGGTCTATTATGCTATAAGAGGGAAATATCGCAAAACTATTCTTTAATGACATACGCCACATTTTCCGTATGTACGTGGTAGGAGGTGTTTTCAAAACTAATAGCGAAATACTGGCTGAACGATTACGATTAGGACTAATCTGAAGCACCGCGATAAGAATGTCAGTGCGTTTTTAAATTGTAGTCCACAGCAGTTCTATAAAAAGAGTAAAATGTATGATCTTTCGCCGAAATCTTACTCCCAGATCGTCTATTAATAGGGATGTCCTCCATCGGTTAACTTTATTCTTTTATCGTTTTAAGGTTTAAAAACATCTCCTTTATCTATAACATCGGAAGATTATTTTCGGTAATTATTCAAGGTGAAAAACATTGAGTTTGGGAGGCAATAGTTGCCATAAGGTTATAAAAAAACTCCTGTCACGGGTCCTGCAAATTGATGCCGCTATTGCGCTCTACCGTACTTCTACTGAAAAAAAAACCCGGTATAAATCAATGTGCATGTTAGGACACAGCAACAGTAGATTCCCAGGTCCAGATGTGTGTCGACTATTG
This sequence comes from Alentia gelatinosa, assembly GCA_950022655.1. Taxonomy (NCBI): domain Eukaryota; kingdom Metazoa; phylum Annelida; class Polychaeta; order Phyllodocida; family Polynoidae; genus Alentia; species Alentia gelatinosa. The sequence goes on along the minus strand of OX465590.1, from coordinate 25,750,037 downwards.
CCCCCTATTAGTTAATCGCTCTTTCCCAGCCCCAATACCATAGATACGCTGGCTCCTTGGGCCCCGCATTACTAAGCTGGATGGCCAACATTATCACCAAACCTACCTTGGCCATCAAGTTTGGCGATCGTGGCCATATTACCATATTATATATTATGGCCAATGTCTATAAATGGAAATGACGTCACAGGGCGATTAACGGCGTCTATTTCTTGCACATAACTAGTATATTAGTATATTGTCGAAAAAAGACAGAAATAGAAGGCAAACATTATGCCTACCTACATACAGACATATTGCTGCTGAGTTCCAAAATTGACTACAGAGGGTCGAGCGAATAAATTGAGTTTGATTATTCCTGAAACACCAGCTTTCCTTGCCATTGAAGATGGTAGTCTATTAAAAGTAATTCAAAGTCTTTCTTTATGTCAAAACTTAAATATCCCTAAAAAATTGGATATAGATAGTGAAAAGTGACAGTAGGTGTTTATTGTTTTTATCATTTATGATGTGCTTAAACGCCAAAGTTTGGCCATAACTACTAGCCATATACAGCCGTAATTTCCTAGTAGTACACCTCGATGTCCAACCGATGGTCAAACTGGCCATCGTTGGTCAGAATGCTGGCCATTATGTCTAAGTAATACCACCCTGTACCACCGCACTCTGTATTGAAAGCTAACGGTTCCAGCTGCATTACACATAACACGAGGGGTGTTTGCTGAGCTGGTCGGCTGGCGCTACCTTTCAAAGAACGACCAGTGAAAATAGCCATGACGCTAATGGGTTGGAACGTGGGACTTCAGCTCTGAAGGCCATCACATCGGACCTGGCGCAACTGTGAAGCGCCAACATGGTTTCCACGATGACGTATTTGATCAGTCTGGGCTGATAGCTATTCCGCTCACTTCTCTTTCTCCCACAGCGCCAGTGGCGCCACCTAGTACCAGGTAATGGTGATTCACAGTCTCACTAAAGGCTCGATCCCATTAAGCGAGGTACTGAGCCAGGTCATCTTGTCTATTTCCCTGTTACCCATTCCCCTGACCTTGTCATCCCACCTTATTCCCTACTCACCTGCCCACACCCATTCCCCCTCCCCATGCCACACTCCCATCTCCTTCCTATATCCCTCCCATACATTCCCTCCTCCCCATTCCCTCTCTGCCATCGTCCTCTGGCCTATTCTTCTTGCGAGTGTCTTACTTAAGAGACTTCGTGTCCAGCTTAGGCATATTCAAATGACATGGAACTTCCTCTGCAGCTCAGAACTGTCCAGATGGCTTAAACTATCTTGTAGAGCTCAGAACTCCTCAGACGCCCTACTGATACCTGCACAGGTGTGTATAATACTCTGCCGAACTCAGCTGTACATGCTACGTGTATTCTTTATGACGTGATGGGGCTTACGGCTGCTCCTTGGTAACTGCCGTTATTTAGTTCTTTCAGTCCTAATACTGCCTGGATGTATTCCCCTCGCGAATTCTGAAGATGTGATCTGGCGTTTTGGGGCGGTTTTTTTCCCAATAAATGCTCATTTTGAGGAGAAATAATTCATATAGTTTCATGATTTCAGGATGTATAGAAGAAGAACATTGCCATTCTAATCAACTTGGGTACTAAGAAGTAGCTGCATCGAGATCCATAGTCAATATATAGAAATACGGTTGTGGAGTAATCTGTCGAGGTAAAGCCGAGGGAGATTACATAGTAAACCATAAATCAGTGGCTATGGATCGAATGCGGTTTAGATTTTATATCGTCCCTATCACTGACTAATTGGCTAACATGTGTATATCATATCATTCCTCTTTTTTTTTCATATACTTTTATTGGTTCACTTAGTTACATTCATATTCGTTCCATGAGTTTTTTCGTTGATAACATTTCCGATAAAAGCGAGATGTCATCAGCCCTTGATGGCTGGTTTTCTTTGACATCACGCATAATAAACATAATAATAATAGAATTTTTTGCGTCTCGACTCATTTATACATTTGTCGTTTTTTGTATACATTTTACAATTGGGTTTCTATCTGTGCTCTCAAGATAACATACTTCAAAGGTTTAGGAATTTCTTGCATTGTATTTGACTCTTTCATCAATATATCACACAGTCAATTAGCTAAATAGTAAATAGGTATTATATTACAATATCATATAGTCTAATAGCTGTATGACGATACTTGACAACATTGAGTATTTCCTTTATAATACTACTCTATATATGAGTTGCGTACAAGTTTCCAATGGTAAGTCTATAGAGAAAAATACCAGGGATGAAAAAAAAAAACTCTAACCAAAGAAATCTTTGGTACCAAAGTGATATTGGCTAATTGCCTATACCATAATATGGTCACATGCATATAGGTACAGGACTCTAGTAGGTCACTTCAAAATCATGCTCAGGACTTGTGTGTGATGCAACTGCTAGGGAGCAGGACTGATTGAATTAAGTTGGTATGCATCTATTCACAGAGGCGACCCTGGATACATTATTCTGACCGCTGGGCTTACAGGATTACTTTCAGGCAGGGCATACACCCGTCTAGAGGTAAAACTTATAATCTGGTTAAGTGTCAGTGTGTGGTTGCCAGAAAATGTGTCCGAGAAATGGATAAACTTAGGTCATTACGATGTGGTGTTGGGTTAGTCTACATGAATGCTAATGAATCATACATCATGCAAATTTATGGTGCGTTAATAGTTTATGCCACAATAACTAAGGAGTTTGTGAGAGGTCATTCACTAATTAGGCATGAAGCAATATATATATATATATATATATATATACATATATATATATACATATATATATATATATATATATATATATATATATATATATATATATATATATATACATATATATATATATGTATATATCGAAGCAGGTATTGGAATTACAATATTGATGAGAGAATAGAGGAAGAGAACAAAGAGAGGGGCGAGAGGGGAAGAGGGAAAGATACGAGGACAGGGAGGGAAAGGGCAGTTTGTGTTAATGGAAGAAGTATAGAAATCCAAACGTTTTGCGAACACTACACAAACTTTTGTCTTCGTTCTCAGAGACGAGTTGCTTTCTTGACAGACGTCAGTCAGCAACGTCTGAGAGCTCTTGTCCAGAGAAGCCTCTCCTGCCTTCAAAAATAAAATGGCCGCCTCTGACGCCGCCCTATGACCGCTGCACGAGGCGCGACGCGGGGGATGCCGGGAACTCTCAGTCCCCATCGAGATTTACATCCGGTTGCCGACCTGGTTCTGTCTCCCATCGCCGGTTCCTGACGTGTGGGAGCGCCGCAGCGTCTGTCGTCCGAGTACCAGCGTTAAAGATAAGCGAGATTGAGAACTGTGATTGGTGCGGTGCGTGGCGCATGCGCAGTTAAGACAAAGGGGGAGGTTCCTGTGATCTGATTTATGAAATAGCTTAAAGTCACAGTTCTTAGAGAAAGAAGATCGGCAGCTGAGCAGACACCACGTCCAACCAACAGAGTGGTCTGTGCTTCTCCCCCCTTCACTTAGCAGCTATATACTAGCACAGTCTCCATGGTTATTTGTCAACCCTATCAGAAAATCTGAGAAAAGTGTTTAATCATTCCCATACTGTGCCTCTGGGATGAATCGCTCTTCTTTTAGATCGATTCATTCACATCGGTGCTTAAAGAGTAGAGCCTTTATATTTGACTTACTGAATGAGATAAATGATATCACATAATTCAAAACGTGAATTTTAAACGCAATAGCCTCATGCGCAGCAGAGACAATAAAACGATTATAGGAAAGGGGGGAGCATCATATAGGAAACGTGATATTTCTTTAACGCCAATACTCTGCCCAATAGATCTTATAGGAAAGGCATGAGTATCATATATATAAGAAATGTGCTACTTTTTCAGCGCCTATACCCTACTCATCAGGGCTTATCGGAAAGGCGCAATTATCATAGAAGAAACGGGTATTTTTGCATCCCTCCCACCAATATACGCACAAGAGTTTATAGTTAAGGACGACCTGCATATCTTCTCTTCTTCTGGTTACCCGACCGGCTATGAGACCAATTTAAACTGTAAGTGGATCCTAAGGTCTGATGACGGCCATAGCCTCTGGTTCACATTACTAACATCGACCCGGAGAGCTTCGCCAGCCTTTGATTTCACGGTCCAACTAGATGACCTGACACTACGTAGTTTTTTTTACACCATATGCTATTATAAATTCTAATCGCATTGAGAATACGGAATCTAACCTAACACCATTAGACTATTAAAGGTATTGTAAACTCACGGAAATCCAAATAGCCCCACTGAGCTCGAGATACCCGACTAAAGACCTTACGATGTGTGCCTCGGTGTGCATCCTCGGATATATCGGCTATGGTTTTAACCCTTTCCCTGCCGCACCCATTGGCTACAGAAACATCCCTCCTACAGCAGGCACTGTATCTCAGAAATAGCAATGTCATCTGATTTGAGAAATGTACCATGGTAACTGATGATATTTTGTTCATTCCACCTACTGCCCATATAATTAATGCATTCTCGACAGATGATTTATTAGGTAAAATTGTACTATACGTGTAATATATTATTTGAAATCGAATGCCACTCAGGCACTTCCTACAAAACTGTGTTGGACACGTCTGTCCACTTGTTTACATTTAGTATTCAATGAAAAATATTAACTATCAAATCTTGATTCTTTAGAATCAAATACAAGAACGTTTAAATGAGTCATCGTCAATGTAACTCATCAGAGAAGATATCTTTTATTAAACACTCAATCTTGAACAAATGATTTAAAATGATATTGTCTTTTCCGTGTTTTCCGTGCATTCAGAACGCCTGTCGTCATAGGAAATGTGGACAATAACTCATTCCTGTCGGGAATTATCAGTTAACATAAACAATGACTAGTTTAATGATGGCAAATAAAACATAATTGGAGTATCCAGACACATTATGAATCTGCAAACAAATAGAAGCTGTTCCCATCAGGGGGTATCACGTTACAGCATCAACGTGTCCCTTCAGGTATTTTATAATCACTCCGTTAATCACATTTAGAATGAGACTTAACAGTAATTTAATCGATCACAGTGTTCTTATTAATGCATCCACAGGACGCCCTGCGGGCAGTGCTGCAGAGCGGGGATGTCACAGGAAAGTAGGAAGCAACAAACACTCAGTGGCAAATTATGATATGATGCTAATAAGAACTATAGGAATGAAGAATAATACTTCGTGATTAACCCAGGATATGTTACTAAAACAGCATACATAAGTATTAAATCGATAGCTAAATTACAGTGAATCAAAGAGGATACTGACATTCCTAATTGGAATAGGAATAGGGATATAAGTACTTTGCTGATAATTGAAATTTGATCCTTTCTTTCTGTCGGCGAGAAAGTGTGTGTTTACTGTGAAGGTTGAAATCATACTGAGCCTTATATCCTAACATTTTTATATGAGACAAATATGCCCGAGTTAAGCCGGGCCCCACCTACCACGATGGTCTACGACATACTCCCCGATGGCTACGATTTGAAATGCCTAATTCGTAGCCTATCGGAAGGTCCCAGAATCGTAGACCTATGTCGTGATCCAATCTGTGAATTATACTCGATGACCACGATATCTTCCCGATAGGCTACGATACCCTATGACAGGCTACATGTTGGATTTTTCGGGACCTCTACGATTTGCGTTTTCAATGGCAGCCTATCGCAGCCAATAGTAGAAACCTGTCCCACCTACCACGATTTTTGCAGACCTCACGATAGAATCGGTATGGTGTTGGGAAGGCAGTCGTAGGGCCTATCGGGACCAGAATCGTGGTAGGTGGGGGCCCGGCTTTAATATCGCATCTCGAGGTTCATCAAATAATCAACTACGTAAACGCAATAAGCAATGTCTTATTAAGGAGACGCTACTGACCACCTACGGATATCAGTAATATTTGGGACTGTATTTGCAAGGTTTTACCTGCTGGAATAACCCCTCACACGAAGAACACCATGTCTGATGGGCCTTCGAAGTTTTAAAAACAAACTTTGGAGTTGTCCTTAAAAAGCATACTTTGCCATGAGAGAAAATGATCAGTAAGAAGCCTTCTAAATGGAATATGAAAACCAATACGAAGTGGCATTTATTCTCCAAGCCCAGCTCTCTATCTAGAAGAGACAGTCTAGTTTGAGAACCTACCCTCTTGGGGAATATAGCCATTAGTTCCCTACGGATCTCAAGTCTTCTCTTGAAAGTAATCTAAAATGAAGGCACGATATAACCAAACCATTTTTCTTCCTAAAAGGCATTCAAAGCACCGGGGATTCACCTCATAACTGAGTCATCTTCTCCAGTGACTGACAAGAAGGGGTCTCACTTCAATAAAGTGGTTTTTGAGAATGTTCAGGCTGGACATACCATCCTTAGCAAAATGTCGGGGGGGGGGGGGGAGGAGGAGGACATGCCTCGTGCCTCAGTAAATACATCCCTGACAGCCTTTCCAAAATAATATTTTAAAAGTTCATGCGGTATAAGGAATAGAGCCCATGTTTATAGGTTCGTTTCTGTTACCTGTCAAGACGGAGGATTCTTTCAAGATCGTCTATCCGAAATCCTAAATGTACAGAATATAAAAATATAGACCTCCTCCTGAGCAGCGGGCCTGCCTAATCTATGGCCTACCGGTCTACCACACTCTGCCAATCCTCTCCAAGAATGCCTTAAATACCAAAATAAAGGGAGAATTAAGCCAGGAGTGGAGCTAAAAGAGAGCACATGTGTGCTGAGGTTGATGAGTTCGGACGGGCAAACTGTTAAATGGAGCCGCCTTTAGAGGACAGTTGAAGCGACGTTCGTGTCCGAATTGAGCTCAGGCGACTCGGCGGTAACCAGGTTTCCCTGGATATGAAGCTGAAAGGAAGCCTGCGCTGAGAGAGAAAATGAAAAAAATGTCTAGTTTACAAGAAACCGCGACCGGAAATACTGGCATGCCCGGAACCGGAACCGAGTCGGAGAAGCCGCCAACATAGAAATAGTCGCAACTCACGCCACCGATTTATCAGTTTAGAAGGAACTATAGGTGGCTGGAGTGTATGTAGCGGAGTGTGCAGGTTTGTCTTCCCTATCTTTTTCTTCACAATATCGACACGATACGCTGACCCTTATGCTAAAATACAATGTAAACAGCCGCTTGTGATTTACAAAATGAAACATTGGAAAGTATTCAATTTCTCTCCATTATTCGGAGTACACTAGGAAATGCAATAGGGAAAACTGTGTTTTAAGAAATGATTTAATTCTAGGAAAATAAGCCGATTCGTATCTGGTTGCTATGGTCCAGTTACCAGCTTCTGAGTTAAAATAAAGTCATAATGTGAGAAGTTCTAAAATCAACTCAAATCAATATGTCAACTATTTACACCAGAGATGAATCCCATCTTATAATATCCTCATAATGGAAAATTCCACCAATTAGACCAAATATTCTGTCAGCCATATCACTGTTCAAAACAAGATTTTGGTGTAGCAGTTACAATATCCTAAGATTGTTTAAAGAAGGTCTGAAGTCTGAAGTATAGTCACTGTTGTCTATTTCTAGTGCCTGCAAAAAGAAGAGACCATTTTTTCATAGGACATTAGTGAAAGTAAATTATTCATCCATCAATGGTAGTAGAAATTCATTAGGGTATTTATGAAACGCATCACACAGCCGAAGACAGCTCCAGAAGTATACGCCAGCATCATATTACTGAAATCAATACATCCCCACACAGTGTCAGACTAAACTCTCTTCTGAATATAAAGGACTGTTTTGAACAAAAGCGTCTACAGATGAGAAGTGGCCTATCGTGATCTATGGCCATTTCGTTGTTAGGCCTACATAGATCCTACAGACCACGTAAATATGTGTCTCATTAAATGAAAATGTTCAATATGATATCTGCAGGACATGTACCTGAGTGTGGGAGCAATAACAAACGGTCAGATCACTCATATCAGCTTCCCATGTACTTCAGTGAGCAATTCGCCGGCATATGAAATACAAGGATAAATAAGTGCACTGCGTATTGTCGAAAGATATGAGAATATAAAACAATTGAAAGTGATTCATTTACTTCTGTCAAAATATATATGAACATTAAACAATATCTGATATTCATATTTCATGAATGCAATAATTCAAGATGCAATGACAAAAAGATAGTAACTGAGATGTAGACAATTTGATTGTTAATTAGATCATTAATGAGGTTTCTTCAGTCTTGCTAGTATTTCGTATCATCAGAACTCAGTGTTTCAAGTACAGTATTTCACATATACAAATAAGGTATAGGGCCATCATGGACAATAAATCAACAATGTGTCTATGAGGAGTTGAACATAAGTCTCATATGGAGGGGTACCTGTTTTGCGTGGCGATTTCCTTGTAATATTACTCCCGTAATGTTTATCACTCACAGAGAAAACTCGGCGTAAATAGCCCAGAGTCATTATCATCGTCTGGCCCATTAGGAGCAATCAGCAATAGACACAAATTGAATGCTTGGTTTTACCAGGTGCCCGATTCACGAAACACTTGAGCACTTCGCTCTGCGCTTGTGCTTAAATACATGCCAATTAGCTTAAGAGAAAAAGACAGAGACCCCACCCAAAGGGAATCAGATAAACAGTTGTTTCTAAAGCTCGATATTGGTGGGTACAAAACTATAAATGAGCAAAAGCAGGCAGAACAGAGCCACGTACACACAGATGACCCAGTTTTGTAGATGGAGAAAAGGTAAGGGAATATTAAACAACGTAACTGTATTTCTTACTGCAATTTACTCTGCAATAACTCTTCACCAATTAAGCCTTCTTTCTTACAGCAATCTACTTTGGAAGTACATTTGATTAAAACCGTTTACATGCATTTATAACAACATCCTTTGATAGTGTTGCATTGATTTAGAGAACATTATTTGGGCAGATTTGAAAAAAGACGACTTAATAGAGTTGCAGTTTTATCCCCTTCGAGGATCCTGAAGCAAATCATTACGTACATATTATGTTGTGAATGAATCCCGCAGTTCAAGAAGATGTTGTTACAGTAGTGTGCTTCTTCAGGCGTTCATGGATTGAAGAAAATCTATTATAATATTCATATAAGGATGTAGGGAACAATGAACCTTTTCATAAGAGTACTTCACCTGACTGAACTACTAAACTCATAGATAGTATCATATTGGAAGAGCACCAAAATATTATCTTACCAAATAATCACATCAAACAGAATTGATGCATATCTGCCAATATTGTGTTCCACTCAGCGAGATGAATCTTTGGTGATTATCTTACAGCTTTTGTCAGCGAATTTCTTCTTCTTGGGAAAATAAGTATAGCTTCCTGTGGGAAGGATCTGCCATTAGATGTATTGAGACCTCAGCTTGTACCTATTCCCAACAGATTGCCTTCTTGTGGAACGTCCCCCTAAAAAGAAGTAACCGGAAGTCACAAAATCCGATACCACGGGGGCCTCATTTGTTAGCCATAATGAATTCCAAGATAGAGGATTCTATGATGAGAAGCACCTAGAGATATTTGTCATGTTGTTCAGATAAGATATTTTAGCGATTGACTGTCAGGTAGGATTTTGCAAAGCGGGATAGATATAGACACATAAAGTACATCTCTAGATAAGAAAATCCAGTCTTTATAAGGCACGAAGTAAGATGACGTGTGTTGTGCTGCGAGTTCATCTCTATTAACTCTATTGACGTGTTGAGAGCATGTATATGTGCTGTCCAGTAGCTGGGCTGTGTTAGAGTGGTGTGCTGTCCAGTAGCTGGGCTGTGTTAGAGTGGTGTGCTGTCCAGTAGGAGGGCTGTTTTAGAGGCATGTGCTGTCTAGTAGCTGGGCTGTGTTAGAATGGTGTGCTGTCCAGTAGGAGGGCTGTGTTAGAGTGGTGTGCTGTCCAGTAGGAGGGCTGTGTTAGAGTGGTGTGCTGTCCAGTAGTTGGGCTGTGTTAGAGTGGTGTGCTGTCCAGTAGCTGGGCTGTGTTAGAGTGGTGTGCTGTCCAGTAGTTGGGCTGTGTTAGAATGGTGTGCTGTCCAGTAGGAGGGCTGTTTTAGAGTGGTGTGCTGTCCAGTAGTTGGGCTGTGTTAGAATGGTGTGCTGTCCAGTAGGAGGGCTGTGTCAGAGGCGTGTGCTGTCCAGTAGTTGGGCTGTGTTAGAGTGGTGTGCTGTCCAGTAGTTGGGCTGTGTTAGAATGGTGTGCTGTCCAGTAGCTGGGCTGTGTTAGAGTGGTGTGCTGTCCAGTAGGAGGGCTGTTTTAGAGTGGTGTGCTGTCCAGTAGGAGGGCTGTGTCAGAGGCGTGTGCTGTTCAGTAGAAGTGAATTTCTTAGAGGGTTGTGTTGTTCAGTGTGTGTGTGTGTGGCGGGGGTGGGGGTGGGGGTGGGGGTGGGGGTGGGGGTGGGGGTGGGGTTGGGGGTGGGGGTGGGGGTGGCTGTGTTAGAGTGGTGTACTGTTCAGTGGGAGTGCTCTCCTTGAGGCGGTTGCTGTTCAGTAGAGTGCTATTCTATAGGGATGCACAACTCGTTAGGCCTTAATACATGGCCTAAGCTCAAACTCCGCGCCTAACAAAGCTATGTACACTAGAGCCTGAAGCTCCAGAGATAATTGGATTCACAGAAGAAATGGATTTAACTAGGAAAATGCTACTCACTTTATTTGTGGAGAGAGCAGCACGAAATCCGTGTGCCGATAAACTCGACAAACACGGTTATTTAACGCTTGTGCAATGCAAGCGTTGCTGTCTGCTTTGGACAGAGTCCAAATGTGTTTGGAATTCCAGAGAAAATTCAAAGATTCAACTTTTGATAATTGAATAACGAAAGTAGCAATTTCAACTATTCCGGAACATAGTTCTTATTACTGACTACTACAGTTGACCAGATACAATTAGAATCTCAATGATATCCGGATGTATTCAAATCTAAGGGTCGTTGAATAACTTTAGGGTCGTGGGTGTCGAGAAAGGTAACGACATATTGAAAGATAGATGACCATAAGGACGACCTCTGGCTAGTCTCGTTGTATAGCTGGTGTCGTCCGTAGGAGGAGAGATGAGCTGCATAATTATTGTCCTTCGATGGAAACGGATCGTTTATGAGGACAAAACGAGCTGTAAGACAGGTCGGAGGACAGTGTATACAAGGGTTCATATTCACTGCAGGTGGCACTACACAGTGGTGTTTCATCATTTCTAGTGTTATCACTTATAATTATGAATGCATCTAATTAAATATTTCATATATAATCCCTCTAATGATATCAGTTTGTATTTGAGTCCACAATAAACATAGTTCAGCTTCTTTAATTCATATATATATATAAGGAGATCCGTACAGGGTGAGAATTTAGGCATTTTTGTCTAGTGTATTGGAAAAATCCAACCTGAGTTATTAAATGAATGGTGAAGACCTTGCCTTCTATAGTGCATCAACAGACATAAATAAACTCAGCATAAAAGTTCAGAAGGGCTCGGATGAAATGTTGGCATAGACCAGGTCACACTTCCTTAGTGTCAATTTCAGCAAGACCAAGGTCATCTGGTACGGATCAAAATCAAAATTATCAGAAATTAGCCCGCCATACCTGTATTTAGGCCTTAATAAACTGCCCGTTACAACTGAATATTTGTGCTTGGGGGCAATCATAGACTTAACCTCTGAAAAAAAATGAAACGAGTGCTGAAAAGACGTAACGGGAAAATTTACCTGTTAAGCAAAATTGCTACATGCTAAGCTCAAGCCCAGCGAGTAGAATCTATAAACAACTACCCCACGATTGACTACACAAGTATCTTACATCAATGCTCAACTACTAAAATGCTAGAAAGCTCCAATGACCAAGAATAGGAGCCTGCACATCTGCCTTAAGGCTGATCCCATGGTGTACAGTTTCAAGGAGTTCCATAACTGCACGAATCTACAACTACTGGCCACAAGACGCAAAGAACTAGTGCTCACATATATGAGAAAAGAAGCGATTAGAAGTGACCTAATCACACGAAATGAAGATGAAATCTTAACCACCAACCATAATTTGAGCAGAATTGTGCATACTTGCCATACTAGACTAGCCAATAAAGCTTGCTTCGACTTACTACGACCAAATAGCGAGTTCCTAAAATGCTCTTCTCTATAGAGAGAGGGAGCACTGTGGTATGAGAAAGTACCAAACTAGCCTCCACGAAACAAGATTTCAAGAAAAATACTTAGGGAACCTCAGCCTCCACATAGGATGACATACATACATACATACATACATACATACATACATACATACATACATACATACATACATACATACATACATACATACATACATACATACATACATACACCCTACAAAAACTTTTACTCTCATCCTCCCATTTTCTCCTACTCCGTAGGGCTTCTCAATAGCTCGTCAACTATCTCTTATCTCTAATGTTATGTTTACGGACCCCTAAAAGTTATCTCGTATGTCTACTACTCAATAAACTGTTATGTCCATACCCGCGCTTAATGTTAGTCATTATAGCAAGCACAGATATGTCAGTCTGTTTTATGCATCGTATTGAACCAAGATGCTCCTACTTAAACATATGTCATTGGGCAAGTGGTAAACCTGTCAATCTATATATGCAAACTTCCCAAATAAAAGCTTTAAAAATAACAACATCATTTTATAACTGTCTTAAAATCGCATTTTGGCTTACACAGCGGGCACGATAAAGGAATAGAGTCTCAACTCAGCTCAATTCTCCAGACATATTTCAGGGACGGGCCCGCGTGATCAGTCATCTGCCTCTGTCAGTGTCAGACGTCCGCAGAGAAGTTATTTCAGCGACTAAACGAGACCGATGTGTCCTCAGACACCGCACTGCTCCACTGACGTCATAAACCATCCACGTGTCACTCTCCAAGCACACGGAGAGCTTTTACCTAGGCGATATCTTCCTGCCCTGTGAAGGAGAGTGGATCAGAATAACACATTTATTTCATGTCGGACACCTGCAACGATAGCTACTATACACTGTCTTTTTTTAAAATTTCACGCGACTTAATTTGTAAAGCAGAGTAAATGTAATCAAGATCAACTACTGCGGCAAGACTATTACTAATCTCTTTTTCATATTTGAAAATGTGATTTGTTATTTTATCGAACAATTAATGTTTGCATTCGAATGAACAATGTAATTGTAGACTGCAATAGTCAACAGGCGATACAGACTTTAAAATAATGCCTCGTGAAAACTGAAATAATACTAGTTATGTCTGTACAAGTTGGACATAACCTGCAGATGTGTGTTTCTCCAAGTTTAATACCTTCTTTCGATGACACGCAAAGTTGAAGGAGCATCACTGTTGATTCATATTGCTGGCGGCTGTACATCACTGTGTATCGATATTAAAGGTGGCTGTACATCACTAGTTGTCCATATTAAAAGTGCATGGCTTACATCACTTTCTGTCTATATCAAGTACATCACTGTATTGATACTTTTACAAAATAACGTCATGAACCTTCCTATGGTTATTATCATATAACTATAGGGTAAGTAACGTATCTACAAACCTCTGCTAGACATACATAGATAAAATTCGGCAATGGTGGAACGTATTCGTTTATTCGTTCACACTGTGAACATAAGAAAGCGACATTGGTTATGTGATAAACACGGTTGGAAACGAAATGGTGACCAGAATTCGCCGCTTAAAAAAACTCAAAATTGAAGGGCGAGTTAACGTGAACGGAGGCATGTAGAACATTGACATATAGAATACACACATAAATTAAGAAATTATATCGCATTACCAAAGGATGATTGATGAAATTTGAATAATAAATTTTAGGTACTTTTATTTGTTTTAGGAAGCTTTTTGGTTGGCCGTTGCTTAATACCTAATAACAACGGGGCCGATTGTATCATAAGATAATCGGCGTAGTACACCATATTTATCTAATGTATGGTCAGTTTTATCAAAGAGCTGTCCTGAGTCTCCGTACAGCTCTATGATTTTTATAGAAGACTTGAGAAAGACACTAGTTACCTTTGTCTCTTGCTGTCTCTTGACCACACCCCTTATCCCCTCCCTCTCTCCTTCTGTCCTCGCCCTGCCCCCATCTGTCCCATCCTACATATAACCTTGTTCTGTATTTGCCTTTGACCTTCCCCACCGTATATGTCTCTTATATCCCTAATAACCCATCCTTTCACCCCTTATCCTACCACTGCTCATCTCCTTCACCTCTGCCCCCACTGCCCCTACTACACTGTCTAAGCCATCCTACCTACACCCTTATACCCCTCTGCCTCCCTGTAACCTCCAACAAAACGGTGGGGCGTTTCTTGCTCCTTGCACAATGACACCCGCTCCCTACGTGGTGGCATCGACGTTTCCGCTACTACCGTAATTCCTGCTAGAGTTCCCCCAGATTCAGACAATTATTATCGGCATATTGTATAAGGGATTAACGACGAGATAGATTTACCACTGAAGTCTCTATTAATTGTCGCTCATTGTCAGAGTGGCTGACTGGCTCCGTCAAGGCACTCCCAACTCCTGAGGTGTAAGGCTGATCAATACTACTAGTACAGCGCGCCTGCCTCCGATTGTTCCCGGGCTCTGCTTCGATGGCTTTCGCATTTAACATAACAGTTCTTTCTGTGGAGACGATGGGTGCGGCATTTAGGGGCTATTGGTCTAATTACATGCGGAGGCATGAACTTAATGTATGGTGACTATGGGTGGATGATTGAGGGGGCTATAGGTATGATTATTTAGAGAGGAAAGTGTGTGTGGAGGTATCCTTTTATTCACCATGAAAAGGTTAATACACTTTTCGGACACTGACGATTTTTGTAGCAACCGACGAAACAGCCATAATGCACGATAATGTATGACAGAATACGACCGTCCAATTCAGGATCTGAGAATCCCTGGATCTAATGTGCATATATAGAGAGAATATATAGAGGGAATTAAATATACGGTGACGATGACTGTGGCATTTATAGATTATTGGTATAATTACACAGAGAGATTCATCTAATGTAGTGTGACTGTGGCTGAGGGATTGAACGGCTATCAGTCTAATTACACGGAGCGGGACGGGACGCTGACGGGAGACGCTGAGGTCTGCCGGGTCTCGCGAGACACGAGACTGACGGCCATGATGGACGTCTCTGAGTGGAACGCAGAGGACATCTTAAGGCGCCATTAAAGAGGCTGTCAAAAGATGGATCCCTGAGCTAAGTGCTTTAATTGTGTAGAGCAATCTTGGAAAAGACCTGCAAAAGGCTCTCTGTATGATTAATGTAATTGTTCCATATTGGTAATGATCTGTATTGGTCTGCACTCTGACAAGACACAAGGTATACATCTAGGTGATATACGAAAGAAATATGTTTTCAATTTCAACTGCCAAATGACCTTGGATGTAATATGGAGACAGTGATAGGGTGCGTGACCGAAAATACCTTGAGCTACATGTATTACGGCGTACTTTTACGTCTCCAGTTGGAAGAATGAGAGCCGTAAAATTGCCACAGAATACCGAGAATGAATGGGTAAAATTCCCTTCTTTTTGTGGAAAATATTTTGTGGATGCGTTCAAGCATGCGCTTGGTTGATTACATATAGAATACCGAAAATGGCTTTCGGTCATACACACTCACTCTGTCTCCTTTTCAGAATATTCCTGTAAATCATTAAAAAACACCATTATACTACTTATGGTATTATTGATTCAACAGTAAGACGCGTAGTACGGAATGATAAACTATAATGTAATGAGTACATCCGGTAAATGTGAGACATTCGCCCACAGGTATATGATATGTGAATCTTTAAATATTTGCTCCAGACATGAATAATCTAATTTCCAGAATGATTTGGATGCACGATTGGTATAAGACTGTGGACAAGTCTATTTGTAAAGTACATCCAATCGATCATAGGACATGAGGCTACACAGAGGGTCGCACTGGTCTTCATAGTCTAGACGAATCATGCCAATTCTATCCTGTGACAAATGGATACATAATCCATCATGACCAGTTAGATGAGACAGGGTGTAGTCAGCGTAGGTTCAGGTATAGGGTGTAGGCAGGGTGGGTTGTAGTACAGGACGGAAGAATAATGGGTTGTTGTATATGGAGTAGACAGAGTAGGTTCAGTTATAAATAAGGTGTAGACAGGGTGGGTTGTAGTACAGGGTGTAAGTAGGGAGGATTGTTGTACATGGTGCAGGCAGAGTAGGTTCAGGTATACGGTGTAGACAGGGTGGGTTGTAGTACAGGGTGTAAGTAGGGAGGATTGTTGTACATGGTGTAGGCAGAGTAGGTTCAGTTATAAATAAGGTGTAGACAGGGTGGGTTGTAGTACAGGGTGTAAGTAGGGAGGATTGTTGTATATGGTGTAGGCAGAGTACGTTCAGTTATAAATAAGGTGTAGACAGGGTGGGTTGTAGTACAGGGTGTAAGTAGGGAGGATTGTTGTATATGGTGTAGGTAGAGTAGGTTATTGTATATGGAGTAGGCAGAGTAAGTTCAGTGATGGGGTGTAGACAGACTGGTTTGTAGTACAGAGTGTAAGTAGGGAGGATTGTTGTATATGGTGCAGGCAGAGTAGGTTCAGGTATAAGGTGTAGACAGGGTGGGTTGTAGTACAGGGTGTAAGTAGGGAGGATTGTTGTATATGGTGTAGGTAGAGTAGGTTATTGTATATGAAGTAGGCAGAGTAAGTTCAGTGATGGGGTGTAGACAGACTGATTTGTAGTACAGAGTGTAAGAGGGGTTGTTGTTGTATATGGAGCAGGCAGAGTAAGTTCAGTGCTAGGGTGTAGACAGGGTGGTTTGTAGTACAGAGTGTAAGAGGGGTTGTTGTTGTATATGGAGCAGGCAGAGTAAGTTCAGTGCTAGGGTGTAGACAGGGTGGTTTGCAGTACAGAGTGTAAGAGGGGTTGTTGTTGTATATGGAGTAAGCAGAGTAGGTTCAGTGCTAGGGTGTAGGCAGGGTGGTTTGTAGTACAGAGTGTAAGAGGGGTTGTTGTTGTATATGGAGTAAGCAGAGTAGGTTCAGTGCTAGGGTGTAGGCATGATAGGTTTTAATACAGGGGCGTTAGGGGACGTGAGATTTGCCTAAGAGCTCAACAGAGAAAAGTAAAGAGAGGGGCTAGCAGGTTCAATTCTTAGCTGGGAGCAGAGTGGGGTACTGTCAGCCCACTGCTCAGCAGGCCTTTAAGACTGAGCCTAGTGATCCACTCAAGAATGGCAGGTAGGAGTGTGCGCGCACAGCCCTGAATACCGACACGCATTGTCAATAGTGCAATCACTAATACAATATATGCTCTATATCTATGTAAATCTGTGTATTATATGTCTGTCTATGTATCTGTATATGTATCTCTCTATTTTTGTCTGTCTATGCATCTCTTTCTGTCAGTGTATGCATCTGTACATCCCTGAGAGTGTATGTCAGTGTGTGACTGTGTGAGTGACTGAATGTCTTTGTTTATGTATCTCTGTATGCCTATATCGCTGTCTGAGTCTCTGTGTCTCTGTGTGTCTATGTAGTTGTGTCTTTGTGTGTATCTATGTAAGTTGCTCCTCATGCAGGATATAAAAGGTACACTCACTGTGAATCCATGTTATGAATAATGTATGAGTTGTCCATGGCCTACCTGAGGAGATCAGTGCTCCCCACACTAAGTAATGACCACCGACCCACTTAGCCAACTGGTTATATCCCTCCTGCCCGATCACGATACTGTGTGGGGACCGTCATCAGTGGCCTGTGACAGGTGCCCTGACCTCTCTACACACAGGCCTGCTCTCTCATTGTGTGAGGAGCGGGCCTTATATTTTTATATAACAAGGAGTAATTGCCATCTTCAAGGACCGTATGGGTAAGCTTTACTCATGTATAGTCAAGCTTACAGAGTCCAGTGTAAATTCAGGCTCCATACCCTTCGTTTGCCTTTGTTGCGAATAAAGGATAGAGAAATTGTGCAATATATTCAGGGAATTTTTGCTTTGTTATCTTTAGGATTAAGAAATGTATGGTTTAGCGTACATAAAAGACGACCAGAACAGGATGAATTTGAATGCATTTCTATGTAACACGATATCCTCTCATTTTAGTTGAAGTTCTTCTCATTCCGTCTCTTACTGTCAGTGATATTCATGCAGCAATAAAAATTGCATATGAATGGCACTTTTGTCAGCCATGATAGAAAGTGATTACCATCCATTTAAAATGTTTCAAATGCAACAGAAGTATTTAATGCTAGCTAATTATCCTCTATCTCGACTTGGGTGGTGCCTGAAATGTATGTATGTAGGGCTGGGCGTCCACCTACTATGATAAAAAAGTACACTTTATGATGCAGAATGTCTAAAATCGTAGATGCATTCGGACTGCAGAGGTCATTACCTCAGACTGCAGAGGTCATTACTTCAGACTGCAGAGGTTATTACCTCAGACTGCAGAAGTCACTGTCCAACGTTGCGGCAGTCATTACCCCATACGTAAATCATTAGCACATGCAGAAGTCATTGCCACATATGGCAGAGATCATTACCTTATATGGCATTAAATACTGCATGGTATTTCATACCATAGAGGCCATTACGTCACACAACAGAGTTCATCACCTTCTACGGAAAAGTGATACGGCAGAGGTCATTACATTATGTGGCATCGGTCTTTACCTCATATGGCAGAGGTCATTACATCATATGGCATGGGTCATTAGCTCATATTGCAGAGAGCCTTATATAACAGCAGAGGCCATTACTTGATACAGAAGTGTTCGTTACGAGTATATGACCTCTCCGTATGATATGCCAAAGAAAGGTTTCGAAGAGTCATTTTTTGTATCCTTTCTTCCTCTTTTAGATTACAGAATTCTGTCTAGTGCCCATGATAGCGGGCTATAAAAAGAAACGTTAAAAAAGACCATGAGATTCAACTGTACCACCAAGATGCGCCCAGTTGCTACCACCACACGATGCGATCAATGCCCAATGTGTATGGACACCATGCGGTTTGGTCACATGATCTGAGACTATCACGTGTACTGTTCAACTGTGTTTGTGGTAACATATGGATACTAATAAATCTCACATGCTCTTTACTGTCATTTGATGCTACGTATAGGTATGTACATTATCGTGCGTAGGCGTTCAATGCTGTCAGCACAATCAGTTCTGGGGAGATCAGCAGTAATACATATCATTAAAGGTAGGTATGTTGGTGGCAATTCTATGATGCAGTGTCGCTAACATAATGCAAATGTAGAATACCTAGTAGTACATACGTAGTTATATGAAACACTCTTACCTTGGTCGTACATTATACAAGATAATAAGAGGCTTCACGTTTTTACGACATGAGACCGTGAGGCCGAGTTCCGTGAATAACCTAATTGAGCCTTGTATGGTGTAGGACTCTAGTATGTTGTTCTATATTCATCATATACCAACATTCAACATCGTTTACTGTAACTTGCAACCTTGTCAAAGTGAATGCACACTTTGCCCTGATATCTCATCTTATTCCGTAAAAGAGTGTACGGAACAGGGTATGGAGCATGTGGGGAGTAGTATTATTTCAACCCTGGTACAAGTTTAGCCATGGGAATATAAAAGATTATACGCAATGATCACCCATTTAAATTGCCAATATTACTTGTTTTATTCTTTCCGTTATCCCAAGTACAAAGGCAAATGAAGGGTATAGTGGCCGATACTACGCCATGGTCGTTACAGAGTGATGCAAGGTGATGTCATGATCGACCGGCCAATCAGTGGCCAGGATTTGAGAAAGAAGGCATCAACATGGAGATTGCCTCAGCAATTTGATTGAATTGTCAAATGAACAATATTCCATTAATTTGAATGCGCTGTAATTGTCACGATAAGGATGACTGTGCATCCAAACTTGTAGAGTATTGGTTATCTAAATTTACGAAATATATGATTTTCGATTCAGTTCTATATAATTACAAAACTATTAAAGGCAGGCGCACGGGCATATAATAGGCTATAGTACAAATAGTAAATGGAAGTCAAGATGGCAGGAGAGTGATCACACGGTGTTGTAGTTATGGAACTAGGTCATAAATAAAATTCGACTCTTTATCAGTGACGAAATGTTTAAACCATCATAACCCATAACGCCTAATTCTGTTCCTATGAATTTTGTTTTGCAAATATGAAGAGCTCTATGGTTGAATCATACGCTAACTATCCTGGGCTGCTTGAACGATTCCCTTTCTACAGTATACAAGGTGCGATCTAATTAGAAAAAGAATTCTCGGAGCCATAATATATATATAGCTGTAGCTCATAGAGGCGCTGCCACTTCGGTAATAATACAGAAGTAAGAGGAACGTGTGGGCGTCAAAATGGCCCGTTAACCTTTTATTTGTAGCTCGCAGCGTGCACTGTTACTATGTGGTAATATCAAGTTTGATGTCCATTATTCACGGATCTTTCTCGTCTTAGTGACATTAGAGGTGCAGTACACGTTTACGGCTGAACATCCCACAGAGTTGCCTTATCTATCAACTGTCAGCAAACAGTATACGTGATAACCGCTGAGACCCGTGGGCGACTGAAGGCTGGAGTTTACGTTAGCGGCACAAAGAGAAGTGCGGATCTACATGGAAAAAGGGTGCACTTTGCGGCTACTGTGAGTCCTAGTAGACATTACTTCAACTCCCCCGCGCCGCCGACGAAGATGAGACACCGATAGTGACTCTAACACACCACATTGTTAACACATTACATACTGTTTTGATGTTGCTTCCTTTATAAAGTGCATCCCGAAAGACTCCATAGAGGAAAACTATTAGAAAGTGGTAATTGATTAATCATAGTTTTCATTGAGAGAGAAATAATTTTTTTGTACCCCAATGTTCATAGCGTGTATTATGTAACCCCCACCCCCTATGTTAATAGCGTGGTTCAATGCCTCTATCTATGAAGCAGCATCTGGTGGGATCTAGTGAAGATCACTTCCTAAACAGATAAGTAGAGTACTTGAGAAATTAGAGCCTTCATAGATTCAGGGAAGTGCAGCAACAACTGCCGAGTTTCGGGAAGAGAAGAGGCCATTATGTGATTAGAGACAATCTGTTAGGTCGCATAGAAAGGTCAGAGACTATATTAAAGTTTTCAAAGAATTTCTGTTTGTTCTCAATCTTGTGAAGAAATGTAGCAGATGTATCAAAAGCCTTATTAATGAATATTCTGACCATGAAAGGTTTGTTTTCTCAAAGGATAGATATGCTTTATGAGGTGCAGTGGCAATATTCTGAATCAGCACCTCGACTACCTTGGAGGTTCCTTAGGTTCTATGAATTGTGTAACGGTTTCAGAGCAGATGAAATTACAATAACACTATGAGAGATTTAGGCCCGGCGTCCACCTACTACGATAGAATCGTAGACCTCCCGATATGGCACCGATACAAAATGTCAAAATCGGAGACATATCGGGAAGGTGCAAAATCGTAGACATATGTCTAGACAAGCCAATTCACCATGCGTTGTATGGGGCTTTATCCGTGTCTAATCGCAGAAACGTGGTCAACTGCCCCGATATCAGGTAACCTTCCGACGCGATTTTGATTTTTTTATCGCGAGGTGCATCGTAGGGCATATCGGTGCCATATCGTAGTAGGTGGACGCCAGGCATATCAGGCCCCAGTAGTCAAAGATCCAATCTCAAAGTCAATAAACGGTAAAATTACACAGATAAGAAAAGAAACGAGAATGGAATATCATCGGAACCATGTCTGAAAGTTTCATGAGTCCTACAGTACCTATTTTATCAGATATCCATTTGAAATTGTTCAGTTAGCATTATTGTTTTATTTCAAGTAATTACAAACACTAATTTGACCTTCACTTACCTTTTGGAATTACTGACTATCTTTAAGAAAACTCACATATATATCTGAGAAACAAATTCGGACTATTTTCTGTGCAAGAATTCTTCAAAATAGCAACACCATCAGAGTGTGTGATTCGACCGTGCATTATTCTGCAGCCGATAGTGATGTCAGATGACCGCTTCCGATGACCGCCTAAAACGCTGCTCTATTTACACAAGAATATATATGAGGCTCAGTGGCTGACATTGGGTGACGTCGCCTGGTGCCCGCCAACCCTCCTTTTGAAGCATTTATTGGGACAATGGAAGAGTCACTTTAGACGATCTACTATCAGCCTTCACATAAATCATATTCAAACTCAAGTAAAATTGGTGTCAATTCAGTATATATATATAATGTCTTTATTTTAGGAAGGTAATGTAATTCCGTGATTTCGCGGTTAGAGGTTTAATCCACACTTACACAAGGCTGTAGTATAGGATCCCCTCCCGAACAAATTTGAAGGAATCTTGCAATTCACTTGTCAGGTGCCTTTACTATATACCCATGCCGTATATATATACTGTAAATACGCACCGTTTTGGCATATGACGTAAAAAAACTGTACGGACCACTGGTCCGTACACCAAAATACGGACTACCTAGACATACACGTAAACGCCTCGGTCCGTACAAACCGTAAATTAGTATCTCGTTCTGTGACTTGTACAACATGGCCAGGACGTTCTATATAATTACTAATATCATACCGTGCAGACCTTTCTAAAGATGCACCTACAGGTACTTGTCAGAATATTTATCTCACAATTTTGCATGAAAATATTTCGAAGGACACTAACTGTTCTTTTATTATTGATAGCTCACTTTACCGACAGAAGTAGAGTTCTTTTTGCGATGATTCTCACAGTGTCTCGATGAGAACATTTTGATGCTCTGTCGTGTTAATGTTTCCATGGCCTGCGTAAATAAAACACCTCACTGTGAATACTACCCTGAAGTGGGTGTTTGCGAGTGGGAAAACATGAAGTGTCCGACAGGTGGGATTATGTGACTGTCTTCTGAAAGACCCTAAAAACACCTGCGTGCCTGTAACTATGAGCGCGAAGAATGTAAAACCGCCCTTGCCTCATGGTTTAGGGAACACACAAAAAACATTCATCATATGGCTAAGCAGTTTTTGTTTCAGCAGGCAATAGACGCCACTCCCTAAACACTCACTGAACACTCGAATGACGCTTAGTGAACGCTCAATAAACGCTCACTGAATGCTTAATAAACGCTCACTGAAGGCCCTAGTGCTAGACACTAGTAGGTCACAAGCTATATTTATAACTCTCTGGTATGTGAAATGCCGGTAAGTCACAAACTATGTAACGTTATGGTAGTAGTATGTGAAATGCCGGTAAGTCACAAGCTATATAACTATTGTAGTAGCTTGTGAAATGCCGGTAAGTCACAGGCTGTATAACTTTATGGTAGTAGTATGTGAAATGCCGGTAAGTCACAGGCTATATAACTATTGTAGTAGCTTGTGAAATGCCGGTAAGTCACAGGCTGTATAACTTTATGGTAGTAGTTTGTGAAATGCCGGTAAGTCACAGGCTATATAACTATTGTAGTAGCTTGTGAAATGCCGGTAAGTCACAGGCTGTATAACTTTATGGTAGTAGTTTGTGAAATGCCGGTAAGTCACAGGCTATATAACTATTGTAGTAGCTTGTGAAATGCCGGTAAGTCACAGACTATATATCTTTACGAAACCCCGATTAAGGGACACCCTCCGTTCCAAGAAAAGTGTCCCCTTAAGCAGGGTGCCCCCCTAAGCGAGGTGTCGCAGAAGCGGGGTTTTACTGTAGTATGTGAAATGCTGGTAAGTCACAAACTATATAACTTGAGGGTAGTAGTATGTGAAATGCTATGTTGAGACACAGCCTATGTTGAGAGATACAACTGCGTGTGGATCTGGCGTTGTCTTTTTCCTTGCCCAAATAAGGCAGTTTCTTATTGGTCAGTTGGTCTAGCTTGTATCTATACCTGATCCGTATTGGCCAATTACTCCCACGGCTTCAGGCTATCAAAGCTGTACAACTGACTGTATGCAACAACGTGTTTCTAACTTTGAAATAGGGAATGATTTAAGATGTTCATCTTCATCTTTTTTACTGTCCTTTGAGAAATACATTGATACTGAAAACCTCTCCAGGCCCAGACTGCTGCACGGCTTTAGACAACGCGACTCATGTTTCTGTCTTTCTCGCTCTCCTCCCTCCGTCTCTGCCTGTAGCACTCTGCTGTAATGACGCCTCCCTCTCCCCTGGCTCCCCCCCCCCCCCCTACGGACGGCCAGATCAGCGATTTACGCTCGGGTGCCTCTATCTGACCGCTGACGGTTTACTGAGGATAATGTTATCGTACACTGTCAATATATCGATCCTCACCCAATGGCCAACCAATCGTCTTAGCCACCCCCGTTACGTGACCGTCGGCGCCGCCCAGCCACAGCGGATTTAGTGTATTGACCCCTGATACGCCGACACACTGTCCGGTCACCTGGTGGCGCCACCGGCGTTCGGTATATCGACTTCCGCTAGCGTCTGATAGGAAGGGTCTGTGAACTGGCTGCAACTTTGAGTTACTCGATACATGCGTCGCTCTGCGGCGACATCAGGTCCGTTCCCTACGCGGTAATGACGTCACAAGGCCCCCTCATCAGACTCCGCGATGTGATGGGAACTAACTTAGGTCTTCAGTTGCTTCCTGAAAATAAGAATTTCTCTCTTGCAAAACTACCATATTACACTAAAAATGTTTTTTTAATGATATATATACTGATATGTTTTTAGTAAAAGGGTTTGATACCAACTCCAAAAATAAAAGGATTCAACTAGAGTATCTAAAAAAAAAAAAAATCAACAATCAAGGAAGAAAAAACAGAGTCATTGCGTTTGTAATATTCATATCTAGTCAATAGATAATATTGTGATTCGATTTTATTTTCTAAAAACACGTCAGGTTTTCATTGCGTTATCTAGAGAATGTAATAGAACACATTTAGCTCTAGGTTCCCTAGATTCCCTGTGGATATAGAAACTAAATCCTGGTGTCAGATGTCATCAGAGTGGAGGCAGTTTCATTAAAACACCTATAGTGGGCAACGCTTGCCGGCAGAGGTGAGAGTCTCAGGGTCGTATTGGATCCACGTCTACGAAGGAAACCAAGTAATCGGATATTGATTTTAATTCTGATGTCGAACGCAGTGAAATCTCCTCACTATATCTTTATTTTTTGAATTGCTAGTCTTGTCTTAGGTGGCAATATGTGATACCGGTTTGTCGCTAATATATACATGTTTTAGGGGGCACTGAAATATCCAGTGAATATCCAGTAAACAATCTCTCACGTGCCAAGAAATTCTAAAAACCTCCCACCTCATATTATAAAGTATCTTACTCAATTACTACATTTGTCTGACATTTATTATTTGTGTCTATTCATCGCACTTAACGCACTAATTGGATTAATCATTCATTTATGCTGCCATTCAACTAGACCAGCTAGTTATATCACCTCGCTTACTAAGATGATTAATTCTACATAAAACACAATAACTCATCCATTTTGTTTCTCCAAGTGGTTGTTGCTGTCAATGCTCTAGCCATTGGTGACCCTTTACTTCCCGTTTTTAATGCTGATATAAAGAAGTCACTCCCAATGATAATTGTAGGGAGGCGGGCCTGTGTGTATAGCAGACACCGCTGGCGATGGCGGAGCAAAGACACGGACAATATCATACATCATGAAAATGCTAGAACGCGGATGAACAACAAAATCATTATCAAAACTAAAAAACTTAAGGGAGAGAAATATTGAAACAGCCCGTTATACCAAGGTTTAAAATTTGGAACTTACTGCCGTTAAATTATCAAAAAGAAGAAAACAAAGACAAATTTAAACTATGGGTTTAAAATTTCATTGTCAAAAAAGATATTCTTGTTAAAATAAGCCTAGTCCATCTGAAGGACATTGTACTAAAACTGATAACACTATTCATTCCACTTGTTCGTTTGGTTTGACTGTATATGGAAGAACGCTCAATTGAATGAGTGAATGTACAATGTCTTAACTTGAATACAAAATTTAAAAAGAAAGGTCAGGTCACCGCAGTCGGCGCCGTGACGGGGTGAGCTCTCTGTGTGGAGTGTTGTTCAGACCTGAATGGGGCATACTACCAGTAAGAGGTGGGGAATGGACAAGTAATGCTGAACATGGAAACATTGTGAGTAGATAAACACTCTGGTACACAGATCCATAGAAGTGGAGATACACAGGGATATATACAGACACATAAGGTAGAATCCCACCGAACAAACACCCCGTGTAGGCCGTCACCCCACGTTAACGGACGCCTTTGCTCAGAACGGATCCAACTATTAGATGTTTATTTGTGTAGTTTAGAGCGTAGTCAGAAGCGCGCTGACAATACGCTGCTCCCACGCTGCTCTTATTGTACTTATCGTGCTTATCCCACTTTATTTGACAATCCAAAATTGTTTACAAAATTGAGTCATTACGCTCGAAAAGCTAATTGATTTGCTTCATTTTGTAATCCTATTTATCTCATCTCTTCATATTGCCACTGATTAAATCAGTGTGTTCCATTTCTACTTCTTAATGATATCTATATTGTCGTTCAGAGGGACTGTAGAGTAATGTCCAGCCGAGATATGAATAGAGTGTATTTTTACCCTAACAACATCAAATAAAACAAACATTGCGAACAAAATTACGGTCAATGTATCTTCATCTCCGATGATTGTTCATCAGAACTTTTGTTCGATTCGTATCAGCCAACTGTATTGATTCATTATGCTTTACAATATTATACTTTCGATAGCTGCATCACAATTGAAAGGCCTTTTTCTCCGGGAATTAAATGTCGTTGCTCTTTCGATCAGAATAGAAATAATAACCTGAAATACTTCCCGTAATCTATCGCAATCTGAATAAGAATTGGAAATCGACATTACAACTACAGCGATGTCCTAATGGAAGATTATCAACTGTTTAATAACTGTTGAAGTGACAATTGAAAATAGGTTTTTACCATCACGGCTGTACCATGCATTCCTTTTCGTTGTAAACCTTGTTTACTTTCAGCTCACGACTCTGCTGTCTGTAGACAGCCTCGCTATGAATCTATTTACTTGGTTTCTCACGTGAGGTCGCCTAAGAGCAACTTCCGGTCAGACTGTAACGCTATTCCCCTGGCGGACACATTCGTGACGACCACGTGACAGGAACGTCTCTGGGAGCCAACCAATCAGCAGTCTTAATCTCCACCACAAAGACATGGGAGGATATGACGTCGGTATTTGACAGGATGTGACGTTGCAGACACGCGAGACTGAATGGCGTCAGTGGAAATTGGCAGAATTTTGGAGCTGAGTTAGGAAGTCCCACTGATGGATTGTAAAATAAGCGAATGAGGCAACGGGAAGGATAGAATCTTATTAGACAAGATTTTCTCTGTTATGGTAACTTCGGGTACCTATGCGGGAAAATATTAGTTGCTGTTAATAGGAGATATTAGTTCACAGTAATATCTTCCACCGACAATCACGCGACAAACAGTTGAAATATGACATTACTCACCTACACGTCATTTTGTGTTTGCGACTCCGAGAATCGCTGCGTTTCTCTCTTCGTGTGTTCCCGGCATATATATTTGCACTAAATGATTATGGTAGTGATGAAACCTAGTAATATCTATCACTAGGAAGAGACTTTTTGAAATAATTATTAGGGAGAATAAGAAAGGACTAGGCAGCAACCTTCACTCTTGAAGATTATATAATCAGTTGTTTTGCTTTCAGAATTGCTACCATTATATAAACCCGCATGTGTGATAGGGATGGGGCACTAAACATGTTATCTATACGTCTATAAGACAAAGGAAACAATACTTAGGGGTATACAAGTTTTTTAAAATCTATAGTATGTGAATGATTAAAGCTTTCAAATTTATCATCTATTTTTCCTGATATAACTATTGGAAAGGAAATATCCTACTAAATATTACACAATGGTCGTGGGACATTTATTTTGTTTACTTGATTACTCTGCATATGCGCCACGACCTGTTTTGATGAAAAACTTCCTACATGGACGAAGTCAGTAGTTCTAGTGAATAAACTATCTAAAAAGTTAGGTCTACATGTGTGAGGAGTAGGCGGCGAGAGACTGGACAGGCAGTGAGTGATGACTCCGCTCCTCGTTAACAATCTCTCACCTCCTCTCAAGCGTGCCTGGAATAAAACTCAAATATATTCCGGCACTCATAAATGGGCAGTGAAATTCAGCCTCGTGGCTGGGTTATTTATAGCCGCGCCCGACAGGTTTGGTGACAGGATTCCTGCAGGCTTGTCTCATCAGAATGATGGAGGTTGGGGTTGGGAGGTTATAAGAATATGATCCTTCTCCTCCGACGGAGTCTGATTAGTTCTGACTTCATGCAGAGCTGAATCGAATGTCAAATGAGCTACCTCGACCATACGTGCCTCTCTACAAACTAATATTGGGCAGAGAGGTAATGTTCCGGGAGGGGCGGGGGGGGGGGGGCGCCATTTTGCCTGCGAGTTTACAAGTGTTCTCCACTCATGGAGGTGGGAAATATAGGTATTCTTCACACTTGGAGGTGCAAAAGTATGCGAGTGATAATAAGTCACTGTCATAATTCTAGCCTTTCTAACATGTGTATAGAGCTAGTCAGGTGAAAACAAACATGGCCTGGGCTTCATCTCTAAGTCATTCTAAACTAGGATACAAAGAGGAGGTCTACAAAGGAGGCATTGTAAAACTTAAAAGTCGTCAGTTGAATTTCGTAAGATCCACGGTAGAGGAACTGTCCATAAAATGGTGGTGACATACTGACGGCCATCTGGTGACTGCATCATGAACCAGCATTGGCTCTGTACCCTAGGAGATGGTTTTCTGTTATAAAATATTATTGATTCCATGCCAATTATCGTTTCTTCACATGAGGAAGCTTAATGAATTAAGCGGAAGGTGATCTTGTTTTGATACTCGAAAAAGAATTATAAAACCATAATAAACAAAACAAATGTTTTTTGTGATTACATTATCTGTTTTTTTTTCTAATTAGTTAGCAATTACATGTCTCGCCTGATTCCCAGTATTTCCGATACCACAGGGAATGATGTATACCATATAATGCTTTGAGGTACAATGCATGCATGTTACCAACCTTATTGATAAGTATAGGGAAGGATAATGACAAGAGAAATGCGGTTGAGCTCGCAGGATACACGTCTGACCTGAGGGCCCTACGGCTGCGGAGTGGACAAGCCGGGTTGCTTGGAGTGCTCGTCGCGACCCCAGCGAGTGGTTCTAGGTGGCCCCCCTAACATAAATACTATTAACTATAACATAGTTCATACCTATTTAACCCGTTCATGCACTGTGTTATAACTACGATTTTTGTCCAAATTCTTTTATTGGTCCTTCTAGATGCATAAAATTTCTGTTGTTTAACATAATGAATTAAAACGGCTTGGCCGTCAGCCAAACTCGGCTGGTTTTCATCGACCTCCGTTTACAAGGAGGTCTATGGTTTCTAGCTCCAACTTAAAGCAACACGGCAACACCTACAGATCCAGGTAATTATAACTGATTGCGGAATGAAACCAATAGTCGGTCTTCAGATGGAAACGGCGTATTTCTTTTATAGATCTATGATAATTGGAAGCGATGAATTCTCGAGGGGAAACCCCGACCGATTTGTGTACAGTGGGCCAATAACCAGTGCCCATTTCGATGGCAGGTGGAAGGCTTGCCATACACAGCATCCATCACTCCTGTACCGACTGTACTGGAGTTGACGGTGCATATTTGGGAGCACTCACGACCGTCTAAAAGATCAAATAATGCTTTGATAAAAATCGAGTAAACGAAAAATGTCAAAGACCACTTCTACTGAATGATGACACTGGTATACAAAGATACTTATTATTAGGAAATGATAAAATTGAACTGGTATAGTTAATCATTTGGATTCACGTAACTCTTCGCCTTATATCCGCATCTAAAACAGGAGGCACGTTAGAAGGACTTGTATAAATCGAAAGCAATTAAGAATTTATATATTACCGTGATAAAGTCCATGTAATGGACGAAACGTGGGTTCCTGAATAAAATGCCAACACTAACAAAGGTGTCTCATGTAGTTGTATTGTTCTTCACTTGATATATTATATAATTTATATAAAAATACATAACACGTTTTATGTCCGCAAGACCTCAATACAAATAAGATATAAACCCAATATGTAGAGATTAAGAGCAAAGGATTATTCGCCTGGCAGATATATTCTTTGACTCAAATGATTTTCTCTGATAGAAAATAGAAGTTAAAAGGTGTAGGCGTGGCACATAGGTGCTACGGCATATCATTTCGCCCCCTCCCCTCGACAGTGAAAACAACCTCCAACATGTATACATGCACATACACCACCTTAATATATACTACACAAACTACCACCATATTGCTAGAATCCATACTCCACTCCGTTCTTCTCCTTTCAACCGCTATTCACACCACACACACAAATTTTCCTTAAATTACTTTCCCAACCCACTCCTATATCTTAAGATAAGCACACATCTCACCTCATTCCCTGAACCATATATTTGATCATTTCATAAACATTTATAAACTTAGCATTAAAATTCATTCACAAAGTCATTAGTATCCTAACTCAAACATTTTTTTTTATTTCACGGAGGGAGTTGGGGCATGTAGTAATGATATCTCCATAGCTTGATAATTAACATCGCTTTGTTCAGAGTATTTCCGCTACTGAATGGCCAACATCACTCCCACCTTGCTTAATTAAACCTGATCATATTCCAACTCGCTAATGGGAAAATAAACATTAAAATTGATTACCTGCGAAGCGAAACGACTCAATCTTTTCCCCTGTCAGCTGTGCTTACTTATTTAGGCGTCAGTAGTGATGGTTTTGTACGGAGACTATGCATAATAAAAAGCACTGCCAGTTCTTTTTCTACTGCTATAGGACAGAGATTATTAGTGCCGAGAGCAGGTGGAGAAGGCTGGATGTATTTTCGCATCGTGAGGCAATGTTTAGAGAGTCTTTCCGCAGTGGGTAGAGAGGGGGAAATGCTTACACAGTGGTTTTTCTAGCTAAGGTCTAATGGCCTATTAGTGGTCCACCGTTCCCCGTTCTACTTGCTCCTTCACGTCGTCTGTTAGCTTGGGTTTTATCCTCTGTTTTCTGACAAGTAAACCTCATGGGTTCACAGTGAATGCTAATGACAGTTTAATGAGGAAACGACGCCAAATCACGATAATTCAGTAGAATAAGAACTTTCTCGGCATTTCCAAGAGCCCAAACTCAAATTCTGAGCATTACGCTGGTCTTTGAAGTACTAATACTTTTGAGAAGGAGAATACGGAACATCTCAAAGGGAGTACACTATAACATT
This sequence comes from Alentia gelatinosa, assembly GCA_950022655.1. Lineage (NCBI taxonomy): Eukaryota > Metazoa > Annelida > Polychaeta > Phyllodocida > Polynoidae > Alentia > Alentia gelatinosa. The sequence goes on along the minus strand of OX465590.1, from coordinate 25,718,578 downwards.
ATATATGTACATTTGCGCCTATTACTTGTAAATACTATTAGCATAGGATATGTATTTTGCGAACCACAGACGACAGCCTAGTAGCTGGTTTTACTGCGATGCTCATAGTCTATGATGAACAGTTAATTTGGACTGTGGTGTGGCATTATAAATACACAGCAGAGTCAGAAAGTTTTTTCTGCAGCCTTTATTGAATCTAAAAGATGTCACATGAAGTCAAAAAGGGATCTTAAAACTATCATCTTAACTGAACATTCTTAGATTCCTATGTGTGATATCAACATATAGAGGATTATTTCTGCTGATCACAGTGTGATTCTTATAAAACATTCTAACAATCACACTGCCATAAAGTATACCTCACATTAGTTCTCACATCCAAGAAAAATAAGGCATACAGTATTCAAGATATGGAGTTCATGAAACAAAGGACTTTCCTGGAATAGGGACTGAATATGTTCCCTACTACAGAAATAAGTAACTCAGTTACTACTGTGGTGGTCGCCGCCTGTCTAGCAGAATAGAAGACCCCTTTCCGGAACACTAGTCCCAGGCAGGATCCCACCCTACGAGCTATTACGTATGTCGGTTCGGTTTTTGTCAGGTTTGCACGAACCTAGTTACACACAACACAACTCACAAGTTTAATAAACAGGAATGTTTATTAACAATTACTTCCCGGAAGGATCTAGAAGATCTTTCCCACAAGTACAGTACCCCAGCACGGTGTGCCGGGTAGCACAGGAGAGGCTAATCTAAAAGACTCGCCTAACCACCAGGAAGGTTACGAGAACCCGCCTGTCAAGTGAGGGCCCAAGGGTCCGTTCCGAAGAAGAGATGCACAGGGACAGCCTGTCGACCTACTGTGAACGCTGAATATATATACCCAGCGTTACATAATCCTGGTCTCCGCTGCGCCACTCTCGTGTGCGGCATTGCCCAGAACCACTACACAGTAAGGATCGGCTCTCCATGCCACCTTCCGTAGAACGTTCGAACACTGCTGGATTCCCACCCCACTACACTACAATGAACTTAACCTTACCTGTGAGTAATCAAGGAAAATCCCTTTGTACAGAGGAGAAATGAAAACCAAGACTGAACAATACTGGGATCGCACAGATACAATTAAAAACAGGGCCAGGATTGACAAAAGTCAATCAAAAAGCACTAATTAATTGCCTTTTAAGCTGCTATAGTGAACCGCCACACAGTTGAATTTCAGGACAGCAGATTCCAAAGACTGAAAAATAAGCAACATTAATCATGCAGGTGTCTCACTGACTGGACCCTCTGACCTCGGCCGTATGTTCAACATCTGCCGCTTGATTGCCATACTTTGCACCGTCAGTTTGTATGTGTTACACTGTTGAGTTTGTGTCGTTTCAGCATATATGAAACAATATTCTCCACATTTGTACTGTCATTTTCTGTGTGGTCAGTATACGCCACGATATTCTCTTATTCTGAACTGTCAGTTTGTGTTTGCTCGTTATTTGCCACTGGATTCTCTCATTTTGTACTGTCCATTTGTTTGTATTTAGTATATGTATACCGTTCTTGTATTTGGTATTGTTGGTTTTTGTGTGTTCAATGTACACAGTCAGATTCGGTTACTTTCCTCCGTAGACATGGTCGGTTGTCCGTATAATCTTTTAACTCATATATACTGTATGTAAGTACCACCTGAGCCTGTATCTACAGGCTATACTCTCAAGGTGTTCGTGGCGATTGTAGAAGTCGATGTTTGGTAATACAGTAACAACATGAAATATGAATCCAAAGTACTATGAATCTAAAGTGTCATGAGGTCAGAGTATCGTAAGTCGAAAGATTCGATGATGTGAAGTGTCGTTAGTCTCAAGTAGCATTGGCCAAAGATCTCATAGTCTGAGCCGTTGTTAATCTGAACCATCACAACTGACATCAGATATTGTATGGTCTGAAGTAATTTTACTTGAAAGTACAAGTAGTCCAAAGATTCAATAGATTGAAGCATTGATATTCAAAGTGCCAGTAGTCTAACGATTCAATAGACTGCCGTACCCATAATCTAAGGATTCAACTGTCCAATGTGCCTGCAACAAATTCACCGACTCCTATATGATTTGGGGACTAATCGTTCAACCCTGAATAGGTAGATGTGTATTGGGCTTTACGGGCAATAGCATGAAGGGTCAATTGAAAGTCAGAAAGGCTAATTACACTGCCTTATGAAAACGTGAAGCCCTATATCGTCATGCATGTCATAATGACATTAAACTCCTTACAGAGATATCTAGTGTCAACCTTATTTAATCTAGCATTGAAACTGAGAGGTCAGGCAAATATTTTACTTTCGATCGGACCTTCAGAATAATAAATCCTTAGACCAATGAAACTTCAGACAAATGAACGCTTGGGATAATGATCTGTCGGAATACGAGTTGATATCGAGTTGTACAAACTCAGGCCGCAATTTTGTGTGAACAGAAATCAGGAAGGACAAAAAGGAGGCTGAAGCACAACATCACAAGAATTGTACAACAGCACGTGACGCAATCAAAAATCGTTTGGAGATATTATAAAAGTATTGTTCCTAAAAAGATTAAAAACTACGATACAAAGATTTCCTTTCGCACACGTCAGGTTGTGTCTGTAAGCAAGGAAAGGGTTTATTTCTCCATGAATAGAATTTGCACAGGAAGTAGGGAGCCTCAGTTCATCAGATGAGCCCATTAGGCTTTCCGGTCGCCGTGCAGTGAAAGTGTAATCTAAAACCAGCCAGCTAGCGGCAAACTGATTACCTCTTAGTATATTGACTAAAGTTGATTACGCGGCATAATTTGTAAACAGCTGCTTCTGGTGTAAGAAACAGCATTTTTGAACGTGGCTTTATACATACTGATGTGATGTGAAACAGACTAGGTAGACCTGATGCAACCATAGTTTATCATGTTTACAAAGGACCCTATTCTGACTGGGATCTGCCTATTACGGACAAATGCGCTTCCCCATCTGTGACAGTATAGACAGAGAAGATTTGCTTCAGAATAATGCTCACCTATAGGAATATCCCAACTATTCATTTTCAATAGCTTGTGATGCACCCCCGAGAGGATATATTTGTATTGATTCTAACACGTTTATATATATATATATATATATATATATATATATATATATATATATATATATATATATATATATATATATACAAAGGATTAATCGGACATGTCTGCATCAGTGTATTTGCATTGAAGTGAAGGGAAAAGAGCCATTGCTATATTGAAAAAACTTTTCGTTCCGATAAGGTTCCTATTATCAGTTCGAATTATTTTTTTAACAGAGCCATTGTTAGCTCATAAAGGAGTCACAAGTTGGCCAACAGCAGTATCTGCAGATGGCATCCACATTCGAGGGACAGAACAGATCTGTATTGTGGCGCATTGTTCTTATATAATTCAGCTGACTTCAAAGTTTTACCTTGTCTCTTTACACCCACCCCAGTGTAGGATGACTTAAAGATGAATCCCAGGACATGATTTTCATCACATGAAAGGCTCTATCATATATATAAAAAAAGGCTATAGATATGACAGTTGCCTATTAACACTTGCTTACTTTTACACCTCTAGTAGTGAAGAACATCTACTATGTCACCTGTCACATACAGTAGCTAAGGCCCAATCTTATAGACTAGCTAACCCAGTGACAAGAAAAGAGAATTTAGAATATCTACTATTCTACATGAAGAAGACAGATAACCACACACAGATATGTATTAAAAACATATATTATAACAAAGTATATGGTTACATAACAATTCTCATCAACATATAAAGTCACATTCACTTCTGTAGTGTTCATTACCTACCACATATAAAACGTTAGAATTTCTGTAATATCTGCTTGGAGAGTCTCCCGCACATAGAGACATAGTGAACCGGACCTAGGAATGGAGACTGAAGACCCTCGAGAGTGAGAATCATACTAGGGGACAAAATAGTGGCGCCCACATAAAATTACCTATCTGACCTATATGCCCAACAAACCCCATACACCAAGAAGACTATTTTGTATCACCCATGACCAATTAATCAGATATACATGCTGGTTGCATGAGAAAACAACTTAAAATTGTCGATGAAGAATCCTAAAAGTCCATTCAAAGGTATCGACTTAAAATATAACTCGATTAACAAGGTTATAGCCAAGAAAACTACATCCTTTGCGAACTTAAGTTCTCTTTGCACTCAACGCAAATGGTGTTTACACAGAACTGGGGTCAACTTTCTGACGTCGTGACGGCATTATCACGTGACCCGCTCCACTGTCTCGCGAGAAGCCGAGTCTTTGTCTATTCAACGATATGCCAACCAGCGATTAACATTCCTGTCAGTCTGGTGTATATGTTTTAGCCCGGCTGTGTATCTCTAGTGGCTTCCTGTGTTGGTGTCCACTCTAGATCATCTCTTATATGGGATCCATCACACACCGCAGTAAGATCAAGAGATAACGGGCAGATAAGGACCAGACACCGGCCCCGCCCGCCGCCCGCCGCTCCATTGACGCCTTGATGCTCTCTGACAAATTTCTCCGCCCCTTCTCCACGCAGACGCGCACCCAACCAAATTAAGCTCTCGTTATTCTTCATCAAAATCTCGCCCGGCTCCGAGATTAAGCCCGGTAACGCGCCGCCCGCGATCTCCGCCTCAGAACGCCGGTAGGCGGCGCGCAATCTCCTATCAAAGCTCGCGAGACGAGGCGAGACGGCGCGAGAAGGCCTGATGGAGATGCTATCTGGTTAGTGTGACGCGGCAGGGCAGGTCGGGGGACGAGTGGGCACAGAGAACCAGCGTCAGATGCCTGTAGATTGCGCCGACGTGACTCCACTTTCAAAGTGTAACCTGGCGTATCCGCGAAGACTAAACGCCAAAGATTTGTGGAACATCCAAAGGATATATCAATCTCAAATTAAAGCAGATGAAATAAAATTCTGAGAAATGCAAGCATATTTTGATATTCACAACATTTTGACCCGTGTTACATGATGGGTGTTGTCCATAAAGAAGTTACAGAAGAATATTCATATTCTTAGCTGAGTTGTACAGCCATTCATGTCTATAGACAATATGACACTATCTAACTTGATAATAGACTAATCTGAACGTCATAACATCATGGTCAATATTACAATCATTCGGAAAGATTCATGCCTATGGTAGATCATGAAAGAAAAGATGCTTTAAGATAAACTTATCATCATTACATAAGAAAACCTTTAAGGCATGTAGACCCCTTCATATGTAGAGCAAAAACGTGATGGAAAGCGGTGTTAGGAAAGAGAAATAAGTCCTCATAACCGTTTGGATTGTCCTGGCCCTTGGAATGCTACCTAATTTGAGGTTGATGGGCTTTGAGTGCCTTTCATTAACACCTATCAACTGGAAAAGTGATCCATGGCTGATGATTCGATCATCAAAGGCTAGCAAGTTAAGAGGAAGCGGTAAGAAATGGTGAAAAAAGAGATAATAAATGGAATTGGCAGATGTAAATGAGGTGGGATTGATGCAAATATCCATGGGAATCCACGAGAAAAAGGTGGATTGCGCATCAATCACAGGAAACGGCACATCCGTATCCGTCGGGGGTTACTGGTAAAATAAGGACTTAGTTGCTCGCAGCTGCTCTAGTCGCTGGTCCCCACCCGCACGCGGTCCCCTATGAGCTCGCCAGCCGGTAACCAGCCGTCAGTGTGAGCAGCTGTGACTTCATTCCACTTTTTATGTTTGTGCCCACTCTCTTCCTGTCAGTACCCGGCTTCATATGCCTTGGGGCCTGGGTTCTTGGCAGGAACCAGCGGACAAGCGTGGCTCCTCCTAGCGAGAGTTGATTAGAGTCAGGGATGGGCGATAATACAAGCATGCAGGGTACTGTCTAAGACAATAGCTATCTGATGGCAGTTTTGATTGGCTCACTCAGTTAGAGGCGCAGGCATGGAGGCCCGAAGAGGAGGGAGGGGCTTACAGTCAGGGCTTAAGACAGACAGGGACAGTCGATGAGAAAGACATGAACTGCATGGAGTTGTCCCTCTGCATTAACTGCCATATAAGGAATAGAGTAGACCCAGTAGCCAATGACTGCATTCGGAGCAAACCACGACCTTCACCCTGACCTCCTTACATGATATTTATAGCGCCTTGGCACGGTTCTACAGTCTATAGTTGACGTAAAATCTAGTGGGTCACAACCACCCTCTGCGGGCAAAGCTAGAGTGAGTAAAGGCTCAGAGACCAGGCAAATACTCCAATTGACAGATTGATATATATATGTAAAGGGAGAATGATAGAGACAGGTGAATAGAAACACACTGAGAGAAGCAGTGAAAAGGGGACACATGTTTAAGGGTACGTGCGTTTAACAGTGGGATTGGGTAGAAATACGAATTAGGAAACCCCCAGGGTTTGACTTTGACAGCCAAAGTTAAACTTATCATGGCAGGGTAAGAGGGACTCCCGGAGCTGCCATTCGTGAACTTAAAGATTCATCTCCATGACAAATACCAAACCTGTCTCGATATACTATCACGCCGATAAGTGTCCACGGTGAATACTAAATATGCAAAGGCACATCATGTAGTGTCCCAGGTCATATCCACGGCAGGTGATAACACCATCGGCGTGCCGAGTCCAGCTCGCCAAATCATCCAGTCCGCCAACTCAAACCCACTTAGCTATTCCATGTAGAATGTCATCTTTTTATCTAGGTTTTTTCAATCTTAAAGATATTTCTCAGATGTCTATTTTTTTTAAAATCTCATCCCTGGTATTTTCCCCAATAAACTTAACATAGGGAACTCGAACTCAACGCCCATGGAGAATTGTAAGAAAATAATCAATGGGGGATGGTGTCACAAATATAAGCTGATCAGTCAGTGATAGGGGTGAGATCAAATCTGATCTAGACTCAATCCATATCCGCTGAAAATATGCCGTTCGGCTTGTTCGGCTTTGCCTCATCCGGTTACTCCGAAACCAAAACTCATGGCATATCTTCAGTGGCTATGGATCTCGATGCAGTTTCTTCTTTAAATCTAACGCTTAAAATGAAGCTTGCTAGATACCGGATGCAGTTCATCATCTAAAATCTACGGCAGATACAGATCCATCTGGGTACGCCAAGCAGTGGCCACTTTATGCTGGACACTGAACTCGCTCAAACTCTGTACTATATCAAAGTCGAGTAGTTCCTATGATCGTATCATCATGTTGGTACTTTGGATCACCATCACTTATACGACGTCATAAAATTGGTAATCTTGTTTTTTAAAACAGATTCTCCGCCATAAGAAGGGGACCGTCCCTTGCCTCAAGGGTTGACTTCTTTCCCCCTCTGTGTGCTTGTCTCTAGTAGACGTCTCGTTTTTCCAGACAGAGCTCCATTTATCTGCGTCTGCTCTTCTCCAATCACATAAATCTACCGCTGCCTTCCCTGCCAGAACAGAGCATCATCCTCAAGCACTGAGTCAATTATAGAGACCACATTAAAGCGCACGCTGTTCTGATGGTTGCTCCGCCTGCAAAAACAATTCCACAAAAAAGTGGGCTACAAGCATACAACCAGAGGAGGTTCTTCCTGGCATTTTTGCTTGCTATGTATTCACTAGGCTGATGGCGCAGTGGTGCCGGGCTGCTTTATAACTGGTCAGCCTCATTGTATATATGGGTCTATTTTTCAAAACCTGCATTTTACCAACATGAGGCCAGAAACTGACCCAAAAATATAAACTTGACAAGAAGTCCTAATTTCCTATATTATTATTTACTACAGATATTTAGCTATCACAAGTAATTTATTCCAATACCTTACGAGCAGATTGGATGATTTTATACAACTTTTAAGAGAACCATGCTTTATGTGTTACGTCCGATACCCCTATTGATGTGGAAATTTTTGGAATTTTTTATTCTCTTGCATTCAATGGTCAAACTTTTATCAAAATTTTAAATAAGAAAGTTTGTATATATTTCTTTGCAACATCCCAAAACCATATATGTTGATCCATCAGAATTTTTGTCACAAGATCTTGAATTTTGTCCAAGTCACAGAAATGGCAAACAATTGTTTGTGTTCTAATGTAACTCCTTTTGAATTTACCCTCTCATATCACTTATTATTTACATAAGGATTTCAGTATGATATTTCTTATCCTTGACCATTGCTTCACAGTAAATAATAACTTTTTATATGTAAATAATCTATTATAGGTATATCTGTCAGGCATAGAGGGAGGCTCTTTTAGGGGTGTCGGACGCAACATGCTAACTATATTACACAGTCTATTACATTAAGGATGTTTTGTAGTATCAGAACTTAAAAACCTATTGAATTACTATTATGTGATATAGACATCATTTCTACAACAGATAGGAATTTCAAATTCCAAAATTTATGTGTCTATGAAATATCATTGAGTTTTGGCTAAAACTTTATTTTCTGTTCTTCATTCGATATAATTATGGATCAAAAGACAGATATGTGTTGCCTGCATATACACAAAATGATCACAGTTAAGTTTCTGTATAACCTATCAAATTTTCTTTGTAATATGGCAAGTTCTATAGAGTTTTCCTGTACTTGTAACAGTATTTCTCATTTATAAAAGAGGGGTGTCGGACGTAACACTTATCTCTTAATTAACAATACCACAAGAGAATACATCTTACAGCTAGAAGAAGCAATTTTATCTGCTTTGAAAATATCATTTGATGTCATGGTAAGACCTAGATATGCAGAATAGACCAGATTCACAAATATATTTTATGAAAAGATAATACAAGAAAAAAACATTTTTGTATAAAAATTACCAAAATCAAAGGTATTTTTCTTACCACCAAATATCTTTAAGTTTAAACATAGCTAAGGACATGGGAACAAGGCTTTATTATAGACAAAACATAAATAACCATAAATGTCCCTCAAATTATAATGCAATTGATATAGCCATGTATGGAGATCTCTAAACTTTTGATCCTTAAAAGGGGTATCGGACGTAACACTTGGTAACAAATTAAAAAAGGGTTTTATGCAGGGCCTGAATTAAAAAATACCTCAAGAAATAACAGGAGCTGATGAGATTTAATATATATGAAAATGTTTCATATAGAAATCCAGAATTAACCTCTGATTTGTGACCAGTTTTATCATAAACTAATACCTGGGTGTAGGGGTCATGGACGTAACACTTTCTGATAAAACAGGGAACAGATAACTCCATTAAACATTTAATATTCATTGTACACATATTTAACTTAACTAGTATACATCTTGATACTTGATACAAACAGTATGACCTGCCTTAAGTAATTACTTTCCTGTTTAGCATATATTCGGGTGTCGGACGTAACGGGGTGTCGGACGTAACAAATGCACATTTGCATCCTCAGAGGTGTTAAAAAAAAAGATTAAAACAATTGTTTTTATCATGCTTAAGGCCAACATAGAATAGCATGATGTAAATGAGGTTTGGTTTTGAAAAATTGAATACTGGACTTGTAATCATGTTTTATGTGACTGTTACGTCCATGACCCCTATTTTTTGGAATTTAGGTCTAGATAACCATATCCTGAATATGACACACTTATCATAGGACAATTAAGCTCAAACTTTAAGGGATGTAAAAGGACATATTTCTACAGCATTTGCAGGTGACAAACATGACCTTGATTTTTTCCCCCTTTTGTTGTATATATTTTAACCTTGGGGTCATGGACGTAACATTTTTCAATTGAAAAAATGTCCAAATATAAAATTCCTGGAAATTTTCATTTTCTTACCTTGTTCTATGATTTTTCACATATCCCTGATGGTAAAGATTGACCTAATGAACCATTTTTATTGATTCTGTTGCCTCCATATATATTGTGAGTATTTGTTTATCTTCAAGCATTTAAAAGAACTTGAAAATGAGGAGAAAATAAGGGTTTTTCTCAATTTTCACCTATAGATTCCAGTCGGATATGGAAAAACCATATGTTGGAATGATGGGATTTCTTGAGACGCATCCATTGATGCAAGAATTACAACTGTACACTGATTATTAAGAGAAATAGTCTAGGAAGATACTTTTTTTACCTAAAATGCAGGTTTTGAAAAATAGACCCATATATATGATGAATCTGCTGGCTCGGTATTTTGTCGTAAATACAGACTGACATTTCAACTAATCCCGACACCAGCGTTCAGCCCGAGCAGGCTGCGTCTACTGGAGACGCCCAATGAAATATGCAGACTGAGGCGCATCCCATGGGCGTATGATACATATAGAATGCCGCCATGTTGGATATCTCTCCAGCAGGTTTCGTCACGATGTGACCCCAAGGGTAGCACATAGCACAACCTCCGCGACTCCAGCATTGCTGTTCTCTTGCCAGTAATTCCTTGTCAATGCATATGGATGAGTGTTGGTGGCGGGTGGTTCCTGCAAAGGCAATGTATCATTGGCAGGCTAAATTCAGCGCGACACTTGGGTTTAGCTGGTGTGGTCTTAACATAGGATGAGCCGGGGAGTACCAGGCGCACACTGCTACATAGGTGCCCTGACCAGGATGACTCAAAGAACCCACTACCTGGACCCAAGTCTCGAGAAATCCTGTTTGATGTAGAAATCTCAGATAGATTCATGTTTCACGCATGAAGTAGTAATCCCATCTAAATTTAACATTTCCATGAATAAGAACGAGATTCGATTGTGTCATTAGTTATCAGAATTATTAAACACTCGGATAAAGATATTGCTTTTCCGAATTGACTTTTACCGCAAGATGAGACTATATTTTGTAGTTTCTAGTTTAGATATTTCTGAATTCAGATAAAAGGTTCCACCTACAGGCTATATATGCCGTCCAATAATGTAGTGCGTGTGTAAGAACTGCGGGTCTCGGTAAAGACTAATAATGATCTGACCATCCCCCTCAGGGATACCGTATGACAAACGCTATGAGCTATGCTGGATGGTATGTGAGGCCTCATTTGTATTGATTGAATAATGTTTGCCTTCGCCTGAGGGATCTATCAATTTCTTCCACAGTACTGCAGTTTAATTCAGTCAGTTCGCCTGAAGCTATGTGTGGCATATTGTTATCAGATGAAGGTAGTAGACAAGGCAAACTCCATGTAACACATCGCACTTACCATCAGTGGAAATAACTCTCGGTTCACTGTCCTGTCCAGAGAGAGAGAGAGAGAGAGGGAGAGAGAGAGAGAGAGAGAGAGAGAGAGAGAGAGAGAGAGAGAGAGAGAGAGAGAGAGAGAGTGAGATGTAAAGCCCAATCTCTCAAAGACAGACAACGACAGAGAGATAATGCCGAGGTCGTTCCTTACAGTCCACAGGCGGGAAATATTCACAATGAAGAAGTAAAAGAAGACATGTAAATCAAATCGTACGTGTCCGTCAATGGACGCCTTCAATCCCAGTATCTGCTGTGAGATTGAGGGGTTGACAGATCAGAGACAACCCCTGTATCTGCTGTGAGATTGAGGGGCTCACTGATCAGAGACAAAGTATGTATGATCAAGAAGCACTTTTTTATTCGTTCACCGACACAATCCCATTCCCCGCCAATCATACAGATGGGGTTGGGGTACTGGCCCCATGGGTGTATCATTAAGAAGATTCATAGAGTGGCCAGTATCGGAACGGAAACCTATTTTTCCCGAGTCGAATGGAGGGATTTCGATCCTTCGTTACCTTTTCTTTGAAGATGATCAGTTCTGAATGCACTTCTAATTGATCAGGCGCCTCGCTCGTGACTAGTCCCGACTTGTCTACAGCCATCCCATGTCTCCACGTCGAGCCTAACCCGAGGCGACTTTCTAATCAATATTTCCTCTCTTTTTTTCAAGCCAATTACCACATATTGATTTAAGTTGGCTTAGAATCTGACCGCGTTTCTAAACGACATTAGAAATGCCATTTCTAAAAAACACAATTCATAAGGATGCATTTGAATGTGAGCAAGGCTATGCTCAAATGAAAAAAAACCCATTGGATTTACAACTGATTCCTTTGTTCATTTCTCAGATGTAGTTAGCACGCAGCATGGTCCCATAATCTATTTAAGAAGATATCCGTTACTTCTCATTTCACATTGATTTTCCTCGTTGCGTTAATCCTTATAAACACAATACAGGCCCTGGTGAAATGAGTCCATGTCGAGTTGTGATGAAGTTAGGTGAGACTGACCAGACAGGTACCTGCGCCACTGTGCAGAGTCTACCAGAGTCAGATACTAAACAGAACCTTCTCATCTAACCTTATTCATACCCAACTATTCCCTCAACTCTGCCTTCCACACCGCCTCAGATCAGTTGTTTCTATACGACTCCATATATAGAGAGCCAGAAGGGAGGTGAGAGAGAAAGAGGTCCACAGAAGGAGAAAAGGAGACACAGAGAGACAGGGAGAACCTACCCCATTCATTATTAATATGCGATCCCATGATCGTTTTAAATTTCACCAAGATGGTATCAGTTTTGAGGCCATATCCGGTCCTGAAACTGCAAAAAAAGGGGGGGGGGGGGGGGGCTTAGAAATGTTGAGGAAAGAATCCGCGAAATTGTAAAAGAGTGGTGTTTTTGTGCTCAGTCAAAACTCAACTTACGGAATCTCGGAAGGGGGTTGTCTTGAATAATAATCCTCGAATTCATGAAAGAAGATTGCATCGTTTGAAGCCAGATATTTTGCTTTTTTTCTCAAAGCTTGTGTAAAATAGCAGAAAAAGTGAAATGATCTTTATGTGTATAATTTGAAGCCAGATTTTGTAAAATCGCGTAAAAGATAATATCTTAGAATCCTTCTTGGTTTCCAAGCTGGTTCAGTTATGCTTATAACCCATACAGAGCAATAAACACATAATTAACGTTCGCTATGAAGCATCAGAGGAAGGCATGGATCGCATCCAGTACTTCATTTCACCATTAAAAGGTGCAATTATTCACTCATCATTTCAAATTCATACGGAAATATTTTTTCTGATGTTCATGAAGAGAGGTTCAGATTTCAAGCCGCTTCCTATGATATTACAAAAACAAGTCAGCTTATGAATAATTCAAGATGTTTTTACAGACATAACTTCTGGCGAGATAACGTTTTTCTGGCCATTTTGCCCCTTCTGTTGGCTGCGAGGGGTGAGAGATAAGGCGTGCAATATGCGGTCCTGTGGCGGATGGTGGTGGGAAATGGAATTGTGACCTGCCGAGAGGACGCGAATCATTTGTAACACCACCATCTGCCATCCGGGTATCCTGGTCATCTGTGAGGGCGGAAATACGGAGGTGGGTCGTCAGCAGTAACTGGAGCGACGCACGGGTGAGGGTGAGGCCAGATAACAAAGGTGATGGGTGAGGCACTCAGAGTGACCTGCACAGAATGTAAAGGTGATGGGGGTACTCTGACTGACCTTCACATAATGTAAAGGTGATGGGTTAGGTACTTGGTGTGACCTGCACAGAATGTAAAGATGATGGGTGAGGTACTTGGTGTGACCTGCACAGAATGTAAAGGTGATGGGTGAGGTACTTTGTGTGACCTGCACAGAATGTAAAGGTGATGGGTGAGGTGCTTTGTGTGAACTACACAGAATGTAAAGGTGATGGGTGAGGTGCTTTGTGTGACCTTCCCAGAATATAAAGGTGATGGGTAAGGTATTGTATTTGACCTGCACAGAATGTAAAGGTGATGGGGGTATTCTGACTGACCTTCACATAATGTGAAGGTGATGGGTGAGGTACTGTGTGTGTGACCTGCACAGAATGTTAAGGTGATGGGTGAGGTATTGTATTTGACCTGCACAGAATGTAAAGGTAATGGGTAAGGTATTTTATCCCACCCCTAATAAAAAAAACGCCATAGGCTTAACATTGGCTGACTGTATTCAGGTGAGCGTATAGTGTTGTATCTATTTCACGCAGGTAACGAATGAATTATTGGAGACGGGGTAGGATAAATACTTAACTGAACTTGAGTTGTAGTGTTAGTGTTTTTCGCACTCTAGTCAGGTCGGCTTCTCACTACGCTCGGCTAACGCCCCGTGCAGTAATTCGCGACCTGCCCATCGTGCAATAAACACTGACAATACTAACTCTCGTCCAGTTTCTATTAAGTATTTGACCTGCAAAATATGTAAAGGTGATGAGTTAGGTACTCTGTGTGAACATTGGTATATATATATATATATATATATATATATATATATATATATATATATATATATATATATATATATATATATATATTATATATATATGTATGTATACTCATTTGTATAGCCATTCTTACCTAAAACTAACTATTCCTACTTTGGTACCTCAAGTATCAGTCAGAATGGACATTGGTATATATATGTCTATCAAAAAGTAAACCGTTTTTGTTACTGTGTTGCATTTCCTGAATCGCAGCCACGTCCCGTTCATAATCTAATCAGGAAACCAAGAGAGGGAATTCCTCGTTTATTGCCACCTTCTGAAATCAGTGGGGAAGGGCTGCTTGTCATGTTGGGAATACTTGCCACTGGAGGCTGCTCAATAAAGTACGTGATCGGCCACCTGAAACGTACGGTTCTGATTCAATGATCTCCGCTCTATTTTCGTGCCGTCAAATATGAATAAGACGGGACTGATCGGACGTGCTCTGCTCCCGTATGGCGTGTCTCCATCTCGGAACTGCCTCAGAGACGGTCAGGGCCTGTACGACTGTGTTACACACACGACGTCTACATTACATTGTAAAGGGCGGTACAGAAATTAGCTATTTATTACGGACATTCATTCATTTATTTGAAAACTGACAAAAATTTCAATTGACAGAAAAGCTGAGTCGGCTGGATATAGACGGACACAAGTATATGAGGTAAAGAAAGTGGAAGTCTTTTTTTTTATTCAACAATTTTACGACAAATCACGTTCACCAGTATCCAGGCGATCCTCCACGCAAGAGTCACACAGTTGAAATTATGAAGTTAAAGACGTTTACTCGAAGAGATTTAGAGTCCATTGTATATAATTACTTAGACGTTATGATTGGATGCACATCTACAGGACGTGTACATGTAATCAGTAAGTAAACAGAGGCCAAGATACAAGGTTCATGGTTCCCTGATCCACAAAATGGGATCTTACATCAAGGGTTGTTTGGCGGTCTGGTAAATACTGTGCTGCTGTTCTTTGTCTCGCGTCAGAATGCCTCCTCTAGCGGCCTTACATTACAGGCTTCGCCAGGGAGCCCTCCTTTTAAAAGAATCGAGTTATTCAAGCACAGCGCCCAAGCCGCAGAGCCTCGAGTCAGCCGGGCATGCCCAGTGGAGGTTTTAGGGAGCCGGCCCCATAACGAGCCTTACTGCGCTTACCTCGAGTTCCTAGAATGAACCTTGAGAAATCACGGAAGGCGACCTTGTCCTTACTCCTCCCTGGCTGTACCTGAAACATCTCCTTTCATTGATAGAAGAAAATGGTGTTTTATCCTTAATCAGACCCATAACGTCTGCTTACATCAACACTTAGTTATGACCAAAGTGTGTGTGTATCTATTCAGGACAGGTGCTGGGTAGAGTGTTGGAATGTGTGGGCCTGATTGGGGAATATTCCCAGGGTTGGTTTTAGGAAGCGGTGCCAGTGCTGGCGTGGTTTGATAATGGAGGATGAGGCTGGCAATCGGATTTTTGGCGTCGTGGACAGAATGCAGGCTCAGTACCTGACGCCGGGGGGCAGTTATACGGAGCCCAGCCAGTTATATGGTACTGAGAATCTTTAACTGGCACCTTATATAGAGGCTCTAAAGAGTAAAGAAAATAACACATACTCAGAGAAAATATTCCACAATCGGAGAAGATGGGACGTAAAATGTATAGAGAAAATAACTCACTGTCAGAGTATAAGGGCCGTAAAATGTAGAGAAAAAAACCACACTCAGAATACAAGAGACTAAAGTTAGAGGAATAACCCACACTCAGAGGAAAAGGGATGTGAAGTGTAGAGACTAGGAACAAATAGTATGTTCATCATTGATGAATGAGCGTGCAATCATAACTGAATAGCAAATGAAAGGTTTCGATTTCATTCAATCTGTGGACAGTTTTCTGTAATCTACTTGTGCCCAATCAACGTGCCATTTCTGCCTTAATATATGATCCAAACATATTAAGCACAAGTAGGTCAATGATGTATTTTAGTCTTGAGTGATTGGTCATGGTCAGCTGGAAATGCCTCTAAGACCTTGAGACACTGGCCAGCTGCTCTTTTCACAATACAGTGAATAGCACGCAGATAGTGAAGGGATAGTTTTCATGCCGTACGCTGAAAGTGTATATGTGACTACTCTAACCTCTAGGCGATGTATATAGAGCGTGCAAGCACGCTCTAAAAATAACCCACGCTCAGAGTATAGGGGACGTAAGGTGAAGAGAAATATCCCACACTTAGAGTATAGGGGATGCAAAGCGTAGGGACACAATTCTGACCTAGAACACTCTTGTTATAGTTATAGTAATTGAGGGACACAGCTGAACCCCAGTCTACAACCAGCCCCTACCCCCGCACACACATTAAATTGGGACTGATGGGTTGAGCCCGACCGGTGGTTCTCCTGTGGGAGTTGGGACGGGTAGAGATTTGTCGGTGGGTAGTCTAGTTATATCATGGTTATCTTTCCATTTTGATGCTCGTCGCCTCATCCCTGTGGACCTTGCCTCAGTCCCCCGAAATGATAGTGACAAAACCGCACACGGAGCCATGCGGACGTTACTATGTAAAATGTAGAGTCCCGGCAACCCCACACTTCAGATGAGGTTTTATCTCTCCTTGATTTTTCTCGTGTGGGCCTGGTCACATTTTTTGCTAGTTTTCTCCTAACCAGCCACTTTGCGGCTTCTGAGAAGCGAAGGGCGGGTCTTGTGGTTATTGGCTCAGTTGATGGAAGCAGTCCGCTGGTGGTCTTAACCTCTCCTATCTGTGACCACAGGGCTCCTCAAATCTTCACCCCGTCTTTCCAGCCCCGACCCTTCATCCAATCTCCCTCCTCATCAGCCTCCGCCAGGCTCTAAGTCCCTACTTCCGCTTCCTTCCCTACCTCCGCTTCCGAAGATTTACATCTGGCCTATTGTTGGCGCATGCGCGGCGCGGGTATGCAGGTGGTTGGTGGCGCGCTCTGTGGTTTTGGCAATTAGAGGTCTGAGGTGGGCACGCCACCAGGGCGCGCCACCGCTAGGGCCGGGAGGAACGCGGCGAGCTGCGCGCGCAGATTGGCCCGCGCCGCCACAACACCTGCGCGTCTCGCCAGGGGGCGCCGCGACCTGCGGGCGCCGTGAGGGGACGACTGTGGGCAGTGAGGCAGCGCGTGAATGTTGTATGGCCGTCTGAGGTCAACGTTGATTGGACATGACAGCGATAGGGACGAGTCATACGTTACGGAATACTATGACGTATTATCATCACCGCGCGCTACCAAAGGGAGATTCTTTTTGCAGCTAGCAGTTTATTTCATACCGGTTTATTTCTGCGTCATTTCCTCTTTGTTATCAATAGATTTTACTCTACCCAATTTCTATCGCTTTTATTCTGCTTTAACATTTAAACCTAGCCATTAAGGCCTAGCCATAACCCGTGTCATGACGTGGCTGATTTAATCACAAATTCATCCGAACTTTTCTCACATATAGAGAAAACAATACAGACGAGATACGAAACAGAAGAATTGGTGTCATATGACCTACCAAATTATGCAATCCAGTCTACTTAGGTTTTAGCACATGTAGACACTGCTTAACATTGATGATAGGATCATTTAATCGTCCATGCTCTTATTGCATTCTCAGATCATTTCAGACAATTTACACATCAACTCCTTGGCATCCACCTCGGTGAACAGCGGGGTTGAGGGTGTGAGCCCGGCTTCCATCGGGCGACTGTTGCTTCCGACCAATTTGGCACTTGCGAGATAAATGCGAAATTTGACTGGATATGATATCACACCGGCTCACCGCCGTTTGTAACTCCAGGTAAAACAAATGATAAAGAAAATAGGTAGCACCGACCGGTAAAATATGCTACTGATAAGTAAAACTGAGGAACGGGTCATGGTTGGAACTGAATAAATCAGTGAGAGGGAACTGACCGCCTTAGGCCAAGGAGAATCATCACGTATCTTCAATCAAGTAAAGAAAACGATCCATTAAGCTAGATTTTGAACATTGAGATCGAGTACAAAAAGAAATACAATATTTACATCAGGGGAGTGAAACCTACCATCAGTTAATCGTAAGAAAAAGTATTTCGCTCTCAGTCACAATTGTTTTCTCTTATCAATCTGTGATCTTTATTTTTCACTGAGAAATTACCATATTCAAAGGGGGTGTTCCATCGACTCAACGACAATTTAACATCATCCGGTATGTGCTTTGTATGGTTATAGTGTAGACACCCACAGCCTACCAGGGAGATTGATCGCAACCGACGTCCTGCGATTGCTGTTTTCAGAGGTCCGACAAAAACTGATTTATTAGATTGTCACATTTTTACGATTCAATTTGTATTGTGACTTCAATTTTAAATAATTATAAAAGCTACAGGTTGTGTAGTAATACACAACCTGCCCATCGTGGCATAAACATTGACAAGGCTAACTCTCGTTTGGTTTCTACTAATTATCTGACCTAGTTTTATCACCCATTTATAAGGTGATTATTTTACTCTTATCTCAAATATGCCTGATAATAGGGATCGTGTCATTAATTTCACATGACATACCTTGCAATTACCCTTCTTTGATATATGAAGCGAACATCAGATAAAAGAAGCGAATTAGAAATCTAGTTATGTCCGACCAGATAGAGCGTCAAGGGTAGGTTACATGTCATTACCTCGTTGCCTAAGAAGCGAGACCAAATCTGTTGTATTATTTCCGCTATCAGAGCCTCTATCCGTAGTTGTCATGTCGAGTGTGAACCATAAACGTAGGGGTGTCCTTTCTGGATCTCGTTTTTCAACATTCAAGCTATAAGAAGCCAAAGTAAACCTAGCGATACAACAAATATCCATGCTCAAATCACCTCTTCCGGATACAACACAAAACCTGGGGTTCCGTGCATAGCTATGACGTTTGAAGCTACTGATTGAAGGCTAAAATGCGGTTTATATTTTCATTAGCAACTACTGAAGTGTACTTTGATGCAATGTTCTCTGGATACGGGTTGGCAATAGGCTATGACGATAACTGTTGACTGTGTCAAACATGCATTAAGATTGGAGTATAGGGCTTACATTCACAAAGCATATATATATATTCGAAAGCCTGAACGCATTTATCCGGTATCTTCCGTTTCAGTAGTTTCAATTTTAGATCCCCATGGCTCTTTGTCTACGCCTCTATCTTAGCTAATTCCCTGTATCAAATAATCCTTTAATCCAGCCCCGGTTAATTCTTTTCTTACTTAATTGTTGCTAATGGTTAACTTTAAAAAGAGTTGGAGTATCTGAAGAATGAAAAAAGACTCCTTTCCAGATGAAAAAAAGGAAGCGATCACAAGGAAGTATTTAGAAGTAGAGAGTTGATTAGAGAGAGGCGATCCGTCGGAGAGTTACTTATAATGAAGATACTGATTGGCTGCTGGTTGTATGAGATAATTGTCTTTGATGTTGGTTCGTGACGCCTGTGGCTGAAGACGGCGCCGGTTTTCGCTCGTCTCTCCCGGATGAACGGAATAATGTACATGTACAGTGTTCCTACACCTTAATGTGAAAGCTAGAATACTTCAAAGTCCGCTAACGGAAGATTTCGTTGCCTTGTTTTTATTATTCCATCTCCATATAGTCCTTTGGCAATCAGCTATATTCCTGCGGATACGCATATCTCTTTCTATGTATGGTCTTGAAACTCCAACCTGGCTTTCCCCTGATAAGTAACAAATTGCAACATTATTGTACACATTGTATAACAGGTGTTGCTGCACGTGCATGGAGTTTGATTTTATTGGTATATGTTTCGGGAGAACACTTTTACTTTTCTCTACCTGCATATTATCTACATCCTGAGATGGAACGGCAATTTCTCTGATGTGACACAAAGAGTGAGAAGTCGTTTATTGTCCAGAAAGGTGTCTAGTCCATAGTCTATTTATGGAAACACTATAGGTCCGTTCCTATTGGCCGATCTCCCGTCACCGATCTACAGTCAGGAACCACCGATAGTCTTTTGGCACAGCTGACCCAGCTCATGTAATGACTCACAACTTTTTCTTCTTAGGCCCGGCGTCCACCTACTACGATAGAATCGTAGACCTCCCGATATAAAATGTCAAAATCGGTGCCATATCGGGAAGGTGCAAAATCGTAGACATATATCTAGACAAACCAATCCAACACGCATTGTATGGGGTTTTATCGGTGTCTAATCGCAGAAACGTGGTCAACTGCCCCGATATAAGGTGACCTTCCGACGCGATTTTGATTTTGTATCGGGAGGTGCATCGTAGACGATATCGGTGCCATATCGTAGTAGGTGGACGCCGGGCCTTAGATTATGCAATGTGGCGCCACCCACCACTGAGTGAAAGCTTGGTCACTAAGCGAAATAAACTACCCTCACCAATCTTTTTATACCGGCGCACAGTCGGTGGCACCACCGACAGACTTTCTGGGTAACTCAAAAAATCTCCGCCGTTTTCGTCGGCCAATGGAAATGGGCTCATAAGGTGCATGCAGACATCGCGTGTTAGGTGCTGTTTATTTCCCACCGGTGGGAATTGTATGTAGCTTTACTTGTATTTGTCAGAGAAATCGATGAAAAAGCAACAGAAGGCACAATCTTCACTTTAATATAGTGCTGCTCAATGGCCTTTTCATCCGATACCAATCAATTGAATGTTACATTATACCACATCCAATTGGGGAAACGGGGCATTTTTGTTTAGAAGCTTTAACATTTCGACAAGGAACTGAGGATCTCCACTTGAGGAAGTCATGTTTCTCTTTCATGTCGAAATTTTCCTGTGTTTTCTTTCATCAGATGTTTATTGTGTCGGAGAATTTAGAGGTTGCTGCTTGTTGTTGAAATACTCCGTTGTTCTTCTCCTGGGAGATTCTCCTTGTAAGACCAGACATGATTAAGTATTCTGCATGAAATAGAAACTTGTGTCAGAACAAAAGAGATATCCCCCTGAGACAGTCAATACCTTAAAGCAATGCATTTTCCATGAATTACCTACATGTATTCAGATTAAATAAACTAGATCTGATTAAAGTTTAACTTGGGAATTCATCCTTTGAACTCCAGTGCTATCATCTTGAATATTGTTATATATTTCCTCTTGTTTTTGCGTATGATGCATCATGTCTCAGTATAAATTTATCCCAAGCTACAGTGTGTTGGGTGAATCCTATGAATCAGTAATGACTAACACAAAGCACAGGTCTGGACATAAAATTTATTGAGTAGTAGAAATACGAGATAAGTTTTAGAGGTCCATCATAGCATACATTAGAGATAAGAGATAGTTCAGGAGCTATTGATGAGCCCTACGGCGTAGGAGAGAATGCAGAGATGAGACTGGAGAGTTTTTGTAGGGTGGGTGGGTGGTTCCTTCTCGGCGGCTGCCCAGGGTTGAAGTGATCGTCGGCGGGGTGGCGTGGGGTGACCACGTGAGGGACACGTGACCGGAGAGGGTTGAAGGAGTTCTTTGAACATAACACAACTGACATAACTATCCTCGAAATGCGACCATACATCATGAGCACAATCCCTTTTCCACCTAATCATGGGAGCACACTTTGTCACAAGCAGCCAGTAGTGGAACGTTGACATTACACTCTGAAGATGTTGCAAATATTCACTTTCTGTTATAAGGTCAGAGCGTTAAATACAGAGCGTGAAAGGGAAATGACCTGCTTGGTCTGATGATAAGCCATTTTCCACTGGCCTACGAAAACGGTACAGATCAATTGAGTTTAAACCCCCTAAATTCTGTCGGTCATTGACCAAGTCGGTCAGTAATGACCTTATATCAGAATCTATGCACAATTAATCGGTGAACACCCTTCTGCATGTCTGCTTCCATTCACCGACCTGGCGTCAGTATAACCTAAATATCGATGGGTGATTCCCGAACCTTGTTTCTACTGCATTTTATATGTCCATACCGATTAAAATTGCGCCATAAAACCTTGAGCCTTATCAAAAAGATCAAAGCCTTTTGATTCTGTCGGTTGTTGATCATGGCTTTATTGCATAATCTATTCACAATTAATCGCTGAGCATTTCTCTACATGTCTTGTTTCCATTCACCGATCTGATGTCAGTATATAAATAATCGATTGGTGGTTCTCACCTGCAGATCGGTGCTGAATAATCGGACAATGGAAATGGAACTATTGAACCAGGGAGTTTTTCTTTTTAAACTAAGGATGAAATAATCTAATCATGGTCGTCATTGCATTCTCGCTACCGTCTTTAAGACTGATTATCTTACAAGACAATCAGGAAGTATTTTTATTTTAAGCATTTTTAAAGGTTACAAGTTTTACCCTCTTTTAGTCCCTTGCTAGGTGGGGTACAAAATATGTCCTAAGATTCTGAGGACCACATTCAAAAACTGGACTGACACACCGATCGTGGTCACTATCGCCTGAAGTTAGTCCTAATCGTAATCGTTCAACCAACATCGTTCTTAGTTCTAAAATAACGTCCCTGGTCTTCTTGATGTGTGTCAAGTGACGCCATGTTCTTATTGTTCCGAGGAGCAGGATGGTTTTTGAATACCACATCTCTGATGCTGCAGTTCACGTTGCCTGATCGACAAGATTGGACAGGAGAGAAATCGAGAAACAATCCTCCATTCAATCTCCTCAAGAAAAGTCCATGGTCCCCGTCTTTGTTTTCACATTTTCTGTAGTTCGTGGTGTTCATTTTCTGTCTTACTCGTTGTGCCTCCCAGTATCATCTTATTGATACAAAAAAAATCCAGCCCTTCCAATTGAGCCTGCCACATTTTAAAGCAAGAAAACAAAGACCAGATGGTACGAATTATGGGGGTGGAAAACATCTCAATTAGGAGGATAAGAAGAAATGCATGCTTTAGCTGAATTGTTACTAAATTGCCATATATTTTGAAGTAAATGTTAGTGTTGTGTACTGAATGATAATAAGAGAAAACGTGGTCACTGAGCCCGAAGGGATGGCCGTTCGAGGTCTTTTAATGCCATAAATACGTCCCGACGCCGCAGGCGGAGGGACGTATTTATGGCATAAAAAGGCTGAGAATGGCATCCCTACGGGCTCAGTCACTACGTTTTCTTATTATTGCATACCTAAATATTTAAAAAAAAGCCATTTTAGATATTTTTTAAATGTACCAATTGACCCAATGGTCACAGTGCGCCCGAATATTCACTACGGCGCCCGAACATTAATTATACTGCACCCCTAGTAGCGGGTAGTATTTCATAGATGTTCGGCCATAGGTATGTAATAATAACAATAGAGTCCTACTGATAAACTTAAGATGAACTAACTGCAAAGGTATCGGATAAGATTCGTCAATTTGATAATGAATGATGGCAGTAATAGATGAAGAATAAATAAACAAACACAATAGCGAATATCCCAATGACAAATCTCTATAAAATTTCACAAGATGCAACTCTTAGGATGACAATGTAGGGAATACTTCTTATCTATGTGCAACTGAGATGATGTCACAAAACTAATCTTATAATAAACAAGAGTTCAAAAATCTAAGAAATACTAACCACTGCTAGGGGTGCCAACTGCTAGGGATGTAGTATTAATATATATATATATATATATATATATATATATAGACATATATATATGTGTGTGTGTGTGTGTGTGTGTGTGTGTGTGTGTGTCTGATGACTCTAGTGTTTGGCTCACTCACAGAATTTAACGCACTTCCAAGATCTGGACATTACAATGAATTAGAGAGCATCTATTAGAATGCATAGGCCCTAGATACAGAGACAGCGTGCCATGGTGACTGACCTTGGCCATGGTCAGCGAACTAGGTGTGAATCAAGGAGAAAATAAGCAAATGAAATGGCGTTTTCCCCGATCAGGAGGTACAATGTCGAAAACAGGGTTGAAACATCTTTGACCAGGAGGTCCCTCACAGGTCCATAGCTTGTCTAGGTCTGTTACAACGCAGACATCCACAGCCAGCACCTCTTACTCAAAGCATTTAATTTGATGGATCTGGTCTTCGTTAACATTAAACTAATCCGATTGAGTTTTCTCTACAGAGGTAACTCAATAATACCTTCAGTTATAACTTAATTTAGTTCGGATTAATCAACGTAAGCTCTGCTTTTTTGTTCAGAATGACAATGTCTGGTTCGTCGCTGCGGAGAATATTGTGGGACTTTGTAATTAGACAACACACTTAATGTACTTATTGAGACACATATTTCGCATAGATCCACTTAGCATCGAAGTCTAGGAATATTGCTTATCCTTATCATGGTCGCATCATATTAGAATTCAGCTATTCGTTGTAAATAAGTATATAATGTTTTGGCTCAATGGTGTGAGTATTCGGAATCATACCTAATCTTTACATCAATATGATTTATATTGAACATTATGTAGTAATGAAATAAGTATGGAAAGAATACCCTCAATTCATTGAGGCATGTTATATTAGATAGGAAATATTAAAAACTTATGGATTATTGTAAACAGAAGCATATTGGATTCATTTGCTTTTTATTCCACGGAAGACCATTTCATGCAAAGTGAGCACAATTAATGTCTTGGTGAAAAGGTTTATTACAATGAGAGGTAGATAAAGAAAAACAACCATAAGTAATCATGTTCCAACTAATGGCAAGGTTTGCTCGTAAACTGACCAACACTTCCAACATATCCGATGGAACAGATGAATGCCCTTACCCTGAAATCCGCCGAGACATGCGCAGAAGAGCTGACCAGAGGAGACCAATGCAGGCAACCATCTTCTCCCGTAGCTCCTCCCCCCCTAGCGGGATGGCCAGGAAGCTAGTACCACGTGACCCTAGACCACGTGATGCTAATAAAGTGTGTAGACCAGTAAGCCGTCACCGGCGCAGTTGGAGCTAGTGTGTTATTGTTTATGATAAAGAGGGAACCAAAAGAGGCCTATAAAACCAATGAGTTGTGTGAGGCATACAGACATGGTGTACTGTCATTTCAGTACCGGGTGTGTGCGAGCATGTGACTACGTGTGATGGTATGGTTATCATGTATTGTTGGTTTACTTCGAAACCGAATATTCAGTGTTGGTTTTCAGACATTGAATGCTATGGCTATTTTTGCAAGATCAGGAAATCTATGTAGGAAGCTTCTCTACATGCTTCTCTACATGCTTCTACACGAGAAACAATATTTATATTCAACCTTTACAGGAGTCATACATTATTAATATATACTGTTAGCAGTCACGAGAGTGGCAATAGGCCACTGCAAACTAAAAGATGTAGACGTCCAGAATTCCCTTTTCTGTGCGGTCTATATCAATCATCATGTTGTCAGGACCGCAAATTATTATAGTCCTCCCATCCACATAGACCACAAAAATCCCGGATAAAGGAAACTATTCGTCCCCTGAAAGCCTGATTTATGAACATTACATTTCTAACAGGGAAACTTTGATTTACATGCCTGCCACCATCTTAACAAGCCAATTTAAATGTATATATGAACAAGTAGTGGACTTCTGTTAGTGATTTGTTTTGCGATTCAATATTTCATTTCAAGCCGTAGAAACAACCAACTTCATAATGACCACAGTGACGTCAAGGCAGTGTGATAAAGCAGCAATTCTCGCATCCAGAGATTGACTTTACATAGACATTATGAGACATTTGGTTTTTTTGTGACATTTATTAGTGTCTGACAGATTGACATCAACCTTATCCAACCACAGGACAGTAGATGGTAGCTCAGTCTTATAAGGGCACATTTGAAACAACTTTGCTGGAAGAATGCATTCAGGACTATTGTTATGTTCATGAATAGCATACAAGAGTGATGGAGACCCTTTCTTTCACTCTGTCTCTCCCAATCTTTCTGTCTTACCTGACCCAAGCATTGATGAATGAGCGTGGAATCATAAATGAATAACAACTAAAAGGTTCGGGTTGTATTCAGTCCATGGGTCACACCCTCTGGACTCCTTTCCCAATATCAAAATGGTGACATGCAGATGGCTAGGGGTTAGCCTTTTGCAGCAAGCTCAAAGTCTATGTGATCACTCTCACCTTTAAGCAGAGCATATATAGCGTGTGGCCCACGCTCAATGATAGTAGGAAGATGACACTCTATGTCCGAGTCTCAGATTGCTGTTACTATCATTGAGATTGGAGATAAATGCCTAATATGATGCGGGGCAGGTGTGGGCAGGGATGGTGTGAGTGGGGATAGTATGAGTGGGGATGGTGTGAGTGGGGATAGTGTGAGTGGGGATGGTGTGAGTGGGGATGGTGTGAGCAGGGATGGTGTGAGTGGGGATGGTGTGAGTGGGGATAGTGTGAGTGGGGATGGTGTGAGCAGGGATGGTGTGAACAGGGATGGTGTGAGTGGGGATGGTGTGAGCAGGGATGGTGTGAGTGGGGATGGTGTGAGTGGGGATGGTGTGAGTGGAGATGGTGTGAGTGGGGATGGTGTGAGCAGGGATGGTGTGAGCAGGGATGGTGTGAGTCGGGATGGTGTGAGTGGGGATGGTATGAGTGGGGATGGTATGAGTGGGGATAGTATGAGCAGGGACGGTGTGAGCAGGGACGGTGTGAGTGGAGATGGTGTAAGTGCGGATGGTGGGAGTGCGGATGGTGGGAGTGGGAATGGTGTAAGAAGGGCGGGGGGGGGGGGGGGGTGGGGGGGGGGTTAGGCCAGTATGGGTGGGGCCAGTGTGACTTTGGCCGATGTGAGCAAGGATGGTGTGAGCGATGGTGGTGCGTGGGGACGGTGTGAGTATGGATGTAAGTGGGGATGGTATGAGTGTGGATGTTGTGAGTGGGGATGGTGTGAGCGGGAATGTTATGAGTGGGGATGGTATGAGTGTGGATGTTGTGAGTGGGGATGGTGTGAGCAGTGATAGTGTGAGCGGGGATGGTGTGAGTGGGGATGGTGTGAGTGGGGAGGGTGTGAGTGGGGATGGTGTGAGTGGGGAGGGTGTGAGTGGGGATGGTGTGAGTGGGGATGGTGTGGGTGGGGATGGTGTGAGTGGGGATGGTGTGAGTGGGGATGGTGTGAGTGGGGATGGTGTGAGTGGGGATGGGATGAGCGAGGTCAGTAAGAGCGGGGAAGGTGGGTTACCTTGCAGCACAGTCGCCGGGCGTCCTGATGAAGCGGAGGGAAAGAGTCGCCGGCTGCTGTGTAAATCTACGTGGAGGGATAAAGTCGGTGCCAATACATTAAATAGGTCTAAGTTTAAGAGTCATAAGGAGACTGATGCACACGTTCGATGTCAAGTAGCTGTAGAGAACATAGCGAAACGGCAACATTGATTGTAGAGGAGGCTATTTCTTAATGACTGATCCTGGCTTAATAATCATCCAATTTTTCGATGTACAACTTCTAGTTCTGCCATTTTTGTCTTTCCCTGATTGTAATTATACATACTTACTTCCAATCACCCTGTCTTACGTGGAGTGGGGTAGAGCAGTTCTCTAGAAATTAGTGCACGTATACACCACTCCATCATCCCTCAGTGCTGGGGAATACATGTGTAACAATTACATAAACCTAAAGCGTGCGGCACATAGAAAACTGATTCAATATTCGGTCATCTTTAAGAACGAGGAAGGTGGGGGTGACGTGCGGGTCTTTCGGTAGAGAACCAGACCAGGTACGATAATTGGAGTTAAACAAATGAAGATTCTGGGGAAATTGG
Organism: Alentia gelatinosa; assembly: GCA_950022655.1. Lineage (NCBI taxonomy): Eukaryota > Metazoa > Annelida > Polychaeta > Phyllodocida > Polynoidae > Alentia > Alentia gelatinosa. The sequence goes on along the minus strand of OX465590.1, from coordinate 25,690,666 downwards.
GTATAGGCCGTAGGAGAGCATCTATGTAGTAGTGGTTCTTAGGGGTTTTTAGAGGACCTTTTAAGGGTTAATACCATGTATAATGAAAATTCGAAGCTGTCGAAGTCGTTCTACTCTTCGGTCCCTCTGGCATAGCCCGTAAATCTAGATAATGATAAGCATTAATATCTACTGACAATATTTAACTTTATAGGTCGAGTCAATTATTGTTGTACTTCACCATAAATATATTCTCTTGGGATGAAGTGAAGAGTCAAATAATCTAAACACTTTTTGCAAGAATACTAGTAGTATCAACAAACAGGCTTCACTTAAAATTATGTTTCTATTATATTCCAATATCAGGCAAATCAGCCACACAATCAAGTAACCAGAGCTAACACATTAATGTACTTAACACTCTCTGTCATGAATATTCACTATAGTTAAAGCTTTACTAAATCGAAATCCTATAATCTAGCAGAAGCAACAAATAATGTACGTATATTAGAATATTTTAGTTCGCAAAGGCAGACAAGGTCGATCAAATAAAGAATATTCAAAGTTAAACTAAATTTGACACAATATCAGGGGTCTCAGACAGTATTCACGCTAAACAAACAGGCTTGGCTTGGCTATAGCCTCATCCTAACAGCACTCTTCTGTAAACAGTATTGAGTGACGGAGAATGCATTGCATCTCGAGGGGAAGACTAAATTGTAGAGGGTGCGTCCACCAATCACGACAAGGCTGCGACAACGGCTTTCCGACAAGGTCCACGACAGCTCTACGATTGGAAGGCTTGTCGTAGCCTTGTCGTGGTTGGTGGACCCTAGTTCCCAACAAGAGGCTACGACAAGGCCCCGACAGGCTGCGACACAAAGCTTGTCGGGAGGTTGTCGGGGGCCTTCCGACATGGCTACGACAAAATCGAGCATGTTCGATTTTAGAGCCTTGTCGTGGCATGTCGTGGCATGTCGGGAGGTTGTCGCAGAGGTCTACGATAGAAAATTTAGGTGGAGCTTGCTCTTCCCGACACGCCCCGACAACACTGTCGCAGAGCTCCTCTCCACACGACAAGGCTGCGACAAGGCAACGATTGGAAATTTCTTGTCGGCCCGTGTCGCAGCCCTGTCGTGGTTGGTGGACGCACCCTCTTAAGGTACAATATCAGACTAGGAACCTGAATACAACAAATAAACTATTCCAATAATCTTGTGTTGTAACAATTTCAAATTGTGTTTTCACTTCAATTAGTATCTTTCAAGTTGTTCCACACGTCTGTCCCTGTTTAACCCTTTATAGATGAATGATGTCCTTATGCATGCTACCCTGCCACAGGCGTCAACTGTAAAGGCTTCAACATGCTTTATTATGGGGGCAGTGTCATATATAGTCCTCGCTTTCTTCGTGTAAATGAATTTGTATCATTCTATTATCTGGATTTGTCCCCAAACAAAAACAGGCGTATACCTCCTCATCCTTTTCCTTTGGTACTTTTACGAATGAATGGAAATTGTAAGATTGCATTGTGTGGTATAAGTGTGAGTAATATTATATAACTTTGGCCTATGCATACCGGCCACTCCTACCCATGTCGTATGTATGACCGGACAACATGTATACATGTGGCGGCGAAACCCAACAAATTGTCCAAAAGCGGAGGTGAAAACAGGTATACTGTGCCTGTATGTGAAGAATACTTAGTAAAATTGACTATTAGATGGACCTCTGGTATCGTCATTTGTACTGCGTGTTTATCACATGCATACACAGAACCCTGTTCCCGTATAAGACTTGTGTATGGCAAAAAGGGTGCAGGGTACAGCGATGGAAAGAGACTGAACGGACTACCTAGCATAGCCCTCGACAACGTGATTATCCTCTACTTAAGCCACCTTACTGAGCCGCCTTCACTAATCTCGGCGTGCTTATCATGCACAAAATCTTCCCCCGCATCTCACCTATAATTCGTCAGCAAATCCTTGCATGGGAACACCTTGATATACATGTAGTTTGTACGCACACTAGGAACTTTTTCATCTTGGTAGATGTTATTTCGTCTTACATCTGCCTACTCACTTATAATACACCCAAAGCTCCGAGATCCAACCCCGACTGCTAAACAACACACACACCTCCTCGGAACCTCACAGTGCACACCCTACATCTGACCGCTGGCCCAACACTACGCCCCCAATTCACGACCCTGAATCTGGCCTGTATCCCAATAAGTAACCCCAAAACCACATAGAGGGATGGTTGGGAGGCGGCTCCCTCAGACTGAGATAATGTTCAAAGAGGTGCTGTACCGTGCTGGTAACGGTAAGAAATACTCTTTGATCTACCAACCCAACATTGTTGTGAGTAAATGCCTTCAGATCTATGAAACCATACCCATTACAAAGACGCCATTGTGGATGATCACTTTGTGGAATTCTCTTACACAGTTAATCAGTATGGAGAAGAAATAATCTATATATATATATATATATATATATATATATATATATATATATATATATATATATATACATACATATATGTATATGGCTTGAGGGAATAACTGCTAATCAATACACTATATAGGCAACATATCGACACAGCGATCCTCTCCCCATTCTCTGTCATTTAACGTTATAGATCCCCTCTCACTGAGACAGACAAAGCAGAAGCAGCAGCAGTTGGGGACTATAAAGGCGGGCGGCAACCCGGGGATCGCCACACTCAGCGCCGGCCGCGGGCATCGACACGCCGGCCGCTCGTCGGCGCCCACGTGCTCACTGAGCACACCCGAGCAGCTCCGAGTGGACATGTTAGCCGTGCGGGACCAGGGAGATACGAGGCCAGACGAGCAGCAGTCACTGGGAGAATGTCAGAGGATGTATGCCACGTAGGTACCAATACAAGCTTCTTAACCCAGTGTGCACCTATGGGAGTCGTATAGTCACCACAGAGCAGATACTGTTAGGAAAACCTCATTTGAATATGTTGTGATCCTATAGGAAGAATAATGGTCTACTAATACTGTCATATAGCTGTTGAAACGTGCTACTTATGACAAAGTCTATACCTTTGGCAGCATTATAGTCATTTTCGAGCACATACTTATAGGAACGTCCAATATTCAACACTGTGTGTACCTATGGAAACATCATACTCTCAACGAAGTGTGATCCTATGGGAACTGTACACTCATCAAAGAACAGGTATCTGCAGGAAAAATGTACAGTTTCACTTATAATTGATTGTGAACCTCTAGGAACAGTAGACCCACTAGGAGCAGATACTTATAGAATGTCTCACATATACCTAGATCTTCATCTATGGAAACATTGTGATAACATTTCTAATTCTGTAGTAATTTGGGAGGTAAGTTTTACGAATATGTGTATGCGAGGCAGCATCAGGCTATAAATGCACCTTGCCGCCTTGCTGTGCCATGCACTTGCCTTTCATACACAAAGGTACACAGATTCTTTAGGAAGAGTATACTCATTATGGAGCAGATACTGTGGATGGTGAACATACAGGAACATTATACTCATGGTGGGATTATGGAAACATTATACTTATCAGCTAGTTAAAAGTCATTCCTCTAGGTTGTCTGTTTCCTCTCGCCCATGGGAATGTGGGATACATCTCCGTGGGAAAAAAACATTTGATAGCAGCAGTCGCTCGCGCTGATTGCTACGTCTGCATAACTTTATACTTATTGCAAAGGAAGTGCCTATTGAAATACTAATAGTGCTCAGAGCAGACACTGATAGTAACGTCCTATTTACAACCGAGGTTGAACTTATTGCAATATCAGAATTAAAAGAGGCACGGTAGGCCCACAACGCAGTGAACAAGTACATCAACAACATAAACTGAACTGCATGGAAGACATGAAGGAAAAAAATATACGATTCGAGGATGAAAATATCCGTGGAGAACGTATCTATAAATAACCACGGAAGCTGCTCTTTTACTGAATCCACATGAGGGAAAGGAGGACCATCAGGAACATGCCCGAATGATTTTATGTTGCATTACGGACGAGGGGTGCCGGGGAGAGGCCACTGGCGGGGGTAACAGAGGGGTCCTGGTAGTGGCGGCAGTAGTGGTCGCGGGGGTGTTTGATCGGTGTCGGAGCACGTGTGAGGGAGGCGGGGCCGCTGGCGTGTTTGACAATTTAGCGCGGGGAGGGCTGTGGACGGACCGTGCCGAGCAGATCGCCGAACGCCCCGCGAGCATCTCCGAGCACTTTATTCTGCGCGCGCCCATTACGGCAGGGTCAGCGATGGTCTAATGACCGGCGCAAAATGCCGGCCTGAATACACGATGAGCAGTGGTCGAGTCGGGTCAGGTCCTAATTAGACTCATCTATGAGCAGCTATGACCACTTTATCTTATAGCTGCCCACCTAAAAACGGCTATAAACACTTTATCTTATAGCAATACAAACCAGCCCACCTACAAACGGTTATAACCACTTTACCTCTGAGCTATACAAATTCGCCCCAGCAATTAATGCCTCTAATAACCACCTTACCGCATAGCTATAAAAAATTCGCTGAAGCAATAGCAGACTAGAACTTATTCATCAGATAGCTATGTAAATTAGCAGTGACGAGTGATGATTTCAGCCACCTTCAAATATAAACAGAGAAACAGGACTTAACAATTCAAACTGTTTTAAAAGAAAATGTTTGGCATCCAGTCGTTCAGATAGGCATTGACATTTCATTAACATGAGTGTTCGGGTCAGCGGTTTTATCTATAAGGCTGTCATTCAATGCCCTCATAACTTCAGCTATACATACATCCTTTGATAATGGCTGAGCTATGCTAAAACATTGTGTGTAATTGAGAAATTTCTGATTTCTAACAAGCACCACTGATTAACTAGCGACGTGGCTGAGCGATTTAAACAGAGCAGCTTTCTCGTCTTACTCGGTTCCGGAGACATTCGCGACTGTATGTTCGGTGTGAACATACTCCCTCAAAGACTGTAACGCTCTAGAGATGTTAATCTCCGTACTCCGTAGACCATCTGAGCTGGAAGACTCCTATACTTCTTTGCGTAAACTCTGCGTAAAGGTACCACACTGTCCTAGCAGACGTGTCCCCGGACGCTGCCTGTTCCCTAACGTGGGGTGTTTCCTTACATGGGGTAAAATTGAACATCTAATAGAGGGAACAATTTCTAACACAACAATTTTTGTTATAAAACCTTTGTAAAACATAATTGGTTATTTTTGGATAATTATATATAATGAACCTATCATGATTTTGTTTTTAAAAGGTTCTTTTGATATTCTTGCTGTGTAGCAAAAGTATCCCTCTAAACAGGGGGTCCCGTAAGCGGGTTCTACTCTATTAACAATATTTTGCCCGAGTCAGAGTCGTGAATTAAAGGCAAGATCGCGGTCCGCTATCTAAGTGATCAGAGAAACAACACGAGGAGAGCGCGGGAACTAGATACATGTCGGCGTGGGCCTCCTATATAATCCCCTCCCGGATACAGTAAGTCTCTTAGACTGACTGATGATAATTGGGGAGTCCATCTAGCCGGCTGTTCTACACTGATCGTCAGCCAGCACTGGCATCTCCCAGTCGGCGTGCGGTAAGCCGTACATGGCAGCCCACAGAGCAGCTCATAATTAGAGCGGCAGTGAAACTATTGCCCGGCGGTATATCAAAGAGAACAATTAACTCTCCCTCAGTCATACCTCTATCATTCCCCACTCGTGTACGCCCAGCCACAACTGAGATCTCATGATCTCGCCCACTTCACTACAAACTTTCACTTATCAAGATCATCTTCATCTAAAATATTTTGTATGGTGTCTTTAATTTGAGCTTTGAAGGTTTCACTATTAGGAAATGTATGTTTGTCCAAAGGCAATTTATCCCAATCATGCCTTAGTATTGGAGGTGAGGGGTGCCTGAATTTATCAGTTCTCGGTAGTTGTAATTATGTTTCAATTTCAGGATCACTTCCTGTTCCTATTACATTAGACTCATATATGTGAGTTGCAATTTCTGTACACTATTTGATTAATCAATCAATTTTCTTGGAATGTAACTGAAAGAAATATTCTATGATATGCTCTAGATGTGGAAAAATATTAATAGCATCGTGTATACGGAGCAAAATGTAATGCTGTAAAGCGTAGATCTGATTACAAATGGCAAATATACAAATCATCCAGAGAACATTATCATTTGAGTTTCCGAAATGAAACTCAGTTTGGATATTACCTGACTTGGTGCAGAAGGATTTGAATGGAAATTTGTGATTGTCGTGCACGGTGCGACGTATTGCCTTTGACAAAGGACAACAATTGACAGTGGCTATTTCATATTTCGAAATTTCATCATGATAGATCCAAAATAAATCAGTTGTGATCAATGTCAATTGAAAACACCTGCTTGATGCCTAGATATTATTACTTGGATCTGGACAATGACTGGAAAAATCCACTAATGTATTGCAAAGATCAATTAACGTTTTGATAATATCAATTCCCTTGTCTCGAAGAGGATTCTTTTTTTCAAATTTACTAGAACACTTATTTTAAGAAACCTGATCATCATGTCCTCGTAAATATCTAACAGTGTTAAACTATTTGTGTAGATGTTGTGGTTAGTTTATGGCATAGGAATTGAGTTAGTTTTCGCTATAATCTATATAAAGGGAGGGTGGCCCCCAGAGTATATTATGGTTGAGGGCTAGACTAGCCACACATAAAATTCCGTGCTGGTAGCACACTGTTTAACAACCAAAGCCTGTCATATTCTGACGCGATGGGAGTTCCAAGTAAAGGCTGGAATGAACATGAAAAATGTTTCTTGTTTGCAAATATAGAATAATATTTTGATTTCTAAAATTTCTATTGGAGTATAAATATTTATTCCACATTACGGCACTACCTTACACTGAGCGGAGGTGAGAAACTGCCCACATTAAAAGCTTTGTTATTTATTTATTTATTTTTTTATTGAAGAAAAAGCAGTTCTAACACAATGTTAGACCTTCCACTGCAGTTATTGACAACTCGAAGAGGTAAAAGCGTCAGCTGCACATTTTACAGTGCTGTGGGACACTTCTGCTAACATATAACAGATGAGTTCAAAATTAATTCTCGTCGTGTGGCTTTGAGGACCTATATATACACACACACATGAAGTGAGGTTCTAAGGACATGAATCCACCTGACGTGAGCGTGTGGAACCACATGGCGGCGCGCTGCGTATAGCGCGAGCAGCTCGGGTTTAGGTCACGTCCGGCTCAGACCGCTCACTCGGCCCCACCTGCGTACACAGAGGTTAGCCGGGCAGATTTACCGACAGCCCAGGCGCTATCATCTCCTCCAGGCCTCACGGGAGACAGCGGGCGCGGCGATGGATGTCCCACTACAGTCCCAACAGCTCACAGGGCAGCTGCATCAGTTGGCGGTCAGTATCTGCGTTATTGTGATCTGTGGGTGGGAGGTCAAGGTGGGTCGGTCTTCACCGTATGAGGGGGTAAACAGAGCAGGTGGCACTGAGGGAGTGATGGTAATAGAGAGAGAATGGTACAGGGAACACACCATGTATCATATGGGTGTGACTGTGGTACAGTGAGTATACTATGTATCATATAGGTGTGAATGTGGGGCAGTGAACATACTGTGTTTACTATATGGGTGTGAATGTGGTACAGTGGGTATACTATGTATCATATAGGTGTGAATGTGGTGCAGTGAACATACTGTGTTTACTATATGGATGTGAATGTGGTACAATGAAGATCCTGTATGTTATATGGGTGTGGGTATTCTCTGTGTAAGTGTGGTAAAGTAAACATACTATGTACTATATGGGTATGGATGTGGCACAGAAAACACCTTGTGTTTTATATTGGTGTGAATGTGGTATATATACACAATATTACCATGATTTGGATCTGAGTGGCCGTATTCTCCGCGTAGTTGACGAGTATTGTGTAGGTAATGTTGTATTTATTGTTGTATATTGTTGTATGTATTGTGGTAATGTTGTATTTATTACTCACTTATTTTTTAGATTTAAGCAATAAATATGATCTTTAGAAAACTTTTCAACATAGTTAAGAAGGGACTACTTTCATCTCAATGGGACTACTTTCATCTAAAAAATCCGTATTCTCCTAGGAGATTCCGGAGGTCTGTATTCTACTCAGTAGCGATCTGTAATCTTCATAGTCTTAGTATGGAGACTCCGTATTAGGTGGGTAATAAATATATTGAACTGGACCAAAAATCGTACAAATACACAATACTTCATGCATTCGGATGCGCCGCAATTATCATTCAGGAAAATTATGGCGCATCCAATTGCATGGATGTAGTATATATTTTACAATTCGAGTGCAGTTCTGGATTTATCACGTCCATTAGGATAGCATCACAATATCAGAATAATTTAGATTACTTTGCAAATCCAGTTAGGAACGTCTAAATCTCCATGCTGATGTCTTGTCTGCTCTCTCAAATCCTGGCCACTAGTTGGCCCGTCGATTATGACCGTTGCGTATAATTTCTTAATGTTATTCTTATGGCTAGACTTGTACCAAGGGGGGGGGGGGATAAAGTGAACAGATTATGCATCATGTGGGTGTGAATGTGGTACAGGAAATATCTTGTGTATTGTCCGGATGAGTGTGTGTGGTACAGAGAACATACATGTATTGTCTGTTTGTGAGTTTGGTCCAGGAAATATCCTATTTATTGTCTATGTGAGTGTGAGAGCAGTGCAGGAAACGTACTGTGCATTGCCTATGTGAGTGTGACCGTGGTATAGGGAACGTCTTGTGTATTGCCTGTGTGTGAGTTTGGTACGAAAAACAGCCTGTGCATTATATGTGTGAGTGGGTACAAGGAAGGTACTGTATATTGGCTGACTGTGGTACAGAATAGATGATTTGTACTGTCTGTGTAAGCATGAAGGTGGAAAACCAAACACAATGTACATTGACCGTGCGAGTAGTGTAGAATAAAGCCGAATAAAAATGACTTTTATGTAGGTTAGGTCTGCATAAGGGAATGAAAAGAGATATTTATACGAAGTTCTACCTTTAAAAGGAACGCTTTCGGCGTTTATAATTTGCCTATCCATGTGGGGATATATACACACTATTATTTTGATTTGCATGGTCGTATCTCCGAGGATTTGACGCGTAGTATTGCGAGGATATTGCGTAATGTCAGCTGTAAGGAGAATACGGCCACGCAAATCAAAATCATGGTAATGTTGTATTTGTTATTCAGCATTCCAAATATAAGTAAAGACAAAATAGCCGTCGGTCTTCTCATGTACCTATTTGCACGCTAGAGACTTTCTTTCTCCGTATTCTCTGGCTTCTAGGAGAATACGGCTCCCCGTTTTCTACACAGTAGCGATTAGTAGGTTCTATAGGTTTAGTCTGGAGACTCTGCAATAGGTGGATAATGAATGGCAACATGCCCGTGCGGAGGGACACACGTGTTTGTACGTCACTCTGATCCTCCCAGCATGCTTTGGCTGGCGTTCAGTACGCATGTCAGCACGCATACCGGCACACAGTCCAGCACGCTTACTGCACGCCCCGCCACAATCACATCACTACCGCCACCTGGTGTCCCGCACCCATAGCGCCCCCTGATGCCAGTCACAGGCACTACTACATGGTCGCAGGTGGCAAATGGCCACCATCAACATTGATCGGGTCACGTGATGCGACATCCCGGATGGCCGCCCGGAGGAGCCGGTAGAGGGCGCCAGGCCGGACGTGACGTGGGACGCGGGACGTGGGCCGAGTTGCCCTGACACCGGGTCTGCAGGGACCGCTCCGCTATTTAACGTGGAATGAGGCCCAGGAGACAGCGATTAAGTCTGAGGGTGTGAGAATCACCTCTACAGGGACCAGTCTAGTATTTAATATGGTATGAGGCAGTGATGAGGTCTGAGGGTGTGAGCATACCGTCTGGGTGCACCCCTCTCATGAGATCTCATACTCTCTAAGTCGTAACCTGTACAGGGTTCTCACTGCGCTCTATGGGAGAAGAATTCTTAACGAACTAGGCTTAGAGCCTTGAGAATCCACTGGCACACAGTATTTCCGCTAGGTGGCGTCATTGAGATTATAGGAATCTTTGGTTGCATTGATGTATTTCTTTAGCACGGGAGGTAGGCCAGTGGATTCTCAAGGCTCTAAGCCCAATTCGTTAAGAATTCTTCTCCATAGAGCATAGTGAGAGTACGATATACAACTTAGAGAGTGTGAGATGTTATGAGAGGGGTGCACCAGGGACTGGTCCACTGATTATCAAGGTATAAGACCTGTGAACCAGTGATGTCTTGTAAAACAGGGATGACCTGTGAAACAGTGATGACCTGCGAAACAGTGATGACCTGTGAAACAGGGATGACCTGTGAAACAGTGATGACCTGTGAAACAGTGATGACTTGTAAAACAGTGATGACCTGTGAAACAGTGATGTATATAATTATAGCAGTGTGAGTACCATATCTGCTGCGACCAGTCCTCTATTTAACTTGGTATGAGACCTATGAGGCATCGATAGAGTATGATGGCATGAGAATCACATCTACAGGGACTAGTTTGGTATTCAATATGGTATGAGGAAGTGATATGTTTGATATGTTTGAGCTGAATGTCTAAATTAGTACACTATCTGATATTGTATTACATGCTTATGGGTGTGACCAATCCACTATTTAACAAAGCATCCCTAGAAAACCTGTGAAGCTGTGATAACGAAACTCTGATAGTGGTGTGAGTATCTGCAGGGTATGAGACACATGAGTCAGTGATTAGATTTGAGGATGCAGCCACCATCCCTATAGGTACTAGTTGACAAGTTATGATGAAAACCATGTGACAGTAATGAGGCTTGAGGGCATGAGGTGTACATCTCCAGGGATCAGTCCACTATTCAACAGAGTATGAGACTTCAGGGACAAGGCATTACATCTACAGGGAGAAACAAAGTATAAGAGTGCGAAAGATCGGTAAGGCTCACGGTTGGTTGCACCATATTTGAGGGACCAATCCTCTTTTTAGTATTGTACGAGGCGCATGTTTAAGTGATCAGGTTTCTGGATGTGACGAAAATGTCTACAGAGACTGATCCAGTAGTAGGCATGAGGCCCATGAAACAGTGATGGGTGTTTAAGAATGTGGCGTCACATCCACAGGGTTGAGCATGCTATACAACAAAGTATGAGGCGTATGAATACCATGTCTGCCAGGATCAGTTCACTTTATGATAAGGTATGAGATCTGTTAAACAATAATAAGGTTTGAGAGTGTGACCGTCGTGTCTTCAGGGACTAGTTCACCGCATTAAGAGGGCCGTGAGGTTTATTGCTGCGGGCATGACATCTACAGGGATCAGTAAACTCTTCTACATAGTATGAGACCTATGAGAGGGCATTAGGTTTGAAGGTGTGAACTGAATGTCTGAGGGGACTGGTCCGATATTCAACAAGGCATAAGACCCACGAGACAGGAATGATGTGTGAGGGTGTAAGCATCTACAGGGACCCATCCATTATCTAATATGGTATGAGACCCAAGAGACATGGCAATAATACGGTTTGATGATGTTAAGGAATGTTGTTAAGGACGCAGTCGGCCAGCATGGTCAGACGTCTTAAAGGGAGCCATACACTGAGTTATTTCCAGGGTACAGTAGAACCCCACTTAAGGAGAACAGCCTCCTTGCCAGACCAACATGTACCATCAAGGAGGGTATACTCAGACGCCTATTGGACATAATTCGGTTCTGAGCACCAGTCTCCCCTGAATAGAAGCGTGTCACTTACTCGAGGTTCTAGTCTATGTAATTTAGTCAATTTACACTAAGTGCTGTACAGCAAGTTTCCACATCCAAGTATTTTAGTCGGTTTACAGTAGCAGGTATTCTAATCAGTTTACAGTTCCATGCACTATAGTCAGTTTTAAATTAGACCCATGTACTATAGTTAGATTACTATAGTTAAATTCTAAAGACATGTGTACCCTAGTCATATTACACGAAAACTGGCTTACTCTCTTTGTACGGTAAAAATTCACGGTAAATTATCAATCAGATATATCCCGCTGGATATCCGGAGCCAAAACTCCAGGAGTCGCATACGGGAGCCGAGATTAAAACGAATAAGGTTTTGATTTTATCCTACCCCCCCTGTGAACGATATTTTTATGTGAGGATAATAACCAAAAAAAAACACGATACAAACTTTCTGAAGTCCTCCATATAGCTCTCTTTGCTGCTCTGAAGGCGCTTGGAACTACTTTCAGCTGCTGATCTCTGATTGGTCCATTTTTTGTATGCTCCTAGGAGCGATTTTTTATCCGTATGCGACATACGGGCGCATACAGAAAGTTAATGTTAAGCCTATGGGTTTTTATATTAGGGGTAGGATAAAGGATAATATCGGCCAGTGTTTGATAGTCAGTTTACAGTCCCGTATAAGCCTTTCCAAAAACACGTGTACTCTAGTCATAATATCGTCCAATGTATAATAGTCAGTTTACATTCCCAAGTACTATCATCAGTTTATGGAGGCTGCACGTGTCCGCATGGCTTCCAGTCTCTCTCATGTCCAGTGGACCGTGACACGATGTAAGCCGATGTCTACAGGACATCCCGCAATGATTGATCAGCGAGGTTTCATCTCATACATCACCACAAGCCTCCCCCTGAATGAGGGCACGATCTGACTCGCGTAACCAACACACACTCCTCTTCAGATGAGAGCAATGACACATTGCTATGCCTCCTACCAATAGAGAGAAAAATACTTGATGACACGCTGTGATAGGCTTCGTTCCCTCTTGTATGTTCGCCGCATGTTCACCATCATCACTACAATCACCATCATCACGGCTTCCAGCATCACGATCATAATAAACGTAACCCTCGTCATCATCATCAAAAATACTATCACTATTTCGACGGCTTCAAGTTACATTATCTGTCATTGTGACGTCTTCATGCTACACACAACCAGGTGCATTATTATGAATACATTCGCATCACACAGAGCAGTTTCGTGGTGGGTTATTGTGGTGCATCATAGTGATGTATTCATGGTACACAGTTCAGAATAGTGGTGCATTACTGTTGCACATTCATGTTGTGCAGAGCTGCAAAGATAGTGCATTATTTGGCACATTCATATTACAGAGTGCAAGATAATGGTTCGTTATTGTGATAGGGTTGTGGTACATAGGGCTAGACATTGGTGCCTTATTGTGACACATTTATGTTGTAAAAAGTTACACAGTGGTACATTATTGTGCTGTATTCATGTTACACAATGTGTACATCAATGTGGCATGTTCATGTTACACAGAGCAGGATTTTTATTGGACATAATTCAGATTGTCACATTTGATGTGGTATTCTAGGATGACCATACATTGTCAACAGTAAGTTCCAAGTATAAGGTAAACACTATTCAGAACATGTTGAATTTCAAGTATATAGATTACAATTATAGAATCAGCAGTCACTATATCTATACAATGATGTGATTATGAATATGTGATTGAGTTTAATGATGTCCTGAACTGGTTGTCAAGTGAATGCGTCTGTTTCAAATATGGGTTATGTATTAATAATCATGACATATTTTGTCACAGAGTCTATGTTCAGCCTGAAGGTCAGTAGGTTGGTAGTACTGAGAGAGATTTTGTGCATCGTTTAAAACAGATGTTACCGGCTAGTACTTCTAGTTCTCCAGTTCTTGCATTCCATGGTACTTTCCCTCGAGAACCGGAGATTTTTTTGGTCAAATTCTGTACACGGGCGCATCAATGGCAAAATGTGTTTGGTATTGGAACGTAGATTTTTAGTATTCTCAATAACATGTACATCCTCATTTTCATCTACACCAATAACATTAATAGTACCGTGCATCTCAATATTCTTTGCATATATCATAAGAATGGCTCCTTTCTCCTTCTATCTAACATTCCCACCTTGGTCAGGCTGTGTAACTCTTCGACAGTGTGTCCCAGTGGTACATCTATGTTATAAATTCATGCTACATAGAGCGGGACAGTCGTGTAATATTGTGAAGAATATGTAACAGAAAGCCACACAGCAGTGCGTCATTGTGACACATTCATGATACACAGAACAGGACACCGGTGCCTTATTGTGATGCACTCATGTGACAGAAAGCTACACCTCAGTGTGTCATTGAGTTGATGGCATACCACATAGAGCTAGACAGGGTTGCGTTATTGTGATGCATGCATGTGACAGAGAACCGAACAGCATTGCATCATTGTGACACATTCACGCTACATAGAGCAGGACAGCGGCGCGTTAATGGGACGCACTCATGTGACAGAAAGTTACACAGCAGTGCGTCCATGTGACACATTCATGCTATATAGAGCAGGACAGCGGTGCCTTATTGTGACGCATTCATGTGACAGAAAGCTACACCGCAGTGTGTCATTGAGTTGATGGCATACCACATAGAGCTGGAGAGGGGTGCGTTATTGTGATGCATGCATGTGACAGAACCGAACAGCATTGCATCATTGTGACACATTCACGCTACATAGAGCAGGACAGCGGCGCGTTAATGGGACGCACTCATGTGACAGAAAGTTACACAGCAGTGCGTCCATGTGACACATTCATGCTATATAGAGCAGGACAGCGCTGTCTTATTGTGATGCATTCATGTGACAGAAAGCTACACCGCAGTGTGTCATTGAGTTGATGGCATACCACATAGAGCTGGACAGGGGTGCGTTATTGTGATGCATTCATGTGACAGAAAGCCACACAGCAGTGCGTCTTTGTGACACATTCATGCTACATAGAGCTGGACAGCGGCGCGTTAATGGGACGCACTCATGTGACAGAAAGCCACACAGCAGTGCGTCTTTGTGACACATTCATGCTACATAGAGCTGGACAGCGGCGCGTTAATGGGACGCACTCATGTGACAGAAAGCCACACAGCAGTGCGTCTTTGTGACACATTCATGCTATATAGAGCAGGACAGCGGTGCCTTATTGTGATGCATTCATGTGACAGAAAACCACACAGCAGTGTGTCTTTGTGACGCTGGCATGGGGAGGGGATACTGATCGAACCTGTCAGATGTGTCTCTGATTATGTCCGTCGCTCACTTCGCTCACTACCAATCGCTTGCAGAGCTCTACGCCAAACCAGGTTACCTCTCTGGGAGCCACCAGAATCAGGTTATTTCCTCTGTAACGTGACAAAATTAGGTTCTAGTCTGTAAGGGATGTGGATTGCACCTCTTCCTCAGTTCTTCTTCTTTAGGCAGAACGTGTATCCCCGATCTAAATAGGATTTATTTGTTTTTTATTCTCCTGCTTGCTGTAGGTGATTGCGAAATGTGATTTTCTGAGGGATAACTACCTCATGTTAGATTAACCTGAGGTATGTCCTGCTGTGTTCAATGGAACAGGTTAGTGGACTTAACTATGCAGTATCTGTGTTTGTCTACGCCTGAGGTGTTACCAAACAATCTTGCTAGAAAATGTGGCCGACACCGTCTCTCACTAAACAGATATAAATGTGAAAATAGTTATATTTAGATCAAGATGGGATTTACCTACTATCACATAAGGTTGTAAAACGTGGCGTTGGCGTTACTATCACATAAGGTGTTGCATGCATAATCCTAAGGTATATTGTCAAAAGATGAATTCTGTCTACGCCTGTGTTGTTTATATATCATAGATGGTGGATTAGAACAGTCAATGGATTAGTCTAACTTGGATTTACCTTGGAATGTCAGTATGATGTGGATGTCAATGAGAAATATACATAAATTACTCAACACTATACTATTTGTTTGAAAGACCTTTTATTGAATCAAATACGAAACAGAAATAGAAGTATGAGTATCGCAAGTATCATATTTGGCAATATCATATTTGGTATTATGACACATGGCGAAAGTGGACACTGAAAGTTGACATGGTTCTGAGGGTCCTTACACAAATCTTCCTCACTACTCTAAGTTATCCAATGTATATATGAAGACATGGTTAGTGTGCCTGAATGAAATTTATTCTGAGTTCTTTTGGTTGGAAATATTCACCGAGTCCAAAGAACGAGGTAAATTATTTTTACTAAAACAAGGAACAGATGTAATTCAGACACACTCACTAGGTCGTCGTATTATGATATTCCTGGAAGTCATTAAAACTCTTTTTTAATTAAATTTACGTGGAATACGGAGGAATGTATGAATGTCATTTTGTCACTCAGTGACGAACGGAATCCATACTCCTGGGACCTGTTTCACTAGTTTCGTGACATGTCTGTGACACCATACAGACATTGGGGTTGTCTAGTTTCGTGACAACACAAGTAGCTGCCCTTAGGTAAAGAAGACCCCAAACATAAGAATTAGACAAATCATGGACCTGTTTCACTAGTTTCGTGACAAAACTGTTAGACAGACATGAAAAGCGGCACCAACAATGCAAGCAAGAATGGACAAAACGAAGTCTAATGTCTAGTTCTTATGAAACCGGACACAATATCTAGACGCCATCTAGACATGTCACGAAACTAGTGAAACAGGTCCCTGGTCAGTAAAAGTGAGACATTCGCACATAGGTATATCTGTCACTGAGGTCTTGATCTCGGTTCTTTAACAATAAACACAGACTCATAGATAATGACTGAGAGAAGTGGTTTGCCTCTAAGAATCAGTTTGTGTAGTGACGACTTGTCAGACAGCAAAAGCAAATGCCATCTTACCTTTGGTGGTGATAGAAACATCCACCCGACTGGAGCCTAAAGGACGCATCCGTACATCCACATTTAGAGGGAATATTCGTAAATCACATTTCGCCATACCCATCTGGAAGTTAGATTTGCGGAGAATGTGAATTTATAGCGAGCCATTCCCATTTGGTGGGGAGATTTGAGGAGGGTGCAATTTACATCTTAATATGTTCATATGAGTATATTTTGTCACGGCTTTTGTCACGCTCAACTTCTCAAATAATATATTTATACAGGATTACTATTCGACACCACTACACCGACACAGTTGTAGTAATGGGCATAAAAAGTCATTTCTAGGTCCGTAGTAACAATCCTCATCCATTCAGAGAGACGCGAGACTAGCGCTCATATGAAAAGGGGACGCACTTTTTCCAAGCTTTATTTTATTATGTTAACCCTCCGCCCCACGAGCGCAAAGAACCTGGAAATATTACCCTTTTTCGGGATTTCAAGGAGTTTTATTCAAAATAACTTCGTTTTAATACTCTACCCGTAGAGGTTTAAATACGTACCAAGGAAAAACACCACCCTGGTCGTATTCACCGCATAGATGACGCGTAGTAATACGTATTATTGTGTAGTGTCAACTACAAGGAGAATACGACAACGAAGATCAGGATCATGGTAATGTTGTATTTATTACCCACCTTTCGAAAAATTATTAGAATGAAAATCATATAGATAATTGGAAACTCAACATAAGCACCATCTGTTGTTTATAAAGAATATTTTCTAAATTGCCTGTCGGGTCGAAGTAAAAGCCGTATTATCTTCTGTGGTGATATGTAGGTTCTATATGTTTAGTATAGAGACTCCGTATAAGGTTGGTAATGAATGTACTGATTTAGCATTTCTCAGAATTATGTTTTGGTACGGTCTGGATATTCGATGCGCTTCGTTCCTCATATAACATCTCCTTCAGTGGTGAGAAGATACCTGAGCCAACAACTTCAAGTCATGTAAAACCAGTTACTCTGACTTCTCACCTGATGATATGATATAATTGGTAAGATAATATTATTGAATGCATAAACTTGAAAAGTAATGAGACTCGCAAAAGGCTTCACATTAAACAGAATCATCATAAAGGATAACTTTGCCAAAAGAAAAAAGGTTAGGATTATTGATGTAGAGGTAAGAATGTACGAACGCCCCCGCTCGGTGGTACTGGGGTCGCCGAGACGCCTGATCCGGGGATCATGTTTTCGTCGACGAACGACCCCTCCTGTTAGCTGGTGACCGGCAGACACACGGCGAGCCTGTCTACCAGCCGAGTGATGGGCTGACCCTTAGAGGTCACGTCAGATCGTCTTGTCAGGTGGAAACATCACCAGATGTCTGCTATGGCTCCTCTGGGTAATCTTGATGCATGTTTATAGCCGGCTCAACACAGCCCAGCGAGTTTTACGGCGTGTTTTATGCGTTTGTTGTTCTAGGTACCAACTTTGTTTTATTTTCATATGGGGCACAGAGCGATTGCTAGTTCCGCCATGATCAGCCAGGAAATTGTAAGATTGCGCCACTATAGTCGGTGAACAATCGCTGTAATCTGTTGACATAATCCATTGCTATTCATGAGATGACGCTAAGACCCATCTATGGGATTCAGAAAAAATATATATTTTTTTCTATTCAAATACATTGATAAATGCACCTCCCACCTGGTGTATTATGTGGCATTAGGGGAATGACGGCCTCCTCCATAACACATAAGCTATCTGCCCTAAAGTTTGAGTAAATTGTCACTGATGTGAATGGCTAACTACAAGTCACCGCATACTTTACATCATCGAATGTATTTTTATTCTCACATATGTGAAAAGCGCCTTGTGAAATAGGCCATTGTATTTGCCTCAGAATTGTTGAAATAAAGAAAACATTACAAAATGTACTATTTCCATCTCTTCCATTTTAGGTTCACTGTTCGGGGCTGAAGTAGACCGGAAGTAGTCTTCGCAAACATCCTCGCCGCCAGGAGGCGCAGGGACGCAGGGGTCATTCGATCGCTGTGAAATCTCGGAAATTCTCGCGAGACTCCCCAAAAAAGCTGACGCAGTCCTGGACTCAGCAGAGAGACGCTAGACCAAGATGGCGGACGCTGGCCTGGTGGTTAAGACTTCACCCGGTCACACGTGTAGGATATTGTTAGCTGTGACATCAACAATGTTGCTCATACCATATATGGTGTTAAAACATGGCCCGTTGCGTTTCGACTCAAATCTCGTGAGGGAGAAGCTTACCTTTGATAACAACAAGACTTTCCTCATGTCGATGCGCCATCTACAGGCCGTCAGAGAAACAAGACATACTTCACCACCCTTTTCGACAAGGAGAAATTCGTCGTCGTTACCAGAATCAGTGCTTAATGCTTTACATCAAAACAAATGCCGAAGTGGGTTTTTAATAGGTAATATCTCACACTTAGATTTCAGGGAGTATGAAGGAGATGTGGACTTAAGAGTTATAGTGCTTGCTTATAACAGGGCAGGTTCTTTATTGAAATGCTTGACCTCCTTAAATTCGGTAGACTTTCTAAATTCTACTGTAAGTTTACATGTTTGGATAGACAGGATAAATGGTACCAATGGCATAGACAATTCAACTTATAATGTAGCACACAATTTCCGATTCTCCCATGGAGATTATTCTGTCCATCTGCAGAGCAGTCACATGGGCATTCTTAGCCAATGGGTCAATACATGGAGACCTTGTGTGAAATCACAAGAAGTTGCGTTGATACTGGAAGATGACATGACGGTATCCCGTCATTTTTGGCGATGGCTCAAACCTGTGCATACAGCTTATTGGAACCGCAGTGACATTAGTGGATATGGTCTTTCCCATCCTGGTATGGAGCATATGCATGCCACCTACTTAGATATACCTGCAAGGTTTCCAGTGTACATGTACAAAGTTATCTGCACCTGGGGCTTTTCCCCACATCCAAAGAGCTGGCGACACTTCCAGGAGTGGTTCTACCATACAGAGGTCAATTCATCTTTCTTGCCGCTTGTCCCTAATATTCTCCCATCTCAGTGGTTCCTGAGTGAGCTGCAACATGGTAAGGAACGCAACCTATGGGAAATGTGGCACATCTGTTACAGTCATTACAGCAAACCGACACAGTACACAGTCATGCTAAACACAGCCCAGGAGGGACTGCTGGCCGTAAACCGTCATGAGGCTGGACTACATGACCGGGGAACAGCCCATACTGATCCACTCTGTGAGGTTTGGAAGGATGTGTATAGCATCTTCCCGAAAGTGTTACCTCGCTTTGGGTATGATGGGAAGCTGGAAAATGGACTTGAGGTGGAGCAGGTAGAAGGTGCTGATGAAGACTATGAGATGGATGGATATCAAGTAGAGGACATTTCCTACTGGACTGGAACCTGACCTCTTATCAAGGTCATTTGACTAGATTAAAAATTGTTAATACACCTGTTACCAAAACCCCGTTTGGCCAAATGTACAAAAATACAGGGTAACTAGAGAGATCCCTGACCATGGTGATTCAAGTTCTGTTCCCCTATTTATATAATCAAAACCATGTGGAAACAGGGATTGAGAGAATGCTCTTACCTCTCTAGTCAAATTCATCCTCTGTAAATAATTTAACATTTACGTCGAAGTTTCTTAGGAACGGCCGGACCGATTTAATAATCAAACCACCAAATCAAGACTGACGATGTAAATACATCTTTCTAATGTTATCTATTCTTCTGATACCAGTTATAGAAAACAGTCTTAAGAATGACTTGGCTTTTTGGGTATATGTGGGTATTTAAAAAATGATAAACAGGGGAAGGTTTTTTAAGGTTAAACACTTTTTGTATGTGTTAAATTGTTACCGAGTTTTGTGGCTTGTACAAGCATGGTAGGTTGTTCTATATTTATTATATACCCGAAATTGATAAAAACAAATTATCAATTTAATTCAGCCTAACAACTAATATTTCAGTCAACGCGGATGGAGAAGTGTTCCGTATTTTGGCGTACGGTATCTTTATTATATATGGCAAAACGGTGCCTATTTACAGTATATACGGCATGGGTATATAGTAATAGGTAATTCTGGTTTGGTGAACTCGGGTGAACAATTTTCCCTCCAGAATAATAAGGTTTGATCCAGAGATGAATGAGTCCTGTAACATGAGACAAAAGTGTGTTATCATTTTGTCATATGGAAACCGTCATACAACAAGTACAGAAGAACCAGAACAACCTCATCACTCGACCTGAGGTAGAAATCATGATAAGGTCATTGAAGTTCCACATCAAAGGTGAATTCTACTCTTTTGATTTACATTATAAGGATTAATTTGCTTAAAAATAGGTTTTTAGCCCAACATGTTAAACACTGTATGAGACAAGATAAAGTGCTGTACATGTAAAGTAAGATGTGGCGGTTGAGTTATGTATCACATATTGAATCAGAAGAACATAATTATTTGGAGAGGGAAAAGGAAAATAATCTAAATAAATGTCATAACACAAATCACAATGTTGGCGCAGCCTGCGTTGTCAATCACTTGCCTGGATATAATGCCTTAGTCAGATTTTAACCGACCTTTTCCTTGGTGGGAACAGAATGTCAAGGCTGATAGGTGGATAGGTATTGTCGCCAAACGATAGCCTACCACCCGTACATAAAACGGTGACTATCCAAAATAGGGAGCCGAAGTGGAGAGTCAATCCCTACAAAGGGGAAGAGGTTAGGAACGAGACTGTTTGTAGTATATCATAAGAACGTATTTGATGTTATCATATATAGGTATGGCCGAACGTCTACGAAATACTACCCGCTGCTAGGGGAGCAGTATAAACAATGTTCGAGTGCACTGTGCCCGTATTGAATGATATTGGGTCAACATGTTGTGAATCTACGACTTCGTGAGTACATAGAATGGCGTTTTTTCATGGATTTAAGTATATAGAATTAAGAAAACGTGACTCATCCCGTAGAGATGGCCGTTCTCGGTCTTTTGTAGCAAAAGTACGTCCCAACACCGGAAGTGGAGGGACGTATTTGTTACAAAATACTCTAAATAATCTCTAGGGGCTGAGTCACCACGTTTTCTCTTGATATATAAACTAATAGAATATGAATCGAAAGAATTTGTTAGAGTAACGAATGTAAGCACTCTAGTAGTATGTACAAATGGTGAATTCACAAAGGCAATATTTAATGCGTGAGTAGTATAAGGAAGACGTGATTTACTTCAGGCAAGTTAATTAATGACACTTGCGATAGAGACTACTGTCAGTGACACCACCACTTTTTGTGACAATGAGTTAAATATCACAAGAGAAGCTATAGAATCAGAACACAACGGAACATACTCCGTGAACCAGGACAAACCTCACTGTGACATTAGAAATACGACAAGGAGCCATACTATGAAGATGAAGCATTGTATTATTTGATTCATCGTTCTACAGTGATAATGCCCCCCTCTCATCATGATCTTGACTGCTTCTTCTAGAAGTTCTTTTGGTATTCTGAATATGTACTTGTTATTCAAGGATCGTTTTCTTTTGTTGCTTTTAATTTTATGTAAAATGGGCCTTGAACATCAGGAACCGTCATCGAACTGCTTTGACAATGGCGATGTCTATCTCAGGCTTTCAATAAGATTTAAATATGAAAAGGTGTATGCAATAACAATGTCCTATCTAATACAGTCCTTTACCTGGTTCTTAATTTACACCATTATCCTGACCGGAGAATCAGTAATTCCATTCCATTCTTGGTTTCAATTCACCAATAAATGTGCTATTCATTAAATCATCAATTAGAGAACGTTTTCTTTAAACCAACTTCTGTGCCGCGCACAGACCATTGCCGTGTCTTTCATATATACTGTGATATCACTAACTATATACATGTCCTTGTGAGTTGGGTGATTCTGTATGTGACTGACAGTTTATGTAACTCTCCATGTAACTTACTTTATGTGTGAGTAACATCATATGTGTCTGACTATATCTAAATGTGAGTGGCATTCTATGTAACTGACTCTAGATGTGACTGGCTCTATAAGTACCTGCCTCTAGATGTGACTGGCCCTATATGTGAGTAACACTGTCTGTAACCTGAGTATATGTAAAGCCGGAGACACACTAAGCGAGAAAGGAGGCGATTTTCGGAATCGCCAAAACAAAATGGCCAGTATGTGAGCTAATTATTTCACATTTCACCTGAGTATTGCCTCTGAAACGCTAAATTATCAGTGGGAGATATTACTATGAAATAATATCGCACATACACGCAAATTTCTGTTGGCGATTCTAGAAATTGCTGCGTTATTCGCTTGGTGCGTCTCCGGCATTAGTTACTATGTTTGATTGACGCTATATGAGGCACTATTTGTAACTGGGTCTATAAATGACTGACTATATGTAACTAACTCTATATGTGACTAACTCTCTCTATATGTAATTGGTTGTACATTTAACTGATTATATGTGACAGACTTTATGTGACAGACTCTAGCATATGTTACAGATATTGTACAGGGTTGCCATAAATGGGGATGTAAAGAATCACTTGTCATATCCCTGACATTATCCCGACAAATGAGGGGCGAAAATTGTTATTTCCATCCAACTAACTTGTGATTTTAGGACGTTTAAAACATCAGGCATGTTTCATTTCCTTTACATTTGGAATGATTCCAAGGGTGCCATTTGTACATGTGTAGATCTGGAAATTCCCTGACATCTTTTTTCCATATTCCAGTTTTCCTTGAAAATTGCGAAATCCTCTGATATTTCATTGACCTTGAGAAATATTTCCATGATTCTTTCCTGCCCCGTGGCGACCCTGTAATATGTAAGTGTCACTAAATGTATCTGACTCTATATATGACTATTTGTACCTATTTAATTGTAGCAGAATAAATCTACATTGTATGTAGTTTATATATGTATCATATCCACACCACGTACAAACATCTTGAGGAACTAAACATTTAACTGGTTTTATGTTACCTTTTCGAACGTATCTAGTTCTGGTAAAAATGTCAATTTCTAAGAGATAAAAGACATTGCAGCACATAGACTTGTCCTTGTGTATTCTTCTGTGAGGATCCTGAGGTCATATTGTGAGTGGTGGGTTGAACAAACATGGATGATCGGTGACGAGGGATGATAGTGGTTCAAGTGGTACAGGCAACCATTCGACCATTTCTCTTTATCATAGGTGATAGGGTATTTTGGGCCTGTCAAATTGATGAATTGAAAACAGTATTAGAATATTGGATATAAGCAAATAGCCCGCTATGACAACATGGTAACATGTATGAGAACGTATGTATGAACTAGACTGTAAGCCATAATGTAAAACCGTCCGCCAGGATGAATTGTGTGCTATAAATTTTTTAAAAAATCACTATAGCATGACAGCTAACCTATGATATAATTACTAACATGAACCTAGGCAGAGGAACGTTGGCATTGTTCTTGGATTTCTCCAAGGCCTTTGACACGGTCGATCATGACATTTTGCTAAGAAAACTCGCAAAAATTGGTTTAGCTCAGGAAATGACCTATTGGGTAACCAGCTATCTCTCAAATAGATCCCAACGAACCTCAGCCGACCCTGTTAAATAAGATAAGCTTTTTCTAAATTTTGGAGTCCCCCTAGGATCCATTTTAGACCCTTTATTTTCCATACTGTACATAAAGAATATAGACATTTGCTTGCAACATACCAAAATCAGACTATACGCAGATAAGGCCATTCTTTACATACTTTACACTAGTCTACCGGAAGATGAAACGAAACTGCAGGCTGCTAGAAATGAAGTAGCAAGAGGGTGTAATTTAATAGTCGCCTCACTATCAACACTCAAAAAACATAAATATATGAGGTTTGGTCTATTGTCACTAACTAAACCTGAGATAAAGATAACTCTATTGTTAAACTACGATACATTGGGGGAAGTCTACACTTTAAACCATCTCGGCATCAAGCTTGATCCCAAACTGAGTTTCCATAGTCATATTCCACAGCTTGTAAGTAAAGCCTCCCACAATCTAAACGTTTTAGGTTTTATCAAGCAGTTTCTAACCTTCAAACAAGCCATCACGATTTACAAATGATATTTTTAATCATATTTAGAACATGTTCTGTACGACAACACAAATATTAATTTACTGAAAAAAACTGCAACGGTGTCAGAATAGAGCCCTCAGAATTTGTCTAAACACACCAGCTCTTACCTCCACAGCACACCTACGGCAAACCTGTAAAATAAACTTACTTGTTGAAAGAAGAAAATCCCACCTGATCTCTCTGGCTTTAGCAGATTGCAAGATTATACTGTCACACCAGACTTTTTGATGGGCCTGTATTGATTGCGGAAGCCCCAGTTAAAGCCTGCTATGAACGTTCCGTATGTTATAAGTCTGCTGATGCTTGGAACAAATAATCGCCGGAGCTAAGAAACTCAAGAACTAAGGAAGGGCTTAGGTATAAACTGAAAAACAGAATGAAACACGTACGGTCAGGATACACCGAGTAAGTTGGATTTGTACCATGTGTTATCTACGCAGGCGGGCACGTGCCCCACCTAGTCCTTACACTCAATAATAGCCGCAACTAATCCGAGTAATCTTGCATGCTGTGTAAATTATATAATGTTTTCATGTATTGTTGTTTGTCCACAATCTTATGATGATTATAGCTATGGTTATTTTCTGACAAGCAGTTTTTTCTGCTGCACTAGTTATCTTGATGTTATGAGTAGGGCGTGTTGAAACAGAAGGTTATCTGCCAACGTACTCTAAAGCAAGGACAGCAAAGACCGTCCATTTTCCATACTCTTGGACAGTTTCGTGTACTCGATGTAGTGCACTATTGAGGGCATATGTTTTCTTGTTAGTAATGCCCACCTAACTATTCTTTCCTTATAATCTCTATTGTGCATGTAATTCCAGCCCTGGGGCAACGTGGAAATAGACAAATTAGAGCCTACTGTTATCCTCCAGTATAAATGGTAAACCTAAAAAGAACAAGAAAACGTTCGCAAAGGAAGTCTCCCTAATGGCCTTATTGGAGGATGAATAACTGTTAAATTTCGCCACAGATGACCTCAGGTAAGGGAATTGAAATAAGGAAACATGTTACTCACTCAGTTACTCCCCTACATATTTTTATAATGTTAATTTAAGGAAGAAATAAAATGAACTTTAACTTCTTGTACGCCTAGATCTGTCTTCCGACCAGACACCATTACATTTTGTATCTTTTAATATAAAACATGTTGCTTCACAGATATTCCATTTTGCTATGCAGAGTGCTAACAGAGTCTTATCAAGCACTGCATCCGCGAGTCATTCCCAGTCCCCTATGTCGAAGTTTATCTGATATAAGAATATGAATTTTTCCACAGCTATGTCTTAGATATGAATAGTATTACAGCCTAGGTAATGCATTTTCTTTGTGAGCAGTGCTTTAGTTTGTCAAATTGATACAAATCTCAATAGACGATTCTACTAACGCTCTCTACTGGAGTATAAATACTAGGCCGCTATCAACAACAATAGCGCGTTAAATCAAATAACACACTGTAGCTCTAGTCACTCGCTATTACAACTATCTATGCTTGAAACGAATTCCTTTTCATCTGGTTTGGTGACGTTCAGTAAAGCAACCCGCAGACCGAGGCTCCCTGACTGCGCAACGACAGCAGGTGAGCCATACACTGGCCACCAGAGCTACACTACGTGAGCTCTGGTCGGGTTAAACCGCGGCCGCCTTGACCCAGTAGCGGGAAGTATTTATTACTCTTCTACTAGACTGTAGTACTGCTTGGAGAGTGTATCATTTCTTAATCTCAAAGCCAATATTTAATTTTCGTATTTCCTTTCGTGTATATTCCATAAATACAATGGACATACAGCTAGGTTCCATTATCAATTAGTTAAGTTATGAATACTTCCTATTAAGTATTAGTCTTTAGAGCCTACATAGAACAAAGCTACTTGGTTTGAAGCGCGCACAGCAGATACCATGTAGGATTTAACCCGACCAACCCTCATATTGGACCTCAGCAAAGACAGGGGTTGGTTGCCAATCTAAGGTGGCCGTAGGGGAAGTTCCATGCAATAACATTGAAACTGTGGCGCCGCCTCCCGCCCGGCTGAAGCACTAGGGCGCTCTCGTGGGCGTTTTAAGGTGGAACATCATGGTCGTTTATATACAACTGCCTCCCACGGACAATTTATGGAAAGGGATTACCCAAATAACGTAGGACTCATGGTTGATATTGTAATACACTCGCTAATGCTCGTACATAACTACGGGTCAACCTTTCGTGGTTTAAGGCCACCTGTCCACAAAACCATCGATTATCATCTATATATACATAATAATGGCCCAGGGTAATTGGTTGGCATTAAGCACCACAATGAAATGTTACAGGAATCTCCGACATTATTCCTGGTACTTAAAGAACAGTATATATGGGAATTGTTTGTAGCACTGTTTTTAGTATTAATATAACAATATATATGAAAATTGTGTTGATTACAGAGCCGCCAACAATATAAACCAACATATATGAGGATAATGGGAGTACATTTGTCAGAACTCTGCCTGGAGATATATGAATATTTGGGGTTATGGTCTGAAACCTAGAGCCTGATATATAGAAAATTGGAGTTGTAAGTCTTGAGCTTGGTAAGTCTTGAACTGAGTCTTATCAAGCCTTGAACTTAGTACATTGTACTTTAGATGACAATACATATTCCCTATAAATGACACTAAAACATTCAAATGAAAACAATACAACAATACTTCAACCTGTATAGTTTGATTCAACGTGTTTTTATGTATCGTAATAATTATCACTTTATAAAGCTTAAATGTAATGCGACATTTTCATAGATTTAAATAATACGGTTTACAAGAACATTAGATTATTAATGATATTCAATGGACATTCTGTAACGGATAATAGATCCATTAGAGAATAGATTGTTACAATACATTAGAAGTGTTGACAAAGGTGAGACTGGAAGCGAATACCCTGTTTTAACAGTTACCTATACATGGAACCGGTTCTCAGGCACCTGAAGGTATCGATTGGCTGGGAGCAGAACGATGGAATAATTATACATGCATACAATTAATCAAAACCGTCATTCGGGATTTACACCTTTTCTAATATGCATTTCGACTGTAAAGAGAACGTGGTATATTTATTTCGAAATTACATCACACATGTATATTCTTACGCAAAGAGGGTATAATACGGTGGAGAAGAAAGGCATGCATATTCATAAAATTTGTGTCTATGACAGTCATATAGCTGAATGTGACAAGCAAAGGAAACTGAGATGAGGACAATTTTGCTGGATATCATTAAACATTACATCTTTTATTCTGAGATATGCTTCTATATTGTGTTAAGGAATTATACAGAATATTAATTGTAAGTGTAATGGGAAGAATTACAATACGGTGTTTTTATCTGCTGGATATTTTTCAACATTGTATAACGAATTCGGAGATATATTCGGTCTTCCAAGAATTGTATAGAATAATTAGTGCTATAATGTGAATTACTGGAATACCGGGGAAATTCGAGTATAATGAGAGGAGTTCCTAGTTTAACATGTAGAACGTCTATACCATCGGTACTCTACTAACTTACTTTATCTAAATTTCACATCGATGAGCTGAGCTCCGAGTGCCTCACTTTTGGCTCTGTTATCGTTTTATTCCATACATATAAAATTGTGCAATTGTTTTCTTTTTCTCGACAATCAACAATTTCCCCTGGCCCTAATACAATCTGGGCACCATTCACAATCAAAAGCAATTTACTGGAGATAAAATGGAGCAAAACCTTAATGGGAAAGGTGGTTCACAGAAGCCCAACGGTTGAGTAGGTCATTGGGGAGTCACTCCCCATACATTTGGATAATTTTGGGGCAAGCAGTGAACCACGTTTACGGTCATTACGGACGTTTTTAGAGTTCACAAATCAAGTTAGCATCGCGATACTGCGTAGAATTTGTCCTTTTGTACTTTGATTTCACATTTTTTTCGTATCATATATCATATACGGACATCTACTTCATTCAACCAGTTCTTCAGGGAAAAAGATCATCTTTAAAACATCACCAACAACAAAGGCCTTATCAACAACCATACACACATAAATATACATTTAGTATTCCCTTTTCTTACTCAGTGCAAAATCTGACTGTGGCATCTATCACACCTGCAGTCGAATCAGTTCTTTTGTTTTCTGTTTATTTAATTCCAATTTCTGGTTAGACATCTTCCATTTGGAATGCGCGGAAGTTATCATACCTAACACAACATTTCAGTCCCAATTTGAGTGTTAAATGAATGTAAAAGAGTACAGGACGTACACTCAAACTTCACCTCTGATCGGACAGTTTTAATATGATTTGTAACGCTAGCCAGGAGTCATCAACAACTCCGTAATACCCATAGCTGTAGAACGTGAACACATGCTGAAGGAGGTGTCTTCATGGAATGTAATTCTACTGACTATGAGCTGGACTACAATAAGACGAGGGGTTATAAACCGATAAAGGTTGTAACCGGGAATGAAACCATTGAAGTCAATGTGATACAAGAGATTATAAAGACGAATTATTCAAGGACGGGGTTCACACAATACACCCACGTTTGTCAATTTGTTAAAACAAGCAATCATCATAGTGTTGTAGATCTCTTAAACTATCTGCGATGAACGGACTATTAATCATGGGAGTATCTCTTATAAAAAGGTACCTCCGCACATTACAATCTATCATAGAGATCATCAACCACCAACCAGAATATCATGTTAAGCACATAATGACAATACTTATCTTCCAAACTATCTCTCCATGATATCTTTC
The DNA here is from genome assembly GCA_950022655.1 of Alentia gelatinosa. Lineage (NCBI taxonomy): Eukaryota > Metazoa > Annelida > Polychaeta > Phyllodocida > Polynoidae > Alentia > Alentia gelatinosa. Next base: position 25,660,981 of record OX465590.1, on the reverse strand, counting down.
AAATTCAACTTTTTTTTCTGAGAGTTATGGTATTCGGCCATCTTGCTATCACGACCCAACCACTAACAACAATTCACCTATCAACGTTGATATGTCAGAGTTTGTGAACTATAAGGCTACTTCGATTCATCTATGATTGATCAATCTATCATGTATACTGCATCGTACATTCTGGTTGGGTCTCTGCAGGTCACCTTTACCAGGAGCAATGAAGAGCAAAGTATTCCACCGTAACAGCAGGCCGAAATAAATGTCATCTCATAGACTGTGTACCGTCTTTTATACGTTACCTATCACATTCTATATATCATACACAATTTACCAAATGCCATATATCATAGATCATAATGAACAATCTATTGTACACCATATATCATACTGCATTTATCAAATGCCATCTATCGTTCATCATCTACCATACACCATTTGAAATACACCACTCATCATACACCATCTACCTTGTATACTCTTCTTTTTCATTACCTGTCCTACTCTGTACATTAGTCACCATCTTTATCCTACCCCTCATATAAATCTCCATAGACTTAACATGGCATGACTGTGTGCCATGGTTATGCCATAAAATATTTATATGCCACAGCTGACATATGACGTTAAAAATACATGATGGGGTAGGATAAAATCTAAACATCACTCAATTTCATATAATTAATTACATGCCGTTCATTGTCTTTTGCTACAGATATCACTCAGCTCCGCTTCATGATATCATTCCGCAAAGACAACTCACGCCATATAAATAATCATATGGAATTTCGTGATGTTTCATGATAATATTGTTCACATTCTATATATCATGTACACCATTTATCAAATACAAAATATCATACACCATATATCATGAACCATCTATTGTACACCATATATCATACACCATTTATCAAATGCCATCTATCGTTCATCATCTATCATACACCATTTAAAGTACATCACCCATCACACACCATCTATTTTTTTTCATTACCTGTCATACTCTACATATTATACACCATCTATTGTACATAACTTATTACACATCATTTATCATACATCATCTACCATACACCATGTGGAGTATGCCATATATCATGTATCATTCATGGCACGTCATCGATAATACACCATATATCATGTGCCATTTATTGTACATCACTCCTTACACAAAATCTCCATCAACAATCAGTATCATACCATCTATTGGTAACTTATTTTAGATTACTTATATCTAACCTCACCTACCGAACACCACTTAATACACCATCAATCAGATTTCGACAATGCTTTGAACCATAAGTCAGTTTTGAACCATAAGCCTGGTTGAACTCATTGTCCTAGAGATATACATGTATATTTACCTAAGCCTCGTATAAACGTTCATAGGCTTAACATGGAGAACTCGTATTCAACAGGCTTGTGGGTACGGTAACTCATACTCAACGGGTGATAAACAGATAAATATTTCCAGGCTAAGATAAAGTCCCCATTTGTCATCTCGTTTGGAGTGTTTCAGAATACTCACTCGGCTATCGCCTCGTTCATTACTACGCACTCCAAACTAGATGGCGAACGGCGACACACACCAAACACTCATCAATTTCTTTCTTACTACCTAGACGCTTGAAAAGCTGCTAATTTACACATAACGTAGAACTGCGCGAATTCGTTCCTGAAGTGTATCTCAGGCGTGGCAAGAACAACTCTATAGTAAGCCTAAAATAATCCTGAAAAGTTTCTCAATCAGGATCTCAGCGGTGTTATTTCCCAACATGAATTTCTGTGTTTCATATATTGGTGAACTTCACTATAAGTAAACAATGCGGCCTCTTCAAATCCCCCTAGAACCTCTTCACTTGGACAGAGGATACAGAAGCAGGATTATAGACTGCCGCACTCTGCTCATTAACTAAAGCTACGTTTTATTAGGTTATATCATTTCCCGCGAGAAAAGGCAGGGATACAATGCATTGGGCATGTAAATATTTTCAACATCCTACATTATCTATACCATACGGCCAAAGGTTTGTACTAGCGAATATCAGTATGGGACATAGGCTAAAAGTACGTTTTTCTGTACAATGACCCATAATCACGTTACTTTGAGCAATGGCTGATAATGCGAACTGCGGATTGCATTTCTCTCTTTATCGATATTTGAGATATATGACAGAAGTACACCTTCAATAGACGTAGACATTCTAGGAAGAAGGGCATTCATTGAACGAATAGCAATACTGTTTGTTTGTTTGTAGTTCAACGTCCCATTGGGGTCTGATGGTATACAGGGGCCATCAATGATTTAAGCTTTTCAATGTTTTCAAATACCTTATAAACAATCAAAGAGATTTGTCTCTTTCAGAAAACTGATTATATCTTTCTTTGGAATTGTCTCAAACGACATTTTCACATTTTTTCAAGTACTTTCTTCTCTTTTCTTGTAATCTTTGACAGTTCAGCAGGATATGCTGGTCAGTTATGGGCACAATGCATGCTTGGCATAATTGGTGATATTTTTTTCCTTTCAGGAGGTATTCATGTGTAAGTCTGGAGTGACCTATTTTCAGATGGGTCAAATTCACTTGTTCACTATGATTTAGACCTCCACAGTTTCATTGCCATTCACAGTTGAATGAATGGTGTGTAGTTTATTTATTTACTTGTTCCAGTCAGATTGCCATTTGTTCACTGTCACTCTTTTTATTGGACCTATAATATTGGTGCGTGGACTTTTATATATGATTTATAATAATATGAAGTTATTCTACACATACGAGGGCTTAAGTCCTGCCTCAATATTTTGTTGTGTTGCGTTGACAAGGGAAGGTCCGCACCACACTGCGTAATAAGTTTGTTTGAGTTGACGCTATGTTGACTACAACAATGGTTCACGGTTATGTATCTTCTACATTCATTTTAGAGATTAAAATTTAGGGTGAGGGTGCCTAGCGGCAAATGCCTATGAGAGGGGGCAGTGATCTCGTAATTCACAAGCATTTAGTGTAATATTACACGAAAGTTCCTTTGGAGACTATGTTAAAAAACCCTATTTGTAAGAACACTTTCGGATAATCAACATCGCCATGGCGATTAAACCCACATAAAATGGCATTCAGAATTTACATGCATTTGGCATCTGTTCAAGTGTTTTGAGAAGATATATCTGTGGCACAAAGCCTGTTGAAACATGACCTAACGACTATCCTAAATAACACAGTTACTGATATGTGCTTCTTTCAGTTAGTTCTCATTCAGATGCAAGTCAACAACTCCTACATCTTCTCACAACTATGCTCTAAGTGTATGAACTCTGACAACTACTACCTATTCTTGTCTAACCAGGCAAGCATCTCGAGGTGATAACTATATTCCAGTGATGCCAGTTGAGGTCATGAAAAAGGAGAAGGAAATATATTTCATGTGAAATTTTCTGCCTCAGAGATATTGAAAAAACATGGCAATCACATCGTTGTTGGCCATGGGTTGGGGCTGGGGTGTATGGTGAGCCACTATTTATTGATGTGAATGAATCCCATTTCATTCTCTTTGTTTTACACAAGAACAATACAAGGATTTCCTTGGAAAATAGGAAAACTGCCATCTCTGATTATCATTTTACCTCTAATAATATTCTCAAAGAGTGGTGGTCTTGAGAGTACTATTTCTGAACATAATTCAAGAAATCAGGGTAAATCCACCCTCTCCTATTTATCTATCTTTTAGTGGACTGAGTCTGAGGGGAGAAAGTACACAAGTTTTGATGACGTCAGAGCTTACTTACGGTAGTTAAGGGCGTGATGAAATTCGTCATTTTAAAAAGGCAGACTCTCGGGTCATTGCCTCGTTTTCTGTCTCCTGTCGAACTCAGTGGTTGAATTATCGTAAATGACTCGACGATCTTAGATATGTAGATTTATATCAATTAATATTGGAGAAGTGCGACTAGCGGTGTGAAACCAGCCAATGTTTGGATACTTCCCTACAGACAATAAATAATAAAACAATGCCTAGCCAACGAACCAAACCAGATGGTAGAGCATCTCTATCTGACAATGCCACAAATAACAAGTGAAATGGGTCTACTGCGCAAAAGAGGTAACCTTGTCCATCATTTCTGGTTATTCTTTAAGATTCAAATACAAAAACGAATCATGTGGGGAAAAATACAGGAATGTGATTCTTCACATGGTTCTAAAGAGATGTGACTAGACTCACAGACTAGTTTAACATTACCTTGTACTCATTAACTTCATTCTAATCTACAGTCTAGAAGGCAGTTGAAGAATCGGTTTCAGCTAAGGCAACATCATCAATTCTATACTAGACTTTAAATCAAGTCTTTTTTCATGCTCTATGGACAATTTGCATATTCAACCAGCAGCCTAGTAAAGTAGATACAAGTATTGAAAAAATATATTCAACTTGTGGAAGCATGCCATGTTGACTAAGAGTGAGTTGACGATGACCAGAAACTTGTGCTGAAGCAGTTTAAAGGCCTACATCCTCCATGCACTATAAATGTTTGTTAACACTGATACCCACTCAGTGACAATATGCACATTTTTGTCAGTCACTCTTTGATCAGGTGTAGGAAATGTCTGGATGATGGGGAATGGAAAAAAAATTTGGAAAAAAACCTTCAAAAGAGGTTGACATCTTCTACAGACCTGTTATAACCAATGAAAAGGTGTCGGTACAGTAAGATTTTTACTTACAGGCCTGCCATAATGAATAGTTTGGTGTTAGAATGGTGCAGTTATAATTTACTGGCCGACCATAATACAATGGGAAGACCTTAGGATTGAACAATTATACTTTACAGGCCTGTCATAAAACAATGGGAAGATTTTAGTATAGTGCAGTTTTCAGGGATGTCAGCAGCGCTTGAAGAAAATCCCTGGAGTTATTTGCTGGGAGGTATCAGGTATTTGGGATTCTAGAAATAATAATGGGTTGACATAGATAGATTCTATTGAGTCTTTTAAATATTGAGGACAATATTTCTGTGTTTTATGAAAAAAAAAACCTGATCTAAGGGATTTGCCTGAACTCTGACATCCCTGAGTCTTACTCTACAGGCCTGTCATTAAACAAATGGAAGGCAATCTAAATAGAGAATCTAATTCTGACAACAGCTTGTACTCTTGTGTAAGAGGTATGAACTTACCTGTGTTTTTATCTCCAACAAACCACTGACAGCCGTATGCTGCCTCTCACCATATTGGACATATATCTCTGTGAGTATACTACGTAGTTTTAGATTTCAATTTACAAATAAATCTCGAGAAGACATTCACCCTCACTGTGCAATCTGACATGGCTCATTTGATACTTAGATCTTGTCTTAGTATAACTATCTTCTCTTAGATGATAAATGGGGAAAAAAGGGGGTGACTTGCATCTCCCTCTATATCTGTGGTGATTAATTTCTAGGTGCATGCTTTAGATGTGGTGCTTGGTCTCTATCAAGTGGAGGGTAGTCTTGTGGAATTGGTGGTTGGCCTTGGAGATATGGCGGTTGGTTTTGGAGATGTAGTGGTTGTTCTCCAAGAACTCGTGGTTGGTCTATGAAATGTGGCGATTGGTCTCTGGGAAACGGTGGTTCATCTGTCAGATGTGGCGGTTGGCCTCTCATATGTGGCGATTGGTCGTCCAGATTTAAAGATGGGTCTCTGGGACGTGGTAAATCATCTCTGTAACGTGGTACTTGATCTCTGGGATTTAGGGGGTGGTCTCTCTCTGCATATCTCGGATGTGGTGAGTGGTTTCTCTGTTCAAAGTGTGGTGAATGGTCTCTAAGACGTGGCGACTGGTCTCTGTCAGGGAATCTCATATGAGGTGATTGGTCCCTCTCCTTGTATCTCATATGTGGAGACTGGTCTCTCCCTGTATGTCCCAGGTGTGGTGACTGGTCTCCCTCAGTATGTCTTAGGTGTGGAGACTGGTCTCTCTCTGCATGTCCTAGGCGTGGAGACTGGTCTCTCTCTATATGTCCTAGGCGTGGTGACTGGTCTCTCTCTGTATGTCCTAGACGTGGAGACTGGTCTCTCTCTGTGTGTCCTAGATGTGGAGACTGGTCTCTCTCTCTATGTCCTAGGCGTGGTGACTGGTCTCTCCCTGTATGTCCCATGCATGGTGACTGGTCTCTCTCTGCATGTCCTAGGCGTGGAGACTGGTCTCTCTCTGCATGTCCTAGGCGTGGTGACTGGTCTCTCCCTGTATGTCCCATGCGTGGTGACTGGTCTCTCTCTGCATGTCCTAGGCGTGGAGACTGGTCTCCCTCAGTATGTCTTAGGTGTGGTAATTGGTCTCTCTCTCTGTGGCCGAGACGTGGAGACTGTTCTCTCTCTGTATGTACCAGGCGTGGTGACTGGTCTCTCTCTGCATGTCCTAGGTGGGGAGACTGGTCTCTCTCTGTATGTCTTAGGTGTGGAGACTGGTCTCTCTCTGCATGTCCTAGGCGTGGAGACTGGTCTCTCTCTGCATGTCCTAGGCGTGGTGACTGGTCTCTCTCTGTATGTCCTAGGCGTGGAGACTGGCCTCCCTCAGTATGTCCTTGGCGTGGTGAATGACATATTTCTCTCTTCGTGAAATATGGTGACCTTTGTTCCTCACTATATCCCAGAGTTAAACCCTCAGTCCCTGCACACATGTTCTCCAGTTCTGAATCTCGGTCCAACCCGGAGTCTGTGCTCACTGAACCGTAGCCAACAGGAGCAGGGGGTGAGCAGCCCGGGAAGGGGTCAGTGGCCTGTGAGCTGCTCGGGGTCGTCACCTCAGACGCAATGCCAGAAGATGGCAGACGCGTGTCGCTCACCACGAGCCACTGGTCACTGGGCTCCATGTTCTCGGTGGCTGCCTCAGCCGTGACTACCAAGTCGTCGGCTGACGTTCGGATACCGACTACAGACAGGATCAGGTCGATCTTATTCCAGTAGTCAAGGTGACCGGTTACCTGTTTGGACAATAGAGATTATTTCAGGTGGTGTTACTTATACAAGACATATCCATCAACGACCTAGTCATTTACATCATCCATGAGTTTAAATTATGACATGAGGCATACCTGTTGATATATGCCAATTCCATAATAAACGATTTAAGGTGATAACATGAGATTCTAGTCTTGTTATATTAAAGGCATATCCTCCAATTCGCAGTGGAGCCACCTGGTAATTTTTAAATATTTAAAATTATCAGTTCAAACTGGTTCCTTTTGAATTATTCTGATGCAAGATAAGTCAAATATAATGTTTTGCACAGATTTTCCTCACCCTATAGGTAAAATCGGCCTACTTATCTTTCAATATGGTTTCCTTATATTCATTCAAAAACAAGGATGGTACTAGTACTGTACCTATACTATATTTTGTTATAATTTGAATTTTTTTTTACTATGTGAAACCCAATTTCTCTATATTCTTTTTTATAGTACTCATCTTTAGAGCTAAACCTTGGCTCGCTTATTATAATTTAAACAAGTGTCCTTGTACTTTGAGCTCATCCTATCCAACTTTTAGGGAAATGACCTGAGTTTTAATGTTCGAGTTGAATTGCCCGACGAGACGTTAAAGACGTGACTCACGATGTGGCTGAGGTCTATGTTACACATCCGGCGGTTCTGCCACTTGATGGGCTGGAGGCCGGCGATGGAGAACTGAACCGACGCCGTCCGGTACAGGAACCGCAGCAGCCAGTCACCTCTGTGGAGCAATGTGGAACAGTAAAGATATCGCGGAAGACGATGTCAGCTGGGTATGAACAAAAGGTGGAGCTAGCTTTTTATGTGGAATTTGCTGCCTCAGAGAGACAGAGAAAACGGTTAAATAGGGAGATTCAAACCACTATTCTATTAAGATTGTATTCAGTGGGCGAATTTTTGTACAGAAGAGAAGTGAATACACGCTTAAACCAAAAACAAAATAATTGTTTTTGTTTTAATACACAAATGAAAAGGTGAAGACGTGTTATCATCATAGCATATTGTTTCTCTTGACTATGTTATAATTACAGATATAGAGATCAAGGGTTACAAATTAGCTATATCATATACCTGAGCGCGAATTGCTATTACTTATGAGACAGCTGTACGGATTTCATTAGTGCACACTGCACACGATCTAATAGTTTGTGGACTCCGTGCCACGTGACTTGTTGTAAAATGGCGTTTTAATGTTTTCCAGGTATATTAAAAACAAGGATATATAGTGTCTCAACTAAATCTGTTCCTTGTTGTATTGGTCAGAAATATTTACCTCGTTCGTCGAACTCGGTGAATATTTCTAACACATCACGACACGGAAGAGATTTCATTCATCCACACTTACTATGTCTGCCTATAGTCTCACCTGCAGTATCCATTGACAATACGTCCGGAGACCACATTCTGAAATGGCGCCCAGTGAGAAGAGCTGCCAGTGACCGGAGCTCCCAACATGACCGCATCCTGCACGATCCCCTCGGAGTCTGTATTATGAAAAATACCGTCACCGACAAACCACCTAATAAAATCACTATCCCCTTACAGACTACCAGACATTATTTTTCAGTACATTTTTAGCAAATCTTCAAATTTCATTAACAAATCTACCATTACCGACAAAAGATCTACCAAATCACTATCCATAATATACCAGTATTTTATTAAGCATCAACTATTTCTGTCACACAAAATCCACCTTTACTGACAAAATTGTCTACTGAAATTGGAATCATCTCACAATTTTTCTCATGCAACAAAACAGTATCATTCCCCTATAATAAATATAAGCTATCAGTATTAAGTAAGTACTACTTAGTCCTCTCATTTTGTCACGCAAATTGTAGCATTAGCTTCTCAAATTAGGACCCTTTTATACTCTACTCTACATTAAAAGGCAACATCAAGTTCTGTTGATGATTTATTTAGTTTTAATCACACTCAGAATCTATTGAGGCTTCAAGAAGATGGAGCTTGTGAATACCCTGTCATATTCTTTAATTCTATCTGTGTATTTTGTACAATTCACGTAGACTCACTTTTGCGTTTTGCAAGCTCAGTCAGGCAATAGAAGACGACGCGAGCTCCAAGACTGAACCCCACCAAGGTGACAGGCCGCTTCCCCTGGTCATATGAAGGTCAAAGACAATGTGTAATGTTAACGGGTCACAGACTGAAATAGACCCCACCAAGGTGACGGGCCGCTTCCCCTGGTCATATGAAGGTCAAAGACAATGTGTAATGTTAACGGATCACAGACTGAAATAAACCCCACCAAGGTGACGGGCCGCTTCCCCTGGTCATATGAAGGTCAAAGATAATGTGTAATGTTAACGGGTCACAGACTGAAATAAACCCCACCAAGGTGACGGGCCGCTTCCCCTGGTCATATGAAGGTCAAAGACAATGTGTAATGTTAACGGGTCACAGACTGAAATAGACCCCACCAAGGTGACGGGCCGCTTCCCCTGGTCATATGAAGGTCAAAGACAATGTGTAATGTTAACGGGTCACAGACTGAAATAGACCCCACCAAGGTGACGGGCCGCTTCCCCTGGTCATATGAAGGTCAAAGACAATGTGTAATGTTAACGGATCACAGACTGAAATAAACCCCACCAAGGTGACGGGCCGCTTCCCCTGGTCATATGAAGGTCAAAGACAATGTGTAATGTTAACGGATCACAGACTGAAATAAACCCCACCAAGGTGACGGGCCGCTTCCCCTGGTCATATGAAGGTCAAAGACAATGTGTAATGTTAACGGATCACAGACTGAAATAAACCCCACCAAGGTGATGGGCCGCTTCCCCTGGTCATATGAAGGTCAAAGACAATGTGTAATGTTAACAGATCACAGACTGAAATAGACCCCACCAAGGTGACGGGCCGCTTCCCCTGGTCATATGAAGGTCAAAGATAATGTGTAATGTTAACGGATCACAGACTGAAATAGACCCCACCAAGGTGACGGGCCGCTTCCCCTGGTCATATGAAGGTCAAAGACAATGTGTAATGTCAACGGATCACAGACTGAAATAAACCCCACCAAGGTGATGGGCCGCTTCCCCTGGTCATATGAAGGTCAAAGATAATGTGTAAAGTTAACGGATCACAGACTGAAATAGACCCCACCAAGGTGACGGGCCGCTTCCCCTGGTCATATGAAGGTCAAAGACAATGTGTAAAGTTAACGGATCACAGACTGAAATAGACCCCGGCAGAAGTCTGTGTCAGAGTCGTAGGAGTCAGGACGGGTTCTCGGAACGGGCATTACACTAGGGAAGATGCTTACTGTCGCCTGAACCCATACTCGATTACGTGATTTGACACTTGGTATTATTATTTGTTTACCTACCTATGTTATGTATTATATCATATGTATGTTCTCTGTTTTTTATCCATTATTTCTTTATAAAAACTAAGATATTGTAAATATTACAAATAATACCCCAAGGCACTACCCGTCCTATGATGGGAAATGTCCGATGACATTACCTGGCCTGGATGAGTTAAAGGATGGCAAGAAGATCTCCAAAATATTCAAGAGTTCTTTTATGATAACTATCACACTTGTCATTTAAAACAAACAACTATGCAGAATTTGAAATTCATAACAGCTTAGCATATCTGAATCCCTTGACGAGAATACTACCAATAAACCATTAGATATAGAATTGTAGGGACCGTGATTCAGTTACAAGTGGATCTCACCTGTTCTCGGGCGAGGAGGACTTCGGCAAGCTGCTTCCCGGCGGCAGCAGTCCGGTGAGTACAAACACTCCACGGGTTGTCAATGATGGAGGAAGCAGATAAAAGGGTCATGGGCCAAGCCACAGCTGCCAGCAAGCCTAAAATAGAGAATTCTTAGATCAGCATACATAGATCACCAATCGTTAGGTGAACTTATTGAAGTATTTAAAAGTTTAAGTTAAGTCAGCCACTATGGTATATCTAACCTCTAACTTGACAGTAGGGTATGTCTGACCTTAGACATGGCAGTATGGTATATCTGACCTTAGACCTGACAGTAGGGTATGTCTGACCTTAGACATGGCAGTATGGTATATCTAACCTCTAACTTGACAGTAGGGTATGTCTGACCTTAGACATGGCAGTATGGTATATCTGACCTTAGACCTGACAGTAGGGTATGTCTGACCTTAGACATGGCAGTATGGTATGTCTGACCTTAGACCTGGCAGTATAGTATATCTGACCTTAGACCTGACAGTATGTTATATCTGACCTTAGACCTGACAGTATGGTATGTGTGTCCTTAGACCTGACAGTATGTTATATCTGACCTTAGACCTGACAGTATGTTATATCTGACCTTAGACCTGAGGGTATGGTATGGCTGACCTGAGGGTATGGTAAATCTGACCTGACATTGTGGTATTTTTCATTTCTAAACTGACAGTATGGTACATTTGACCTCTGACCTGACAGTATGGTGTACTTGAGTGTCTCCTGTGTTGCGGCACTGATGGCGAATGTCAACATGTAGTCCATAGCGGCGCCCATAGTCTTCAGGTGCTCAGACTCGTATTTCAAACTGAACTGATCTCTTGAGTGTGACAAGTTTGCCCAGGGAGATTTGAAATCTGCAATACAAATGTGATGAGGCGAGGATTAGTTATCACAGCTTATTGACAACATGTGTATCAGTAATTGCAGTTTAACACTTGTGACAGTATGTGTATCAGTAATTGCAGTTAAACACTGACAATATGTGGATCAGTTATTGCAGCTAAACACAGTTATGATATGTGGATCAGGTATCGCATATAAATACAAGGAAAATCTTTGAACCAGTTATCACAACTAACCACGGTAACAATATATGAAATAGGTATCCTATGATTTAAAAATGCACATTTGTTAATGCAGTCTATGAATAAAAGGGAACTTGAGATGTCCTAAAATTCACCAAATTGTCATATTTACTACAGAAGTAAACTTGATATTGCGAAAGGTTTAAAAACCTGAATGATTGTCTAAAATCCCCTAAATTTCATGATCAAAAACAGGAAAATTCGATTCAATAAATGCTTCTTAATTCTACAATGAATTTCATCAGGAATGCCCTGTTTAGGAACTACCATTCATCCCTGTTGTCGGACACAGCAAAGTGGTGATGAATAGACTGCAGTACACCTAGCCCTGTCAATGTTCAGCGCAGGCACGTCCGAGGTCCAGTGAGGCTCTCTCTTACCTGGCTCGTTGTCGGTGATCCAGCCCGAGATGGCGATAGTGACGTGTAGATCGCCCTCCTCACACAGAGTCTCAAACTCAAACTCCTCAATATCGCCCACACGCTTGTTCATCTTGTATCCTGGACAAAATATATATATTTTTTTTTTTTATCAAGGTAGCATCGGTTGGGATCTGAAGTGTTTTTCGCCCCGTATTCTAAATCTAAAATATGACTTTTTAGACAAAAGGCAACTTTATTTTTCACTCCTTATCAAAATAAAAGGACTGAGGGGCCCAGTTACAATGTTATACTGTTGTAACTGTTGGAGAGCAATGTCCTGATGATACAGCAGTCCATGTAGTACTGTGCCTGGTTTAAAGCCACATTCTACAATTAGTGATTAAAGGCATTAATCATTCGATACCAGGGAACATCCGTCTGGGAATTGTCTGGTAATTTACTATGTAAACCCACATTGAATCACAATGAAAAGATAAGGGCTTCAATTTAAAATATCATATACAAACCAAAATTAATTTGACAGAGAATTGATAAAAATGAGAGATGGATAGGTTCCCCTTGCATTAATACAGTCTATAAGTATTGTAAATTATATGGTAAGGATAAATTCAATGCTTTGCTATTTCTCATAGTTTTTTTCATAGAAATATCTCCTAGGGTTAGATTCAGCAGGCCTTCACAGGTAAAAGACAGGGAGAGAGAGAGAGAGTGGAACTTATATTCTTAAAAAAACATAATGATTCTTCTTTCCCAAGGAGATTTCTTGCCCATTATTTTTCTAGAGTGACATTTACCTCCGAGCCCTGCACCTGCCACACCGAACAAGGATCCAATGATGGCGATCCCGGCGACGGAGCCCAGCGCCGCGGCCCCGGCTCCACCAATGATGGCCCCGGCCCCGGCGGCCAGGAACGGGGCGGCCAGGCCCCCCGTCAGTCCTGCACACGGGAACAGTGAGACCGGGTGTTAAACACTGTGTGAAGACGGACGATCTACATACGGTGATTACCAAGAAGGAACTGTATCGAGATCCATAGTCATTGAAAATATGCCATGAGTTTCGGTTGCGAAGTAATCTCTCGAGGCAAAGGTGAGTGAGATTATGTTGCAAACCAAAACGAATGGCACACTTTCTGTGGCTATGGATCAAGTGCAGTTCAGAATTGATCTCGCCCCTATAACTGATCAGTTGCATAACAATTGCCACATAATCGCTGATTGAGTTTTTTTTTTTTTTACAATACTCCATAGGCGTTGAGTACTAGTTATTAATGTTAAGTCTATGGGGGAAATACCAGGGGTGAGATAATAGATGACAAATTTGCAGAGGGTATCAATTAAATAGTACAATGACTACTTCGTCAAAGTGTGTAGAACAGACTCTGTAATAAATACATTACGTAGAATAGAAAATCGGTGTGCCTTAAGTTAACTGGAAATGAAGTTGATGGTGAAAGGTTGACATGCAAAGATCAACAAGATGTATGTCTGGACTTGCCTAGTAAGGCTCCACCGCCCACCGTGGCCAGGCCTATCATGGTGTATTTCTTAACCTTTCTCTTCAGTGCAGAACTATCCTTTTCCTTTTGTTCTTCCCTAAAAGAAACAAATATTTGAACTGCAATTATGGGAATGATATTGTTGCAGTGTGGTACTGCATCATACCATAACCAGGAACAAGAAGAGAATTGCATTAGAGCATCATAGTCTGAATTTGAAAAAAGAAAATAATAATGTCGGTGTCGCATTATTGGTATACATTTGTGTGCACATTCAATAAGTATTTCACTACACCCCAAAATCTTTAACCATCATAGCAGAACATGATGAAGCAAGTTAATTATCCCACCCCTGGTACAGGTTGTGCCATTGAGTTAACGTTGAAATAAAATACGCCACGCTCACCTACGTAGAGTGTCAATTCTCTGCCATTGCAGTGGCAGAGAATCTATGTATGGTGCGACCAATGAACGTCGCGGAAAAGAAAATAGTTCCGGCGCCATTGTTTGAACCGCAGCTGCAGCAACAATAGTTCCGACGCCATTGTTTAAACAATTCAATACATGATCATATTATTGCTTAAAATCGACTGTAAGGTCCGTGTTGGGGGTGAGATAAAAACAGAACCGCTTTCGAAACATATTTTGAACCACTACGCCACAAGTTTGGATGCGTAGTAATCGCCATGAGGCTCCGTATCATCACTCGGCTACGCCTCGTGGCGTCCAAACTCATGGCGTAGTGGTTCAAAATACGTTTCTAAAGACAGTTCTGCTTAATTATTAATTCAAAGATTCCAATTGAGTAGATTGAACCAAGACAAGAACCATGCTTATATCTATTGGATTAAGTATTAGGTTCTAAAAGCCACGACATTTTTTGATTGTTTTTCCCTTGCTAAGTAAATAAATGCAATGGATTGATAAATAGATGTAAGAACAAGATTGATTTGGTGAAAACAAAAAAGGTAACTGTGTAAATGATATGTTATCAAAAACATATTGTTCTCAGAACGGAGGCCGTGCGAGTTGGCGTATTACAAAGACGTAAACGGTCTGCAGTCTCATTCATTTGAAGTAGGTCGCTCAGTGCAAATGCACGTTAGTATGTTACAAAAATGAGACAAAATATTCTCAAAGTTATATATTGCAAAGAAATTTGAGAAGATTACAACATTTACCTGACAACATTGTGTACTTACTCTGTGTATCTGAGAGCAAATTCGCAATGTTTACAAAAGCTTAGCAAACCTAGATAGATAAATATAGATCTCGTTGACAAAATCATAACGACGAATCGACGACAAATTTACTTGATTCTCATGTTCATCGGATAACTGCTACTCTTTTCTTTTTTTATGAGCAAAAGTATGATCTCAAAGTACTTAGTCGATTAAAAATATACTTTTGCTGGTATTTTGGCATATTAAAAGCTCTCAATATTGTAAATCTGAGAGTGGACATTATTTGAAATTAGTCTTCAATTAGAGGGTTATAAGACGATGATGAAACCCTGTGATTGTTGTTTGTTTTGTTTGATTCTATATCCAGTCAATGATTACATGCCCATTCCAAACTTCCCTTTGTTTGAACCCTACATTAGTGAGATGTGATAAAAACACCTATAAAGTAAGCAGGAAGCTACCTAGATAATGACAACTTGCTGTCACATTTGAACCTAGTTGCTATGCTCTCTCCAGGTTACGATTATTACATGTGTAACAACCAACACTACCACCATGGGAACCAGTCATCACCGTGTTCTCACTCTCCAACACAGTACAGTATTATTATTCACCAAGCATATTTCTTGATGGAAATATGTTAGAAAAAAAATAATTTGAACTCCATACTCTCAGGCTTTTTCCTAAGATCTTCCAGTGCTTTCTGAAGGAATAAAGAAAGTTCTGTTTACAAATCCTTTCCTTCTGATATAGTTCTCTTATCAGTGTCTTTGGTGCCTGACGTATTTCTACCAGGTCCACCATGGAGAGACCATTGCTGGCACCTGGGTGGTGATTCACCCCACATATCCAGGTACAGACTGGACGTGTAACACAGTGATACTCACTCCGATAAGCGGTGCGCCTCACCGCGGATCTGGTTGATGAGACTCCGCTCAAACTCCTCCACTTCCTGCCAGTCCAGCATCAGAAGCGTTGCCAGACGCCGAGTCAGAACCCGCACACGGGCGTCGTAGCAGCCTGCGAGAAAACCAATCACTGACTGTGAAATCTGCATACAGCCAATCAGCAAACCTGTAGTCTACATAGAGTCTATGTGAAAACCAATCACTGACT
Source organism: Alentia gelatinosa (assembly GCA_950022655.1). Lineage (NCBI taxonomy): Eukaryota > Metazoa > Annelida > Polychaeta > Phyllodocida > Polynoidae > Alentia > Alentia gelatinosa. The sequence goes on along the minus strand of OX465590.1, from coordinate 25,644,988 downwards.
GTGAAATCTACATACAGCCAATCAATTAACCTGTAGTCTACATAGAGTCTATGTGAAAACCAATCACTGACTGTGAAATCTACATACAGCCAATCAGTTAACCTGTAGTCTACATAGAGTCTATGTGAAACCAATCACTGACTGTGAAATCTGCATACAGCCAATCAGCAAACTTGTAGTCTACATAGAGTCTGTGTGAAAACCAATCAGTGAACCTGTAGTCTACGTGAAAACCAATCACTGACTGTGTAATTTACATACAGCCAATCAATTAACCTGTAGTCTACATAGAGTCTATGTGAAAACCAATCACTGACTGTGAAATATGCATACAGCCAATCAATTAACCTGTAGTTTACATAGAGTCTATGTGAAAACCAATCACTGACTGTGAAATATCGAACAGCCAATCAATTAACCTGTAGTCTACATAGAGTCTATGTGAAAACCAATCACTGACTGTGAAATATGCATACAGCCAATCAATTAACCTGTAGTCTACATAGAGTCTGTGTGAAAACCAATCACTGACTGTGAAATATGCATACAGCCAATCAATTAACCTGTAGTCTACATAGAGTCTATGTGAAACGCAATCAGTGAAACTGTAGTCTACATAGTCTCTGAAAATCAATAAGTGAAAACGAAAATGAAAACAAGACGTGGGAACGTCCTAGTCCCTAAGTGATGCTACTTTAAATGACAGTTATTAGAACTTCCCCTAACCACTGTAACCATGGTGCACTCTGTTATATCATAGTGTCAACAACTGTTTCCCCGGTGTCTCTATAGTGAGCTATAGAAACTGGAAAGTAAAATACTGTGTGAGGCCACAATAGAGTATTGTGAAAAAATTGAATTGTTAAAAAATTTAAAAAATCAATAAGTGAACTTGTAATCTACAACCCAAGTTCCTGTGAAACTTTATCAGCGAAATTCTATTTCTGAGGTTTCAAATGTTTTGGGATGTGTGATGAATCCAGAGAACCTTCAATTGGGCATGATACCTAAAGGTTTAATCTAATACCTTAAACTTATTCTATGATAATTGTTGGTTGGTTGGTTGGATTTATACCATTGCAGGTTCTCACCAGACTTTTTCAAGGTTCTTTTACACCGCAAGGATGGTGATCGAATCTATGAAATGAATTTAGGTGGAAACCTCACCCCTACACATTTACCGAGGTGAGAGTTCTTTTACTTCCCACACCACATAGACATGGTATGAGAAGGATTGGCCTTTGATATTGCAGTAAATCTACCACTGCTTGGGGTGAAGGAGAAAAGTGGCTGCAGTGGGACCCGAATCAACCAAGTCTGACAACCTTGATATTACAAGTCCAGCGCTCTTTACCACTGAGCTAGCTCCCCACCCCGGTAGAGAGAGAGAGAGAGAGAGAAAGAGGGACATAGATTGGCAGACAGGGAGAGAGAGGGGGAGAGAGAGGGGTTTATCCTACCCTAATAAAAAACGCCATAGGCTTAACATGGGATTTGTTTATTTCACGGGTGTGACATAAAGTGTTGTTTATGCCACTACTTTCTGATACTGAAAAAATATGGAAACGGGGTAGGATAAAATCTAGACGCCACTCGTTTGAGTTTGAGCTTATTCATGCCACTCATTTTGTTGGCTCCGTAATGTCACTCGTCTTCGACTCGTGAAATTATGGAGCCAACAAAATGCGTGGCATACATAAGCTCAGACTCAAACTTGTGACGTCTCTTGATAATATTGTGAGAGAATACCTACCCTCCTTGATGGCCACACTAACAAGGTCCTCCGGTACTTGCTGGAGGCCGATACGTTCTACCACTGGCTCGGCACGCAGCAGATCGATGAACACAGACACATCGCTTGAGCCCTGCCCATCCATCAGAGCCATGACTGAAGTACGCACCTGTACGTGCAGAAAAACGTGCTGAATACTGTACAATGGTTATGAGGGGCCCCGCGGGGGTTGGGGGCAGGGCCAACATCTCGGTGGGGAACCATGGGGTGGGGCCCCCGATAATATTTCGAATTTTAGCATTTCTTAGTGGTTTGAATAGTATTTCCGAGTGTTAGTTTCATGCATTAGGGGTCTGTAGACCTCCCCAACTCCTCCCACTCACGCAACAAATTTTTCACCTGATTTATACTGATCGAAAAGATATCCTTGGTATCCGAAAAAAGTGGAAATGTACCCGGAATATTTTGTCTGGACTATGTCAGACGATGCCAGACTAAGTTAGGCGTCGTCACACGATGCCAGACTATATCAGAAAACACTGAGAGATACGTACTTGGCCTGACTCAGCAAGCTGGAGTTCAGAGAGTAACGTGGACAGGCAGGTCTTCTGGAATAACCTGCAGAGAGAAGAGCCACATGTTAAAAGGAAAGTATTATACTGGCACCAAAAGTGCCTCACTCAAGTTAATCATCCACGGCGCAGTGAATATAGAACACTGGAAAAAGATGACTACTGTGGAATATCAGGAAGAGTGAGTATATATCACATTAGTGAAATAGCGTGTTTCTGTCATTTATTCAACGTCTTACAATATTTAGTAGGTATACTTGGCGTTGATTTTGTGTCTGAAAATACAGCAGCCAATAATGCTGTATCAATAAGTACACGTCAAAGTTAGATAATTTAAAAAATATTTTCCCAGTTGTAAATAATCAATTTTGAACAAGAACGGTAAAATCTATATTCCAGAGAGTCAAGATCAGGGACATGGCATAGTGTGGTGACACTTACCGGTGTGAGGGTGTATCCCCATAAAGGTAATACAGAGATATGACAGTGCGTGGTGATACTTACCAGTGTGAGGGTGTATCCCCATACAGGTAATTCAGAGATATGACAGTGCATGGTGATACTTACCGGTGTGAGGGTGTATCCCCATACAGGTAATACAGAGATATGACAGTGCATGGTGATACTTACCAGTGTGAGGGTGTATCCCCATACAGGTAATTCAGAGATATGACAGTGCATGGTGATACTTACCGGTGTGAGGGTGTATCCCCATACAGGTAATTCAGAGATATGACAGTGCATGGTGATACTTACCAGTGTGAGGGTGTATCCCCATACAGGTAATTCAGAGATATGACAGTGCATGGTGATACTTACCGGTGTGAGGGTGTATCCCCATACAGGTAATTCAGAGATATGACAGTGCATGGTGATACTTACCGGTGTGAGGGTGTATCCCCATACAGAGATATGACAGTGCGTGGTGATACTTACCAGTGTGAGGGTGTATCCCCATACAGGTAATACAGAGATATGACAGTGCGTGGTAATACTTACCGGTGTGAGGGTGTATCCCCGTACAGGTAATACAGAGATACACCACAGAGTGCTGCATATGAGAACAAGCCTGCGTCTGACAGCTCGGTCCTCCATGATCGCTTGTTTGTCTTTGCCGCTACCTTGCTTTGATGTGGAGGTGCACTTTGCTCACCAGATCGTCCACCACCTGCTTTCTCCATGCTGCAGACATCAGCTGACAAATCAAGAGTTTTACTGAATAAACCAATAGTACGGTGTTATTTCACCATAATTCCATATAGATCACACTACTATGTACCCGTTCTAACAGTAACAGTATCTATCATTTTGCTGCAATTGGCTTACCATACCTTCTCCACAAGTGTAATGTCACATCCCTATACGTTTGGGTTTTGTTTTACACCTGGCTTTCTTGTTTATAATTTCACCAATGACAATGTATTTGTATTATTTTGTGTGGTGTAGCCAGTGTAGGTTTGTTTCTCTCCGTTGCAAAAAAATATGTTTGGGTTGTTGTCCATAATTATTAGGACTCCTCCTTGTCTTATGCTGTCTTTGATTTCTATTTTGCGTGTCATTTACAAGGATAGGGTTGGGATAGCCAGACAGTCCGTCGCCCATGACTAGGGTTGGGATAGATTTAGGTTTCAGTTAGGTTAAGGCGCTATTCCACCAAACAACCACTTTTTCAACGTCAACAGACGTTCCAGCTGACCTTTCAGCCGACGTCGGTTGAAACGTCTGGGAAAATGGCCTCAAAATGCGTCGCTGCTCCACCGAAACCCCCAACAGACGTTCATTTGGACGTCATATGAGCGTCGGGTGGGTTCAAAGTTCCAGCAGATCCTAGCCGACGCCCCTGCCGTGGCGCCGACTGGTGGACGTTAGCCGCATTTTTACATAGTAATCGAGTTCCCCGACAGGCGGCGCAGCGTGCGGCGATACACTACGATGCTCTGAACCCGCGAAATCCGCGTATCGAGCGGAGCAGTGTGTCGGGTTTTGTACGGGAACGGTCAGAAAACGTCAAATAACCGAGGAATTACACATTTAATCGAACAATGAAGGTAAATAAAGATAAGGATTGATATTATGAATGTGTATGGCACGCTATGGTGCTAGAATTCTGCCGAAAGTGTCGGAATTTTGTATGTCCGTTCGCGACTTCGGGTATCGCAGGGTCGGCCGCACCATGTTGGCGGCGTTCCCTTGCCGCAAGTCCCGGCAGCGCTCACGGGCGGGTGTCGTAGTCTTGGAATGTCTCGGCCAGATGCCCAATTCCAGCCGATAAAAACCTAATAAATCAGTTATTTCGGCCGACGCTATATTTACATCTTGTGGAGGGTTGTTGGGGGTATCGGTTGGGGGATCGCCTGAAAATTCTGGTTGGTGGAAGCGCATTTCAGCTGGCAGATGGCCAAACGCCCCACCAGACGCTCAGCAACCGTGAAGCGACAACCCATCAAACCCTATATCCTCCAACCGACGTCTTGAAACGTCGGGCAGGAGAGCAGACGCCTGCTGAAACGTGTGGTTTGTGCTTCCACCAACCCGACAGATGATTTAAAATAGAGCAGATCTGCCAGCAAACGCAGCAACCGCCATACGGGCGCTGTACAACGATTTTGTCTTCATGGTGGAATACAGGCTTTAGGGCACGGGCCGTCTTCCAAATCCGTGGTTAGGGAGGGTCTGTGGGCGGTACCATATTCACACGTTTCGCGGTAGCGAGTTCGCAGCGGTATCGAGTTTACCAGCGGACTTGGTGGGTAAAACATTCAACTCTGAAGACGTGAAGTGTACATGGGAATCAGTTTGTTTGAGTATAAGTTTACTATTAAGTGTTCAATATTTTAATACCCACACGGCCACAGTCGTGCAGAGTGCTGTCTTACATGATGGTGGAGCCAGGCAGAAGCGAAACCAAGACTTCACAGTGTAGCCCTGTAGGGATGTGATACTACAGGCGTGGAGAGCTATGACAACAACTATTAGATAATACACATAATGTACCGCCGATGTACCAACCTGGAATCTGTCAGTAGATTCTTGGTAGAAATACCAGCTTCAGTGAATGAGGGGGTGTTTCTCCCAGTCCAAATCCGATTGTCGGTGGTACCTTTCACCCAATATGACAATGCTTGAAAGTGGGAGCAATTTTGCAGGGATTAACAAGAGATCATTGAAGGTAACAACTTGACTTCATCTCTTTTAAGTATCATACTCTGAATCACCTCCCTCCTGTCAAAATTGATTTGGCAGTCACAGTCGCGTCCGTGAGGCCAGTCAGTAGACCACTCACTGTTTGCCATAAGTCGGATCGAGTTTTAGTTTTACGACACAACCGAGCCAACACGCAGCGACTCCTCCTGGTGGAAATGCAGGGAACTGACACACGCTTTGGTCTATCCGCATAGATTTGATTCTCGCTTATTCATTGGTTAGAAATACAAAAGCTTAAACAAACCCTTGTATAACAGTCCGAGATATTATTAATTTCGGACACAACTGGATGTTGTTTAATAATATTACATGGTGATGTTATTTAAGCTAATATTACTATGGAAGTAAGTTCGAATTATTCAACAATTGCATCAGTTTCGCACACAGCTTAGTTACGTTGGCGCCATATTGTATACAAACTTGAGTCCGGGCGCTTGTTTTGGCGCCGTGGTCCTGTTTTGGTATTTCTCACCAAGGTAAGTTCTTAACTCACGCTGCACCACCCTTTCCGTCAAAGTTTACGTCGGACCTTCTCAGTATAGGAAGTTTTAATGGCATGTAGTCGAATGAATGGGTTTAAAGTTCGTATAATATTGTCAACCTGTGGCTTCGGCGGAGTGGTTGTTGATGACCGGGTCGGTTGCGGAAAGCCACCGGAGTGCCGCAAGGGAAGGCCGGGAAGGAATTATGGGGTCTGGCGGAGTCAGCTTCTAGGGCTAAGCGTCTGGTGACTATAGCCCATCAATATCTAAACAGGTTTACTTTTGAGTTTAAGTTTTTGATTGAGGTTCAGTTTTTGATTTAGAGATCAGTATTATAACAATATTATATGAAAGATTGTAGTGAAATCTAAAACGTTTGATTTCACATGGTAAAACCCTAGCCAGTGTAACCAGCCTTGTCCAAAACAGGATGGATTTGAGGGGTGAGCGTTTTACCTAGGTACTAGCGACTTCGTCGAGTCCGAGTTAAAGGGAAAAATATTGAAAAACGAAATATAGAACGGCCGACTGCAGGAATCGAACCCCAGTCATTCGCTTTCCCAAGCAAGAGCTCTGCTGACTACTCCACAGAGACAGATGGCATATATGGGCCAAATACTTAGGCTGATGGTGGGTGGGGGGAATCAGTGGAGTTTTAATAGGGCTACCAGCGAAAGTTGAGATCTCATTGGGTTCTCACGAGAAAAGTAGATCAGAAAACTACAGTATTAAACTTTGATTTCGGCATGGTTCAAAATGAACCATAAGAGAAAACGCATGTCTGCATATAGAAATACAAAAAAGAGTAGCTGCTTACAGTTTAAAACTGCACGAGAATCTCTTTTAGATATAGTAGGTAAAAACCCATGTTATGTTTTTTTTCGAACTTCCACAGAAAGTCAGAATCTAGTAGGCCAAACTCGAAATATCGTTATATTTGATATACCGGTATTTGGTATTAAAATAATTAATAACAAGAAACCAATTTGCTTGGATAATTTTCAGTAATGGATAATCGTTAAGTGGTGCTACTGTGTGTTGCGTGGTTGTGGGTCTATGAGCAGCTCAGAAGGGTAGACTTTGTGGAGTGACTGGTAGAACAACAACATGAAGTGAAACTAGTAGTGTGTCTGTTTATTCACTAGAGGGGGCTACTATATGTAATATTGTCAAGATACACAAGGTGGCGATAGTGTATGTAAGAACAAGTAGAGGACACGTAACACTGTGTATTGTAGATATGCCTTTAATTTAGAACAAACAAACGCAGGCGTATTAAAGTACAAATACAACAAAAAAAGAGACTGGACAGTGAAATATAGCAAACCCAAAATAAATACAAAGGCTATAATACATGTTTACTGAGTTATAGAGATTCTTCAGCACTTTATTGGATAGGCAATGCCGTTCTCAAAAATTGGCTGGTGTTAAGTGTGATTTATTCGTTGTCAGTAAGGTACTACAGCTCCATCGAGTTAATATATCTAGATTTAGATCTACTGTAAGTGCAACTCTGCTCACATGAGAGACGGTATCAGAGACTTATTCCAAGTACGCTATGTTTCGATGGACACTATACATGTACATATGTACATACTATGTTGCATCAAATCATAAATGACCTATTTCCATGGGTTTGAAATGACTGGGAATAAGAAATAATCTAAATGCTAACCTTCCAGGTATATCCAGATATTATTCACTCCCCCCTCCCTCTAGTGTTTTGAAATGTCAGAGCACAGTGAGCCAGGTTGTCACTGCAAGATGTTACTAAATCGGGGCATAGTGCGTAGAGTATTCAAGCAGGGATGCCAGTTTGTAGGATTTTGCCTACATGTAGGATTCTCATTTTAGTCTCAAAGATATCAAAATTTCAAGAAATTGAGAACAATATAGACTCCAATTTCTCTAAAATCTAGATGTTAGATAAACTTGTTCTGTAATCTTTCAAAATTCTGAATTCAGTCACCCACAGCACACTCAGTTAAAGGGCCTATGGATCCCAGTGCTCCAACCTAGTGCTGTGGGATGGTAGGATTCCTGTGGGAAATGCTCCTACAGTTAAGGGCAAACTTGAATACTGACATCTGATTGGCTTAAAATATGCCATATGAGAATAGAGTTATCAAGGCATTACCAAGTCTAAAAGGAAATATCAGAGGAATATCTAATGAACTCGTAAAGATATTCTGCAGAATATAGAACTGATAGTGTGTGGTGATCTTTCTTAAATGATTTTCTGTGAAGAGTACCTCATTAGTGCAGAACTACACATGTACCCACTCTCATAGCAGATATCTAGCTATCCTATACTGCCAGTCCATGCCCAAGGATCTGCTAGGAGAGTGATGGGGATTCCCCATACACCATGTGCGTTTTAGGTGATACATAGACTGGCCTTAGTCCCCATGTAGGATTTTTTCTTGACCCCCACTGGCATCCCTGTTCAAGGAGTAGTCTCCTTAACAATGCGGTTATGTAGCATAGTGTCTTGTATTCAGAGTGGGTGTCAGTAGTCATTCGAAGCGCGAGTTTGATATCTTTATAAATCGAAAGAAATGCGGTAGGAGGGGACGTCCCAACAAGGTAAATTAATAGCTTTAATAAAGTAACCTATTGTCTACATTCGCATAAACATGTCCGATGTTTTTTTTTATTACACATGTATCATCAAGTTTCAGTTAGGATGAATCACCCCCCAAAAAATAGGTGGAAGGAGAAAAACTGTACTAGAACAATGGGTCTAGAATGTGTAAATATCACATCGAGTGCTTTACTGATAAGCCCCAGCGTCAGCGCTCTACGCGGTGTTTACATTGTCGATTTGAGTTACTTAACACCACTCCAGTTTAGACCGAAGTACCATCTACCACTGAAGTAAACCTCGGCGTTAATCCTCCTTAAGTCTTTGGTTAGACTGTATTTGGTATAATTTGAGATGGTCGACAAGTAAGCCGCTTATAATGTGTATAACATAATTAAATTTCTTACTTTAAGAATCGCCCAGTCTTGCCAAATTTTACTATTTACATCACACTATCGTCTCAAAATTCGCTTGAATCATATTATCTAAAAGATGTGTCGGTCATGGTTGACATGATCTATTGAAATAAGTGTAGATAAATTTGGCACGTACGTGAAGGTTTTTGTAATTGTCTTCAGTGTTTGAAAAGGGATGTATGTTTTTAGAAACATTTGGTGTCATGCCTATTCTTCATTGATGTAATCATTTAGTTTTATAACTTCACTCTGTGTGTCTGATATTCATCTTCCGTGGTCATTGGAAAGGGAAAGTAGAGACAGATTTTGAAGTTTTCCGTTACAAGCTACGACTAATTTAGGAATAGTCTTCCTCCCTAGATTACCTCACAAACATACGATTTCTTATCAATTTAGAGCCAAGGTCAGCGTCGTTACCATGGCGACTGAAGTGGATCATGTGACTCAGCGTCCACGAACGCCAAACCATCAATACACGCAGTTAACAGAGGAGCAAATCAAAAACATCAACAAGGTAAGCACGCAGTCAGATTCATACAGATTAGGAGTGTGTTCTGTGCTACTGTAAGACGTAGTTTTCCCTCATCATACATTTAAATGTAAGTGTCAGGTGATCGTTGTAACTTCTGAACCATTTGTAGCACATTACGTTTAAATCAACGGGTTCTTGAATGTGTGCATCTCATCCCGCTTGATCCGTTATGTATTGACAAAAATCAGAAGGTTAGATGAGGAAAATTAAAAAAAAAAATTGATATGATGTGGTATCAAAAGAAGACGAAAAATGTGATAATTACAGTCATGCCTATATCAAGACAGGTTAAAACAAATAGAAAAAATTCGTCATGAACATGAATTTGGTTGATAAGTGGTTTGTGCTATTCTTTCCCATTTTATGTAGATATTTTTGGGTCTTCAGATGAAATAACTAATTCCTTTTTCAATTTCACACAGGAAAAGTCTCCGTTCTTTCACACCATCCGCCCAGAGAGCACACTGAACCTGGTCACCAAGCCTGGAGGTAGACAGTATCTGGATCGTTACTGTAAGGTGAGTCCATCCCTGATTAATATACTATTCAGGAACTTCATGAGGATTCGTATGATCGATAAGTATGCCACAGATTAAGGTTGTAAGGGAATTTCATGCAATGTAGCTTCAGTGCTCCTCTACCGGGGCGCCGGGATTGCTGGGAACATAGTATAAGTGAGATTCCTTAGCAACTTCAACACTTCACTTCAACACTATATAACTATAGGTCAGTTAGCAATTGCAAAATATCAGGGGCTTGTGCAGATATCGCTGGATTACTTTTTTTTATTTCTTTTTTTTCCGCTTGCCATGGAGGGGATTCAGTCTCGTGTCACGATTATCAATGGAATACAACACCTGAAAAGCAGCAGTCAGTGGTGCTATCTTACAATTTTCTGGTGGATGATGGCAGAACCAGCAATTACTCTGTGCCCTTTACCAATGTGGGTGTAGTTCAAAATTTGTCCTAGCCCCTGTAAGCTAATAGATCATAATTTGAACCACAAAAAATAATGTTCAAACCATATCATAATGTGGATATTTAGGGGTGGGATTTTTCTTTGAATTCATCTCATAAATATGAACACATATGTTGAAATATCAATGAGAGTAGCTGGAATTTGAGATAGATCCCTGTATATCCCCACGGTCCGTGGGACGTTGATTAAACAAACAAAGGTTAGCCAAACAAACACACAAACAAACATAGACTTGGCCAAACAAAGCTCAGAGCTGCTATGCTTCGAGTGCTTTCACACCTAGGTTTGTGAATGCGTCTGTAGCATCTTGGCAATTGTGTTTAGTTATTTTCCGTCTCATTGGTCCAACATGATGTGCATCTAGGATCTTAGGCTACTCTCAAATTCATTGAAGGAAGATAAAAACTTTCATTTTACCAGACTTTCTTTCCTGTACGTGCCACAATCTTAGTGTTCCTTAAGATATCTCAGTCTCTCCCACAAGAGGGAGTCACAGCAGCATCTTATTCACGAATACAGATATCTCAATTTTGAAGGTATTATAAAGAAGGGTTTAATGACCTTCTAAACATAAAGGCAGTTGTAAAGAAAACTTTTGAAAATCATCTACAGCTCAAACACCCTTTAAGGGCGGATGATACCTTAAGGCATCATCCGGCAGGGAGTGAATGATGCCTTAAGGCCTCATTTGCTTTATATTCATGACATTTTTTTTAAAGAAGGAAATAATATATCAATAAATTTGAAATCTGCGCAGAATGTAGGTCCAACATAATATCTATGATTTATAGATAATAGAAATATCAGATATGACATAATATATCATATGATGAACCATGGAATTCTGAGTTCAGAGCACAATGCATCCGTTTCCTAGAAGTATACATAGACACTAGTAGCCGTCCCCAACCGTGTTCACCTGTCATAGACGGCCGTCCTGAAAGGGTTAAAGTGATAAATACTAACATGTGGCCGTCTTGACGACAGGTGACGAGTCAGCACCTGACGCGCGGTCTCTCCGGCTCTCAGCCGTACGGATGGATCGACTTCCAGTTTCAGCACCAGCCTGCGGAGCAGTACGACACCTGCAGAGGCCGCTCCTCGGTCAGGTGGGGGCCCAACAAGGCAGGTGAGTCTCAAGAAGAAACCAATAAGTTCTGGTCAAAGTCGTCGTTCTCCACGAGTTTGATGCGGAGTGATATCAACGAGGCGACAGCCAAGTGAATATCACATAGCATTTGACCAAAACGAGATGCTTTCTGTATTTATCTCACCCCTGTACACACTAAAAGAATGGACAACACACAGGATATAGACCATGGAGAACGGACTGCAATACTTGTAGGGGCATGGAGAACGAGTTCCCAATGTGAAGCCTATGGACATTCATTCCAGGGGTGAGATAAAGTGTGTTACCTTTATCTCACCCCTGGTATTCTCTTCCGCACTTGATCCATAGCTACTGAAAATATGCTATTCATTTTGGTTTGGTTCGTAATATAACGAGGCAAAGCTGAGTGAAATTACTCCACATCGAAAACTTGCGGTATATTTTCAGTTGATATTATGTAGCCTAGTCTGAGGAGAGTACCACCACTTTATCTGAAATAAGTTTATATGGTATTCATCATTCACCATTCCAAATTTAAGTTATGAAAGAAAGTAAAAAAAAACAACGCCTGCCGATGTTCTCATGCATTACTAATTTACTTTTTTCCGTAATCTCCGCTCTGTATAGGCCGGAGGTTACGATTTCCCCCAATCTCCTTATGAGGAATTGCACACTCTATAGGTTTGTTACTCCATATAGGGTGGATTATAAGTATAATGATACTGAGAAGTGAGCAGGGATGCAGGTTTTCCGATGAATTGCACATATCCGAAATTTCAATGGCACCGACCATTGAGAAACCGCAGAAAGGCGCCAACGAAATGTGTCCTTATCTCTATGTGTAAAGCAACTGAGTTCTTTACAGATCTATACACACATGGGACGTTCCTAGCATATTTTACTACCATTGGCACCAATGTCTAGACATTTTCTCTCGTAGAATTCATTTGGGACGCTTTGACTTGTATCTGTGCGCGATCACGATCCGTCGTAATGTACCTTTTTAGAAACATGATCTGCAATAGTGCTCAATGATGAATTTTGAAATACAAAGGCGAGATTTCGAATTCAATTTTCCTGATATTACATCTTGATTTTAGATCAAACAGGAAGTTGCTTTATCCCATAAATATTAATAAAGAGCAGGGACAATTTTACTGGCTGTATTATTAGACAGATATATATGCCTCCTTGTGTTGAATCTATAAAAGAGTTATCGGGAGTGGTAAATGGGCTTTAACAATATTAACTCTCTTACCATTACCAGTCTATTGAGGCCAGACCGTGTAATAGTTGCGCTGAATTATGATTAATTTGCATTTGAAGTTTGAACTAGAACTTGTTTTCTTTGGCTCATAACTCTCTTTGCGGTGCTGTTAAGTCTAAGTAGACTCTTTAAGTGCAGTAAATGCCAGCTGTGTGTTTGCCTCGATACTGTTCAGACTGTGTGTGCCTGCCGTTGACTATTCAAACACTGTTGACGTCGTTGTGACAGGTGAGCGGACCCGCAGTCACTTTTTCGGGGAGAGCATAGACCGGTACACGACGATCGACATGTACCGCCGTAACCCCACCAACTACCCGGGCCCCGTCGTCATGGACTGCGGCCGCCCTGCCGACGGCTACTTCGCCCAGAAATACCCAGGTGAGTCTTGTCGCCAGGTGACCCCAGACTAAAGCGCCTGCTCCACTAAAGCGAACGAATTTGGTGTAGAATTCTTTAACCATTTAGCTTACGATTTATTTGAGAATTGGGTCACAAACAACTTTTGACAGACCTTTCCTTGGCACATGTTACTAAATCTAAAGTCTAAATCTTTTAAAAAAAACATGAAAAAAACACTATAAGCATTATAAAGTAGTTGTTTCCAACACTAATAAACACAAATGTTGTGTTAATTGTAATCATTTATTTCTCGCAAACAAAATCAGGGAAATCATTATTAAAAGAAGAAAAAAAAAAAAAAAAAAAAAAATTATGGCACTAGAATTATGATGTCACAGCCAGTGCGCGCCATGGTAACGGCGGTGGTTTGGAATCAGCCATTCCTTTATATAAGGTAAACTTATAAGCCAAGTCATCTCTATCATACTTCCTCAGTCTACACAGTTTCTGACATGTAAATGTTGTGTTGTGACGTCACAGCGCGGACCACGTGGTTCCACTCGGCGGTGCCGCTGAACAGGACGGGCGTTCTGGACAGCGTCTACCGGAAGTCGTTCGCCGAGTACGCTGAGAACCGGCGAGCGGAGTGTGCCATGCGTCAGTCCCGGACAGGCCAGTGGCCCGAGTTCTCCGAGTACACGTCAAAGCACCTGCTCCACACGCCAACGCCACCTCGTGTCAACAAGTGAGCAAAGCAACTCATTCTTCTTTTTATTGACACGTTTTATTCGGGTACTAGCGACTTCGTCGCGTCATGCCCCCCTCCCTTAGTCTGTTCAAGGTACGTTCCCTGCTAGTGCTGTCCCCCTAAAGATAGGGGGACAGCACTAAGTGGTGCCCCCTACTATTAATACCTGGAACCATCATTTAGTTCCCGACCATCATTTCATGTGACACCGATTTTACCGACTACGAGAAAAATAGATCAGAAAACTACAATACTAAACTTTGATTTTGGCATGGTGTGAAATGAATCATAAGAGAATAAGTTTGTCTGAGTATAAAAATACAAAAAAGAAGACCAGGTTCGAGTTTTTCACTGTACGAGAATCTCACTCTCGTGGGCCCTCATTCTCCACGCCCAGGTTTGGTTTACTATGTCTCTATCTATTGGAGCAACTTCAAGCGGATTCGACAGAATTCTACCGTTTTAAATATAGTAGGTAAAAAGTACAGTAAAACCCCGCTTACGGGGACACCTCACTTAAGGGGACACCCCGCTTAAGGGGACAGTTTTCCCGGAGCAGAAATCTATATTTACTTTATTTTAACCCCACTTAAAGGGGCACCTCGCTTTAATCTATTCTAATCACCCAGTTCACTATTTTTTTCTCATTCGCTTTTAAATCATAAAAACATGTTAAATATATAAATGGTTTCACTTCATACAGAAAACTTGGAGTGGAATAGTGAAGTAAGTCTTTGGATATACAGAAGCTCTGTATTGTTGATTTTACGTTTTTCTAAACACTAATAGCTATTGGTATACTCACAAGTATAAAGCCGGACCCAATGTTTAAGTTTGTGTGATGAATGGGTCGCATGAAATATGTGAATTAAAAGGTTTAATATTCTACAACGGCGTGTCAGACCGCCATCAACGATTATCAAAAGGTAAATTATAAATTTGCAAGTGAGTAAACTACTCATACTTGTAGCTGTACCACCCCACACTCTGAAAATGCCCGTTTTCCAACGGGCGTTAGTCTACAGAAAATCGACAAACCATTTTAAATGTGATACTTTTAGATTTAATGCAGAAAGTTTTTATATCTGTTTCAAATATGATACAAAAGCCTTAATGCTTTGCATAATTCCAAAGCCACAGCTTGCTGCAACTATGACATTCAAGACAAATCAGCGCACAGTAAACTACTCACATATTATGTAAATCCTTTCAACTTTTCCGAGTGTCAGCAGGGTACAATCTGAACCATTTATAGTGAATGCAATGTGCATATTGTGTATATGATGAATTTGGGAGTGGTGAGATATATACACAATATCAACTGGTTTTAGATAGAGGCAACCGTAATCTACAATGACTAGACTCTACGTAATATCCTCGCGATATTACAGAGTCTAGCCCTTGGAGATTACGACCGCTTTTATCTGAAACCAGTTTATATTGTATTTATTATTCATTGTTGTTGTTGCAAATTTAGATCATCAAAGAAAAAACAAAATCACCGCCTATCTTCTCACGCACTATTTTGTACACATGGGACTTTCTCCTCCGTGATCTCCGCTCTGTGTAGGGTGGAGATTACGAGCACTTGTAATCTCTGCCCTGTGAATTACGCAGGATTAGTCTGGAGGCTGTAATCGGTGGATGATAAATTCCCACTTCACGACTATCTCACTCTGGCGACCAGTCTGCCATCACGATCACCTGGCATTGGAACGGTTTCCTTTTCTGTTAAATTTGTTAAAGATGCCCATTAAAGTAATCCGCTCCTTAATGTCATTATACATGTGTAATTCTTTTTTAACAATACAATAAATACACAATGTTGCCATGTTTTTGATCTGCATCGTATTCTCCACGTAGTAGGAGCGAATGCAAGGATATTACGTAGTTTCAACTACGAGGAGAATACTACCATGCAGATCAAAATCATGGTAATGTTGTATTTATTATTCAGCATTGTATTTATTATGCAGACAAAATAGACGCCGATCTTCTCACGCACTTCTCTGTATCATATGGACTTTTTTCTGTAGTCTCCAAGGAGATTACAACTATTCATATTTTCCTTGGTGGCGATCTCTAGAATCTATACGGGATACACAATATTAATATGACTACATCATATAAATTATTAGAAACTCGACGTAAGCGCCGTCTATTGTTTACCTGAAATAGTTTCTAAAGTGCCGGTGAGTTGGCAGAAAAGCCGTATCCTACTGTATATATAAGTTTAGTATAGATGATACGTATTAGGTGGGTAATAACCATGACAGATAATGACATACAATGATAATAAAAATGTTCGTATTAGGTGGATAATAGATTACCGTCGGAACAACACATGGTCATATCAACTGGAAGTTACTCTATTTAACAATTTATCCTACCCCTGATAAAAAACTCCATAGGCTTAACATTGGGACACTGTATTCGGTCTGGAGTTCAGAAAAATGAAAATTATCGCCCTAGTGGGATACACTTGACAAATGACGTCATTTGTTAATGTAGAAGTAAATTAGACGGGCGGGGTAGGATAAATTCTAAACCAAACTCGAGTTAGTCATGTTATTGTTCATCACACTCCGGCAAGATCGCATATTACTGCTCTTGGCTTTGCCTCGCGCAGTAATATGCGATTTTGCCATTGTGCGATAAACAACAACAAGACTAACTCTTGTTTGGTTTCTCCATAGTATCTCAGACGCTTTTTCCAAAATGCTGACAATATTTTGATAGTGTTGTACAATTTCTTATTTCAGTTTGCTCGAGAAGAAACGTCATCTGTTAACAACATAGGTCGGACAGAATAGGATTATACTTCAGGGATACAAGAAGACGAAGAAGAGGCGAATACCAATATGGAATTACTTTAAACCCCACGTAAAGTGTCTCAAATAATTGGAAAGACCTCCATAAATTTACCGTGATCCAATCTCTTCAGTTTGAATACATGAAGAGTTATAAAAGCATACTGTGATGTGGTTGTATATGTTTTATATCGGCCTCTGTATATAATGACGTTTAGTTTATATAGTGGAATGTAGTGTATGAGACAGCTGATATATGTGTGTTTGCGTTTTTATATTCTATGATTTACAAGGACGAGAAAATGTTCTTCTTGTGAAGAAAAACCCTTCCGCAATTATTTCGTGTATCTTTATCCTGAATCATGATCCTATTAATTCTTTCGTTTTTCTATGATAAATTTTAACTTGTGAAAATTATTGAAGTATAAGAATTCGCAGCGACTCAAACATGCCCAAATTGTCTTTTTTTTAATCTACAATATTGAATTATTCGTCATCCAGAGTATTATGACGTATTACAGGTTCATTCTTTTAGATAATTTTAATATTGTCTGCTAGTAAATTTCAGCTTTGATTAAAGGAATCATGTCTCTGGTAACGAAGAAATTGTTTGAAGATGTGACATGCTAAAATAAAATCGGGATGCAACTTATAAAGTATCGTAATCTTTGTCATTGAATAGTAAGAAAGAAACTGACGAGTCTTTGGTAGGTATCCCCGTTCACCATCAAGTTTGGAGTGCGCAGGAACATGAACGAGGCGGTAGCCGAGTGGGTATTCTGAAGTGCTTCAAACAAAAAGCAAACGGACAGAGATCAGATACAAATATGTGTCTGATCTTATGTAAGCCTGGACATGTTTATCTGTTCAACGCCATTGAGTATAAGTTATTGTTCTTGCAAACCTGTAAAGTATGAGTTCCTAACGTTATGTTTTTATGGGCGTTTATATCAGGCTTAGATACAAAGTGTACAAACAATATACTAGGTTCTTTTATATAATCTACTGAACAGGAATGTACAGTGAATCAAAGTAGGAAAAGTTAATGGCGCTTAAATCAAAATATGCCAGCTTTACAATTCCCAGATATATTTCTTTAAAGATCAACGTAGGTACACAGTTACCTTCAAGTTAACGGGTTGAATAAATATTAAAAATTAAATTCGACTCTCTTCTCAATTTATTCATCCATGGGACCATGAAAGTTATTCATGTCCGTTGCCGTCACTTATCGAAAATAGTGAATTGGATAAGTAGAAACTCCCCTATTGGTAATTAGTATTAATAGCAACATCCTTGAACGGATAGGGCAAAGTAGACCCTACAGCCAAGATAGTGAGATAACGTTTTGAAACGTTGGTAGCCCTTTATTTCACGGGGACGTGACAAACTTTTATCCACTGAACAATAGAATATGACTAGTTATGCATGATGCTCCTGAATTTTCAAAACATTATCAGTGATCGTGATATAGCCACAACCAGACATATCCTCCGAAATATCCCACGCTCACTCAGCATATCCTGTTTCACCCCGCCACTTTCCCTTGCTCACCCCCTTGACCCATCAGGACCCTCATCAACCATAAATTGGTCTAGCACATAAATTGGTTCACATATAACTCTATGTTGGACAGTCTCCTAGGCGTTACATGTATACGATACATGTTCTTGTTACTACAATAGTCAGAATGTATTCCACTTCATTGTTAGGCAATAATAATCATCAAAAATAATACGCGCTATTGTTATAATAAAATATCTCTCTAAAATACATCAGGATCTTCAAGTAGCAACTGGTCAGGAAACCACGTATGGAATCAAGCCTCTAACTGGGGGCTCCTTTTGTGGTTGTTTTAAAAAGTAATTGTTCATATGTTCAAATAAAAAGCACATAATACCAATTGTTAATATAGGGTGAGACTCGGCATGATACAGGTACTACCCCTATCGCATTTACGACCACAATGTAGAGAGTTAATATAAGAATACAGGGTTCGATATATAGAAATAACAACAAATATTTCGTTTTCAAAGTGGTAGATGTGCTTCTTATTGGTGAAAAAAAATAGCAATAAAAACATGAAAAGATAGAACAATTTTTACAGGGGCTCAAGTTTGCTGACAAATGACAGAATTTTAGTCCTGTTCAGTTTCACATTCATCTCTCTTTAAATACTCAAAACGCTGTAACCAAGAGAAATTATGATTCGTTGATTCATAGCCATTATGTTCCGAAGTAATGTTATAAATGGTTCCTTTTGTAAAGGTTTTGAATTTCCGTTATTTTCCTCAGTCCGTGTACAGTGTCCGGTGGCATTTCCTATTTTGGGTATTACTGGGTCCGTATTTTCCATTGATTTTCACTTCTACTTTCACCTCTGATTCTGTTTCAGAAGGAGTAAGATGCGTGGAGGCCTTGGCACGTCGCGGACCAGTATGTGGGCCTCAATTACAGAGAAGTGGAGCAGGGTGTGGGGCTGTTATACATGTACATGTACTTATGTGCCGTTATTCCTCATTGCCGGGAGAGCTGCTGTATTCACACACACACAATGGCTCTGTCTTGGTGTGTCTACGGCGTTATCCTGGCGTTCTCAGCGTTTCAGCTGACGAATGGGAAGACAAGAGGGAAACGGGAAAGCGAATTCAACAGTTGTGAACCTTTTAACAGCCGTTTATGTAGAGACATATTGCCTTACAATAAGACCATATTCCCAAACATGTTTAGACATCATAGTTCCGCTGAAGCGGAACTGGAACTCCACCAGTTCCTCCCAATGATCCGAGTAGGGTGTTCCTCGACACTTGGGTAAGTCCTCATATGATTATCATTTCTCTTATTGTTTCAGTGAGCTACATGTTTGTAGATAGCCTACATTTATATATGTATGTACATTATATAATTAAATAATTAAAACACAAAATGTTCAGTGAAATATATTTTTATTCATTTCTAATTATATTCCACCTGTCTTATAAAGAACGTTAAATTGTGGGGTCATCAGTGTTTACACTCTCAGACTTGACATATTAGCAAGGGTCCTTCCATGAAGTATGTACGCATAATTTCTGAAATTCTAGACCATCATCCCTCCCAATCTTGTACGCGATAGAAGAAAGAAGGAGCTTACGCAATATTTCCAAAAGATTTGACCCATGTCCTTCCACCCTAGTGAGTACATACTTTATGGATGGCCCCCGGGGATATTGTTATCATCGTTTATAAATTCATCTCAGACTGGAAACTGGACGTGGGGATATTATCACCATTGCTCACTCACATTTCACATATTGAACATGATAAGTAGTAATATTGTTTTCATGTATTTCTCAGACTGTTCCTGTGTAGCAGCTACATCCCGCCGTGTACCGTATCGCAGAGTGTTTTCCCGCCATGTCGCAGCCTGTGCATTGAAAACCGTGACCGCTGTACGCCTCTATTGGAGAGATTCGGTTTCCCGTGGCCTGAGAAATTAGCATGCCACAACTTCCCGGAGAGTGGGGATCCTCTTACACTTTGTTTGGATTTTAACACCAATCATAGTTCCCCTGCTACGACGACGAGCACCCCGACGACATCACCCGACACGACGACGACAGCACCCGACACGACCACGACAGCACCCGACACGACCACGACAGCACCCGACACGACTACGACAGCATCCGACACGACTACGACAAGTAGGACCACGACCAGCACGTCCAAAACAGGCATGAATGTGACATTGGTTGGTGACATTCACCTCAAGAACTGCCGCTGTACGTGCGGACCGTAATGCGGCATTTCCATCCGCCGATAATGACCACCGATCATGGCATTTCGCACCACCGATCGATTATGCGACGCATTTAGTGCAATAATCGTCAGGAGGAAACAGAAATGATCAATGATTTTTCTCTCCCACCTTATGCAATTTGGCACCACCGACCGACTTCTGCACCCGAATACGAAATAAAAGTGAATTAATTTAATCGGTGGCGGTCTGCATTTTACTACCAAAAGCCGGTCAGCATCCATCGCATTTTTGCAGTGCAGGTCACTGATCATTTACCACCGATCTTTCACAAGGAGAACCGCCGACTGACTTTTGTACAGCATGAAATTTATCGGTGGGGTTTTAGTCAGGTGGAAACGTCGCATAAGGTGGATAACTTGTCACTAACACACCTTGCCTTCCCGACTCAAGCCGCTGGATAAAACTTATACAGCAATCATGAATAGAAATCACTCAATTAGACACCTTGGAACCAATAAATGCCTGTGAATTAGAAAAAAGCCTTTGTTTTGATTGAACTGGATTCCTCTTGCTCAGAGCTCCAAGGGGCTGCTATACTAATTGTGTTGCACAGTTAGGGTACATTTCTAATTGAAAAAAATACAACAATGATAAATTCAAGGAACCTATTTTGGTCGGGTCTTGAACAATTCTATTAATAGTTCATTGGCCAGACACAGCTTCAAGTGTGAGCTTTAGTTTATTATTATATACCTGTGCATGAATGTCTCACGCGTTTTTCAGCAATGACTCTGACGACAAATTCGCAGCGAATCACTCAATGTGCTGGGTTTACTAAGAATAGAATTCTAGAATAGAATATGAAAATGATAATAAAATGGCTGTTTCTATGGAAAAATAGTCGGAAGTGTTGTATATTGTATTTTGTTTACTTTACACCCAAATGAAGCATTGGCAGATGTTGATACAAAACCAAGCATTTTATCTCCAACATGCGTCCATATTAATCAACAAGTCCTCCGTTTTTTTGGTTTTATATTCATGTACGCAGATATGCTATGATAAATACCCGGTAACTATAACTTTTCTCCTGTAGAATCTTTATTGGCTTAATTGTTTTTAGAGAAAATGCATTCATTGATGATAATACTAATAGTCTGTTCTAAAGCGGGATATACAGTCTGAATATATGATTGTGGGAGGAGAGTCTTACAGAGACACTTCCTCAATATTGTATAAAACACTTAGATCCTGTTTAAATATTCATGGTGTTTAATTATCTTTATCGGCCTCATTCCCCTGGGGAGAAGGATAACCGTTAATTATTGAAATATATGGCTAGATCTATATGAACATTCCGTCAGTAGAAGAGGGACGGACAATGAGAGAGGTTGGGGTTACCATGAGGACCGCCTTTTTCAAGAGTCTTCTGATAATCTCCTCGATAGGTGAGTAGAGAGAATTATATATTTTATATATTCAACGTTTTTTAATCTTCAGAAAGTAGGAATCAATGAATATCTCAAAGAGCAAATTGAGAATTATTCAGATTGTGTTATTTCACCTATGTGCCACTGAATTCTTTGAATAGGGATTTCGCTAGGTTATGACAAATGAGGGTATATAAAGATGAAGTAGGAAATGAAGTTCAACGAGATATAACGCGCAGAAATTCATAAAAAAGAGAGGATATAATTTCTTTTTCATCTCCGCTTGTCTCGGTTTTATCCAGGTGTTGGATTGGCCTCCGACTTCTGTGTGATCCACGAGGGCAGAGAGAGATGTTTCTGGGAAGACTTACCTTGCAATTACTCGGCGGCCATATTGAAGTGTGAGCAGGCTGGTGGACACATGTACATCATAGTGAACAATCCAACCCCATGGACATTCAACAGAAAGGGATGGATATTCAACATAAATGGAGGGGAATTCATGGAGTAAGGGCTCCTACATTATCACTCTTCTTCATAATACTGAACGATAATTGGTGTGATATGTTTATAGGAAAGCTATGGATATATTTCTTTCCAATTTGGCATGCCCTTAAGTCAGCATCATCTCCCATTCTTTAAGTTATAGCAATTTCCATGTCCAAAACTGTAATTGAGATTGCATGTAGCATTCTATGGTATATGATGGTAGAAGAGATATCTTTTTATCGAGTAACAGGAGCAGTATACAGGTGTCATCTGCATTTCAGGTTTTCATGGCATTCTCTATAAATCTAGTATATGCTCATACGAGAACAGGTTGCTTCTGATATACAATTATTTACACATATAGAATTGCCTCATAGCTCGTTCATAAATCTTTAATCCAGATATGACTTACAATGAAAAGAAAATGAAATAGAAATGATTAGCTTTAAGTATGTACATATCAAAATAATATTGCAACACAGCAGGCTCAGGTGAATGCTCATTAACATATTTAATGAGACCACGTCAGATGTAGAGGGTTGACCAAGAGGACATTACAGCATCCTGTGAATGAATATTACATTTGGTGCTTCAAGATTTGGCACAAGTCATATGATACACAAAAGATATACTACCACACAATAGCATCAATTTCAGGCAATATGATTCCAGATACAATGGTTATTGTATCTGACAGTTTTTAGATAATGGATAGTGGTTTACTGAGTTCCCATTCATTTTCAATATTTTAATGGGGACTTTGTATACGATTGATATGAACCGGAAGTAAAGCGTTTTGAACGTGAAGGAACTATAGGGTAGTTCAAGGTATGAGTTCAGAAGGGTCTGCCATTGGGATTTATATATATTAGTAATCGGTTCCACTACCACAACACAGGGGGAGCCAGATGTCACAGTGAGATTTTCCACCACTCACACGATCTAGGGGCCCGTTCGATAATCTAGGATTGTACATGAAGGCCGTTTTCTGTACCTTGTACAAGGGTTATCGTTTAATGATATTTGAGTCTGTTCGCTAAGATATTATTAGCCGTCCATAATGTTGTCCATATAAGTGTTGAAAAAAGTTTACCCACAACGTCCCTGGGACTCTTTGGCGTACAGAAAAGGGTCTGCTTGAACGATCCTAGATTATTAAACGGGCCCCAGGGACGACTTACATCACTGACTGGGTGCTAGTTCCCCTCACTATCCCCTACAATTTGCGCAGGTACAATACTCTTGGAGTTTTGAGGGACTTCGTGGGGCTTTGTAACACCAGAGTGTCATGCCTGGGGCACACCAAGCAAGAACTGCAGCGATTTCCAAAATCGCCAACATAAAATGACAAGTATAAAATAAAAGCTCACATACACGCCATTTCGTATTGGCGATTCCGGAAATCACTGTGTTTCTCGCCTGGTGTGTCTCAGGTTTTAGACATGCATGTCCATGAGTTGCTAGCGATCTTAATAACCCAAAAGGGCGATAGGCTAGATACCCTGGCCACCAGAGCAAACTCTTGGAGTGCATAGTGCTGTTAGTGTGCAGTACTCTCGAAGCCCCTTTTTCATTTTCTCTTTTCATTTTTTGTGTATTTTGATAAAGAGACCATGAAGTTAAACTTTGTTATCCAGGGGCGTCAGAACATTTTGAAAGCGGGGGGGCGAACTGAAAAATTGCTGACTTTTTTCTTGGTATTGGGTCTGACTTTGAGATTGACCTGTCCCATTGGATTTACCGTAAATCATCGAAAAATCTGAGAAAAGTCAGGTTGTTACAGTTAGGTCAAGTCAGACTTTGACACTTTCCCACAGTGAAAAGTCAGGGCTTAGCCATTATTGTTAATTGCTGTCGCCTCGTCTCCTCGTGGTGCAGACCGGTTATGCTTGCATGCAAGCATAACAAAAGCGACCGGGGTAGGGAGTTAGCTCAGTGGTAAAGAGCACTGGACTTCGAATATCAAGGTTGTCAGACTTTGTTGATTCGGGTACTACTGCAGCCACTTTTCTCCTTCACCCCCAGCAGTGGTAGATACCTATACTGCTATATCAAAGGCCAATCCTTCTCATACCATGTCTATGTGGTGTGGGAAGTAAAAGAACTCTCACTTCGGTAAATGTGTAGGGGTGAGGTTTCCACCAAAATTTAATTCATAGATTTGATCACCACCCTTGTGGTGTAAAAGAACCTCGAGAAAGTCTGGTGAGAACCTGCAATGGTTAACTGGACGTTAAAACAAACCAACCAACCAACCAACCAAAGCCATTATTGCACGCTAAAGAGTCACACTTTGATATCTTACCACGGGAAAAAATCTGGGCTTAGCCCTAATTGCATGCTAAAGAATCACACTTTGATATTTTACCATGGTGAAAAGTCAGGGCTTAGACACCATTGCACAGTAAAAGGTCAGACTCTGACATATTTCTATGGTGAAAAGTCAGGGCTTAGCCATCATTGCAAGCTAAAGAGTCAGACTTTGATCATTTTCCACTGTGAAAAGTCAGGGCTTAGCCATCATTGCACGGTAAAAGGTCAGACTTTGATACTTTTCCACAGTGAAAAGTCAGGGCTTAGCCATCATTGCATGCTAAAAAGTCAGACTTTGATATTTTACCATGGTGAAAAGTCATGTCTTAGCCATCATTGCACACTAAAAAGTCAGACTTTGACATTTTTCCACTGTGAAAAGTAAGGGCTTAGCCATCATTGCATGCTAAAGAGTCAGACTTTGACACTTTTCCATGGTGAAAAGTCAGGGATTAGTCTGACTTTGATATTTTACTACAGTGAAAAGTCAGGGTTTAGCCCTAATTGCACGCTAAAGAGTCAGATTTTGACACTTTTCCATGGTGAAAAGTCAGGGATTAGCCATCATTGAACACTAAAGAGTCAGACTTTGATATTTTACCACAGTGAAAAGTCAGGGTTTAGCCATCATTGCATGCTAAAAAGTCATACTTTGATATTTTACCATGGTGGAAAGTCATGTCTTAGCCATCATTGCACACTAAAAAGTCAGACTTTGACATTTTTCCACTGTGAAAAGTCAGAGTTTAGCCCTCATTGCACACTAAAGAGTCAGACTTTGACACTTTTCCATGGTGAAAGGTCAGGACTTATCCATCATTGCATAGTAAAAGGTCAGACTTTGACATATTTCCATGGTGAAAAGTCAGAGTTTAGCCCTAATTGCACGCTAAAGAGTCAGACTTTGATATTTTACAAAGGAGAAAAGTCAGGGCTTAGCCACCATTGTACAGTAAAAGGTCAGACTCTGACATATTTCTATGGTGAAAAGTCAGGGCTTAGCCATCATTGCAAGCTAAAGAGTCAGACTTTGATCATTTTCCACTGTGAAAAGTCAGGGCTTAGCCATCATTGCACGGTAAAAGGTCAGACTTTGACACTTTTCCGCAGTGAAAAGTCAGGGCTTAGCCATCATTACAGGGTAAATAGTCAGACTTTGATATTTTACCACAGTGAAAACTCAGGGATTAGTCTGACTTTGATATTTTACCACGGTGAAAAGTCAGGGTTTAGCCCTAATTGCACGCTAAAGAGTCAGACTTTGACACTTTTCCATGGTGAAAAGTCAGGGATTAGCCATCATTGAACACTAAAGAGTCAGACTTTGATATTTTACCACAGTGAAAAGTCAGGGTTTAGCCCTCATTGCACGCCAAAGAGTCAGACTTTGACACTTTTCCATGGTGAAAGGTCAGGACTTATCCATCGTTGCATAGTAAAAGGTCAGACTTTGACATATTTCCATGGTGAAAAGTCAGGGCTTAGCCATCTTTGCATGCTAAAGAGTCAGATTTTGATATTTTACCATAGTGAAAAGTCAGAGTTTAGCCCTAATTGCACGCTAAAGAGTCAGACTTTGTCACTTTTCCATGGTGAAAAATCACGACAGTCTTTGCACTTGATTGAGTTAAATTTGAAGGTGCTGACTTTTTTTGGGCTGGCAAAAAAGTGGGGGGGCGGCCGCCCCCCCTGCCCCCCCTATTCTGACGCCACTGTTATCAATTAGCTAACAATGTTTTGAAGTGAATATTCACAGTTGATATTCTACGATGTCCAGAATTGTACTCTACTTTGAGGTATTCGTACCGAGCCCTTCGGCCTAACCAATCTCTAAGTCGGAGACAGTGGTGGTGGCCATACTGTCGAATCAGCCCCCGCCTTTGTCTCCACTCTGTTCCAACAAGTATATAAGAATATATAGAGCGGGTAAATGTAGCAAACTTTGTGTGCATTTAACTATATGTGTCTTTTCTTAAGCGCTTGTTCCACCGGGCAGGCGGTAGGGCATGAAAAGTGCGCCGTGCGGCTGCTATATATGGCACCATGCGGCCGCCAAACAGCGCCATCCAGTGGCATCCATGTATTGAGACTGGCGCGGTGGAGCAGATATACGCCAACATGACACTGAACCCATGCTGAACTGACACAACCTAATGAATTAGGTTTTGCCAGTTACCAGCCGGCAATGGCGGTGTTCATGCCGGTGGAGTTGTACATTTTATTATCCATCGTATACAAAGCCCCCGTTGAAAATATATGGGGACTCAGTAAACCACTACCCATTGTATAAAACCGGTCAGATACCATAACTGTGGTATACGAATTCTAACCTGTGGTCTACGGCCTCAAAACCATGGTATACGGGGAAAATAGTCCCTTTTGCTATAGGGCAAAGAAATGGTTCCTATTTTTATACCCGTTAACATGGCAATTACTGGGTTTAATTTATTCGAAAAGATGGATAATAAATGCAACAAACGATGATTTTTTGGACAGGCAGCTCTGTAAACCACTCGCGGTTGACCTTGTAAAACACTCGCTAGCGCTCGTGTATTACTACGCGTCAACCTCTCGTGGTTTACGACCGCCTGTCCACAAAACCATCGATTATTGGCTATATAACTAATTGACACATGGCGCTCTTTTGAAGCCATACTGCCTGTCTGGTGGAGCACGCCCTTTACTTAGCACGGTTTGTTCAGACACTGTACTTACAACAGATTAATCAATATTATTGAAATAATGAATAGAAGTTCAATTGGCAATGCAAACCGCCTGCAGCTGGACGCTCATGGAATTTATCAATGTTTCCATGTTAAAGTGCTTATTTCTGGACGGGTATCACCGATGAAGAAAACGAGGGGACGTGGAAGACAATTTTTGGGAAATCCGCAGCAGCTACAGTTATAACTGCCCTCAGTGAAAACAACAATGACGTGTATGACTGTGTAATCGTCAGGCCTGTTTCCTCCAGTATCATACTCACTGAATGTGCATCGGCGAATGCTGTCCTTTGTGAAGGTGAGTGGCAATAGGAACGAGCCTATTCTGTTCTGGCGTGTATGTGAGATATCATATCTTGGTAATATCTCGCACCGATGATTTAGCGTCTCAGAAGCAATAATCCGATGAGAGATGAAATAATATCTCACATACAGGCCATTTTCTGTTTCTCGCTCAATGTGTGTTCTGCTGTAAAAAAAAAAAAGCCCGTTTCCATTGGCCGACGAAAACAGTGTAGATTTTTAACTTCTCCACTATACCAATTTCGTCGGCCAATGGAAACGGGTCTATGCAGAGTGAGCTGTGGTCTGTGTCCCTCACTCTCTCTGCGGGCTCGGGTCGCAGAGGTGGCTCGATCTGTGTTCTGGGAGGGGAACTAAAGAGCAAACCTGCCTGTCCTCTGGCGTTGACGCGATGTAGCTTTTTGGTGTCTATTTACACTGAGATATTCTCTTTTATATATCATCATACAACGTACATGCGGTATATCTGTATTCGTATGGTGCTTGCGTGAGGGAAGCTGTCTAATATAAATTTCACTTCATTTTAAAGCTATGTAAGAAATTCACTCTGACAAATGATAGCATATTGTATTCTTTCCATCATTTGAAATTGCATGGGGAATATTTCAATGATCAAAACAACTTTCCCTTTCTTGCAACCATGTGTGCAATTCTGAACCTAGTACTTTCTCAAATGAACAGAAACTAATAACATTACATTTGTGCATAATCCCATTACAGCTTTGTCACAGTTATTCCATATTCGTTATTCGTGCAGATGAACAACAATACATGTAAATATTATAAATGAATAACATATTCATTGGTCAAGCAATCAACCTCATCAACACGGGCTAATCTCGTATTTCTCTGATTTCATGTCGTTTCTTGTCAAAATTCTTGTTGCATCATTTCAGGTTTATAGTTTTTAAAAGTCCTATCAATTACTTTTATTGCGGCTAGATGGAGACAGAATTTGAAATGGGGAAGACAGAGGTTGCAAGATCGGAAATCTTATATATGTAGTAACAAAACATTCAATCAACATTCGATCAAAAAATGCCATTTTGGTGTACAGAAGGGACTAACATACAAATCCATGAAAATTACCTACAAATCAGTCGGAGATTATAGGTTAGAGTCTTGGCAATATGAAAAGTTTGATTCATCTGGGTTCTGGTAAGTGGGTCGGTTTTTGTAGGCTGAGGAAAAGTATCTTATTTACTTGCATATTGTCCAACCTAAAAATAAATAAAACATCTATAGTACAATTTACGACATTTGCTTTATTTACAGACTGATAGGAACTTGTGCTCAAATATTATAGCAGCTATGCTTTACTGTGGTAAAATGTTCATTCACCTCAACCAAATATGTGATTTACAAGAAATAGTCTATTGGAGCACTGTTTGGGGAGTTCTTCTCCTCAGGTGGCAGTGGTTTCCAAGAGGTACAGACGCCAAACAAAGTAATGGCATTTTTTCACCAATATGCCATTTTCGGGTAGAATGACCCTTATGTCCGTGTGAATTAAGCCACTTAAAAATGCTTTGTAAAATCTATTAAAATACCCACATGTCAAACGCCTAGGTTGAAGATAAAAAAAAATAGTGACGCTCAATAAAAAGAAACGGTGTAAGACCTATATTATCATTTAGACAGCTACCGAATCGAGATCAAGCATATTGTTGAAAGGATCACAAGTCATATAAATTCAAACCGAATGGTAAAATGCATTGGTTGTAAGCATGTTCAACTTAAAAGATGTTACCAGCAGACGATCAGGAGACAGTAGAAAACAACAACAGGCAACAAACTACAGGCAGCAGACAGCAGGTAACAGGCATCAAGCTACAGGCAACAGGTAACAGGTAACAAGCATCATCAAATGGTATGTATCTCCAATTTCATAAATGTGGCATATACAAAATCGCCTCATAGATTAGTTGATAATAGAGCAAATCAAACCAAATTACGAGGTATCAAATGTGACTTTGGGGATGGAGGAATCATTTCTAGAGGACAACCACTTCAGTTTCGGACCAAGGTGTTCCTTTACATAGACAATCATATTTTGAATGTTTTAGTAGATTATGTTAGACAAGAGTCAAAGTTTGGTGCTGGGAACAATTTGGATGATTTATTTATCGTTGCTGACAGATCCATGAACTGCATGTTAAAATAGAAACATTTCTCCATTTAATTCTTTATCTTGGATTTGAAGTGCAAAGTGACACACCTCAGTCCTGAAACTGTCCTCGGGTATTACATATTAGGGAATAAATAGCGTCGATATATTATCCCCCCCCCTCCTGATTCTAAATTATTGAATACAATTTTGCTGTCAACGCAGTACTGGAGAAAGGGAAGGTTACTAACAAGGTTATCTGTGAAGCTGGGAGTGGGGAGGGTGTCTTTGGCCGGTAGACAGTTTAAATTATGACAGTTTAAATTATGATGCATCATCATGTTTTGGTATTTCTTGTAAAGATCTGGATTAGATTCAAGGTACCTGCGATGGGTTTTAGAGTCCCACAATCATCTCATCAATTCTGCCGAGCTACTTATCAGAACATTAAATTTCCTAACGTACATCCCCTCAAATTTATACAGGAAATGTGCGTGTGTTGTTCTATTGATTTTCAGATATTCTAAAGTCTCAGCTCTAGGATATTTGAATGGGCAAAATCTTTTCATTGGCTGGGCATGGTGACGCAGAGCATCAACCCCCTAACCTTGGCAGCCTATTTGATATGTCTTGCCCGGTTTGTCAAATGTTATCATGTTATGCCTAATTATGTATGCTGTATATGTCCCATAATATGGCGGATCGTTCACTGTATAACGAATGTTATGTGTCAAAAGACACTACTTTAAAAAAAACCCCCAAAAACCCCCGAAACTGATGGGCCTGATGTTAACCATTGTTTACTATACTACTCCTACTTTTAGCAGAACCGTGTTAACTCAAAGGACAATCCAGGTGGCAGCACTGGGTAAAAGACTTTAAGAGAATGGGGTCTCCAAACACACGCGACAGCCAACCCGAGAAAAGTCCGTCACGTCACCACCACTGTTGTGTCAATTTCTAATAACTTGTATCGTCCAGAAGACAAAATAAAATACTCACTTTATATTTGCAATTACGTGTGCCTTTGTATTTTTTTAGGCAAATAGGATACTGACTGATGCATTTCTTAGATCCGGAAATAATTCTTTATAAAATAAGTAGTTAACAAAGAAATAGAAATTCCTTGCTGAATGGTTAACTTGGTCAGCCAATACTAATTGGCCGGATACTCATTAGATAACCCTTTAATCAATGTAGTAATTCACTGGACACAAAGCTCGCACATGTAATTTTCACATATGGACTTAAGCCCTATCCAGGACAACGGTGTAACTGCGACAGTCGGAAACGGAACATTTAGGACACCCTTTATGATAGGTGCAACTGTCATAGTTGTATCCACATACAGTACAGACTGCCATGGTGAATAGAATGAGCCACTGCAGTACAGCAGTATAGCGTAACATAGCGTCAAGGTGGATAGGTCTGCTCAAATTTTTTTTGCAGATAAGTGATGCTATGGTCCCGCTAATTATTGCGTGGCAGAGTTTATAGTCAGATCTTTACAATACATATATAGAGTGCACTACGCGCTTGTCCAGGATTATGTTATGATTCCTAAAGGTTTATGGTATAGTCAGTAAGACATGAATATAAAGCAACAGAGCGTTAGCAGGAAGTAGCTCCTAGAGTGATCACCTGTATAAGGAAGTGAATGGTCACGTGACTTGCTGATGTAAGCAGCTGAGGAGTACACCTCTGCTGCGGCTGCCAAGAAGCAGTACTTCGGTACAAGAAGTAAGATCTGGAAGAGCTGAGCAAACCCGGTCCCGCTGGAGTATGGTTTGGGACTAGGCACTGCAGGCTTCACCCTATCTGGAGTGAAGCCGCCTACTATGAACATTCACTGCATGAAGCCAATCTCTCTGTGAGTTGCTTACAGACCGACGTGTGAGTAACTAACTCTCAGTGGAGAGTACACAGAGGAGATTAACAGGACTTATAAGATCTGAGCACAGGACATCGTGCACCATGAACTTGAACGCTTTGGAGTAATAGGAACTATGAGTGAACAACTGAAAGACTAAGCTTGTGAATGAATATCGTGTGAGATTATTATTGGACATTTATGGACACCTAATTCTGCAGTTTACTTTACTGGTTTGTATCATCACTTCAGATGTAGCATATAAAACTATGTTTCATACCTTCTTACAGCTCAATCCAAGCGAGTTCAGAATGATGTTGAGGATGTCTCCAAAGGTTTTTCATTAAATAGAAAATAATAGAGAAATGTGACACAAATTACTGCAAGGCCATCACAGTGGAGGAAAGGGTCACACTCACACTATTCTTCTTGGCATCAGGTAAATTTATTTCGATTTTACAAGTTTGTCAAAAGTCGACTGAGGAGCAAACACCTTACTTTCCAATGTAGTTGTACTTGCCTTCTTCTCCACTTAAGTACATGAATACTATCAGCCCTAACCGCAAAATATATGTAGATACATTTCCTTGATGCTAATAAATTACTATTATACTAATTTTATTTAGACCTGTTACAATAGTGCAATACAAATAAGAAAGATAGATTTATTGGCAATATGTCATATTTATCCAATCATTAGAATCATCACATTAGACTAAAATGAATCCAGAAAAAAGCATGCAATATCTTTTGAATAAACATGCGATGTGTCTAAAATAGACTTAATATTGCATTCGCTAAAATCAGAACTCTCCAGTACACCTTCGATGTTGACCTGATTTCTGTTCGACACATCATCCGTGAAACGACCAGAGCGATATACAAGGTGTTCAGGAAGGACTACCCGAAGGTGTGTAAATGAAACTATCATGTAACACAAATGTAGCACAGCTAAAATAACTTACAAAAACCTGGGTAAATACTTATTTAAAATTTTGTTTCAATTTATCTATGATTTTTTTATACTGGCCAATCAATTGCAGATGGGGAGTACATCTTAAACCTATAAGTACAACAAGTGTGATCCTGCTTCGGCATCCTAGGCCGCAGGCACGTTATATCATGAGTGGGATCGTGGGTAACTCCTTCGTTTAAGTTTTCAGAAAATGTGGTAAAATTCTTTCTGCCATGGACGGTCGGTGGTCGGATGGGACCTATGACGCCCCCTGTGGCCGAATTTTTTTTTACCATCAGTCGCTGAAGCTGTGCGCCTCGTCTATACAAGTTCTCAGAAAATATTTCCAATTTAATTAGTTAAATAAATTATGTAATGGTATGCCCTCTATGGGGTCAGTGGCCTCGAGTGATGCCTTTGGTCTCCCCTATATAAACGAAAAATGTTATAGAAAGACAATGGCGTGGGGACTTCAACCCGTAGGTAGGAATTATGGCAAGGCTGCCAAAGAGCAGCGGTTGGCTCTGATGGCTTACTTTTGCTCTGAAGAGGGAAAGGTTGAATGGCAGTGCAAAAGTAATCAATGGAATTTGAAATGAATCGTAGATGTGCAAAGGAAGCTAAATTTTGAACAATAGCAAGGACAATGGACTCTTACTTAATGCATTTTTATTAAGCGACATGAATTTTATGTACTAATGACTTGAAAGCCAACAAATCTTCAAAAAGTATCCATTTTGCTTAGCTCTTTTCAACGTACAAAAACCCTTGGGTACATAAGAAAATGTTAGCAAACAATGCTGTTCTGAGTCCTATGATTTCTCCATGATTTATCCTACCCCTAATAAAAAAAGGTCCATAGGTATAAGATAGGCATATTTTATGTGGCATGCCATGACATAAAGTGTGATTTATGCCTCTGGGGGCATAAAAATCGACCAATCAGCGACAAGATTGTGAGCTGTTCTGAAAAAAGTTCTGGTTGGACTCAAAACCAGCATAAGGTTGGTCATTGAGTCGATATTTATCTTTAAGTCATCCCAAAGCGTAGACACGGGGTAGGATAAATACGAAACCGAACTCGAGTTCGACTTGTAAGTGTCTATGCCACTCTGGTCAGGTCTGTTCCTCACTACGCTCAGCTAACGCTTCGCGTAGTAATACACAACCTTCCCGTCGTGGCATAAACACTGACAAGTCGAACTCTCGTTCAGTTTCTACTAATTATCATATATTTTTAGCACAAACCTTGAAACATTATACCTAATTATTGGTAGTTATAAACTTGGAAATATCTTAGGTCTACCACGCAGGGTGGTAGACTAACCGTGCTGGCCGATTTGTCTTATGATAGAGAGAAGGGGACAAGACAATGAAACATGTTTTATTAAACAAAATCTCTCTCCTCTTGTTGTCCTCCCATAAACTTTCCCCTCCTCGTCTTCCTGCCTATATATTAAACAGACCCCAGTATCGCTTACATACCCTTTTAAATGGAAACATAGTTTAGTGCCCTTTCTTACTACTTTATACCCTTTGCCGGATGTCATCACTTGCCTCTCATAGGTTTTAAGAAATAAATTGGTGAGGCGTTTAACTGTGTCTCCGTGAGCCATCGAGTTTGGAGCATGCAGGAATATGAACGTGGTGATAGTCGAGTTAATTTTCCAAAGTGGCCCAAATGAGATGGCGATCGGGGACCCAGACCAAACAGAAATACGTTTGTAAACTTATCTTAACCTGGATAAGTTCAATTATCTATTGAACATCGAGCATGAGTTACCATACCCGCAAGCCTGTTGGGTGCGAGTTCCTAATGTTTAGTTTAAGGAAGTTTATACCAGGTTAGGATAAATAGGTATCCCTGATGATTGCCAACTGAGAGAACCCTGAGATGATTGTCAACTGAGAGAAAGACGGTGTATATTTATAGACAATTGATTGACAAATGTATGAGATCTTATTGATCTCTTCAAAACTAACCAAGGTAACGATCAGAGACAAAAATGAATGAACATCTATACAAGTAACAAAAACAGAATGAATTATGCCCAGTATAAACCAGGCCCAAATGGTATTTTGATGTATTTCTTTCGTTCGAATGGACTCGATTGGCGGTTCTGTGGTAGGAAAAAAACAAATGGTATGTTCATCATTGATGAATGAGCATAGAATCATAAATAAATAACAATTAAAAGGCTTGGATTATATTCAGTCTATGGTCATTTTCTGTAACCCACTTACATCCAGTCAACTTGCAATTTCTGCAATTGCCTGTCTAGGATCCAAAATTATATCAAGCACCAGTGGGTCAATGAGGTATTTCAGTCCCTATTGATTGGTCATGGTCAGTTGGGCACTGGCCCTCTGCTCCTTTCCTAATGTCACTGTCTTAGCATGCAGGTGGTGAAAGGTTTTTTGCAAGAAGCTCAAAGTCTGTATGACCACTCTAACATTTAGGCAGAGTATATAAGAACCTGAGGCCCACGGTCAATGAAAGAAATATTGATAAAGAAAATCTCCAGAAATCCTAACCCCTGCCATGCCACTGCCAAGCAGTCCAACTGCCCCTTCTACCCACACCCCGACAGTATCTGAAGCACTTCTTCCACTTTCCAGTCTATACTCCATGCAAACCCGCGTTATCGTCTCGCGGACCACGGGAATTGGACGTGATCTGGTAGCAAAGCGGCCGCTGGTTTCCCACATGCGCGTCGTGCGTAGCATTGGTGACTGCCGGGAATAAGCGACGAGCTGGGAGCGTTGCGCTGCAGCGCCGTGGTGCGGCGGCGCCGGAGTTACACAGGCAGACGACTTTCTGCTTTCAGCGCGCGGGAAGCTGACTGCCCGCCGGGAAGCCACCAGTCCCTCCTCCGGCGCATCGCTCACACACAGAGACACGCACGCGCGCGCACGTGCACGCAGCTAGCAGTCACTCCCAACCAGCTCCCAGCCGACGCCCAGTCTAACAACATCTACCCCACCGGAATTCACTTTAGTGGGAAGGTCCATGAGGGATTGTAGCCGGTAGCGGCTACTGTGAGAGTAGCACTTGCAATAACGCCACACGCGCTCAAGGGTTCCTGCCTTCACCACAACCACCAGCATAGCGGCCTTTTCTACTACTACTGCTTCTACTACAACATCCACGGGGCCCTGAGCCTCCCGCTCGCAGGCGCCGACCGCCACCGCCAGCACCACCACGCCAGCCGGAGGAGTGCGGAGCAGCGAGTCGGATACCCCGGATCTACTATCTGACATCGCCGTGCACCCCCCCTCCCCACACCGTACACACAAACACGGGGGTCCCTCCAGTACAACAATCCCACCCCGCCATCCCGCCCGCCGCCTCCATACGCCCGGCGCCCGATCCTCCCACTGCTACCCGGCGCCCCACGCCCAAACCCCTTGTGGACTTCCCCCCTCCTCCTCTCCCGCCCCACCGCCCGGTACTTCACCCGCCAGCCGCCACCCCATCCACCACGGGGAGGGCCCCACATGGTGTGATTCTCCCCGTCGGCGCACTGAAGCCTGCAACAAAAGGTGGGTTTACATCAGTCAGCTCTGTTTTTTATCACCAGCCTCATGGCTTCTTGTTGTCATTCAGGAGTTGCACGCTGACGTCTGACTGTCGGTGAGGATGGCGAAGAGGGATGGGGGATCTAAGTGATGGGCGGGCGCACTTTTTACCCTCTTGTGGGAGAGGGGCGCATATAGTCACTCGTATATTACTTGTGTTTCCTTAAAAAATGGGAGGGGTGGGGATGTGATAGCAATGGATGAGCAGGGATCCGTAATGCATCAATAATCTGTGGAATATGTAGCATGTATACGTCGTTCCTAACTCCTATTGTAATGCTCAAAATCGTTTACGATAGGCCTCACGATGTACCTTAAGACCGATTATGATGCATACCGATGTTCCTAATCTAGATGCTTGTATAAGATAAGGATGTTCCCAATTGTCTATGCATTTTGACAACATGCATTGTAGTGCATCGGGTGGTTTTAAATCGCTATGGTAGCAGCTGGATACCCGGGCCTTAACAAAGTATACCGTAAGAACGTCTGCATATAGCGCATCCAGAAATGCATAAGAATTGCTATTCGACCTTTGTCCCGATAAGTGATAATATGTTTAATGGAAGTTAAGGAATGCTAGAGTAAGCAGTGATTTAGTTCAATAATAAGGTGACAATTATCTATACTCCAATATGCCCATTAAAAGCCAGCTGCAAAGGTTTCTTTTGTTCTAAAATGCTCATATAGGTAACAACCCCCATCGATTTTCATATATCCTGCTTGTAGTTTTGAAAAAGCTTTCATATTTAAATCCAGTCAGTATGATTCCTGACCCTACAAAGATAGTGATACGACTACAGCCATAAGATATTCCTTAATTCTGTATGGTTGTTTGACACTAAACTCACAGAGTAGGCCATCCTGCAGATATTTCATGTGATCCAGAGTAGCTTGCATTCTTTATTGGATGCATTTATATCATCACCCATGTCTTCTATCTTCAGGAAATGTTCCTGTTCGCACACTCCAATATAATACCAGGCCTCATGATAACTGCCAGGGCCATATCAAATTGATATCCACATGATGGTCACAAATAATATTGCAGTAAATCATCTAGTATCAGTGGAATTCTAATTACCTATTATGATGATTGTGGGTATTAGCCTTAATCCCACCCCTTCTCTCCAGACACTCAAATTACCCCGTCTGCCCCTACTCTAACCCCGGTGCTCCGGGGGCGGAATGAGGTGCACTTATTAACCGTGATAGGCAGGGCGGATTACAGGGTGGAGACGGGCTTCCATGGCGCCAGCCGGAGATAACAGCCAATTAAGGCTGCAGGCCCGGGCCTCAGGCAGCGCGGATCTCCCCTCTGACCCAGCCTAAGATAGGCGGTCTCAGGCCTAGATCCCAGCCCGGATGACGCACTTTCAGCCTGGAATTTGGAATCGCTCCGAGAGGGATGTGCTCGATAGTATTGAGTTTGGTATCTGGAGTATGATGGTGGTGGCTGTAGGGAGAGGTGATGTCACTGCACTATTACCAGGAGGAGTGCGATAGGTATTCTCAAGCTGTTGGGATAGTTATATATGTAAATACTGAAAATAGATATCGTGACATGGACACCCTGTCAATTTTATACTATATGCTTCTTTCTGAATGTCTCAATATTATATATATTCGTCATGCTAATTTAGTCCTCAACTAGTTCCCCTGGTAAAAGGAAAACATATATGCAAATATTCGCAAATTCGCCACTCATTGGTGCACATGTATTTCAATTCTATTGGTTGCCAACGTGACAGAAAGGAAACCATGAAATTCGGTTATTCATAAAGCCACCCATGCAGTAGCTCTTATGGTAATTGAGAGTTGTACAACACTGCAGTACCCTTTGACAGCTGTACTATTGCATCCATTGTTCATATGGTAATTATCATTGAGATTATGGTATAATTTATACATACAATATATCCAGTATATATGATATCTCCTCTAATGTACAGATGTGTGTAATTGTACACTACCTGGGAGGTGTCTTTAAAACAAAGAACGATAATGGCTGAGCGATTATGACTACGACTAACCTCAGGCGATAGTGACCACGATCGGAGTGTCAGTCTGTTTTATCTAATGTGGTCCTCAGAATTCCAGGACATCTTTTGCAGTTTTGATTGTTTCCCTTTTTCCTATCTTAGTGGAAGATATTTTGTTATTAAAGATCGAACTCACCTAGCCACAGATATAAAAAAGTGGAAATATTGTCCTTTAAAAAAAACTCAAGATAAGGATAGTTTCCTGGTTGTCTTGTAAGACCGTCTTACATACAGAAGGATCACTTTAGGTAACGAGAATTCCATAAAGTCCACGATAAGATCAACTATTTAATCGTTCTCAGTTTTAAAACACCTCCCTGTTCCTCATATATCACCTGTGGTTGCGAACACACGTTCACACCTTATTGACTCTCCGCTTTGAATCATACGGACAAATAACCCTACCATATACACGCATACGCATGAAGCCATCTGCTGTCCTCTCCCCATCACCACCCTACATTTGTATATGGCATATGAGCCAGGTGTGTGGTTAAATATGCACGTGCATACAGAGCACGTACAATATGCGCAATAACACGGGATGCACGTGGAAAGCTGGAGTGTAAAGTGCCGCTGATGGGATTTTCAGATACACTGAGTATTGCTGTCCCATATCAGGATGGCGGTCTGTGGGGGTTTCAGATGCTTCTGTGTTAAAGGAAATGCAAGACGTGTGGCATCTTTATCTGTTCTCCGATTCGTATCCAGCTGAATATCAGACTGTATGAATAACAGTACACCGTTTTACTCTGTCAACCTGTATCAGTATGGAGCCAGATTTTGTATTTCTATCCATTATTCTGATTCAATTGTTTCTGACTATTACGCTGTATAGATAGAATTCTTCTCATATGATATTTTCATATAATCATTCACCCTGCGATGTATGTTTCTTTTATCATCAGGTTTGATTCTATCATTATATGAGGGGATAGCTGTTGTACATCGATTAACTATCTTGTTTGAAACATTAAGCGAAGGAAAACCAGTGAAGATTGGGATGATCGTAATCCTATCCCTTTATGCGAGTAATAAAACTATCTGTATGTCCTTTCTTCACTCAGCTCAGCTGAATATATGGTCGGGACTACTTTATGCCGCGCAGTGGTATTGAACAATTTGTTATCGCTGAACAGTAATATGACCACAGGATAATATGTAATCTTTTATACCACACCTACCCGATATGTGTCAAGTCAGTCAATAGCTTTCATTAAAGAAGCAAACGTTAAGAATAAGGATTTAGTAGGGACAAGTTATACAAGTATCAAAATGAAGATTTTGCGACCGTATGTTAAAAAGAATAAACGTAGTAGATTCGTGTCAATAGTAAGCAGACAGATTAAATGTTTCTAAAAAAATATGTCCATATTTTATCCTGCTCAGGAACCTTTGGAGATCTTGATATTTAGAATACATAGTCAGGCAGAGATACAACGATTTGCAGCACAACTACTAAACAAAGGAATCCTCTCGGGAGATATTGCTTTCTAATAATGTTCGGAACTTTTAAACGAGAATCGGGTGACATGAGAGATCCCCCGCACAACGTTAATCACGGATCTGAGATGGGTCAGCGCAGACAAGGCAGAAGACAAAACTTCCGAAAATTCTGTCCCTCTCAGTGTGTTCATACTTTATGGATGGCCCCTATGCAACATGTGTGTACGTGTGTCTAGGAGTGAAGGTTGTGATTTGACATTGTAAAATCAATTTTAAATCATGCATCGACGACTAGTATTTATCTTGTATCTTATTTTGTATTTGTCGCCCAGTCCTTTTCAGGGCCACTCTTACTAAGCGTTGTATTTGTTATTTCTTCCGCAACTGTTTTATTTAAAAAGTTTCCGTATAAATAGATAGATTATAAATGTTATGTGGATTGTAGGACATCGTCAACCTCCATATAATTTCTGGTAGCTCTACTATGAAAACTTATAGCACAAATATATGGTATTCATAGGAGCTTTGAAATGTAGTTTCATCGATTAAAAACCTAAATTCCATTCAACATAGGAGATTTGAAAAGGAGTATTGTATTCTGGTTAAGGCGTGGGATTCCCTCCTGCAAATGTAATTCATATTTGATGAATCTGAATCAATCAGAACAGAGAAGATGAAAGACTACACAGACCATTTTATAGTCATTTAGATTGTGGTGGCACCGAGCTTGTTATTGCAATGCTCAACTCCATTTGCATTTGTAAAGCCTGTCTGTGGCTGTTATTGCCAAGCATGTTTTACACAATGTATTGAGGTCGAGTGTATGACAAGCACGACCTAAAATCAGGATGGAGATTGTAAGAACTATACTCATGCATCATTTGCATTTATGATCAGGGGCTCCAATAAAACTAATGATATCTGTAATTTCGGGTACATAGGGTGAGGTAATAAATTGGTGTCATATATATCTGACTTTGCAGGGAAATTATTAGCTGTACCTGCAATACCTTGTATATATACAATGTACACTACTATAACATGCATTAGAAAGTCTCTATTCCTGTAAATACATGCTGATTTACTAATGGAACAACAGAATTACGCCGATATCCCTCCCTGCATTCCTTTCAAGAAGGGGCTAATCGAATCTGTGGTCATAGGGGAACATCCTAATAACCATAACGATATGATTACAAAGGTCACTAATGAAGATTGATAATGATGATTACTGCGATAAAAGCGATCACGGTTAATTAAACAAAAAAACTCCCTTTGAACCATTTCACTGATAAATCTGATAGGGCAGGCATTTCTATCATGGAAAGGGAATTGGGCCGACTAATGAGATTACAGTTTATAGGGATATCAAATATTAGTGGGTATCATAATTCAATCATCTCTGTAGAACTAGCTAGTATACTATTTAATGGATAACGTACTCACTTTGGTGTAGCGAGAACATAGATGTATCAACCAGTTATTAGCTGTCTCAGGGTGTTGTATCTTACTATTCGAATTGGAACTAAGACAAAACGTGGTTACTAAATATCATAAAAACGCCATTTTATGTACTTACTTAAGTATACTACGGACACAGTGCGCCC
The DNA here is from genome assembly GCA_950022655.1 of Alentia gelatinosa. Taxonomy (NCBI): domain Eukaryota; kingdom Metazoa; phylum Annelida; class Polychaeta; order Phyllodocida; family Polynoidae; genus Alentia; species Alentia gelatinosa. The sequence goes on along the minus strand of OX465590.1, from coordinate 25,603,606 downwards.
GAACATTCACTACGGCTCAGTGTGCCCTGCATCCCCTATCAGCGGGTAGTATTTCATAGATGTTCGGCAATAGGTATCTTATGATAAAAAACATCTACAATGACAACATGGTGTAGTATTTAGAAAACCACCCACATTATCATCACAGCAACATCATCATAATCTTTTTTTCTGGACTCTAACTTCCCTTTATATTGTAGCTCCAGTAATGACAACGAAAAGAGGTATGATCACTAAATACAATGTTTCATCGGGGTTCCATAAGAAGAACTGTAATTGCTACAGATATGGATTGACTCGATAAAAACACAAGCATTGATACTGTGGGACGTATCCTAGCACAGGTTAACAAGCCGATATGCAGGAAACCTCCTGTCAACCTTACCGCCTTCACCATGTCTGCACTGTGTTTCCTCGGGCTGTCTGTGAGAACAAAACGAGGCATATCACGACATGGTCTTTACTGCGCGCAGTCAGTATGCATACCGCAACCTGACCACACCAAGTGGGCTGGGTCTGTGTATATGTGTACAGTGTGAAGGATATAGCGTGTGGGGCTGGCGGTAAAGGAATAGGGGTAGGGCGTGGGGTCGGGGGAGGTACCGCGCGTGGGGTGGGGTGAAAGGGTGTGTAAGTGCATGTATGATGAGAGGCCACTTCCCCTGATGGGGCGTGTTGCGGCCAGGCTAAGTGCAGACCAATGCCCCACTGATCCGGCCAGAGCTCCACCCTGCACCCCCGTCCACCTTCCCCCACCCCTGCAGCGAGGGGTGGGGGAGCGGTGCATCAAGGCCCGGGTGAATGGTAGCGGTGGATCATGAGGGGTGGGGACGAGGGTGGTTGGTCAAGGGTGTCTGTGCATTGAAAGTCACTGGAGCAGTCAGGATGGGGTTGGGGTAAGGCGTATAGAGCTGAATGTGGCTTCTTGAGGTGGAACAGAATATGAAGGGGTATATATCAGGGTTGGTTGGAGTGGACGTGAGGAATGAAGTGCTTAAGGACTTACCGGTTAGAGAAATTGAGGGGCAATGGTGGGGGCTGACTGTTAATGATAGATATTGAAGAATCGAAGGTGGCTTTAAGAAGGACAGCAGGCATGTAGTCATGAAAGGTAGGAAGTAGGATGCATCCTTTAAGTTGTGGGGTTATGATATGTAGTGCTACTAGGCACCTAGGTAATGAAAGGTGGTGCTACTAAGCACTGAGGTTATGATAAGTTGTGCTACTAGGCACTGAGGTTATGATGGGTGGTGCTACTTGACACTGAGGTTATGATGGGTGGTGCTACTAAGCTGTAAGGCTATGATTATTGTCCTATTAGTTATTCATGATAGGTTTTGGGATTAGGCTATTAGGTTATACTGGTACTAAACTAGTAGTCTAGTTAATTAGCTAGAGGTACAAGGCTGGTAATCCATGGTAGGTTGTGATATCATGCAGTGCAACCTTGCTATGTGATGACACTAAAGTCTTGTGCTATTGCAGATTATGGTATTACATCGTTAGGCTATGTTATGTGGTGCCTCTAAACTGTCAGGCTATGACAGATTGTGGGACTAGGCGGTTAGACAATTAGGCTGTGTGATTAGGCTATGTAAGGTGGTTGGACCATGACAGGTTCCCATAACTAGATGCCTGGGGGCGGGAGGAGGAGCAGTGGGAGGGTTAGCGTAGAGTTATCCAGACGGATGCGCTACAGCTACAATAGCAGTATAAGTCTATCAGATTAATCCATCCTGTGAATTATTCATGTGTCACGCGACCGAAGCCCCTCATCCTTTCATCTCGTAAATTACTGATGTCATGACACGACAGGCTCATGCTCTAGGATCATACCGTCATCCAGCAACTACATCCCTCACTTCTCTTCCTATATTTACATCACGTCATACCTAGCTAACAAGGTTGGACAAGATGTGGCTATATAATGTTCACTGTCAAATGACGTACAGTGTATGTAGCCTTTGTGACGACATTTAGCTCACCGTGGAGGTTAGGTTAGATAAGAGCTGCCTATCTTCCACCTTCTCCAGGAAACGTCAAATGCCCAGATAGTGGGGCTACATGACTGCGGTGTAAACTGCATATTTTCTAATTTACGAACTGTCACTTGTTGCCAGGTTTACATTACCTTCGCACATAAATATGATTTGCTCAATATGATAAGATACCAAACAATCAGAATCCGAGAGAACTATGAAAAGATATTTCAATTTAATGTACCTTAGCTTTGATACATTCAAAATTGACGAATAGAAAGGTCGCAATCATTTAGGCAAATATACACCTTGAATATATCCTAGACATCTTTAGGGTCAAAGTAGGTTTGGTGTATCAGTCTTTTAATATATCTATTTAGATATACAATCAATGACGGCAGCTATGTGTGTAGATGTTATCTAAGGTTAGGTTTATGTTTTATATGTATTGATCGACCCCCTTTGTACTCTGCATCGAGTAAATTATATACTTTTGGTTTCAAGTCAAATGCTGCGGAAATGTTATAGCAACTCTGGGTATGGGAACAACAGGTTACCACTGAGACCTGTGTAAATCTTACAGTCCACTTACCAAATACATTTTCTAAATGAGTGAAATAATCGACGAACAATTGTTCAAATCTCCAGAAAATCTAATAAAAAAAGAGGCAAGAACCTGACTAAGGCCCTGAGGCAGGTCCCTCCGAGTCCCATTTTTAATGCCCAAGGAAATGTCTGAGCAGAGCCACAGTGTCTTTAGACACCGCCAAACACAGACTCTAGTCCGAAAAGTTCAGGAGAATGATTTTAGAAACCTCGCCTGTGTAAAATGTCCACACTAGACAGTCTCCCTAACCACGCCTCTTCCTGAAGCACGTGACACATGGCAGACATAAACCACGCCTCCGGCGTCCTCAATCTCACACACAGCCTACAGGAGAAGCCTCTTTTCCAAGGTGGCGTGGTCACATGACAAAGCCCTCTAGTCACCAGAGGGCGTGCTGAGGTCAGTAGGTCAGCTGTGAGAAAACACGAGACTACACGAGAAGCCCCGGAGGGTGCGGTGGAGAGTGAGGGTGGGGAGAGTGGAGCTTGTGGACACCGGTTCTGCCACCTCCCATCACCAGCACATGTCGCTACCATTATCCACGTGCTATAAATCGTCACCCGCGCTATCTCCACCCGACGTCGATGTTAAAGGAACGAGATGGTCAGTCAGAGGCGACAATGAGAAATAAACTGGAGATGCTTGGTGAGCGTGCGTGGGATGAGGATGCTATCAAGGTGGGGTGAGTGTGTAACACCACCAGGGCCCCGTTGCTCCTGTTTTTGTGGTATCGCTAGCTATAATCGGATCGTAATTTTATTTTTACGATCACTTTAACGATCCGACTGAAAAAGCGTTGCTCCCGTAATATCGGATCGTATCGCTATATTTCCGCGGTATCGCTAGTTTTTACGATGTGATAGCGATACAACAATTCAGGGGCACATATTGAATGAGACAGGGGAAGATTCATTGGTTCTTTAATGAAATACAGATGGCATTACAGTTAAAACCGGCCTGACACCTTGTGTCGTGGATCGCTATTTCCTATAGGTAGAATAACAAGGGGCAGGGGTTGGTGGTGCCACCATGGATCGTTATTTGAAATATCAGATAAGGCTGTATACTTAACCCACAGCGATACGATCCGCACTGCTGTGAAGGTCCGCGTAGAAAGTATCATTAAAAGCAGTATTTTACGCGGCGATGCGCCTATGCGATTACGACGCGATCCGCAAAATTTCAGGAGCAACGTTTAGGCCCTCGGATCGCTATTCTGCGATCTGCAGCTCTGTCGTAATCCTGGAGCAATGGGGCCCAGGGTGAGGGTGGAATGAAAGCAAGATGAGGGTGAAACAAAGGCAAGGTTAGGATGGTATAAAGGTGAGATGAGGGTGGAACAAGACCAGGGTGAGGGTGGAATGAAAGCAAGATGAGGGTGCAGCAAAGGCAAGGTTAGGATGGTATAAAGGTGAGATGAGGGTGGAACAAGACCAGGGTGAGGGTGGAATTAAAGCAAGATGAGGGTGAAACAAAGGCAAGGTTAGGATGGTATAAAGGTGAGATGAGGGTGGAACAACACCAGGGTGAGAATGAAATTAAAGCAAGATGAGGGTGAAACAAAGGCAAGGTTAGGATGGTATAAAGGTGAGCTGAGGGTGGAACAACACCAGGGTGAGGGTGGAATAAAAGCAAGATGAGGGTGAAACAAAGGCAAGTTTAGGATGGTACAAAGGTGAGATGAGGGTGGAACAAGACCAGGGTGAGGGTGGAATGAAAGCAAGATGAGGGTGAAACAAAGGCAAGGTTAGGATGGTACAAAGGTGAGATGAGGGTGGAACAACTCCAGGGTGAGGGTAGAATAAAAGCAAGATGAGGGTGAAACAAAGGCAAGGTTAGGATGGTATAAAGGTGAGATGAGGGTGGAACAACTCCAGGGTGAGGGTAGAATAAAAGCAAGATGAGGGTGAAACAAAGGCAAGGTTAGGATGGTATAAAGGTGAGATGAGGGTGGAACAAGACCAGGGTGAGGCTGCAACAAAGGCAAGATTAAGGTGGTATAAAGGTGAGGGAGTGTGTAACAACAGCAGGAAGAAGGAGTTATGAAGGCAGGGCGAGGGTGCAACAAAGGCAATATTATGGTGGCACGAAAGCAGGGTGAGGGTGGACAACGGGAGGTAGAATGGAGGTGAAGTCAGGGTAGAAAGAAAGACTGAGTTTAATTTAACATATCATCTCCGGGTGAAGTGAGAAGTATGAGACCGTGACCAAACAAAGGAAATACAACATTGAAAATAGAGGGATAAATATGATACAGAGATCGTCCGACTCAACATGGGAGAACCTCCCTCGGTCTCTTTACCATACACTGCATCACTACCACATGTCTTAGAAACAAAGAGGAGGCGTTGGAACCAATGGTGGTGACAAGATATAAACTTATGTATTCTCAATTTCAGAGTTATATAATTTGGCGATGCTACAATGGAGACCGACTGGAGTACTAGTAGGACGAGAATAATACCATCATTGGATCACTGTGAGAACTGAACAGGAATAGACCAATACGTATAAGAGTGTGCAAACTGGAGAATGAAGTACGATGGGGACAGAAAACAAGGAAACAAAGGAGAGTACAAAAGAGAGCTAGATAGAGAGAAGATAGGTGGACGGCTGAGCAATGTCACAAGGGCAGAATGATGGACTGCGGAGCGGAGGTGAGGGAGTGGGGGGATTATGTCAGTGTCATCGTTATCTAACGACCAGGCAATGATGAGTGAGGGTGGGCGAGGATACTGGTCGCGGACCCAGAGGGAGGGGTGAGAGGGATTGATAAGGGGCGGTATGAGAGAGAGGCCTCCAAGAATAACAAGGTGATAGGACATCCAATGGATGTCTGGATGAATGGAAGGGGCATGAGGAGAAGAGGAAACAACGGATATATATGTATATATATATATATATATATATATATATATATATATATATATATATATATATCTTATATATAGGGCCGGAAGGATGTTAGAGAAATACAACGATTGGAATTTGTACATCATAACGACGAATAAATTGGTTATTTAACTAATGCACTGTTCATAGTGTGTACGATTTTGAGCGACGTCCCGATGATATGACGTTTTAAGGCTAAGTTCTGTAAAGGATCTATACAGGAGAATTAGATACAAACTATACATTTAGGCTACACAAATTCCACAGTCAGTCAGGAGAGCGATAGCGCAGCTGTTTCCTAGTATTATATGATGGAGTAAGGTAATAAGCATGTGAGAAAATACGACAGTGAGCATGTTAGAGCACAGGGCAGTGTTATATAGGGACAAGGGTAGTGACTATGTGAGGGAATAAGGCAGAGAGTGTGTGAGAACATAAAGAGGTATCTTAGGGCAGTCTGTGAGGGTATAGGGAAGTATGTGAGGGCATAGGGCAGTATATGAGAGGGCGTAGGGCAGTGATCATGTTGAGGGCATTGAGAGGTATGTGAGGGCAGTGTGTGCAGGCATAGGGTAGTAAATATATGAGGGCATATGGCAGTGAGTGTACGGGGGAATAAGGCAGTAAATATATTAGGACTTTGGGCAGTATGGGAGGGCAGAGGGCAGTTAGTAAAATGGGATATACGGTAGTTAGTATGTGAGGGCATCATTTAGTATGTGAGAGCATAGGGCAGTGAGTATGCAGGGGCAGAAGGCAGTAAGTAGGCGAGGTGTAGGCACGCAGAATATAAGTGAGAGTGTGAATGACAAGTCATCCCTTTTGTAATCACAAGGAGAGCGCGAGACGGTATACACTGGAGAATAACCCGTCTCTCACCATCTCCACCACAGCACATCTCCGGCCTTACCTCACACCCAGGACCAACGAGGTCTTTAGACACGTCACGGAGAGGGAAGGTGTGTAACTGAATGGCGGCAGAACGTGTTAAGTCCTGGCAGTGTCAGCGGGTCTTAACAGAGTGCCAGCAGGAGGGAGTCTCAGAGTAGGGTGTTGAGAGATGGGTTAGTGGAGGAAGTAGCCCTAACAGCACGGCGCCAACAGAAGCACAAGCCGGGAGCCTGTGACAAGGCAGTGGCAGTAGTGCCCGGCATTTACACATAGTGCCATACCTTGTCATGGGGCTCCACACCCTCAATGCGACTTTCGCAAGGATATCCAACACTATGGTTGATATTTGCCTGCGACGGGGCTCTAACGGGCACTTTTCAATTATAGTAGTCTTGTGGTAAATATTCAGAATATATACGCTTCTCGGTTTGAATAGTCTTGTGATTTTGATAAACCACATCATGAATAGTCCTTGGAGTATAGAAGTTGCGAGGCAACTAAGCAATATCATGTCGCATATTATATCTGAGCCTAAAGCTATGAAATGATGAATACCGGTATAGCAGCATACCAGGCTGAGATTGCGAGGAGTACTTACCGTGCCGGTATTGCAGGTAATACTTACCGGGGTGATTTTAATTCTTGTTCACTAGGACTGTCGTACCTGATCACAGATCGCCTATACGGCATATAGCCTATGAGCTATGGGGGCTGCCATGACGCCCCCCGAGTAGGAGTTCTTCACTAATGGTGGTGAAAAAGTAGGTGTTCTTCACTAATGGAGGTGCGAAAGAAGTGAGTGATAATTGGGAAGTGTTACAATTCTAGCCTTGCTCACATACGTATATAAGGTATTCCATGTGAAAAACATCATGTCCTGGGTTTAATCATTATCTTATCCTGCTCTGGGATGGGTGTAGAGAGTCAAGGGAACTACGGTAAAACATTGAAAGGCAGTTGAATTTTATAAGAACAAAAATCCAGAATATAGATGTGTCCCCCCACGGGGCCTGCCATACTGCTAGCCACCTAGTGACTGCTTCATGAACTAACAATAGCTCTGTCCCCTATAGGTGTTGAATACAGTTGACCCACATCATCCCTGGGTCTCATTGGTGTACAGAAAAGGGCCTTCATGTATTAGCCTAAATTATTCAACAGGCCCTAGGGGGTAGAGGCAAGAAGCCGTCGCCAAGGCTAGTGTAGATAATATCTCAAGTGATCATGGTAAAATGAGAGATAAATCTCACCCGCATGACCACCGTTAGTGACTCACTAGACACGTTTCAATAAGTCATGCGACTATAAATTGTCTTGCTAATGGAACTTTTAGGACTCCACTAACTTCAGTGATTCTAAGATAGGTCCCACGAAATCAATGATATCTAACCACTTTCTGGTCACGTGATCACAGTGCGTCTATACGTATCACCAATGCGTCGGATACTACCATAAGTTATATTTATAATAGGAAACATTATGATAGGAGCTTATAACGTATTACACTTTTGCATAACGGAGCTGTAAGGTGTTAGATTAAAAGAATCGCGATATCTTGGGGATGGTCGTAGGTCTATAAGTAGAAATATACACCCCATAACGACCAGAATAGAGGAAATTGCTAAGATGAGCTTGATATCATAGGGAGAATATCAAACACATTATGATAGCCTATACCTAGACACCCTCACAACTGTTCAGATTGATTCCGATTGGTAATCGCATGGTTCAGAATTTACAGCGTTTTTGTTTGGATCATGATGGCAGAGGCTTAAGTAAGAGGACGGTAGGGCAAGGAGACGATGGAAAAGGGATGTCTGGGGGAGAGGAGCTGAGAGGGTGGAGTAGAGCTGAAGGGCAGGGTAGAGGGAGTACCCTTAGGGTAGAGTGACTCAGGGTAGGGGTGTGCTGGGGTGGGCGGCATGGAGGGAAGTCTGGATAAACACGCATGAGATGGCTGAACATTAGCCGTGCATGCAGCTTGATAATTTGATAGTCATTGTGGGTTTTTTTTTCAAAGAAAAAATCCCCAAACAAGGCAAAGGCACGCATCGCTTCATGTAAGTACAATCAGGTTTATTTTCCGGCCGATCGAGTTTACAGTCTAAATCTCTGTGATAAAATCAAAAGTAGAGCTCTCGCCAAATCATTTACATTCTTAAAAACACATTCATTTCTGCATCCTCATAAACTCAATGGCGTCGGATCGAAGCGATACTATCTCTGGGCTACAAAGAAGACAAAGATGATGAAGATTTTTGCTGCTATCGTCTGTCATACAAGCTTTGCGTCAATTTGGTAATGGCGTCCGAAGCGGGCGTTCCTCCCGCGGTCCTCGTCCCGATGCAGACGACAAACACACCAACTCGTTTACCGCCCGGGCTAACGACCGCAAAATGGCGCGTAATTAGATTCAAACCTCGCCGGTGGCTCCTCCTAGCGGCCCTCCAGACAGACGACAGTCGTGTGCTCATTGAATTATCGCCCACTATATGGCCGTAGTGAGGCGGCGGCTGCGCGCGCACACAACAATGGTGTTTCCGGTCGGGGCAGAAGGCTTTTGTCGAGACTGATGGCGGGCAGTTTTTGGTGGTGCTGGTGTGTGTAGGAGGGGGAGGGGCTTCGTCTCGTCGTCATGGTTATTTCAGAGATGAGACTAAAACATTGGCCATGTGTGAGGTCCCTGGGTAACTAAATACGCGGAAATAATCCGTAATTACGCAGCAAAAGTCGTCTGGTTTGACATCCAGAAAGTGACGGCTGAGTTTAATTGAACTGTACTGTTTATTGAGTCTCCCAATGAGCATCTGCATCAATAACAGCCAACTTCTAATGGAAAGAATGGTGTATTATCTTTGACAGTAACGTTCGATCTAACATCATTCTATACCTATGCCTGAAGGTTTAACACTTACTGGCTAGCTGCAAGAATTTCATTTGTCACAGTGACGAATGGAAATATTTTGTCCGTCTCTACTACGCGACTTGCTGTTCATACAAACCGGTGATTATAATGATTATTAGTTTATTATGATAAAGACAAGGTAAATGAATTTCATTCCTTGTTATTTTTGTCTGTATAGATATACCTAGTTTTTCTAACTCGGTACTTCCGAACAGATCAAAATAACAGATGTTATTCAGGCACCCTAACACTACTTCCAGATATCTGGCAATGCTTATTTAACACTTACACGTCTCACAGCACTTCAACTTCAATCCGTTGTTTGCAAAATTGATTGATTTATTTGTTAGACAGACTGATATGGAAGATCAAGGTTTAACTTCATAGAATATTTTTTTCTGGTCAATAGACATAATCTTAACAAAAGTCCATTAAAAATGTCTTTCCATACGAAAAGGAAAATAATAAGATGGAAACTCCGATGAATATCTTGGATTTCTGACGACCATTTAAAATACGGGCTGACATGAATATCCTAGTTAAGGTCGCTGTGGTAGGTCCTAATCGTTGTTTTACAGTTATTAGCCTTCTTAGTTTTAAAAACTCACCCCAGATCCATGCTACGTCTATCTGAACTCACCCCAGGTCTGTTCAATGAGAACGCCGGCTGTCCTGCCCTCCAGTGGTCGTCCTCAGATATGCAGGGGTTGGGGATTATAAATGGCGGGTGGCAGGTGAGAGGCTGTCACCATGACCCTCAATATGAGCACATCTATCTGCCCGCTGCCGACACCCTCTTTCCTGATTACATGCCGACGAATATCATATAGACACATACTTGATTCATGTTTTACAGAGTACTGACTGAGGATTGAGCACAGAATATAGCATACACATTAGATAGCATAGTATACTGATCGTAGAATATCTGGATGACAGTAGAATATTGTTACACAAAACACATGCGGATATCCTATATTGTATGTGATGCCCTTAATTTAGTTCAGTATACTTAGTACAACGTTTCTCCTGAGGATGTTGTGGTCATCAACGTTATGCAGTATCGAAGGAAAGGACACTGGAGAGTGTGGATATCAGACGACTGCTCTACCTGCACTGGTCACGACTATTTTTTTTCAATACTAAATTTTAAGTAAACGAAAAAGTCTTTACGAAGTATAGAGTATACTTATTATATTAAAAGTATAGAGCATGCGCAGGATAAAGAGCCAAACTAGATTGTAGAAGTCGCACGTCGTTCATAGAGAAGCATAGCTGTGGAAAGGCCTGACAGAATAGTGTCTAGACAACAATATAAGCTGTTACAAAGAGACCAATGTAAGCGATATGACAGATCATATCGCACTGAATACAGAATAGAATGTATATCAAAAAGCCTCTCACACAGACAAATAATCATTTACATTCTCCTTGCTATACACGCCAGCAGAGATTAGTATCGAAAAGCACCTGGGACTACCTGATGATTATACTTTAAGTGGACGGTCATTGATTTTAATTAAGTGGGAGCTGTTACACGCTGCCCTCGAGATTTAGAGGGAGGGACCACGAGGGACACTTAGCTATGCATGAATCATCAACATCATGCGCCCTCTTAGGTATCTATAATTCCCCAGCTGAATACCTGGTGTAATCTGCATTAGCTGACAGCAATTCAACGTGCGCCAGTGTGAATTATCCACGGTAGTTAACATCATTTGAAGATGTATATAGAGAAAATGCGATTTCGAGAAAAAATAGGTGATTTCAGTAGTGAAACTACAGTAGAACTCCGCGTAAGTGAACACCATCTGTTCCAAGCATAGAACTACCATTTAGTATACTACTTGTAACCTAACCCGTATTGAACGACCATTTAGTATACTTCTTACAACATAACCCGTATTGAACGACCATTTAATATACTACTTATAACCTAACCCGTTTTGAACAACCATTTAGTATACTACTTACAACAAAACCTGCATAGAACTACCATTTGGTATACATCTTACAACACAACCCACATTGAGCTACCATCTAGTATACTACCCATGTTGAACTACCATCTAACAGTAAGCAGAAAACTCGGCACTCGGGAGAACCCGGCTCCGGGCGTTCTAGAATAACCCGGCACCAACCATACTAGGAGAACCCGGCCGCGAGTAGACTAAATAATGACCATTGATACAATATTTAACAAGCATATAACATATAATAAGTCCATTGTTACAATGAAGTTTTTTTTTATAAATGTTCATGCATATATATCATCTGTATCGTAGAACATAAGATCTTTTTCTCAGACCAACTCCTGTCCTCAATCTCTCTTTCTCTCCTCTTAATTGTAATCAACCATAGAAGTAGATATTTTTTATGACACAATAGTTAGAAAGGAAACAATCAGTCTCCGGTTGAATACACTGAAACTCTGTCGCTTCTGGAAGTCGGGATCTTGTATTTTCCGCAACACTTCTAGAAAGACCTCATCGCCAGAAGGAATGTCCATTCACTGAGACTGTGGGAAAATATGAATATCATAAAATCTAGGAACCTTACTTGTCGGTAATTGAACCTATTTCGTCCGACTAGCTGTTGCGAAGGGGGAAGATTTCCTTAATGAATTGGACGTTCCTCGCGATGGTATTAACGACACTCATTGTGGTAAGAATTCTAAAAAGTCCCTCATTAGAATTTAATCTGCGGATATTGAGAAACATGGCTTGAGTCAGATATTCCTTGCACCTTGTTTTCCATAATTCCCTTAAATTCACATTAACTGCGTCATTAGTCGTAGGTTCATTAAGGACATTGTTAAGTAATCGGCCACTTGTTTTGTGTAACTTCAGACCTGTGGAGCCAATGAATATAATTATCGAATGTGTTTGTCTAGAGGAAATATGTACGACGACTTTAGATAAAGTTTTGATTGCGAAGGGCAATTCACGAGAAAATAAGTTTCGCTCCATGTGAGTATATATGAGCGGTGGTTGTAATGCATGAAACAGGAATTGCTAATGTTTAAGTAGTTTATACCAACGAGTATAGAGAAAGAGAGGTGTAGCTCAGGGTGCAGGAACATCTGAGAGTTTCTCTCTGCATTATCAGCAATTAGAACCCCCACCACCCTCACCACTACAGAGAGAACTACCCCACGGCCGCCTGCTTATATAAGCACCCCCTATTGGGCGGCACCCCCTTTGGTCACTATGCTGCCACCCTGGAGTGGACACCTAAAAGTCACATTTTCAGGAACCCCCATAGGACCCCATGAACTAGTTTTTAAGAAAGGGGAATCAGCCAGCTGTAGGTCGTTTTTTTGTATTTTGAAAAAATTATCAAATCTTTGGAAGTGATACTTGATTTATGTCAGAAAAATCCTGAATATTTTTCACTTTTTCAAGGAACTTTCTTTAAACTACTAATTGTTCCGCATATGACACAACCATAAAATTGACATGAATAATTGAGATTATGAATTAATTTCACATGAATTAAGAAATAAATCCCAGCCCCCAGAACTTCTTGTTAAAACATACATTTATGGTTTCATATAATTCTGTTCAAAGAGTTCCCTTGTCTTATTCTACCCACCTCCCCCAACCCTAATTACATGTGGTCACCAGGAGAGGGTGGTCACCACCCACTGAGTGTGACAAACCGAAAATAAGCTGGTGACATCCGCCCCCACCAGGGCCTCCAGAGCTGCACCTCTCTTTCTCTATACTCGTTGTTTATACAGACGTCATGACGCATGGTGTTTCTCCTATTTGCTTGCGTCAGTCATTGCGCATATAGAAACCCATCGAAACAAGGAAACAAAATAAGCATAGACTTCCTTCACCACAATAAATAACATAGGTGATATTAATAAACAATAATGAATGGTTTGATGTACGGGTGGCCGTAATCTCCGAGTAGTTGACGCGCAGTAATATCCGAGTGACAGCGAGGATATTACGTAGTCAACTATGAACTTTTGACAACAGCTTCGGGTATATCAACGCGAGATAACATTTGGTTTGTTTGAAATAACGATATTGTGATATCGATGGCAAATATAAATCTTTGAAAAGGACACAATATCAACTTGTTAGAATGTTTTTTTGCAGTACTAAGTACTAAGAATCCATCTTCTAGGTATTTAAGTATCCAAAGCATTTACCTGTAAGTCCCATTTCCCTTGCAGCTGGCCATTCAAGACCTATTTCCTCTTCCAAATCACATTTCCTCCTTAAGACAAGTCCCTTTTAGAAAAGTACTTCCCGATTCCTTGTTCTAGGAGCTCTCGTTGGTCTAATTTCCCTTTCCAGGATGGTCTGCCTAGAAAGTAAACGTGTTGTAGAAATGTACTTAATAATGCATGGAAACCTTCTAACGTGTACTCTGCAGCAACCTTAAGGTCGTTGAAACATGAACGACAATTTTGTGAGGTAGCATCTATTTCGTGACATTTGCGTTAGACACTTCCTTAAGGTGTAAATCAATTCCTTCAATTTAGGTCCTGATATTTTCAGAGAAGCATCAGCATTTCTACATATATAGTTTTGTAGTGCGGTCTAATCTCCAATATGTAGTCCCTATTTAGAGCTGTAACTCTGGTTCATAATTGTATTTACCATTATAATTTATACATGTTAGTTTGAATTATGTATATATAGATATGTAGTTTTACAGTATAATAGTATAACGATATTTCCTGTTTAGAATTAACATTAACTTCATAGTATGATATCTGTTTTCCACTATAAAACTCGTGGTAAACATAACTTGTTCGATTCTACCCTTACATTCTTACCCATGGGTTTCGAAGTCCCCTTGGAAAATGTATTGGTCCACTTTATACCACTAACCATTAAATCATTATTAGCCGTAAACCACACTCATAGTTTACAGCTTTTCCAAACACATTATCGAATTTCTAGAAATAGAAATTATCATCTATGTCCATGGGTAAGAGCCACAACAATCGATAGTTTTAGGACGGCCAGCTCTGTTAACCACTCGAAGCTGAAGACGTGAAAAATTCTCTATCGCTCGTGTATTAGTACGTTAACCACTCGTGGTTTCGGCCGCCCGTCCAAAAACACATCCATTATTGTTTATCAAAGCCCTGAGCACTACACTCTGTGCAGACTAGGCCAGCATTCATTACCGGGAGCCTGTGTTAGCAGCTGCATGTCCTGTCGGCTCATCACCATCACATCAGGCCCGGGTCGTTAGGCCCAGCATGCTTACCGTGTTAGGGTTATAAGGGCTGCTGTGAGGTAGAGACCAGTGCACGGTGTGCAGCGGATAATGAGATGATAAGGCGGCCGGGGGCGACACCCCTCCCCCTCCCCCCACCCTCCTCCAGCTCCCTCCAGCGCTCTCCTCCTGGACATGGCTGTCTTGTCACTCCTAATTCCAAGGTCCTCAGCACTCTGACGTATGGCCCTGGTAGTGACTGTGTACACACTGGACGTCTTCCGCGACCGCGTATACATTGCAGTCTGCGAGTGCGACAAGACAGTGTTGTAGAACAGCATACAATGTAAATGTCATTTAGTTATTTTATTACATTTATCCTACCCCTAATAAAAAACGCCATAGGCTTAACATGGGATTTCTTATTTCACGGGCGTGACATAAAGTGTTGTTTATGCCACTACTTTCTGATACTAAAAAAATATGGAAACGGGGTAGGATAAAATCTAGACGCCACTCGTTTGAGTTTGAGCTTATTTATGCCACTCATTTTGTTGGCTCCGTAATGTCACTCGTCTTCGACTCGTGAAATTATGGAGCCAATAAAATGCGTGACATAAATAAACTCAGACTCAAACTCGTGAAGTCTCTTGATAGTATTACCTCATATGATCGTCATTTTACCCGATAACTTAAGATAGGGAAAGCAGCAGAACAGCGGCCACCTACTTAACGTTGTTTAAAACAGATTTAAGTTATGAATAAATCTGAGAATCGTTTCCCGTTTCATAGCTACTGGTCTTGATCTTTGTTAATCGGAAGTAGAATCTTGTGAACAACTTCAGACAATATACAGGTAGGCTGTGACCTGGTCTTTCTGTCAACTGCCGGTACAAACCCTTCACAAATTTAGTCACAAGGAACTCTAACATATTCCATGGTGTTTAAGACATTGAAGGTATCAAGATGGCAAGAATGTCATATTCACTGGTATTGGATTAAGAAATCATGGAAGAAAAACCTCGATCTGAGCGACACACATTCACTCAGGCGTCCCTCACTGTTTCTTTCATCAAGACTTTATTCACTTCTTTCTGATTTAAAGAAAAATATCATTTCATTTATTCTGGCGTTGAAAAGTCCATTCATGTTTTCCTGTTTTCAATCAATACCAGCAATCTCATGCTTCGAATTTCTACAGTCTGATTTGGACGAGGCTAGCTAATTAATTCTCACGTCATTGCTCGATCTGAACATACAATTAACACCCTTTTATTTCATGAGAAATAGCATATATGTGTTAATATGATATAGCTTATCACAGCTCAGCTACTTTGATTTTTCTCCTACATTGTGAGCTTTGTCTTCAATACATATATTCCAGATTTTGGCAAATATGTAAATTTTGTGTCCAAGTTCGCCGGGCATTTCTTGTAGTTTTTATGTTCATTTTTTATCAAGTTTTGTACTAAAGTAGTTAAAATGTATCATATATGTGACTTTTTCGTCATTTAGTGTTAATTTGGTTAGAGCTTTGCTGAGGTCATTGACGTATATGAGAAACAATAGGGGCCCCAGGATAGAGCCCTAGGGAACTCTGCAGGGAACATTTCTAGTATTTGTTAAGCACTCATTCACTCTGGATACATGGGATCTATTCCGGAGATAGTCTTTAACCATATAAACATTATGGGGTGAAGTCCATAAAATAGTGGTCACCGTACGATTTTCCCCGATCCCGCCCCATCTCCATTTCAGTAGGTTCTGGTGGCTCAGTGGAATATATATTTTACTCTATCAAGGCTAGGCTAACGGACTCGTATCCCGAGCCAGTGTGGTAGGTGCAAATTGTAAAACAGGAAGGACACGTGCATATAATGAAGTCATGCATATTTGATAAAGATTGATGAACTAAAACATTTTTATCTATTGCTAATACCGTTGATCCAATCGGCAATTGTACAGACACGAAAACCGATCGATTCTAATGAAAGCCATGCATGCGTTCCAGCTTGTACACTACCCCAATGTGTTTTTTTGTTTAGATATTAGCCATTTCCCTTAGCGACAGAATGATTGATGAGTATTACAGTGCAGTCTAAATCCCTCCGAACACAACAGATAAAAGCTGATAAGACAGGCTATTCATATCCCCAGCATCCTCGAGTGAGTCTTCTTGTTACATAAGGGGAGTTTTTAGTGCTTAAAGCCTCCTCTTTCTAGCTCTAGTGTCCTTGGGGAGGTAATAAAATCTGTTTATTCACTTCCTGTGGGGTCTAAAAGACAGACTCAATATCCATAAGTCGCTTTCGCCTCCTACAGCAGAGACAGCCTATGAATACAAGTTGAAGGGAAGTGGTGCTGGAGAGGAGAGGCTTTTCCCTCGTCCTTTCTCTACAGTAATCAATATGTCATTAGCGTTACGGTATGTGTGGCCAAGACTCGGACGTGAGCCTGCATGATACCGTCTTGAGAGGCTAAATACCGGGGGTGTTATATAGCAACACCTTTTGTGTTAACAGGTGCAGTGTATTGCAATTTACTACAGGAAGCCACTGAATGAGGCTTGTCAAAAGTACCTACTTTAGAGGGAATTCGTAGGGTGGCATACTAAATTGATGTCAATTAAAACCAGTTTTTCAGAACTTGTTTCTTATTGTTCATCAAATATTGCTTCATTATTACCTGTTTATTGATCATTTGTTATTCATCAATTGTTCAGAATCCTCTATCTGGCGAAATATAAACCATTGTGATCTCACGGTCTTTGGTGTGCTATTATTCAAGGTGACCTTCATACTTTTTACATGCTTCCCCCTCTACTTACACAACATGACTTAAGTGAGCGAAAATCAGTGATGGTTTAGATGTAGATATATTGTCCATCCTGAAAACAATGCAATACATGCATACTCATTGCTGATCCATTTATATTACTGTACATATGATACTTGTTTGATATGGCGTGAGTTGGCAAAATGATAACCTGAAGCGAAGCTGAGTGATATATATATGTAGTGGAAGACAGCGAAGGCCATGTAAACAATTAATGTGAAATTAAGTGACATTTAGATTTGATCCTACCCCGTCACATGTTTTTAACTTATATGTCACCTGCGGCAAATATATATTCATGGCATGACCATGGCATAGAGTCACACCATGTTATGTCTATGAAGATTTATATGATGGGTAGGATAAATATATATATGCACATATGCTATATAATTTGCTACATATGCGCCTCACTGTTCTTCTGACAATACCTAAGTCGTATTAAATGAGTCTGTGAATGTCTACTTCAGAGGTAGTATTTTAGTCGCTCTATGTACAGCGAGGCCCAGTGTGTCTTGAATATTCAACCCGTCTTTATTGCCATTTGTAGGAAATGCTGAACATGGAATAAAACATTTGATCATATTTTAGTTAAACAACGGAGATTTCCCAGTGTTTGCATATTGAATCGACGTAACATCTGCCTTCACGATATAATGCAATTCTATTGACAAAGGAATTGTCATAACAAAAAGGATACAGGGGTACTTATTGGACAGAAAAAACATTAATTAAGCCATACAGGATATACAGTGCTGTAGTAGAAAAATAATTTACAATCTTACTTGAATTCAAATCCTGACAAATCTTGAAATTCAAAACTCATTGTCTCTTTCAGGAAAAGCTTCCTTTATTACATTTATAAATATTTGGATCTATGTATATTGCATCGATTCACAAGATCTCATTATAGAGCTAAAGAGGATTTTGTAAGGAACACTTAGCTCCTAGAAAAGGAATTCCATGAAGTAAAAGCCAATAAAATGTTAGACGTCTCTTTAAAAAAATATATTATGACCAGAATGATTCCGAATATTTCAAAATTTCAGTAAAACAGACAGTAGAGTAGATGTTGATAAAGGTTTGATTTCAGATAGAAATATTACAACTGCATATAAACAATGTACCAACTTCTCGAAACACTATACATCTAGTGTACTCAGACGATCAAGATTTGTCTAGAGCAATTAAAAATATACGTTTTACATCAAAATCTCGCATGTGAAAAACAGTATGTATAACTGGCTTCATGAAATGAAGCATACTATGAATAATCACTTACATACAAGCGTTCTACATATACAACAGGAAGTATATCAGCACATGGGAAGCAAAAATAACAAAACTCTTATAAATGAATAGGGTACATTCTGTCGAATCATATATATAGAATGATATCTAAAGTGGTATTCGCACGACGGGATTCATGTACCTGACAGGGCTCAAAATCTCATGCGATTTTGTTCTTTTTAGGGAGAAATGTCTTTAACAATTACAGATAGGAAAACATGTGTCAGGGAATTCAATCCCTATAATTTAGACGAAGAAATTGTGTTCGAGTACAGAATCTCAGCAGGATTTGTTTCAGAAAAATACCCTGTGAGATACATGAATCCCATCGTGTGAATCCCACTTTAGGTAATTCTTTCATCAGTGTGAGACCTTACTGACAGTTGTGGAAGAGATGGTCGCTGACTGAGTTCTGTCGCCTATTGTTATGTGCAACAATTCTAATCTTAAATCTCTGTAACTCTGTGTTCCCTCCCCATATTGATGGTACTTCACTTTTACCGGGGGAAGTGAGTGGCGATGGTATCAGTTACAGGATACGCCCGTAATTTGATTGCGCCAGAGAAACGTGTCCTGGACGTATCAGGAGAGCGGCAAATTGATATTCCACCAGAAGCTGATACGTACTGCGATACTTGACCCTCCAAACTCCGACACCTCACCCAAACGACAGGGGGCGGACGCATACAGCTAATGGGGATTCTGCGTGCTGTATTGCAGCGTAGTAAAGACAGATATATACAAATAAGATACATTCAATGTTCATGACAAGTGCCGTTTTTGATCGATACTGATAATATTACAGTAGGCAATTGTCAAGCGAAACCTTTTGTGAGTAGTTCAGTATGACGATTATGATCAAAAACCCCAAAACGACGTAACCTGCGGGGTATATCATGTAAGCGACAATGAGACATCACTGTTATATATATAGAGAATAGTTAGTGTACTTGAATGGATTCTGGTCAGAGATATTTTCGCCAGAACAAGGTATCGAGGAACAAATAGAATTTAGATACACTGTATCCTTATTATTACATAGCTAGGAATCACTAACACCCTTTTACAGTGGTCACATGGTACTGATGGACGTATGGATTTCATACGAACGGAATCCGTGCAACTGGTCAGTAAAGTGAGACATTCGCCCAATGGTATATTAGTAATATGTATGTATATATAAACCTCTTTTAACCGGAAATTATGTTCCGAGGCAGTTGCTATAATGAATAAATCTTACACAAATCATTTGGTAAAGTGAGCAGCACAACCAATGAAAATAATAAGCTATCACATGCAATAAGCAAGGAATCTATCAACTATCAGATACAGTATTTCCACTGTGAAGCACATGGGCGCATCCACGGGATTTGGCTCGACGGATTAATCTAAATTCGAGGGGAGCGATTCTTTTACAAAAGGTGTAGTTTTACAGAAAATGCACTTCGAAATACATTAAGTCATTAACACTGGTATCTAACCATCGAGTGGCAAGTAATGTCAAGAACAATATAGGGAAGACGAAAAGGGACAACGCTATTGGCTCTGATTTTCATAAAGATGATATGTCATACATATATCATCTTGATGTATATGTATATATAACCATATGACATACATCGATATATATATATATATATATATATATATATATATATATATATATATATATATATATATATATATATATATATATATATATATCATATATGTATATACTCCAGAATGCATCACATAAACTGCCAACAAAGTGAATACGGATCCAACATTAATACCACAGTCCACATGTATCCCTGACACAAAAGGCTCTCGCTCTCCACTATTTCGTGTATTCCGTGCCGTCCCACATTGCCGTCCGGCTTATAATGCGTATTCTCCCTCCCCATTCGCATATCCTGCAGTCCGTTCCGCCGCACGGTGCCGGCTCCATAGAACCATCAATAAGGACCGCTAAATAACGACCGAGTCGCATCGATCTGCGTCTATTTGGCACCAGTGCGGCTCCTAAATCACACAACCCACCCCCAAAAGAGCGTCAACTCGGTGATTTAGACGCCTTCCAAACAGGCAGACGGCAATTTGGGGGTGCGAGTCATTTTCCCGCCAGTCCTCGTTCACGTGACTTAACGGTACTTGACACAGACGCCGTAAAAGTGGCGCTGGGTTATTCGCATTAATACAGGGATAGGCTTTATGGGATTAGAAGGTAGGACGCCTATCTGCTTCAAAGAGTTCTGTATAGGTAAACAAACATGATTACAATATGACGGATTACGACATTCATGTCATGTATATCACTCAAGAAACTACCAAGTAATGACAATGCACCCCGTCAAAAATAAAATATTATCACTGTAAATGTCCTTAAATCATGATATGTTTTCTTGGATGAGACGTTTTATCTTCCTTGGTACCATTTCCGATGACAAGGGAAATAATTGTTCTTTTTGTATAGAACTTTCATTTCCTTTGGATTTTGTATCAGCGCGACATGATAAATCAGGTAACATATATATATATATATATATATATATATATATATATATATATATATATATATATATATACATACATACATACTCTTTAGCGGTCATGTTCAGATGGTAAACAATTTCCGTTCGTTGTGCCAACTAAAGTCCCAACAGTCCCAGGAATAGTTGTATTTTTGTGATATCCCTAAATGTACAATGGTCGAGAATAAAGATCTTGATGGTAAAAGGAGAGAATACCTGGACTTAATAACGTCTCATCAGATGTCTTTTCAGGGTGTAAATAATAGAGACAAATGTGGTAATCATTCATAACATTTAATTCATTTATACGACACATAGATGCCGACTAAACATAGAGGCAAACAATAATAGATGGAGGCATGGTTAGTGTGACTTAATGAAATCTGTTTCGAGTTGTTTTTGTTGAAAATATTCATCGAGCTCGAAGAATAAGTTGAATATTTCCGACCAAAGCAACAAGGACCAGAGGTAATTCACCTACACTCACTATATCTCCTATTAATTATGAATGTTCTTTCGTCACTCAGTGACGAACGGAATCCGTAGCTTTGGTCAGTAAAATTGAGACATTCGCAGGTATATGATAATATATTCTAGTCATATTAGTCAGAATGATATTCATCATTACAATGGCTGCAAAATATCTGTGTGTAAATTGATATCTATATACCAATTCTTGGTTTGCATGTATTTGGCAGACCATATCTATAGTTGTTAGAGAGAGCCCCCCCCCCCCCCCTGTCTCAAACCCATTGCAGATCTAGACAAACTACATTAAGTCAGGGTATCACATGACGTTACCATGCAGAGGACGATCCGGGGATCGTATGTCTACATCCCATTGGTCAATAGGTCTCACGTGACTAGCATGCGTCATTCTGATTGGTCAGAATCATCACGTGATCTCCTGGGGTTAGATACTAGCATGCAGTATTATTGCAAGTCCGCCATGACCTTACTGTAACGTAACAACTGAACACGTCTACTGTAGCTATGCAAATACACTAACAGGTTGTATGTATTTATTCAAACAGATGGGTCGAAAGTTGGGCAATAGAACTGGACGGGAAGTGCTAGTTATGGTACTGCAATGCGTAGTACTAGTATCTATGGCAATGAGCTTCCTTAATAAAACCCTAATGGTTGGTCACCTGCGGTGTGTTTTTAAAAGAAAGATCGATACTGAATAGATGACTACGATTACGATTTACAAAGGCGATCCTGGTAAGGATCTCCTTATAGATACGTTATATAAAAATTACTGTTGCAGCCTTTTGTTTGTAAAGGGACGATAAGTCCTTGTTTAGGACAATCCTATAAAAAACTATATTCAGCATGGCTTGAGGAATATTCCATCATTAAAATCTTTTATCTGATCTGTTCTTATAATAGGTACTACTACCTAACATTATGTTTTCATTTCTTAAATCGGCCGGTTGACTCTTTCGCTTTCAACGTTGCTAGTCAGGGCACCTACAGCTGTCGGTTATCTTATTGTACTTTTATTTCTTTTTTGTCTACACTGGCCTCAAACGCATACTTTCAGAATACGTAACGGATATCATAGGACAAGTGCTTGTAGTCAGCGGTAAGACTGATGTCCATAGTTTGCTGGTTATCCTAGACGAGGTAACGAGTATCCTATATCGTTGTCAAGTACAGTGTGCATTATACCCAGACATGTGGGCGTATCAGTGCCATCTACACCTCCCTCTATCAGACTATGGCTAGACCAAACACCTCACCTCCTATTCTATTGAAATATAGTAATCGCGCCGACGGAGAATCACTTTCTGAGTTAAGAACGAATCCTGAACTCTAATTTCACAACGAAACGATTTATGACTTTACTTAAAGGCACAACGTACAAAAGTGGACTGCCGAACCTGATGACAGCAGTTTGTAATTTTGGCACCGATCGTTAGCCCTTTCCTTACTAATGATGCCACTATGGCATTCTCAGCCACAGGCGAATGATGCCAAATGGCATCATTTGACATTTTATAATTTAGGCCCATAATTCATGAAATACTCAATACATAACACCCATTTTCACACTACATATGTATTCAGATATGACCAACATAATTATTGAAAAAAAAAGAAATAGTTGCCATAGTGACAAAAATCACGTCACGTGACACCATTTTTGAAATTTGGTACTCGCCCTTACCAACTATACACATGAGATGGCATCGCCGCCTACACGATGCAGCACAACATTCGTTCGTAAGGATCGGGTTAAGGAATGATTCATTGATTTCGGACGGCTTGCCAAGATTCTACCCACATATATATCTTACGTCGTGACGGATCCTTCGGCCGCTGCTACTGGCAATGTGAACCTCGTCAGCCTCTATGTAGTGCTCCGCTATTTATTACTATGAGTTGTCTAATGTCTCATTGTCACAACAGAAAATAAGGGAAAAAATAGAAAGCATGACATTAAAATAAAAAAAGTCAATCGATCCCGAAAAAAAAATGTTTGCTGTTAAAATATACCCCCTTCCCTATCACTACCACCTCATACACATCATACCCCATTCGGCACACAGGCAGACAGGCTCAAATACACCCAACTCCCAACAGCACTCTGCCCCATTGTGCCCTTGTAGTACACACGAACAACACACACCCCGCTGGTCATCAATAATCGGTCCATCCTCGTAGGTAAATACAGCCAACGCATGGCTAATTTGGGGCTCTGCTAACAGGTGGCGTGCGTGTTGTTAGTAGCTGCACGTCAATATGTCTAGACGATGTCCAGGAGTAGTGTACTCCCCACACATAAGTACCCCTCTTATTTACCATTACCTAAATACCTCCATTGCCTATAAGTATCACTCCCTGCATATATATATATATAACTACAAGCCATATTTACCTTAACTTTGCCACTACTACTGGCTAAAAGTACCACTCCCCGCACACAACTACCACCCATATACTAACTATCACCCATATTTACCATAAGGCCCGGCGTCCACCTACTACGATATAAATTTAGAACTACCGGTATGGCTCCGATACAACAAGTCAATATCGGAGACATATCGGGAAGGTGCAAAATCGTAGACATATGTCTAGACATGCTAATCCACCACGCATTGTATGGGGTTTTATCGGTGTCTAATCGCAGAGACGTGGTCAACTGCCCCGATATTAGGTGACCTTCCGACGCGAGTTTGATTTTTTATCCTGAGGTGCATCGTAGACCATATCGGAGCCATATCGTAGTAGGTGGATGCCGGGCCTTACAACACAACCCACATTGAACTACTACCCATGTTGAACTACCATCTAACAGTAAGCTGCGGCCCAGAAGTGGGCTCCCTCTTGCCAACAAGTAGTACCTCCCGTGAGCGCCCCTCTTCCCCACGTAGATACCAGCCTAAGTACCACTCTCCACTCAATACACACACAATTAATAACATACAATGTACGGTGTCCCTTCATTCCTCAAGGTCTGTCATTGCGACGCCTTGCATGACAATTGGCTTTTATAAAACATGAACATAACGCAAATAGTGCAACTCATAAAGGTTTTGCTGCTTCCTATCGACGTATGTACATCATCCTCTTCTTATGAAGATTGCAGTTCAGATATATACTTTAACTTCTAGGATGCTAATACCGTTTAAAGATTACTGATTCAACCCACTTTCGTTTTTTCCAAATTTGAGCTTGTCTTTAAAAAGCTCTGTGAATTGTGATCAGTCATGAGAAAGGAGAAAACTGCTGAATGATCTTTCAAGCTACCTCGCACTGTCTCCTGATACAAGACCTCAGAAATAATGATCTCTAACAGGAATAAATGTATTAAATGTTCATGTACTAAGGTAGGCCCTTTCCCGATCGGCCGATAGGAAATACATAGTAATTCTCAAATAACCTTCCGTATATTATGTTCACATTAATGTAGCAACTGATACCATCCTGTCATATAGGTCAGTCCTAAAATCGCTGATACCGTTTTGTCGACAAATAGTTCCAGAATGCACAGTACAATCCCGCCATAACGCGAACTAAAAGCTACCGTTTAACGACACATATAACTCAAACAATGACATACTTCATTCACGTAAACCCGAACAAAAATTAGACTAGTCCGGAGAAAAACCCATTTTGAAATGTAGCTTTAAGTAAAACTGAGACTTTCCATGTCGAAGTAGAAGATCATCTTACTACAGAGTGGAAGGCCAGCTGTATTCACCGATATTGTGCGCCTAGCACTGACCAGCCAGCTATATGTGGATGGAGGGGCTATGCACGTCTAGTAATTATTCATCTTAGTGTCAGGTACAACCAGGGTGTGGGTAGCTGTGAGGGTAGATTGCATAAAGGGTGGTAGTTGTAGTCTAGTGTGAGCCTAGGCTTACTGGTAGTGCTTGGTAGTATAGGCGGAGATCTGAGAAATGGCATAGAAGGTATGGAAGGAACATAGGTGTGGGATCTAGGTGCTAGCCACCTGTTATTGTATCAATTCATGTCATGTGATCTACTCTAAAAAATATGATAAAAGTATTTTTTTGCCTGTGTAAGGATGTCTTGCGTGTAAGATATCGGAAAAGCGTTTTAAAATCTTATCTATTGTCACATTATCAGTAAGACTGATAATTTCTATATGAAGAATGTTCAACTGTAGTAGCTTCCATATTTAGTGTACTTTTAGGCCAATATAGTGCTGAGCGGGCTAGGACCTTTAGTCACTATATGCCATGGAATCTCCGTATTATCCTTAACGAGTTTATCAGTTCAATAACTGGTCAATCACTGTTATGCATGACAACGGAACGACAAACCGGCGGCATTTATGGATAAAGTGCCTATTGGAAGTAAATAAATGACTCCACATATGCTTCTTCACCTCGGATTCCCAGGCGGACATAGATCTACATTATGGTGTATTGTCCTGTCAGCAGCAGACAGACAAAGAGGAAGCGGTTCGGCGCTCTTTACTGCCATGATGAATAGAACGCATTGTGAACGCTATGCACAGACCGGAAGTCCAGGAGACGGCAATGGAAAACAACGACAGACACGCACCTGGCGTCACGGTATGGAAACAGTCCTCGTGAATCTTACTTATAGTTGCAAAGAGAGAGCAAGAGGAAGAAGACAAATATTTCAGTTTGAGTTATAGGCGGGTATAAAAGCTCCGGTACCATGCAATATGGGTGAGATCATTCTGTAAAACCAGCATCAAGGATGCCTACGAAGACATTCAAAACAAAGAACGGCTCTATACAACAAGATTATACATTGGATCTTAACAATTAGGATTGCAACCAAAGTAACCTTATTGTGATAACATCTTTATCGAAAGAAACAAGGTACGACCCCCATAGAGTTAACACATTTGACTTATATTGTATGCTTTTAATTATCGATAATTAATTAGATATTTACCAAAACATGACACCCTCGAACCGCTATTCAATGTGTGCTGTGTTGCCGGAAGCGACATTCTGCTCCTAAGGCCTGGCGTCCACCTACTACGATATGGCTCCGATATGGTCTACGATGTACATCCCAATACAAAAACAAAATCGCGTCGGAAGGTCACCTTATATCGGGGCAGTTGACCACGTCTCTGCGATTAGACACCGATAAAACCCCATACAATGTGTGGTGGATTGGCACCTTCCCGATATGTCTCCGATATTGACTTTTTGTATCGGAGCCATATCGGTAGGTCTAAATTTCTATCGTAGTAGGTGGACGCTGGGCCTAACTCCACATATGCACAACGTCACTCGTACCGCAGATCTTTTGCTTTAGCGCATAGCAGGACATCGGGTTGGAGATTGAATTGAACTCAGCAGGCTTTAGTTTCTTCCACAGACCGCCTGTCGCCATACCCTGATAACTATGGTTCACAATGGTGTATACTGTGACCTAACCTTCGATCAAATTCCCCTGTTATCCCTAGGCACTCGTTTAGTTCCTAGACTCGTAATAAAAACAATAATCCCAGAGGTATTTGGTAAGCACCTCGGGTAGTTATTTATCAGATTAAAGCGTCACTTTTCCTTTTTGACCACGCCAGATCATAGGACATCCAACACAAAGAGAATAAGCCTATTTTGATTTGGAGTCTTAATTATCTAATTGTGCCAAATGTTGAAAATGCCAAAGTGTCTTTGTTTGATCATTGTTGACGGTGAAATGCCAGGACTCTGGGAGACCAGTTGACGGAAACTCACTAATACATACAGGAGAATGTGCACAAAGCCAATAGTCAAGAATACAAAATGAATGAACTAGCACCAACGAGGTTATTGCTTAAAGGCACTCAACTGGCACGGAAGTATAGCCCTGGTAATGAAAGTTCATGTATGTATTCTGTTATCCAGATGCTGTCTATGCTCTCTCATGCACCCTATCCACTTTTTTCCCTTGACTTATAATCTATATTTCTATATCTGAAAATTCTGGATTCGATATCTTGTACCATTCTCTTGAAGCTACCACTTTAGACCAATCACTGCTGTGATCTGGTTACGTTTAAGAATAACCTTCAAGACACAGGGTAAACGAAAAAAAGTGATAAATACGTTTTCAGATTTTAACACGTACAGGCACACAAAAGACAAATTATGGAAAAAAACCATACTGAGCTCTTGGAATTAGCAGTGCGAGCTTTATTTAGAGCCTGCCTAAAGTTGTGGGTCTGCACAGCGCGTTCCTTGATGTAGTTTTTGTCAGTAACAGAGAAGTTGTGAAAAAACCGGTACCAGCGTTTCTCACAATTCGGCATCAAACAACAGACACATCTGTAGGCACCAACGTAAAACCGCGTGAAAGGACGAGGCCAGACGAGATCATTCACAGGCAGCCATCTTTGTTTACTTTGGCTCAATGCGTAAGTTCAGCTGAATACATCAATGGCTGATTAAAATCAATGCATCTCCGGAATAGAAATATGTAAATGTACTTCTTAGACATTACTATGAAAACCTTTTTGATAACGATTTCAGAATTTTGAGATTATCAAAAACAGTGTCTGAATTTTAGTACATCGAATAATAAGTGTCAAATACACATATGTGTCGTATCAATGATGTATTTGGCCTACTTCATCGGGATATTATTTTATTAGGCTTACGATCGAAGGTTTTTATAAAAGAAAATTAATTCATCCTGACGAACGCTCAACTTACATAAAGCTAGTTTTCATGCATAACCAGTGTCAAGTTTTATAAATACACACAATTTCCATTCATGTTTTCGATACATATGGAATACATGTCATACAAGGCACCGCACATCTTTGTTCGTATTCAGCTAAAGTGTTAGGTGTTATATAACGTATCTAGTAGTTGCCTTGGCTCTGTAACAGGAAAGTCACAACAATGTGAATATGAAGTAGTGAAGTGTCTGGCCAGGGGTTCCACGTGAGACTCTCCATATACCATATCTTATTCAGTAACTGTCCTAATGCACTGAATTTTGGATCAACACCAAATGACATCAATTATTATTCAATATAAAGTGCTTCCTATACTCAGCTGTAGTAGAATTTATATTACACCAAGTTCCAAACTAACTCGTCTCCCCTGAAAATTAATAAAATCAAGTTAACTCAATTGAGACTAACGTCTATATAAGAGAATCTTCATATATGAAGAACAATAAATATAAACAATGGAGATAATAAAAGAGCTACCATTTGTAGAAATAACCCCTGCTCTCAAATCTACACTTCAAAAGGAATCCAGTCACATTTCAAAGGTTAAAGAATGGGTATTGAGTCGTCTGTGATGTGTTTGACATATTCGATGGGCGACAAGCGTGACACCCCCGTCATGTCAACCCCATGTGACTGACCACAGAACGACCACGACACACAGCGCCACCACCCGACCGGAAGTCCCACTCAGCACATGCGCAGTGCCACAGACCGCTGATATGACCGCTGCTGCCGTCTGGTGACAACACAGGGGGTTTAGATCCAATATGGACGTCCTAATCCTATGATCCCCTACGCGGGTAGTGAATAGATTGGGTTGGGGGTTGTGTGGAGGGGGTGGGGGAGGTTGTCAATGGCGGGGGTTGTGTAAGGATCTGTCATAGACTTATGCACCTCCCCGTCCCCTCCTGTCTCCAGTGTGTTCCTGAAAGGGTCACAGTGTCCTAGTGTCAAGGTCACAGAACAGGACGGCGTTGTATGACCTGGATCCAACGCTTTGGGTATTTTGAGTTTACTTCTAATATCTACATGCTTGCCTTTATGAAAGTACTATTGCTGACAAGTTGTGCATGTTGACACATGAGATTCAAAGCCATTGGCCGATTATTCACTACCGATCTACAGACGGGAACTACCGATCGATTTTCCTAGCACACCTATGCAAAATAGTGAATGTAAACAGCCTGGTTTTTGAAATACCCACCGATTAATTTGGTGAGGATTACACAATAAGACCACCACTGCCCGACTGGGCCAACGACCGACAGAATCAAAACGCTTTCATTTCGTCGGTGATTCTCAAGGTTTTATTAAGATAATGACGACCCGTAAAAGGCAGGAGAAACAAGGCATAAACTGCACCTTCATTAACTATTTGACACAGACGTGCAGTCGGTGGCCATCACCGACATACCTGAATTAGAGGAAATCAATCAATGGAAAATGGCTTTATTACTTCTCTTGACACTTCTGATATTCTCAAAATGCAATCTACCGTGTGTTCATTGCATAGGCACACGTTTCTAAATCAACAGGAAATATCAAATACAACATGATTTGCTTGCTAAAATATAAACCTTACCATTTAAATTCTCATTTAAATTCCTCTCTGTTTCTTATATTTCTCGTTTGTGTGTAACTAATTTTAAGTGAATATAGTTATTAGAAATGAAACGTGCAATATTCAGTTGTACTTCCTTTAACATTTAAGAAACCTTGGATTTAAATAGAACAAAGAAGTTTGTGCTGCAAATACGTTTTAATTCAGATGATAAACACTTTAGAAAGATATATGTGAAATATTTGAAGTGTCATCTTTGATGAGCATAACCTCTAGAATCGGCATCTTACCTCCCTATATAGATTACTGTTCTGAAACGTCTGTACCGCTATTCAAAAGCTCTGCTGTAATGAGATCAAGGTTAAAAGGCCTGGTTGGTTTGATTCCAGTCACCAGGTCATGTATGTCCATTGCTCCTTTGAGACTATACTTCCTTTAGAGAGTGGAATGGTCCGGGCCAATTGACCTATAGTGATCCACCAAATATATACAGGGAGGAAAGAGAGGCTTCTTTGGAAGCCGACATGTTGCTTGATCAAGAAGATGGGCTCACAACTTGTCTCAGGTTACACACTTTACATATTTACTATGTATTGAATCTTTTGAAATCCTCATGATGCTTTTTGGCATATTAGTAGAGTAAAGGAATAGATTCTACCGGTTGCCAATATAATGAATCTGAAAGAACCCCACAAAGTACAGTACATCAGAAATTCGCTTTTGATAACATACAATGACATCCTGTACTCAATATTGTCAGTGGGTCGAGTGAAAGAAATAATATAGTTGTATTTGATAGGAGGCCTTGGAGTGGTTTCTTTTCCATAATGTACCTTACAAGACGAGTGGAATGATTACCATACGGGCTGGATTAATGCTCTAAAAGGTACCTTATCTCTACACAGCTAAGTACCAGTGGATAAGTAACTCAATATGAGCTGATATCATCCGCTCACAACATAACACCGCTAATATTATCTAAAGGGTCTGGTAATACACTCGCCATCTCCTCGTGGATAGATTATAGCTCTGAGTGAGGCGGCTGAGTAAACTACTTCCGTGTAGACCGTATTGGCCTAATGTCAACAGAAGTAGGTAGAGGTGTGACAACACTATTAGCTCACAGACACAGGACTGAGTGGGGAAACAATGGCGCCAGAGACTCTAATCCAATATGCATGTTCACTGCTCGCCCTTTGATTAGTTACCAGGGCTTGGGTGGCGTGCGGGGTAAACACGGTGTCTTACAGATCTAATTTAGCTAATTAAATAAAGCAGGGACAATATGGCTCACAAGGGGCAGGTGTTTTTAAACTTAAGCCAGGGACACACCAAGCGAGCCATGGCAGCGATCTCCGGCATCGCCAACACAAAATGTTCATGTGTGTGAGATATCATTTCCTAGTAATATCTCACACCGATGATTTTGCGTATCAGAAGCATTAAGCAGGTGAAATATGAAATTATAGCTGAAATACACGCCATTTTATGTTGGCGATTCAGGAAATCGCTGTTTCTCTCTTGGTGTATCCCGGCAGAAAAAATAGATGAGGAATCGTCGTCGTACTTTGCGTCCATCTATCGTCATGATTATGAGGGCACATACTCTCCCATTACATGTAGCTATTGTTAAATAACGTAAAGTGCAGAGTTTGGGAAAATACACGAAAATGGTCTTAGTTGATTTATGACTAGTCTTCTATGTGATTTTGCATGGAATTGACTAATTTTTTGCATCATCTATATGGGAAACTGATAAAAATAGGTTGTGTGAATGAATTGCAATTTCATTGGGAATTGCTATTACATGAAATACTGGGAACATCCAAACTCAAAGACTTCTATACACTATTGTCTCTTACCGGGCTAAACGTGCAGCGGTCTATATTTGCACACAGTGTCCTATATAATAATAGTCATGTATGTTTCATGAGGCAGCGCTGTCGCTCTACGTGCGCACAATCTGCAAAAATCAATAAAACAAAGTTGACGATTCAATGGATCGATAAACACATTGTAGGCGTGTTAGAAGCAAAGCCGATAAGCTATTGAACTTTTTTATGCTTTGCCTTCACAGGCCTCGGCAACATGAACCAAAACAAAAGCCTTATCTGGCTTTGTGGGTGGGGCTTTAAGGCGGTGTGCCTCGCGTCTTGGTGCAGCGTGATTTGGAGGTCCGGGAATGGGGTGGCACAGTACCCCACACCCCTCTCCTCCCTGCCCCACGTCTCCAAGCCGCAACCACTACATTACAAAGAACCCTGCCTTCAGAGAGAAAACAAAGCGCCGGCCAGTGTTTGCTTCAGGGGGATAAATCCATACAGCCCCAGACTCACTACCGAGAACAAGCCACTCCGGCAATTTATATTTCCGATATTCGCCCCTTGGACCCTGGCTAGCTCTATTATTTATCTTTTCTCACGGGCACTGACCTGGCCGGTCTGTCTCGCCGTCCCCTGGTACCGCGTCGGGTCGGCAGGGCCGCCTCCGACCCGCCCAGCTTCCTTCCCAGGGGTCAGCGCGGTCCCTGTGACGTCACAGCCGTGCTGGTACCCGGCGGCAGGGTCGGCACCCGGCGAGCGGAATCAATTGGTTCCGTAATTGGCCGCGGCATGGCGCGGGCGTCTCCGCTTTCCCGACAGCCCTCGCCTCCTGCATCCGGGGCCGCCCGGGGACGAACGGACGCCCTAACTAGGTCATCACCAGGTGGCCGCCGGAGCTGGTTTCCGGTTTGTGGTGCGTGGGTAACGGGCTGCATTTATGTATATATATACGGTCAGCTTGCCGGGAATCAGGGCATAGTTCTTGGTTCCTCCGCTAGGACAGTTTTCTTCCAGCGGACACCGGAAGTGGTTTGTGGGAAGTGGGTGATGGGCCGGAAGTGGGGCGGTACCCATTGGGAATTAGGAATAAAGAAGGAGGAAACCAGGTACTCGCGGAAGGCAAAGCACAAACGTTGCTCTGGTAGCCGCGGGAGTCGCGGGGAGACAATAGAGGGGGTGTAATATATGGAGACATGGTTCGTGTACCTGAATGGAATCCGTTCAGAGATATTTTGGTCAAGACTATACACAGAGTCCAAAGAACGAGGTGACTATTTCCGACCAAAATATCGAGGAACAGATGGAAAACAGGTACACTCACTATGTCTCCGGATTATTATATGTATCAGAAAATCATTAAAACAGGAAAGGAAAGAAGGTTGCATCGATAACAGTGATAGGAATACAAACAAAGGAACGGATTTAATCAACTTCGTAAAACAACTTATGCCCCAGTAGATAGGCAGCAACAGAAGTCGGAGCGTCCTTTCCTAACTATATATATGAATAAAGAAGAATCGTGCACTTTATCCTAAATAATTAAACCTGTTATCTATATTGTGAGCAGTAGAAATCCAATGCTATGGATCCAATTGATTAGTTCTATTCAGATCTATTAGTCCATTAACAGTTTTGTGATAGAACAGGTTTTAGTAATTAAAAGCCCGAATTCACTTTATTCGCCAATTTGATAGCGTGCTTAAGATCTATGATACAGAGCTTGTTAAGATATATCAATAAATCTATTGTATACTCTTTTGCTGATCACTTTGGCGCATTAGGATTTGGAGTTTTCGTATTGACACATACTTAAAAGGCCGAACCCACCGGGCCTCCGACGTGCCTTACGACGCACTCTACGACACACAATTGCATTGAATTGAATGAGCGTCGGATTGCATCGGGAGGTCTGAATTCTGTGTTTGGTGATGGTAGGTTCTAGGCCTTAATAATCCATGACGGAGTTGCTTATTTGATGATATTGAAACCATATGAATAACCAACTATATGCAATATATGGGGCTTACACGATATTCATGCCCGAGTCTCGCATAGGGTGTGTGAAGGCTTTCTCTAAACGAAAAAGAAAACAGAGGTGAATAGAAGAGCTCTTTAGAAAATGAGAAGCATATCCTTGTTGTCTCTTGAGAATTAACATTGTCTTTTGTGCTTTGTTGTCTCTTGAGAATTAACATTGTCTTTTGTGCATATTATGCCATAGTAACACTTTTTTTATTGTAGTGCCAATATCATTTGGCTTGTATTCTGGGTTTATTGTATGATTTATTATTTACTTCTGTTCATTCTCATTTACATAGGACCGCCTGGTGCATGCACAGATCTTCACGCCATCTCCTATACTCTACCCACGGATCAAATCCAAACCCTTAAGCTTGTGAAGCGCTCCTGCTAACCCTGGTAAGTTTCATTTAGAAATATGACTTGTTGGCACTCACCATAACATATTTTGAAGAAAAGTAACAAAATTCCATACGATTATTTATATGGAGTGAGTTGATTTTGTGGAATGAAATCTGTAGTGAAAGACAACAAACGCCACATAAACAATTATATGAAATTGAAGAATGTTTAGATTTTATCCTACCTCGGCACGTGTTTTTAACTTCATATGTCATGCCTGGCATATACATATTTTATGGCATAACCGTGGCATAAAATTATACCATGTTAGGTCAATGGAGATTTACATGAGGGGTAGGATACATCCTACCAGCAACATGTGGAGGAATCTTATCGTTTGAAAAACGAGGATTGAAAAAGTTCGGTGTCGGTGGGTTGGAAATTCATATTGAAGCGAGGGCGGTGAAGGTGCACGTGTGTGATGACGTGTTGACCACAAGGTGGTCAGCGATAGTGCGGTGTTGATCCGACATTGTGACCTTTGCTGTCCGGTGGATGAGAAGACCGCCACGCCCCCGCGCTTAATTAACCTCATACATACTCAACATAACCATTGAATCTCATATTCAAATTACTGTAAATCTACCAGTCCGTAATTGCGACCTCCTTGAAGATATGGCTGTTGATTATATCATATCTTGAAATAGTTAACTTCTCTGCTTGTGCAATTTAGGTAATGCACAGTCATAATAATCCTGTAATCAAAGATGTCACATGAATATTCACTACCAAGTAGCTTACTGATCCTGATTTCGTGGGCAGATGTTATACATCCGTGTTTCTAGAGCAAGTCCAGAAGCTGCGATTATGGGATGTTGGGGCCTGGGGGTTAGAGACCGTTAATCTGGGGTATTGGGGAAAAGAATTCCTGCGGATCGTGTGCTAGGGTACAGGAGGCTGGTTATTGGAGCGAGGTCTGGTGTCCACTGATGTCTGATGAAACGGTGATCTTCAGGTTAGGTGGTAAAAGGTATGTTACCCAATACTTCTTCACGTATCATCCCGATGAAAGAGACATCCGTCCAGCGAATATACGCTTAGATATTGATGATTGATTTGCATATTAAGAATATTCTCAATTCCCCCTCCCCTTTTAACATTCTAATTTGTTTAAATATTTGCCAAGCAGGTAATACCAGTAGTATGTAATTTAAAAAAAATATAATTGAGCTAAGTGCCCAACTTAACATCATTTTTAAATTTTTTTTCCTGTATTACTAACAAAAGCGTGCTACCCTGCTCCCGCTTCCGGTCTACTATTTCCGGTCCTTCTTCATAAAATTGTCTTCACACAATCCTCTCCATAATGTAAAACGAGACCGTAGAGTTTCGCGTTATTTTCCCTCTGCTCCAATTAATGTGCCTGTTCCTATCAGATTTTATCGTCTGGGTATCACAACGTGAAATCCCGTGTTTTGTACCACGTCACGCGAGGCGCGAGACACCGCGAGAAAAACGGTCAGATGTTAAGCGGCGTGATTTCCGTTAATGTGGCGTGTAGCATTACCCTACCCCTGGATGAAAGTAGTAATGTGGCGTGTAGCATTAGGCAGATCGCGTAATAATACATTATGATCACCGGACGCTGTTTTCTACATATCAACCAACAGAGTCTAAGCTAACCATTAATCTGCGCCCAATAGGACATACGCTGAGAGCAGTATCATATCATTATTCAAGATATTTAATTTTATGTACCCAAATATATCAATTAGACCCAGGAATTGCCACATTAAAGGGTATATCAATAGGGAATATTTTTTTGCACAGAGGGACTACTTTTCCATATGTCATGGCTTTGAAGTCCATACATTTTCAATGGGGACTTTGTATACGATGGATGATAAATTACAGATACATATCAAAGAGGAACCATGGTATACACTCCTCATGGCTAGACGTTAAGTATTAGTTTTGAATTGTGGTATAGACATTATACACGGTTCGCCACTAGGTGGACGCAGACATATTCCCAGTGGGCTTTAGCATCAACATGCTTCCGACTTGGACGGAATGGAGATAATGATTCATGCGGATTATCCTGCATATTACTCACTAAGACATGATAAGCCGGCAGATTATGTAGAGTCCTGCCATCTTTGGCCACAAACCTTGGTAAACTGCGTCTACCCAGACTATTTTACCACCTGGTGTTCGATGATGTCAGGAACTCGGTATACTCCATATAATATCGGATGTACAACGTTATTTATAAGCTCACTGTTTTCCAGGAATATTGAAGATACAGCTGGTAGGCTTGTCTGATGGTTACCCACCATGTATAAAATAGTAGAATTTTGTTGGATCTGCATGGAGTATCTCCCGCACATAGGGGCAGAGTTAACCAGATCAAATCTTGGAGAATGAAACGCCAGGGTGGGAGATTCTCAAATAGTGATAAACTTAAGACCACAATCGTTCTTTGTATATCATTATAGAAATATATTTGATCTATTATGTTCCATGCTTAAAACATACTTTAGAATTATAATTTCCTGATTCCCTTGTCCTGAGAGAAACCATTACCTGTGTCGCGCCAAATAACCGTTGTTCGTCTGCTATTACCACAGGCTTCAGTCTAGCCTCAACACTGGCCAGCAGAGCAAATGCTTGCTATAAATGCACGAGTTAGTAGGCTGTAGGAACCAAGTCGCTAGTAATAGGATAAACCTCAATGAAGGGTAGAACAGTCAGCTATGAAAGCAATACTGGATGGTACTGTGTGACGTGGATAAAACGAGGCAAAAATAGACTATAGGAATGCTGTGCAAGGTGAACACGGATAACTGGGAGAACGTTCTGTTTATCATTGATGAATGAGCGTGAAATTATAAATAAATAACAATTGAAAGGTTTGAGTTAGATTCAGTTAATGAATAGTTTTCTGTAACACACTTGTACCCAGTAAACTAGCCATTTCTGCAACTGCCTATCTAGGATACAAACATATCAAGCACCAGTAGGTGAATGAGGTATTTTGATCTTGAGTCATTGCTCATGGTCAGCTGGGCATGCCTCTAAAGACCTTGGGACACTGGCTCCCTGCTCTGTTCTCAGTATCACAGTGAATAGCATGCAGACAATGAAGGGATAGTTTTCGCATCGTTGCATTTCTGTGTTCATCGGGATATAATAATCAGCCACAGTTATGAGGAATGAATATATATATACAAGTGGGTTACAGAAAATGACCCTAGACTGAACATGACCTTAACCTTTTAATTGTTATTAATTCAATATTCAACGCTCATTCATCAATGATGAAATATCATTTGCTCCTATCATTTACATAACTCTAAAACTGAATATATGGGCAGGACGTGAAAAAAGCATGGACAGGCCATCTGTGCTGACGGTGGTGAAGTCGGGTATCAGAGGTAGGGAGTAGGGCGGGAACGGTTCAGAGCTGCTCCGTGTAATAGAGAGATGAGATGTAAAATCGTTCAGTTAGGAGGCACATGCTCGGCGCTGTTATGGCGTGGGAGACGCATACTGCAAGTGACATCCTGCCATGCTCATTCCACTACCCGCCTATGTCTGCTCTCCCGCTGTGGTGTCACGTGACACTGATTACGGCCGCTTATTGGTCGGCAGGGAGGGCGCGTATAGCAGGGAGAGTGTGCACAGAGAGGATGTATGGTAACATCTTCTGTAATCAGACACTCATTAGACGACGTCACTTCTAATCCCCGCACACTTCCCCTCACACGACACTTATCTGAACATTCCTTCCGTCCCCTTATTGTCTTCTTCCTGGGCTCTCATTAGAAGGAAACACTCTCTCTCTGATTACTCAATTGTAATCAGAACGACATACGTCGCACAACGCTCATTTTTACATATTGTCCTCGGCTGAAAGCGCTGTTCACAAGCTTCCCACTTTGACAAATATCGGGTTGCTGTCAAGGCCAGGCATATCCATGTGTAAATTAGAAAGTATATTGGCTTGTACAGACAATGGAATCAATACCTTTTCATAAGTATAGCTAACGCAGATAATGAATATTAAATGTGCTTCCTTGTTGAACACAGTCTGTGATATATTTCAATATCATTTGATGTGATCTTATCGAATTAATCACAAGAGAAATATCCTAAGAGCTGATATAAATAAGGAGTTAAACGAGAATTCTGGAAGTCTGTGCCACAATTCACACATGTATCCACGGTATTCCGTGCTGTACCAAATTACATTTTCACAAAGTTCACTCGGAGAATAATATGAAACACTAGTATAAGTCTCTTGATAACATACAATTCATTACGAGGAAAACAATGATTGATTTGTTGGAAAAAAAGACTTTTAACATTTTCCTTTGAGAAGAAACATTCTTTTTAAGACGGGTTTTTTCTCATGAATCACACTGCGAGCTGGATTAGGACGGAATATAATCATTTTCCCAGCTGTGCAAATAGATATTCTTCGCTCGCTTTCGAATCGGAAACAATAAACGAAGAAGGTCAAGGTCACGCTGCGCTGTCCACAAAGGAAGACATGCGCAGTTAGCTCACTTCCGCACGCGCACTGGGTTTCCTTCTGTGTCCGTCTTCCCCTCTCCAATATCGCCCGCTTCTTCCGCTTCAGCGATTCAGCGCAGCGGTGGCTATTTCCGCTGGCATTCAGGTCTCACTCCGGTAAGTTCCATCGGGGTCTCCCGGGTGCGCTTCGCCGGCCGTAAAGGAGGCCGCGACTGCAGACTTTGTGTTGCGATACCCAACTCAAAGCTGGCAGACGACAATGGTGTTTTGGCGGGAATCCGGTCGGGTTTACGCACCGCGAAACATCAAAGCAACCAGCGAGTGGTGCTTGGGGCTCCCTCTGCTGGGGGTGATGGGAATATTCAGCGAGAAGGGCAGCACGTTGTCAGCGTTTTAGTGCTGGTCATCAAGGATGCATTCAAACCAACGACACATGCCTTAAGAAATGGATGTTTTCAGGGCAGTCAACAGGCCGACACCTCATCTCTTTGTCTTGGAATTCTAGCTACAGTGACAAAAGAATTCAATGCTGGTCGATCTTAATGTCGCAGGTGGACGCCAATATACACAAACTATAGCCGGGATACGAGCAGGTCTTTTCTTCTTAGCCAAAATTTATATTTGTTTTAAAAATTATCATTGTTTTTTTTAAAATTTTGCACCAAAGTAATACTTTTGGCCTTCTGCCAGTGAAAGTATTCATAAGTTGAATTCACACATAGAGACTTATGTACCTGAGACTGGTGTACTTTTCCCCCTGTCTCAGAAAATTTACTTTCTTCCCGTCTCAAGGGAAAATGGCGGATTTCTTTTGTATACTGACACCAGATCGGTGAATGGAAACAGGGTGGTATATGAAACGGTCCCTGATTAATATGGTGAATGCTATGTAATAAATCCACCACCGACCGATTTGGTCAACGTCCAACAGAATCAGCAGCTCAAAATGCCATGATTTCATTGGCGAGGCTCAATATTTTACCCTGGAAATTCCGTGGTATGGACAGATTAAATGTAGTGAGAACAAGGCAAAGGCTGCTCCCTCACCGATTATGTAATACCGACGTGCAATCGGGGGTACCTCCGACATACATTTAGCGGAACACAAATAATCGGTGCTGTTTTCCTTAGCCAGTGGAAAATGGCCTCTCAGGCATGCCTACACTCTCCCAGCAGTGTTGGTATTCTGGCCTGCCGTAGGCTGGCCGGGGGCATCCTCTCCGTCCTACTCGAGGTTTACTTATTCATGGCGTATAGATCAGTCACGTAGTCGTGATCATCAATTCCACATTGACAAATGAACTCCCCGCTGGCTTTTCTCTATTGCGCATCTCAGATCACCGGGAAGTGACCGGTCTGTCTCGGCTATATGAGATGGCGTCACTATAGTCTTATTTTCTAATACCTATTGCATCTACCATCCTATCCCTTCGTTACCATTTACACTTTCGTCCTCTAATTATCTTAATGTCTGGGAGGGTAAGTTTTGGATATTTGGGACCCTTACGAGATTAGGTTACATCTCAAAAGGCGTGCCCCAGGTGAGGCTCGAACTCACAACCTCCGCATGGCTCATAGCGCCGACCCGTGACTGAACACGGGGAGATACTGCTTATAAGTACGGCGCGCTAACCGATTGCGCCACTGGGGCCGCTGAGGGTACTCGTATATCTTCATGTTCTTGGAGTGATTGTGATTTAAATCAAATACTTCGAAAGGACATACAATTGATAACGTCGTATTATTTTTTAGTACTAATGTATAATAGTTTGACATCATCAAGGATTAGAGTTCCTGAATAGAATTTATGACTTGTACACATACTAGTAATGAAATTCATGTATACATGAACATATTGTTTAGGGAGGAATTTGTTGGGATAATGATACTTTAGAAATTCAGTAATTCATGTGATTCAGTCTCAGGATGAATAACACAATTTTTCTCATAAAGAGTCCCTGATATTTTAGTTGAGTGAATCGGTATCAATAACCATCCGTGTTCATTCAGGCTTTCAATACAAAGAGTTTCATTTACCCCAAACCGTTGAAACCTTCTACTATATAGTCAAACAACGTCTATGCAAACGATATGCTACCTGAAATACCATGAGACTATGGCTTGTATCTGATTAATATTGTAGGTTAATTGTAGTTTATACATGATGATTATAATTATGGCGATGATTGGCTTAAAGCTCAAGGACAGAAGATTTATCCATATCAGTGATACCATCAACCAAAATTGTAAAGTGCTGATTCCACCACACTAAATTTTTATCGGAAACTTTCTTGTCTCTCCAGAATATATCAAAGAATATTGTGTAATATCTTTACACGGTGAATGTACCCGTTCGATAAATGGCATTAGTTTCCAAAACTATCAGAACAAATTGGGCGCTTCTACCGCCAGCTATACTTGTACAATTTTGTCTGATCCTGCCGGTGCTCCATTTCGGCGGGTTTTGGCATAGATCGCCAGCTCATTGCAATCCATTGGTAAGGTTATCTAAAGAGTGAATATGGCAGGAAGCTTACAGTGCACTACCATCAGCCAGGTCGACGTTTCCCAAAGTAGTGTTCTTTTAAAAAACTCTGGTCATGCGGTTGGCACTTGTTTACCATCAAATCACCATTATGCCACCATTAATAAAGTTACCTTGGCGGATATCGTCGGAGCAAAATGAAATTATGTTTGTCTCTGAAAGGGAAAAGTCACTGGAAAATTTATGGCAGCAGTTTTGAATGATTTTCTCGCTGCTTCCATAATTAAGAACAAGTCCCGCAATCAAGAATTAATTCGCCATTAATCATTTATTAAATTCTGATAACAAGGTTGCAGGGAGTTCTCCAGGCACACCAAATATACAAGATCACCTCCTGCATCATGCATCATTAAGCCCAATATTATCTCGTAGAATTAGTTTCAACACAAGTGACTTGATATTTAATCTTGCAAACAACACATAATACATATATGAACTTCATAAATCAATTGAAGAGGGAAAATGCAACATAAGTTATTTGATATCAGCTGTTTCTGCCACCTCTGCCCACATCGTCATTTCATTTAACAGTCGTGCTATACTATGGACAATGATATTTTCCGCCTCAGACAGCCTTGATCACATACTACTGACACTAGCATCTCCTGATTCAGAGGGCCATCAGTGTATACCACTGACAATAGTTTCATTTGGTTCAAAGTTCAGTCATCATATACTACTGACAATAGCATCTCCTGGTGCAGAAGAAAGTAGTCAGCATGTTCTACTGACATTTCCAGTTACAAACGGCAGTAAGCATCTCCTGGTTCAGAGGATAGTCATTATGAAATACTGACACTATTATCTCCTGGTGCAGAAGAAAGTAGTCAGCATGTACTACTGACATCTCCTGGTTCAGAGGGCAGTTATCATGCACTACTGACATAAGCAGCTCCTGTTTCTCAGGGCAGTCAGTATATACTGCTCACACTAGCATCTCCTGGCTCAGAGAGGAGTCATCATGCACTACTCACACTAGCATCTCCTGGTTCAGAGGGCAGTCAGCGTATACTACTGACAATAACATCTCCTGGTTCAGAGGGCAGTCAACATATACGGCATATAGCCTATGATCCATGGGCGTCGCCATGACGCCCCCCGAGTAGGTGTTCTTCACTAAAGGAGGTAAAAAAGTAGGTGTTCTTCACTAAAGGAGGCGCAAAAGAAGTGAGTGATAATTGGGAATGTTACAATTCTAGCCTTGGTCAAATGGGTGTATAAAGTGTTCCATGTAGGAAATACCATGTCTTGGGTTTGATTATTATGTCATCTTGCTCCGGGATGGGTTTAGAGAGTCAAAGGAGCCATGGTAAAACATTGAAAGGCAATTGAATTTGGTAAGAAAAAAGAGCCAGAACACAGGTTTTGTCCCCCGACCACCTAGTGACTGCTTCATGAACTAACAATGGCTCTGTCCCCTATACTACTGACACTAGCATCTCCTGGTGCAGAAGAAAGTAGTTAGCATGTACTACTGACATCTCCTGGTTCAGAGGGCAGTCATCCTGTGCTACTGACAATAACATCTCCTGGTTCAGAGGGCAGTCATCATGTGCTACTGACAATAACATCTCCTGGTTCAGAGGGCAGTCATCCTGTGCTACTGACAATAACATCTCCTGGTTCAGAGGGCAGTCAGCATATACTACTGACAATAACATCTCCTGGTTCAGAGGGCAGTCAGCATATACTACTGACAATAACATCTCCTGGTTCAGATCGCATTTAACGTATAATATTGACAGTAGCATTTCCTTTTTCAGAGGACAGTCAGCGTATACTACTTTCAATGTCTGTCGCCTCAGAAGACTTTCATCATATAAAATAGGATCTGCTGATTCAATGATGTCTCACGATGTGCTTTTTGTGAGAGCATCATTTGGGCTGAACCGGGAAGTCCCACAAAGTGATTACTCTCTGAAATAAGGAGAGACAGATGGAGAGATTGAAATCGGGAACGAGAGGGAGAAACGGAAGGAGAGAGAAAGAGAGAGAGAGAGACACACACACACCCACACACACACACACACCCACACACACACACACACACACACACACACACACACACACACACACACACACACACACACACACACACACACACACACACACACACACACACACACACACACATACACCACATATCTTATTTAACAACCATGCGATAATATTCAATATATTAGATACTGTCGCAATGCATTCGCATGTCCATGCGAACGTCTGCGAACGTCTGCGAACCCAAATTCGCATGTAAAATCGCCTTAGTGGATCTGGCACTTCAGAGATGTGCACAGATGGGAATTACTAAAGACCGGAATACCTCATTGACCCACTGGTGCTTGATATATTTGGGACGTAGGGCTATTAGAGTCGATTATCAGAAATGATATTTGTACAGTCTGATCGGGCCAGTAATACCTTGTGCCAAGCTTGCCAGTCTCCAATAACAGTCCCCAAAAAATTTCATTTGACATTCACACAACGCCCAGAAAAGCTACCAGTCTTCTGTTTCCATTCTCATTCCCTGTTTTCGTGTTCACCAATTTGTTGTTCGTCTTTTATTTTTGCCCTTTCCCATTCTTTCACGCAATCTCTCAGGACTCTCGAACACGCGTGATCTCGCGAGAACCTTGTTTTCCTTTTCAACATGGTCGCACGTGATTTGCTTGGCCCTAATAATAACAGCACGCCAAGAAGTTAGGAAGAAAAGATATCCGCAGAGGTCAGCTAATATCCATTTTGTGATAATCAAATTTAATTTCTGAAGTGAAATTTAGTCGAATGTCTTGTAAAAAGGGATGCAATAAGCCTTCAAATGTATAAACTCTATTTCCCACAGGCTAGGTCCACTAATTCCCTTCAGGTACTCTGCTTCCCCACCTATATGTTCGGCATATCAAATAGCGCCGTTTAGCCCCCTCAGTCTATACAGAATATCTGACTTTAGCGTGATTTATTCCTAGTAATTGCAATTTATTTTGAAGCATTTCCCTTGTGTTGAATTAACCACAGAAGTACTAGCACCCTGAAAATCATCCTGAAAGCCACCTATCATCTTATATTTTTCATAGATAGAAGATGATGCCAATTAGTGTTGATCATATGCCTCTGAAGAATCACCATATAAGAACATAATGCGATACAATATCACTGGACGTTACGCATGTTCAATTTACAAAAGTTATACGATATTGTATGAAAAAAAATACCGACCATCTAGACTTGAAAAATCCAAATAGGCACTCTTCCGGTCTTTGTGTCAAGAGTCTAGGGATCTATTTGGAAGGTTTTGACAGTGATTTGCTTTCTAGACTGTGGTCTCGCTGTCTGACCCCCTGGACCGCCCCTGGACCGCCCCCTGGACCGCCACGGTAGACAGACACTGGAAGCGTGATCAGGACAACTTTATTGGCTCCGTTTGACCTTGAAACTGAACTGAGGTCAGACGCCACGAGGTTCACCACAAGTACCCTCCTTATATTATTTCACCGACAGTTTCGTATAATTTTCTCGGGGTATGTGAGGGTTTAGATCATAACGAACTGATACGCTCAATACATTATATTATCAGGTAGGATGACAGAGGTACCGTATGGTAGAAATCCTTAAATGGTACTGTGCCCCATTGGATATCGAATCAGCCTTATCTAAATCGTTGATATTTCTGCATTGATGGGAGCTCTTTTCCCATGAATATGGAAATAATTTGATCTGAGGTACAACGTACTTGATAGGTGTATTGGTATGCCCCAATATATTTAGAAGCTCGCGGGATGTTCATTCTGAATAAGTGAGACATGACTACTTCCCTTAAGGTGCCTAACGATATGTCATCTTTCACTGGGGATATTCAAATAGAATGT
This sequence comes from Alentia gelatinosa, assembly GCA_950022655.1. Taxonomy (NCBI): domain Eukaryota; kingdom Metazoa; phylum Annelida; class Polychaeta; order Phyllodocida; family Polynoidae; genus Alentia; species Alentia gelatinosa. The sequence goes on along the minus strand of OX465590.1, from coordinate 25,558,623 downwards.
TTTAAACATTACATATACTATCCATATATGTTTATATATAAGTATTATCTCAGAAAATAAAGGCCCGGCCCCACTGGTGCGATGCGATTGTTGCACATGGTTTATGGGGTCATAAACGGCCGACCGGGCGGTGTTTATGGCCCCAACTGCGACGAATCCATCGCATGCAATCGCAGGGAAAACCAAGGGTATGCCCCACTGATGCGATGAAATCGTCGCAGTGCTTCAATGTTTAAAAATGTTTAGAGCAGGCCAAAAGTGGATGTACATGTGACAGGTTATAGCATTCCAAAGGTGTCGTTTTTATTACCCTCACCGGCCGTTTATGACTTCTTATGGACTTGCGACGAATCCGTCGCACCAGTGGGGCCGGGCCTTAAAAGCATCCTGGGAACACTGAACATAAAATATGACGCGAAAGACAATAGACATTTCAGTTAGATGGCGCTTTCCGTTCAACCATTAGAGTACATCTTATATTTTTCTGGCAATATCTGCAGGCAATATTGAGGATAAGAAGGGTTAGGTATTAAAAGGTGAGCAATGAGCAGACACAGATGGTGGCTGTTTTAACCGGACATCTAATGCCACCTCAGCACGTTTCCCCACGCGCCCCACAGGGCTCCTCTCTCTGCTTATGATGCTGCCCAGAGCTGACAAGGAGGCTAAAAACACAATGATCTCCTCGAGCACCTGAGATAAGCGTGACAGATGTGAGTGTGCCTCCCAGGCTTATCTGTCAGCGTGCGGCCTATTTGGCCAGAGGCAGTGAAGCAGATTGGTCAACAGAAACTGATAAGAGCCCTGGTATGTCCCTCTGTACTGGACCGCCCTACTCGCCTTGATTAGTGTATATTCAAAGTGTCTGTGTACTGGCGGGTGTATGCCTCAGCGGGTAAGGATAGCGGGTGTGGGGGTGGTAGTGGATTGGGGTGGTATTATTTTTTTTTATTAAAAAACCCAAATTTTACGACAATACGTGTTCACTGGTGTAGACGTATAGCATGTTTAATTTGCACTAACGAAAATCCTTCCCGATTCTACCAGAGCCCATGGGTTGATAAACAGGTATTCATATGAAAGTCAATGCGTTTAAATCTTCAGAAGTTAAAAGTTTATATATTGAGGTTGCTATTGAAATGAAGTGTCATCTGTATTCAGTTAAAGAACTGATGAATATTCTCTTGTCTCATTCAATAAGTGCCCTTATGTGAGAGGTGTATTGCTATCACATCGTAAAAAGTAGCGACACTGCGTAAATACAGGGATATGATCCGATATTACATGAGCAACGCTTTCCCAGTCGGAATTTTGAGATCCGATAAAAGCGAACGATACCACAAAAAGAGGAATAGATAGGAGCAACGACCCCCACTATTTCATTCAATATATGCCCCTGAAACAGGAGCAACGACCTCCTGCAAAGAAGTGCTTCCAGTGGTTACGTCAGATTTGACACCACAATCAACAAGAAGACCGGCATAATTTTATATATTAATGGATCTAGGGCTCCTTTACAAATAAGATATGAAGTACTCATCAAAGCGCTTTGAAGTTGGGGTATTTGAGAAACTAGTATAAGGGACAGATTTAGTCGCAGACTCCTCAGACAAGACAATTACATGTTTTACGAGAAACAAAATAAATCTGCAGAGGAAGAAAGTTACAGTATCTTAATATAAACGCACAGGATATGACTTCCCTATTTATCTGCACCTCGTTCTTACTGTATACGTATCAAGTTTCTTATTAGATTGATAAGGGAAATTTCTCAGCGATCAATCATTTAACCAAATGCAATTTCCGGCCTGTTTACAAGAAACACACTCAAAACCCAGCTCTCTCTCAGAGCCTTCTGCTGGGGCCGGCCTGAAGAAGCTTTCTGCATGCTGCTCGCTGGAAACAAGGTTTGGCCTCATCATGCGTCCCTTGTGGGGACGGGGCTTTCTACTCACAAAGTTATGATCAGAATTGCTTCCAATGATTTTATTCCTCAGAGTAAAGCCGACCGTCAGACCTGTATTGTCCGAGCCCACCCGCAGTGTTATTCTTTTGAATATCTCTCTGGAAACGAGTTTTCGGATGAAGAATGGAATCAAAGACACTCCCTCAGCAAGAATAAAAAAAGAGAGGGGAGGCTTTTATAAAACACACCAGACAACGCTTGGGGCATGTGGGAGTTCAGATAGTCTCCGCCCCCAACTACCAATCGCTCTCTGGCGGCATCTTCTTTTGTCAAATGGGCGATAATACAGGCCCTTTGCCATATGAGATAGGGGAGTAACAACAATGCAGCGTGCACCACCATAAACCTGACATGCCTACCATTATGCATACAACTATCCGCACAAACTCTCCCAGATACTGAGTCCATCCAGGAGTCTAGATATTTCTTTGTGTTGTAGTTTTTCTTCTCTCGCTGAAGGCAATTCCTGTCATCTTCACCCCCATTTAACTTCCATTCTTGTGCCTCTCCCTACAAAAGCTTTCAAATCCTTCTGTTGAAGTTCCACTGATTTTCCTACTAAAAGCTCCAATAACCACGAAGAGGAAAAGGCAAACATTGTCAGGGATAAAAAGGTCTCGGCAAAGAGCTTTTGGAAATAATTCGTTTTCGTTGTTTTCGTTGACATCACATTTGTTCCCCGACTGTGTTTATTGAGCGTTATTTGTAATGTAATATTTCCCAACTCTGTTTAAGATTTCCATGCACATCGTGTTCCGCGACATCATATTGCTTGATTGCATTCTCACGGGAGTCATATTTTATGATTGACGTCACGACGTGTCGCGTGTTCCTTTACCTATAACGTCACCACTGATTCTGTTCAGTTGTGATTTTAGCAATTACATTGCATTGTAGTCCCTGTAGTATTTTGCCTGCTGATAGTATACAGTACATTGATATTCACAATTGATGTATATATACATATGTATGAATAATGATTGTAACCCTTGCAGCATGTTTTAAGTGGGGCACCCACTGCTTATGACATGGTTCCGACATGGCTATGAACCAAAAATCCCGCATCATCACCTTCTCAGAACACTGAAAAATTTGGTTATATAGATGTTAGAGCGCGAAAGCTAAATTACCACATTGTTGCTGATTTGTCAGGTCGAACAATTTTGTGTCGTAGCGTGTCGGAACGCTTGCGTATAGTATATATATATAGAGCTCGTGGGCTCGTGACTGTCATAATGTCACATATCGTCCAACTCCTCCTGACAATGCGATATTTCCCTGATACTGCATCGCATGATACAAGACACCTTCACAGACCATAAAAAGTCTGTGGGCAAATGAAATTAGTACAATTCTGCAATGATGAAAAAGGAAAATAAAGCAAATCTTGCGGGATATGAGATTAAGCCAGGCGCCGTTCCTCTGTCCTCCCTGCCTGACCACACATCTGGCGGATAAAGACTCGCCGTAAAAACCAGAGAGGGAAGCTGTAAAAACGGCGTGAGGCGTAAAGTTGTAACGCCGCTTGTCAATTAAGGAACGTTTAAGAAGACTGATGGTGTGTGCCGCTGCCGGCTGGTGGCGCTGTGGTCGGGGCGACGCCTGGCGGACCGGGGAGGTATCAATCATGGCGTCACGTGGGACGTGCTACGTCCAGTTGTGCCGTATCTACCTTACGCCCAGAGCGGTATACGTTATATGTGACAGGTTAGTTTATGGAGTTAGCAATATATCACCCCTGCATTATAGGCACCCTCACTGCATGTGAGTATCATTTGCGGCAAGTTTTTATTGCCAATTATAATTAGCAAAAGAAAGACTGCTTCAATCCATGTTAACCATTGTAGATTTTTGTCGGACAAAATTATGCGAGTCTTTCAGCCTAAATATATCATGCAGTAGTGGAATAGCGTGTTTGAGAATTACAGACTTGAGTGAGGTGGTGTGGAAATTATGAACGAATCGGGGAAGCATCTTTGTGTTGGAACAGGTAGCTGGTTGCCGGAGTACATATCGATTCTTTCAGCCACCACAAGCTAAAACATATTTTGTTTTGCAGAAAGCCCAAGGTCCAAGTGACCACTCTATTCAGGCAGAGTATATGATCGTGTGGCTCAAGCTCAATAAACACTTTTTCGAAATAATCATTAATCTGTCAGAAAATATAGAAGTAATTCCATGTAAAGTAAAGTATGATTTCCCGAAGCCAAGATTTGTTCATGCTTACATTTCTGAAAATCATGGTTAAACAATTCTTCGATTTAATTCTCAGCTTGAAGGTGGATGTTATTGGAGATACCATTACATTTAAACCAAGTTAGATATTGAAACATTTTCTAACACAAAAAAGTGGAGTATTTCAATTTAGATACTTTATAAAGTAGTGGAATACATAGTTAAACAGTTCTAGTATTGAAATCCAACTTGATGGTGGGTTACTTGTTATTGTTGGAGATACCAATCCTGTGACTTGTAGCACTGCAGGGATTCGAGAATGTGCTCCGAGGTGGATGGACACGTTTGTACCAGTTTAAAATGACGTCAGTGAGGTTTCAAAGCCACTTGCTCCTACAAAAGTATCCCGAAAAATATTATATATATTCGTCTTTCGAATCACTTACAAAATTCAGAGAAGTCCTGGTTGCAGAAATCCCTTCGTTGGTACGAAATAATGGGATAATGCAATCATAGTAACGGCAGGTTTTGTTGTTTCAAAGAAGTCTCAACGAATTATGACTGACACCCAAATGAGTGCATACATTACAGATATTCATTATTATTTTGTGAATATATCTATATGAGCTCATACATGCCCTTAGGACAACTTCATCATCAATTTACGTAGGATGCTAGTGTCATTACCGGGGAAACCTTCCACCGTGGCCGGAAGTGAAACCCTGTCCACTATAACCCCCTGGTGTTAGGTAAAAATACCAAAATCTCGCACCCCATCTATAGCACCAGTGTGTAAAGGTCTGACAGTAGGCTCTCCCTCTACCCACTAGTTTTCCTGTCTATGTCCCTGTGACCACAACACAAACCACTCCTCACACCCTGACACAAGCTCAATCACTCCCTCTGAAGTCCTACTCCATTCGCTACCGACCAAAGTTAGGTTAGCCTTTATCTGGAATAGCGTGCTTCTAGTTATGTTACTGGTAATATTCTTATATGGATTTACGTAACGGTTGATATTATTACCCTTTCGTTTGTCCGTGTGACGATGCAATCGCACTTTAAATGGAATAATCTATCATTTAGATATTTTCGCTTCGATTCTAAGGTCATGCTGGACAGTTTATGTATGATACTGGTAGATTACAACTAGGTATTATACAAAGTAACACTCAAATCCATGTAACTGGCATCTCAGAAATGAACTGTCTTCTCATGTATACGAGGAAGATTACCTTTAATACTGATAGATGATAGTTAGGTGCTTTGTGAAGCAACAGCATTATCCACTTCACACTGATATGGCCTTTCTTTATGAATTGTCTCCTCACCTATATGAGTATATACAATACTGACAGATTATACCTAGGTGCTTCACGATACACGAACATGCTAATCCACGCAACACTAATATGACATTTCTTGATGACCTGTCTAGTCACCTGTATAGGGGATGTTAACAATTCATCGGCTGACTAATTACTGTCAGACCGTTCCCCTGCGCGCCTTCCTGCCATCGACCTCCTTTCCCCTTTCCCTCGTTCAGTACTCAGTAGTGACTGCCCAGCCACCATCAACCCCCACCCTCCCCCCCAGCCCCACTCCCCTGTGCTACGCCCTGGACGTTCATCTTCATCAGGGGAGGCTGACAAGCGGCTGGTAACCAGGGTAACGGCATCCTATCTGAGTGCCTTATCTATGAGACACGGTGCTGTAAGGGGGCGGGTGGTGATGGAGGCTAGAGTGGCAGAGGTGTGTGTGGTGAGGTGGAGAGGTCAGGTAGGGTAGTGTTGTGGTATGGTGTTGTGTGTTGTGATAATACTATTGTTGTATACTATGGTACTATATTATGAGGAAGTGTGGTGTTGTAATGTGTGGTGTAGTGTGAAACCATGTCGAAGTCAAAGTCCACACTCTGCCGATGTTACAAGTAGTCTTTATAAGAGTTTGTGGCACAGTAGTTCAGAAGAGTGTGATGTGTTGCGAGCAGCCGGGCAACCACTGTTTGTGACATGGCTCTGACAAGGCTATGACAGGGCTAGGCATCAACATCAGCATCATCATAGCCTTGTCAAAATATTGAAGAATTCGGTTTCAGAGAATGTCAGAGTACGAAACTGAATTACCGTATCTTCACTCTGTCGAGAAAACCATGCATTGTAGGCTCCACTAAGATATGGGGAATCTGCATTGTAGTTTTTCGAGTGGTCTTCAATTTCTATCGTAGTATGTGGACACCCGCAATCAAGGTGTAGCGCTACATATTGTTGCGTTGTTAAGTATAGTGCGTGTTGCATTTTGTTATATAGTGCAATGTAGTGTGTTGCAGTGTAATATTGGCAACTCTGTTATAGTATGATTAGGTCCTATATATAAAATGGTATAGTATATTTAACTGTGGTGTGGTGTAAAATCTAGCCTTTGGTGTTCAAGTGAAGTTTATGGCCTTGTGCCAAGCAGAGAAGACGCGTGATACTTGGACGTAACACGAGGCATTTGGGCGTCGTTCGGGGAGGTGTAAATTGAACTAATCGGATGAGATGACAGTCATTGGTGAGTTGATGTGAAGTAACCTGATATATCTGTATTGGATTTTCTGCCTGGTATGTGTGTGATTGCGGGGGTCTGGGCGCCGGCTCGCTAGCGCTCTTTGGGACTGGATGGCGCTAAACTGGTTCATCGGTGTTGTGGGAGGTGGACTGGGCAGACCCTGGAGGATGGGCTCGGGATATGGCCTTTATAGTTAGATATATAGACAGTCTGATGGGCATTGGCGGCATGGTTAGTAGAGGAGATGGGACGGCTCAATGTGAGACGGCATGCCGTATTGGTGTGGAGTCAGAGAGGGACATTTACACAGACTTAGAAAGAGGGCAGATGAACTGTGAGGAAGGAGGAGTCAGAAGGTGTGAAGGACAGGTGGAGGGCAGGTTGAGGGGAGGTAGATAAGTGAGGAAGATGGGAGACGGTGAAGGAAGGAGGAAGAATAAGGGAGAGAAATGGAGTCAGAGTTACAATGGAGGGCTGTGGGCAAGGAGAGAGGCACAGTGGCAGGGAGACAGAGAACGATGATGAGAGGAAGAGGAAAGAAAGCCATAACCTCTGAAGGAAACGAGGACGGGGAAACTAAGTAAAAGCGGAACAAGTAGAAGATGTAGCAAAGATGGAAGGAGAGAGGAAGGAAACCCTTAGAGACAATGTTCAAAGGGGTGAGCAACGGTAGGAACGATGAAAGGAATAAGCACGAAAGGAATAGCAAGAGAAAGGGCCTCTAGTACCTCAAAATAATCCTATCCAATGCAATACTACCTGTAAGTAAAAAGGCATCCGAGGCAGTAGAATAGGGGCAATCCGGTGTTTTCACCTGATTCTGGCTACCCACTTAGGCTTTTAGCGCTACCCGCCGCCTATTTGACACTTTTAGGGCAGATAATCGCCAGGTGGCAACGGGATCAAACTTTCAAGCCGACGACTTTCCCCTCGTTATGTAATCTAGCACCATCTGACGACTACGCGCCTCACCGTTTACTTGTAAACAGGTATGCATATAATGCGTGACCAGAAGTGAATCGGCACAGAGTCGGCGACTCCATTCAGTCGTAAGGTGTAACATAGATAAGAATATACAATATTAGGTTGACACCTAGTGGTTTTTATTGCCAAGAAAATGTGAGCTTCAATTATATTTCTGTGTAAAGTATTTTCATTGAACCAAAACTATCAAAATGATTTTTTTTTTTCAAATTTTATTTTTGTTTGGCGATCAGAAGAGAAACAACATTAGGTCTGCTATTTCGTTATTGATATTTTCCTTGAGAAAATATACCGAACATCCTGCGGTTTTCTCCTGCAGGGGAACTGTATCTCCACCCCCACATGCCTCTCCTCCTCTCCTGTCTGTCTCGATCACCAATTTGACATTTCCCACAGCTCACCAACCCTTCTGATGTCCCATACCTCAAAGACAACGCTTTCCGTCTCGTGAGCGATAATAGAAGAAGAAAAGGTCAGTTCGGCAGATTGAATGTCGCTACATGACTTCTCATCGCATTCGCTGCTGATCACCTGCTGCAGCCGCCAGCAGTGGTTTTATTCTGTTGTAAGTTTGTTTCGTTGACAAAAATGCGTGAAATGAAGATCTACGAGCATAGAAAATGTTAGATAAAATTGAGGGACAAATTTGGAAAATATTCTGAAAATCTGCGGAAACAAACATGATAATTGGATTGACTGTTTCGGCCCTCATTAACCAAATGATTCATGTAGCAACCTGGTAATGTAATAATCCACCTGCCACAATCATCTTTTTTATGATCAAGAAAGGTTGCTCCTCCGAGTTAAGACATTCCTTGTCAACTTCAAAATTATAAAATGGTTTCTCTACATCTGATGGAGATTTGCATTGTGTAGTTACAGCATATGCTTCCACACACAAACATTGTCCTAAATAATTCACGTACATCTGTACAAACAATACGATATCAGGGAACCATCGTCCACAAGAAAATTCTAAAATAGCATCACTGTAGTAAATATTTAAAAAAAATGAAAATCCACTAAGTCAACTAAGTCCACATTCATACATTGTACATCCTCTCAATTCCTGCAATGCACTCCTAACTAGTTGTCATTTCATGTATAGACAGTATTTAACATGTTATTCACCGCACAACATGCCATAGGTACAGTTATCACCATACTTAAACTCATTTGTAGTTTTACAATAAAAGTTCAACCAAGCTTACACAACTTCAACGCTGCCAAAACCGTGCCCTTCGCATTTGCTACAATGCAAACGCCAGAATCCCAACCAACGTGTTACATAAAACGTTTCAAATCAATTACCTCAAGAACGAAGGGAAACTCTACTGCTTAAAATTGCTCACCTATGATCCACACAAGAAAACCATCTTGAAGTTCCAAATCGATTGACCCGGTTATCACAGGGCCAATACTAAAAATTAGTAACCGAATTAATCTCCCAAGATATCAGCACTCAGTGGAATTTAAAGCTGCTGAGTTATGGAGTTATTGAGCCCCAAAGCCAGACAAGCCAAGAGGACTTTAGTGAACTCCTCAAACAAAAACAAAGAATTCCTATATCACGATACTAAAACTAAATGTCCCTAGGCCATGGCTTAGAAGGACCTTCCAGCAATTACCATTTTTTTATGTGAAATTGCTGCTTACTTTATTTATCACCACTGTCTCGAGGACATCTACTTGCACTTGAGAAAAAGCCTGAATCATTTGTTAGCATTTTTTTCTACTTTTTACTCACCTACGAGGTAAGAAGACAACGAACGAAGTCTTCATCGGTATCTATGTGGTCACTAATGCCCACTTATACCCCCTTGGTTGCTTTGCCTTGAGGTTATGTCTAGTCTCATAAATCATGTAATACTTTGTACATATGTTAATATTTTTGTCTAAACTGGCTTACGAGCCACGACACTACGCCGTAGGCCATTTACAGGCTCCTGAGCACAAGCTCCAGGGTACAAAAAGCTTAAAAAAAACAACAAAAACTTGGTACAGCCAGATTTCGGTCACGATCAACCCTCATTGTATGTACTAGGTAGGTTTTGGCTCAATCAATCATGGTCAAAGACTTATATACTAGGGAGTAGCAATTGAATTGTGTATCATATATTTTCCTATTGCTCAAGTGAACTTAATTACTTGTAGCAATAGAACACCACAAGAGAAAAAAAGGACAAACCCATTGCTATGTAGTTGCAACCGTGTACGTAGATTATGCTCTAGACAGACTTTAAGTGATTGGGGATACTCTGTGGTGGGAGCCACTCACTAATCGTCGCCACAAGACTATGCGGCCACAACACCACAAGATGCCACCTCTTATCTGTTCTCGTGGTGACTCCAGTCCCAGTCGCAGTCAGATGTAGAGGCCCTGAGCTATGCGTATTTCCCACATCGTCCAATTGTGCTGACACCGCACGTACCACGAACGTAATTTATTCATTGCTGAAAACATTTCGTGTATTGATTGTCTTTCTAATACAAAAAGATTGTAGCCGTTCCATGTTTTGGGTTATCAATACCACACTCCATATGAGGCTACATTTATTCAAATAGACACCTCGGTCTTGATACATGGACATACCGCCTCATAGATGTGTATATAGGACGGTTATGAATCCATAAGTAGAGATGGACATTAAGGCTAGCGGTACCAATGCTATGGGCGAGATGTTCAGGTCTTTATGTTTATACCAGGAGGTACATATCGCATGGACCCATGCCATACTCCAAATGATAACATTTACATGTTATATGATATATCTGTGCACGGACATCTATTAAATACTATCCGCTGCTGGGCATGATGTATAAATAATGTTTGGGATCTCAGTCAGGCTGTACATAAAATGACATATTGTCCGGTGATTTTGAGGGATGTAACAATAAGGAAATGTAGTTACTGAGTACTTAGTGATGACTATTCTGGGTATTTCGTCCCGTGACTCCGGCCTTTCGCCTACGGGGTCGGGCCATAATTACCGGACGAAAATACGAGAAAAAAAGCATCACTACCAGCTCAGTAACTGCAACTCCCAATACTAATACTTGATTATCTGTCAGCACTATAGAGAAACTGTATTCCTGTGGAGTTATCTTCTGGTTTCCGAACACGTTTCGCCGGAGGTTTCAACGCAACACCATGCTATCATGTAGTGTATTGAAAGATATCGACTATGAGAGATTAGAATCAGTTTTGACCAAAATTGAATTAAGAAAACGAGATTTAGTAGATATAACTTGAGACTCTAATGGGGCCGTGGACAACATGCATGACGTCACAACTTCCACAGTGACATCACAATGACACGGTTAAAAGCATATGACGGGTTATGGAACACACCATGATCCGAACGTTCAAACACAGTCTACACCACGTGATGTTTTGCTGTAGGCGGGTTCTCGGCTGGTACCATCCCAGACAGTGTAACCCAATCGACCCCGATGGCGGGTACCAGCGGTCAGGTCGGATTTGGCGGGAAAAGGTAAAGTGAGGCATGTTAAGAGTAAGCAGTGCTGACATCTAGCGGCGACCGCTGCACGAACAGGGCAACTACGGCCTGCTTATGACCTTGACCTTTCACCCCTGCTGCCATGCTATGTGAAGGTCAGTCAATAAAGGGTTGGGCCGTCGATCTTTGAGCGGTCCAGATCGGTGTATATGTGGGACTGGGCCAGTAACTCTACTTTCCTAGTCTTCTACCTTAGTTCTCTTTGCCTCGTGTGTCTAGATGGTGTTTACATGTATGCCTGTAGACAAAAAGAAGCCGCTAGTAGAATTGATAGATAAGAGGTAGTAGTAGGCAAGTAGGGTTAAAATTGACTGGTGTTTATATAGACGCTCGTGTATTACGACGTCAATCTCGAGTGTTCTACAGAACTGCCCATCCACAAAGACATCATTTTCTGTATCTATTTTCTATCTTTTTGAATTAATAAAACCGAGTAATTGCTGCAATAAGGAGAACAACTATAGGGACTATTTCTCTACTCTATAGAATCAGTCCCTTTTGATATATCCTTTGATATGACAGTAAGTGGGTTAAGCTAGCGCTCGTGTATTACTACGTTTTATATAATGGGCCATGTTTGATTTTGCCGCCATAAATTTTCAATGTGGACTTTGTATACGATAAATAATGAAATATTTGTACTGCTCTCCATTTTTCTTCCGATCTTCAGTCAGTATGGTTGTCACTTGTAATACAAAATCAGTGTACTCAGTGTGTCACATTGGCGTGATTGAGGTGCGATAGTATACGGCAAGAGTTGTAATGCCAATCTTGCGAATTGATTACTTCGCGACTTCTCTGGTTTATTCTTCTTCCCTCATCTTGTAGACTCTGCGTCACTGTGATATAAGGCCCTGGTAGTTTACATTACCTTAACGTTTCACTCTCCGTCCTCGGCGCCGACTCACAAATAAAGCATCTACCTTACGTTTAGCTCCCGATGCACTACGGTAGGCCTTACCATGCACCTTCCGAAGCAAAATCGGAAGATCAGCTTGGATCGTAGCAGTTGATCGACGCACACTGACGCACCACGTTTGTGATTAAGTCGAGGCCATTTAGGAAATTCTGCACAGTAAATATGGTGCCATTTGATTAAGTCCAATTTCGCCATACTTTTACTTGGAACCATCTTTTAGTGTATGAAAAACAATATAATATTAATATGTATGATATTTATGTACAGAAATATTTATAATCACGCTATATTTCCTGAATTAAAATGTTGTTTTTTTCTATTTCAAAATAAAAATACTACCTCTAGATCTGCATTGTTACACTCGTTGCAGCATGAGGTGTGTCGAGACCATTTTTTTTTTATTTTTTTTTTATTCAGACCATGATCATCTTACCTTTTGTACCTTAAAACTCACGCTGATGTACAAAGGCCCTATAATAGAGACTTTTCCGATGCACTATGAATTTTGACATCGATTTCTGCACCATAGTGTGTCGGAAGGTCTCCAATTATGATTGTAGTAGGTGGATGCACAGTCTATGTACACTGCGGTAGCAGCGGAGAAATATGCAGACTTTCGGGAGTCACCCAACAAAGGCAACAACCGTAGATTGTTGCCTTTGTTTAGACCCTATACCGAGCCCCCCAAAATACAGGTAATTCTTATTCGTATTATTTCCTTGTCTTATTCCAGAATTCTTTGAAATGAAATTCAATGAGTAATATCCCGTTTTGTTTTGGTTCAGATTGATTGGAAGATGGAGTGCATGCGAGGTTGCTCATAGAGGGATATTTCCACCAGCCAGTTCATCAGCTCACCAATCTACCGGACAACCACAGCCTACCGCCCCACATATCATACACTATTGATGGACCTAGAACAAACGGTAAAAACACACTCTCATTTATCTACCAATTAACTTCGCTCAATCAATGATGTAGTAGTTTAAATGGAGTAACCATAACGACAGGCAACAATGTTTTGTGAATTTGTTCAGTCATAAAAATCAATTCAAAATCAAATTGATTTTTTTTACTCAACCCAGCGGTGGTTAATGTAACGGATAAACGAACTATTTGATACTATTCACCTCCAGAGAGGAACTAATTGAGTATTCATGAATTCATTTGTTGCTTGCTGTGATTGGTTCATACTGATCACGTTGTGCTCTGCCCTGAGTCCCATTGGTCCCTCATTAAAACATAGCACGTGCAGGGAATTCAAGAGGGGTATTCAACTGATATCCTGGAAGGTATAGAAAGGAGAAGGCTCCTTTCCTGCTAGCTTTCAAATTCTATGAAGGAACTACACATTACTGAGACAATTAGAATCGATCTCGTTATATAATGTGCCAGATGCGATACGCACCTCGTGTGTGAAAAGCAGAACCGTCGGACTTGCGGCCGTATAGACTTCAAACTCATGAGGCTGAGCGCTATACAGTTATTCTACTGTACGACTAGTATTTTAGGATAAATCCTGAAATTGGTATTATTGTAATTTCCCTTTTTTTTTGCTATATCAAATGTGAGACTCACCTGAATATCTATGCAATTGCATCTTGGAGAACAAATCGGGACCGTATACCTAACCTTTAAGTATAGGGAAGCTGATACACCTAAAAGGTATTAATGGTATATACCAATCAACAAGGAACTGTTTTATCGTAAACTCAACCATAATACCCAGCACTGGTTAGAGTTAGTTGTAAAGTACGATAAAAAAAAGGATGGACTCAAAGAACACGAGTAAAGTATTTCTTTTGTAATAAAAACCCTGGAAAATTTGTGTGAACAATGATATATGTAAACAAATGATGGCGTCAATAAAGATAATGTTCGGATAGAAGCCTTCCCTGACAAAACTCACTATATTTGGTTCGCAAAATTTCAACAAACTTCGTTTTCTTTCAAGCCTTTAATCCGCCTCCCTTCACAGGGAATTGTGAAAGAGCATTATGATCTATTTTGATTCAATCATATCATAGCATTATTTATTTCTTCGTTGATTATTGGGAAAATATAAAACAAAAGTTTGTTCGGAGAACTCTATCTGATTGGTGTCACAGAGGTGAAAAGTAGGTGTCGTGCCAAGATGGCGTCTCCCTTGAGACATTGTCAGCTTGTTACCGGAGGGCTACTTCCGGTGGAAGTCACTGAACTGCCGCGGTCTCCTTTTCCCCTTTTATCGCCTAGTGTCTCACACAATGCTGACGTTACCATGACAACAGTAGATCACATAGCCCGTAAGGCCGGCCTCTATGGGAAAACTAATGAAATGGAGGTTTGGCCAAACGTTTCCATTTTCTGCTCCGTATAAATAGATATTCATGAAGGCTCAGCGACATATTGATGTTTCAGATATATCTAGATAAAAGGAAGAAAAGTAACTGCAACACTTTTCGAATGCAATATAAGCCGTTCTTAATATTGCAAATTTGAATGACTCATAAGGGCCTCTAAGAATGAGATTCATATACAGGTTCGATCAATATGCAATTGCTTGGTCACAGTTTTGTCCTATATAGAGTTATATCTGTAATTGCTGCATCTGTCGCGGTACAGTTTATAGTCAAATACTAGATACACAAATAAAGTGATAGAATTGGTATCAATACACATCTCATGGATAATGCAAATGACTGTATATGTTCTGTTCATTTGATAAAGTACCGTACGCCGCAGGCTACATTGTCCATTGTGCTGTGAAATTTCGTTTTAGAATGAAATAATGACCACGTTTATCATTATGTTTGTCGATAGATTAAACACATGCGTTCTCTATGCATATGGCGCATGTATAGACGATCTGAAACAAATCGTTATTACCTACATACATAACCTTAAACTGCAGGGGGTTTATTAAGAAAGAAACGACCATTTCAGCAGGGCTCTGTTGCAGCCTGCAGGTTGTTCTGTAATTCCCTGCACTAACATAGAAGGACCAATAAAAAGACCCAAAAGAATTCCAATCGAATCGTCTTCATGCATGAAGAACCACTCTGGTCAAACCTATTGGCACTCTCCAATGAAAGCGGCAGAGAAATGCACACTCTGTTAGCTGTGGCGGGCCAAACACCAAATCACGTGACCACCGGGAACGGGCCTGCGCGTTGATAACTTCCGGTGGTAACCTGGCCTTTGACCCTGCCCCTGGTCCGATGGCCTTCACCGGGTGGCTGCTGATGGTTATGTGAAGGTCTTTTTTTTTCATCTGGAGCCTGTGCAAGTAAAGGTAGATTTACATTGTGTTGGTTAATGTGTAGTTTCTACCGACGACACCACGGATGTTTACCGTCAAGCGAGGATGATTGCTACTCAAACGCGCACACCACGTCCTGTGAATTTCTAAAAAAGTTTCTAAAATAGGGTTGACTATTTTTCAAAAGAAAAGAAAGGAGATGATGGACATGCTATCACAGACTCTTTCTGTTCGATGTAGCACCTATGAAACATTAACGCATCGAGGCTACGAGCTCTTACAGCCTCAAGCTTTTACTTTTTACTTTATAGGGGTTTCTAATATGCATGCCATCAACGCCTTTTTGCCTGCGGGCAAAAGCATGTTCACTGATCTATGTTTTACACCCCACCTGGACATATTCACACCTCATAGTTCCTTCACTATGAACGAAAGTGTGAACTCTATGTACCTTTTGTTATTACACCGCAGAGGAGAGCTGTTGTTTAGAATAATCCCAGGTCATGTATTGTCAGCAATCAATTCACTGACAAAATTCAAGTCAGCCCTTGTTAATAGAAACTAAATGTACCGTGTAAGTTAAGCCGATGAAAACCTAGAAGCCGGATAAGCTTATGAAATGCTGCCCTTTCCCGACAACCGTTTTGCACTAGAATTTAGTCTTCGCCATAGATATTAGAAGAATGAATTCCCTGACCGTGAAGCAGCAGCCTTCTAACTTCAGGGTAGAACAGTCCCCCTTGACAACGCTAGAGCTACTGACGGGGCTTTATCCAATTAGAGGGAGGCATTTACCGCCAGACGTAATTTGTTATCCATGGTTTTACGGGCGTGAGGCTGCTCTATAATACAATCAGGCCCTGGAAGGAGCATAACCTTCGCCGTGCTTGCGCCGTCACAAAAAAAGGCAGTATTTATGAAGAAGTTATGGAATTTGTGACGCTCGTTCTGAATCATTTAATCAATTATTAGTAACATGCGCCGGATATCGTCATAGTTTATCATGTTAGCTCAATAGAGGCCCCATTACAAACTGTAATTATAAGTCTGGGTTCCTGTTCCTCTGTCTCTCACATTCTCATTCTCTAGCTTCTATAGTTGCCTCTCTACCCCATTTAAAATCCTATTTCTCCCTCAGTCATTTCTGTTTTATTCTTCCGGCTCTTTTCTCCCTTTCCCTTTTTCTCTGCCTCATCTCATCGATATATCCATCCATCTAGATGCATCTACGTCTCTTACAGCCTCTACGCAAAAAAAACCCACGAATATATCATGTGACATTTCCGGCAATATGTTTCCCATTGATTATTAGCAAAGTGCGATGTTGTTTTATAACGTCTGTTTATCGTGTTACTGAGCTGTGTCTAATAACCATGATACACGCTGATATTCTATATTCTAGAGATTCCTCAAATAAATAAGTAATTCGCTAAACTCACTTGTGCGATATTGCCCTGCCAATAGGTAGCCGCGGGAATGATCTGAGTTCACCAGGTAACATCATCAACAAATTGCTTTTGGGAAATGTTATTTTTATCTGCTGTTGCTGTCTCATAGTGTTATACCCCTCCTATACTATGGGGGTGATCATAGACTCGTCCAGTTATCGGACATATCGGAAACAACTCACCTGCGAGTGAAATAGTAATCAGACGGGAAGGAAAAATGGGTAGACGGCAACAATCATTGTAGCGAACGGAACCGAATTAAAAAAAGACAGTCTTGCTAAAATATTGCTCAATTCCAAATTGTAGGGGATGGTCTTATATTGTGTCATCTAAATCAAAGGTGATGATCACTGGAAATCATTGAATTGCGACGGCCAATCCGGATGAAAACTCTCTATAGCTTCGGACTTCAGAACATATACAATAGTTGACACATAGTAATATCCGAGCGAATTCGAGGGGAATTCGACCATGTAAGATCAAAATCCTGGTAAAGTTGAATTTATCATTCAGCATTCTAAATATGAGTTAACAAAGGAAAGACAAAACAACCGCCGATCTCCTCATGCCCTATTTTGCATGCTACGGGCTATTTTCTTTATTCTCTTAGGAAATTACGGTTTTCCATATTCTACTCAGTCGCGATCTGTAGGCGCTACAGATTAAGTAGGGAGACTGTATCAGATGGATGATAAATACAGAATATTGACTGGTTTCCGATACAAGTGACCGTATGGTCAAAGGATCTGACGCGTAGTAATATCTATGCGCGTGCGCGGATATTGCGCAGAGTCAACTCCGAGGAGCATACAACTGCTTTTATCGGAAACCCGTCAATATCGCAATCATTATCCACCTTTTCCTGACAAGTGGGGTACTAGTATTAGTTTATTCAGGTAGGCACTATTTTTCAGTAAGCACTATTTCCCCGTAATATGCGCGCTTTATCGCGACCAAGACCATACAAGATATCCGTATGCTACGCGTATGTATGGATATATGCGCTCCCCATATGTTTGCTATGGACATTTTGTATTAGGTGGGTAATATAAGAGGGTCCACTACTACAGATGGAACTGGCACCGACCTATCTACTGATGATTATGCCCAACCGTTTGCCTTCTCCATGTCCCTTTCAACCGCTTTTAACACAGGCGATTCTCATTCCCTTTTGTTTTCGTGCCGCTTTAATTGCAAACATGATTCGCTTTTCAGGATTGTATGGCTGGTTCTGCCCTCACTCCTCACCGCACGTCGGTGTTCTAGATCTGGTCTCCACTCTCTCCTCCCTCTCTGAGTATTGTTGGCGTAGGGCGCCTTACCGTCCCTCCTGATTATCCATTAAAACCCGGTAATACGGTAATTCAGAATGAGTAGTCTCTTGTCTCCGGCGTTAATTAGAAAAGTGCCAGTCCCTGTCGGGTAGATCTGGGACCAATAGAAGATGGCGCGTGGCTAATTTAATCTATAAATCAGTTGTTGGGAGTTTCTTGTCAAAATGCTGGGTAATGGCTGACTGAAAAATGCCGCTGATGTTCCAGCATTGATTCATATTTATGAGGAGGCTTTGTCGACTGGCCGTCGGTCCTTGTATAGTGAACGTCAGAACTTACTATCTGGAGGAGCATAGAATTTAATGAGATTGCTATGTCTTACGCTTTTGATAGATAATCTGTGTTAACAATCAATATAGATTTAAAGGATGGTATTTAGCTGATTGTAATCGTTTACTACAACAACATACAGAATAGGACAGGGATGTGATACATAGTGATTTTGTAATCGTCTTATATTTTTGGTGTCATAGGAATTATATATACAAACTCATGGTGTTTGTTATAAGAGGATATATTGAAATATAGTTTTTAAAGGTAGTTTATTGACGGAAAAGTTTTTTTAACAATTGACCTTATAAGATAATTTGAGGATTGGTTATTACACAGTTGGTCGCATCTTCTTCATCTCACACTTCCCTTCATCAATGAAAATGAACCCCTGAAGATAAATATCTTGAAATGACACACAAGGTCAGGTGTAATACAAAACACCATGGGATTGGACAGTCTATCTGATCTTGATCTTAAACATGTTTGGAATCCTTCCCAGATGGTACTGGTGATAAGAGAGAATAGGTGTGAAACACAATGAGATGGGCAACTAAAGACCATGGGCCTGTCTATTCTCGCGTCCGAGCGTTAAATAACCCTGGCAAGCAAGAGCATACTGTGTTGGACTATTTCGGAAGCCACGTCAGAACCCACGGTCCACTACTACGAGAAACCCTTTCATCCCGACAAAAAAGATTTTTCTGTGTCGGAACGCTTGTACAAACGCTGATCGTATAGCCACACCATAAATTGAGCTTTTCATCGGGAACAGATCATAGACTGCTGCTGATCTTCATCAAAGGGTTATCTAATGTAGAAAAGTGATCAAATGCCGTGAATGGCGCTGACCTTCCGCCGCGATTTGGATTTCGTGAGGAGGTGCATCGTAAGGCCTATTATAAACGATTTTTAGCTTAGTGAAAAAGAAGCTTTACTGTTTTTGCACGGCCTTTGAACTTATTATGTGCTGCACTCGAACACCATCAATGAACAAGGAGCAGTATTCCACTATCGGTCTAATATCAGGTTCAATTAGCTGAATCAGACTGAGACAAAGTACCCTCTTCGGAAGCAATTCGCTCTTTTAGGTGCCTAGTGCTACTCTCCTCTTGCCGCCCAATTACACACAGATATAAATCACATTATATCCCAAAGAGCCTTCTTTTCGTTGTCGATATTTTGGTATACATTAAGGTGCTAGAAATGAAGCCCTATCTACCAATTACCCTGTTTGGGAACCTCATTTTCCTCGGTCAAACCAGGACAGGTATGTCAGGAGCCGCAACACATTTCACAACGTTACTCTTATTACCCCTATTCTTTTCGAAGCATTGGTACCATCTTGTCTTAGATTCCATTTGGAAAGTGTAAAAATGAAGCCTTGGACTAGTTTAAAAATAGCATAAGTTATGCTCAGTGAAAGGTGATAGCCTTTGGATGATGTTTTACAGACCCCTTTTAAAAAGGAAGGTCTGTCGAAATAGGAAAATACTTCTGCTGGCAACTCTGGAAATCGCCAAGTTTATCGCTAGGTGTGTCCCAACTTCGATGACCTCACAGTGAGACAAGGGACAACACGATTCACGAGGTTACACTCTGCCTTACGTAGGAGGAATGGCTGCTGGTTATTTGCTGACGGACATAGTAGGTCTTCTTCAAAGGAGGTGATCATGCACAGATGAAAGTGTTGTAGTCAATACCTGGCCCTATGTAAGGAGACTACTGTTTCAGTACTACCTGTTGTGTCCTAGCTCTTTGATGAGTACTAACCTCTCTGATGTAACATCCATGTTGTATCTTGCCTGCAATAATTACATAGAAAGCGGATGGAGGAATCCATATGCGCCTAACCACACCTGTAGTGTAAAGATCTACAAGATGAAACACTGATTCCAAGATCCATATCAATTATTCGAATGATATAGTAACTTTTTAGCTATCGTTGGTTAGATATGCCTTTACTCTAATTTCTCTTGCAACATCTCAGTAGAATTCACCTGAAATAACTCATCGGATATGAACCACCTTCTAAAAGGTCTTGTAAGTGTATAGTATATTTTTCGACTGGATTGTAGCTCTCCTGGCAGACTTGAGACATCAATCAAGTTGACATTCAGAATTACCTAGAATAGAAACTCTTATAGAGATTGATGAGACACGACATGACCATGATAAACCAAATGTAATGTTTGAATCTCTGACAAAAAATTAATAAAAATAAGTAGCAGAGTTCCCAGTGCCTACCTTGGTGTGTGATCAGGTATGGACCTCACATCAAACTCTGCACGACTGCCAGTTCAGTTCCGGAATTACAGATTTGTAATTTTAGAGACAAAATGGTTGATGCACTCAACATGATGTCCACCACCATCAGTCCCAGGAGCCCCACAGCCCCTCAGCCCGAACCCATCCCGACCACCTCGGCACAGACACCAGTTGATCATAGGACAACAGGTCCCCTTAATCATGATATCCCTATGTGCGAACTGCTATACAATACTATCCACTGCTAGGGGTACAGTATGAATAATGTAAGGCTTGCTGTCATGTAGTGAATAGATCCATTGTGAACGACTTTATATGTACATGAAACGGCGGGGTTTTCTTACTGTAATTAGGTTTATAATATGATGTAGTGACCGAGCCCGTAGGGACGCCATTCCATGCCTTCAGCATCGGTACGTTCTTTTTTATTTTACAAAGGACCTCGAGCGGCCATCCCTAAGACCCAGTAACGACATTTATTCTTATTATGGTCACTCTACCTACGCTCTCCCAGGACACCAGAGGGCAATTGCTGGTCAAAAGAAAGCAGTGATTCTGTTCCTACTTCAAAATTGAACGCCATATTTGCAGCCCTTTTTTCTGTTCACCTTTATATTTGTTTATCAAAGTATCTTACTTGCTCTAAGCAAGTATTTCTATTCAGTATCACCATATATATATGTACATGTATATGCCAATAGAAATGATGAACCTTTTCTGAAGACGCTGTGAATAGATCAGTAATAGATTTCCTATACGACATATAGAAATGCATGTCTTCGTTCTACACGGTCTATAATTATTATGAGTTCCTACTTTGTGATCTATGCTGTCTCCTGCTTAGAGAGACCACATATATCGACACACCAACTCACGACCCTTTAAGACGAGATCCATTACTGCCTGGTAAGTGGATCATTTGCATAAGTGTGGCCTGATTCACTGGAGCCTTATTGATGACAATGTTGCGATGCCTGCAGGTTATCAAGACAGATCATGGAGCGGGGCCACAGTCGGGCCTCCATTCCCATCCGCCTATTATCCCCCTACATTACCCTTAATGTCACAAATGGAACTATTTTTCTCCATCTGAGGCTTCCGGGCGTCGGTACGTCAAAGGGTGCTCCGTCAGAAGAACGTAGCTCTCAGATTACTGCGACAATAGCGCCATATTCTGTCGGGGTCTAGAGCTTATTACCAGAGATCTGTGTGTGGTAGAGTAGTGGAGACTGATGTTGTGAGATTGCGAGTCTCAGGTGGGTCTCTTAACCCTTTAGCTACGCTATGATGCCTGGAGGCATTCCCAGGTATAGTACGCTGTGATGCCTGGAGGCATTCCCGGGCGTAGTACGCTATGATACCTTGAGGCACCATTTCCAAAATTTGATTAATTGCTTTTTTTTCATGAAATAATGCGAATATGTTTGCAGAATGAACGCACTCTTCCACACCCCGCCGGGACCGCGATGAGTGCCCAAGACGCAAAAGTTTTTGATATATAATGCGAATATTTTGATAATATTTTTCCAACCTATCTAAGACTATATCATAGTTAACATCATTATTATCATATGCCATCATAATTATTTTTAACTATGGAGGTGTGATATAATGACTTCACTGTAGATATTGTGAAAAGGACCAGCGTACTACGGGGGTGAAAATGGTACTGCAGCAGCGTAGTTCAGGGTGTGAATTTGGTACTATGCAGCGCACTGAATGTGTTAAATATTGGCTGAATCTCTATGTGTCTCTCTTTCTCTCTCTTAGAGATCCCCCTCTCTATGTTTCTCTTTCTTAAATACTCATCTTTACCCGTCCTTCTCTCTCGAAAATCATATTCATACATGCACATACATACATCTACGCATGCATAAATACATAAATACCCACATCCAGGCATTTACACAGAGATGTATGTTTTACAACAAATGACGATATTCCGACACTATCTATACATATCCAACACTCGCAGAATATATAATATATGTATACACACATATGAACGAATACATGTATGTACACACATACATGTATACACAAAAACACCTGCCCAATACTTCCTTGTAGAACATTACGAAGCTTTGTATTGTACATGCTGTGTTAGGTGGTAGAATATAGAGCATCAGGTACTCTTATCTTGTGCACATATGAAAAATACAAGGACTTCTGTATCGGTCATTCTTATATGCCTGAGCTACACTTTGTGGATATAATCAAATATAAAATACTACGGTACATCGCTGCGATGCCACACACACTATATATGCCTCTGCTCGAACATTTACGAAAAGCTACCCATTGCGGGGAGTGTAGTATTGGTAATGTTCTTGCCCTATTTTTTGATAGTTTTCATAAAAAGATAAAAAGTAATCGCATTTACTGAGAGGGAATTGATTGATTCTTGGTCTTTTGTCCCGGAACAACATAGGACACTGTACTATGCGCTGCAAGCACTTCTCTATCATAACACATTTGGGGAAACTTTATAAAAAAGCATCTGCGATATACCTTAAAGGTAAGCTTTAATTTATTATGCTTTACCAGTCACCTTGAACCCAAGAAAATGAGTCATTTTGGGGTTTACGCAGATAAGCGTAATAGTGTTCAGATGTGATATAATATGGCAGGAGAATATGGAAGGTATACCCAGACTGATGGTTATGTTTAGCTGCACTTCTCTACGGAACTCAATTACTATGGATAAAAGAAAGCTGACAATTCACAATAACGCGAAGAACTTATGTGGTGACAGGCGCTTGAAGAATGATGTGTGTGTAAGTCTAGTACATATACAATTATACATATATATGTGTGTGTTTGTCGATAAACACGAAGATCACTTTCAGATCACTTTCAGCAAATCCTCATGTCACGCTAAAAAAGGATCCTGGTTGATGGTTATGTCTGGTCATCTCGTCATAACTGGTCCAGAAAAGACAGAATAGCATGCAACGTTCCCCATGAACCAAATCATGAAGTTTCATGTAACAGTCGGTAGTCCCATGTAAGCGATGGTAAATAGACTGCTACAGAGCAATTGTCCTTGGGGAAGCATGCCAGAATTCAAATTTCGAAGGTTTTCTGAACTTCTTCCAGCATAGCCTAACATTGCGTGTTCTTCATCCTAAAATGCTATCAAAATGAAATTTATCCTACTGAGACTGATTCCTTTTCACTCGGTCCATTATAGAAGACTTGTGCAGAAGGGTCAGTACCTCAGACATTAAAACCGTGATGTGCACATGCTTCCTAGATTAATGATAGTCAGGAAGTAGAAATCTATCAAAATTCAGAAATAATTAACGGCCATACATATTCATCAAAATAAGAGAAGACGTACATGTGTAGTTGGTATGCCCGTAACAACTGTCAATGGAGGTCTTTTGTTTTGCATAACTAGGGCTCGACGCCGGAAACGGAGGGCCGTATAGTTATTTGACAAAGTTCTAGAACAGCATCGCGCTGGGTTCACCCACTACCTTATATTGTTATTATATACATCAAGTTAAAAACGCCTTTTTATTGAAATTCTAAGTCATCAATTCATGGTTATTCACTATCGGCTCAGTGTGCCCGAACATTATTCATACTGTGACACTAGCAGCGGATAGTATTTCATAGACTATAGGTGTAAAATAACGTATGTATTTTAACATGAGCAAGTCGCATTTCAGTGTGCAAGCCAGATGTAATGATATATGGAGACATGATTAGTTTGCCTCAATGAAATCCGTTCAGAATTGTCTTGGTCGGCAATATTCACAAAGTTCTGAGAATGAGGTGGATATTTCCAACTAAAAACAATAAGGAACAAGTGTAATTCGGACGTACTCACTATGTCTGTTTATTATCATATACCTGACATTATTTAAAACAAGTCACGAGGTATTAATATCATTTCGTCCCTTGAACAGAATCCGTACTCCTGGCCAGTAAAAGTGAGACATTCGTGCATCAGTGTGTAGTAATATATAGAAACAGGATTCCTGTGTTGTAAGTTTCCGGATTATGAACTCGTTTCACCGGAGGTTTAAACCTCCGGAGAAACGAGTGAGTAATCGGAAACTTACAGACACAGGCATCCTGTTTCTTTATTACTAAATACCTCAAAAACAGTGCAATATTTACCTTATTTAAGCCATGGCAGGCATTTGTAATCCGATTTGGGCACACAACGCTCATAGTGTAACGTAGATTACACCCCAACCTTCAAGTACCCTGTAGTACAGTCATCTCTCACCAGATGGCATTTCCATGCTTCAAACCACTCTCCCGGCAGATCTTTTGTGGTGCCTCCGCTTACTAATCTCTGCTCCAACCCAGTGACTACATTTGGAATTCAAAAACAGTGTAAACGTCAAAGTTATCGAAGTGAAAAAACTCTTATATTATGAGTTGGAGGAAAACTGTAAGTGTTAAATCAGCTTAGACCCTTCTTCAGCTCTAAACCGCTGCAGGTTGGTGCAGAGATACAAGCAGCCTTGGAGGTAAGTTTCAGAATCTATGTTTGGAGAGTGGTTTCAAACTGTGACGTCATCATTGCCAACGTCGCAATTTGGATGTCGAGAATCACGGCAGCTAGATTGCTTCAGCTTGTCGGTGAGTGGCGATGATATTTAGGCTCTTTCTTTGATATCTCGATGTATTTGCGTATTTGATTAGGATTATATGTATTCATCTGTGTATATCTACTGTATTATGATATATAATGCGGTGCCGATTGTCGAATCGACGTGCCGTTTTTTTCCGGTCGCCATTATCCATCCGCTAAGACCTTAGGCGTAACGTGCATTACTTCTCGGCAGTGCGGAAACCGTAGTTACTGTATATATAGCAACGTGTGGTATTTACGTTAGTTACGGCAGTAGGTATATAGTAATATATCGCTCAGTTTTTGAGAGCATTACAGTCTCTGCCTCCCCGGAGATGGTATACTATTGAGTCTGACACCAAAGGCTTAGAAAAGCATTCGTTTTAGTTCTCCTGACTGCTGGTAGATCGAGGTCGAGTTTTTGTTTTATCAGCTGAAAATAATGGGTTGCTGGAGGTAAATGTGGCCACTTTAAGGCGGCCATCACAGCGACATCTTTGTTGGCATTGATTTCCGGTCCCCCATTTCTAGACCATCATTTCTTTGGCGGCTGACTTTTTTTGCCTGTGCAGTTTCTCCTGAACCCGCCACCGGCCCTTCCCCCCTTTACTCTCTACTTACTTTTTCTGCAACCTCCACGCATTCCCCTTTCGCTGCTTATCGTCGCCCTCAACACAAACCAGAGGGCGCTGGCCACACCGGAAGCAGGCCGCCCTCTCCTCCTCACACCCATTCAACCTGCTCCTTTCTTGTGATTGGCTACTAGCGCTCCGGTGGCCCGGATGATGTTCCCTACTGCCCCCTAGTGCGGACGCGGCGAACCACAACGCGCTCATTAATATAGATTAGGATGGCTGTGGTGCTGCCCCCTACTGGCAGTTCCCCCTTCTCCCAAACACGCCCTCTGGCGACGAGGACACGCCGGAAGTGCTAAGCCCCCGGCTTCCCTTCGCAGAGGGCTGATTGCGCGCGCAGCTCTTGGTAACAGAGCCCCTACAAATAACCCCCGTTTTACTAGCGCCCCCTCGTGTTTGGGATGGGCACTAATCCCCCGCCTGGATTCCTATTGGCCCGGAGGAAGATAGATTGAGAGAAAGGGTGGGCTAGG
This sequence comes from Alentia gelatinosa, assembly GCA_950022655.1. Taxonomy (NCBI): domain Eukaryota; kingdom Metazoa; phylum Annelida; class Polychaeta; order Phyllodocida; family Polynoidae; genus Alentia; species Alentia gelatinosa. Next base: position 25,532,245 of record OX465590.1, on the reverse strand, counting down.
CAGAGGAGGACAGAAGGCTTTGATTAAGAAAAAGACGCCAGACATTCGGGTAAACAGGGTAACTGAGGTTGTTTATCTCTCTGAGACGTAATGGTGGGCCTGTTAGACGCAAGGCGTATGTTTTAGACAGAAATAGCTTTATTGCCTGCGTCTATAGAGCCACATTTGTTGGATTTACTTCCCCATAAAATGGAGCATAGATAGTTCTTGCCAGAAGTATATCGTTCTTGCATGAAGAAGTCAACTTCAAGAACAAATTAACGCGAATTATTTCACGGATGGAATAACTGTAAGAAAACACTCATGATAGAACACTTGAATACAGATGGTCGCAGTGTAGCTTACTTGATAATGTGTTTACTTGCCAACCATAATGTCTCTGGTTCGGATCAAAGTTGTATCACTGAATTTGAAGCTAGCTCATCTACCCCAATACATATATATCTAGTCTCGCTGCATCGAGTTGTCCCCCTGCATTAACTGCCATATAAGGAATAGACTAGACCCAGTAGCCAATGACTGCATTCGGAGCAAGCAACGACCTTCACCCTGACCTACTTACATGTTATTTACAGCGTCTTTCGACGGTTCTACAGTTTATAGTTGACCTCAAATCTAGTGGGCCTCAACCACCCTCCTCGCTGTGGTAGAGGGATTCGAGGTCAACTCTCGACTGTATAGCCCTCCCAAGGCGCTAGAAAATATCATGTAAGGAGGTCAGGGTGAAGGTCGGGGTTTGCTGCGAATGCAGTCATTGGCTACTCGGTCTACTCCTTTCCTTATATGGACTTAAGGTAATGGGACAACTGCATGCTGGGTATGACCTAACGCTGTGCACACCTGCACTTTCAGATGATGACTGCTAACGGATCCTCCTATCTCTACACTCCTCCCCCGCAGTCCACGGTGCGCCCGGGCTTCGCCTCGGCCTCGGCCCGTGTACTTGGCATCCTCCAGGTCTCCCTCGGTCTCCTCTTCGTCCTCTTCCAGGTCGTCGCCATCTTCCTCCATGCTGGCTTCTTCTTCGTCGGATCAGGAATATGGACTGGCATCATAGTAAGTTTTCTTTATTTATTAAATGTAATGAAGGTAAACTCACAAAAAAACAGACACGGTAATTCTTGTTGACAGATCTTATTATTGGCCAAGATGACAATTGGTGTACATGGTGGTATCAAAGGTAGTCACGACGTTTCGCGCATGTTCAATGTGCTTCCTCAGGATTTTTTTTATTAATTAAAGCTGCTTTGTTGTGTAGTTGTATGTAATTACATGGCAGTCTGAGTTGGGTACATCAGTTATCATAAGGTCACAAGTGCATACTCTCTCTGCTGCATTGTTTATTCACTTAACCGTTCACAATAGTATGTCTAAAAATGACAAAAAGGTAACGCACGCAATCTGAACAAGTGAAACACAGTTAAACCTCACTTACGGGACACCCCGCTTAAGGGGTGTCTTTCGCATGTAATGAGGTTTATGATCAACTTTAGGGGGTCATCTGCTAAGAACTGGGCGCTTTAATATTCTAATGGCTCCCATCTTTTTTTAGAGAAGGATAGCAATGCCATGATGTGGGTGTTAGATTTATCATAAATATGGTTTTATTCATTTCATTTCTCAGTACAAACAGATTTGCTATTTATTTCAATTTATTCAGGTTTGGCTTCTCTTCTGAAGAATATATAACGCCATTTCAATCGCTTCAAAGAGATTTTCATAACAGCATGCACTTTTCTCTGTTTGCACACATTTAGGAAATATCGAAACCATTTAGGTTGATGGAACATAATGTTTCTTAATAACACACAGAGTCATGGTTATTTTATGGAAAGCACAACGCCTTCCACGGGCTCGAAAACATTTCACATCCACAGAGAAAAACCTCATTCGATACTTTGAGTGCCGAGTTTCCAGTTTCACTGTGAAAATTTGATGAGGCGACACGGCGGGGCTGTTTGTGACGTCACTCCGGCGTCCAGTTGTTGTCAGACGTCAAATACTCGGGACGGCTGGCGCGGTTTGTGCAGGGGGTAAGCGGTCTCGGCTTCTCTTTCATCTATGCCGAGGTTTTAGAGCAGGATCTAGCAATATTGCATACACAAAGTACAGAAGAACTCAGCTATGGGAACACACCGCTCTTTAGTCTAGCCCTACTTTGTTATAATGTCTCTCCTTCCTTAACATGCCCTGATTTATTAGGAAATGTCCTTCCCTCCCCCTGCCTGCTCTGGCATGTCTTTCCCTCGGCCTAACTGCCAATCCCTGTCATGTCCTTTCCTTGCGTCCTGCCTGCTTTGTCATGTCCTATACTCGCCAAGCCTGGCATGCCATGTCCTTCCCTTGTCCTGCCCACTTTGTCATGCCCCTCGCTTCCCCTACCTGTCCTGACCAGCCATGTCCTTTCCTTGCCTTGCCTGCTTTGCCATATATCCTTCCCTTACCCAGCCTGCTTTTTCATGTCCTTCCATTAACTGTCCTATCCATCCATGCCCTGCCTGCCCTGTCATCTTCTGCCCTCACCCTACCTGCCCACCCATCCATGTCCTTGTCCTGTCCTGTCTTTCCCCCACATGACCTACTCTTCCATGACCCAGAACTACCCTACTCTATTTGATATATCATGTATTCTTTCATCCTTTGAACAAAAACCTTTACTTCCTTTACTCCCAGGTCAGAAACCCCCCACATGAATCTGCGACAAAAGGGGATAAGTAACGAGGGGGTTGTATTAACGTGGGGGATTGATAAGGGTGCTAACAGATGAAGGGCCAAAAGGTCAGGCGTGTAAATGACCGGTATAGATAGGCCTAAATGACGAATGGGGCATATCTCTAAGGAAATGAGGCCTAATGTAAGATAAATGAAGTAATTAAAAATGTAATCATCCAACGTCTTCATGACCTTCAGAAAGCCGCCTTCCACCTTTTCACTGGTAAAAGAGTATGCGATAACCTCCATCACAATTCCTTTATCGTAGACGCGGTCTATCGCTTTACGGAATGAAGCTTTATGCGCCGGCAAGAAATATCGATTTAGTGCCAATAACTACACTCCGCTTGGTTAGGCGAGTCAACCGGCCTTGTGGCCTAATGGATAAGGCGTCGGTTTCCGGAGCCGAAGATTGTGGGTTCGAGTCCCACCAACGTCGCAAACTTTTATCACTGGACATACGATAGTTAATTAGATTTGAATCTGGATTTTCTGATGCAATTCTGATACAATCAGATTTGGGCCTTCATCTTATAACTAAGGATATATTAGAGAATCTAGTGTTCCCAACATCCTTACATCAATTACTTTGCCCACGCAAAAATATTTCAATTGATCTTTTTAAAATACGTAAATCCAAGCTCAAGGGACATTACCGCGTAAAAGCCGCGCGGTAGTTGACAGCTTTGCCCAAAACGGAAATTGTTCCCTCTATCAAATGTTTAATTCAACCCCGCGGGTTTCCACTGTAATTGGAGGTACCTAGATTTCAGTGGCGTCAGAATATATTGACGAGGCGGGAGATCGGACGAAATGAATGATTGCCACATTACCCCTTACCCGCAACACAAAAGTGGAAGACAGATATGGGCGAATAAAATTTATTTGAATTTTATAAGGTCCATATAAAGTAAGATATTAAATATGAAACAATATCTTATGGAAGAGGATATACATATGTAGTATGATATATGAAGAAGACATATTTGTAAATATGATAAGTACATATTTTGAAGATATGTATAAGATATACATAAGGCAGATGTGATGCCTGTATAAAAGGTATTACATATGTGGTATGTATTACAGGAGTACATGTGTATAATGTATAATAGTATTATGTAATACGTATATATGGTTATACAATGTGTATAAAACGCCCTACGGGAGTAGGAAGAAAGGTGAGGGTGGGTGGGAGAAAAAAGGTTGTAGGTGTGAGCGGAGTGAAGCGCAGGAACAGAATGAGATAGAGCGTGGGGGCGTGCTTCGCCACGTGACCTATTAGTTCACGTGACTCGCACGCGGGGGCGCGCAGGGTGCGCTAGTAGGGAGGGAGTGCGCTAGGTGGTGCAATGACCGCTCCTGACCCTACGGGCCATGAGCTACCCATTACCCCTTACCCGCAACACAAAAGTGGAAGACAGATATGGGCGAATAAAATTTATTTGAATTTTATAAGGTCCATATAAAGTAAGATATTAAATATGAAACAATATCTTATGGAAGAGGATATACATATGTAGTATGATATATGAAGAAGACATATTTGTAAATATGATAAGTACATATTTTGAAGATATGTATAAGATATACATAAGGCAGATGTGATGCCTGTATAAAAGGTATTACATATGTGGTATGTATTACAGGAGTACATGTGTATAATGTATAATAGTATTATGTAATACGTATATATGGTTATACAATGTGTATAAAACGCCAAAAATGTCCATGAAGAGTTTGTGGAGAGGAGGGTGGGAGAAAATGATGCTCACTCGTTAATTGACTTGAGGAGGGAATCATTCACCCGATTGGCATCCGAGGTGCGGATGTAGCTTCTGTGGGCGTTGGAGCGCCACCCCCCATACCTCTGTATATCCAGTTCAGGGACTCCGGCCTGGAAGGCCTGCGTCGCCGCGGCCTTTCGCAGGCTGTGCAGGGTATATGTCCTTAATGGTATCCCTGCCAGCGCGATGAGACGGTCCCACTCTTTAGCGAGACATCGAGTCGTGATGGGGGAGCGATCCTCGTTCATGAGGAAGGGCTCGCGGTCGTTGGTCGTAGGAACGGCCGCGATCATTGCTCTCACTGCCCGCAGTGGGCACGACATCCGGTCCGGGGAGGGCTGCAGAGATACGCGTTTCTCTTCTCCAACACACTGGAGGTTCTTTGCAGCCTTGATCCTCATGTCGACGTGAGTAGAAGTGACCCTCACGTCTCCTCGTGTGAGGTGCCGGACCGGATCGAAGCTCTTGACGGTTGGCGGCGCGACTTCGCTCTGCCGCAGGGCCGCGAAGAACATGAGGAGGCACGCCGCTCTGGTCGACCGGTCGAGGGGCGTGGCCGTGAGACCGCCGAGGACGCCTCTGAGGGCCTCCATAGGTATAGGAGGCTTCACGTTTGGCTGGTAGGCCTTGTCCCTCTTCATTGCGTCCAGTGCCCGCTTGACGCGGGCGTCCTCCGTTGCCGCAATGTTCCCTCCTGACAGCCGTAGGTGCGACCGTAGGTGAGACAGATGGTTGGCTACGGTCGCTGGTGAGGGGGCGTGGTCCCGGACGTACTCCAGGTACGCGGTGAGTAGGCAGACGGTCGGCTGCTGGGGGTCCACGCCCATCCTCCGGCAGAACGCTAGGTATGTAGTCACTGCGCTTCGCTGGTTGGCGACCGTGCCGGGGGCACGCGCCGCGGCCTGCCGCGCAGATGCCCTCTGTTGGAGACAGCGTAGCGCCGGATCTGCAGTAAAGCCGGAGGATAGGCACAAATGAGGCGTGGTTACATGGAGCGACAGCTCTGAGGTTAAGAGAGGTCATGTAAAAAGCAGCTTTAGAATAGTCACTGGAGGTGAGGTGCGACCGGCTGAGGGCATCCGCGACCGAGTTGAGGATCCCCGGGATGTGCGTGTATACCAGCTCGACCTGGAGCCTCGCTTGTACCATCCAGGCTTGGCGGGCACACTCCGCCAGCACCTTGTTCCGTGCCCGCCCCGATGTTAGTGCCTGGACGGTTCCCATGTTGTCGCAGAAGACCTCAACCCGCGTCCCCCGGTCCCGGTCGGTCAGGAACGTGTTGAGGGCGTATATCGTGTTGAGGGCTTCCAGTTCCGATATGCAATTCACCGGGTCGGCAACCGGGCACACCTGGGCAGAGTAGGCCAGGCGGCCGTCGGTGCCCCCGACCCCGGTGAGGCAGGCGTCCACAGTGATGCATTTCGTCGGGGGGCCCCTGGGAATCAAGGCACGCCCGTTCCAACCCTCCGCAAACCTAGAGAACCAGTCGAGGTCCTGCCGCATGTCCGAGGAGATGTTTAGGTAAAACCCCGACATTCCACGCAGTGCCTCCAGTAGCTTGCTTACGAAGGGTCTTGCCGGGCGGATGCACTTTGCCACGTGGAGGATTTTTCCCAGCACCGACTGGAGTTGCCGCTTGGTTAGCGAGCGTTTCCGTGCGACGGCCGCGACGTGCTGGCGGACGTCCGTGAGTTTGTCCTCGGGCACCGACAGAGTCATGTTTCGTGCGTCGATGTTGATGCCCAGCCAACGGACGACCTGCGACGGTTCTTGTGCTTTCTCCCGGGCCTCGGGCAGCCCTAGCTCGCGGAAGAGCTCCCTAGCGGTCGCGAAGTCGGCGGCGGCTTTCTCCTTTGACGGCGATAGCAGGATCAGGTCGTCGAGGTACATGGCCGCCTCCACCCCCTTTCCGGCGAGGATCTCCACTATCGTATCTGCAACACACTGCATGTGATACGAGGACGCGCGGGCACCGAACGGCATCGCCGTATCGCAGTAGTACCCGCCGTCCCACGCGAAACACAAGAGGGGCCAGTCGAGGGGGTCACACCGAAAATTTTTATTCCATCTCCGGCCACTGCTTGCGGCGATGTAACATAAAGGCCTCCGGGTCCGTACGAGTCCCGGCGGTCACGATGCCCGTGCGGCAGATCTCCTCCAGTGCCTTGAAGTCCAATGTGCTGGGCTCTGCCATGCCGCTGGGGCCGGCCACGCTGTCGGAGGGTGGACCCGGGTGGCCGACGCCCACTGGGCCGGCCACGTGGGGTACCGTGTTGTTGTTGTTGTTGTTATTGCCGACCGCCCCCTCCTCACGTGGTGGGGCGGCCGCAGTCGCTATGGCGTCACGTGTCGCCCGCCCCCCGTCCACCCCACGTGTTGCGGGTGCTCCAGAGGGGGGTGTATCCGGGCAGGAGCGACTGACCACCTCGGCCCACGTGGCCGGCGGCCGTTTCCTGTCCGGTGTTGTTACACGGGTTACCGGTCGTGTGATCTCACGTGTGCCGCATCCGGTGTCCGCAGGGGTCCGGGGCTTGCCTACACGTGAGCATCCTGTGTTGGGGTGCGCTCCAATCACTCGCGGGGCGCACCGTGCCCGTTTTTTGCCGCCGGCTGACCGCCGTGTTGGTACAGTAGCTTGCTTACGAAGGGTCTTGCCGGGCGGATGCACTTTGCCACGTGGAGGATTTTTCCCAGCACCGACTGGAGTTGCCGCTTGGTTAGCGAGCGTTTCCGTGCGACGGCCGCGACGTGCTGGCGGACGTCCTGGAGTTTGTCCTCGGGCACCGACAGAGTCATGTTTCGTGCGTCGATGTTGATGCCCAGCCAACGGACGACCTGCGACGGTTCTTGTGCTTTCTCCCGGGCCTCGGGCAGCCCTAGCTCGCGGAAGAGCTCCCTAGCGGTCGCGAAGTCGGCGGCGGCTTTCTCCTTTGACGGCGATAGCAGGATCAGGTCGTCGAGGTACATGGCCGCCTCCACCCCCTTTCCGGCGAGGATCTCCACTATCGTATCTGCAACACACTGCATGTGATACGAGGACGCGCGGGCACCGAACGGCATCGCCGTATCGCAGTAGTACCCGCCGTCCCACGCGAAACACAAGAGGGGCCAGTCGAGGGGGTCACACCGGAAATTTTTATATGCCCTCGCGATGTCGATGGAGGCCATGTAGCTCGAGGGACCCGATCGCAGGAGACGGGAGACGAAACCGTCGATGGTGGGGAGAGTGTGCTCCCTCTCCTCCCCGTACACCGAGTTCTTCCTCACGTAGGCGTTGACGCTCCGATCCCGGGGGAAGGTCATATCCGTTATCACCCGCCGGGCATCGGAGTCCCGTTTCTCCCGCGACATCAACGGAGAGACGTGGCACCACGGAGTGAACGGGGCCTCGGCGAACGGCCCGAGCAGATTTGAGAAGGAGAGCTCCTTAGTGATAAACTTGCCTACCTCCGTGGGAAAAGCCGTCGCGCTGGGATGATTTGGGACCCCCTGGGTATCGGTCGCGGGTCCCAGGTATCCGAGGGGGAATCCATAACGTATGAACCCCAGCAGCTCCCGCTTCCCCTGCATCGCCGTTAGGTACTTCTCCCACGCCCGTAGCCGTAAGTCCGTGGGTAGAGTTATCTTGCTACACATGGCGTTTGGGAGCCCGGTTGCCCGCACGGCCCGGTATATGTGGCCGTGCGCCGGCGGAGCGTTGTCGTCCATCTCCGGCCACTGCTTGCGGCGATGTAACATAAAGGCCTCCGGGTCCGTACGAGTCCCGGCGGTCACGATGCCCGTGCGGCAGATCTCCTCCAGTGCCTTGAAGTCCAATGTGCTGGGCTCTGCCATGCCGCTGGGGCCGGCCACGCTGTCGGAGGGTGGACCCGGGTGGCCGACGCCCACTGGGCCGGCCACGTGGGGTACCGTGTTGTTGTTGTTGTTGTTATTGCCGACCGCCCCCTCCTCACGTGGTGGGGCGGCCGCAGTCGCTATGGCGTCACGTGTCGCCCGCCCCCCGTCCACCCCACGTGTTGCGGGTGCTCCAGAGGGGGGTGTATCCGGGCAGGAGCGACTGACCACCTCGGCCCACGTGGCCGGCGGCCGTTTCCTGTCCGGTGTTGTTACAAGGGTTACCGGTCGTGTGATCTCACGTGTGCCGCATCCGGTGTCCGCAGGGGTCCGGGGCTTGCCTACACGTGAGCATCCTGTGTTGGGGTGCGCTCCGATCACTCGCGGGGCGCACCGTGCCCGTTTTTTGCCGCCGGCTGACCGCCGTGTTGGTACAGGGCATCCGGTCCGGGGTCGGCCGCCCTCAACGTGTATCCGGCCTGTGGGGTGTACGCCACCTGGCCCGCCCGCCGTGCTGCTGGGGGTTGGGGGGCTTGCTGACTGTTGTACCCCATTGTGTAACCCAACTTGCGGTTACAGGCATGGAGCGAATGCCCGCACTGCTTTCCCACCGAATCGCAATACGAGCATATATGGACCCATTTGATAGGCCCGTCCTCGTGCCCGCTCCTGTGGCGACACCCCCGGTCCGAATTGAATTGCCTACACGGCAATTCCCTCGAGCGTGACTTGCTTCCGCTATCCGCTCCCCCGGTCTGAGTCCCGGCCGTCATCGCGAGTCGGACCCGCTCTTCCTGTATGAGCGCGTAGTCCGACCAGCTCATCCTCCCGGTCTCGACCTGATCGAAGATGAATTGGCTCCATCGCCTCACGCCGGCCCACGGCCGGGACTGCGCATCGATGGAGACCTGATGAAGATGTTTACTCATGTGGTCCCTGTCCTCGGGCTCTACGGCTCTGTGGTCTCCCAGTAGTCCCAGGAACGCGCTCACGTATTCCATGGGTCCCAGGGACCCCCTCACCTCCAGTTTCTGCGCAAGGGTATAAACCCCCTCACGGTCGATAAACATATACGGCTTGCTGGTAAGCCTTGCGATATTTAAATCAGAATGCAGCTTACCGGCCGTCCTATCGTGTTTTATCGCCTCCCGGTCGAGCTCGCGCTGGATGTACGAGTCCGCCCCGTACCTCTCCCGTAGTTGTCTCGGCGCGGGCAAAACACGTGCCGCCTGGTCCTCGGCCCAGTCCTGTGTCCGTCTCTCAGCGGCAGATTGAGCGGTCGGCGGTCGAGACGCTGCCTCCGGTGCCCTCTGCTCGGCTAGGCGGTTGATGGCGGCCAGGACACCGCTGATCTGGGTCTTCACGTCCTCTTTCATAGCCGCGAGGCCGACCTCCACGGCCACGAGGCGGGTGGTTTTCACGCTCCCGACCTCCGAGGCCGATTCCACGTGGTCCTCGGAAGGCTGCATGGTCGAATCCGAAGATTCCTCCTGAGCCTGAGACGTGCTCGGTCCAGCTCGCGTTTTCGGCATTTCACGTGAACCTGTCTTCCTGCTAACCCGTACTTTTAAACTCTTGCCCTTACGGCCTCGGACCGATACCCGTGGAGTATGCGGTGCCGCGAACAGCATAGAGCCAAGGAGAAAAAAGGTTGTAGGTGTGAGCGGAGTGAAGCGCAGGAACAGAATGAGATAGAGCGTGGGGGCGTGCTTCGCCACGTGACCTATTAGTTCACGTGACTCGCACGCGGGGGCGCGCAGGGTGCGCTAGTAGGGAGGGAGTGCGCTAGGTGGTGCAATGACCGCTCCTGACCCTACGGGCCATGAGCTACCAATTTGTCTTTACATGGCAAAAGGTCAGTCTTTAAGATCGGCCTTTTCCAATGGACCAAAGGGCATGTTCCACCAGTCCGGCAATATGACAGTAAAACGGCGACGCATGGCCAGAGTTTGGCCGCTGTGTGCTGTCAGTTATACCTAAAGTACTAGGAGCAAATAGATTATTCATCATTGATGAATGAGCGTGCAATTTTAAATAAATAACAACTAAAAGGTTTGGGTTACATTCAGTGTATAGGTGGTTTTCTGTAACCACTTGCACCCAGTAAACCTGCCAATTCTCTAACTGGCTGGGTGTATCTATAGGATCTAAACATATCAAACACCAGTAGGTCAATGAGATATTTCGGTCTTGATTCATTGATCATGGCCAGCTGGGCATGCCTCTAAGACCCTCAAACACTGGCACCCTGCTTCTTATCCAATAGCACAGCGAATAGCACGCAGATAGTGAAGTGATATATATTTCTCAGCACGCTTAAAGTGTATATTATGACCACCCTAAACTTGTATAGGCAACGTATATAGCGCGTCCGAGCACGTTCTAATAAAGGCCGGCCGGCCGGCTTTTGCACACAAAAATCATAATTTTCTACACTCAAAGCCATTGTTCCATGCTAGAAAGTCAGAATCTGACATTAATTCAAAGTGAAGAATCAAAGCTTTGCCATTGCTTCATGCTAAAAAGTCAGGCTGTGACATTTGTCCACAGAAAAAGGGCCAACGCTTTGTCAATGTAACATGCTTAAAAGTCAGACTTTCATATTTTTCCATGCTGAAAAGTCGAGACTTCATCATTGCTACATCCTAAAAAGTCTAACTTTGACACTGTTGTATGTCGAAAAAACATTCTTTTCTGGTACAGGAATAGTTCGAGTCTGTAAGCCAGACTACTACAAACTCAGACTTTGATATATCATCAAATGCAGCAAGATCGGTTTATGGTATTCGAAGCTGCTTAAATTTTTGTAGCCAGCAAAAAGGTGAGGGGGACGGGGTCGTTCCTATGCCCCCACCTATTCTGACGCCATTGAAGTTTATACAGATAGTTATACAGATAACTATAAAGGAAAACTAAGAATGAATTAGAAAATTCCTTTTAGTGGTGTATTTCAAAACCTAATGTTATAACCCTCCAGACATAACTGGCTTTTTGCTTTTGCTTGCTAGTGCCTCAGTTCTACAGATGCAGGCCGTAAGGAACTTTTATAGATAATGTTACCTTTTAACAAGCTCTTAATGGACACACATATAAGTGCTGGTTAATCCTCTTATGAACATTCATTTTACATCACTACATAGTTTCATTAAAGCTGATTTGCGAGCAATAATTGAAGTTCTCTAAAAAAAATCTCACGTGGAAAATGGTAATTGAGTTTGTTTTTGACACACTACCAGTGACCGGCGAGTGGATTAGTTAAAAGGAAAAAGGTGAATATTGGTGTTTTAATGATAAATCCTCCCCCGGGGCGGAGTCATTTCATCTCTGTTTACTTCTCCCCTCAGTCCGTAGTGGCGCGATAACAACTTGTTAATACAGATTGTGATTTCTGACAAATGAAATATGTGGATTGCTTGAAGAACTAGGAGCAAATAGAATGTTCATCATTGATGAATGAGCGTGCAATTTGAAATGAATAACAACTAAAAGGTTAGGTTACATTCAGTCTATGGATCTTTTTCTAAAACCACTTTCACCCAGTAAACTTGCCATTTCTGTAACTGCCTGAGTCTATCTATAGGATCTAAACCTATCAAACACCAGTAGGTTAATGATGTATTTCGGTCTTAAGTGATTGATTATGGTCAGCTGGGCATGCCTCTAAGACCCTCAGACACTGGTACCCTGCTCCCTATCCAATAGCACAGCGAATAGCACGCAGATAGTGAAGTGATTTTTTTTCTCAGCACGCTGAAAGTGTATGTGACCCCTCTAACCTTTTTATAGGCAACGTATATAGGGCATGCAAGCACGCTCTAAAAAGAAACAGCGGGCTCATTTTACAAAGTAAAGGGGATAGAGCCATTGTTAGTTCATGAAGCAGTCACTAGGTGGCCAGCAGTGTGGCGGGGCCCTTCGAGAGACAGATCCTGTATTCTGGCTCTTTGTTCTTATCAAAGTCAACTGCCTTTCAATGTTTTACCGTGGTTTCCTTGACTTTCTACACCCATCCCAGAGCAGGATGACATAAGGATTAAACCCAGGACATGAGATTTTTCACATGGAACACTTTATATACTATGCGAGCAAGGCTAGAGTTGTGACACTTTCCAATTATCACTCACTTCTTTTGCACCTCCATTAGTGAAGAACGCCTTCTCAGGGGTGTCATGGGAGCGCCATGGATCATAGGCTTTATGACGTAAAGAATCATCAGGACACAATTCCCTATGAATGCGATGTCATGTTATGTCCCCATTAACCGGTGCTTCATTCTGACTAAAGTTGGTGCGTTATAACAGGAAGTACAATCAGAACAAATAAGTAATACGAAAATGAATATATAAGTATATCTTAAAAGAAAAAATTACTTCCTCTTTGTCGAATGGTTATTGTGGATGTGTTCTCAATTTGGGTGTGCAAATTATTTCATTCCGGATTTTTTTTTTGATGAGAAAATTTGAGGCTCCTTAGTCCCGCATGATTACCTTTATACTCAAGACCACCACCTTTACGAATGAAGGGGGGTAAGTAGAAAAGTGTGTTATCGTATATTGTTTGGTCGAAATATTGAATTTGCGGACTGAATAAATTGTAATAAACTATAGAATATCCTAATACTTCCAAGGGAAGTTTGCCTTGAAAAATTGACGCTGACATGACCTATGCCTCCGCGTCACCTGTGTAACAACAGTATAAGAACAGTAGAGACCGAGTATTTACGGCCTAACATAATCGACACTGAAAGGCTCATTTAAAGCCTATCAAGGCACGGCCGTCGGGACTGGGCTCTAAGGGAGGGGTCATTAAGCCCACACGGGGAATTGTTGCAGACTCAGAACTTTGGTGTTTTTCTCCTGATTGGTCTGACTGTGTAATGAGACTGGTGGGCAAATACGACCATCGAACACTAGAGCCTCGCCCATTCAAATTACAACGGACCAGGAAACAAGTTTGAGTTGACTGAGGTGGAGAGCTCTCGGTGAAAAGCAATTTGCCTTTAACGAGCGCGGAACGTGGCGGGTGGGTTTTCTGTTCACATGGAGTGGAGGGTGGAGTGGAGGGTGGTTGTGGCCCATTAGATTTTTGGCCAACTCTCGACTGTAGGACCGTCCCAATGCGCTATAAATATCATGTAAGGAGGTCAGGGTGAAGGTCGTGGTTTGCTCCGAATGCAGTCATTGGCTACTGGGACTATTCTATTCCCTATATGGTAGTTAATACAGGGGGACAACTCCATGCAGGGTGCCAGTACTCTGGCGACCAGAGCAAATTCACGTTAGCTCTGGTGGAGTTGAATTCGCCGCCTTCCCTGTCTCCACTCTGTTCCGAGTAAGGGGTGGGTTATAGGTCGGCTTAAATCCAGCACGGTATCTGCAGTGTGCGCCTCAAACCAGGTCATTTTAATAACCAAATAACCAAATGGTAAATCGGCTTCGAGGTTATGACTAAACACACGAGAGGCCCAGCTATTTGCTCTTCTGTCTGTCAAAGCGCAGTGTCCACTATTGATAGTGTCTTTAATACAAATGCATGGCTTGGAGGTATCTTGCAATACAACAGCCCCGCTCTGGTTATGATACAGGAATAACAGTATTAATTCCTGGCTTCTACAGTACCAGTGCTCCCCACCAACGTTGTGATGTTTTCTGTGGATATAGTCATCTTATTGACTTGCCTGTCGTGACAAAGGAGTCACGTTGTTTTTAATCAGGAGCATACGCTTTAAACGAAGCTACTTTCTTAAGTCCTGAACCGTATTTCTTCCCTCTCCTTTCTCTCCTCCTCCATCTGAGAGCCCGAGGATAGAACGCACAGTGGAACATCTTACAGGTTGATTGGGCCAATCAGATCGCCCGTTACTGGTGGCAACGGGGATAGGGTGACTTAAGACCGGGTGTGTGAGAGTGTGAGATAGGAGTTCCCTTGGTACCTGCTGAGAATAGAGATACCCGTCAAATGAAGTCTGACATTCAAAATCAAAATTCATAAGGTATACCTGTTTCTTTTAAAACATTTTATTAAAGAAGTTTCTATAGCATGTTAGCCCTGCCCCTTTTCTCTCTTGAGGTGTGGCTGGGTGGGTAAGAATTCCTGGTCCATCGTGGTGTCGTGAAAGTCTATCAATCCTTTTGAATTATCAGCAAGTTTACAATTAGGCCCTAATCACCAATTTACAGCCGGGAAACCCTAGCTACAGTCCACATGGATTTCAAATGCTGTATTCTATTCATCATATACCCTTTTATACATGTCACATAACCTAATTATATAGAAAATAATCGATGGTTTTGTGGATAGGCCGCCATAAAGCACAAGCGATTGACGCATCGTAATACACAAGCGTCAGCAAGTGTACGCCGTCAAGTCCGATTGGTTTACAAAGCTGTCTGTCCAAAAAAGCATCTTTTGTTGTATTTATTATCCATCTTCTCGAAGGAATGAAACCTAAGAATTGCTGTAATAAAGGGTATAACTTGCTGCTTGTAAATCCAAGTCTCACTTTTGAAAGTATTGAAGACTAAACCTATGTGTTGTGTGGTAATTCGTATTAGTAGAGTGTCATAGTGTACCATGCTCAGCTAGTACCACCAGCCAAGTGGAGTAAGGAGTAAGTGGACATAGCTCCCTGTATAAATATGCATACGTTTATTAGTTAAACCTACAGGATACCCTAAGTGATGAGTAATAGCACAACAACTGACTGCATACTATACTAGAACTAATACCAACACCACATCTACGTTCACAACGGAACAATGTCACTGAGACAGGCAGATTTCTCATAATATCCTTAGAAGTGTGTGTGCTTTGAGAATGAATTCGGGTGCCTCGCTCGACCAACACAGGCGGTCTTCTGAGGACAGCGGTGCAGTCCTGGCTAAGATGAATAGCCGGGGGCGCTGTTGGGTTTTCATTAAACGGCTATAAAAAGGGCTTCGTCCATCGATCCGTTGCCGAGTTGCATGTCGGGACGCTCTCATACATCTGGACGCGTGCACGGACTGCATTAAATTTGCCCCTCAATTATTTACCGAGACACCACCTCGATCCAGACAAAATGGCGGTCGTTTGAAACGCTTGACTCTCCTGTAAAACGCCGATGGTGAAAAAAGTCGTCTGGTCTGGCGTTAGACTTTTATTGAATATTTCGCTCTGTGTATGGCGATTACTTCTGATCTGACTTAATGTGTATTCTTCAGATGTATTTTGACGGTTGATTGCTTCCTTTTAAAGACTGTAACTGAGGTTAGTTTGAAGTTTAGCTTAACTTTCAGTCTGCTATTTATATGAAATTGGTGTCTTATTGATCGTCATACCCTCGATCTAACTTGAAAGATATATAGAGTTGATGGTTTACGGCCTAATTATACCAGCAAAGAATACATCTGCGAGCTTTCTTATTAATCTCATACCGCTTTACAATAACAATCAGAAAAGATAAAAGAAATTATCGATTAGTCTGGATGAAATAAGAAACGTTTTAGTATGACAAGCTTCAATAAAATCTTAATTGAAATTCCTTTTGGGAAAAAGTCTTTGAGGCCCGCAGGAAAAGACAACGTTGCGATGCAGAGCGATTTCCTGCGTAAACAAAAGTCGTCTGCTGCACAGTGTAACCGTTGATCAAACGTCAATTAAAATAAACGTCACACTGCAAGCTCGGAAATAACCTCACTTTTTTCTTCGCTACCTCGTCTGCTTGTCTTATTTAATTCTGTCCCAGCGCTCTTAACAAATTCGTGATTTTAAGAAACTGGTGGCTATGCAGTGTGAGTGGGCTGTAGGCCTGTCGCCTGTCCTGGTCTCAGCGAACTCTCCGCTATTTTTAATGGATGCCACAGCGTTCAAAGACGAGCACTGCACACTCAAGAAATCCCAAAGACAAATGGATTTGCAAATGAAAATTGCATAGAGCTGTCATCTGATGTTCGCATTGATCATTAGCGGCAAAAAGTGAAGCGAAAGGAAATCATTAGAATTCAACTGAGATTAAAGAAAGACGGAAAAGGGATGATGCAGTCGCCCCAGAGTGCGTCTTAGATGCAGGTTCTTGTTGTAATTACGTCGTCATATTGCTAAAGGGGGTGTTCCACTGGCCCGACGGTAGCCGATTCTGTAGCCAGACAATCGCCGATCATTATCGGATGCCCTAGAATTTCGCAAATCTTTGAAAATGGTCATTTATTAAACTATTATTATCAGAATCAAATAAATTACAAGACGTGAGCTTCCTCTACAGGGCCCAGGAACAATTGATCGGCCTGGTGGAGCACACCCTTAACTCTCACACCGTCGAAAACTACACATCTTTAACGAAATTCATTCAGCATCCACTAATACCCAAGGTGTCATGTATCTTCTATTACCATGACTGTTATACCTTCTTTGAAAAATTGTTCATACCCAACAGATCAGGGAATACGTTCTCTGTTAGGGGACATACATAAAGAACCATTGTCTCAGGGTCTAAGAGGCATATCCAGCTGACCATGACCAATCACTCAATGCCAAAATACCTCAACACCCACTGGTGCTTGGTATGTTTGGATCCAAGATAGGCTGTTGCAGAAATGGCAAGTTTACTTGGTGCAAGTGGGTTTCAGAAAGCTATCAATTGACTGAATATAACCCAAACTTTTTTATTGTTATTCATCTATAATTGCACGCTCATTCATCAATGATGAACATATTATTTGGTCCTAGTGTCTGAAATTATCACAGGATTCCTAGAACAATGAGAGGTGGCTAATATGTTTTCAATTCACATAGCAGCTAAGTCAAGAAGCACACGGCCTTGTATATCTAATAATAATATCTAAATATAGGTTTTAATAGGTGATCACGTGACTGCCGCATGTAGACACACGGGTAAAGCTCCATAACCAAACACGCCAATAGCAGAGAATAACTTACGGGATCGGCCTCAAATCTGGATCGATCAGTTCAGAAATCAGACAGCGGAGATACATGTGAAAAAAGGACTCTCGGAGTCGAGTTCCAAAGAAGATATTCCGAGTTGTAGATGGTACACCGGTGGTGCTACGGTAGACAGGTATAGCGCATACCAATAACAACATGCCGTGCACACAGACGCCGGGACGGACAAAAACAACCATGGACGGGAACGGGACCGGTGACCGGGACCCGGAGAGCACAACAACACCACAGATAAGTAAAGAATCATTACGAAAAACAGATCAATCAGTAGCTAAACGAATGTTATCACCAAGTGATGAATTACTTAGTCCTGAGTCAAGTCAATCAAACTCTAAAAAAATGCCGATACCTTCGAGTTATAATGAGGTAGTTCAAACTACCAACGAAATGAATAGTAGTATAATATTCGATAACCACTCACAACCACATGAAGTGGTAGAAAACATTAACATCGATACAAATGGGAAACAGTGTACAAATGTGGATATAATGTTAAAACTAGATGAAATGAACAGGTGCTCAGTCAAGCAAACCGATTTGATGAACTTAGAGAAAAACCTTCACAAGGTAATGACCGAAAGCATAAAGGGTGTACAACAGAACGTGAACGATTTAGAAGAAAAAACAGACCAAAGATTCACTAGAAACGATATAAGATTGAATGCTCTCGAAACGCAGGTTAATGATTTAAAAACAGAGAATCTAAAATTGAGATCTGATATGGAAAACGCCTTGAAGGCAGTCTCGAGCCAAACATATTCTCAGGCACTGAATGGAAACCATAAACCAATCATGAATGTAAATGACGACAAATACAAGATATTTGTAATAGGCTTAGAAGAGAGAGAATTTGAAAATCTAACAACTATGATCAATGAAATTTGCCAGGACATCAACATACATTTAATAAGGGGGAACATTATTATGGTGAAGAGAGTAGGGCAGTTGAAAGACACGGGACACAGAAGGCCGAGACCAATCGAAGTAAGATTCAGCGATGCTGTAATAGTAGAGCGTATTCTAAACAACAAAGGGTTATTACGGAATCAACCACACGCGAAAGGTATATGGCTGGAACGATCTGAGTCCAAACAGCTGAGAGAAGGGAGGTACAAGCTACGCACAGCAGTAAGAGAGGCTAAGTCAAAGGGGATAAGGGCCAGGGTAACTAGTCAAGGGGCATTCATAGGCTCCACATTCCTAGGGCTTGAGGAGGTCATCAATCAATCCAACGCGGAGCAGCCGAGTCAGAATAGACTAGCACAGTCCCATAAGGAGAAGAACATAGAAGAAGGAATAACAGAAGAAAAAATAGAAAATGGAGAAGAACAGAAGAAGGAAGGGAAAAAGGGGGATGAAGAAGAAAAGAGAGGTACTATAGAAGAAAGGCTCACCAAAATCGCCATGGAACGGGTGACAGACGAAGAAAAAAAGAAAGAAGAAGATATAAGCATACCAGAAGGCGCCAGGCTCACTAAAGCGGGAATCATCTTTAATGGAGATAAATGTTTTCTATCGAACATGTACAGATGTCGACTAGAACGACGAGTGAACGGCGAAAGCTTTGATATGTGCTCAGTCGAAAAGGCATATGTTTATCAAAAATGTAAGTATTTCGAAGACGACGATCTGGCGGAGATTATCCTTAACATGGACAACCCATATGCCATTAAACAACGCGGGAAAACAATGATGTCAGGGGACGATCATGATAAACAAGAGGAATGGATGGCCGATAAGGTAGCACTCATGAAGGATCTACTCAACGAGAAATTCAAACAGAATCTAGGTTTGAGGCAATTATTAATCTCAACAAAGAGTACCTCGCTAGTCGAGTCCACAGAAAACGAGTTTTGGGGTGGTGGGGCACCGAGAAAGAGTCGACTATATGATACGAACACCTACAAGGGTAGAAATCAACTTGGTCACTTACTCATGGAGATTCGCGAGAGCCTGAACTAGAAACACACAAGCAGAAAAGTCGAGATGGCTAATTTTCTTCTGATCGGAGATTCTAGAGTTCGCAATATCGAAAATTTCTTGGGAGAAATGATACCAACCTTTAAAGTTAATATCTGTATACCTGGCGCAGGAGTAGAACAAGTGATGAACGAGTTATACGACATCCTGGAGAAGGACCGCAGTGTAACGGTAGCCTACGTGGCCGTGGGTATTAATGAGATAACTACAGTCGAATCCGAGAGTGGATTGATCAAAGCCTCTAAGTCTACGATAGAAGGAAGAAGCGTGGGGGATATCATCTCCAAGTTTCAGTATTTATTGTGGAAACTGGAAATACTAAGGCCTGACTGTGTAATCGTTTTTTGTTCTGTATACACCGTATCCCTGATACTCTCGAACAAAGGGATACCATTTGAGGATATGATGGATCATCAGGAGAAAATCTACCAGACGACTATCGCCCTCAACAGAGAGATCGATGCTTTAAACAAGGCGTCGAATCGGATTACCGCTAGAATAGATCACATCATCCAGCCCAAGAACAAGGGAGGAAAAAAGGCTCCAAGGCACGAGAGATTGCGAGATGGGACACACCCAACGATTACCGCACTTGAGGGGATGGCTAGAGAAGTCGAGAAGGCCCATACAAAGAACAAAAAGAATGGCATACACATGTAAAGACAATATATATAAGTTCCATACTGGACCTATATAGACTTGAGGAAAGTAAAATTTATATTACATTTGTATTTATATTCCATACTGGATATAAATAGGGAATAGAACCATATATAAGTTCCATACTGGACTTATAGGGTATAGGGTCATGGGTAAAAGTAGACATATATTCCATACTGGATATATGTAAGTTAATAATAATGGTATATTATCTTATGAATTCCATACTGGGTTCACAGAACAATAATACGTGTAAAAAGAAGTAAATGGTATACTCTTGGAGTTCCATACTGGACCCCAGGGATTTTGAAATATTTAGCGAACATGAATATTGACTGAAAGATGAAACACTGAAGATTGTATATTGTATGCGTGGGACCACAGTTATATGTATAAACCAGGCTCCATACCGGACCGGTAATTATAATACCGATTACAATGATCCATAATAGTGTGTTAAAACCATTCTATATGATGTAGTAATGAAATTCCTTACTGAATATTGAATGTCTATTGTTGATCCACTTAAACCTGATATGTATACAGATCTAACAATAGTAACTTATTAATGTATCAACCAATTGTGTAATCTTAGACCTATATGAATAGACAAGTTCCATACTGGACGCGGTCTACACAATATAAGCAAATAATAATATAATATCATATAATGGAATTAATTTATAAGAATCTATATAGGTTCTAGGTGAAGTATATTAACATAAGGAGGAATTCCATACTGGATTTCGAGGTAGACAAAAAGTTTAATAATGATTCATGTATAGTGTATAGATTGTGAGTTGTATCTCAAATAAGTAAGTGAAAGTAATGGAGAATGAGGCAGAATATTATATTATATTAGAGTATACTAACATTTAGTTAGGTCGAGGATGTATTAAATATAAATATAATGCATAAGAACTTAATTACGGCGATGTTTTGTGTTGTTATGGTTTACTCAATTAAAAAAGGTTAAGGATGGTCAAGATTAAAATAACAACTAACGAACGACTATCTTCGGTACCCATTGACCGCATTGTCCAGGGGTGCGTTGCATATATACAAATCAAATTATATCGTTATGTAGAAACATGTAAGTTGCCTATCATTCATATATTGTATACTAATAACAACATAATTGTATTAAATAAGGTAGATGACACATAAGACTGAAATAATTAATAGATCAAAAGGGCTGAAAATATGTCATTGGAATGTCTGTAGTTTATTCTCTAAGGCTAAAATTATTAAGAATAGTTTAATGAATTTCGACATAATTGGCATCTCGGAGAGTCTTTTGAAAAAACATATTAGTAATAATTACATTGATATACCTAATTTCAAATTTTTCAGACAAGATCGTGAAAAAGGGAAAGGGGGGGGTATAGGAGTATATGTTAATGACAGATGGGTAGAATACACAGAACATATGGAAGAATTTAGCATTATGAATAGAAAAATAGAATCTATGGTATTAAAAATTACACGACCAGGACATAGAGTAATGACGATCGTTAATATGCACCGACTACCTGGTTATAATATCGACATCTTCAAAGAGTATATAAATAAGATATGTAATAATGATAGGTTTAGGAAAACGGAATTGTGGATAATGGGGGATATCAACTTAGATGCAAAAAATAGAGGGGATTGTAGAAACAAGGACTTAATGACCATACTGAGAAAACACAACTTAAAAAGGCTAATAACAACAATAACTCACCCAAATATTGGTAATAGCACCAGCATTGATGCAATATTCACAAATGCTCCTTTTGTACTGAAATCAGGAACACTTGATTTATATTATAGTGACCATTTGATCGTATTCGTAGTAAAAAAGAAGAAGAAAACTAAATATGAGATCCGGGAAGAAAGTATACGGAATTATTCTAAAGTCATACCAAATGAATTGGACAAAAAAATAGAAGAAACAGTGGGGGTAAAATGTAATGGGGAGTTCACTGCAAATGGTTTATGGGACTTATGGCATGAAGAACTGAAGAACTATTTGGATGAGAAGGCTCCGATGAAACCGAAACGATTTAGGATGAAACCTGACTCACCAAAACTACCACCGGAAATAGAAAACGACCTGAGAACAAAACGCAGACTGTGCAGACAACTGGTAAGAAGAAAGAAGACTATGGGACAGGAAAAACTTGATAGAATTGTAAATAAGATGAATGTATTAAAAAGGAGAATAAAATTTAAATTAAATAAATTCAAAAAGGACAAGATCGCAGAAAAGTTAGAGGTTTGCAAGGGAAATCCAAAAAAATATTGGAACGAGATTAATAAGTTAATAAAACCAGACAGTAACAAACCAGTGATAACCTTCAAAGACGATGATGGAAACATAGTAGATAAAGATAGTAGTGCTTCATTTATTAATAGATTTTTTTGTAGTATAGGTAAGAAACTGAATGAGAATTTAAATTTAGAAATAATGTTGAGATCAGTGGCAAGAAATAATGGCCAAGGTTTTGAAATAAATGAACGTGAAATAGATTCGAACAATGTGTGTAAAATAATTAGTAAAATAGATATCGATAAGTCATCGGGCATGGAAAATACGAATTGTGAATTACTAAAAAATCATCTTCATAAAAGTAAACTTGTTCTAGTTCAACTATTAAAGCGATGCATATCATGTAGCATATTTCCTGATAAATGGAAGGATGGAAGAATATCTCCTCTACCAAAACAGGGTGATTTATCTTCAATCAACAATTGGAGACCAGTTTGCGTGTTACCAATAGTGGGTAAGATACTTGAGCGGATAGTCCACACTCAATTGTATAGTTTTTTGGAAAATACAGAATATTTTAAATCGTAATCAATATGGATTTAGAAAAAATAGGAGTACGGGAGGGGCCATTTTTAAATTAGTACAAAATTTACTGGAGGGAGAAAATAATGGGTACATAACAATAGCACTTTATATTGATATTAAGAAAGCTTTTGACTGCGTAAATCACCATATTTTAGTACAGAAATTATCAGATGCCGGAATAGGCCCACGTTTATTAAAATGGTTCGAAAGTTACTTAATTAACAGGGTATGCTATACAAAATACGACGGACAATGCTCAACAAAAGAAACTGTTACACTAGGAGTACCTCAGGGTTCCATACTGGGCCCTCTGCTATTCTTAGTATATATAAACGATTTACCACAATGTATTCCAAACATTTTTAATATACTGTATGCCGATGATCTGGTAGTATTATGTAGGGGGAAAACTTTATTGGAAGCTGAAAGATGTGTTCGAAATACCCTTGTTAAATTGTATAACTGGTATACAGCCAATAGGCTAACTATGAACCTTAGTAAAACAAAGATGGTATATCATGGACCAAGGGTGAAAATTAAAAACAATTTGAGGGGTTTAATAGAAATTGATGGTATTGTTATAGAGGTCAAGGATCATATGAATTATTTAGGGGTAATTGTGGGAAGTGAGTTAAACTTTAAGAAACATTGCGAAAAGCTGTTAAGACTGCTGCAAGATAAGTGTAATATTTTTAAGCGTTTAAGACGATTCCTGGAGAAAAAAACTGCGTTGAATATACTACGGACATGTCTATTACCAATAGTAGATCACGGGTCATTTTTACTAGAAGGTACAAATATGGGAACGAAAGAAAAACTAAATAGGGGGATTTATAGAGGATTACGAATAGCATTGGGGAGAGAGGCGTATATGGGAGATAAATACATAAGAACTGAAGATTTGCTAGCAATTTGTAAAGTTATTAGTCCAGATGTTCGAAGAAAAATGCTACTAGTAGGAATAATAAGAGGATTATATAAACTAGGAGAATTACAACTCAAGGAAAATGAAAATGAAAGACCACAAACAAGGAGATCGATTAAAAAATTGATTTATTTATCTAGACCAAAAAAAGAGAAATTCAGAAAATCATGTATTTATAAGGGTATTGAGATCTGGAATGCCTTACCTATTGAAGCACAAGAAACAATGACAAAAGCTCAGTTTAAGAAAACATTATTGGGAAAATTATTAGAATAAGATGACAAAATGATGAAATGTAATAGGCACATTGTATATGTAAATATTGTATGTTCTTTTGAAATATTCCACTGTAGAATTCATATGTAAATAAGAAAGGTAACGGATGAAGAAATCCTCATTAATTATCATTTTCATTGTATAAACCATTGTTAGTTAAGTCGGTGTCGGTTCCTTTGTCGTATTTGCAAGGAAGAGCGATGTTTTACATTGAATGCAATAAAGACATTTATAAAAAAAAAAAAAAAAAAAATCTCAAAATGGCTGCTTGCAATGAAATTAGGTGGCTTCACTTTTTCCCATTCTTAGAACTCTCCTATATATAGTGTTAGCCTTGGTTGCGACTGAAGGAACAAGCCATCTAATACATACATGCTCTGTATGTAGAGTATTGCTCACATTTTTTGGAATCCCTATAATCCGGATATGTCATTCGATCATTTTATATATCTTGAATATGGTGAACGTCGCACACCTTCACAGACACATTCTTGATTGATGTTTAGGAGCCTTATTCCCGAACTAATTCAGTTAGATGAGTTTAGGAGCGATTATCTTCACGCGAAATGTCTCATTTTACCTTGTATCCGGGAACACAGTTCTTCTCTCAGCCCAATATACTGATTACACTCTCTCTCAGCCCAATATACTGATTACACTCTCTCTCAGCCCAATATACTGATTACACTCTCTCTCAGCCCAATATACTGATTACACTCTCTCTCAGCCCAATATACTGATTACACTCTCACAACTCGTTGTCTCATTGCTCCCCATGTTCTTCCTCATCAGGTCATCATTGCTGGTTCGTTTGGTCTCGCTAGTGCTCAGCGGAAGACAAATTGTACGGTAGGTTTCCACTGTAACCATCCAAAATAGTCATTTAGATATGATGAAAAGTTAATTCCGTTATCCCTTATTCGGTATGTCTAAATTTCATATATATCAAACTCTATTAGGTATGTAATATTAATGCACCATACAGTGAAGTTCCACTCAAGTTCTATGCATTTTCCTAAAGGCCTGTTTACACTTTGCGACTGGGGTTGGGGGTTCTTGCGAGCGGGTACCTCTAGTCTCAGACTGGAGGTACCGCGCTTGAAACTGGGGGTACGCCCAGTCGCAAAGTACACGCAAATATGTGTGTGAACCAGCCCCCTTGCGACTAGAAAGCTTGAGACTGGAGGACCCTAGGTACGCCCAGACTGGAACTAGTGGTACCAAAAATTTTTTGATATTCAAAATTGCTTGCGACTGGGCATACCAGGTACCTCCATACTGAGACTGGCGGTACCTGGTACGCCCAGTCTCAGACTAGCGGGAATCGTGCAGTTCACACTCTGCGTTTTGCCGTGCTACGCCCTAACAGGTACCTCCAGTCGGGCCAACTAGGTATCTCCAGTCGCACAGTGTGGATTGGGCATTATATATTGAATCAATTGTATTCTTATGATCTTATCAGAAAGACATTAATGTAACTTATAGTCTAAAATATTTGTCATGCACCCATATAGTAACATACTTTTTACAAGCATCCCTTTATCTTAATCCTCGACCATATATGTGAGTTGTTTTTTTTACACTCAATTCAATTCAAATCCAAAGAAGAAGGATCGTAAGACGAGGCGTGTTGAGAATCCGAGTATAACGAATCTGTTTATGTATGTATACATATTTTTTTTCTGATCTCTCAGATCATTACGTTTATGGTGATGTCCATCGTGGGCGCCATCTTTGTTGTGTGTCCAATGGTTCTGTCGTGCGCGGGCATCGCTGTGGATCGTCACTACTACATGTTCTACGTATACGATCAGCATTACTCATCACGGGTAGGTTGACATGCGTGTCATTCATCCAAATAGTAGGTTGCCTTATGATATTATTTGTGCAATTCAAAGTTAAAATAGTGACGCCTAGATGGGTAGATCTTCAGCTCAACTCAAAATACTTTCGAAATGCGACCGATTGTTGCAGGGCATGTATCTGGCATTGAAAGGCGAGGGTCTAGTAGTTCAGTATCCTACTGGTTAAAGGACTTTCAAATGACCTTGATATAGTCTTGATATTTCAATGTAGGATAGTTGTCTGTCAGTGGACTGTATCCTACAATAAAATTACCTAAGAATGACCTTGAGTTAGTCTTGTCCTTTAGTTGCAGGCCGGTCGTCTTGCAGTGGACAGTATCCTACTGGTTAAATGAACTTAGAATGACCTTGACTTAGTCTTGTCCTTTAGCTGCAGGCCGGTCGTCTTGCAGTGGACAGTATCCTACTGGTTAAATGAACTTAGAATGACCTTGACTTAGTCTTGTCCTTTAGCTGCAGGCCGGTCGTCTTGCAGTGGACAGTATCCTACTGGTTAAATGAACTTAGAATGACCTTGACTTAGTCTTGTCCTTTAGTTGAAGGCCGGTCGTCTTGCAGTGGACAGTACCCTACTGGTTAAATGAACTTAGAATGACCTTGACTTAGTCTTGTCCTTTAGTTGCAGGCCGGTCGTCCTGCACTGGATAGTAATCTACTGGTTAAATGAGCTTAGAATGACCTTGACCTAGGCTTGACCTTTCGTTGCAGGGCGGGCGTCTGGCAGTGGACAGTATCCTTCTGATTGTATCACTCTTGGAGTTGGCCATCGCTGTCTGGTCGTCCATCGTGTGTTGCCGTGCCACGTGCTGTCTGCCGGGAGGGGTAAGGCCTCATTTTCATCTCTGCCTAGAGTGGCTCAAACTCAACTTTATATAAATTCATTGTGGGAGGCGTAAGGCCTCATTCCTCCCTCTGTCGTTTTTTTCGCAGCGTAGCTCAACGCGGAAGAATTTGGAACGCAAACCTTGCCCCTACCCTGTATTCTGTGTTGTAACCACAAATATATGTAAATATATGACGGAATGAATAGGGCCTTCTGCCCAGCTCTGTATTCTCTACACGTCATCTAGTGTCTAACACACAACCATATATGAAGGCTGGGGAGGTACATACTGGTTCCTTTCCTTTATCTGTGCTCTATGGTCTCGTAGTCCAGGGGACCCGTGCACTTTACTGAATATACTGTGCGCATCTGTGTCATATCATCCCCACATCCTGTTCCTCCCCTTCACAACATTGTTTGTCAGGAAGTAAAGTGCAACACAACCACCAGTATACCCGTTGCAACAATACATACATAGCCTGACATACAGGCCTCAAGTAAGGCTCGCCTGGAGAATGGCAGATACCCAACGTTGGATGGGTAATGCCTTCTTCCCTCCCTATATTGTGTACAGCCCATCAAGTGTATCCATACGCAACTAATTATACATTCCAGGGCGGGGATGTATGCTCTGTACTAGACTCAGTGTACGCTGTACAACTACAGTGTACAACTACAGTGTACAGTTAGTGTACAGTGTACAGTGTACCGTGTACCGTGTACCGTGTACAGTGTACAGTGTACAGTTACAGTGTACAGTTACAGTAGAAATCCAGGACTGAAAATGCGAATACATGTAGTCATAAAATGTATATTCGGTTTAACCTAATATACACCGCCTCTAGATTGGTGTCTTATTATCATTATCCATCGAATGCGGAGTCTCCATACTAGACCTGTTTGGAGATTGCAATTTATTTTGTGGGGATTGTAGTCGGTCGTAGTGTCCGCCTTACGCAGAGCTAAGTAATATCCTCGCATTCGCTCCGATATTACTACGCGGCTTGTCCTTGGAGATTACGGGGGCTTGTATCTGAAACCAATTAACATTGTATATATATCACTGTTCTCTTTTACCCCACCAGCATGACGGTTACCACGTCCAGTACATCGCCTCTGGCGCCCCACAGCCCATGGTGCTGGTGGCGCCACCTAACGCCCAGCCTGGAGTAGTATACGCCGTACCGCCGGGTCAGATGTCCGGTCCCTTCATCATACAGCAAGGTAGGTGCTGCGCTCTACCGGAACAACGCACCCTATACTGCTTATAGTGGCTGTAGCGTTCCTATATGAAGCCACTACTTAGAGTTTGATACAAATTCCACAGTGGAGAAGGCTGGAGGTGTGTAATACGAAATCTCTTGATTAAACAGTTGTCAGCCTTGTTAATGCAGGTGACGCTAAAGCCCAACAAAGAATAATGTGTGATCAATATTAATCTCTTCGCCAGTGTTAGTGTGTGGACCACAGGGTTAGATCACTGAAGGTTTTTTTAAATTCCTAATATTGGATCTTATTACTCTGATGGTCTTCCATCATGCTCGTGGCACAGTATCGCATTCATTCCAGGCACGTATAACATATATTTGTTATAAAATATTTTGTTAAAAAGTACTACTGTTCATTATGTTTACAATCCCACAGTTGCGACGATGTATGTTTGATTACTATGGATTCCGGATATAAGTCAGTATACACTGTCCCTCAATACAAAGCTAACCCTCTGGTTACCTCTATTCCCATTTATATAACATATTCTGGTTTCTCCGATAATTGACTTTGATTCTGTGCAGTTTGCAATGATAAAGTGTCTTCAGTCGATTCCATTGCGATACCGTCAATGTAACAAAGTTTACCTATGGTATTGATTATACCTGGGGCACAACCTAGACCTGTCTGGCCAGACTATTGAGCATCAGCTGGCATGTTTTTTAGTTTATAAGAAAACGCGATAAAACTTTCCTGTCCTGGACTGTATCAGTGAAGAGAACTCACTGAGCTACTGGCACTGAGTTTGTCTGAACCAATGTGTGCCTGGCCTTATTTTCGTTTATTCTACCTTCGCGTGTAGCAGCAGCAACAATACTCTGGTTGTTGCCAAAGTGTGTAGTTCATGTAATGAGGGTCTGACAGAATATTTCTTTTACTAGTTATGTATGGGTTCATCACTATATAGATAAAGGGAATGGTAATCTGATGTGCTTTGAAGGTGGATTTTTCCATATACCAGTAATTATCAGTGTATTGTATGATTGTTTTCCAGTTCTAAAAAAAGATATTGGTATCACCAGAGTTATCATGTCCACAAAGTCAACTGAATATCTCTGTTTTCAGGTGGCGGTGGGGTTACCATGGTACCCCAGACATCGCGCCCCATCTACAACCCCCCGCGGGGTGCTAAAGCACAGGAGACACTCAGCCAAACCTCCATGTCCAACCAGCCCCTCCTGAACCACGCCCAGCAGCCCCAGTACACAGACGACCAGAAAGTCTGAAGTCGTCTTCACATCATCATACACGGCAACTTACGACTGATTGGTAATCGGGATCGGGATTGTAAAGACCGTTCCCAAAAGCATTTACCACCAGATGGCATTGTTATCTAGGGAAACTTCAATACAGGAGACCTGACCTTGAGAAGGGCAATTATCAGGATTCATTAGTATGAATATCATATTATAAATTGGACTGGAATTTGATAAGATTTGAAAAATATAATAAATATAATATAAAATTTAATAAAATTGTATTGCGAGTCGCATCTTTGCATTTGGAGAATTACAAGAGGACGACTCAATGGTGCCCTTTCCAGAAGCTGTGTTGATGTCATTGCCTTTCGGTTTTACCACTATGATTCATGAATGAATGGATGAAAACCTCACCTTAGAGAGCAAACCAAGACATCAATGCTTTTTGAAGCAGAATACATTCTTGAACTGATGCCTACCAACACTGTGCTAAACTGACATCGGTTCAACCTAATCGGTGATTGAATTTATTCTGTGTGAATGCGTAGGATCTTAAAGGTGGCATATTTGTGCATCTGGGATCCACTATTTCTTATCTCATCGAAATGGGCCTGCCGCAAGAAGTACCTTTGGAACTACGTTTTGATCTGAGCCTTGGGTGTTAGCGTCAGTGGTGCCCTCTTGTGAAAGTAGTAGGATGCATTGATCTCAGCTGCACTCAGGTGACTAGAGAGAACAACAGGGGCCCGTTTAATAATATAGGATCGTACATATAGGCCCTTTTCTGTATGTTATAGAGACCCAGGGACGATGTGGGTCAACTTTATTCAACACTTAAGGACGACCTTCTGGACAGCAGTGTCATGGAGGACAGACTTATTTATTAAACGACAACCCGTATATCAGTTACAGAAGAGGGTCTTCTTAAACGATCTTAGATTATAAGACAGGCCCCAGAACACATCACATGGGGAATACAGGGGCCTGATGAATAATATAGACTCGTGTATAAAGACCCTTTTCTCTGCGACGACGCGACCATGGGACAATCTGGATGTACTTTATTCAACACTTTTAGACGCCTTCCATCTGCTAGGACTGCCTTAGCGAACGAGCTTGAATATTGTTTGATGATAATCCTCTACAAGGTCTTCTTGTACCCTGTACTTCCGACAGCAAACTTTATTTAACAGGTCCCAAGATCGCCCAGGTTGTTGTCTTAGCATACTGACACCGTTCTAGCAATGAAGTGCAGAACATAAAACTCCGGTACTTAATTTGATGAATGAGAAAATGTCCTTATTTGTTTATGATTCTATCCATGTTCTCATGAGTATAGTGTCATTAGATAGATATATCAATTTATGTAACAATCAACATTGTTCCTCTTTTATCAATACTAATTCACTGGCAATAAAATGCCATCCTAACGGTACTTTGTCAATGCAATTGGTGGTACAAAGAGATCCAGAATATTTGGTGGACAAGAGAGGACCTGACACAAAAACTAGTCCATTTTAACCACTCATGCAGACATCCTTTTCTGGAATAAGTCAGTTCAATAAATTACAATTTTCATGCCGAGAAGTGGCTGGAGGGGGTCATGGAGGATTTTATCAGTCGTCAGATCATCGTCCAATGGCATTTCCATGAAGTGTCCGAATAGCTTAAAGATTATTAAGGCTCTTCAAGAACAACTGATCCTGCACCAGATCCAAACATCGACATGGTTTCCACTCACACTCATTTCAATCTGCATCAACAAAGTATTCCTGGATGTATAATGTGTGCACAGCGTGACAGCTTCTTATTGAGGGTGTGCAAGATGCTCCCTAAACAGCTTAAATTGGGTGTAAATACTCAGGCAACGATGAAGGAGCTTCCCGAAATCGAAGATTCCATTGAGATTATCTGAAACATGTAGATCTCGTATTAAACCTCTAGCTTTCCTGTAAGAGCTTCAATTGAAATGAATTCCAAAAAGCTTGACATTAATCAGAAAGGATATAATGTTAACTGCTAGTGCTGTCATCAAGACAATCTGCTTACACGAGACTATTACTACTTTTATGCTCAAATGTAATAGTTATACATGTAGTAGATATGTGTTTAAACTTTCTGTAGTCAGTGAAAGTACGACTGATGTGGTGGACAAGTGAGAAATCTGTAAACACTCAACATTGTATGATACTATGAATAATGGGACCATTCTTTGTGCATGTTAATGTGGATATTGTCTGGTGTTTTGTGGTTCCTTAGCAGTGCGACCGCTGGAACCTACTTGGTGTCAGCATGCCACCGAGTATTTCTACATCGTTTTAATACAATATGTAAGGCATATGGGACATCATTACATTATGAGGATGTTGTACGTTTTAGCTGTAATAACAAGGTACATCGTCGTTATTGTTTGTCAAAGCCAGTATAATCATATGACCGAAAATTACATTTTATCTTTTTTTTCAGCCCCAAAATTCATTTTGATCTAGACTGAATGGTTCTGTTATTATCACTCAATAACATCATGGATTTTATAATTGTAATACATTTACATCTAGAGGCATCAAAGAAATAACATGTTCTTCTCCATGAATTACATTATAGAATTGGCTATTGCTCATATTGTAGCATCATTCAGCCTTTAGAATAACTGCCTGTAACTGAGCCTACTAGATTCATATATAGCACTATCAAGATTATATTTCTACAGCGTAAAAGATCTCACCCTTCCTAGTTGCCTGGAGCCATTTTGTGCGTAATACAGCATAATGGCAAGGATACATGTAAATATCAATATCGAATTTCCTAGAATTTAGATAAAGTATACATGGAAAGTTTTCAAATATGGGTTCAAGACTCAATGAATCTAGTTCTTGCCAAAATGACAATTTTGTCAAATGTGGTGGATTTTCCTTAACCTTGGAGATACATCACGATTTAAGTAGCAGTGACCAGTGCAGTCCCTCAATAACACAGGGTTACTTCAGATCCTATCTTACATTCAAGTGTCCATTTACCTGCTAACCTGCTTTCACAGTTGAGTATGTATTTGCATAGAAAGGGTAAGCACTCTCTCAGTATGGTGTCTATGCCTGGAAATGGTAGTCTACAAGGTATTTTGTTTTCTTTATCATATTTTGAGTCCAACAGCAGCATGTAGACATTGCATGTCATTAACTTGTCCCTGATTACAAAATAATAGACTCAAATGAAAGATATCCATGGAAACCTTGTAAATGTACTATTACCACATATTGTATACCTAATCCTAGTCAAACGATTTGCATACAGAACTTTTTCTCATGCATCAGGATGTTTTGTTTTTTGTTTTTAATAAAATAAATTTCTGTCAATAAAGAAAATACTGTGTCATTTGAGTATGTCAGATGGGGAAGAAAATGGCTGAGGACAGATGCAAAGATATTTCAACAGATACAAGAAGATTAAAATAATTTAGATCAGACATGTAAAATTATGTTTGGAAGTCAATATATTGCTTCAAGAGGGACATCTGCATGAAAGTGCACCTTTTCAAAGAAGTTGTGTATA
The DNA here is from genome assembly GCA_950022655.1 of Alentia gelatinosa. Lineage (NCBI taxonomy): Eukaryota > Metazoa > Annelida > Polychaeta > Phyllodocida > Polynoidae > Alentia > Alentia gelatinosa. The sequence goes on along the minus strand of OX465590.1, from coordinate 25,499,587 downwards.
AGAGTACGGATCTCTTTCGGGTTATGAATTAATCCATCCCCTTGATATACGTGAGAGACCAGATTATTCCTATAGTTTTTTCTTCCAAATTCACGAAATATTTTGACGACTTTTTACTTACATGTAACCAGTTAGCCTTTTAAAGAAAACGTGTGGCAGTGGCTGTTTGCAAATATATTGTTCTGAGCTCCCTTCATAGAAGCCATTACATAGACCTCATTCTCACCATTCTCATTTTCTCCTCCATAGTTATCCAAGCGCTCGTCCGAGACAGGCAGTAGATCTTCAAAGGCTGTCATCGTTGCCCTCTGTTTTTTCCTAGCTTTACCACAATAATCCCTAGCAAAGCTCAGCTAATCTTGTTTTGTAAAAAGTCCCAACGCATATCAGGCAAAATTCAGTGGCGGCCACCAATGATTCATTGATAGTGTCAACTACTCTTTCAATAAATTGTTTATCAGAGAGAAAGGCTTTATTAATATTTCAGAACCCTGAACCCCAATCCTCCTCCATGCTAACAATATTCATAGTTAGAAAACTATGGTCTAAGAGCATACCAGGTTCAATAGAACCTTGCTCACTGTATTTGTTATTGCCTCCGAAATGAGGACGAATTGATATGTGAACCTTAGTTCCACCTACACCTGCAGAGTAAATGAGTTGAGCAAATTCACGGGTTGAGCATTAGATACGATTAACTCGCGTTATCACCAGGAAATACTAGCAGTCCTCCTATAGTCACATTACCCTTGTTAACTGAAATAGGATTCTTAAGAGATCGAGTTGATTACCGTTGCTATGAATATCTCCTGGATGATTGTATTATTCTTGATACGAATTGTATCAAACGATGACCTGGATTGTATTAGATCGTGTATTCAGCACCAGGTGGCATCAGTGACAGCTCGATACGGAGGAAGTTCATAGTGATAGTATCAAAGGGCAACCAACGATTGGGGTCAGCACTATTCTATGCTAATAAGCTAATCAAAAGGATGACATCGGTAGATTATTACGACTCTTTTTGTAAAAGAAACCATCTAATCAGCTTATGGATCGTATGGTGCTGCAGCAAATCTGATATGCTGTAGTCATGATATGATGTAGTCATAATGTTTCTGTGAAATATTAATAATCATCTTAGATAGATTTCCTTTTACTGTGATCCAACTGTGCTATATCTATATACGATATGACAACTTGATTTACTATGAGTTACATTCTATATATCTTAAAGATATATGAATTCTTGATATTTATACATACTTTATTCAATAAAGCTTGAAATGTTTTAAAATTATTACACTGTTGAAATACCAATGCATTTGAATATATGTACTTTTAGGCATTAACATCATTAGCACAAGTTGATTGAAGCAGAGAAGACACACAGGATGACAATTGAAACGATAATAGAACATGTTCCATTATTGTAAACCATACAATTGGGCCGGGAGCGTGTCTTAGTGAATCGGGGTGTATCTTAAGCTGTATCGTTTAGCCCTGGTCTATTGCTATGTTCTTTTCTTTTTTTAAAGTTTTTTTTATTTTAACTGAAGCAATGCTCAGCTTCTTTTGAAGCTGGTTTTCATGCACCGTCATTGCAGTACATAAAGTGAAGTACACTGTAAGTTATCATGTTTGTATGAAATACCACAAGAAACATTTTAGGTAAGGACATACAACAAAGAACAACAATACACGGGCTCAGGGATCGAATTAACAACATACCGACGTTTCTTGCCTGACTCGTCCGAGGTGATACCGTTTTGATTTGGGAAGCACTACGATATGCTCCCGATACAAATATCGTAGAATGTTGACATCCCCTCAGTATACACGCTACAACTATTATGATGTATGTACCGACACACTATGAAACGGCAAATTTTGCATAGTAGCGCAACGGAAGGTCCTCTTTCTGGTAGACAGGTGGGTGCCAGGCTTCCAGGTCCAGTGATGCATTAAGATGATGGTAAAATATATGTAAATCTTATGCTGAAAATGTTTTGCTTGTCGTTGGTTGTTGATTTATATCCCATATTTCTGTCATCCTTCCTAATATCAGTGGGACAGATATAGCAAAAGATTGTGCATTTAATGAAAAAAAATCTAGAAAGTTCTAAAAAGTGCCAAGCCACACCACTCCCGGAACGCCCATCTATCTAAAAAGATTCCTGAAGGCCTCCCCTTACTATGTGCCAAAACTCATGCTTTTTTCATTGAATGCAAAATTGTACTTATATTTGAGTTATATCTTCCCCTCCATATGTCTTTGAGACTGATACGGGAGTTTCATTAAAAACATGTCTGTCAACCATGAATAGGTGTAGGATGGTCAACAAATCAATAATGAAATAGAGAATAATTACAATGCACGGCGAGAAGACGGACAAATAATGCAAGGCCTCGAACTGGATCGATGATGCGTAACATTCTTTAAAAGAATCACCAGAGCATAAACCACTATTGTCCGCTGGCATGGGACACTAGATTCGTAGAAATCCCTAGGGTGGTCATATTGCATGATATGAGGAGACGACCCTATTGTTGAAGAAACGGTTTCTATTCGTTTAAAAAATTTATCATGGTTCTGACACACCTTGCAATGCAACCAATGCACTAATGCAGATCTGGGGGAAGTATTTTAATTTCAAGATATATGATACAGTATAATGATCGGACATGCGCGGGATTGGCTAAATAAATACTGTTTAAGAAAGTGAACACTTAGACATGTATTGTGAATTAAACTCTGAATTAAAATACAAACGAAACAGTGATAAATCCATCTGGAGGAAGCACAGAAAGTTTTAAATTTCCTTTTTTGTAGGGGGGTGGGTGGGTGGTTAAAAATACACTCATTGTGTAGCATGGGGATGGGAGCGAATGTTGATCACACATTCCAGGCATACCTAGAGGCAATGCTGGAACGAACCCCAAGCAGGAGTGACAGTCCTTCTGCATGCCAATCTTTATCTCTCACAAATTTGACACGATGATCGGAAATGTGTGCCTGAACAAATACTGGTTATTCAGTCGTAAGAAAGTGAACAGCCAAAAATGTACTATGAACAGTCTGAATTAGAATACATACAAGACAGTGATAAATCCTGCTGGTGGAAGCACAGAAAGTTTTAGATCTTCTTTTTTGTAGGGGCCGGGTGTGTGGTCAAAAATACACCCGGTATGTAGAATTGGGATGGGAGCGAATGTTGATCACGTGTTCCAGACATGCCAGTAGGTGATGCTGGAACAGACCCCAAGCAGGCGTGACAGTCCTTCTGCATGCCGATCTTTACCTCTCTCAAGTTTGTCACAATGATCCGACACAAGTGGGAGTGCCTGAAAAAAATACTGGTTATTCAGTCTTAAGAAAGTGAACGTTCAGAAATGTACTGTGAACATTCTAAATTGAAATACATACAAGACCGTGATAAATCCAGCTGGAGGAAGCACAGGAAGTTTTAGATCTTCTTTTTTGTAGGGGGTAGGTGGGTGGTTAAAAATACATCCTGTGTGTAGCATGGGGATGGGAGCGAATGTTGATCACGTGTTCCAGACATGCCAGTAGGTGATGCTGGACGAGACCCCCAGCAGGAGTGACAGTCCTTCTGCATGCCGATCTTTACCTCTCACAAGTTTGTCACAATGATCGGACACAAGCGGGAGTGCCTGAAAAAATACTGGTTATTCAGTCGTAAGAAAGGGAATAGTCAGAAATGTACTGTGAACAGTTAAGAAACACCTCCCAGAAGTCTCCCATAAATAGGGCACTAGACCTAGGGCCACACAACGTGTGGACACGGTGAAATGATTTTGGGAGATGCAATCATCGAGATACAAATGGCGTTGAAGTCTAGCGCCATCTGATAGTGTCATCGTCAGGTTATCGCTCCCTTGAAACTGATGACCAATTGGCTGCGCGAAAAGTAGTCCTGTTCATGATTGCCTTTGAATGGGATTCACACATAGAAACTAATGTATCTGAGACGGATGTACTTTGCACCTTTCTCCTAGTCTCAGACAATTCGCCTTTGGCGCAAAAATCTCAAGGTGCTTCCCCAGTCTCAAGGAAAATTGGCGAATTTTATTCAGGTGAATGGACACACCTGACACATAGTCTCAGACATATTCCCAGTTAGCACTCACCCTAAGACTCAAGTACCCTTGAGGTGAATAGTGTGAAAAACATGTGACTATATTTGATGGCATCATATTGGCCAGGTGACTCAGCACATATATTTTGACCAAAATGCCCCCGTAAATTTAAAACGTGTTTAAAATCAAAATCTCATGGGTTTTTCAAACGTGTTAGGGGTAATTGTCGCCGACAATTGCAATAAAAAAATCATTATCTCAAGGAAATGGAACCTTACAATTCAGATGAACTGATTGTGTTCCAGTACAGAATCTCAGCAGGATTTATCTCAGACAAGCACCCTGTGAGGTACATGAATCCTACTTTGTGAATTCCACTTAATCTATGGAGAAGTATCGATAGTAGGTTGCGTAAAATTAGTTTTAGGGACATAAGTGTGCATATCAATGATGGACGAGGATCATACAAATTATTCAGTGAGTATTGGCAGCAGGTCTAAGAACCTGATAAGGCGTTAACCTCTATTGGCATCTCTCCAACCACCTCATACCCGACTTATGACGTGTATACCATTGACATTACCTTTATAACATTGCAGCAAACAAATATAACAAACAGGGAAACGTTATGGAAATGCATAGAAAAGTGTGTGTACCTCTTCTGGAATATAGAAGACAGGGTCATATTGTTGAAACTATGTTCTGATGTTAAACCCATATGCATAGGTAACAAACATTACTGTTAAAATATCTTGAATAGTTCCCTCAACTAACCACTAAATTCAACATTGGAAGGAGAAGACACATTTTGGGAGCAATGTTTCATGAGAGGTTTATTTCAGGATGCTAACATGGTCATATCCCCTAGGACTTCAGTGCTGTAACACTAACTAAAGGTATGATTGGAATCTTGCAGCTGTACAAATGGAAATAACAAAGTACACAGTTCACAAACAATGGTATTATGAACCCACACACAATGGTGCGATGAACAAATCACAATCCCTACACTAATAACTGACTGGGTCTGGAAACCCTATACAAGCAGTAGATGGATAGATGTGCACAGATGGTTACTATCGTAAAACTGGATGAGTTTTAATCTTGGCCACCGTATGCCACGATTGGAGTTTGGCATAGTGACTTCATGAGGCGAAGCCGAGTGAGGTCCGGAGCCGAAACCCCAGGAGTGGCATGCGGTGGCTAAGATTAAAATGAATCAGGTTTTGATTTTATCCTACCCCATCTCCTAGATTTTGGAATATTACGTGATAACAATTCTGTATGCCACTAGTGGCATACAAAACTCCGTATGCCAGTCAGCGTGGCATACGGAAACTCAATGTTAAGCCTATGGGATTTTATATTAGGGGTAGGATAAAAAGTGATATGAGGGTGGGTACTTACAGGCTGTTGAGAATCACTGATACCTGAAATGAGAGTAGAGTGCAGAGACAATAGGCGTGCAGCATTGACAACATAATCTATGCGAAGTAGAGACCTGCCAATACATTGCTGCAGTGTCTCACCAAAGTTCACATGACTTCACTCCTGTCCAGCTTCTGCTCCTTCCTGGTCAGTTGTCTCTCTCGGCACCCACTCCTTTCACTCTCGTCTCGGGGTCGCGGAATCTCCCTGTACCAGAATACCCTCTTTTTATTTCATTTCACCACCCTTTGTTCCCTCCCATTGGCCAATCGCCTAAGGACACATTAGTTCACCAGGGTTAGGGATTGGGCCGTGTCAGAGCCTCATTGGCTGACCCTCACACAAGTGCGCCTGCTGACATCACGTGATCAGCCTTGGATGGACCCTTATTGTCCTATCCGTTATCGGGTGACTTGCATTCTTGCTTATCCGGTAACGGTTTCGATGCCTTACTAATACCATATGAAAAACTATGTATTCTCAAACTATATACAATTCTGAAATGCCTACGATATTACAACAATTCCTACTAATATAAACGATTGCGCTCAGTCCTAGTTTTGACAAAATCGAAACGAAATCCTTGTAGCTCAAATACAATAGTTCACAATACCATATCAGTTAATACGTGATTTGAATAACTTAAATAATGATAAAAGACCATGAAACGACTCATAACTAGCAACACATCATCCGGTTGAAACGCCATATGCTTATCTTAAAAATCATCAAAAGGTTCATATCTATTATCTGGACAGCGGGATGACAATTTCCCAAACAGGATTTACCTAATCAAAAGTACTTACCTCAACAAAAGGAACTGAAGTAAAATAAATAAGGTGTCTTTACCTCGAACGAAGATATCACTGTGTTTTGGCAATGTACTTACTCTTGTAATGCCTTTTTTTGTAAACTGCTGGCACGTCACATTGGCCCATAGGCTGATGCCCTTGCAGTATAAATAAAGAGATTAAAGAAAAATTCACCGATCTGTCAGCGGTAGCTCCCGACTGCAGATCGGGGAAAAATAGTGAGCCAGTAGAAACCAAACATTTGAAATGCTTTTCGGCAAAATAGAATTTAGAGGTCATTTCTGAGTTCATTGTCACGGAGTCTATTATAATGAATGGAGTCTATTATATTTAGCCGGAAGTGATGGTAGCTAGGAACAAGGTACAGATGAAGAATAGTCCACAGCAAGTGAGAGCGAGTTGATTGAATGCCTGTCTTTTGAAGAAGCAGAACATTGGCGATTGCATCATAAAGTGAGCGAGAATGCAGACAAATTAGACAGGGTGTTTGAATTGTTGTGAGGTTTAACAAATAAGACTTATGTTACAGACAGTTCCTCGCTGGAACAACAGCTTAACTAGTGACCAGAGAAACATGGGCGGAAGGGTTCCAAGGAGCGAAGGAGGAAGATGGTACCTTTTCCCCCCTCTAGTCCGGTAGAAGTGGACAACCTGGGAAGTGAGGGGATGGCAGATGACTTAATAAGCTATAATTGCACAGATACATTGATATTTATCATGTACGAAAATTTCCCGGATGGGTTAGGGGTTGTCATTGTCGCCCCTTGGGGGATAACACACACACACACACACCCATGCACACACCTACACACCTACACACCTACACACACACACCTACACCTACACACCTACACACACACACACACACACACACACACACACACACACACACACACACACACACACACACACACACACACACACATACACCACATATCTTATTTAACAACTATTTTATAATCTTCATACCAAATATTATCTACATTTACATATACTCATCAAATTTTATTACATACAGTAAAACCCCACTTAAGGGTACACTCTCCGTTCCGAGCAAACTGGCCCCTTAAGTGGGGTGTCCCCTTAAGCAAGGTTTCCCAAAAGCGGGATTTTACTGTAATTAAAATTGTATTTCCCAAATCACTCTTTGTGTTGTCATTCCAGGGGAAGTAGAAAATGCGAGATGAAATGTAAATTGGTCTTAATCATTAGAGAACAAGAAATATAGAACTATGACAATTATATAGTTTTCCATTACGGTAACTGAGGTAATGAAATCGTGTCTAACTTGGAGCTTTCAGGCAGAGGAATGGTGCCTTTATCATACAACTTCTCCTGATCCATTTTCCATCGTTGCTTCTTAGCATCGCACACCCTTGGCTATTTGGTTCTTCTGGGGCCCAGCTTGTAAACGATAAAGGTTCTGCATTCGTCCACTGTGTGCTAGATCCAGTGCTGGCAGTCTTAAGTCCAAGCCAGATATCCATAGTCCTGAAAGTAATGATTAGCAAACATTGTGCATACATTGTGCAAACGAATCAAACTTGCTATATTCATGCATGTTGTACCCTGAGCAAGCAAACAAGGAGCCAATCTCTTGTCCGTTCTACGTTTTTATCCCATCCCTGGTATAGGAGTGGTTAGGCTCAGTCTAAAATCCCATTCGTTTGATCACTATATTTCTTTTATTGATCAGTTCAATATGTCTTCCACCGGTCATTATGTCAGATTAACAGACAAAAGCTATATTCTCAATAAGCAATACGTCAAAAACTGCTATTCCGAGGGAAGACAACATCTTCCATATTATACTACATGGGATACTGTTTACAACGACCGGAAAATGACATTACATCAAATAAAAAATGTGACACTTCTAATTCTAGAGATATTCTAGACGATAGTTATTTTCACTTAGAAGTGAAGATTTTAAGAAAAGAACAACTTGGAAAAGAAAGATGCTGGATTTCTCTGATATCAGACAAGATTACAACCAAATTATATTTATAACTATATTGCTCTCCCATGTCCACTATGATATTCACATACATTTTAGTGTGGGAATGATAACAGAACTGAATTTTGTAATCGGAGCTATCGATGCTGCCAGTCTAAACCTTGAATTAACCTAAACTGCTGGTAATGAAGTCAAGACATCGTATTCAGGTCGGGATAGAGATTTTTATTTATATTTCTAGGGTTTAGACACCGTTCTTGCTGTGCTAAAATAATGACCATGGTAGTCTTTTCCACTTTGATGTCGAAAGTAATAGGAGACAGTATGATACACTCTGCAGAAGTTAGGGAGACACACACTTTTTTAGATCTTTTATCAAGATGTGTTTATTCAACAATGCAAGTAGTATATGTTCTCATATGACCTTCCGTACAACATACGAACATTCGTGCGTATATGTACAGAGTGAAACATGATTATAAGTGGTCGACACAAGAGGGAGTACAATTCATAATGATATGCCAGTCTGTCATAAATTCTTTTACGTGCATTTTAAAACTTTCCATAGCGTTGTTGTTGAACTCCACAGTTTGATACCAACATCAATAGCTGAATTTTTAAACCATTCAGTTTTCGGATTTTTTTCTGCTTAATATATCTAGTTATTTTCAATTTTCTTCCCTTATAATGTTCGGCAATTTCATCAACTCCACCATTTTATCATTGATAATAAATGATAGTTTCGTCTAAATTCTAGTGGCCTACTCTTGAGATTTCTCACATTAGGGAAATTTGTGCTTGACATGTTGCTATCACTAAATGATATGTTCTTCTTACCATGGAGTAGGACAGGTGTTTTGACCACACATTCTATTTGATGTCGTTGTATTGTTTAATGTGCGTCTTGAACCTGTTCCGTAATAGGGAAGGCTATGCATGTGCATTAAGGAGAGTCTCTGTACTGGAAGACTCTTTTCTCAGTGGGGCTAGCCTAGGGAGAGTGGTCGACATGTTGGACCAACTCTCGGACAAGAACCAATGTGAAATCATGCAGAGGCATTTTGGGGGGAGCCTGTGAATAATACATCAGGGAAGCATTTAGTTACATTAACTCTAAAATATACCATAATATTTTCTTTGTCCATTTCCTGAACTTTCTACCTAACCGGTGTTGGTTAGCTAGGTCGGCCCCTCCCCCTTTATATATCAAGAATAGTCCCTTACAGCAACTGGACATCACATTTCCTTCCTTACATATTTTTCAGCCTCTCGCATTGTTCTACTTCAGGTAGATATCAGGGAATTGTGAGTCGAACGCAAAACATGAATTGTCTTTCTATCCCGCCACACAGTTAATATCAATTTGGCAAATCTAGAGAATAAAGAAGAACCTCTTACATTAGATAGGGTGAGCTTTAGGCTCATTAGGCCCTTCGGTAGAACTTTCCTGTTTAAACAAACACTTCCACAACAAAAGGCGGAGAATTTGTAACACATATCAGAATCATAGGAACAGAAGTAAGATAATTATCAAAATAGATTTTGCGCAATTTCCCTAAAACATTTGCAGTACTCTCATTTCAGCTTCAGGATAATGTCTTTATAACTGCCTTGAGAAGGCATATTCTCTGTCTTGGAGTAATGGGAGAGTCATTGGATCACGTACGTAGCCTGTAAAACATCTTTTTATAATATTTAATAATTAAAAGCCTTGCTTTCTCGTTAGAAATTGAAACAACCAATCAACCCGTCCGTTTCGAGTTTGCCGTACTTAAGAGGCACATGCTGGATTTTCCGTGTCAGATGTAGGGAAGTTGAGGTACCTGGAATATGACCATTCTTATTAGTTCAAAGTTTAGAAGCACATTCCAACGATGTTATCTAAGGTTAATTCTAACATTGTGTCAGTGTTTTTACGTGGCATTTTCTTTTTCATAAATGTATATATAAAACAAAAATCGATAGGCGAACGAAGAGTTTATATTGGCCAAGAGAAGAAACAACCCCCAATTTCTCTTCTTTCAAACTAATGCAGTGAACTCACCTAAGAATCGCAGTAAACCTATCCCTTGGTATTATCCGGTTGAAGATAGGGATAGGCAGCTCTTGGAGTGAGGACCAGTAGTCCTTTAGCCTTGCACGATTCCTATCAAAAACTTCAAACTCAAGAAGCTTGTCATGGTATTCACATCGATGGGTTCCAAGGACATTTTGCATTTTCCCCATTTGGCCACTCTGACTTTGACTGTAGCTTTGATAATGGCAGAAACGAATGAGAGGGTGAATTAAACACCTTAGAATGTCCAGAACTGATTTCTCCTTCTCTACATCGATGTCAGGGGATGATGATCCACCGTTATCATCATCAAAGTCTGTCAAATTTGGCATTTTCTGGGCATTTCTTTTTACCACCCGTTACTTGATGTCAGAGGAAAATTATCCTCTATTTCGTCCCAATCAAAGGCATCGGCATCGTCAAACTCGCGATATTTTTGAGTGATACCATAGTTACATATTCTTGATTCAACATGGAAACCGACTAATATAGTATCACCCAAGTTCCTACCAAAGATTATTTAGATCTGTGCAGTCGTTTTTACTCTAGCGATATGTTATCATATAAAACGAAAAGAGATGCCTATAGTCATTCGCGTCCGTCGAAGACAGGCTTCCTATAGGTAATCCCGTCCCTCACCCAAGCTTGCAATTCTGATCAGGTTATATTAACTGGCAACAAGTTTTATAACTATTTCCTTAATTAGAAAAAAACAGGAAAAAAGTGCAAACTGAACCAAATATACATTTTCAAAACACCATGCCTCCCTGACACCTTCATCCCTAGAAAATAGATAGTCTTGACTGTACATGAACATACATGTTCTCTTTAAAAGTAGATTTAAATGTTAGCTGATATGGACTTACACAACTGATGCAATATAATTGTTCTCCGCTGAATTACGTATTGATAGCAAGAAAGTCCCATCGGCGTTGCATGTGCTCTCAGCGTCATCCCACAGTTTATAACCAAGCGCCCTATAGCACCAGAACCAAGCGGGGTTATAGCTATAACCGGAGGGACAGTTAGCAATGGAACCTAAAAAAAGGAACAGGAACATATGCATATGGAGAATACCTTTCTTGATGAAAATATATGTGTACTGATTAAACAATATTGAAATGTCGTTAGGTATAGTATCATGGACAATAGATGACATGATATATGGTTAAAAGTCATCACTATGAGACTACTGTATAAAAACTGAACAAAACCTGTACAAAAACTGTCAAAATCTTATCCTACACCACCCTATTCATAAAGCTGAAGAGCTCATGTAATCCCGAGGATTACCCAATTACTCTCTACCATTTCCTTTCCAGTATAATGATATTAATAGAAAAATCTCCAATAGTAATCCTTCTCCGCTTGAGTCATTACACAAGTCCATGCTTCATTTCGCAATAAACGACAAATGCACGGAGGCTGTTAAATTGAGAATTTATTTGATGAAAGTATTTGTTCAGTAAATGTCGGAACATGAAATTACAGAAATTTGAGAGCAAACATGAAATCTTCCAGTTGATGACCTGATGAAGGATCAATAGTATCCGAAACGTTGTAAGGGTTGTGCGTTCTTTCAACTTATCATTTTCCAGTTATTTCGGAAGATAGGAAGACATTGCATAGTGGGTGGATCAGGTCCCCGGTTACCTAAGTCCCCGGTTACCAAAATTCTGAGAGAGCCATGCCGCTCTTAGTAAAAACGTTTGAACCCGTTTTGAAGTCTAGCCGTTTTCGGATCCACATACAACATGGATCAAGGATCCCGATGTTTTTTTTAGTGTATGTGTGTGTGTGTGTGTGTGTGTGTGTGTGTGTGTGTGTAGGTGTGTGTGTGTGTGTGTGTGTGTGTGTGTGTGTGTGTGTGTGTGTGTGTGCGTGTGGGGGGTCCTAGTATTTTCCCCCTTCTTCGTCGGACATGTTCAAAGGGGGGGAGGGGATTCACTGTTTTGCCCTGGCTGAACTATTGGAGCCACAAAATACAAGTCAAGGAGGACGGCTGGAAGGCCAGCACCTGGTGGCTGAGGGTTGGACCTTAGTAGGTCTAACGCCAGCGGGTCTTCTGGGCTTAACGCCATATCATCTTCCTTCCGGAGCAACTCCACCACTGCAGGTCACAGGCTGACCACAGTGGGTCTGCAGTTGATGAGTCTTCCCTGCCCGGCGCTCTTCATTAGGCTCCCAAAGAAAATTTCTAAAGGGTGTTATCAGTAAAAGTAAACCAAGGGCCACTCGACTTTGGTTGTAATTTTCACAGGTAAGTCCCCCTGCAGCACAATGGCTACAAGGTTCCCTTACCCTTGGTAAAGATTGGGAGGGGCAATATAGGGGTCGAGTCAGTCAAGTGATCGTATGCTTGCTCTTCACTAGAGGTCTTTGGGAGCCAGTCCCTGCCGTGTAGTGGTTCGGGAGGGGCCGTGCACGAAAGTGCCATGGGTCCCCCTAGATTACATAACTAGCCTTGTATATAAGGTCAGGTTCACAGCAGATGGCAGGTCACTTGCTGTGATCTTTCTGTGAGGAGTGACCCTTGGAGACTCACAAATGTAGTAGGTTTTTCAAAAAGATTCTTGGTGGCTGAGTAGGATTATTAGATTTGGCTTATAATCTTGTTCCCTTGGCATCACCTGACACCCTGGTGTCAGGGAACTGACCCTGTACTGCTAATTTTGGGGCGAGTGCAGGTCCCTAAGAAAGGTCATAAGAACTCAATAAAGAGTCTTCTCTTGTAGTTGTCAGGGTCTAGTCTTATCAGACTTATTATCCGAAAACATACCAAACTGACATTTGTAATAGCATATAGGGTGGAAATACAATCACCCATTAGATATATGATCTTTCTAAAAATTGGGTAGCCAACCTGGAGGCTAGAGCCGGCAACGACTACATTAGTAATACGATGTGAGGAACAGATTTGTCGTTTAATTGATTCTGTAGTTGAGAGTTGAGATAATTCATTTCTCTGTCAATGGAAGTCTATCTAATTGTTTACAGTATACTCGTTAATACACCCATTCTGTTCAAGTTCCTAAGGTGGTCAAAATAGCGGGGGTCCCCCGTATATATTATCTATTTGAATGACAATACGCAGTCACATCATGGAGATAAAGTTTCTGTGATGATTTATTGCGTTTTGATCATATACTATAAAGCCCAATGCCCATCTACCGATTCCGGAACATTCATGTACCTTTGTCGGCGACAAACGGATGGTCATTACCCTATCCCCGGATTAAAGCAGAGAAGCAGTGGCTGGGAGTACAGAATTTTATTGAATTCTATGAAATAAGATTATGTCGACCTTACTGGACGATCATATTAATATGTAATATGGATATGAATGGTAAGTAATATTACATAATGGTAATTGACATGTATAATAAGGTCAATTAATATAAGTATAAAATATGATATACAATACAGTAGTATGAAAAATACGTAGGTAATTGTATATGAAAATAAAATAGCCAAGAGCCAATATAAGGAGGGGGGGGGGTGGGATAAAAGAAAAATATTAAGAATTGTTTAGGGACCTGATCAAGGCATGGTTCACTGCGGAGGCATCAGTGTCTTTGATGTAGGTCCGATGGGCGTTAGACCTCCAGCCCCCATACCGCTGTATGGCGAGTTCCGGCATACCGGCCTGGAATGCCTGCGTCGCGGCAGCCTTCCGGAGGCTGTGCAGTGTGTATGTAGGGGGCTGTGCTGCCTTCCGGAGGAGTGATTTCCATTCCCTCGACAGTGTCCTGGTCGTGAGAATCTCTCCGTTCGCTAGGCTGAGGAACGGAGCCGTAGGGTCGGCCGTAGGTGCGGCCGCGAGCATGGTCCGTATCGCCCGGACGGGGCAGGAGGACGGTTCGGGGGAGGCTCGTATGACCACTGTCTTTTCCTCCCCCGCTCTCTGCATGTTTTTCGCCGCCTTCACCCTGATCGATGCTTGTCCGGGCGTGACGACCACGTCTCGGCGTGACAGGTGTCGCGCCGAGTCGTACTTCGCCGTGGACGGTGGCGCCACCTCGCTTTGCCGCAGCGCGGCAAAGTAGATGATTAGAACCGCGGCCCTCAGACCGACGTGCATCGGGGAGTCTGTGAGGGCCGTGAGGGCCGCCCTGAAGACGTCCATCGGGACCGGAGGCTTGACGTTGGGGAGGTACTCCTTGTTTCGTTTCATGGCATCCAGTGCCCGCTTCACCCGGAAATCCTCGGTTGCCGCGACATCGCCGCCCGTCAGCCGGAGGTGCGACCGTACGTGGGACAGCTGGTTCGCGACCGTCGCCGGCGAGGGGGCGTGGCCCGCGACGTACTCTAGGTACGCCGTGGTGAAGGACACTGTGGGTTTCTGGGGGTCGGCTCCCATTCTCCGGCAGAAGGCTAGGTAGGTCGCGACGGCACTCCGCTGGTTCGCGACCGTTCCGGGGGCACGCGCCTCGCACTGCCGCGCAGATGCCCTCGTCTGGAGTGATCGTAGCGCCGGATCTGCAGGCGAGACGGAGAACGGGGTAGAAAGAGGTGTGTGTACATGGGATCACTTCAACCAGAGAATGATAATTTATGTAATTAACGGCCGTGACAAAGTCCCTCGAGGTCAGGTGGGCACGGCTGAGGGCGTCTGCCACGGTGTTAAGCACCCCCGGCACGTGAGTGTACACGAACTCCACCTGGAGTCTGGCTTGTACTGTCCATGCCTGGCGGGCACACTCGGCGAGGACCGGATTCCTGGCACGCCCCGACCTCAGTGCCTGGACTGTACCCATGTTATCGCAGTACACTTCCACACGAGTCCCTCGGTCGCGATCCGTGAGGAAGGTACACATTGCGTAGACCGTATTGAGGGCCTCGAGCTCGGCGATACAGTCCACGGGGTCCTCGACGGGGCAGACCCTACCGCAATAGTAGTATCTCCCATCCGTGCCCCCTACTCCACTCAGGCACGCGTCCACTATGATGCACTTGGTGGGAGGCCCTCGAGGTATCAGGGCATGGCCGTTCCATCCCTCGGCGAACCGCAGGAACCACTGGAGGTCCTGCCGCATCTCCGAGTTGACGTTGATATAGTATCCGGCCATGCCCCGGAGGGCCTCGAGCAGCTTGCTGACGAACGGTCGGGCCGGGCGTATACACTTCGCCACGTGGAGGACCCGACCGAGGACCGACTGTAGTTGGCGTTTCGTCAGCGAGCGTTTGGTTGAGACGGCCCTGACGTGTTCTCGCACGTCCCGTAGTTTGTCCCGTGGGATACTGAGGGACATATCCACTGAGTTTATGAGTATCCCTAGCCACGTTACAGCCCGGCTCGGGGGCTGTGCCTTTTCCCTGGCCTCGGGGAGGCCCAGTTCTCTGAAGAGCTCCCGCGCTGTCTCGAAGTCGGCGGCCGCCTTCTCGGCCGTCGGGGAGAGGATTATAAGATCGTCCAGGTACATCGCGGCATCGACCCCCTTGCGGTCAAGTATCTTGACGATGGCATCTGCTACGCACTGCATGTGGTAGGAGGAGGCCCGGGCACCAAACGGCATGGCCGTATCACAGTAGTACCCCTCCCCCCACGCGAAGCAGAGCAGAGGCCAGTCGAGGGGGTCGCACCGGAAGTTCTTATATGCCCGTGCGATGTCGATGGTGGACATATAACTCCCCGGCCCCGAGGCCACCAGGCGGCCGACGAAACCATCCACGGTCGGGAGGCCGTGTTCTCTCTCCTCACCGTAGACAGAGTTTTTGACGATATAGCCGTTAACGCTGGATTCCTTGGGGTACGTCATGTCCGTGATCACGCGCCTATCAGACGTACCCCTCTTTTCCCGTGTCATTAACGGCGACACGTGACACCAAGGCTGAAAGGGCGGGTCCTCGAACGGACCCATAAGGTTTGAATACCCCTTCTCCTTGTCGATGAACCTGGCTATCTGGTCCGGGTACCCTGAGGCACTGGGGTGGTTGGGCACTCCCCGCGTGTCGGTAACCGGCCCGGCGTACCCGAGGGGAAACCCGAATCTAATGAAATCCGTGAGTTCCTCCTTCCCGGGTATAGTCGCGAGGTAGCGGGTCCAGGCTGGTATGTTGAGATCAGTGGGGATCTCGATCCGGGCCCCGAGGGCGTTGGGCATTCCCGTGCGCCGCACCCGATCGTAGATGTCGGCGTGCGCCGGCGGCCCGGGGGCGGAGAAGTGGGGCCAGAGGGCCCGCCTATGTCCGGCGAACGTGCCGGGGTCGGTCCGTACCCCGGGAGCGGGTATTCCGGTCTCGCAGAATTCCCTAACGGCAGCGAAGTCGATTCGTGGGTTATCGTTGCCGTCCTCCCGGGGCAATTGCCGAGCCAATTGCTCCATATGCCCGTCTTCGCCCCCATACACGGGAGTGTATTCCTGAGGGGGCGGGGTTGTTTGCTCGTGTGCGTCCCCCACGTGCTCGGCACGCGGTGTTGTGGTCACGTGGGGTGTTACGTCACGGGTGGTGCACTCCTTGACCGGGTCGCCCTCGCTGAGTGCACTCGTACCGGGAGCGAGGGGTGTTACACGCGCCACACTCACTCGCGGGGCGCGTCCGGTCCGTTTTTTGAAGCCGTTGGGTGTTGTTTCTGCACTCCTGAGAGGTCGGTGGTGCGCATGGTGTGTCCGGCCTGGGGCATCCGGCGTGGGGCAGGTGCAGGTGTTGGTGCAGCACTCTCATACCCGCCACCGTACAACAGCTTCCTGTTGCACGCGTGTATGGAGTGCGTGCACATCCTGCCAACGGAATCACAAAATGAGCACACGTGCACCCATTTAATTCCGCCATCTTGGTGGCCGTTCCGCTGGCGGCAGCCCCTCTCCGAATTAAATGCCCGGCACGGCAGCTCCCGTCCTCCGGTCTTTCCCGCGTCTTGGCCGTCGTGCACCGTTGTGGTTGCCGTCATCGCGAGACGGACACGCTCGTCCTGTATTCGCACGTGGTCGGACCAGTAGATCCTACCGGCCTCGACCTGGTCGAACACGTACTGAGACCAACGCCTCACTGCGGCCCACGGCTGGGTCTGGGCATCTATCGATACCTGGGACAGGTGGCGATACATGTCCCTCCTGTCCTCCTCCGGGACGGCCCGGTGGTCCTCCATCATCACCAGAAACGCGCTTACATACTCCATCGGACCGAGCGTGCCTCTGACCTCGAGCCTCTGATTCACGGTGAAGAGGCCCTCGCGTTCCACATACATATATGGTTTCGACAGCAATTTAACGGTGTGAAGATCTGAAGTAAACCTACCGGCCGTGCGGTCGTGTCGTAGTCCCTCACGGTCGAGTTCTTTCTGTAGCAGCTCGTCTGGGAGGTATCGGTCGCGAAGCTGACGGGGGGCCGGGAGACGTGATGTTTGGTCGTTTGCCCATTCCCTGGTCCGGTCCTCCGCGACGGTGGCCTCCCTAACGGTCGCCGGCTGCGATGCCCTAGATGGAGATTTTGCCCGTTGTAGACCTTTTATCGCCTCGAGTATCAAGGCGACGTTCCCCTCCAGGGCCGTTATTCTCGACGTCTTGACCGTCGATCCATTTTCCGACACTGAGTCCACGTGGTCGTTCGACGCCTGTGTCGTACCTCTGGCCGTGGCCTCGGAGCCTGCGGCCGCCTGAGGTTCCTGAGACGTGCTCGCCACGGGCGTATTCCTCGTGTTCGGCATGGTACACTCTCCTCTATCGTTCTATCGCACTTTATCGTAGTATGGTGTGCTGGCCTATACTCGTGGAGTAATAGGCTGCGAGCACGTGGCCAAGAAGACGAAATTAGTGCTTGTAGTACGTGCGTACTGCAGAGCGGGTGGAGAAGAAGTGAGGCCGGGGCCTGGACCGGGCTGTACCACGTGACCTCGTGGTGTGGGTGAGTGCCGCGAGGGGGCAGGAGGGGCGCCCGTGAGGCGCGGTAGAGGGGGACACCGGGGAGGCAATGATTACCCCTGAGCCATGCCCATGGGTTTACAATTTGTCTCACCAAAGGCATCCTAAGGGAGTCGGCCGTAGTTGGTAGATGTAGGATAGCTAGGCAAGGGTGAGCCACCGATTAGTAGACCGATTTGCTTAGGACTAATATCCACCACCCCATCTCCTCAATGTCCGGCGGTCGAGCGAAGAGTTACGTAATTTGCCTGCGACAAGTCGACCGATTCCTATACGATTTGGTAACTAATCGCTCAACCCTGAATCGGTAGATGGGCATCAGGCTTATGATGATGATATAAGATCAGTTGGCAATTGAAAGATACTATGAGATGATGATACGGTGATGATCACATTTTGTCAAGTAAGGAAATAAGTTGTCAATATGTTAGATAAGATCAGATAAGGATACATTGTTAGATTGCGACCTATTTGTTTCATGGTTATATAGTCTCACGACATGCGTCTATAATCAATCTAATACATTACCTGCCCTACGTATGCAATAGGACCTGCGGTATTTTGCTGAACAATTGTCGGTGATCCACTGAGTATTCCCTGGCAACATGGCAGCACATCTTGGTCCTGCAGGATCTCCTGGTATCCAATTCTGATAAACAGGTGCAATACCATTTGTCCACTTAAATGTGTTAGATGGAACATCTAGCTTTAGTCCGAGCCAAACACCCTTCTCTCTGAAATGGAAAGAGTAATAGTTTATCAATTTGTTTCTCATTAAAGCAAGTTTTGATGAAAACATTCCCGTTTTAGGTACGGTGGAAAGATTCTTGGCGGTAGAATTGACACCATTCCTAAAATACTTTCGTCTTCATGCAAAACAAAAAGATCGATGAATTCACGGGCAGTGAAGCAGTGATAATAACATGGACAATTCGTATTAATAGTAGTGCATTGGCATGTATTAGATTAGCTTTCATTCTGATAGCTATTGTTGAAAGCAGACAAGGTAGTAGCGGCGATATGACGAAATAGTTAGTTCATATTCCCAGGAACCGAAAGGATGAAGACAAAGATAGGAGAATTGAACATGGCGGAATACATTTAGGATTACAGTTAGTTAAGGCCCGAGAATTATCCCAAATTAAAGAAGCGATGAGAAAGCACCTCGGGGTGATAACACAGGACAGCAGGTTCTACTCGTGGCAGGGTTTTCTGTGAAGAGTTGTGTGCTTGGGTTCACGAAGGAAGCATCACGTGGCTAGACCCAGACGCTATTGACAGATTGCAAACGCGTCTATCCCGACTCTCCCAGCAGAGATCTTGCGCTCTACTTCCTGTGGCCGCTTATATCGCTGCCCCAACCTGCTTGTTTGAGCTCAAATCTGGCCAGCGTGGTCATATATACGCCAGTTTTCTAAATACCATAAATTCTTAGTGCTTTGGGGGAGTTGTTTGTTGTTTTACATGTGAATAGATATGCACATATTTATATGGTAAAAGATATACACTCATTTCTGTTAGTTGGAAGGCACCTCATGTGTTGCAGGGTTTTGCTTGTTGACCAACATAAAATATGTGCTCACTCGAAGGGGCAGTCTAATCAACTTTAGATTCACATCATAAAGTGGTTTAGGGATAAAAATGAAACAGCTGGATTGTCTATTAACCCCATTTAACAATTCCTATATTTCCTAACTCATGATATGTGAGTTGTTTCACTTGTTTCACTTGTATAACTTCTGACAGTATCCTTGTTTGAATCTAAAATGGTTTCCCCTGTCTTTAGTGGATACCCAGGGAACTAATTTTGGGTTGGGGCAGAGAATAACCGATTACATTTACATTTTTTAAATTTTTTTTATAGCTTTTATTTATCCTGGAGCTCAGGTTAGGTGTCAAGCACCTATCTTCCACCTACTACGACTGAATACGTGGCTACTGTAGATCGTCCGCCAATAGTCGTCAGGTGGTGGCAATATCCACCAGGGGCGCCCCGGGGGGGGGGGGGGCATAAGGATACCTGGCCTACCCCATTGAAATTTCCCCCTGTATTTAGGTTTTTGCGTTTATATGTGTGCGTACACTGGAAAGTAAAAACGGTGTTCACCCCCCTCATAATGATAATAAAAAACCATCCTACTCCCTACACAGAAGGAACTGAAAATATTTTTCTAACCTACCCCCCTACCAATTTTTTTTGCCCCCCCCCCCCCCGAGGAAATATTAAACATTTTTGTGTAAATCCCTCCATGGAAAAATTTCGATAAAATTAGCCCCCTCACCCTTCCCCACCTGAGAGTTACCAAAATAAGTTCCCTTCCCATATGAATATACAACCCCCTCCCCCACAGAGGCACCTGGATGAATTGCACCCTCCCCCCTAATTTTGTAACACCCCCTCTCCAGAAAAGATATAAGTGCTGCCTTATGAGTTAAAAAAGAAGCCCTACATAGAAAAAGGAAGATAAAATAAGCGACCCCCAAAATAAAATTCCAAAAATAAATCCCCGCCCAAAGAATACAAAAATATTACCCCCTGCTCCAACACAAAAGCACCTGGAAAAATGTACCTGTACTACCCCCCCTCCCGCCACCCCCACCTATTCCCCCACCCCCCTTATCCTCCTCACATCCCCCACCCTCTCACATCCTCACCCCAACCCCCTCATCCCCCACCTCCACCCCCGATATCGTCGAAGCAAAGCACAAGTTATATGTCCAAAGTGCAGGGGGTCGATATTTCTGTTTTCACATAATCGCCACCTGTGTAGACGATTAAATAAAACCTGCTTGAAATAGTCGCCGGCGTCAGAACGTGTCTAATAGTCGTGAGGTGGTGCTTTATTGCGTAATCAGACATAATCAGACGATCTGCAGTCGCCACTCTCTTGGCGTTTACATCAGACGATTTCTAGACTTTCACGGCTGAAAGTCGTCAGGTTCAAGAATCGTCGCCTATAATCGTCTATCCCGGCGTTTACACTAGACGACTAAAGGCGTGGCGACTGTAGATCGTCAAGCAATAGTCGTCAGGTGGTGGCAATGTCCACCGCAAAAGTCGTCGAGCTCAGAATTTCCTTGAGCGTTTACACTGACGACTTTCATTAGAAACGGACGTCGGCGATTGATTCAGTTAACCTGGGTGTACCTGTGTATGGCCATTCATCAGGGGTGTACCCAGTAGGGGGGGGGGGGGGTAGGGGTACCTGCCCCCCTCGAAATTTCCCCCTGTAGGTTTTTGTGTTTATACATGGGCGTACACGGTAAAAACAGTGTTTACCCCCACCATGATAATACTAAAAACCATCCCCCTCTCTGCACAGAAGTACCTGAAATAGAAATTGTCTACCCCCCCCCCCCCAATAAATCTTCAACCCCCCCCCCCCCCGCCGAGGGAATATTAAACATTTTTGTTTAAATCCACCATGGAAAATTTAAATAAAATTAGCCCCCTTCCCCTCCTTGCCCCAACAAATGAAAAAATGCACCTATCCCCACCCCACCCCACTAAATGGTGTGTACCTCCACCATAATAATACTAAAAACCATCCCCCCTCTATACAACCTCCCTGAAAAAAATTGCCTAACCCCCCCCCCCCCAATTCTTTTTTTTTCAAAAAGCAACCCCTCTGTCCCCTGCCACAATGAAAAAATATATTTTAAAAATCCATCACAAACACCCTCCACAGTGGCACCTGGAAAAAAATTCTACCAGGTTTTTGTTAAAGCCCACTCCCTGGGAAAAATATGTAAAAAAAATACCACAATCCCATTATTTATTTAATTTTTAAAAAAAGTCCCCCATAGAACAAAAAAAGAAATGACCCCCCCCCCCAATCCCCACAGAGTTACCAATATAGATCCCCACCCCAATGAAAGAGCAGTAACAATCATCCCCTGCCCCCACACAGGATCACCTGAAATATTTGCGCTACCTCCCCCCCCCCCCCCCAAGAAAAATAAATTATATATAGAATTAGCCTCCTCTCCCCAAAGTTACCGAAATAAGTCCCCCTGCCCTCATGACTAACCCCCCCCCCCCCATACAGAGGCACCTGAATGAAATTGCACACCCCCTATTTTAAACCCCTCACCCCCCCCCCCACCCCCAAACAAAATATAAAAAGATCTCATCTCATAATTTAGAAAGAAAAAAAAAGATAAAATAAGCACCCCCCCCCCCCCCACACACACTAGTTCCCAATATAAATCCCTGCCCAAATGATACAAAAGAAAACACTCTGCCGCAACACAAAAGTAGCTGAAAAAATGTACCTATCCCCTCACCCTCACCCCCAAAGCCACCTATCCCCTCACCCCCCCCCTCAACCCCACCCCTAACCCCCACCCCAACCCCCCAATGTCATTGAAGCAAAGCACATGTTTTGTGACCAAAGTGCAGGGGGTGGACGACTCTGTTTTCACAGAATCGCCGCTCTTGTAGACGACTATTTCAAACCAGCTTAAAATAGTTGCCGGCATCAGAGTGGGTCTAATAGTCGTGAGGTGGTGCCTTATTGCGTAATCAGACGATCTGCAGTCGCCACTCTCTTGGCGTTTACATTAGACGATTTCTAGACTTTCACGGCTGAAAGTCGTCAGGTTCAAGAATCGCCGCCTATAATCGTCTAGTGTAAACGCCGGGTATTGTAAACGCCGGGTAAGCGCTAGCGCCGCGAAAGATCTAGGGGGAGAGTGGTCTATTCCATGTCACAAGGCCCTCCATGAATAACCAAGGACCAGCTAAAGGGGGTGTTCCACTGGACCGACGCTAGCCGATTCTGTAGCCAGGCAATCACCGATCACCATCGGATTCCCCAGAATTTCTCAAATGTTTGAAAATGGTAATTTATTAAACTATTATTATCAGAATTAAATAAATTACAATATGTGAGCTTCCTCTACAGGGCCCAGGAACAATTGATCGGGTGACAAATCGGCCTGGTGGAGCACACCCTTAACCCAGGTAGAGGGAACTAAAGGGAAGCGAACCAAGTCTAAACTCAGTAGCAGGGTAACTAGAAACGTACACGTTGTCACCGATAGCAGAAGTACAATGTAGACCCTAAATGAGGTCGCAGGCGGGACCTGGTGCTGGCAGGGAAATTTCCTTTATTAGAGCGTGCTTGCACGCCTATATACATCATCTATAGACCTACAGGTTAGAGTGGTCACATATATACACTTTCAGCGTGCTGCTAGAAAACTATCCCTTCACTATCTGCATGCTATTCACTGTGATAGTGTGAAAGGAGCAGGGTGCCAGTGTCTCAGGGTCTTAGAGGCATGCTCAACTGACCATCACCAATCACTTGAGACCGAAATACCTCATTGACCTATTGGTGCTTGACCTTGATATTTTTGGATCCCAGACTCAGGTGATTGCAGAAATAACAGATTGACTGGTAACTCAAACCGTTTAATTGTTATCCATGTATATTTGCACGCTCATTCATCCATGATGAACATTCCATTTGCTCCTAGTTGAAGCCCTACACGATATACACTGGGAACCAGAGCTACACAAAGTTAACTCTGGTCGGGTTAAATCCAGAGGTCGCCTTGACCCTTAGCTGGTTCCCACCCTAGTAGTACTTATACCACTTATACCTTTAACCAGAAATATGCCCTCTGGTGAATCTTAGCCGCACCACTGGGTAGGAAATACCTTCCAGACCTTTTAGTACTGCTTGGAGAGTGTGTTATTTCCGAACCTCGAAGCCAATTTATCATTTTGTTATTTCCTTTTTATGTGTATTTTTTAAACACAATAAATATAAAGCTAGGCTCCCTTGTCAATTTGTTATGCTATGGATACTACCTATCAAGCATTTCTGGTTTTAGAGCTTACATAGAACAAAACTACTTGGTTCGAGGCGAACACAGAAGGATACTGTATGTCATTTAACCCGACCAACCCCTATATCGTAGCTCAGTGCAGACAGGGGTTGGTGGCCAATCTATCCACGACATAAAAGTTTCCATATCTCACTCACCAAGTTCTCGACACCTGCGCTACTACAACATGAACTCTCCATAATGTCATCATCCTTATTTGAAGGCCACTTGCAAAGTTACACTCTATAGTTTTGGAAATGTGTGAATAAGATGCAGCAGTAATATTCCAGAATAGTTGTGGCCGCATTGCGAGAGCAGGGGAGCAAATCTACTTTGTCATAAAGAATAAGGTAAAACCCCGCTGAAGGGACAGACTGCAGTGGACACCTCTCATTAGTGCACAATTGGCATGTGGCGGAAATCTTTCCTTCTATTTAGTGTCTATTCTAATCCCGTGTAAAGGATAACCTTGTGTATGTGTAACCCCGTGATGCTGGAAATTTGTCGGTACGTAATGCTTCTCAACCCCGTGTAAGGGACCACTCTGGAATGGTACCTTATCAAACAAAATAATTAGACACCTGCCTTTGACAAGCGTAGACCCGTGTAGACGTCACATACGTGTCTGAGGGGTGTCTTTGTAAGGTGGATCAGCCCCCTTATATACCATTAACCCTTTAACAGCAGGAAGATGGCTCCAGGCATTCCCCTGGCTATGGCAGGAAGATGCCTCCAGGCATCTTTGAGGCATCGGTGACACTTATATACAAAATTCAATAGATAAAAAATTTAATTGTTTGATTTAAAATAAATTTTGACAATGTATAAGAGCCATATTGACCTTTGATTTGGCATAATAAAATATGATCAGTCACCAAGATAGATTACTTAAATCACATGACACATCACATGACATTGCTATTTCCAGAAAAAGGTGCCTGCCATAGCAGGGTCGTTTGGGCAGGCAATGCCTGCCGTGTAATGGTGAACAGGGGAACTGGGTGCTACAGGGAAAGGGTTAAGGCACCTGCATTGATAGCATAATCGACCGAACACCTCTTTAGATGAAACAATTGGAGGGAAAGAAGTAGCCGCAAGGGGTGAAGGACAGAAAGAAGGGTCGAAGATTGAGAAGGTGTGATGGAAAATTTGTGTGTTCTTGATACTCTCTATTGTCTACCTCGGTCTATTGAACAGTTGATAAATTCATCCTGTGGTATTTAGGTTTATTTCGTATATGTTTTTGCTTAAAACTAATTTTCATATAAAGAATAGAATTTTTTTTTTTTTTCTTTTACATCGGTATAATATACTATAGAACTTTCGCCACACTGAAAACCCCATGTAAGGGAACACCCCCGCATAACGGGACATTTTGTCCAGAACGGAGATGTCCCCTTAAGCAAGATTCCACTGCATTATTGAGGAAATAATAGCATCAAATCTAAGTCTATATACTAGAAAATATTGAGGGGGAAAAAAAGAAATCACTAAAAAACTTACATGAGCGTCATAACGAAGTCGATCTCAGCCTGTGTTGACACTATCGGGAGATCTTGTTTAGAACCACAATAGTACGCTGCATTTTGCCAATTTCTTTTTGTATTTGGGTAACTGTAGCATACGTCGAGGCCACTTACACTATCCGTGGCCCTCGTATACCCAGTTTGACACCCTGCAAACAGATATAACATTTCAGTCAAGTGGATTAGTATATCATCATCAGGGAATATAGATCAAGCCATAGCGTAATAGGGCCATATGTGATGGGTCTCTGAGTTTTCAGAAGCTTGGTCCTCTGAGTAAAGTATGCAATGCTGTGTAGGTAGACGAGGCGTAGCTTTGAGAACCTGGGACCTGTTTCACTAGTCTTGTGACATGTCTGTGACACCATACAGACATTGGGGTTGTCTAGTTTTGTGACAACACAAGTAGCTGCCCTTAGGAAAAGACAGACCCCAAACTTAAGAATTAGACAAATCTACACATCATGGACCTGTTTCACTAGTTTCGTGACAAAAGTGTTAGACAGACATGAAAAGCGGCACCAACAATGTAAGCAAGAACGGACAAAACGAAGTCTAATGTCTAGTTCTTATGAAACCGGACTCACCATTTACACGCCATCTAGACATGTCACGAAACTAGTGAAACAGGTCCCTGTTGCCCACCGCAATGAGACCACGGAATAGAGAGAAACGGGAAGCGGGTCGCGGACGTTAATCTTTTCCAACCTCGGAGCAGTGTGAACTCTCTAACGGAACGAAAAGATTATAACAAAAGTATGCAATGCTGTCCACATGCGCCCACAAAGTTGTATGATTTATCATTATGTATTAGCAATTAAAAAAGATAAACCTAGTCAAGATCTAATCTGCCTATAAGCCAGAAAGTGGTTTTTAAGGAATAGCACTTTAAGTTAAATGAAAATGCAAACTATCCTTTTTTAAAAGGCTTCAATCTGTGGAATAAGCATCCTAGATAATATAATCCAAAGATCACAGACCAAGAGCTTGCGTAGGTTAATAACAACCATGGAAGCAATGTGGCAATACTGTGTAATGATTTACTCGAAGTCGGAGAGAAGTATAACCAATTATTATGAACTGGAATTGTATACGTTTTCAGAGTAAAAACATTCAAAATTTGAACATCAATATATCAATTGAGCGTTGAATCCATGTAAATTTAGGGGGGGGGGGGGGGTTGTTAATTTTTTTAGGTGTGTAGATGTCTCTGGAGTGGGAATGAATACATAGAATATTCCTCATCATTCCTCCTTGTTCATTCTTATAGTTTTATCAACATCAAATCAAATTTGTTTTGGCAGTAAACAATAAGTGTATCATTGTCTATTGGGACTTTGTATGATTATTACAGAACAGAAATAAACAGTATTTCAAGAGAAAGGGTTTTCCAGCCGTCTTCTACATTTTAGTTGACGAGTTCCTCTGGATTCATCATTAATTTGTGTATTGACATGATGAGTAATGGTATTCGTTGAAGTCCTTTACGTATTTCTACATTCTATTTTTATTTTGCAAATAAAACTAGGCCTAGGCTATTCGGAGCTAATTCCTAACTGACGGTTCTTTTCTAATCGATTAGGATTTCCCGATCTTATTGGTTGGATATGAATCCAATAAACTTGATTAGATATCCATTTAAAAATCTAAAAAGATTACCATACGTGAAATCTTTAAACAGTCTCACATACTACAATTGTGAATAAAGCTAGCTCATGTTGCCTAATATGTTCATTAATGTGGGAACAAAGATCCGAGTGATGACCATGAAATCTGATATCATGAAGCCTTCATATTTTTGTCCTCTTCTACTCAATAAAACATTTCAAACGGATTGGAAGATCCTTATTACTCAGTCCAAGAAGGAGCAAAGATTTTACGCAAAGTAAGAACAGAAAGAACAATAATAGCTCCCAACATACACCGATTCCAGCGTTAACAGAGGAAAATTCCAGGATAAATGTTCAGAGAATCGGTCGCTTAATATTTGATATCGATACTCACAGTCAGAAGATGCTATTGAGGATGTTAGGAGTACTCGGAGAATAATCCATTTTATCCAAGCCAAGACTTGCCCTAAACGTGCCATCATTGAGTCTCTATCAATGATCGACGAACATGTCACGGCAAATGGTTAGACGTCTATGCGCGTCAGGTATTGTAAGCTCTTTAACCTCCTCCAATTGTTGTGGTAGTATCCATGTAAATATTACAGAGGTATTGACCATGCATAATGGTGTCATCGGATGATGTGTTTGTTATAGCTACCTTTATCCTACCCCTAATATAAAATCCCATAGGCTTAACATTGAGTTTCCGTATGCCATGCTGACTGGCATACGGAGTTTTATATGCCACTAGTGCCATACAGAATTGTTATCACTTAATATTCCAAAATCGAGGAGACGGGGTAGGATAAATTCAAAACCTGATTTGTTTTAATCATGGCCACCACATGCCACTCCTGGAGTTCCAGACTTCACTCGGTTTCGCCTCGTGAAATCACTATGCCAAACTCCAGTCGTGGCATACGGTGGCCAAGATTAAAACTCATCCAGTTTTAAGATATTCTTTAATAGAAGTAAATCATCTCTATGAGGCAGTCTTATATTTTTCTTTGTATCGTATCTACGGACTTATAAGCTCTACTCCATACCAATTATGCAAGGTTCCTTTTATTAAGGCCTTAACCTCCTGTTGAGACTATTGATTTTCAGATGTTGAAGCAAACTTTGATATCTAGGATAATCCTTTAGGGCAAAATCATGACAATGGTGTATGTGTTTGACATGCACACATTAGAATACCTTCGTATATACATAAGCGAAGTTGTTTAGAGGCAAATAGAATGTCAGAACTGCATACAAAATAATGTTACCTATACTTTAAATATTTTATAATTAGATTCTATGAACATAAGTGATATTATGATTCAAATAATATTTAAACAGAAATTGTGAAAAAATGCCTACTCAGAGAAATAGATACCAGTTGATTGCCAGAAACCTCTGGAACGAATAAAGAGCCACGCTCATTCAAAACACATCTTACAGCAATATATCTTGTTCGTATGGATGCCACCAATCGATATCAACATTCAAAGCCCAGACAATAGAACACCTCCGCAGCCGTAACAAAGTCTATACCTCTATTGAGCAACCTGTCAGTCAAAAGATAATAAACATTAGAGTTTGTGTATATGCAATGTTTCATCCATTAGTAAGATGTCACTTGTTTGACGAGTTTTTGATATATGGGGATGGGGTGTTCCCACATCAACTATTTAACTTCTTCCTATCCATTTGCAATGCCACTGAGGTTAAAGGGAATACATTGCTACAATACTGGTTAAATTTGTAACTGCATTCACGGATCAGTTATCTAACAATAGTGTGTTGGATAAGAATACCCGATTTAGATGTCTCGAAGTCCCCACAAACTAATACCAAAGCTAAAGTAACATTTTCTTTCTTCTCCCATACTAGTCTAAGAAAGTGGTCCTCAAATAAGGATGATGATAATATGTTTAACAGAGTCTTTTTAAATATGAATATAGGTAATGCATATCATTCCTCAATATTCTCACCCAAAAGAGAGGGGAAATATTTGAGATTGACAAAGATCTATGTGGTTGTAAAATTTTGATAAGGATTTCCGTCACACTAGCTGCTGCATAGAAGGACACAATTCTATGGCTGAGGTGAATTTGACCAATTTGTAACTGCAATGTAATGCTACACTGCCTGTTATTGATGGCAAATGAACTATGTTGGAACCACATCTCACATTTTGATGATATATATCATGAACAAGCTGACCAGCCCTTTAAAAGCAATTTAATTAGATCAATAACCTTGTATTTGTATTAAAAGTCATTTTTATAAATATTATTAAAACATTGTAGAGAAATACAAAATTGCTCATGATTTGTTAAGAAAATAATGAGATATTAGGAGATACACTGAAATTGAGTATAAAAGCCCTTGATGTTGGTGGGTACAATTTGTTGTAAAGATATCACGGGTAGGTAGCTGAGAAAAACTACCGTCGCGTACAAATGAGCAAGGGGATTTAGCGTCATGTGATCTAAGTAGTGTGACCAGGATAATGTAGGGGGCACTAGCGTCGGACTTATTACCGATTAGATAATCAGTCTACAATTTTTTTTTTTTTTTTCTAAGTTTCTTTATTGTCATCTTCGTATATGGTCATACAAGCAATACAAGTATCTGCAATTATTCCTCCACGTTTGCAATATAAGATGACAACAAGGAGGCCTTTCACGTCAGCTCTTACAGGAGCTGGTTTTCATCGTGATGGCCAAGCCCATCAAATACAACAGTGAAATACAATGACACCAAAACACCACAAAGTCCTATTTTCCACATACTAAATGACTAAAATGTATAACTTGTATGGGAATGGTGTACATATATAGATCTACATGAAATGTTCATTGCCTGGTGTCGGGTCTCGCGCCATTAGAGTACGCCACCTGTGCCAATCAAAGGCCACGGAGATCGTAAGGAACCAGCTTGTCTCTGTGTTCACATCTGGGGAAATGTGCGACTCACTGCTACCACCTAGTGTTGCTAAGGGGTATTAGTTTTACTCTGGCCGCCAGAGCTACGCTGACGTTAGCTCTGGTGGAATCCAATCTGAACAACCTTGACTTTCAATCGGCTAGCTGATCTTCATACTAGCAAAGTCAGAAGCTCTGCTGGAAGAGTGAATCATTTTCGAAGCAAATATTTTGTCTGGGTAGGCTCTGTCACAACTGGCAAGTCTGGTTAGAGATTGTAGTACTCTCGACGCCCCTTATCCATATTCTTATCTTATTTTTTGTATATTTTAATAGAAAGAACATGAATTTAGATTTTGTAAACAATTAGCTTAAGTTGATAATGCTTTGTAGTAAGTATTCATATTCAAGTTTATATTCCACTCTGTCCCAAAGGTCTACCCTGGTTCGAGATAATTGGCTCGAACTCTCTGGCCATATAGACTCTAGTACAGTCTGTTATCGCCAATGCCAAGGCGCACAGGCTCAAACTAAGACTGTTAGAGGGTGCCATTTTGAGTCAGGAATTCCTGCCTCTGCTGGTACTCAGCTACCCTGAGTGATTTTCCAGTAACCAGTGTGTTACTCTTCAAGCATAGGTCCTAGAGTAGCTTTTACTGGGCATATACCAAATAAATCAGCTTGGAGAGTTATAATGATTCCCCAGAATCGTGGTATTCTCAGCCTTGAGTTGGTGCTAAAATTAGAGCAGCCAATCACGAAATTCCTTTCTCCAGAGGGAACTAGCAAATGGGAGCTGTGCTCTGTTAGACCCTTAAAGACTGTAAGCCTTAGGTGGCACAGTCTGTAAACAGAATATCTGGCCATAAAGCGATCAGACCAGACCAACCCCTAAGTCGGAGTCAGGGGTTGGTTGCCAATCTATATTAGTTTCTGCCTGTGGTGTCTGTTCGCTGGAAACCAGCGACTACGTTAGCTCTGGTCTAGACTGGTTCCCTCCCCAAATGAAATAAGGAACTGGGGGCCTGTTTCACTAGTTTCGTGACAGGTCTAGATGGCGTCTGTGACACAATACAGACAAATTGGGGTTGACTAGTTTCGTGACAACACAAGTAGTGCTCGGACAAGTGGTGCTGTAGTGTCACTGTTCACAACACAGAGATTGTGACACAACATGTGACAATAGATGTGACAAACGTTATGAAACGTGACTTCGTTTTGTTCGTTCTTGCTTGCACCTTTGGTGCCGCTTTTCATGTCTGTCTAACACCTTTGTTATGAAACTAGTGAAACAGGTCCCAGGCTGGTAACTACTTCTTATGTAATACTAGAGAAAGACCTTGAACTGACACTCCCGCCACCGCACTACATAGACTTGCTCAAGTCTTTTTTTCTTCTATTTTTCATCAGGTCATAGATTCACACATCATATTTGGTTTGCAATCCACAACACAGACAACGCTAGATCATAACAAAACTATTTTACAATCAAATTCAGGTTGAGAGAGTTATGAATCAAATAATCACACCTTTAGATTATCATCCCATACATAAATCCAGGCAGTAAGCCTTAAGAAATTGCATTCTTTCTTAATACTTTCTATCTCCAGTGCTTTATTCTGAAGAAATACTACTTATGAATGTTTAATAGCAATCCTGTTGTACTGGCTGTAAGGAAGGCCTGCAGGCCTAATACAAGTCCAGATAAAATAAATGAAATAAAAAGAAAAGGATACAGGGACTGAGGCCAGTCTAGGCTCTACAGTCTCAGAGTCAAGTTACCATTTTATTATTTTCCTTTCCCAGCGTAGACACTGGTAAATTTTCAATTTATGGTGTCTGTCGAGTTGCATACTACACTGGTCTCCAGAGCAAATGCTTGCTACGCACGTTAGCTCTGATGTAGGTAGCTTGGAAACCTAGCCTATATACTTACATATTAGGCCAGGTTGGTACTGCCACTTTTCTGGTGCTGTGTAGATTAGAGCACGTAGATAGCAAAGGGAACATTATAATGGTAGCCACCTCCGTCTCCACTCTGTACAGTATTTTGATCAATGTAGGTTCTAGAAACAGAAATACTTAATTGGAAATATTCGTAGCTCAACAATTTGACAATGAAACCTAGCTTTATGGTCATCATATTTTGTAGAAAATATACCTGAAAGGAAATAGCATAATGGAAAATTGACTAAGAAAATGAGATGACACACTCCCTAGCAGTATAAAAGCTACATAGTATAGCTCTGGTGGCCAGTGTAGGGGAACCTGCGCGAGTTGCATATGATGGGAAATATTGCAGGGAAAAGTTCTTTGTTCCTGTGGGAATAAGTCAAAGTTAGGAGGTAAGGCTTGGAAAAATTACTGCCCAAGGCGTAGCCGCGGGCAGTAATTTAGTGCTATTCCTATATACCTATGCCCGAACAACCTATAATTACCCAACACTGCGGGGGGTGGAATTACTTTTGATTACTGCCCAGGTTGACGTTTACTGCCCAGGTTTTTTTTTTTTTTTTTTTTTTATTAATTTCTTTATTGAGTCAATAATACATATATTTTACATTGTTATCACATGGAATCAATAGCTCAATAAAGTGGCAGGAGGCCTCAGCCTTATCATAAGGCTGGTATTCTTGGCCAAGCCATAAAAATACAGTTCTTAGCTCGTTTATAATATGCTATAGTAATAACCAGAAAAAAATAACTAAAAAAACAGATCAGTCAGGAGCAGTCATAACGAGAAAAAAATTTTGTAGTACAATTTATACAACTTATACAATGATTTTGTAATACTATTTTAGTATTACCAAAACTATTCCAGCCAGATCTTGGCCTTCATATTGGCTCTGGTTAATGCTTTGAACATAGACAATGATTCAGTGTTACGTACTATAGGGGGAAGATCATTCCAAGCCAAACCACCATGAAAAGTTACTGACCTTGTATAGGCCATGCCATTCGGGCGATCAATGTGAATAATAGGTGCATCTGTAAGTCTCGTATTTCTAGAAGGTTTGACAATATTTCCACACAACTTCGACCTTTTATACATATAGTTTAACAGGTGAGCCTGTCTTCGATATTTGAGCAATGGGATCTCTGCTAGCCTATGTAGATTTTTAATGGAAACATAAGGATTGGCCCTGAGACAGATACGTAATGCACAATTTTGTAGTTTTTGGAGCTGTTCAGTAAATTTAGCAGGAGCACTATCATAGATCACATCACCGTAATCAAGGTAAGGCAGTATAGCAGTAGAGTAAACAGATAGAGCTGCTTTCTTAGATAAAAAATATCGCATCTTAGATAGCTGGTACAATCTAAAGGATACATTTTTACGGATTGCAGCAAATTGATGTCTCAAATCCAGATCTCTATCAAGGGAGAAACCCAAGTATTTATAAGAATGAACCTGTGATACCTCTTTGCCACTAATAAAAAGTTTACCTGTTTCATTTATTTGAGCCTTTTTCTTTGCTCTGAAACACATATGTTTTGTTTTGTTGATATTGATGCTAAGCTTATTTTGGGTACACCAAGTTTGGAGTAGATCCAGGTCATTTTGAGTCTTTTCATACAATAATTTCTCTTCATTACCGTGTCTGTAGACAACCGTGTCATCAGCAAATAGAATTACCTTGTTGTCTTTCATGACTTCCAATAAATCATTTACATACAAGAGGAACAATAAAGGCCCAAGTATTGATCCTTGTGGCACGCCATGTTTGATAACATTAACCGATGAAAAAAGGTTGTTAACTTTCACCCTTTGTTTTCTTAAGCTTAAATAGTTTTCAAACCAGTGGTAGCAGGTTCCGACAATGCCATAGTATGATAATTTTTCCAATAGAATACTATGGTTAACAGTATCAAACGCCTTACGCAGGTCGATAAAAACAGCTAAAGTTGACATACCAATATTTTTATGAGTTAGTACACTATCTGTAAATTTTGATATCGCATCTATAGTAGATTTCCTCCTCCTAAAACCAAATTGGCTATCTGTAAGGATATTATTGAGGTTAACATGGTTGATCAGGTGTTTGTATACTATTTTCTCCATCAATTTATGCGGAATTGGTAGTAGTGAGATAGGTCTTAAATTATTAGCCTGGTATGGGTCACCTCCCTTCGGTAAAGGAACCACCGTAGCCGATTTCCAGTCCTCGGGTATGTCAGCAGTAGCAAAGATACAATTATAGAGTTCTTCATAAATGTGGGGAATCGCCTTTACTGAATCAATAAAAACTCTAGATGACATATGGGGCAACATGGATTGTTTGTGTGGACTAATTTGCTTAACCACTTGAACAATTTCTTCGGAGGAAGTAACAATAGAGTCAAAATCAGAGTCAACCCTTTCACCATACGGCCTCCAAGGGATATACATTTCAGCTGCCAACTTGGACCCTATGTTTGAGAAATATTCATTAATGTGGTCCGGAACTTCCGAATCGTTAATTTGTTGATTCTCTTCATTCTTAAGTCTGATAAATTCCTTATTTTGTTTGTCATCAGTACCAGGTAAGATCGACCTAATTTTGTACCAAAATTTCTTACTATCATTTTTGTGTTCTTCTAGTTCAGATAAAATATAGTTTTGTCTGGCAAGTCTAATCATTTTAGTGGAATTATTGCGGGCTTTTTTTGCACATAACCAATCGTTAGGGTGACCTGTCCTTTTGGCTTTAACCAAGAGTCGGTTTTTGTCTTCAATATTTTCCAATATATGTGCAGTGATCCATGGTGATTTTGTTTTTTTAATTTGGAAATAGCGTAATTTACAGACACGATCAAGAAAGGAGACTACGGCCCGACTTATATAATTCCATTTAACTGTGCTATCAATAGAGCGGTGAAAATTTGCCCAGTTATATTCTAGTAAAAACGATTTCAGCTTCTGAAAGGTGTAATGTCTGTAGGACTGTCCCTGAAAACTGATTTTATTCCTTTTTACCTGTACTAATTTCTTGACTACAAAAATAATCTGATGATCACTTAAGGCACTACTAAGTACACCACTGTGGGCTATATCATTTGCAGAAGTAAAGATCAGATCAATGGCAGAACCCCTATCCGAATATCTGGTTACATCCTTAATAAGTTGACAGAGGCCAAGATGTTGCATTTCTGCAATTAACGCAATTGCCTCCTGCTTACGATTACCCAAAACATTAATATTACAGTCTCCTAGTAGAAAAATATCTTGAAAGTTGTCATCTCTAAGTGAGGAAACAGCATTAACAAGCAGATTTGTAAAGACCCATGGGTCACCATGATTTGGGCGATACACATTAAAAATGACCAATTTCTTCGTAAAAGGTCTATCCAAAACAACAACCTGCAATTCCAAATCTTTCGTGCTACAATTTAGCATGGAATATTTATGTACATCATGAGTAATTTCTTCTCTAACAAAAGTACAAAGCCCTCCACCAGCTTTTGGCTTTATGTCATCTGCATTCGTTTTCCATGCCCTATCTAGTCTATGTTTTTTATAACCACTTAATAGGTATGAGTTGGCTACATCAAGCTCAAAATGCCAAGTTTCAGACACACAAATAACGTCCCAGACATGACTTTGGGCTTCAGCAACAAGTGATTCATAGTTAGCCTTCAGGCTCCGAACATTAGCATGGATGATCTTGAGGCCTTTCATTCCAGAAATTATTTTTCCCTCATGTAATTCAGTAATATTGGATACTACAGTTTTGATCCTTCCATCTGAGTGCTTCACAGAAAATTCTTAATCTAAACCTATCACTAAGACAATCTTTCTCCTGAATGAACAACAACAACAACAGTCGCACAACAAGAAAACGTGCGAAAAAAAGAAAAAATAACTCAACAAAAATATCGGTCATTTCGACCATTTTTGTGAAAAAAGTTGACAAGATGGTTGTTCCTACCGGAGCTTGGTAGGGGGCAGCTAAATCACCGTCCCGGAACTCTTCATTGCACATTAATATGACAATATATGAAAAGAAATTATTGTTGCGTATAGCACTGGTGTAAGTCAGTGAGTTATACTCTATAGGTAACAGCATATAACTATAACTAGTGCCAGGCATAGAGAAGGTTAATTTATTTATGGAAAAAATTTCTAGTATTTGGTTAGAGAATTTTTAGACTCAGAAATAAAGATCTTATAATACCAAAATTTTGAAAACCCTGAGTAAAGACATAGCTCACCATAGGTAACGGCAAGCTAGGCTTTTTGCAGGGTAGTTTTTACCAAGTAGTTTTACCAGTCAAAAGGTTCTTATTGAACGTTTTCAAGAAGTCTGAGCCCCACAGGTCTAGTAGTTGAGGGTTGGGGTGGATGCCATCATCCAGCAGTTCATAATGATGTTTAAGTTTTCCATTTCGCCATTTATGCGTATGGTTGGCAATCCATGGGAAACGTGTTTCCTGTCTGGCATTCAATGCAGTAAGTAGCTTATTATATTCAATTACTGCTTCAGTGACAATGTTCTGTTGCTTTTCCAATTCCAGCTGTAGATCTGGTGAATACTGCGCCTTTGGAATCTTGAACCTTGTTACACATCTCTTTAGGTCAGCTCCTACAAGTGGACAAATGGCTATTTGCGCTCTTGGATGGTTGTGGCAGATCCACTCGTATCCAGCATTTGTGTAAGCTACTAGGTGATTTAATAAATCAGTACTGGAAGACCACATCATTTTAATTTCCCATGATTTGTTCTTTGGCGTAGATTTGACTTTTGACGTGATATTACAAATACCACCTGTAATGTATACGATGGCTTTTGGGCATTGGTTTAAGTGATTGTTTGCTAAAACTATCAAGTCCTGAATTTTTGCACCCGGAAAACAGTATATGTTGAACCTCTGATTTTCAGTGTTTTTGGAAGAAATAACCTCATAGAGATTACGGACCCTTGAGTCACCAAAGATAACATTATTAGGGAGGGGTGACCATGTTCGAATAAATTCTTTCTCTAATATTTCAATATCCTCATCCAATTTAGTAGGATAATACATGATTTTTAACCCCTAGGAAAATTTTTAAAAGTGAGATTAGCTAAAAGCAGTGTCAGGCAGAACTGCAGAATTATAAAAAACGCAATACCAGATAATATAATAGTACAGGAATGTCAAAGTCAAAAATTCCGAAAAAAACCCAGAGTCAGCAAGTTATAGCTATCGCTATACCAGATAATA
Source organism: Alentia gelatinosa (assembly GCA_950022655.1). NCBI lineage: Eukaryota > Metazoa > Annelida > Polychaeta > Phyllodocida > Polynoidae > Alentia > Alentia gelatinosa. The sequence goes on along the minus strand of OX465590.1, from coordinate 25,462,303 downwards.
TAATAGTACAGGAATGTCAAAGCCAAAAATTCCTAAAAACCCAGAGTCAGCCAGTTATAGCTATTCAGTCAGAGTAGAGCGGAGTTGGCCCAGGAGGAATCCCAGTTTGTTGCCCTTGACCGATTCTTCCGTGAGTAGATTGAGTTCTCCAAGGTGATAACCACAGCCCCAATATTCGTTCTTTGTTGCTTCAAAAAGACGTTTGTCTTTGGTGGCAATCAGTTCCTGTCGCAAGTCATCATTTTGTGTGAATTTCGCCGTAATGATATTTCTCATAACGACGTCGCGAGCCTCCAACCACACTTTGGTTGATTTTAAATCTCTCGTCAGTCCTAATACATCTTCAGGTGAGGCAGTGACTAGGATTTTTTCCGTAATTTTATCAGCACCTACAGCCTTAGCGAAGGCATATTGATAACCATGCTCAGATGATGGATATGAGTTTCCGTTATATTTGATTTTTGTTTCAAAGAGATTTGAAAACGGAGAGAACCTACCCTGAAAAGCGATACCCAACGGCGTGTTTACCGTTTTGATATTACTTATGGACAGGCCCAGAGGCAGGTTATCAATCTGATCCGCAGTGTATCGTTTTTTGTTTATGAAGATCACTGTACCGCGAACAGAACAAGGAATATTTCTCTTACGTGCGACCGCCTGAACCGCTCTGAGATTCTGGTTGATACGTCGCTCGTCCTTATCTAGCTCGTCACCGATCGACACACGTTTCCAGCGGTCATTTCCTTTGAGTTTGTTGATATTCTGATATATCAGTGCTTTAGCAGATTGACTTGCAAATTGTACAACAATAGGACGAGGTCGGTTCGAAGGAAGCCTACCCCGCCTATATATCGCCTCAACGGGAAAACGGTGGGGTTCGAGATCTAGGTCATTTATAAGCTGATCGAAAATGTCACGTAAATTTTCCCCTTCGGCATCTCTTAGGCCTTCTATAACCAGAATTTTACGGCGTCTCTGATTTTCCAAATATTGGATCTTTTCCCCTTGATCAACAACAACCTTTGTTGTATCATCAGTTGTCTGAAAGAGCACGTCTAAATCGTCACTGTGTTGATTAACGGCCTCTTCAATCTCATGAATCGACTTACTGTTGACAGCAACTTCACCACGTGTTACAGCCAAGTCATCTTTGATGGTTTTCAGTACATTTGCAGTCTCATTCTGCAGGTTGTCAAATCGTTCTAACCTCAAATTCAGTTTGGAAATTATTCCCGCAGTGTTCAAGATTGTGACGTCTTGTTTATCAACCCTATCCTGTAAGTCATTAAGCTTGCGAACAATGTCATCAGTCGTACACTCACCTGAGAGTTTCGGTGCCGGCGTGTAGTTGACAATCACCGTTGGTTCGACGTTCTGTTCGTGCGTGCTGGGCGATAATACGGGAGTTGACTCGGTGTTGTTCGACGCTTGCGGCGGCAGTCTATTTCTGGACTGCAGCTGCTTTTCCTTCCTTTTCCTGCCATTTTCGTTCTATGGTATTAGTTACATAATTTTAACCGTAAGAAGTGTGCAGATTCACTGCGATGTCACAAGATACTTTGGTGATTCAGCCTGCCCCGAAACTACCGGCGTCTTCAGTCGGCGGCCATCTTGAGTGTTGACATTTACTGTCCAGGTTGATGTTTACTGCCAAGGTTGACGTTCCGAAACGTTCAGTTTTTATCGATTTAGCCGACAATTGAAGGTATATAGGGAATAGGGAATCCACATACCGGCGGAAATATGTCAAAGTTACTCGGTAAGGCTTCAAAATATTACTGCCCACGGCTAAGCCTTGGGCAGTAATCTTTCCAAACCTTACCTTGTAACTTCGACTTATTCTCACCGGAACATAATTTCCCTCTAATAGTACTACTTCTACCTTGGTTAGAAATGGTGGTAGAGATTTTGGTAAGGTCGGTGTGTCCTTACAGGTCCTCTATGGACCTTTTCTCGTTCACGTTTAGGAAGTGAGGCTGTCTTCCTTAGCTACGTGGCACACTTACCCAAACACAAACCTACAAAAGTATTCCTTAATACATCCTTAGATTATTCTTTGTAGGCCATTCAGTTCAAATTATTTGGTAAATTTGTCAATCGAGTGATCTCTCAGGAAAATCTTCGTTTGAATCTATTTTAGATGGGCCTAATTTGTATCTGTAGTGTTGGTAGTAAACATTCTCTCCATCTCAGACGTTTCTGACATTTATAATTCTAAACCCTACGGCCCTCGGTGTCGGTAAGGGTAGTAAACCCATAAGTAATATGTATCAGTCCAAGATACAAGCAAGGTTGATTCCAAATAAGGGAGCCGGATATTACTAAACGATTTGCGAGTGTCAAAATTTAAGGTAAGGGGCCCATCCCACCTACTATGAATTTGCTCCGATTAGCACTACGACTAGCTCATTGCCGAGCTCTGCAACAAACTAAAATAATTGTAGCACTATCGTAGAACTCGGCGTCATGCAATAGTACCAATAACAAATGTAGCTTTATGATCATGTTTCCAATCTGAGAGGTTGGTGATGTGCCAAAATCGGAATGGGGTAGGTTTCGCATCAGGCCCTTGTGGTCTTAGGCGTGCTCACTGAGGCCCCCCAGTGGTCTTTTCTCACACTAAATCTCTTCTCGCGCATATCGCGCCACCTAGCTCTGGCTCCGTTCAACCCACTCACACATCCCATTATACCACTTCCGTCTTCTTCATTCCAGTCAACATCCGACGCCATTCACACTCTACAAATATTCCTTACCTTTTCCTACCCACCCACACCTATGTTAAAAATTTCTATTCATATTCATACTTGTATATTCATAGGGGTCTTTTTACACATATTTTAATATTTATTATACATTACACATCTTACAGAGATATATGTATCATATTTTACCTTATACATATACTCTACTCAATACTATGTCAAATAAAATAATCAATCTTAATAAAACATTATTTTATTTACCCAACCCACGTCTCACTTCATCCTTTCTTTCACTACCTTGGGGGTGCAGTAGTGTAGAATGAACAGTATCGCCATATGATGAAAGGTGTATTATGTGAAACGATTATTTTGTTGTATAGATGAAACTTGGATGATTGCCTTGTCCTCCAACTGTATACATGTTCCCAGCCGTAATAAGATAAATCGTCAATAAAAGTGATTATTTTTGAATGAAACAGATATTAAGTGGCTAATTATCAGCAATACTAAATGTTGCGATACACCATACAGATGATAAGCTTATAAGAATTTTCTATCAATAGAGTCTAGTCTGAAAGAAAACAGATACCATGCAGATATAGTACTTAATTAATGAAAAACTCACATATTGGATATCACAATTAGATATCCACACCAGTGCGGAAGGGCAGGTCTTTCACTGAATTCATGCTGACGTCACAACATACCCAGACAGCATGGTGTCTGGAGCAAACAAACCTACCCATATTTGGTCAGGCATACCTTTACCGAATTATGTAAGTTAATTGGCCAACAGTAAGCGGTTATTTAGATCAGTGTTGCCGCGCCCTGTTCTACCTGTTCCTGAACATTTGAAGGTGTTTATGTATTCACCGCCATTACCTGTGCAACTTTTACCACCTATCACACTACTCTGGCCACCAGAGCACACTGACGTCTACTTTGGGGATGTCCGATCTGAGCCAACTGGACTGGCTCTTTATCTCACCACTGGTATTTTTGTACATAGGCTTAATATTTTGAACCCATTCTGGATGCCCCTGCGAGTATTGTAGTCCGTTCTCCATTGTCTTCATCATGTGTGTTGTCAATTCCTTTATTGTATACTAGGGTAAGATAAATTTAGGAAGCCTTTTGTTTTGATCAAAGTCGTTGTTTCTTCCACTGGTTTGAATGTGAAGTGATATTCACTCAGCTGTCGCTTCATTCATTTTACTCAGCATCAAACTCGTGGCGAACGTCAACTTTGACCAAAACCTGTTGGTTTCTATTTTATTATTACCCATCGTATACAAAGCCCCCATTGAAAATGTATTTTCATAATGAGGCCAGGAAATTAGACTTTACTATCAATTAGTTAGGCTAATAATGTCTTGAAGTAATTATTCGTAGTTTACACTTCATAATATCCAAAATTGTAGTCTGCTTCGAGAGATATTTGTACCGAGCTCTTTGGTCTAGAAAACGATCGGACCTGACCAACCTCTAAGCAGGAGACAGAGGTGGTGACCAATCTACCATCAAAACCGTTAATAACCTACACACCCAACTTCCGCATAACTGGTACCCTTCCACTCCGCTTGGTGGTTCTGATAGTTTCTACATAAGCAGTAGAAGGCAGGTCTTTACTGCCACCGACGGTCACTTAGGAAGTTATGTCAAGACTAGAAGCAAATGGTATGTTCATCATTGATGAATGAGCGTGCAATTTTAAATGAATAACAACAAAATTGTTTTGGTTTCATTCAGTCTATGAATCGTTTGCTGTAACCCACTTGCATCCAGTCAACTTGCCATCTCTCTAACTGCCTGAGTCTAGGATCGAAACATATCAAGCAGCAATGGGTCAATAAGGTATTTCGGTCTTGAGTGATTGGTCATGGTGAGCTGGGCATGTCTCTAAGACCCTCAGACACTGGCACCCTGCTTTTTATGCAATAGCACAGCGAATAGCACACAGATAGTCAAGGGATATATTTTTCTCAGCAGGCTGGAAATGTATGTGACCACTCTAAACCTTTATAGGCAACGTATATAGAACGTGCGAGCACGCTCTAAAAACCACCTCCAGTCTGGTCTGGACCGCCTTACTGTCTTTTTTATAGTAAGGAATATGTTGATCTCTCTTAAAACCTTCAGATTGATGTATTATGATATGGAGAGAGGTATGTTGTAACACATATCATTTTATCTACAAAATCAGAGTAGGCAAACAGGAGCGAAAATAGAACAGTAACCTAATTCAAACGAACCTGCAGTGCACGTCCCATTAGTTTTAATATAGGACCACAAAAGCTCTGTGTATGTCTATGTAAAGTGCTCCTAAGATCGCCGAGTAGTAGCTTTATATAATATTAATAATCCAATGTGATAAATAGTGAAAGAATGGTAATAATGATTGACTCGAAAACGGGAATGGCGGAAATATTAAATAAACAGGCTTTATTCAATAGGTTAACAATAGGACTTACCCCAACCTAGACATCAAGAAGTACAGGAAGCTAAGGTTTAAAAACATCAAGGTAAGACTAAAATACGTCCGTTACCTGTCGCAGCAAGTAGCAGATTAACCGTTAAGAGCCCGGTTACCAGGTTACCTGTAAGCGCAGCAGTAACCCGGTAACTATGTGTGGGAAAAACAAGTGACGATAATAACAACAGCAGTCACGGGGTGAATAATTATAGTTATACAATTGGATAATAATTTATATACATATAACGAGGTTGATATTTAAATATAATATTAATAATCCAATGTGATAAATAGTGAAAGAATGGTAATAATGATTGACTCGAAAACGGGAATGGCGGAAATATTAAATAAACAGGCCAATAACCCGCCAAAAACAATTGAGAGTCAATTCAAGGATGAAAGGTAATGAGATACCATAGAATCGGAATTCGACAAAGATTCTGGTGAATCATGTATGTATCGGAAAACTGCCGAGGAATTCCAATTACCCCTAGTTTTAATTGAATCAAGGTCCACACCAAGGGCCTTGAGAAGAGAGGTGCCCCCGTGTCTTAAGGAATGACACGACACATTATCACCTCCGAAACCACATTTTTTAGCCAGAGTTTTCAGGCGCTTGTTTAAAAATTGATAATTTAGTGGCAGGTAATTAGAACCACATCTAAGCCTGAGTAAAAAATCCTCTGGTTTTGGTGACTGGGTCCTAAAAATCCAGTTCAAAAAATAGAAAAGACAAAATTTAGAACCTTCGATTTTATCAAATCTAAGGAAACGTTGTTTTGTACCAAACTGGTCCACCTTAGAGGTTTTAATCTGTATCAGTAGATGGTCCTCTAAAATTGTGACTGAATCCCATTTGAGGGTATGGTCTGAAAGAGTGAAATGGGATTTACGAAGTAAACCCCTAAATCCTAACAGTAAGGCTACCCAAAATATCAAGTCCTCCTCTTTAGATTTATCTAAAATGCGATAGATACAGGTCATATTATCACAGGTAATTGGATAACGAGTAGAGGTGGGAAGTGTGGACTCACGTTGAATACCTTTGATAGTCATTTTAATCAAGAAATCATTAGACATATCATCAAAACCCCGCAACTTGTTGTAATAGTTTACGGCTGATAAATAATTTTTTATCGAAATAGGTCTAAGAAAATCCGATAAAAAGGTACAAAAAATCGACAAATTGAAAGTCGTTGTTGGAAAAGGTTCCCAAGACCTTTCTGTACAAAACCTTAGGTAGCATTTGAGCTGTTGATCCCTTGTCTTTCTAGTATTGTTAGAAATAGCTTTATCAAGAAACAACCTTTGTCTCGATTTGAGGGACTCCAACACGGTGTCTGAAAAATCAAAAACAGCACATATTCATGCCCGTTAGAGTCTTCAATGCTTTGTTAGGAACACCAGGATAATTCAGTCTGGATAACTGGTCTGCTAGAGTATTGTCTTCAGACCTGATGTAAGTTGCATGTAAACTGATATTATATAGGAAGCATGTCCAAAATAACTCCCGGATCCATTTCATACAGTTCTTATTCTTGCTCCTACCAGTATTAACCATAGCTAACACCTGCATATTATCAGTTACAATATTAATCTCCGTGTTTTTGTAAGCCTTCCCCCACCTCTTAACCCCTAGCAGCACTGGCCATAGCTCGTATAGGTTAATATTTCTTTCCAAACCTTCAACATCAGGGCAGTCCACAAAGTGATGATCATTTATCAATTCTGTTTTTGAATTGTCCCAGGATCCATAGATATAATCCATACCTGCCCAAGCCCCAAAACCCAAGATGGAAGAGTCTGAGGTTATTGGGCAATGAATACATTTCTTTTGTATAATTTCAACGCCATTGAATAATTTACAAAATTTTTTCCACCATTTTAGATCCTCCATTAGATCTTCGGAAACTTTTTTCCTACCTCTTTTAGGGATCTCCATCACACTATCAAAAATTCTTCTACTGAAAGTCCTGCCCCCCTTGACTACCTGAGAGCAAAACGAAGTCAAACCTCCCAAGCTCTCCAATTCTTTCTTCGACACACTACCAGATAACAACATATCGTCTATCAACCTGGACAATTTATCAACTTTAGCCATTGGAAGCGATAAACACATTTTTTCAGAGTCTATTTCGATGCCCAGAAAAATAGCTTTGGTAGAAGGGTCTGTTACCTTATTTTCCGATACCTCGAACCCAAAATACTCCAAAATCGAGATTAATTTGTCTCTCTTGCACAAACAATCATAATAATCTATACCGATTATTAAGAAATCGTCCAGGTAATTCGTTACATTTGTGATTCCTTCTTGGGATGCCATATCAACTATGAAGTTGGAAATACGTGTAAAAATATTTGGTGCACATTTGAGTCCGAAGCACAATCTGGAATCCTCATAAAAATGTTCTCCATCACCGAAATCCCATATTAAACCTTGGAATTTCATCTGGTCCCAACGAATATTTACCGATCTATAGGCAGATCTGATATCAACAATGCTCATGTATTCGCCCTTGTTAAGACTCCCTACGGCCGAGTAGACACTGTTATATGTGAAAGATTCATATGTCGTATCCATATAATTATTAATACTAATTTTTTCAGGTAGAGAACAATCGGTAATAGGTCGTAATTTCCCATTACTTTTATAGACGGCTCCTAAAGAGTGAATACATTGAGGTTCTTTCTCAACTTGTACTACCTTACCTGAAACCAACTCCTCTTTCAATAGGCTACTCATTTCCTCGTAGGCCTTAGGCTCCAAAATGGAATTATAATTTAGGCATTTATAACAAGAGTCACAGGCATCATCCACGATACTGAAACCTTCTACTAATCCCTTCCAGATAAATTCACGATCAAATTTTGACATTTTGCTATTAGGATTTCCATCACCTAAATATTTTGCCACCCTACACGGCTTTAACTGAGCCTTACTATTGCCTATGTAATGCTCACAACCGCAAGTGCCTAAGATACATTCATTTGAAACCTGTATATCTACACCATTGTTTCGAACATCAAACAACTTTTGTTTTGAAACTACATTGTTTTCAAAAACATTTTCATTTGAAAAGAGTGTCAAATCATGAAGGCTTTCCGGATTATTAACGGTTTTACTTTCGTTCGAATTTTTACCGCTAAAATTTGAAATATCGCATTCATATACTATAACATTATCGACAGACTCGTCGACTGATACATCCACTAACCCTGAGAGAACAATGTCTTCCGATTCCGAAAGGTGATTATCGTAATCCGTGTTATCATTTTCTTGGATATCTGCATGGGCGTTGATATTTGAAAAAACGTCAGGATCACCGCACTCCGTGACCTGACCTACATCTATGCAACCTCTGACCTGACCTAGATCTAGAACAACGTTATGAAAGCCGGTCTCTCCATAGCGACTACCGTTTTTGTTACATGTATCATTTTCAACTTTGCAGATATCGTTAGATAACCATCATTTTTGATTTTTCTTTGTTGAACAAGAATAGGAACCATGAGATTTAGACATGCAAACATTACACGCGTGTAAGTACTTGCACTGCGTGAAATTACACCCTCCCTCGGATGCATTGTAAGCGTTACAAGTGTGTTTGTTAGAGAAAATCGATTGTTTCTGTTTGATACTTTGTTTTGAGCTACGTGCGGAAATCGTGCCATCATAAGAGAGATGTTTAACTATCTCGCTTGGATCTATGACTTTGAATGCTGATAAACCGTTATCGCTTGCTCTCTCTTTAACAGAAAAATCATATTTAATGAGAGCATCGTTGTGAAAGACTTTTGTCTTTGCTTTTTCAGTTAGCAAAATAGCATGGTCCAAAATACCGCTAATATCCTTGTCTTTGTTGTACAGGTTTTTTATAATTTTGAGATTTAACAATGTCAGAGATTCAAAATTAATAACTTTTTCACTTTTTCCAAGGAAGTTTGAGTAATGATATTTACCCCTTTTCTTTTTCTTTGGCGATTTTGATCTGCTTCTGGAGGTTGATGAATCGACACTTGAATCAGACGAAGAGTATCTGGATTTCTTTGTGAAAGTCTTTTCTTTTTCCCTTGAACGACCTTGTTCTTCATCTTCTTTAGATACAATCTTGAGTATCGTCGATATAGATGACTCCAGCTGTGATAATCTTCTTTCAGTATCAGTCTCGGCCCCTTGTGCCCGTTTCCTAGGAATCGCTCCAGCATCGCCTAAGTGGTCGGTCATCGAAGTGGTTGCTGCGGCTTCCATCGTGAGAGCCTCCTCCCCGACAGCTGCCCTGGAATCTGCCTCTAAATCGTCCCAATTCCCTGAAGAATTATTTTCAGACGATTTTTCATTATTTTCTTGGATAGAGGAAGATTTACTCCCTGTACCCTTTTTCCTAGCACGACCCATGCCGATGCGATAAGGAAAAACAACGTAAAAACAAGTAGCAGACTAAAATACGTCCGTTACCTGTCGCAGCAAGTAGCAGATTAACCGTTAAGAGCCCGGTTACCAGGTTACCTGTAAGCGCAGCAGTAACCCGGTAACTATGTGTGGGAAAAACAAGTGACGATAATAACAACAGCAGTCACGGGGTGAATAATTATAGTTATACAATTGGATAATAATTTATATACATATAACGAGGTTGATATTTAAATATAAAGTGTCATATCAATGTCGATGGTTTGGAGCAGAATTCTAAAATTTTGTTGATTTTGATATGACACATATAAATCAGTCAACAGCTGAGAATTAGCAGTTGAGGTAAAACTTTGACAATATCAGATCTTTGTCATAGTAAATGGGTGCACAATAATAAGGATTATAAGCCTTGACTGTGTCTATCTTTAGTGTCTCAGTAGTTTAAGATAATCTCCAGGATATACAGTTTTAACCAGAAAAAATAAGGAAAGGTAACACTTTTCTGATTAATTGCATGCGGGAGCGCATAAGTTGGTAAACCATGCACATTTGTTTTCCTGTGATCTACCTTGTTCTTATTATTGTCACGAGATTTCCCTGCCAGCCTGTGTGACATGTACATTGGCAACTAGAGCTTTCCTACATTAGCTCTGGTTGGGTTAAATCTGTGGCACCTTGACCCACTAGCTGTGAGTAATTGATACTCTCCCAGCTAGACCTATAGTTGGAGAGTGTGTCATTTCCTACTCTTGAAGGCTGCCATTTTTCCATATTCATATTTGCTTTTGTATTTAAAAAAAATGAAATTATAGCAATCAGCTATACTGGCACCAATCACCACATTCATCTTATAGATGGGGGGAGGTTAATGTTTAATAAAACTGTCATTGTCCTGACCTCCATCCTCAAAACCTTTTGGTGGCGTTTCTGAAGCTGGTAGCATCAATAACAACATATAATCAATATACACACTGATACAGTATCCTTCACAGTTTCTAACTTTAGAAATTTGTAAACAATATAAACCATAAACAAATAAAAAGACATTTTTTAAAGGGGAAAAAAGAAATTGAGCTTGTTTGGGATTTGAACCTAGGACCTTCCGGATCACAAGTATATCTAGTCGAAAATCCCCACCAGCACCTGGGACAGACACAATCAACAAAAGTATGGCTTTCTCCACTACCACACCCACACACCTACCTCCCACCACCACTATTACATCGACACTCCTACCTCCCACCACAACCAATGTTCAGTACCACACACCTACGAATAGGTCCCACCACACCATCACCACACCACATCTACCTCCGACCACCACAACCACAACAAGAAACCTACCTCCAACTAATTAAACAACTAAACCAACACAGCTACCTCCCATCAGTGCTACCACACCCACACATCACAACCATATCCACACACCTATTGCCATCACCACACCAAGACACCTACCTCTCACTACCAACACAACAGGCACACACTTACCTCAACCACACCTACCGTATCCCAATACCTACCTCCCACCATCAATACCACACCCATACACCTACCTCCCACCATCAATACCACACCCACACACCTACCTCCCACCATCACTACCACACCCACACACCTACCTCCCACCATCAATACCACACCCATACACCTACCTCCCACCATCACTACCACACATACATACCTACCTCCCACCATCACTACCACACCCATGCACCAACCTCCCACCATCACTACCACACCCACACACCTACCTCCCACCATCACTACCACACCCACACACCTACCTTCTACCATCACCACCGTACCTGCACACCTACCTCCCACAACCACCACATCCACACACCTACCTCCCACAACCACCACATCCACACACCTACCTCCCACAACCACCGCTACCACACCCACACACCTACCTTATACCATCACTACCACACCCACACACCTACCTCCCACCATCACTACCACACCCACACACCTACCTTCTACCATCACCCACACATCTACCTCTCACTACCACTACCACACCCATACACCTACCTTCCACAACCACCCCTTCCACACCCAAACACCTACCTCCAACTATGACTGCCACAAACATACACTTACCGCCCACTAACACCACACCTACACACCTACGTCCCACCACCACCACGACCTTGACTAACTGCCTACCAGTGCTACATTGCACCAGGCGTCACCACCAGTCGCTGCGGCAGACACCTCGCGGCGCCGGGTGTGTGGCGCGTAGGGCGGGAAGTCGTCACGGTGTGAGTGAGCGTACACAGCGCGTGGCCGCCTCACTGTGCGAGCGCCTCAGAGCAACTCTCACTGCGCTCCCTCAACTGGCGGACCGGTGTGCGCACGCGCGGGTAGGCGTGGCCGCGTGCAGGGCGACGTCTAGCGGCCATAACGAGGTGCGGCGCCACACCCATGGACGGCGTGCTCAGTCTGTGTACGGCTCCGGAGCGTGCCACACGGGACGTACACGTGAGGCCCACTTACAGCACGTACAGGACGTGACGCACGTACAGGACGTGACGCACGTACAGGACGTGACGCACGTACAGGACGTGACGCACGTACAGGACGTGACGCACGTACAGGACGTGACGCACGTACAGGACGTGACGCACGTACAGGACGTGACGCTCGTACAGGACGTGACGCACGTACAGGACGTGACGCACGTACAGGACGTGACCCACGTACAGGACGTGACGCACGTACAGGACGTGACCCACGTACAGGACGTGACCCACGTACAGGACGTGACGCGCGTACAGGACGTGACGTGCGTACAGGCTGGAATTTCTCAGTGGAAAACGCAAGAAAATATTTTTGATAAAATCCATTGATAATTGGTCCCGCCACTTCGTATATTGGATGGCAATGGAGAGCAAGATGATCGCCTCCATAGCCAAAAAGCAGTGTGCCCTATATATAGGAAGTACATAGGGAGGTAAACCCGGTCAAGAACGGATATTGGAAGTACACAGGGACGTAACCCCCACACAGAACGGATATAGGAAGTACACAGGGAAGTAACCCCCACACAGGACGTACGCGTATGACCCATGTACAGCACATATATAGGACGTATATATACAAGACGTAACGATACCTAGTGAGCCTATAACATGAATATAGGGGAAGATCACACAGAACGGAATACGTAGCCAGGAAACATAAGATACATACAGATATAAAGAGTCAGGTTGAGTCAGCAGAACCAGCGCGAGAAACACCCTAACTTGAGTTTACAAAGTCCACCATGAGGCCCGCCCCACAGCCCGCGGCCACCCCACCTACATACACATGAAGTATGAGGATCAATATCGATACTCTCCAGAATCTACACGTGCAGTGTGTGTGCGTTTCTGTACGCGTGTGTATGCCTGTTTTACGATAATACACTGGGAGTGAGATCGAGGAAGTGTGCGCTGTGCGAAAGACGTGCATTGGGCCCTATGGATGAGCAGAATATTCTGATATCTTGAGTGTTTGAGAATATATGAAACACTGACGATGTGTGTCAAGTTTTGAGTGCAGGTAAAAAAATTGAGAACATAATAAGAAACTGCAAATAATATTTACATCTTTATCCGTTTTTGAGCAAATGACATATAAACCAAGCTCTGAGAAAGTATTTGCAAGCTCTAACGCTATAAAGATATGGGTGAGCTTTGAAGACGCATTGCATGCTCCACGGATATATCCTTCTTTGGAGACATGCATGCACTTTTAGGACGTGTATAGCTTTGAGGACGTGCTATACCGAATTAAGCTTTTGTGATAGAAACTTTAGAGACGGGTCGTAGCTCTATGTGCATCTATGAAGACCTGCAGGAGGTTTGAGGACATGTAGGAAGACATGTAAATGTGATTAGTATCGCGCTGACCTCCTGCAGCATTGTGTGGCCATTGGACGCGCCACTGAAGGCTATAGCGACAACCCCGCGCACACGACTTGGCCTGGGTCCAGAGCCCCGGTCGAGCAACACTCCAGCGACCAGGTGAATGGACGAGACAAGGCCGGGCCACGGGCTTCATGCATTATACACCACCAGGGTGCGCTGAGCGGAAACTCAGCGCCCACCGAGTGAGCAACTCATACCCTACCGCCCTCTAACGAGCTGAACATTCGACCCCAGTTTATAGGTGAGAGAAGCATGGTAGGGAAGCAAGGCTCAGAGGTGATACTTTGATGTGTGTTTCCACACAACAGGTGTGTAGCCACCGTGCAGAGACCACCTGGTGTACAGTGCTGGTTATGTTTAAATGATTCTTGTATAGCCTCACACAGCCAACCATCGCGGCCACTGCGGCTGTCATCGCCCATAGGCACATCTTTAAACATTTACACATTTACAATTCGTTGCACTCCGTTTGGTGCAGTAGTGGCTGAGTCATAACCATATTTTATATATATGCTGTGGATAATAGGGAGATACAATTGTACTGGAAACGTTGATATATAGGGGTTCCTAGAATATACATTGAGTTTGTACAATTACAGGGCCGCAAGTGAATTTAGACAATTATTGGAGATCTTGGATGTAATCACTTCTATCAAAATTGAACAAGGACAGTGCGAAAGTGCATATTATGATAGCATGAACGAATAAGTACTCAGACGAAAAAGGCACATACAACTCAGGCTATTTAGTCCACAGGAGAGGCTTGTATAATACCTTTATACACCAACAACCCAGATAGGGATTGTAGTCTGGTTGACAGTGGGGATTGTTCTGGTAAAGAGTGTTCTATGACTTACAGTGCTGAGACGTTGTTCATGGATATACCTAATAGACGTCGTCACGTGATACACAAGATGGGTGCCTCCTTACTGTCTATGTTGGTCGCCATGTCTGGTCTGCTGCTTCAGGTATCCACGCAGGTACCTCAAGGTAGGTCCATTTTGTAAACAATGGTCTGGATACACAATAGCCATGTATAACACGGCCAGAAGTCTTTTGTCATAGAGCTTCCATTTTCAGGTTTTAATCTAATCCTGACGAAAGGATCGGTGACTGTTTTATAACAATATTGGGAGAACTCTGTCAGATTGTGCTGTGAATGCAAACCAGCTCTGCAGAGTCCACGTGTCAATGTATGTACTTGTACATTACCTCAGAAGTTGAAAAAAGGTTTAGGAGAAGAGTTTGAGAAAAAACAGATGTGTTTAAGAAGAGAGCCAGATGTTTGACTTTGCAGGTCCAGGGATAACGTAATAATTCTGTAATACTAAGGAGGACCTGCATCGAGATCCATCGCTAATAAAAACATATGCCATGCGTTTTAGTTGAAGAATATTCTCTCGAGATTACCTAGTAAAATTAATGTAATGGTATATTTTCAGTGGCTATGAATCGAATCCGGTTCAGGTTTTATCTCAGCCTAATTAGCTGACTAGTTGGCTAACATTTCTGACATCATCCCCATGTGACAATCTTTTGGTAATACTCCATGGGATTTGAGTAAAATTTACCACTGTTAAGCCCATGGGCAAAAATATTGATATTCAGGGTGAGATAAATCAGAATACCAGATCTAGGTAGAAGGCAATGAGGACATTACTAGAGTAGTGAAAGGACATATACAATGTTGTATCATTTAGAAAATACTTGTGGATCAGAAGAAGCAGGAAGGTCACAGTAATGTATTGTTAAACATCGACTTATTACAGTATTCATTAACAGCTTTATTCCTTATCTCAAGGGTTGACACCAACAACGTAAAACAAGATTGCTACTGTATTTACCAACATCAACTCGTTGTCCTTCAGCTGTAGGAGTGATTTTTGGTAATTGGCCTTATTAGAATATATTCCATTTAAAGAGTTTGTTACTGCTGACTTCAATATCCTTAAAATTACACAGAAGGAACCTGCGGCGCTTGTAAACTTATCCGTGTAAAGATTCAACAATAGCCAGCTGTTGATGCTGGGAAGATATCCGAATCTTTCTGAGCCCTGTGTATATATTGTTAATCTAAAAACAAGATGAATATACCTGTCTAAATGGACATTTCAGATTCCCATCTTGGCTGCTATATCCAAATTGATGTAAAGTACCCATTCCTGCTGGGAATGACTACCTTGTGAGAAACGCATGCACGAGGTTTCTGTCCTTACGTTTAGTGCGATGGGAGGGAAGGTAGTCAAGTATAGAAAGGGAAAGTGTGCTGCGGAATGATCTGTCATTTAGATGGAGCGGTTGACGGAATGCCGGAACTAACCGCACGTTTAGTCATGTTGAAGTATCGTAGAATAATTGCAAAGGGACGTGCTCGACCCCGGTCAGTGGGGCTTAAACACAGCCTATTCCAGAGTTACTTTTCTCCAGTTTCTTTTTAAACTATCGTCTCGACTGAGGTGTGGTTAGAAAGACTGATACACTGAGGGGTGGCGTGTTAAAGAAAAGGCGATAAGCAATTTGAATCAAGCTTTTACAGCGAATAGTGAAAGGAGTATCTGATTGCATTTTGATCAGTAGCACATTTATTGACATTAATGGTGAGATTCTAAAGTCATCCTTAAAGAAGGTCACTGCACACATATGTTTTAATTAATCATTGAAGGCGGTATTACACTTTGTAATATATTACATAGAGGTGGCAGTCGGAAAATGAGGCACAATACCCGTTAATCAGTGTTATCAAGCTAATAAACTATCATTTAAATAAATACCCAACTTACTGATAATGAACATTTGGGGAAACATCCATAATCGGTCGTTAGTGAGACCCTTAAATTCTATTTGGAAGTATTTTGCTTTTGTTTTGAAATTCGGTTCTCTTGGAACCATTGCGACAAAATACTAAAACTATATTATAGCTTTCCCTGTGGAACTGAGAAATTTGCCTTGAAGCGCTCCCCAGGGTTCAAAAGACTAAACCTTTGATTTCCCATGGATTCTACCAGGACGCTCAGTTCGCAGGCCCATTGCCCGGGGTCAGATATAGAGTATTGTCTATTAGCCCTCACCATCAGACTCTGTGGATCACAAGTATAATGACCACCAGGGTACCCTAATGAAAAACACCCCAAAGCCAAAAGAGCAGCAGGAAGTGTGTCATGGGAATGGCAACGCATTACTGCCAATTGGAGGATAATGAACTATTATTCAATTAGGATACTTTTTGTCCTGTGACAAAAAATGCTAAAACGTAATGGGATGGGAACAGTGGATGAGAATCATTGATGTATAATATTATGCAGCGATCTAGGGCAACGGAGGTCAGTATTGTCGATTCTGCCAAATGAAGGGGAAGGATTTAGGTACAAATGAATATCCATGCAATTATACACTTATGATACGAGGGTTACTTTGTTGAAAAGCCGATCTACATTCTCCAATGGTAGAATGTCATTATAGAAGTCTGACTGATCACATTTCATAGCCTTGAAGTTAACCTTTAGTAGCCGCACATAATTCACTGTGCATATATACTACATCCAGCAGTGTAACCATGTGTGGCCCTTGTATGGTCGGCTTCTAAGGTCTTTGTTAAAAGATTTAAAACCACTAGTAGTGCATAAATCGTTATGTGAACTGATGTTTTGGAGAGTAACTGGCATCCGCGATCTAAATATATCCGATAATTTTAACATAAGCAACAAGTATAATTAAATACAACCTCTAAATCAAAATCCTGAGTTTTAGGGTTGGTGATCTAATCTATACATTTTTCATAATTTTGTGATGATTTCTCGGGGACCAAAAACATGTTTGTCTTGCCATGGCCACTGGAATGCCATTTAACATTTCCCGGTCGTATCCACGAAAATACCATATAACATTTTTCCGGCCGTATCCATTAAAGAGTTTATTGAGATAGTAGCATTCAATCAATAGGGCAACTTTTAAGGGCAACTTATACCGGCAGACCTGCTGAATACCTTTACAGTTGAAATATATTAATAAGAATAATAAAAAAAATCATGCCATATTCCGCATGAATTCCAAATATTGTTGATGAACAGCTACATCTCTAAACGAGAACGCTTCTATGCATTAAAAGGAATGAATATGATTTGAAAAAAGAGAAATATTTCCTACCCGTAAAATATGTAATAGGTGAACGCCATGCATTATGCTGGCGATGCATTCGAGTAGGTTTTCAGGAATACACTCATAATCTTCATTTGCATTGTCGGACATGAGGAGTGTTTGGAAATAAAACATTATTGCTTTACCCGACTTCTAGAGGCAACACGAGACACTAATTCAAAAGCATGATATATCGATATCTAACATTTTAGCATTTCACTCCAACGTATGTTCTTACTAACTATTCCTATTAACATCTTGAAACAAAGTTATCACTTTTTCCCAACTGGACATGAGATGAATGATGTATAATATTAGATCAATTCATAAATTCGATACAACTACAGTCAGTGACGACAAATTATCCTGTTTCCTGTCATTGTTGAAGATGAAGTACCCCTAGAGTGTCGTTCACTTAAGATTTGTCTTTTATGAATCAATACAAGTACCTCGTTGATACATCTTGGAATTGCATCACGTTGGGAAATCTTATTTGGTTTCTAATTTCTCCAGATTAATATCTAAATCAACATCTTGGTGGCAGTATGAGTACATAGATAACAATGACAAATGGTGATGGAATGTTTAAATTATTTGGTTTTTGGTGAAGGAAACCGGTCGGCGGGATCCCTCTTCTTTTCTTTGTGCAGATGAAAAGTCGCTCGTAACACAAACTATCTTCAGGGTAGAAAAACAGTATGAGCATGAATGGTATGGATAACAGATAGGTGGTAGGGGGAGGGGGATCGGTTGAGATTTATTGCCAGGATACCCATCTCAAACGCAAGCAATAAGACTTACATACGCACCACCCACGTCCTACTCCCTAATTGTGGCATATTACCATCCTCTGCCACCACATCATCTTTTACTGGCGACGTATGTGAGAATTAAGAGCAAATGTTCATCATTGATTAATGAACATGGAATTACAGTAAAAGCCCGCGTCAGCGTCACCCTCCATTCCAGCTCAAAGTGTCCGCTTACGCGGGGTGGGCACTCAAATGGAGTGTCTGTTAGGCGGGGTTCTACTCTATAATAGATAACAATTAAAAGGCCTTGGTTATATTTAGTCTATGTTCATTTCAGTAGCCCACTTGAAACCAGTCAACTTTTCGTTTCTGCAAGAGCTTGCACCAGAGGTGCAATACGGTATTTCAGTCTCTAGAATTCAAACGGTTTTAGCTCTCTTGGCACAATGTAGAAAATGCCACATGTCAATACCTAGCCGATTGACTTGTGAATTTTTTGCTGACTATCAATGAATGAGGCTTTAGGCTATAGGATCTGCGGGATATCATCTTTTAGCTTTTGACAGGTATTGTAATAGTTAGAAATAGTTTAAAAAAAAAAAAAAAGGAACAAAAGGGCAAAATAAAGAAATGTGTGGCAACCCATGAACACTCAAATGATAGAATATATAAAAAAAACCAGCTAAAACTATTCGTACTTTTGTTTAGTGGCTCTTACACAATATAAGATTATATGTTCTTATCAAATATATGTAACCAGCGGAATATTGTATACAGTTTATCCATATTCGTGTTAGCATGTTCATATTCATTACATTTAAGAAAACCATCTTGCAACTAATAAAACCAAGGCTCTGTACACGCAAAGCAAAATTTAAGAGCACCTGCGTTAGTTTAATTTGTTTGATAAAAAGATATTGGATGAAAGGCAGAAACCTGACAGAGCTTCGATTGCCCTTTCATGTAATTGTATCACTGTGATTTGACTTTGGTTTTTGATTAAATCCCATTACTTTAATACGACAGGCAGACGTTAGTGATTACAGTGGAGCTCCTTCCTCTGGATGACCAATAGCAATCCAAAAGATACCTTCTCTATAACTGATTTCGGGAGCCCGCTGCTTCCGAAACACTCTGACATGGCTACTTTAAGGCGCCTCACCCACCAACGTCGATGCACCACGATAGACCTCCCGATATAGTACGATTAAAAAGAACAAAATCGTGGTGTATCGGGAGGTCTCATAACTCGAATCGTAGACATTGTTGTATATTGCGGGCCGTCGGAACATCTTTGGGGGTACAAAAAAGATGGCCATGGTTATGATTAGCTCACGATTCAATCGGTATATCAATGCAGAGCTAAGGTAAGATTGTAATTATCAAACGTACTATATTTTTTGAAATATCGAATGAATCTTAATAATTATTGTTGCTATTTACAACATATCAAATCGTTTCTCAGACACTATTCAAAACAATAAAATGAAAAAGGCTACTGCAGCAGAATCATAATCAGATGATATCATATTTACAGCAGTTAAATATCTACATGCGGTCAGTCTAATTCCGAAATTTCATAATTTTCTGCCAAGTACTTCACACATAAAAGTTATCATTCTGTTGAATAGGCTCCCGATATACACTATCTATACAGATACTTGTGTATTCGCGGAGTATAGGCACATCTATAATTAATGTTTACTTAAGTTTACCGCTGTTTATACCTCATCTAGGTATTATGTTTGCACGGGTGTCTGTAGACGATTATAGGGGATCATATGTGTGTCTTTGCGCCCAGCCGAAATTACAGCCATTACACTGCCGTCTCCTGGCATCAATGAGCATGTTTGTACCTGTATGCACCGGAAACAGGCATGCAGACTATGTGTGCGTCAATCATAGAAGTGTGACCTCCCAATGGAATTTTGATTCAAATCCGAAGTCAATCGTAAGGCCTAGCAGGACCAGAATCAGCATTGGTTGCTGCAGGGCCTTAAGCTGGACACCCAATGCTTACGTTATGGCCCGACATGGCTATGGCATAGCTATGAATCAAAATTCCTGCATCATGGCCTTTTTAGAATGTTGAAAGATTAGGTTTTATTGAATGTAAGATTACGAAACTGAATTACTGCATTGTCGCTGTGTTGGAATATCAAATAGATCTTGTGTCATAGTGTGCCAGGAGCTTGTCGGATTGCGGCTGGAGCTCAATGGGTTCCTGGCCTTAGTCTATGACTTATATTTTCAAATCATAGCCTGGTCAGGAGGGCCGTGTCACAGTGTGTTGCAGTGAGTCAGAATGGGTTTTGCAGAAATAAAAAGGTGGCCATGATACCATTACACGCCACTGCATTCTTTCTTTGAGGCACTCTATGATATCGTTTCGACATGCTCCAGCACACCTAGATAAAGTTTGGCCTTTACGATAAATCGATCTTCATCAACTTTGTTGGAAAGTCTGTGGAATGGTGCTTGTGTCGAAACCATGTCAGAGTGTGTCGTAATGTGTCAGAATGCATGTCAGAGCCTACCACTGCGATAATCCTGACTCTTCAAACACAAAAAGTTATTCTGTGTCGGCAGCTTTCATGTCAGAACGCTTGTCGAAGTGTGTTTGAACCTCAGTGGAATCCAAGCCTAAGGCCGCAAACCTAGTGAGCTCCCGACACACTCCAATAAGAGTTCCGACACTCTGAGACACATAAT
This sequence comes from Alentia gelatinosa, assembly GCA_950022655.1. Taxonomy (NCBI): domain Eukaryota; kingdom Metazoa; phylum Annelida; class Polychaeta; order Phyllodocida; family Polynoidae; genus Alentia; species Alentia gelatinosa. Next base: position 25,441,196 of record OX465590.1, on the reverse strand, counting down.
CTATCAACATTCCAATCCAGCGATAATGCAGTAATTCAGTTTGCGTACTCTAACATTCTATAAAACCGATTCCTTTTAATATTTTGTCAAAGCTATGATGCAGAATTCTGATTCATAGCCATGTCGGAGCCATGTCTTAAACAATGGTTTCCTGGCTTTAGGATTGCATATCCTGCGAGTATAGATGTACACAATGGTGAATGACCACCAGGGGCCCGTTTAATAATTATGACACTGAGGCAGACTGGAATTAAAAATTTATTAAATCGTTTTTGATATCAGTTTGATAAATTTTCCAAGTATCATAGGTTGATAGGTGTTATAACAGTTGATAGGTGTTATAACAGTTTATAACAAACGTGAAAGTTTTTATAACAGTCAATTACAGGTGATTACTGTACAAAAATATCATTTGGTTATTAACCTGAAAAAGAGATTATGTAATTCCAAAGGGAATTATGCCGTATGAGGCATGACAGACTTTATGCCAGTCGTGTCTTTGAAAAAGTTGACCATGAGCCGTGTCGTTGGACCTCTCCCTGGGGGGTCCCCAAGGCAAGCGCATCGTGCACTGCGCCCTGCCTGACCCCATGAAGGGTCGCCCTGGAGCCCTCTGGTCCATGAGGGGCTAGGGCCAAGCGCATTGCAGAAACAACGGCTCGGGCAGTAAGGGGGAGGCCGTTCTGGAGACGAAAAGCCGGGGCTCCCGGAAGATGAGGGCGGGTCGCCGCGTAGTCCTGAAAAGCGCGGACCGCGCATAGCTCGGGGTCCGCCAAGCGCGGGATAACAAAGCGGAGAGGTGGTCCGGAGGCGTGACGGGTCTTGGTCGACCGGGTGGTGACGATCATCGCAGACGCGGTGACGACGATATCCGAGTCTGTGTATCATTCAATAATATTTAAGTCTGTTCCCTAATTGGTATTAGCCATCAATGAAGTCGACCATATGTGTTGAACAATGTTGACCCTCATCATCCCTGGGTCTCTATGGCATACAGAAAGGATCTACATGTACATTTTTTTATCATTAACTGAGCCCCTTGGCAGTATCGCCTCCTAGAACGAGTGGAAAACACGGAGTTTCTTAGTTGTTCACGGAGATATCCTCAGAGGAAGACGGACAATATTAGAGCTGTTGGTCCCTATCGATTTCCCCACAAGGACAGAAATAAAACAAGCCTCCTTTCCGTACATCGGCCTGGGCATGCATAGAAGATCACCAAAGAGGCGCTACTTGAGAAGGTCCCCAAAGTGGGCATTCTCTACTACTGAAAGCGATGCTGCTTGGATTAGAGTCGGCACGGCAGGCTTTTCTTGTACGTTTTCTTCTTGTTGGTATATATGCATATGTATATAAATATGTATCAACTGGTCTCAGATGCAAGCGGCCTTAATCTCCGCGAAGTGGACGCATAGTAGTTCTCAAGCGAATCCGATGATATTACGTATAGAGTAGTTTATCCCCTTCTGGGGATTTCTCCTATACTCTCCAGCATGAAAAGGGTGATCTTAATTTTTTCGGCTGTGAGAGCCAACACAAGAATAATTTCTCCTCCTGGGTTTATCACTGTGAGAATCGTTACTTCTAGATGTACTACGACATACCGATTATCATGATCATCATGATCATCATCTTGACGATCCCCAGAGGGCTCGTCCTGCCGATCTCATTTCTGAATAGCATGCTGTTGAGTGTAGCAGTTGCTGTTTTTTGGCGTAATGTCCAACCTCGTCACAGTAATGACCCTTGACAGTAGTACGTTGCTTCTGTGATTTGACTTCAGGAACCTTCCTTGTAAGGATATCCACTTATTCGTGATGTATTTGGCAATGCTCACGTATTCAGCCAACTCCGCTTATATAGCTATGAACATACTACGATATCTATGATGTCACTATAACATTACAACTTCAATGATGATTTATCGACTGATTCTAGGTTATTTAAGATTGGCCACGAAACATCATAAAGAGTAACACAATATTTTACATACAGATGTCACTTCCCCACTGCGTAAAATTGCAACAATAAAACAGAGGGAAATATTGGCAGGAAATATTAGACATGAATTAAAATTTTATTCTAAAACTGTTTGATTTAATTTCTGTATTCATACCTCACTAATTAGGTTCTAATTGGCATGTCTTCCTTTTAAGCGAGAGAATAAAATTGCGGCTAGACGTATATATATATGCACCTGTACAGTGTCATTGTGTAAACCTTAGTTAATTACATAGCAAAAGATGTAAATCGGATAATACTACCCATTGCTAGATGACCTGTTGCACCAGTGGGGCTGATATATATATATATATATATATATATATATATATATATATATATATATATATATATATATATATATATATATATATATATATAATCTTTTTGGGGTGTATGATTTCCTTTATTGAATCAAAAATAAAACTATACAGTATCGTTGCTTGTTTCAGTTGTTCGGTATATGGGCGATTCAACATCGGTGGCACCTAGCCTCAGTTGTTATACAACTGGTTTTCATGGCTATGCCAGTAATAAAATTAGATCCCAGGTATTAATACAAGATATATCATTAGTCTGTCTGCCGTTGGTCTCATGAGGCATATACTTAGTCTCTTCATTGGGAGGGGTATATGGACCGCATTCTCAGTGTATATGGAGGACTTCGTTCTGATCAAGTAACATATTTTTGTTATGGATAAACAGAAAAATGAGAGTCAAATTACAACAGTGGGACACGGTTTGTACCTTCCCTGCACTATGATGAAGATACCTGATTAAGGTTGGGTCGGGTTCGGGCCGGAAGGCGAGCTGCTGGCGACGCATGCGCATATTATTAATCATGTTTTAATCATGCAGGCGGAAGGCAATACTAATTCTTCACAGGTAGAATCTAATGGCTCTCCGTAATACCCACGTGTTGGTCTTACCTGCACTCACTCTTAAACTAGCAATGCGCCATAACTTTCTACTTATTATCTACAGGTATATTTGAGCAAGTAGATTGCATGTTTGGGTTCATACACACAGAGCAGAGGGTAGTAATTGCAAGACTGATGCGTACTGGTGTATAATAATGCCATCGATGGCGTTTCCATAACAGAGGGGGGGATTAGACCCTACATACAGTAGAACCACCCTCCCTTACTGTGACACTGGCATCGCAGTTGGATGCGCTTTACAAAGCTATATACATACATATATATATATATATATATATATATATATATATATATATATATATATATATCCTCTTTTGAGATATAATAAAGGAAAATCGATGCTAAGGGGAATTCAGAATAGGACAAGAAGGCAGAAACATGAACACGTGGGACTAGGACATTAAGGCCTACTTACAAGTCAGACACATTGGTAGAATAATAGTTCTTTCATTGGCTGAAATCGTTGTCATTATTGCAAATTCAGAAAATGATTCAGATTATCATCGTGTCGGGCATGCCATCCGGATTGTAGCAGCTACCTGCCCGCGATAGACATTATAGAGTCCATCTGATATTGCAGATCTGCAGATGTGCCGGAGTAAGACACCCTAGCACAGAGCTAAACCCTTAGACTTCCCTATGTATCGATCAATTATGCAATCCGGTGAAGCTGAGTTACAATTGATACTGGATACCTTTCCTGGATAAGGAAATACTGTGAGGGAGGGTACAACACATAATCCTTGTACCTTACTCTCGATCGTTCCTTCCCTACATTACTATTACAGATACGCTGCATGTAGGTTGGAGAAAATGACTCATAAACTAAATGAACCCAAACCTTTTAATTATTATCTTTTATAATTCCACAATCTGTCATTAATGATGAACATCCCATATGCTCCTATAGACATCTTGTTACACACAACCATCCTCCACTATTGGAGGAAGAGCCTTTTAGATTGAATAATGGTGCATGGCACCAGTGTTGTAGTGTCCCTAATCAATGTCCAGTTGACCATGACCAATCATTTCAGACCAAAATATCTCATTGATCCACTGGTGCTTGACATATCCGGATAAGATAATAGCAACAAGCTGATTGCCTGGTCGCTTCAGTGGATGACCTGCTACTTGCAGAACAGTTGCTTTTTGCTAAATTGAAAAAAAGTGGGTTTCAGCAGTGGCCGATTGAACATTATCTCAACCCTGGTACAAGTTTAGCCATAGGAATAACATTAGATGAAAAATACCCAACGATCACCCCCGAAGAGTGACAGTACTATACGCCACGGCCGTGACGTATTGAATTTCAGATGATATCATATGAGTTTGCTAAGTATATATTCAAATTATTCTGAAATTGTGATTGTTTAATATCATAGAAAGGGGTGAGATAAATCCAGAACCGCACTCGAATCGTAAAATACACAATACTCCACGAGTTTGGTTGGGCTGTAATCGTCATTCGACTTCGCCTCGATGACGATTGCGGCCCATCCAAACTCGTGGAATATTGTGTATTTATATGATTCTCGATGTAGTTCTATATAAGTATCCCAATATCTAAATTGTTAAAGTTTGGAATTCCACACCCATTCATCGAAGAATAACAAGATATAGCTATTTGTTGATAGTATGGGAATATGATAGTTATGTCTTACTACATGAGTATCAGTCACTTCAAAATGGAATGTGCTCTATACAGCACTATACCCATGTAGTACACACGCTCTTTCAAGGGAGAATTCTCTTCTGAAAAAGAAACGTTTCACATACGTTTCTCTGCCGTCCCTCTAGTCTCTTCCCCTTCACCTCTCTCCATTGTACTCTTGAAGACCCAGTGATACTGAAAATCAATGTTCATTACGGTCCCACGAGAAAGGAGCATGGTTGTTAAGTAGGGATCAGCTTACTGAATCTCGGGTCGGGCGTGGCCATTCTATACTCAAAGGACGGCATGTTTTCTTCTGGTAGCAGTCTGGTAAACTTACACGTGATTACCCCCTCAGAGGACGCCTCGCCGCCCGGGAATTAGGCGGCCAGGGTTGCACTGTGCGTAAGCCAGGGGACGGGGGTGGGTTGAGTTATGTGTGGAGTTTGGGCGTATCATCCCTGCATCTCATTTATATAATTACAGGGATATGAACATGCCCCGCCCCTGTATAATGCCATAGTGTAGTATAACTGGTGTAAATCTAGCTTTATATTTTACTGTTCCTTATTACCTCACTTATTATCTATAGTATCGTCACCGGTATTAGTAACTTGGGGCCAGGACCTTTCAATTTTAGTTCTGCCATCAAAAGCAAAAATCAAGACATGAAAAAGAAAGAATCGGAATAGGAATGATAAGTTTTCTTGCGCATTGGGGTAGTAAATTTTCACCCATATGTGTTTCTACTACATATAGTGTACCGTATCTTTGCTTGGACTAGATTGCCCTTTTATGTCATTGCAGCCCCCTTGGCTGTATGTGCCAGATGGTAAGCTGAGTTAACGTAGTTAACGTACCCATTTTGCAAAATGAACCCAAAACATTTGCAACTCGAATGCTCCGACTTCGAACCACGCCTTTAAAACATGCCACGCAATACTTTAATTGGCATACGAGGCTTACAGTCTTTCCAACTAAATCCATCTTCAAAGTAAATTATATTTTTCCGCAGTGGGAACTTAAAAACCACCCTGGGAGTTTTAGTGGAAATTATCGGGCGACAGCATATAACGAGTGCCGTTTCCCCGGGCAATCACGCAGCACGTCGCACCCGCCATGCACGTATCCCAGGAGTCAATGCGCTGAGAAGACGCCCTCTGCTGGGGACATAAAGAACTAGGCTTAATTACCACAGCTTGGAGAAAACGCTAGTCTTTTATTACCCCACCAGGCGGCGCGACTCTCGCCCACTCACAACTCTCTCTCTTTGTAAAGCTAGTGTCATGCGCACTCCAACTTTTTCTTTGTACACTTTTTCTTGTTATATGAGCTTCGCTCTCATTACTTTCAATATTTCTTTTCCAAATCAATTTTGTTTACACGTGACTTTGCCCCCTCGTAGTTTACATGCGACAAACCTTTTATTTTATTTTATATTTTTATATTTTTCATTCAGGAAAACAGCATCTCATACAAAGCTAAGTTTTTCAGATACATTGTGATGACTGTAAAATACGAAATACAAACATGATACTTTAATCCTCAAAACAGTTTAAGAGGCCATAAGGCCCAACAATTAGGGTGAAAAAAAAAAGAAATATGAGATGAGGATCTCGCAGTCCAAGCTATATAAAGTTTCTTGTGTTTGGTCAATTATTTTTCTTGAAATCTGATTTATCGTGAAGATGTTGAGTTGCAGCGGATTAAGCATCCCAGGCCTTGACTCCTCTGTAGTACGGTGAGTATAACACTGATGTATTCTTAGTTCGTGGTTCCACAAAAATATTCATTATTAAATTTATTTTTGAATATTATAACCAGCAGTTGTTTCTTTATATATGTAACAATCCTACGTGGTATATACATCAGCACTCCTAATTAGAGCATCACCTATGATATCGTTAGGGGTCTTCTGAACACTGATACATCTTAACCATATCAACCACTATCATTTAGGTGAGAGAGTTCTCTAGTGTTCTATGAATATATGACAATAACAATGTGCTTATTTGCCTACCAACAGATTCCTTCTGAATGCTATATTGCTAGCTTTTTTGGGCCGTTGCTGTTCGTAATGTTCATCAACGATTTGGGTAAGGGTTTTCAGCACTGTAACTACGTCCAATACGCCGATGACCTGGTTGTTTATTTCTCAGATACCAATGCCCACAGAGTTCTAGAACTGATGCAATCGGATACGAACAAACTCATGGATTGGTGCCAAAATAATCTGCTAACAGTGAATATAAAAAAACCCAAATGTATGTGGTTTACCACTCCCCACAAGCTGAAGCAGATCCAAAAACCTCGGTTAACTCATGTTCCTGACGATTTGGTTGTTTGTCTAACGTACCCCTATCTTGGTGTTATACTTGACTCTGAGTTGTCCTGGGTAAGTCATGTGAACACTATGAAGGAGACCATCAGCGGCTGCTTGTTTAAATTTAGTAAGTTGAGGCATTGTGAACACATACACGCGATGCGGCAAAGCAAATCTATGTATCCAACATTCAATCAGTCCTGGAGTATTGTTGTTTCCTTCAGGCTAGCTTCAAAAATGCAGATCTGAAATCTCTAGAAACGCTATTTGTTCAGATGGGTTAGAACTATCCTTAATTATAGAGGTACCACAGGTTTGTCAGCAGCCAGACTTTACCAAAGATGTAACCTTAGAGGGCGTCCACCAACCACGACAAGGCTACGACAAGAGCAGACAAGAAAGGTCCTATCGGCACCTTGTCGCAGCCTTGTCGTGAGAAGAGCAGTGTCGGGACAGCGCTATCGGGCCGTGTCGTAGAGGTCGGTGGTTGCCGAAAAAAAGGCGTCCATGGTCCCGACACACTACGACAGTGATATCGAGGAAACCACAACACTCCACGACAAAGGTCTAGTCGTAGCAAAAATCGAACATGTTCGATATTGTCGTAGCCTTGTCGGAAGGCCCCCGACAGGCCTGTCGGAAAGCCATTGTCGTAGCCTTGTCGTGGTTGGTGGACGCACCCTCTAACACGCCAGAGGTCCGACGACGGCGACAATTGCTGTTGACCATGTTCATGGCTTCCCTGAACCCTGAATGGTTAGATACCAGGGAAGGGCAAACCCGGAGTAGCTCCAAGGTTAAATTCAAACTCCCATGTCCCAAGCTGACCTCAGTCAAAGAGTCTCCTTATTGGAGGGGAGTACAATCGTGGGACAGTCTGTCCTACGAGATCCAGACCAGCCCCACAGATAAAGTGTTCGAGGAATTAACCAAAAACTGGTAAATTCTGCACCCCCTTCACACTCATTTCATTGCACATCTTACTACAACCACTCCTACTCTTCCTTGACTCTATATTAACTGTGTGAACAAGTTGTATTGTTGCTAACACGAAGATTGTTACTGAAAAACTTGCGCTCGAGAGTTGGCAATAAAGAAATTTAATAAAAAGAAGCTTGCAATGTCCTCCTGGTGAGAACTCTGTTTGGGCAAGCAGTCGTCCTTTAGGCTGTCTGATTGAAAGGCTTAAGAGCACAGCACAATGGCTTTGCAATGTATGTAATCAAGTTGCATTGAATACAATCAGATCAACGGATTTTCCATCGACGTTACTTAGCTTTTCATCATTACATATCGCACGTTCTCAAGATAATGGATTTTCCTTTGATTAATACCTTTGCAGGCCGAGAACTGTTTTACGGTATTCATTAATGAGTATTAACATCAAAGGTCATAGGTTCTTTATCCTGCTTCAGCCTAGGAATCACGGAGTCTCTGGTTTGTTGTGGATGCTATAGCAGAGAAACTCAGCGATTTCCAGAATCGCCCTCACAAAATGGCGTGTATGTTATTTTTCATTTCACATCTTACCTAATTATTTCTTCTGAAATGCTAAATTATCAGCGGGAGATATTGCTATGAAACGAAACACCAACGTACATGCCAGATTGTGTTGGTGAAGCCGTTTCTAGGTTGGTGTTTTACTGGCTTAAGGGCATACCCTACGGTACAAAGTTGCGCCCTCTGGTGGTTTTCAAATACTGAGAGCCATCGATTAAAACCAACACTTTTGAATTATTCTAATATACCAAATGAGTGAGGTATAACATATTATCAAGTTTGACCGAACACCAGGCTGACTTACATAGGAAATGCACTGGAAAATATAGATATCTTCAAAATTCTATAAAAAAAAGAGTAAAAATTTCAAGAACATGAAAAACATGTAAAGAACTTCATGGGGACTAATTCAATGTTATATAGTATCTGCCGTTCACCCCGGTGGCTAGAAACGTAGCGAATAGCTTGCGATGGATCATAGTGTCATGATACCCCTACACAGACACCTCCCTATTTACTCATCCACCAACCAAACTGCCTACCTCGCTATACTTCCCTGTCTTCCTTTCAAAGTACTCTCCTACATATCTTAATTTACTACCTACTCAAATAACCCTATAGACTTCTGCATTTTTATTCATACAACCAATTATCTACCTTAATGCCTACCTCCTAACGTTTTATGGTATCTTAGAGACTGCCAAGCAGCTCTGTAATCCTACGAGGAGTCTCTCGAAAGCCAATCAAAGGTATCCATATAGGGATTCCTGAATTTCCCGTTACTGGTAATTAGTTCTATGCCCATTCCCATGGTCTTCACCTGCTCAGCATTGGATCTGCAGTTAACTGATATGTTCATGGAATGCTGGAATCGTCAATTACTGGTTTGGAATTTTAAATGCACTACATTTGTCATGTTAATCATCAAACAAGGGTTGACTTACTGGTAGTTGTAGGTTCAATGCTAGCTCGTGCAATTAAAAGCTTTATCTCAGTTGCCACATTACACGTTTATCCTACCCCTCATATAAATATCTATAGACTTAACATGGTGTGACTGTATGCTACAGTTACGCCATAAAGTATTATATTCCACGCTTGATGTATAATGTTAAAGCACATGACAGGGTAGGGTAATATCGTAAAACTGGATGAGGTTTAATCTTGGCCACCATATTCCACGACTGTAGTTTGGCAAAGTGACTTCATGAGGCGAAGCCGAGTGAAGTCCGGTGCCAAAACTTCAGGAGTGGAATGCGGTGGCCAAGATTAAAACGAATCAGGTTTTGATTTTATCCTACCCTATCTCCTTGATTTTGGAATATTACGTGATAACAATGCTGTATGCCACTAGTGGCATATAAAACTCCGTATGCCAGTCAGCGTGGCATACGGAAACCCAATGTTAAGTCTATGGGATTTTATATTAGGGGTAGGATAATATCTAAACGGCATTAAATTTCATTTAGTTATTGTCTTCCCTTACAGATATTATTCAGCTCCGCTTCGTGATAAATGTCCTGGAAGACATCTGACGGCATATAAACAATCATGTGGAATTTTGTGACGTTTCTCGGTGATATAGTTTGATTATATACACATATATAGCTGAATTAACCTCTATCTAATACAACTTGTACTTAAGGCCTCACAACACGACAGTGTATGTATGTGGCGTACAGGCACGTACGGCAGCAAAACCCTGTTTCCGTATAGTGCTGGATCGCAAATGTTGTAGTAGACAGAGGTGAATTGAACGAGCAGCTCACAGGATACAAGTCCATTTTGCGTTTTTATCTCGTTCATTTACCCAGATAATTCTCTTTTTATGCGAAATTGCGCATCTGAAAAAAGGTATTTAATGTTCATGGTGTGCAGAATGCTCTCATTAGTCTACTATTCCCTCATGGCACATGAAAGACCCCACAATCAATGACGTCACGACACCGGCACTGCCGACGATGAAATTGCACCATAGGTGTACTCTGAGTATTCATAACATGATCTTTAAGTGTCGCTGTGTACACAATTAAAGAGCCGAGCCTTTTTATGAATGGCTACCAGGGAGATATGAAGAGGCATAGCAAGTCATATCCTTGCTGATAAGATAATTAGGCTGGCGTTGGGAGTAAGGTGAGTGAGGGTTTTGATATTTATAATTCTGATAAAGAGATTACTACTGCCTTTATTGAAAATATCATGAAAATCCTTAGGGCAAATGTCCAACAAACCATCAGTTGCCGAACTACTGGTTGCGGAACTGGTGGATGCGCTGCTGCCTCACGGTTTAAACCAATTTGAAAACGGCCAAAGTTTATCTGAGCTTCTTCATCTATGACAGAAATGTATCTGCTCTTGATGATTGCATCTTCATTAACCGTGCGAAGATAATAACTATATTGCATTTTTTCTAATACTACGGAGAATACAGTGCCCGACCCCCCAGGGTTCAAAAGGGACATCCTGCAACCTCCCGAACTGGAAAAAATTACACACACATAATAACTATATTGATCCTAGACCTATGAAGAAAAGTAAAAAAGCTCAATATATACTCGGTCAGACGTATGAAAATAACTATCTGTGTCAGTTGTGCTACAGTACATGTAATTTGTGAAGCGTCTAGATGTTACTGTATTCTACTTTAGTGTATTTTGTATTTATAGCTTTTAGAAGGCATAGAGGAAAGTTTACTGGTGAATTCTGTATACACCAACATACCAAAAACATGCCAAAAAACAACAAAAAAACATGCCAAAATACAAAAACACATGCGCACGTCTTGCTGAACAACTCTTTGTTTATTACTTAGTGACTAGGATATGATATCACGGAAAACATTATAGACCATGATAGACTCCGGGACTCTTTATCTGTACCTGACGTGCTACTCATTATCTAAGGGCGTCTTCTTAGGGTGTCTCGGGCTTAGGTTTCAATACGTTTGACCTTTAACCTCAGATATACGGATGGTGTTTGCTGCGCATGCGTGTGATAGTGATGGCTGGGCGTGGTCTGGTGTAGCGCTAATGTAGCTGGCACATTCAGGTAGAGTGATGCCAAGTGGTGTTACACCTGTACTGTATAAAGTGATCCTCAGTAGGGACTCTCTCTGTAAGTAAGGCTGAACTCCGCATACATGTTAGAATGGCACATCAGCTGTGAATGCTATGAACAACACAGACTTTCTGATTATTTGTATTATTGTAAAATGGAGAGGACTTATGATGCGAAGGGGAAGAGGCAAGAATAATGACTATAACAACTATTGTTAGTATTTTCTTATTATTGGAGATAAGGTTTATTTGCCACTTTCACAAAAAGCTTTAGGATTTACTTTATGGTGGCGACCATGAAATTTACCTCCCTATCGTTAATCTGATATGGAATACTTGCGTACTTGTGGGTTACTACGGTTTTTTCTATCGATATACTTTTGAATATAGATAAAACACGAGGAATAACTCATACAGCTATATATTTCAATATACAGTTAGATTAAATCATTCTTCCTGAATCATAACTTTCTAATCCTGAACATTCACTTTAGCTACTAGCTTTGACCTAATCGTTGGGGCTTCGCTACTGGGGGCCATTATTTCATAATATAGTTGGAACGTTTATACGATTGCTGCCGGAAAAATATTCTTATGATGTGAAAATATTATACAGCGATATCAGGAAAGTCAGTGAACGAGGTTTCAGAATGGATTTTATTTTCAATTCAGTGTTGCTATATCTGTAGAAAATTTAACTAAATAAATGGATCTCGCTTTCGTCATCCTTTTCTGAGAATGGCTTTTAGATCGTATTCTCACTGGCTGTCATTGAGATCACGCTGACTTCAGGTGCGCTGGTGGTTGTCCGTTGGCCGCCGGAATTGGTCACTTTACTTCTACTGTCGCGCAACTTTTGGCTCGGTCACTTGAAGGCGCAATCCATCACACCCGATCATCCCTAACCACAAGGAAAATAAGCGGCAGTCCAGCGGCGCGCTCACGACGGAAGTGCATCCGCTGGTTCTGGTCGTGTGTACCCTGGCGGCAATATTTGTATACACCGCTCTCTAGGGACCAGCGACAGAGCAGACGACATTTCATGAATGACAGTCACGTGACCTCGTTATACGCGAGAGGCAGCAGAAGGCGAGACTAATCGATCACGGCAATCGTGACCAATCGACAAGAGCCAGCAATCGATTAGTTTGCTTTGGGCGCAGAGACAGATGGGGTGCCCGGCATGCCGGCCTAAGAGTTATCATCGCTCGTAGGGACCAGCGAGCGCCCATAGGGGTCGCTAAGTGTATGTAAATGGACGCTGCTTTTTCACGCATCCCAGCGTGAGAAATGTCCAGTAATTGGAAACACATTACTTTTTTTTCTCCCGCGTAAATACAGCTTCTTATGCACACACACAGACTGTCCCCGGTCATACAGCAAACCGAATTGGGTTGTGTAGGCAATAGGGACCTCTTCCTGTGTGACAAGTTGCTCGGATGAAGAATTTTGCAGCTATGGAAGATGTCAGATCCAGAAGCATCAATGCTCTTGGGTCCTGACCACTGCAGCAATGAGTCATAAATCATTGTATGGCGTTTCTCCCTTATCGCATACTTATCTCTACTTCTATCTCCCACTGAAGCGTATGTTTTTCGGAAAGCCGGTAGTCATAGTAGCCTTTTATCTGTTTGGCATTGAACATTGGTCCAAATAAAAAGTGACAGTTACTGGACTAACCATGTTAGATGTCGTCCTTCATAGACTGGATATATAATGTGCTATATGAATATCCTCTTTTTATTTAGTATACAATATAATTCTATGATCAGTATTGTGTGTTGGTTTATCAATTGTTTCATCATTGAGGGCCATATCTTACCACTACATAATTAGGAGTACGCTATGTTTTTATCATACCGATTTCGAAGATGTCTGTGGTATAGTCTTTGTAGCTTGGTAACCAGAGAATGGATGTCAGTAAGCCAAAATCACCCATGAAGTCTTGTATCACATGGGTGTTATTCAACATCAATGAGTATTCCTGAAATGCTGGTAACTTGTTCATGTATTTGTTATCGATCAGTTGACAGCAGTGTTAGTTATAGAAATCATTATTGTTAAAATATCTCCAAAGGGAATCCAGGGCTGACAAGATTTTTCCTACAAATTTGTGACATGACAATATAGATACTATTTATGCTCTACAGCAGTAGCAGCCTGATCGATTTGGTCATGGCATATCTCTTTCACGGCATACAGTCACACCATGTTAAGAGGTATGACACAGATTTATGCCAATGCAATATTGTTCCAAATAATGATACTTCCAAATGAAGTTAGACTTATAATAACCGTTGCAGAAGGTTTCCTATACAATAATATCCTGACGTGTTTTATTTATAGAGCAGACCCTGTACCTGTTCGGGGATGGACACAGGGCGGGGCGGGTAGAGTTCACAACAATGAGGTCATGACTAATTCAGACCTGTATGGGAGCAAGTTGTGAACAGCTCAGGAGGCTGTCATAGACTCACGAATTACAATGGTCCTTGCCAGGGTATTTCCCCTGACGCAGGGAACCAACCAGAGACCAACAGGTGTGTACGCCCAGTAACACAGATCTAAAATAACAATAGGAAAATCTACCTGTATATGTCACTAGATGTAGCCTGTGGCTAGAATATATGCAATATGTCACTCTTTCAATTTGCTCTACTGTAAATTATAGGTGTGATAAATAAGGACAATATGTGATGTCAACCCTACCTTCCCAGTAAGAATGCCTATCAATCTCCCAGATTTGTATAAAAAAGGTTTGCGATAGAGACAAGCAAGAAATATAATATCGTCATTGGTCTACCAAAGAGCTGACCACACCTTGTTGTTAGTTAAAGAGGCAAAACTAACAAGGATTCTGTTCCAGTATAGACCACATGAGAACAGGTGTGCATTTCTCAAATATATAAACACCAGTGGTTAGTGGTTGTAGAATACATGGATGCTGTACTTTGCCGGGAATATACTGAAAAAGCTTAACACTACCAGTAAGTTATAAACACTGTACCTTTATAACCTAGCCCCAGAAGAAATTGATATTAATGGTGAGCTTCGCCCTTGCTGACTTGTTTTTTCTGAGATACATATTTTCGCTGCCATTCCTGTTAGGAAAGAACAGAATTTGGATACATATGACATGTTTTTTTATAATTGGGTTGATATATCAATTCCGGATACGGTCTTATAAGTACAGTGGAAAAATCAAGAAGTAAGTACATACCATAAAATGCCCAGCAGCATACGCCATCTATTTTCGAACAACACAACTGCTATGGTCTGATAATTCAATTAATTTCTTAGTATATATTTCCAATTAGGTACTTTGCCTTATATTTATAATTTCTAGTTTAAAAACATCTAAGGTCTTCCACAAGCGGTTTTTACTCATGTCTCTCCATACTATGTTTTCCCGTTTTGAAAATTAGCATTCTCTTATGATTATGTTTTCCTCGTTCATGAATATCACCAGCACTCTATTAATTTAGCATTTGCGCCTGCTGACGAAAGATTTTATGCACCCATACGAAAGTCTGTCAGTGGTTCTATTCGAGCAACTATTAGTACCCATAATCAGTATTGTCAGCTAAACTGCTTTTTTCAATGAAAACTAAGGTAGTCACCAATCTTTGTTCAAGTTCATTCCGCAACCGATAAATTCAACACATTTCGTTAGTGGTAAAAGAAGTCGGTCGTTGATCCTTTTTATTTCCACCTCACGATTGTCACATCAAAAGTGTCACATAATCGGTCAGCGGTGCTAAATACCATGACAACTGATCATAATTGGTAGGTGGAAACTTCACATACGGCCCTTTTTACAACTACCGACGGAAATTATACCGATAAAACTTTGTTTTAATAAAAGCCGTCGGTGGTATCCCCAATTAAATATCGGTATGGATTATCGTTGACACTCGAAGTCATTGAGGCATTTAAACCTGACGACCAATCAGTGGTTTATTCAGTGTATATCGTACCTCTGACGACTGACTATTGGTTATACATAAATATGCATAACATGCGCACTGATTTCTATCATATATAGAAAATGAGAAAGTCTTGATATTAACCCTGTCTTAATCGCAGAGTTTGCATTCTGCCATAGGTCATGATGTGAACCAAGTGGTATTGTACAGCTATTATTACCATTGCAATGATGTAAACTATTACTGATGTATGTGAAGTAAAGTACTAATGCTTGCCACTATGTACGTTCATGGGTGAATTTTGAAAGACGCAACTGGAGACGGTGGACGATAGAAGCATAAGCTTCAAACTGCAAACTCCAGTACAAATAAAAAGCTTTAAAAAAACAACAAAAGAACATTAGGATGCGTGCGTCGGGTGCATCTTTGAGTGTATGGGCCACGGATTGAAGCTGACTTTCCAACACGATATCGATTTTGTGTCTGGAGATGTATCATAAGTCCTATCGTAGTGTATCGGGTGGACGCCGGGCCTAAGATTGTCAGTGTTAAGACGAGTGCTGAAGTGTTTCTTATGATGAAGAGTTTCGACTGACAGCTCGATGGTCATCTATTGCTTAATTTGGTCTGGGCGGACAGGTAGGTAGGTCACGGACTGTGCGCAGGCTTTATCAGCATATTCATGAAAAAGTCCCTGCTATACACTCACTAATATATATAAATAGAGGCTGTTCTTCTTGCATCACACAATTGCGCCCTAATAATGTTCTAAAATCGATCAGTTGCCAGCGTGTTACTTTGTGCCTGTAGACATCTATACAGTTATCCTCCTCAATTAAGGACTACCTTCTCATGGCCTCCCATGAGATCTATGCAATATGATACATTTCCTATTAAGTATATTCCCTATATAAGATCTTGAAGGGATGCTGTACATGATTCTTTCTCTTCATTAAACGCAGTTTCAGGTTACTGTAGTCTTCATTTCAGGTATGAAGCATGTTGTTGGACAATAACCAAACTTTAAGGATTCCCTTGGAGAGATAAGAAACATCTTAGTCTTAATAAGATTGACTCAAGAAAACCTTTCATTATCTCCTCACTCTAATATCTCTTTACTTTCTGAACTTGTCTCAGTGAAGTCCATGTAGTGTTCTCCTATATTGCAAGCATATATATAAATCCATTTTGAAAGACTGACTATTCTTTTATCCTTGGGACAAGCTCATTTGAAACATTTGTTCGCTCAGGACATTCCGGAGCCAGACTATCAGGTTACTTCAGGTCCAAGATGCCTTTTTCTGGTTACCATGGTAACCGGTTTCATTGCATAACATTTTTAAAGCCTATAGGGGATTAGGTATATCTACAGGAGATTGTGCAGGGCTGCAAGAATCAAGAAACACGATAAGAAATGTCAGGGATCTAAGATTTCTTCTGACCTGTTTCTATAACATAGAACCCAAACCAATGTCTCATTTCTATTTCCATCAGCTTTTCCAAAGTCGGAATATCGTATTTCGATTCCGTTAGTGTGCTCGGAACTATGTTTTAGAGATATGCCTTGGTATAAACCATAAGGCCTGAACCAAGGCAAAAGTGTGTTCATTGTATATAAAAATATACCGATAATGAACAATTAACACACAAAAAAACACCTAAAAAGTAGGCGAAATTACAATATCGAGAGCAATAGCAAAGCAGAAGTATAGAAGAAAACGCAATTTCCATCACCAAGGATCGGTTTATAAAGCCAGACTAAAGACACATTGTGCATTTTCGGTTCAATCATTGCATGCATTCCCGGATCGAATCTCCAAAAGACTGTTTTGCAACAGAAAATATATAGAACCAATATGCAAACACCGAATCAATAATTATCACTGCACGAGACTTACCACTTTATTTATATATACGCCATCGCGGCTGTGCACGTATCGGCCGTATGTTGATTTGTTTTCATATATATATGCCTCTAATCCGCACATGCGTATGAGGCGTATACAAGACTGATTCCTTATGTAGACGTGCGCGACTTGGCTGTATTTCACACCAGGCGTATCCAAGATAAAACATACTCTGCGCGATATATATACGCCAGGCGTATATGTAAAAAAAAAGGAATCTCGACCCCCCTTCACCGCCCACCCGTTGGTGTTGGTAGAGGCCTGGCCTACAGTCTCAGTGAAGCCCTGAGACCACTACCAACACAGACGGGTGTCGGGAGGTGTCGGGTGGGGGCCGGGTACACATGTGCAGGTGCATTCACACGTGTGCGGACGCATTCACACGTGTGCGGCCGCATTCACACGGGGGTAAGATGATTTCAGTAGTCAGCTATAATCTTGAAGAGGGTCCTTATATGCTAGGCCAAGACTGACCACACATAGGCATGGTGATTTAAAGTCAAATCTATTAGAAAAACAGTAAAAAAAAATAATAATACAGGGTTTATTATGTGTAATTAATCAATTTATACTCAATCAGGTTTTAAAAATGTTTTATAAAATAAATTGATAATATAAGATTGTATTTTTCATATAATACAGACTTGGGTGGTTAATGGAAAATGAAATATGCTACCAGTAGTGTCCCCAAGTTGCAAAGATCGGAACTATTGGATGGTGGTGTATATACAACAGAATCAGGCGTATATATATGACGTATATAAGACCGCACCATGGACACGTATATACGCCACTAGATAAGGCGTCTACGAGATGGATAATAGGTCGAACATGTAGACGCAAAATCGTACTGATAGACGCTTTTCACATACATATGTAAAGTGGTAAGTTTCGTGCAGTGTATCTCAGGGTTTAGCCAGTTGACGACTTACAATAAACTCACAATCCTAAGTATGTTTTTGCCAAAGAAATTGAATTAAGAGAATTATACTAGGTTTACACCATCACCCTGACTGTCCTGACAGCCTCTCGATGGCTATTTCTGAGTCCGCCTTATATCATTGAGGTTGCTAATTGTAGGTCACCTTGGCTTTTGGGGAGTAGCAGGGGAAAGTTTCTGTCTGTCAAAAAAGTCGCAGCAACCCCCTGGGGTTTATAACCTCCAGGGTTCGCCTCAAGTCGACGGGGCTTCCACCACAGACCTCAACTCGCCTTATGTCGATGGGCTCTGTGATTGCAAGTCACCTGGCTTTGGTCAGGGACTTCTTACAGAGGCCGTTGACTTGAGTGTCGTCCAGTCAGGAAGTTCGACTTATGGCGTGTCATGTTCGACATGGTCCCATGAATAATAGTGATAAATAGAAATAAAAGTACGACCTCAAATTTTGCATCGGTGCATCGTGTGGTGACCGTGATCACCTTTTTTGTACTTAAAAACCCATTATGACGCTCGCTGATGTGCATTGTCTAGACGATTGTCTATGATACAGATCCGATCTGCTTAAGATCTTGAACATTCTGCATCACAAGGTCTTCATTTCCATCGTAGTAGGTGATGCTCGGCCTTGATGTAAACATTTCATTTCAATCAGAAGCAACTTGTGAAGACATCCATCAAATCAATATTTACATCAGAGACTGATATTTCCATTTTATCAGGGCGCTCTTTCGTGCAGCGTTTTCTTGGCGAATTCAGTCAGTGGCGATGTATGAAAAATGATTTAGCGCAGTCTGGTATCGATCTCGGGGCTCAGACTTAAAGTGGCTGACCACGGACTGATGCTGGAAAGCCTACAACGCGGATAGTGATCTCAGTATGTGTTTACTCAGAGACCCGAAGCATATGGGGCCAGCGAGAGGCGGCACGGACGACGATGTAGCAGATTTTAGGCGGAAAAAAGAGAGAGAAAAAAGACTGGGATGACTTTGGATTGGGGTGCAGGTCAGTCGTTCTATCGATGTTATTCTGGTAGTCAGAACAGTCCAGCAGCAATGGTCTGGATAAGACAACAACTGGGTGTTGGTCAGAATCTTTCTTTTGATAGCTTCGTTTATTTAGAGGTTGTGAGACCACAAAGCCAGATACTAACATATAGACATAGTGGGTGTCAGATAGGAAGATAGATAGATAGAGGGAGAGGGAGGGAGAGAGAGAGAGAGAGAGAGAGAGAGAGAGAAAGAAAGAGAAAAAGAGAAAGAGGGAGCGACTTAGACATACAGAGAAAGGAAAAAGCAAAACGATAAAGATTGATAGTGAGATAGAGAGACAAAAGGACAAGGATCAAGGGGAGGGGGGGGGGGGAGAGAGGAAGAGAGGGAGATAAAGTTGACGGCAATACCCAATAACAAGGTTTAGATCACCTCCTTGGATATATTTTATACCGCAGCATCCAGCCCTATACTTCCCAAGCTGGGAGTATTGGTAAACCTTGTTACATACCGTACACCCCGTTATCTTCATTGCGATCATATGGTAAAAATACGAATAGAAAACAAGTCGAATTATGTCTACCTCCTCATGCTCCTGATTATCAGATACAGCCCTATTCGGTCCAGCTGTTCATGCCATTTTTGACAGTTTTTGATCCCATCCCCCTTGAGACTGGAATCCCACCGCCCCTGCTGCATGACGTCAATTTTTGAAGGACCCATGCTGCTGATAAGTAAAATCAACTCTATGAGTATTAGCCATGAGAGAAATGATAAAATATACCTATTCCTGGTTACTTGTAAGAGCAGGTACGTATTACAGAAATATCTATTAATGATTGGTAGTTATATCTGATTTTGTGAACTACTACTAGTGTGCATTGTATGAATCTGTTTGTCCGTATCCAGTAGGCAAGAAAACGAAATTCCGACACGTTATAAGAAGCAACTCGCCACAGTTTAGACAGCTTTGAAAATGAGACACTGAAATGATCATACATTTCATTGAAGGATTTTTCCATTTTGGGTATAAAGTTTTTTGGGTTTTGTTTTCTCCGTCAAGTGTGACGCACATTCTCAGAAAACAGGATCCATGCACTGAAATTTATGTAAAGTAAATTACATCTTCTGCTCTTTTTCACGTAGTGAAAGAAAACAATATAGAATATAGCCATAAGGAGTACTAATTATAGGCGGCTTTAATGTACGCTTACAACCACAAGTGCAGGTGATCTCGACACTCATATTTATCGATACGGTACTTTTGGTGCGGCAATTCCACCCGACCACTCAATGTCCAGCGACTTTATTCAACATTTATGGACGACCTTATGGACGGCTAAGATTGTCTAGTGAACTGAATTAAAAATCATTAAACAAAACCCTTGTACGAGGTACAGAAAAGGGACTTCATGTACGATCCTAGATTATTAAACGGACCCCAGTATCGTCAGTTGCTGCTAGATTACCTAGTCGCCAGCCTGAAAGTTTCATCCTCATTTCCACCTGACAATCATGTGAATGGAAAGTGACAATTAGTCGGTGGTTGGTGCTAAAATCGCTGGCCAGAATCATCAGGTGGGAACGCTGCACCAGGTTACTATAGAATACAACAGTCGACTGACCTATCTTGAATCCATCCATCACAAATTTCCAGGATTTGTTCACCTATCAGGGAACATCAACAAAAGACCGGCACTAAGTTTCCAATCCGGCAGACAAGATAGTGACAACGACATCAACGAGTGGATTACCAAGCCGGATATTGGTACGTGTTATAGTCCCCTCTAAGGCTGCTTAATGCCCTTTGTAAACACCGCCTCAATAAGGCTGGAAGTTAGGCTTTGTGTAGGCTTGCTGCCAGGACCCGAGGAGGATAAAGGCTTCTTAGTAGAACGTATAAATATCCCATAGTGTAGCGGCAGTGCAATGATGAATCATCCCCACCTACTAGCAACAACCCAAAACATGATACCATCTCAAGGTTATTTTCAAGTGACACAATCTTAACAGACATGTATTTTAAAAAGGTGGTTTAAAAACTGTCCATATTCCTTTAAATTTGCCGCAGGTACCAGGAAACGCGTATATGGATATCGTTGAGTGATTTCGTCGCGTGAACGAGCATTCACGTTGATATTCACCGGGTAAAAAAATAGTGCCACAGTGATGGTTCACTGACTAGGCAGTAATCGCCTTTTGAAAGGGTTCTTATAGAGGATACTGGACGTCTCCTTGTAGTATGTATGAAATGTAAAGTGCTGTCCTGTATCCAGGTCACGAGAGGGTGGAGGCAGCCGGACACGTCATGTCTGACCTCCCGCCCCAGAATACATCCATCAACGTGTGTAAAAAGGCCAGGTCACGGTGCAGCCGGGACTTGGTAATAAGGTACCCTCTAGTGCAACGCTGGGTAGAGTGGGGAGTATCAAGGGTTTTCCCCAATATTTCTTTCAGTGATTTTGGGTTTATCTGGTCATACTGTAACTGCTAAGGCCGCAAGTTAGTCATTTGGAATCTATAGGTCAGGTGACAGAAATGACCCAGAACCGTTCTCCTTTAAAAACATGATGCATCTTGACATCAGCTGCCAATACCTCATGAACAGGAGTTGTGACATAAAGGAGAGTGTGGATAGCATTCACTTTACTATTCTATGTATAGCAATGATTAGTGCTTTTCTAACCCAAGGAGCTGGTAATGTTAATAAACCTTGTGCTAATTTAATTGATGATTAATAATTCACAGGTGCTTTCCCAAGGCCATGTATAAATATGATATAATTGAAGTCCAATGGGTGACATGTAAATGACGTTGCCCCTAAAGGCAATGCGAGAATGTGATAAATTCGAATAACTGTCAGGGGAACTCAGCGAAGGAAACCCAATGCAGAACTATGATGGATCTTCGCCACCTTAGAATATAATATATAGGACAGACAATGGACAAGCTTTAAGTAGAATCGCCCCAATCTTCTGCATAACAGCTTTTATTGAGGCAATATATCAGAACATACGTCACAAACAATGTGGGAATTTAAACGTGTGAGTATCTTTGAGCTACATGCTATAGTAAAGCTTTGAGGAAAAAAATAAACTAAAATTATCTGAGGAAGGAAGTTGCATATTGGTTATACTAGATACTATTGGAATCTCAACATGTTTCCAGTAGAATGTAAATGTTTTGTCACTTCCTACTGGAAATAAGACATAATTTCTTAATTCTAAATTCCATGATAATGTAACGGTAATCTCATCTATAGGCATGTTCTCTGATAATCCACCCAGCTTCTATTTCAAAATGAGAGTAAACACAACTAAAATGATGTGCTATGCTGGTGTCTCCGAAGGCAAGACCTGCCACAATGAAGCACAGCAGGTTGAAGAATTCCCATCCACTACTCATAGCTCCTAATCCGCCGTCCTTACACACAGCGCACCTGCCGGCCACACCTGTGTCACGTGGTCATTTCCGACCCGCCCCCTGGTGTGGCACTGCTGATTGGCGGCGTGTGTAAACGGAAATCGACCAGGAGCTAATCGACATACAGTGGGCAGGAGTCAGAGAACATATAACAGCATCGATCCAGCACAGCGCCGAGTTAGTGTCAGCCAAACTCTGCTTCATTATTGAAAGTTGTCATACGGCTGTACCGCGGGCTGTTTGGGTATTGCCGGGACTGGCTCCTTGAAAGGCAACGAATTTTACCACTCGGTCCCAGATTAGGGTCCCATCTGACTACAAAATTCTGCTATATGGAAAAGAAGATTGTCCTTATAGATGCTAATCTAAGCCTATTCCAATGATGTAAAGTCCTCTCTGCATATTTTATTTCATTGTTATCGAACAAATATTTACAAAGATACGTGCAATCAATAGAAGTAATGCAGATACAAATGAGTATTGGGTCATATGGCATGCGACTCTGTCAACATAATCATAGGTGTGGCTTTAGTTCTTAGGGGTCACGTGCACATCCAGATAATGGAGTTCCTATGTTTCACCGGTCCCTTCACAGTATATCATATTTATGAATTACTCCGTAAAGGTTTTCCATCGATGCCTCATGCTATGTGGAACAAAAATAACATAGCGATATTCTAGGCTGTAGCGCGAAACGGTGATTGTATTTAATATGATATATATTCAAATTCTTTTGAGCATAAGTGGGAGTTTTGATACATAAATTAAGAACATTTTTAAGATTAATAGAAAAACTCCCCCTAAACATTATTCAAGACAGCCCTAGCTGGTTTGGTTGCACTTGTTGTACTGCGTGTACTTCTGAAAGATATTTCATGAGGAATTCCCCCATCACACACAAATCAATGATTTTCTGGCAATTGACTGTCCCTGGGAAAATTGGAATGCGAAAATACCTTGCCATCCTGTCATTGTCCTCGCTGGGCCAATCAGAACATTTCTTACATCCAATGTGTTGGGTCAGAGCAGAAGCTATTAGGTCGATGGGAAATTTCGCTAAAGACAAATTTTGTGAAATGGCTCCACGAGAAAAGTAAGAATACCCGTATTAAGAAAGATTCGACAGAAAACACTATTGATCTTCCACATTATTGATCTTCCACATATACTTGGCTGATATCTACTTATTCTTTATATTTGTATATGTCACTTTTCCCCCCTCTCCAATAAACGATTCGAAAAAAAGCATTCACCACGTTTACTATCGCTGTTCCAGCTACAGATCCGACGAACATATAAAGAGTCTTTTAAACACAATTCCGAGTAATTTATATATTTTTTGTGTATTCAACAATTTATGTTCACTTGCGGTACTAGCACCTTACTTTTTAAACGGTTCTCCTGTCCTTAAGTATTTAGCCTCAGATGGTAGACATTCACACAGATTATTGCCCACAAATAATGGAGATTTGATGATACTTTACTAGGTTAAGTGTTTTAATTCATGATTCACACTTCACATCACTTCTTGTTTTTCATCCAGTTAAACTCTCAAATATATTTTCTGGATTCATGCACCGCCACTTGATGGCGCCCTCTTTTTGATTAAGAATTTCTGATCTTACACATTTCATGCACCTCCTAGCTGTTTTAATCATTGGATCTATACTTTCGCACTACACACCTCATTCCCTTAATCACTGATACTTGTATTCCATTAAAATTTTATTTATTCATTAGACAGTACCATTGATCTGCATATTCTAAGGTTGATAACAACATTTGTATGATTATTGGTAGGCGGTATTCTTGATTTAACAGCTAGCTTACTTTATTTATTTGAAACTTTTCGCATTACACACATCATAATTATTATCAAATTCTTTATCAAGTTTCAAGTTATAATCTTTCCAAATTCCTAAATATTTATACTTGTCTAAAACATCTGAGCCATTTCCCCCCATGGATTAACTCCTGGCTTTATCAGTTAAACTCTTATTACTAATCCACATAACTTTTGATTCACTAAAATTCACAGCTAATATCTTCTTTTTACCCAAGTGTTTAGTCTATTAAGATCTATTTCAATCCAGCGAATAATTGTCCTTCTATGATATTTGCTAAGTCATCTGCATATAAAATTATTCTAGCATGTAGAAAGTATTTAACTCATTTAACTCATTGATAGAAAGAATACTCCAGTTGATATTCCAACAGGTTCATACAAAACTCCATTTAATTTTGCTCTATCTTGTCTTCCCTTTATAATTTCTAAAATACTCGAGACATCCTCATTAATTCCCGTGTTTTTCAATTTCCATATTGATAAATCGTAATTTACCCTATCGAATGCGTTTCTCATATCAATAGATATTACTGCTATTAATTTCCTCTCATCTAAATGTGTTTGCGTTGTTGATCTCTATGGTAAAAGATCCAAACTGTTCTACTAGTGTTTTGTTTGCATTATATAGCTGAGTAATATTCTATGTAGGACGTTTTCAAAGGTTGTCGATACGGTCCATATAATGACCGTGAAAATCTCATTCATCTAATCTTTGCATGGCGCAATAGTGACGTCACCCACTTTTCCTGTTAATAAATGCCATGTACAGGGTGCTACCTTAGTACAATTATAAGCAATTTATTCATCATTGGCCTATTCATCAAAAATATAGATTCAGATGGCAAGGCCATCTGAATCTATATTTTCAAGGCCATCAAAATAGACAAACACTCCTCAAACCAATTAAACTTGAATCAGTGTTGAGTGGTTTAGTATGTCCATCGGGTAATATGGGCATGGGTTTTTCCTAATGATGCTGACCTCATGGCTGATCCATCGCCACTCATTAAGTGCTGGTAACATTAGTGATTTTAGGTCCGTGTTAGTATGACGCCAGCTGTTCATTGTTTAACTGGACATAACCAATCAGGGGTAGGCTTACACTGGTCCACATTACAGTAAGCACACCATAACCACTCCGGTATAGGCTTTCATTAGTCAACATTACACTGAACACACCATGTTTTCCCTATAACGAAACAACGATTGTCATGCAGTGGACGAACACACTAGTAAGCACGCTGAAAAAGTCTCATTACTATATTGACCATAGTATATTGACTTCTTCCGCCAGAAATATATTAAATCCATACCTAGAAACACCGACGAAAAGCTCATGTTGAATAATATGCACGATTGTTAACAGACGTCGAGTGTGTATAATCATATTTGGCGCATTCCTAGGTCGGAACTAGACTACCTCAAGTCTTTGATTATGGACAAGTAACTAGGAGCAAATAGAATGTTCATCATTGATGAATGAGCGTGCAATTTTAAATAAATAACAACTAAAAGGTTTGAGTTACATTCAGTCTATGGGTCGTTTTCTGTAACCACTTGTGACCAGTGAAGCTGCGATTCTTTTAACTGCCTTAGTCTATCTATAGGATCTAAACATATCAAGCACCAGTAAGTCAATGGGGTATTTCAGTCTTGGGTGATTGGTCATGGTCAGCTGGGCATGCCTCTAACACCCTCAAACACTGGCACCCTGCTCCTTATCCAATAGCATAGCGAATAGCAGGCAGATAGTGAAGGGATAGATTCTTCTCAGCACGCTGAAAGTGTATGTGACCACTCTAAACCTTTACAGGCAACGTATAGAGATCACGCTCTAATAAAGCTACCTTGCAATATGTGGACTTCCCCTAAAACCTGACAGGCATCAAGGAGGGGTGGAGTAGATGGAGGGGTAGGCATAGGATGCAGGAACTGAATTCAGTCTAGTCACATCAAGGTTCCAATAAAAAATAAATACTATGTACGTAATACACATTACGAGCATTTGATCAGATGTCATTGTTTAAAGGGTGCTGCCAGATGAAGTTCACTGTGGTTTTGACGTTGAACAGAATGGAACCCGTCATGTGATAGTTATCAGAGAAGTGACTTTGGTAAAGTAGTCCCGCCTGTTACCGCCTTGAGTGACACACAGAACGTATTCATTCGACCTCATTGTAATCGCCCTAAAACGTAGTTCCCATACCCAAGTCTGTGCCAACAAGGGAGCCTTGTCACTTCCCTATGAGTGATCATCTAGGGGCTTGGACAAAAGTCTTTCATCCTCCTGAGAATCAATTCACAGCATCTCCTTCTTTGTTGTGTGTGCTTTTCTGATACCTGAGACTCTTGTGGCTGAGTATGTCCTGAGGGTAAACAGTGCGGTTAGGGAAAGAGGTGTGGATAATGCATGAGCGATTTTGTATTTGTTCGACCTAAATGGTCGACACGTCAATGGATCACAGGAGGATAAGATTGCATGTATTTATGATTAGTTGTTGATTCCAAGCATGGATCTGAATATGTCTCACAATAGACAATCTGCCTCCATAATAACAATATGAAACTTTAACTCATCCTCCTCTTTGCAGAATTGATTAACAAAGAAAGGCTTCTGACGCGTCTGAATATTGAAGAGAGAGAGCAACAGAGTTGAGTCCGACATTGGTGCGCTTTCTGCCTTACCTTGCTTAAGCTTCTACACATTGGTTGATCATCCGTGATTTGGAGTATCGTCTTTTTCCATTGGCTGATACACGTGGTACGTATGTAAGGCAGTGCTACGACATACAAAGAGACGTGCTGTATCTCAGATCTGGCAACTATATGGTACAGGATTTTTATGTCAAGAAAATGTCTGAAATGGTATGCAGACAAATAAGACGGTCATTCAGATATTGCATATGGGAATCGAATCTGCTATTTGGGTGTTTTTCCTCACTCAAAAAATCAATGGATGTAGCTCAATATGGAAATAATGTCTCTAGTAAGTCAATGTATCTGCTTAGAAGTAGTTGGATAACCCGCCATTTACATTAGACAACTAAATATGGGGCGACTGTAGATCGTCAAGCCAAGCATAAGTCAGGTGGTTGCAATGTCCACTGCAAAAGCCGTTGTGCTCAGAATGTCATTGAGCATTTTACACCAAACACCAAGTTTCTACAGAATTGCCGCCCATCTAGACAACTAATTCAAGGTGGCTTGAAATAGTCGCCGGCATTAGAGCGTGTCCAATAGTTGTCAGGTAGTGCCAAATTGCGTAATCAGATGTAATTAGACAATCTACAGTCACTTTACGCTTGCGATTACATTAAGCGATTTCTAGCTTTTTACTGTGAAAGTTGTCAGGAGGTGCAAAATGACAGAATTGCCTGCCAGAATCGTCTATGGTGTAAACGCCGGGTTAAGATCTCTGCAGTAATATCAGCATGACTGCAGAAAACAAACAAGCGTATTTTATGATGTCTTTTCTTGCTTTCAGACTTCATCAAAGCACTGATTAAAACAACTTTTTCATGTCTATAAGAACATGCCTTCATTTCCTTGCGCAATATGTCGCCGAGTATTGGGAACATAGATTTGAAGGAAAGCGATTAAGTCAAATACAACCTGTCGTGTGGAGGCAATTACCAGCACATTACTTGACTGTATTTCAAAGACGTTTTTCTCATCTCAGACAACGCGCCCACTGGCTTAGGTCCTATATACGATTCCATGCAGTTCTAGGATTTCCATTATCTTTCCGTTTCTTATGTTATACGCCACGTCTACAAGGAAAACACAGAAACAGGAAGATTCTCCAGTGTTGGAATGAGAAGGATCTCTAGGATTACAAGATAAAGGGACTTCATATCTGTAATCTCATGTTTTACCGTGCTGTCCTGTTTATTATTTGCTTATTTCATTTCGATCTAAGATACAATTAACGTACTTTGGTGGGTATAGTGGTGCGTCTACAATAGGGGATTTTCTTTGTCCGATATTTTTTATTTGGTCTCAAGTTCAGATTTTCGTTTGTTTTTTAACCATGGCCATACATCAGTCACATCGATTTGTCTTATGATTCAAGCTTTCTGTCATCATTGGTATATTAACTTGTAACGACACAAATATCAATAATAATTTTATGATAAGTGATGAAAGATAAATGTATAGGAAACCCACCTATTTGACAACACTTTTGACAAAATATTGGTCAATCTATAAGAAGTTTTAGGGAAATACTATTTGAATCCGGATCCTACCTTAGTCCCTAATATGCCTTCCTGACCTATAAAATATTCGTACTGTGGTGAAAATACGACTGTATGCTGCCTGGTACAAAGTGACGTTTAGCTATACTGCTAACCATCTCCACAAGTTTCCATTGTGGACACGACGCAAGGACACGTGCTAGGAACACTGTGGTTGTGTCCCATACTCACAGCTGGTGGGGACAGATTTTATGCGTCCTGCATGCCTGGTACTTGGCTGGGTTGGCGCATTACAGATATTTGACGATCTTGGAAACCCTGCACAGGCAGCCATTTGGCCAGCGTTACTTCCTGTGTGCGCACGCCTCTGCCGCCATACCATCGATTGTTCCCGGCGAGATCTTCTTTATGGTCATGTTGGAAGGAATGTAGAAAGGGCCAGAGAAATGTAAACAATAAACAATCGAGAGGTACTTCCCACCGCCAATATAGACCTGGCAAACTATGTATTTCACACAATGTAGATTGTCATCAATCATACCGAATGCTGTTACCCATTTCCTACATTGCTTATAATCTTCAGAAGCGAATAGTTTCTTCCTTGCACGATTTGAGGCATATACCATCTGTATCGACTTAGCAAAAGAAAGATATACTCCTGATTATACTTACTGCAATTTGTTTAATGCGTTTCTTCAGTTCTTCCAATGAATAAACTAGATTCCAATTAACCTTTACTTAATGTTCAGAGCATAGAATAGAAAGAAATTGAAGATTTCTATAGAAAATATGTTATCATAGAAACTATCCTCAATTCCTTCCAATGTATACCATGGATTACCATGTGAGTTCTTCGATTCAACTAGAACGATGCAAGGGTGATATAAAAGAAACAACTTGCTATACCCTTATTTTCAACCGTTCTTTCAAAGAGGCTTTCAAATATTTGGTCGCAGTCCAAATACTAAGAAGGAAATTGATGAGTGTTTGGTCTGTGTCCTCGTTCGCCATCGAGTTTGGAGTGCTCAGTAATATGAACGAGGCGATAGCCGAGTGAATATTCTGAAGCACACCAAACGAGATGGTGAACAGGGACTCAGACCAAACACGAATATGTTTCTGATTTTATCTTAGCCTGGAAATATTCATCTCTTAATCACCCGTTGAGAACGAGTTACCGTTGTCGCAAGCCTGTTGAGAACGAGTTCGTAGTGCTAAGCCTATGGACGTTTATACCGGGCTAAGATAATAGACAGTACGACTTCGTACGACTTTGACTCTAGGTTCTAATGAGTGATTTGACCAATCGGCTTGAATGATTATCAGCGGGGTGTAGCCAGAAAATATCAAACGAAAGAAATAACTCCAGAAAAGGTTGACATATATCACAACTAGAACATTCTATAGATCACTCGACCGCAAATATATTCGCTTCTTTCATCGGTAATATCTTCCACCTTTGGGTATAACATTGATATTGGAACTTGTATTATATATGCTATTTGACACAATACAATAAGCAGATTTGCAAAGATTATTCCGAATATCTTACCCTTCCAGACATTCATCAAAAGCCCTCGCTTTCAATTACGAAATCTTTATAATGATTTAGACAATTCCTAATGATTCCAATCACATTAATTCAACTTTTTTCTCATTACGTAATTCAGAAAATAATTTTCCAATAATTTCGGTAATTACAACCAAGAAGCTCCAAGGAGCAGAAACAAAGCGATTTCCGGTCATTTGGAAACAGACCAGTGACTGTGAGGCGCAGAGGGTGACGGGAGCAAACTATGACGTCATCAGATCAATACGACAATACCACGTGGGGTAGAAGTGTTTGCACGATTCTGCTGACAAAGGGTCGTAAACATTTACGATTACTACCATTCCCATCCTGAAATAGCATGGTAGATTATGGGAGACCTCAAGCAGCAGCGTCGGTCTGTTACGTTATACAGAGTAGACTGCACTGCTATTGCGGCATTTCCACCTGACTAAATTCCAAGGGATTATACGTTCATTGAAGAACAAGTCGTCAGGTTGTGGCACTTGAGGTTTAACGCTGACGCATAATCGTAGACCCCAGAATCGCTACATCGTTTCCACCTGACGACTGAGGAGGCCGACGACTGCTATTATTTATTTACAAATCCATTCCATATACAGCTCAGGATTTGTTTTACATCATTATGTGTCATGTTCTCAAATCATTACTACAACTTGGTTAATGGGCAAGCCCACTAATTAATGATAAACGGTTTGATATAGAAAATGTCATCATTGAGGTTAAGATTGTATATGTGTGTATTATTCCGCATTAATATTCTATTGACTCAAAATGAACTGAAGCCACCTAATTGTCGTGGCCACAATGTAATACCAACCCAGTTGTTGTTTTGTGACCAATAATAATTTAAAAAAAAAATAATAATAAAAATAATACCCACTTACAAATCACCTGTGAGGCACTCGTCTCCACACCCAGCAAAACCAATTCTGGCCCCGATAGGCCTTACGATTGACTTCCCAATTGGAATCCAAACTTTATCGGAGGTCAGACAAAATCGTAGCAATGGATTACACTTTTGCGATTGACTAACCAATACACCACGATTGGCTGTTCATACGGTGTGATTCATGTGCCGCACAAAGTGTCTCATGGCGGATCCTATTCACATGGGAAGATTTACCAGGTACACAGTCACACCCCTGCACCCCTAGACCCCTACACAGGGTAACCAGCAATTCCCCGTGTGAATAGGTATAATTTGGGACCAATGAGATTCATGGACTGGGGGAGAATATGTCAAGTACATTGGTCTCACCAAAATGCCCCTCTAGACTTTAATCCTGTTTAAAGTGGGATTCTCACGGTGGGATTTAAGTACCTCACAGGGTGTTCGTCTGCGACAAATCCTGCTGAGATGCTGTACTAGAACACAATCTCCTCGTCCAAATGTTAGAGTTATGATTTCCTGAAGACAAGCTTTTTTCCCATGCGATTTTCAGCGACAATTACCCCTAACGAGATACAGAATACGATGAAATTTTGATTTCAACACGTTTAAAATTTACAGGGGCGGTTTGGTGAGGCAAATAGACATGCTACGCAGTCGCCGACAATGTACCTGCCCTAGCCAATAGGGGGCCAGCAAGCAGGATTACATGTTTGTAACACCCCTCAACTTCCATAATAAAATCAAGTATATTCTTCGTTATGAAAAGGAGAAACGTAATTCTAAAAAAATCATATATTCTAAACAAATGGTTGGAATGGTTGATGCGTTTGATGATCTAGAGAGTCGCAAGAAACCGTACATAACGAGCCAGGGGTAAGAGTCTAGACTGCAGTAATGACTGCTGGTCTGAACTCATTACAAGTGGTTGACCCTTGTGAATTAGAACTGAACACCTTTCCAAAGGCGGACTCCCGCGTATATTGACACAGCAGAGTGTCTATATATGAGAATCATACAAAAGCTCTCCCTTTCAGAATGGCATGGCTTTTCTACAGTATCTATTATAGGTTTTTCGAGCATGCTTGTGCACACACACACACACACACACACACACACACACATATATATATATATATATATATATATATATATATATATATATATATATATATATATATATATTATATATATATATATGTATATACCTTGTCTAAATGTTTGAGTGGTCAGATATAGACTTCCAGCGTGCTGCAAAAAACTATCCTTTCACTATCTGCATGTTTTTCACTATCATATTTGGAAAGGAGGAGCAGGATGCCAGTGTCTCAGGGTCTTACAGGCATGGCCAGCTGACCATGACCGATTACTCAAGACCGAAATCCCTCCAGACCCACTGGTCCTTGATATTTTGGATCCTACACTCAGGCAGTTGCGGGAATGACAATGTCACTGGGTGCAAGTGGGTTACAGAAAACGATCTATAGACTGAATGTGACCCAAACTTTTTAATTATTATTCATTTAAAAATTGCTCGCTGATTTATTATTGATAAACATGTATACAGTGTTCTTCTAGTTAATGTTTGTGTATCATATATAGAAAAGTCATTTTCTTCATTACAAACTACATTCCTCAGCTTTGTATGAATAATACAGGTTATACAAAATGAATCTGAATGCACCTGATTTATATTCCAGCAGTAATCATCACCTAGCAGTCACAGGGAATATGAGACTATGGTAGTCAAAACAGGGAACTGTTGTTCACATGCACCGACTTGCCGAATGGAATAGAGGATATATCCATCTGACGGAAGGATACCAAAAAACAATTGGCACATCAGCAAAGGTCACAGATGTAGTGCCTTCAGCTTTTGTGAAGGTTAACCCTTACTCATCCATCTATTAGCTGGCTACTGGAGTGTGGAGGAAGTAGACCACCAGTCAGCAGTGTTTTACCGGTACTTTAGGTTCTTTTTGTTTTTTTATTGTTTTAATTCATACTTGAGATAGGGTAAAGGATAAGTTGCCTTTTAACCCACTCCAGTTCAGAACAATGTTTTGCGTCTCTGCCCATCTACAGGGCTTGCGTAACGATTTTAAAGTTAGTCCTCACTGTCATTCGCCTGATGGCCATCGAGTGGTGCAGTGTGATTAGTATTGGGGCACAGTCGTACTGCAATGCAGGGTTTCAGAGGGAGAGTGGAGATCTGGAACAAATCCAACCTGATCCCTTGATCCAAGGTATGTGAAACATTGCAAACAATTGAACCAAGTCGATAACTTTATATAGGAAGCTTGGTTTCATACTGATAGGGATAGGGTCTGGACATAGCAGATACAGATCGATTTTACTGAGGTACACGGCCATCTAACTACTTTCAATTGTTTTAAATCATTAAAAGATGAAAACTGCAGAAAGCATATATACAATATTCGAATACTCTTTCAAGGCAGTACATTTCTATAAAAAAAAAGTCGTCTATTGTAAACGCGCAGGGAAATTCTTTGGTCGATGACTATTGCGGCCGATGTTTTGTAATCGACCACGACCTGACGACTATCGGCTAGACGATGTACATACGACGTTTTCAGTGGTCTAGTGTAAACGCCGCGTATGCAGATAACAGCAATGTCTGAGCAGAGACTTAATACAAAAACGCAAACAGGCAGAGAATAGCGTTGATGTCTTATCAGGTATAGGTTTAACCGGATCATACTTGCCGTTTCTCTATAATTATGTCTAGATAGATTATGATCTCGATTTAAAAAAAAACTTGAGATGGGATTCAGAAGGTACACAAAGAACTATCAAATATAAAACTGGCAAAGACATCAGTGCATAATCTTGAACATAAATACTTATATAGTCAAAAGGGGAACATGCTGATCATCCCGCAGCTATTGATTGATTTACACATTGCAATAAGAATGATGAAAATGAGCAGAAACGTGTTTATTCGGGGATAACTGTATTTGGTCATCTTACACCCAATGAAGTAGGCAGTGCCATATTTGACCAACATCGTGAAGTCACATCATATTTACACTTTCAATTGTTCAGCCCCCAAGGTAGCAACTAAAACATTGGTGAAAAACACTTGAATTCTGAAAGACGGATCAGAATGGTTTTAGGTCCAACCAAAAAAAATTAAGAATCAAATAAAATCAAGATCAACTTTGGTAAATTTTGTTTCTACTAAGAAAACACCCTTCTTATTTGTACTTCTACAAGCAAGCGCCTAGTGAAGTGTTGGCGGCCATTTTTCTTTTCACAAAGTCACGTGACACACCCAATCTCGTCCCCGAGCGCGTGACCTGAGACAGATGACGAGATCTCACGCGAGGTTGGACCCTGGGATCCATTCAGATGAGAAAATTATTCAGTCCCACTTTTTAGAAGTATCACTAAAATCAGGATGGTTACATCATTGATGTTTGGTATCATGGCTTGTCATCTATATAGATGTTCTAGATAAATCCGAATTATCAAGAACATGGTCGTAAATATGCATATATCAGTGAAGCGGGAGTTTTGTGTAAATATATTTTATCATGAGTTGAAACACTTAAATAAACATGTATATGTTATTCAAACTTCATGGCTCTACTTTTCTGTCGTTGAATTAGCGGAAATATAAAGTCTTTTGAATTACATATAACTCGAAATTTCTGCAGAAATTTCGTTGAAGGAGCTCATGCCTACCATACTCTGACATGGAGTAGATATCAGCATTGGTTGCAAACTATATACATACACTAAGATACGAATTAGACGTCTAACTTGAGATATTATCTGAATCAGTATTAAGAAAAAACCTGGTTACTGAGCCAGTAGAGATGGCCATTCGAGGTCTTTTATATTACATAAACTACTTGCTAACGCTGGAAGCAAAGGGACATATTTATGTTACCAAAGGACTACAGATTAATCACAATGTTTTCTTTTCATCATACACTTAAAATACACGAAACATTTTATTCACTTATGAAGTCATTTATTCATAGCTCATTCACTACTTCTCAGTGAACCCGAACATTATACTGCACCATTAGCGGGTAGTATTTCATAGGCGTTCGGCCAGAGGTAATTATATAGAACGTCCTGACCATCACAAACGTCACAAACGAGATGCTAATTTACGGTATGTACGGACCGAAGCGTTTACGCCGAGTTCCGTACAAACGATAAATTAGCAACGAGTTCTGTGACTTGTACAAGCATAGTTGGACGTTATATATTTATTATATACCCGAAATTTAAAAAAAAATCAATTTAATTTTTCTTAATAACAAAAATTTTGATAAATGTGTATGGGTAGGTAGTCCGTATTTTGGTGTACGGACCACTGGTCCGTACAGTATTTTTACGTCATATACCGAAACGGTACATATCTACAGTATATACGGCATGGGTATATAGTAAATATATATATATCATGGATGTTATTTTCCATGGCTTCCATGTTATTTTTTCAATACATGTGATCAAGAAAATTGGTTTACACAACACGTATAATGACTGTATAGAAATTGTCTCATGATGCAAGTTAGAATATCGATTATGCATTCAAACATGATGGTGTGTGAATCATTTGTGTATTCAATAGGCTAAAAACAGCATACATGATCATACTTAACTGAAATATTTACAATTTCTAGAATTCTACGGTCTACTGAACATTATTCACCACGAGAACCATAGTTCATAGTCAGGATGAAATAAGATTCCTTCAACAGAAACCCCGACATCCACTCCCTAGTTCTATGCTAATAGGTTTCCCTCATTACAGTATTGAAGTACCAGCACACATCGCCTCCCTCGTCGAGCCCAAGGCGGCCAAAATAAATGAAATTAAATTCCGAACCCAGGCCCTTGACATGAAGTGCCCTCAAACAGACTAGACTGAAAAACTATGCATAATCCGATACTACTATTGATCGCCCGAGGCATAATCTCCACTAGATCTTAGAGACTTGGTTCCCGGGTATTCGGTAGGCGACACTCGACTGAGCGCATTCTGAATGAGCCGTGGATTATGAGATTCTCGTGGAAAGTTTCAAGGTTTACCGCCACAAAATAAACTGGAGAACATAGGAAGGATAAAGAAAAGAAGGACCTAGATGTTATAACGAAAGGAAACTGGACCAGAGTCTCATGCTGTGTAGGTAGCCTCCTACAAAAGATTTGCAAAACAAATGGTGTATCAATCAAATATGAATAGTAAATGCAAAAATGCAGGATAGTTGAAGGGAATGGTGTTGATATGTGCCAGCAGATATTCTTCTTTGGTATTGACGTTACTGGGTGAGTTAGGACGATTGGTATTGGAATTCCTGTGATATATTTCACGAGGTGTATATCTCAAAGTGTCTGTTTTCATATATTTTTCATGAATATTTACTCACAAAACAACGTTGAGATTAACTACACTTTAACCCAATTGGAATCGTATTTAGTCAACTC
This sequence comes from Alentia gelatinosa, assembly GCA_950022655.1. Taxonomy (NCBI): domain Eukaryota; kingdom Metazoa; phylum Annelida; class Polychaeta; order Phyllodocida; family Polynoidae; genus Alentia; species Alentia gelatinosa. Next base: position 25,404,563 of record OX465590.1, on the reverse strand, counting down.
GAGTTAAGACACTGAAAGCGGCCAGAGAATCATCAAATATCTCCTAAAATAATCATTATGGATTTCTGCGGGCGATGCAATGCTATGAAGTTTTTTAGACAGCTTCCCCTGGCAGTGGAGAATTTCACTAGTTATCTAAGCCTTGTTCGTCTGGGATTTGGTATGCTGAGATTTTAATGAAACACGAAATTTGCAATTTCAAACTTTGATGATTTTGATGAGTTGGCATTCGCATGAAACCGATTCCATTTGTGGAGTTTCCTCTGTTTGCTTTGTTTTTCGCTCTTGTTTAATTTCAGCCTTTTCAAACCTAGTACACCATCATCCAGCACCTTCTTTGAAATCTATGAGTGTTATCACGCTTCAAATTTACAGGTTTCGGATCCCATGTCGTAAAATAGCATTTCATTGAAGCGAAAATCCAAATGTGTCCAGATAGTCTACGGGTAAAAACCTTCCTTCATTTAAGTCGAGGCAAACATGCCAGGAACATTATTTATTTTCAAATCAACTTTTTAGGCTGGAGATTTTCTCCAGGCACAGCCAAATGAGACGTCACCAAAGCCAACAATCCTGCGTGGTGCGTGGTCGTGACGTCATGTTACGCGGATTGATTTTGCACCAATCAGCAGCCCGTGTGCTTATTCAGTGCGGGACTGAACGCGCTCGTTGCGGGACTGCTCTTTGATCGTTCGGTCAGCATGGCCGCGCGCACTGTGTGTCGCCATGTTCAGAAAGGGAAGTCACTCACATTGATCTAACGATCTAACACGACAAAAACAGTCGGCAATTAATGGCATGATGAAAACGCAGTAGGCCAAGCCACCGACCCGGGTCCTGTAAAGCCCACTATTAAGCCACGCGAGCTGGGTCGGGTTCTGGACGCTCACCACTGATATTGATGGCGGTTTTTTCATAATGTTGTAGACTAAAAACCCTTCTACTTTGTACGACATAAATAACTCATCTTTAGAAAGCTTACTAAGATTTAGATAGCTCATGAAGACATAAACTTTAACATTGTACACTTATATATTAATTCACGCGTAATAATACAATGCTTATGTAATAGAGGGAAACTATGTTCTGGTGAGCAAAAGTTCAAAGTTACGAGGTAAGGCTTGGACAAATTACTGCCCAAGGCGTCAACTGTGGGCAGTAATTTTTCCAAGCCTTACCGAGTAACTTTGACTTTTGCTTACCGGTACTGGGTTTTCCTATTCCTATATACCTTCAAATATCTATAACAATGCTTAATTCTTTACCTGAAACACTTCCGAAGCAAATGGCCACCCTTATCGAGTAACCACAACAGCTATTGTTTCGTCCCGCTGCTGTATTGTATCACGTGATCAGAGCGGGACGAAAACGTCAGAGCGGGACGAAAACATGAGAGCGGGACAAAAGCGTCAACCTTGACACATAACTTATTTTCAATGCACCCCCCAGCAGCGGTATGTAACTCTAGTTAGTTCAATAATGGGTATATAGGAATATGTATTATCATATATCATTAAATGAGCTCCTCATATCGGTTCCACTCGCTTCACCTCCAGCCTCCAACCTCCACAGTTTGTTCACCGCATTGGTTTGAAAAAAAAGAAGATATATAAAAAAACTGTTAATGACACAAGACACGAGTTCGGCGGAAATAAAACTTCATATACAACAATAATAATCAGACAATAACCTACTGTCACGGTGTATGCTTGAGGTGAGAGTGGTAAGCATCCCGCCCCCAATCGTGGTGCCGGGACCAGGCAAAGGCGATGTTTTCTATATCAAGTTTGTCTGGGAGGTGGATGCATGGCGCTTGGCAACTGTTTTGTCCTTACTGCATAAGGTATTACATTTCGCCACGCATTTAATTCACACAGTAAAGTATGCCTGGTGCCACTTAAACACAGATCAACCCCTCATACTCTTACTCTAGAATTGCTGGTTCTGGTCCTCATAATGACATGCTATATTCTATCACAGGTTGACTGCAATGCCAGCTTAAACCTGCTGAGTATTAGTACTAATATTGCACCAGTATTAGGTTACGGACTTTAGCTAAACATTTACCGCTTCAGTAAACAACTAGAGGTCTGGCGGGGTTATAGTGTAGACAGCCAATGTAACAGGAGTGACATAGATCTAGAAAAGACTAGATTAGGAAGTATTTTTGTGCACAGATCTAAATAACATCAAATGTTCACTAAAGCAATAAAGGCACCATACGTTTGAAATGAGGCAAAGCCCCTTTCCACCAAAAACCTCCTTAAAGGGATCCACGCTATTCACGTTTTGCCTGTAATCACATTGAGTCATCATCCACTTATCTCTCCATACGGCCTTCGTCTAGAATCTACTTATCGCGCTTGAGGAGCTGATTATGTATCATCCGAACTTACCAACGGTAGGTGAGGGAAATCTGACCAATGGGCAATCAGCATGCAGATAGATACCGTCATATTGGTTTTAAAACATCGTATACATTATAACGTAATATACATTTCCCCTTGTATTCTATCCAAAGACTTAAAATAGGAAAATCGGAACCAATCCTGTTTCTCGTAACATAAAACGTTCCCAATTGGTATAGAGAAATGTGACGTCAATCAGCGGTCAGAATTTATTGAAACAACAATGTCCTTAAAATGTCCTGGTGGAAGATCGCACAGGGGATCACACCAGGGATGTAAGAGCAATTTGAGGAGAGCAGACAATTCACGTTTAACAACTGGTGTCGTTTATAGGGAGATAAATCGTATATAATTAGTCTCCTGATACAAATTCACAAGTTTATAAAAAGATCTTAGCATAATTTGGCCTAAAAAACATACCTTACCGCAGAACAGAACACTGTTCCATACGACAAGTTATTTGGTTTACAATATACGTTATGGGTACATAATAACGTTGATCAGACAAACATATCAAGAGGTTGCAACTTGAGTGAGATACGGAATGAGTCATGAATAACCATAGTGGACCGTTTCAGACTGATTTCAGATCTATAAGAAATAAGCTCAGATGTCATCCAGCTAAGAATAAGATTATCAATAATAATGTTGACTACACAAATACATCAAGAAGTCAATACTTGAATTAGATATGAAATTAGCTATAGATAAACACAATGGATTGTACAGGGCTAATTCTGAGAAACTCTATTTAAATATTTGGTCTAATGAATGAATCTGTATGGTGACCTACTGCAAAAAGTAGGAAGTTTCTACCCGCCGCGTATTACACAAGACAAACTATAGTACCTGTGTAGTGATAAAGAGCCGCGTGTATTTATCATGAAGTACAAGTAGTTCCTGTTTTATATAAACGTACCAGAACGCCGGACCCCTGACATGGGATGCCCCTAAACACTACGCCACCAAATGGGCCCGTCCCCGACCAGCAAGCCCCGCGCTGGATTTGGCGGGAAAAACGGGGGTAATTTGGGGGCAGTCATGATGGGACACAGGCGACTTTTATTGAGACATAAAATGGCGGGGAACGACAGCGTTGGGATTGTCATGACGACGCCGCCGGAACATCGCTTTGGTATTAGAGTGAATTATAGCAGTTTCCTCTCGCTCTCACCAGGGGGCGTCGATAGCGACGCCGCCCTGATGACGTCACTCACCCAGCCGGAAATACTCGAAAGAGACCATTTCGGTCGAAACTCGATGTTTAAAGATTTTTTTATTCGATTCATCGCAGACACCCACAAATTGTTATCTGCTTAACTCAACTTCTTTGATTTGCAGGTTAACAGAGAATTTCGGCGTAGTTTAGAACATATCATGTTGTTCATATAATTGTGCTAAGAACTATTCCAATCAGCATTGAGCTATGTCGCGAGTTCTGGGAGTTATGGAGGACATGCTAGATCTTCTCGGGTAAACAGTTCTTGATAATTCCTTGGTATTTTATGTGCACGGATTTCATAAAGGAGAGAATACCATCGACCTTCCAAATTGGAGCCTTGGAGTCCCCAAATTATAATTCTAGAGAGACAATCATTCAAAGCTCAATAGCATTATGTACTTTCGAAGCTCGTATATCATATATGGGGATTCATAATGTAATAGATGCATTTGTGTACGGTACTCCGATCATGTACAATAAACTCAAATTGGTCTGTCAGGTTTGTGGTATTGTGTGTTGTCTTCTGTGGCAGCTGCCAGTATCATATCACTGTGAGATTGAATCTGTATGATGAGGGTGACAGATAAACCGTGAGGCGCAGCACAGCACTGCTACCACAACCCACAGAATCCGCAATCCAGTGTGCTGCCACAGACCTGTATACAAGTCCATAATGCAACCAAGTCAGCCAGGAAGCCAAATTTCATCAAGAATAAACTTCATTAGCTGGAAAATGTTCAGAGGCAAATAATCACTGGGAAACCCTCCTGGAGAAGCTCTGGAATGATCCCTGGTGTCATTGGGAAATCCATTGCTGGCTCAGAGACTTGTAACACCGTAATTACCTTCCACCAAGAAGTGGCCACGCGAACTAACCCGCTGCTTTTAGCATAATAGCAAGCTGAGGGTTGGAATGCGTTGCAGCCTACCTTCACTTGGTTACATACACGTTTCATAGTCTGTATGTATTTGTTACTGGTAATCCTGTACTATAGAAAGACATGGTTAGTGTGTCTGAATGGAATCTGTTCAGAGATATTTTGGCCAGAAATACTCATTGAATTCGCAGAATGAGGTGAGTATTTCTGACCAAAATATCGCGGAACAGATGGAATTCAGACACACTCACTATGTTTTTTTATTATTATATACCTAGAAATCATTAAAAATGCCATTCTGCAACTCACTAAATAGAAGAATGAGTGGTCAAGAATGAGTGGTCACGTGGTATATATTATATATATTACGCCACAGTGTGGACGAATGAAATCATTACTACTAGGGCGTATACATGAGATATTCGTGCACCGGTATATAATAATATAAGGTAGGTGACTCTAACATCAATGACAACATATAAGATGGAGATGCAGAACATCCAACCACAAATGGAATATAACAGACATCGTCTTCATAGTTGACAGGAAGAACTAAGTAAGGAAGGTAGACAGAATGCCACATATGTCATAGAATTGTGTGTGAAATATGGCGAGTAAATATTTCAATTCTATCCTCGAAGCATCTCCCATTGAATATTTAATTTTCTTTCATAACTAGACTCTGATGACCAGAACGAGTAACCATCAACCTACCATCATAAAGTATCTTGGTTGATATTTTGTCAAATACCACTGATCTACGCCACAATCTGGTCGCGCCAAAATCATTAGATTTTCTCCAAGCAATTGACCAAAGTACTTAAGCATCGATAAGCCTACTGTAAATGCTTGTTTTGTAATAGAATAATAAAAGCTGTTTCACTAACGATGTTGGCGGTAATAGAAACCATTTTAACTTTTTTTTTGTCTGGTAGTGTAGGAGTGTACATCATATATGTGTTTCAATCGATCCACTTAATTGTTAATCACACAGAAATATATAGGCACTTGGCTCTAATTCATCCATTTCAGGACCGGCCGTAATTACGCCTTGAAATTAGTCACCAATTGCCACTCAATAAAATTAATCGTACTACCGCGGATGGTTCCCATGCTTCTTCTAATTGCGCAGTAATTCTACCGCCTAGAATTTCATCTCTCTGGAACGTAATTCATTTGACAATGTCAGAATCAAATATTTGTTGTCGTATTTGACATTTATCAAATTATAAGGGAATTTTAGAGAAGGTTCCTATCATTACAGAGCTCACATGTTATGAGATTCTTGATAATATATGGAGACAGGGATAGGATGCCTAAATGACATCTGCTCCGAGTTCTTCTCCCCATACATCGCTGTTTAATAAGATTATTTCAAAAACTAAATAATAATAAGTAATAGAATGAGACTCTGCATTTGATCACATGAAAGGATTGACTCAGACGATACTTGAGTATATTTTCAAATGTCATCATCAACATAAAGAGAGAACGCCATAGTATGTCTTCGAAGTATCTTTCACGGGAAACTAATTTGGTTTTGGTCTGTCAGACCTTCCATTTAACTAGATTATTGGCAATCTAATATAGTACATGTGTAGTTTAATTAAAAGAGTTTTTATCTATGTCCATGATATAGGACGGTACTATCTCTTTGTCACCACATTCCTTATTTCCTCCGCTGATCCGGCTGTTATAGTAACCGGTGTGTTAGAAAGAAATAGGATCTGTACAAGGGTTGATGTGTGATAGATAACGAGTATGGTGACAGTAGCATATGGAAATGTCGGGCGATACCGCTGTTTGGATAACATCAAAATGATATTGTCTTCATTTTCAACTGATAATCGGCGTCAGGTACGAGACGTTATGTCTTTTATATACCACATGCCATTTAATAGCATTCGCTATTGATACAAAAGGTAATCTTGTACGACTACTTTCATAGAACATATTGGAACCTTACTCGTTAGAAACTCAATTTGTCTTGCCAGGTAGATTGACTATACATGGCTTATTACCACTATAAATATATATCTGAGCAGAAATTCTGTTTTTTAGTTACTCAACGATGTATGATACCATATACTGTTTGTCTATGACTCCGTATTTTATGAAGTAGTATTGTAACAGCATGGAGCCAACAGCCAACTGGTAGAGATAGGTACTCTTCTTATCGTGGGTACCAAGTAATGATCCATCCCAAGCTATAAAACCAGACATGCTTTTTTGTTCGGAGGTCTGCATGCTCCACGATACGCCAGTTTGATCCCAAGGCAGAAATATGATGAAAAAGACTTTCGATCTGCTCATCAATAGAGAAAGGCGTGTGTATTTTCTCCACCTTAATCCTGTGCCGTGAGAACATACAGAAATAGACCCCAGTAAGACAGTTCGCCCTTTTGCCACCAGAGGCCATTTATCCCAACTTAGAAGCACCCTCCCAGAGGGCGCCACCAAGGGGCGTGACACGTGATCAAAATGCTCACGTCACGTGACCGATGGGCGGACTCACGTGACCGTGCGAGGACTGGGTTGTCATGACGACGGAGGGAGGAGTGATGAAGTTGGAGGTGGTGTTGGGGGATACGCTCTTATCGACAGATCTCTCTTGTAAGTAATGTTGGTCCAGAAACCCGTTGATATCCTTCATATATACAGGACGAAGACCGGAATGTAACGCTATCACAAAAGATACCGACCGAGTAATCCTTTTAAGTATCAGAATCATTTTATTGCAAATCAGCCAGTCTCTGCATAGTTATACATCCCCAGGAATATCACCTCCTAAGCTTAGAGAATTTGATGTATTTATTTTCTGAATAGGATATGGCGTGAGGGAAAGCTGTGAGAATATCATAGAGTTTTCACCATATCCCTGGTATTTCCCGTCCGTGGTTTTTTGTTTACTTTACTATTATCGCAAGCGAGCAATATTAGGTCTATCGACATAAGTTCAGATGTTAGAGGACGCGGCCGCTTTTGTATTTACCGCTTTCCATTTCTAGTTCAGGATGAAATTGAGACCCAAGGAGTGCTCGTTTGAGTTTTGTAACATTTTCTTCTTCATCCGTCTCAATTTGCTGCACCTCTAATGTTTTACAGGAGATCGATGTCGTTTTGAAGCTGAAATAAAGGCGCTTTTTCTAATATCTTCTTTTCTGCACGTATAGACTTACAACAGAGGCCTTCTTTGCTGGGATTGTTTGATTCGGGGTTCTCTTTTGTGATTCCATTGTTTGAGGGCAAAGCCCGTACAACAAAGCATGTGGAAATGGCTATGGGAGAAGAATAGGTGATACACTGCGCTATGTTATCAATTAATATTAATCCTACATATAGGTTATTAATTACGGAGTCATTAGGAGGAGAACAGAAAGGGCAGTGTGTGGTTACTTATTATCCACATTCTGAAATTTGATATCCTCAGTAGCTGACGGCTATGATTTTATATATTTAGAACAAATGGTATGTTCATCATTGATGAATGAGTGCGGAATTAAAACTAAATGGCTTTTATCCAGTCCGTGGGTTGTTTGCTCTAACCCACTTGAAACCAGCTCATTTTATAACTACCTTTGTAGGGTTCAAATATGTCAAGCACCAGTGGTTTAGTAGCATTTCGGTGAATAGTGATTGGTCATCGTCAGCGAGGCATTCCTCTTAGGCACTGCGATACTGAGGCCTGTTTAACCCTTCAAGAGCCACATATCATTCACTATGTACCCATACTACAGAAAGCACCAGAACCATTTGTGGGCTTTGTATGGCCGGGTTTTGCAGTCAATGTTGTAAAAAGATATTACAAATTTGAAACGGGAGTAAATCTGTATTTTTATCAGAACTTTCCGATATTTCACAGACATACTGCCAATACTTAGCCCAATATGGCATGCAATTTTCATAATTATGCGACAATTTTCCAAAAGGTTACAAAGGAACATTTACAGCATTGTTCATCCATTCCATAACGGATTGCCCTGCCAGAAAGGGTTAAAAACCTAGGATCGTACCTGAAAAGGGTCACCGGTCTTTGCATCTTACCAATGTCAAATTGTTGGTAGGCAGATAATAAAAGGATAGTGTTTGTAGCAACCTGAATGTCTCTATAACCTCTACCTAACCTTAACAGCGTATCTGGGCGTGGCCCAAGTTCAACAAAACGGATATAGACAGGTTTTGCGGTATTTTCTGTGAAAGATAATTCATTGACTAGACTAGGTAAGAACCAAAATTGGTATTTTGCAAATTGAAGTCATCTATTTATATACATTTATGGGACCACGGATTTGGATGGACTGTATGATTAATATTTATTAAAAATAAAACTTTTTCACAACATATACATATGGTCACTTAGTCCAATGCTGGCTCCAGATTTATTTGAAGGGAATATGGCAGTCAGCACTGTAGCGTTATGCATGATTCTCAAGTACAATTCGCAAAGGAGCATTTTTGATATCTAATCATTATCAAGCTTAAAGGGAACCTAATCATAATCAAGTGTCCCAACAAATAATAAATTTAAAATAAAGAGAAGGAATGGTAGATATTAAAAAAACCTTTTGGTCACAACAATCCGGGTTATAGTGTTGAGTGTTTGAGATGCTCATATTTTCAGCAGACCTCTCAGACCTCTCAGACACGCTAACCTGTTCCCAAATTGCTTGCTCCTTGTTTTGATGTATCATCCCAGTCAGTACATACATCATCTGTTCTGTTGAAAAAACAAATGAACCCATAAAAAACTAGCCTAAAACTATTTCGCGGTCGCACTATTTCTTGACGGAGTAGGCGTCACCATTCTGGCAGTTGTAATTTGGCCAAACTCCAGAATAGTGCTGGCGGCGTGTCGGAGCCTCTTGGAGCTGTGTGTAAGTGTCACCCTGACGGTGGACTGGTGGAGTGTGGAGGAGACTGGCATGACTTAGAGCCGTCCTTCCTAATAGTCTCTGCACGAGGCAGTGGAAGAATCTGTCATCATTCTTACTGGTGGACTGTAATGCTGGCTGATCACGCCACTCCTCACCACCCCGCTGTCGACTGAAGGTCTTCTCACACTGCCCTGCGTAAATAAATCCTCTCTGAAGTTTTATTAACGTCAGAATTCAGGATTTTATTATCTATCGTATATGGAGTCCCCTTCGAAAATGTGTAGGGACTCAGCAAACCATTACCCATTTATTAAAAACTGTCATATATCATAACCATTATATACGGATTCAAATCAATTAAATACGGCCTCAAAGCCATTGTATGCGGGAAAATAGTCCATTTGTGATATAGAACACACTAAAAAAGTCCTTCTTGATATGCCCTTTAATATATATTTTTTAGTTTTTTTATTCGGACTGGCTCCAGTGGCAATTTATGCATATGATTTATTCGAGAGGACGGATAATAAATCTATTCATTGGAAAATTTATGAAACTTGAATTGAGTGTAGGCATTTTTTACGATCTCCAACTCCATCATGGATGCTTCTTTGGCCTTTATCAGGTTATCATATGGCTTTATTCGGCAAGAAAAAAAACGCACTTTAAAAAATACGTATTTAGCGCATTAATGCGACATAATTTGCATTGTCGCTCACTTTCTCCCAGTATCAGCCGAGGTAGGTTAGACTATCATGAAACGAAATCTAAACTGTTAAATACACCTCTAATTCTTAACCTACAGAAAGGGACTAGATGCTCAAATAGCTCCATAAACAGGCAGTCAAATGGACATATAAATGAATAAATAATTTGATAATCGAATGGCCTGCTCTCCACCGATACGCATCTTTATATCGGGAGAAGGCGAGGACGTTGTACAGTCACGTGCGCGTGGAGACTACGTGAGTCGCTGATTGGATGACCAGGAACGTGGATGCTATCACAGTTTATTAATACTCTTTTGTAATTATCACCCTATGCCATGTGACACGAAGCCCTTCGCTCCTCACAACACGGTGTTATATGGGGGCCATCTTTAATCCCATCCACACATGCACCACAGTCCCTGAGTAAGCACTTTTATATGGGTAGAAAGTGAACAACGTGACCGACTGAGGTTTCCTTCAATTGAGGAACTTCTAGGCCATTCTAGCTGGGATATAAGAGCATAACAACAAAATAGATTATTTCCAAAACCATTGGTGTTTAAGCAGTCAAAACGTATGGACGCATACATGAGATATCTTCACAAAACTTCTAACAATCAAACTTGAAACCCCTATTAAATTTATTTTTTTCCGAAGATCAGACGGTTCTTATTAAAACAAGGTATACCGTGAGTAGTATTAGAACCATTGAAGATATTATAAAATACACCAAAAAAAGGTATTTCTGGATATATTCTAGGGCTAGACTTTGAGAAGGCCTTCGACTACCTGTTTTGGTCTTCTATTATTGATGCTCTAAAATCAAGCTTTTGATGAGGGAAAGACATACAAGAGAGATTTTGTAGAAGCCCATTAGGTTTGTGTAAAACAACCGGTTTTTTAAATAAGATATATAATTTGACAAAAATGTATATGAAGTTCGTGGCAGAGGCATTAGGAGTTGAGGTTTCTACACCCAAAATTCTGTACTTTTCAGAAATCTCTATAGGTCTAAGCTAGAAGATTTTCCTAACGACTTCAGAGGAGGAGTGCATTAACACTGTGTGAGGGATTTATCCTGAGCACCGTCAACATAAAGGCACCACCTGTGCCACATAAAGCGGATGCCATTGGTGGTTACTGATAGAAATTATCCACAATCTGCGGTGATAATGCACGGCAGGGCCGCCGCTGAAATATGACAAAAACAGCAAACGCACACAGCTGCTGGTAGTCGTATTTATTAGATATATGATGCGCTGTCTTTAGGACTACTTCTAAGCACTGCTTAAGCATCTCGATGCAAGCCTTACAGGCCAATTAACAGTTGTGTATCCGGCATATAATTGAATTCTGATATGCAATCACTGCATGGTATGCTCCTTTAGTTTCCGGTAGTAAACTGTTTTTCTGGAGTTGCCGAGATTCTCATGTTTCCTCCTCTTAAATCAGCAACAAAAGCCTGCTTGATTTTGTCTTAGGCTCTTCTCTGTTGCAAAAGCGTCCACTTGAGACTGGGATATCGGAATCTGTATTGACTATTCTATTTAAATCCAGATAGATATCATCTGTTCTTCCATTTGGACTGTTGCCAACATGATACATCAAGATACCTTAGACATACATGTACATTCGAAGTAGCTGGTTTGTCACTGATTGGTTGAATTAGAGATTACATATCGTGTGGTTTAGTCCAGAATATTCAATCATATAGTAACAACAACATCCTAGATCATGATAGTCAGGATTCTGATACTGCCTTAGCCTGCATTCATTTTCCCTTTTTGGTAATGCACTCCTAAAGCCTTGAGACTGATTATAGGATCTGGCACCTCTTGCGTTTGCCGTCACCTTCCTCCATCCTTCTTTCCGCATTCCATACTTCTCCAGCCTTCTCCTTCCCTACTGCCACTTTCTCCCTATATCCCGATGCCTTCTCCCTATGTTCTTACTACTTTCCTCTTCTATCACCCTGCCGTCTCCTTGCTTTCTCCCTGCCCCCTTTCTACCCTCTCCTGACTTCCTTCTGCCTACTCTAGACTTACCTTTTATATGCATTCCTGCTACCTTCCTTTTGCCTTCTTCTAGCCTCCACACCACTTTCTCCCCACTGTCTCTCCTCTTCTTAACACCTTTGCCTCTCTTTCTCCCCACTTTCTAATCACTTCTCTACTTCTCCATGCAATTTTAAACCATTTTCTCCCCGCTTTCCCCCTGCATTCCCCAAACTCCCTCCCACATTCTCTCCACTTTCTCTCCCCTTACTCCCCGTCTCCTCCCCTACTTCCCCAGTCAGCTCCTTACACCCCCTTACTAGTATGTCTGTAAGATCGACACGCTCATGCCGCATACTGAGCCGACGTGCCGGGGCACCGCAGATCGTGGTCAGATACGACCCGACTCGCTCAGGCATTAAAGAGTGAAGTGGGCGGGCGTCACCCTAACTACCTGAGCCTTGGCCACCCGCCATGAATACAGATGCGGGATAGTGCCACCAGAGAAGGCCAGCCCCATGTGTTATCAGAGACCTGGCTCCCACAGGCGCCGGAGTTTAAAGGGTAAGAGCGGTAAGAGGACCCGCCCACATAGGTCTTTGTCTGTATGTGCTTTAGAGGCGACATCTTGGCTTCATTCTGCTCACTGATTGGTTTATCAGAGGGCATAAGAGAATTCTGAAGCACATGGCGATCCAATGGGTAGCTGTTACCTAATACATCAATCATGTATATATGTATGTTTATGTGTGTTTTTTATATCTGTTTATAAATATATATATATATATATATATATATATATATATATATATATATATATATATATATATATATATATGTACGAGTTTATGTACAAATACCACATTGCTATTACATTCTATATCATCTTATTTTGAATATTGGACATGTTATATCTCCTAATAACGACATTAGGTTAACTGTGAGTGCATATTCATAATGATGTCTGAGTAGTCTGATCACGACTTCAATGCTTGGATATTTTCTGTTTTCTGGAAATGAGAACATCTTAAATAATTCATGCATTTATTCTATTTACTCACAATTTTATGTCCTGGAAAATATTCAGTCAAACTCGCAGTGCTGTGCAGATCGCGCTGCCATCACAGCCCCTTCACAACGCACTTCTGACTTTGTAATACAACACCCTCGCACCCATCCTGCTACAGCTCTGCTGACCACAGACGTAATTCAAATTGCTGAAGCACAGAATCGAGTCATTCGTGATGTGCATCAGGAACTGCTCCATGCTCCCCGCGTTCTTTTTTTATGTGCGACATCGCGAAGTATCTGCATGCGGCATCACATGCAGGGTCGGCGCATGTGCCGGGCAGAGTATGTGATTGGTGATGGAGATGAAGCATGCTGCGGTGGGAGACTGTGATCGGAGAGTGAGATATGCTGAGTTGATGTGAGGGACTTGCTCCTAGAATGCCCACTAAGGGGTGGTTTATGGGGATGCTCGTTGAGTTCTGATCTCTGGGGTTAAGCCACGCACCTTGCAACAAACTACCGAATGGCAGCCATTCTCCCGCGGGTCACCAATGCCTTTAACCCTTTATCTCTATGACTGCACCTAGGTACTTGGAGTAGTTCCCTGGATCGGAGTAACACTGTTGTTCAATCATCAGAAGTGGCCATAAAACCATCTAGGTTCAACATGGAAACACGCTACCAGGGAACAGAGTCAGTGCCGAAGTACCATCAATCGTTTGCATTCTTGTCATATGTCATACATATGTTGATAATTTTTCCATTTGGCAAACCATGTTTTATGAAATATAGCATCCATGCTAAAAGGGTTAAGGAGTCATGGAGCATGAACTAAATGTATCCGCTACATGGTGTCCCCAGTGATTTCAGTCATCCAATTACAATGGGGCATCGTAGTCCGTATTCCTATATAAAGATCGAGTTTATTTTGGAGATATAGACTAGATATGTGAGTTTGAATAGGAGACTACGTACCGGGGAGGGGTAGGGGCGTGGACCCCACCCGCGGAGGCAGCTGCAGGCTTGGACATCCACCTCATACATGCACTGCGAGCGCCTTACTTGTTATCAAGAATAAACCCTGTTTTATTTACCAATTACTGTCTCCTTATTTATAACCCATCGAAGCATTAACTCCTAATCTGATTAACCTGACGATACATAGATGCTTGAAGTATGTTTGTTTTATGTCTTCTTTTCGGAATAATACATTTGTTATAGAAAGTGATACAAAAGATCTTAAGTATCACCTTAGCCTTCGTATGCTTTTGTAGATTTTCACATAGCCGACTTTGGGTACCAATGAATTTTGGATGCCACCAATTGTCTTTTTCTCACTTCATACCAATTTTCGGCCAATGGGAATCTCTCTTATCTATCTATATCTATATAGAAAAACACCTTCTGGCTTAGCAGTCCTAACCCAATAGAGTTGTACGATATGGAAATCTGAAGGGAAAAACGTTGCGGATAATTAGGAATAAGTAATGTTCAATAATATTTGAACCCACCAACATACATATTTTTCATTCTAGCTATTATGCTTAGAGGCATTCCCTTTTCACGTTATTGAAACATTCATGAAAAATGAAAAATGTTCATCGAAATAAGAATTTCTCTATAAATAATCGCCTGTGTTACAAATGAGCATTTATTTTATTAATTCCTTATATCAAAAAGTGACAAGGAAATGGGAATAGCCAGGAGGGACGAATACAATAATATTGGCGGACGCAAAGTGCGACACTTTCAAGTTGCAGGAAACTGCATCCATTGGTCTGCCTCTCACAGACTGATAAACACCAGATACAGCGAGGTGCATTGACTGTCTCTGAGATGGAATGAACTTCTAGGGATCAATTCCTCGGTTGCGGAATCCTGTGGAAGATAGCACAATCTTGATTGGTTCTCATGGCTTAGTGTGGCGGGCCGCAAGCGTAGGTAACCACATGGATCTTGATCCTCATCCAATCAATCTGGTAAACTGGGGACTACTCAGCATAAGTATCCAGTGGCCTGTATTCTAATCCTAGTACGGCAAAATTGTTTATATCTAGATTAAGGGAACGGGCATGTAAACAATCAACCAGACAGAGTGTTTAAAGTAGAAACGTAACACGGATATAGCTTCTTGATTGCAAATTTACTCTGTTTTAACGAGGAATGAAAAATGGGTCAAGCTCTTCTACAAGACGAATCTTTGAGTTTCCGTACGTTTAAATTCCGCGTAGATGCGTAACCTCGGGCGTAGATTATAGGTCATCCTATTTGGCGTCATATATCTACGCCTGCTTCTGTAAACGTAGATTGTGAACCTATATCTACGCTTGTTTATATTTATCTACACCATAGTCCGAGTATTTTTATCTCTGCACATAGGTGATACCACTGCTGGTTTTTTTTCACTTGCCATTGCCCGTACAAGTCCTCGGTTTATATAGAAAGTTTGAACTTATATTTTCAATTTTTACTATAAACGTTTCTAAAACCCAATTGGGTATCATTTGGTTAATCACAACTTATAATCAGTTTTATAGCTCTTTCAATAGATTTTACCTTCAGAAAAATATTGTTCTGTGTGGTTCAGCCTAGCTTTGCCTAGCTGGCGTCAGTGGTTCCCAACCGCAGAGTAGTGGCGAATTAGTCGGCCAGTGGAATATAGCTTTATGTTAACTTTCGCTTGGCTTTAGGCTGAAGAATATCACGAGCATGCGGGAGGCTAGAGGCGGGAGGCGCATCATGCATGTTGTGGAAGGTACAGCTCGGTCGTGCACGGTGTGATCCTCACTGCCTCACGTGCCTTGTCACTTGGATTAACCCTCAGGGAAATCTAGGCTCGAAGACTGCAGCTCCCTCTGCAGGGAGAACGCATAACTACACCTCGCCACAATTAAAGCCCAGCACATCGTGGGCTTCATTGATAGACTTGTCCGACACTCCGTGCAGTTGATTTTATTCTGTTTCTGTTTTTTTAAGCTAGTCTAATATTCAATTATCCGATTGATTCTGATGTTAGATATTATGAAACCGGAGTATTTATTCTGTATGAAATTCTCTTTTTCTGCTGTATATGTTCTACATTGCTATAGGTTTAGTACAAATGAAAATGCTTATACAAATTGGTCGCTGATATTCTTGGAATGACTGCGTATTTGGTTTGCACTAAATCTGTTTTTCACATATATTTCTTGATCATATTTCATTTTTCTAGATTGAGCTATACAAAGTCCTGCCCTTTTCATTATTTTCACTATCATGTTTGTCCTGTCTTCTTCAAGTATCCTAAAACTTTACATTACATTTTACATGACTATAGGCCAACTACCATAGAAATAAAGGGAATTTATCCTCCTCTTGAGCTCGCTATGTATTGTGTTGAAATGAATGAAATCTTATTACACCATATCTATTAGCAATTTCTCTTTTAATGACAGAGGAGAATAGGCCCTTATGAAATCTATAGCGAATTATAGTAGAACATTAGGTCAATCTTTTTTGTCCAAATGTTTATTCCTCGATTCCTAATTACACACAGACACAGAGACACATAATGCCCACTTTATAACATAGCATGTGAAACATATGGCGTAAAGTGATGGTTAAGCTTGAATGGCGTTTGGGAGCCAAGCATTGTGTTCAACCTTAATGTTTTACCATAATTATCTCCTCCCAGACAACTCTGAAGGTAAAACCTTCCTCCTGATTGTAATACGCCATGCAGAGGTTGGGCTGGCCTACAGAAATATATATTCTTAGCATTGGAAATTAGTGAAGGATTGGAAAGTATACCTTCCCCAAAGGACTTCCCCAGATAGATTTTACAAACTGGCCTTAGCTCGAGAAGACGGTAGTAGGGGAGAGTGGGGTAAATTGATATAACAATCTTGGTCATTTGATGTAACAGCAATTTACTAAAGGTACCCCTCTCTCCCATAGTACACTTGGGATCAATAAAAGGGAGCATGTTTTTAAATTGTTTTTCAAGTGTTTGTTGACAGAGAACGTTCACTTTATCGTCAAAAGAGACAATTACACAAATAAGTTGTATATATACACAAAAAGGAGATGATCTCAGTGTGTCTACTTTGACATTTGCTTAAATCAGCAACATAATAATGACCCACCAGTGATATCACACGGCTAGAGGCATTGTATTAAACATGGAATTCATAGCACGACAATCGACAACGGACGTCGAACATGTTATGGTAGGATTAATTCTGTAGGAAGCGTTTAGTATATCTCGTTTAGGAGATACTATTTTCCTGTGGTATTTGTCCAATAGTTAGCGTAGAGAATGTGTGTTATAGTAGTTTGAATCCATTTCTCCACGGCCTCATATACATACTCAAACTATAATGATTTATTACCAAAGTGAAAACAAAATAAAGATATGGTTGAAGGGATCGGGGTGATTGCAGTAGTATTGGATCTTGCTCATTGGATCTTTGCAGAACTGTTCAGTGACTTTATCCTGTGATCTTTTTCCATTACTGAGAGGGTCTCTGGTTTTTCTGTGGTATTCACTGAATGATACGGGGTCAGGGACCCAGGCCTTGCCCTGATAGAGCATCTCTATTCCTTCTCACAGTTACATGTGGGGGACTCCAGTAAATCAGGCATCTGTTGCATGGCCAATAACATATATATACGGTTGCATATATATGCATATACCAGATAGTTTGTGTTGGATTGTATCTACAAATTTTATCATTGATTACCACTAGTATAACATAGATATTTCTTGTATATGTATTTAGGTGGTATTTACATGAGAATCAAATAAAAAGTACTTTTAAATTTAAGTATGGAATTTATGGAGTTTTTCAAAGGTATGCCGGACGTTGTCTGTGAATAACATGTACGGTCAAATTCTGGACACATATCGACATCCTATGACTGGCTTCGTAAATACACATCACATAGGGATTGGATCGGATACCCACTGGATCACTGAATCAAGATTCAGATACTCCCTAGTCTACAGGCGGCATCCCGCCTTCAATCTACCTGATAGTTTCCGCTTGTTAGGATACAGACAGAGATATCAAGAGATGTAGAGATAGTGTGGGTACACGTGGCAATGGATTGGCTTCAAAACCATAAATAAAGAGAGATTCTAACATGGCCGACAGAATCCACCGCTCCCGCATTTCTGGAATTATTCGATTCATAAAAAATATGATCTGGTGCCCAGTGGTTCAGACGTTTCTCACCTCCCTTCCCATTTTCGGTTTGATTCTCAGTGAGAGAGCGCGGGGTAGATGTAGCAGGGGATGTGCGGCTCTGTGATTATACCCTAGAGGCGTTTTGCCAACATCAAATGAACGATCAAAACTCAATATAGAAATACAGGGATACATCCTCATACAGGCAGCTGCACAGCACTTCGAGACTTGTTTCCTGTGAAAATAAATGACAGGACATGAAGAGGGATTTTATGCGCGACCTCGAACTTTACTTTCCCTCACGATATCTCCCAATAAGTTATTTACATTATTTTAAGAAGAATGACAATACAAAGTAAGAAATTAACCTTTCAAAATATAAATGATAACTTACTAGCATGCTTCATTAAAAACTGACAGATGGACACTAGTACTCCTACCTTTCATGGGCCACAGTACTAGTACATAGGCCAGGCCAGTGCTTTAAGCATCGAGGGGCTGTATTTAGCGGGCGTTTTTAAAAGTGTAGTATTTTTACAATCTTTACCTTACGTGGGTGTTGACATCTAGATTTAAGAGAATTTAGAGGTTCAAAAACCTAAGCAAAATGGCTTCCCAGACGCTCTTGACAATTTCATAATTATTTCCACCTGAGTAAGTGCCGGCACTACTTTCTATTCCAAGGGATACAGGAGTATGATATTGAAGGAAGTAGTCAGTAAGGAACGAACGAAAGGCGGCACGGGGTAAGATATGTTCTGACAAGGATGACAAAGAAGTGAAATTAGAATCGGGACCCCGATTCCACCAGGAACACCGAATAGAGGGAAACTATGTTCCTGTGAAAGAAAGTCAAAGTTACTCGGTAAGGCTTGGTGAAATTACTGCCAAAGGCCTTGGCCGGGGGCAGTGATTTGTCCAAGCCTTACCGAGTAACTTTGACTTTCTTTCACTGGTACTTGGTTTCCCTATTCCTTTATACCTTCAAATGTGGTTTAATAAAGATAATTAGCGTTATTTGCTCACCCACCATCAAACCCGAACCAAGATCCAACCTTTTCGAGTAACTTGACACTTTATGTTTTCTCCCCACTACACTTTTCATTTGAATTTCGTAAGAGACAATCTGATTGATCTAAATGTCAACCTTGGGTAGTATACGGCAACCTTGTGTATTATACGGCAACCTTGGGTAGTATACATAAATTACTCCATCCCCCAGAACGTGGTGTAAGCATAGAGTGTACGGCCATAGGTATATAGGAATAGAAACATTTCAACAGAAACATTACCATCATAGTATAGAACACAATTCATATGGGGTTCTCCCTACTTCTGGCCTCCTCCGAGAATACAGGATCATTTGTATACTCTGTAAGAAACTACTTGTCCTCCATGGTACATGTACCTTGATTTACTACTTTCTGAATAAGGGGAACATAACCGAGGTATATCTTATCATATTATCTAATTCAAATCATGTAATTGATAGTAAAAGTCAAGACAATATAGGGGAGTGGGGGAACCCAAAAATATACCGCAGGAATTACATGGTTGAATGTATACCTACATAGCGAATAAAGTCTGCAAAATCTAGTCATTGTTTATCCGAGTTTAGAAATAAACAGGAGGCTGGTGGCCAGACGAATTCTGAGGCTAGTGGCAAGTTGTGGGACCACACGCCCTGAGGCTCACATCTCTGTGATCAGGCAGGATTCCAGGACAATTTTGCGGCTCAAATACATCTTAACTCAATGCGGGAGGTCCTGGCACTCACTCCAACTCCAGGGAATACTCCTCCACGGCAGTTCAATGGCTAAACATCCTCCCTTGTACAATGGGTCGCACTTTCAACATTGGGAGATCATTTAAAGAATTTATCTGCTATCAGGTTTAAAATTCCATGTTTTTCTTTTACAAAGTAAGCAGATTGGTGAGGATACGGAATTAATATGTTGTGATATATAATACATTCAGTAAACGATTGGTAGAATTCAATTACGATATGTCTTTTTTGAAAAATAAAATTTTATTTGTCTAGTCCAGGATTTAATCGACACAATTGAATTTTGATGCACGATCCCGAGGGGGAAATCTGACCATTTTCCACTATTCTCATTTAGTAACACACCATTGAGTTGTTCCCTGCAAACAACCAATATTTCCTCAGATTCTGCTGGGCGGAGATGATGTATCTTCCACCTTGGCCTCCAGTATTCCCACAAAAGGAACACTTTTCGGGGAAGATTGTAATAATGCTACTTGGTCACGTGATCAGATTAGAAGTCACGTGGGGCCGTTACCGGAAGCCCACTGGTCATGGCCAAATGGCGGCCGTTGCCATGGTGATAGTCAAGGCTGACCGTGGCGAGCTTCTCCCTTGCGCCACCAGAAGGCCGGGCGATAATAGAGGAAATGACCGCTGAAGGTGGAGGTCATTTGAAGGTCAGGGATAGGGTCAGAGGTCAAAGTAGATCTACATACCAAACGGGCGAGCATGCTGCGCAGGTCACGTGGATGTGAGGGCAGGGCGAGACTCCACGAGAATTCACTGGTTCCCGACGCCCGCAGCTAACCCATATAGGAAGACTAAAGAGGAGGCTTACCAACTCCCAGCATCCTCCTCTGCCACCCTCCCACGCCTGATCCTTGGCTATTGGGACATTATTTTTAACTCTTAAAGGTTTGGGCAATTTGGTAGACATAATATATTCTCAGTAGCACAAGGAAGCTGTTTGAAGTAATACAGTTTGGACCACCACACTGGTGCTTGGACATTGGATTTACACCATTACCTAAAATATGCAGTTGAAATTATGACAACTTGATATGATTTTGTTGGAGTTGTAAAAGGCGTTCATAGAACTAGCAGCTGAGTCGAAACTGCATTCACGTCACGCAATAGCATTGCCCAAGTTCTGATAAAAGATAAATAAAACTAAAGAATGTTAATTAAAACTTTGGGACTCACGTCTACAAAAAGCAGAAGAACATAAAATGTAGCTTGGTCTCTTGCAATAAAGTAGAAATTTCATAAAAATGGAAACAAATAAGAAACTAAATTAAGGAAATGATAACAGCCTTGTGTGTTTTGCATGGATGTGAATTTGCTCATTATTCCGTTTTGAACTCTATCTGCCCGTATTTGATCAGATTTTTGTAAATGGTGATAAAATGATATTTAACCGTTCTGCCTGTGAATGGGAGTACCACAGTGTGGAGACGTTACGGGTTAGAGGGCCGAGTAGATTACCTCTTCACCTGCTCCAGGACGGGGCATTTCCGGGTCTATTTTTAGGAGGAAGGATTCGCAGGTGTGTGACCTTTGTTTGACCTTTTCCCAAGCAGTTTGTATGTAAATCTAGTTGGCTGGCTTTCGACTCAATGACATTTTCACTGCTGACTGATATAGCACTTTGTTTTGCAAAGTGACTAAAGACTTGTTTGCCATGGTATAAAGTGTGAGATTTAAGGAAAATATCTTAGACTGAAATGAAATGACTTCCCGTAAATCCCGTATTTTGATGCTTATGAGTTACATAATACATATCACACTAACTATGTTGGTAATACCCAATTACTTTATAAAAATATCTAAAATGTCTGGTTTTTACGAATTTAGTTTGGTTTGTAGGTATTTTTCATATACTGCCATGGCGTATATATCCAGTCGCTATGATATTAATTCATATTAGTGACATTTGACCTCACTTATCCATGTTGATGGGGCCAGCCGACGTTTCTCGCGGAAGTATGCCCAGTATTAGTGAAAGAAGGACCATAGTTATTAACCAAATATTGTTCTCAGTTTTAAGTAATCCCCCATTGGCCACTCGCTAGCCTAACGAGATTGTTCAGCACTATTGAGGATGGTTGATCATTGGCCTATCCAGATTGCACTATACGGTGTATACATGCATTGACCTGCGCCAGATAAGCATCGATGAACGTTATTCATTATCTAAGTGGTATATGATTATTGGTGTGTTTCTTCCATGCGTAAACCCCAGCGTTATGTAAGATTAGGTTGTTCTATGATGGTCATACTCGCACCAATAACATTCATTATGAATGTGTTAGAATGAGGCAATAAATTACTCAAGCCTAACTTATGTGTCATTAACGTCGTTGGAAGATGGAAACTTCCTTTGTGGCCAAACGTCACTCCAGCCTAAATAAAATACCTAATAAAAGTAATCTCTTATTTCTCAATACCAAGAGACCAGGCGGACGTCATCTTGGCGGGAGATTTGAAATAGTCAAGACGCCAGGTGTCTTTTCTTTGTCGATGATTTCCAACCCGTCTCCCTATGCGCGCTATATATTTACCTATTCATGATAAGGTTGTTATGAGCTTGAGCTCCTGCTTGTGATGATATATAATTTTGTATTTTTGCTCTAAGGTGAGATATAGCAAAATTATACCAACAATACCTTTATATAGGCTTCTATTTAATTATCCATCGTATACAAAGTCCCCACTGAAAATGTATGGGACTAAGTAAACCACTACCTATTATTTAAAAACTTGCAGATACCACAACCATGGTATACGGATGCTGCCTGTTCACAAAACCATCGATAATTGCCTATTTATTATCCCACTTTTACATACTGCACAACGGCCTGTAATTGATATTCTAAACTTTAGTTCCACAATCTACTAGAATGTCTCAAACTCACGCTTCTTTATTCAATGAGGTTTCTTTTGTATTTTTAGGTCTTTTATTTAAGCTGGAGCTAAACACTGTTCTCCTGGTCATGACTTTTTTCCAAGTTCCAAAAATACACTTGCGTACTGTAGTTAACTGTAATAGGAAAACTTTAATAGTAATAAATAAAGTTCAACTGTCCGTGATCAACAGGTATCGAAGGGTGGATGATCTGGTAATATCAGGGTACATAAGGTGTTGGTCCACCTACATTGGAAATCCAAGATTAAGGCCTAGCACTATGGTGCATAATGTCACAAATCCTAGACGATCGGGAATCTATTTATCTTATACAAATGTCTAGACAAGAAACATCGGCATGCATCGTAATCGATTTTAGGTACATTGTAAAACTTATTGTAGATGATTTGGAGCTCACTGGACGCCGGACCTTAGACAGGGCAAAGATGGTGTTCATAAGATTAGATTATTTTCGCGATCAATTTGATGAAATGGGACAGGATGAGAACAAATACCCACGCAACTATTCAATGTACAGTAAGTTTACGAGAACAGGGAGTTTTCACAGATTACCACGTATTACCCGCGTATTACTCTCCGCTGTACATGTACTGCTCCTCTATACGTTACAACTTCTACAACTCATTCATCTTCAAGACAATTAAGAAAAGTGTTTATCAATTCAATCATGTACAAGTTCGCATTTTCCATCAGATCTAATCGCGGACGGAAGTGTGAGGGGTGATAGATTGGAGCGGCGTCGCCATAAAGTAGTGCATTATCAGAGTATAGGACGTGCCAACACCGAGTTAATGAATACTCAATGAGACAGACAGGAGATTGCATAAGCCACCATCATTCATTACCTAACAATGCATTATTTTACCATACTACCTGGGAAACGTCTTGCGAAACATGCGGTTGCCCGTATAGAACGCAAAGACGTAGAAAGCTAGGCATTATGTATTCAAGGAACTCTCTGTAATTTTTTTAGTTTTTTTTTAGTGTTTATTACAAATTTAGCCACTGACCTACCAGTGAGAGGATCAATGCTTTGTTTATGGCAATAAATGGAAATAATTATAAGACTATGAAACCTGGCTCGAGCTTACTCTCGTCACGGTAAACTTATGCACATCCGTATGACAGGTATCATAAATATCATAACTCAATTGATTTAGTCTACTTACCATTACATTTGATTTCATGGATTTGACCTGTAGTCAGGCTTAAGAGAGGAAAGAAACGCTTTTCTTAATTATAGAAAACAAATTGCTCTATCATTCCCAGGGATGACCTCATTTAAGTCGTTGGGTAGGAGATAATTTCGTTTTCTTGTGTGCGACTTCAATCTTAGAAGGTAATGATTGCTTAGGTTTTGATTTGACAAATTTCTATCGATATCGACATTACTGGCTAACCAAATAAAGGAGCACTGAGAATACAAGTAAATGGATATGAACATGACTTCTTGTTGGAGGTGTCACATACATGAGTAATGGAGGACAGTTAAGGCTGTAAACCTTTGATAATATTTGATATTTAATTTGAATTTGAGGTGCAGGAAGCTACCAATTAAGCCAAAGTATTCGTTATGAAATCTAAATTAATCTACAGGTGACCTTGGTTTCTGTGCGTAGGAAGCCATTGGGGACATAACCCACTGGTCACAAATCATCTGCAAAAGGCAGATCTTAATCTAACAACCAGTGCAACGCCAACATTCCCAGTATCAATATTTCTATAGCATTTGGTAGATGTTTTAAAGTGATATTTGTCATCCGGTTAAACACAGCGTTTGCTTACTTTGCATTATTTGAAGTTAATTGTCCCAATCTCCGAAAAATACTATCGTACCTATGCTTCATGTCGAGGAGGGTTAAATCTGGCCCAAGGCGACCTGACATTTACAATTTGTAGTATTTGAATAAATACAGTAATAGGGAAACTCTGTACGGAAGACACACACTTTTGTTGATGGCTCTAAAAGAATATCCACTCCGCCTGCGATAGTAGGTAGTTTTTTTCCCGAAACCCCGGAATTCTGCCACCCCGAGTCAGTCTTCATATAATATTGTCCCAGCTAACCACAGTAGTGCAGTAAAGTTGCCTTCTATTTGGCCCGACAGTATTACATTATCTTTGCATTGGATGCTGCCTGCAGGAACCAGAGCCGAGATTAGACCTCGAGACAGGGCCACTGCTTGGACTTTATTAAATATATTTGCAGCTTCATCATCTGACGTAGAGTCAATCGCGGTGCTTTAAAGGTAAGCCAGTCGCACACAAATAATGTCCTGTCTAGAACAACACGGGTTCAATCTGTACCATTAAATTAAGTAACATTCGAGTACTATAAAAGTCGAGTGAATATTCCGAAGCACTCCAAACGAGATGTGAAACGCGAACTCAGACCAAACACAAATATGTTTCTCATTTTATCTTAGCCTTGACATATTTATCAGTTTGTAGTTTGCTAAGATTAAGTGACCCTTTTCGTCTTGCTTAACACCAAGTCAGTTATTCGATAATCAGATAAGGATTCTGGTTGCTCTCTATCTCATTATATAGTAGAATAGCTAAATGTATTCAGGTTTATAGCTCTGCCCTGATTGGTTGGTAAATAAGTTAAGGTGTTCTAGAGAGATCGTGATATTATTTTAACCTGAGTTACTCCATAGAGGTTATCATCTTTCCAAATACCACATTTGGAATGGATAATGGTTGATTTTTATTTCGCTTTATCTCAGTTTTCTGTTGGAGGTCCGATAAAAATCCGATCTGGTAAAGATCCTATAAGAGTCCCATGTAATGCATTGTAGTACATAATAGCAGATTTGACCTATATCTATTTAAAGATCCCCTCCAAGAAGTCCAATTTTTAGTTGCTTCAGGGCAAACTCAGGAAAAGACGTACTTACAATAGCACACCTACATCAGTTCATTTTTCAGGATATTTGATAGTCCAGGACAGAAAGGAGCTTTTATATGCAAAGATTCAAGTACATGTACTATCTGATACATAAGGGTCCTATTTCTAGGTGCAAAGAAGTCACCCTTCATCTGAAATACTAAACATACTTCTTTAAATGATGGGAGCATGACAGACAAAAGCGAAACCACATTAACTAAAGTATACTTTCAGTTTCATGTTGCAGTATTAGCGATCCTGCGAGCAGTGGTTCTGGGGGTGTCTGGCTAATTTAGAAACATTCATTTAAAACAATACTTGCCAGTGGAGGCACTGCTGCAGGTCTGTCAAATCCCTCGCATTAGTCTTGCTCTCACGAGACTCTTGGAAAGGCGACCAAATCTCGCGGGACTTGGAAAGCAGCAAAGAAACTTGTAATTATTCATGTGGTCGGTTCGTGATTTTAGCAGTTCTGTGAATTTGCTGGCCGTACTGCATGAGCGTAGTGTTCATTACCGGTTATTTATGGCGCGAAACCCCTCGCCAGGCACCAGCTTCGTTTGAAAGTCGTCTGCCTCTGCGCCGTGTTTTCTAAGCCTTCTCCTTTCCGGTTCCTGTCGCATTTCGTGCTTATTCAATAAAAACTACACTAGAAATAGACCTTAAAATCAGAAGTCCTGCCTATAGTTGATAATGCAATATTTGTTGGCATTTTTCTAATATCAAGACATTGCGAAATGAGACTAAAAAGATAAAGTGCAAAACACTGACATCCACGAGTTAAAGATACGCTAAGCCTTCTGCACATGCGCACCTATAGGCTGATTACATCCAATAATTTCGTGCGGCCGTCTACCCACAATTCAAGTGGCTTAGTTCGGCGACAGACGGTTGCGGTCGATAAAAACGCAGACAGTCAACTCGATCGGACTGATCAAGGAAATCTGTGGCAAATTACTGTATTTTTCTCGGCCAGATTGAAACAGCTGGAAGCAAGTACACGACATTTCAATTCCCAGTTAACACCCCACTCTCCAGCCGGAGTCTGTGTTGCCAATCTCCACGTCGCCTCGGGATGTGTTTTATGTGGACGTTGTTATACTTACACGAGTCAGAAGGACGTGGGTTTAATCAACATGAAAAAGGCTTTACATCAAACTATTCAATTCTTCTTATAGTCTGTTATGACTTCTTCGTGGCTCATATAACCCGCCTGGCATAATATGGTACAATATTTGATTTGCCTGCCTACTATATTCTCTTTATTGTTCGTTCCTATTAATCCTTACTTTTCTGCATCATATGCACCCTCTTTTCGTTCATTAACCCATCATCCTTCTCTTGATTCATTTGATAATTTTCAATTCTGTATATATTCTCCACTGCAGACTTTTACATCTTAACTCACCCAATACGTTCCAGACAGGAACTTGTCCTTCCTTCTATCTGTTATTGCGTTTATCGTCCCATTTTAACCCATTCATATATATATATACCCTCACATTTTACTCACCTCCCTCTCTCTGCTTCTTCCTCCTTTTTCTTCCCACCATTTTCCTGTCTTCCATCACTTTCTCTCAGTTGCTTTTTGTTTTCCGCCCTCTCTCTCTCTACTTCTTGCTCGTTCTATCCTTCCATCTTTGTCACTTTTCTCCTCCTTCCCTGTCTCTTTGTAATTTTCATTCCTCTTTCCTCTCTCCCACGCTCCCTCTCATTGTTCCTGCTTTTTTCTCCCACCTTTTCCATTTCTATACTCCATCTCTTTCTTTTAGATATTTTCTGTCACGTTTCCCCCTCTCTCTCCCTGTCTGTGCGTCTGTTTGTCTCTAGATGTCTATCTGTCCTTGACTGTCTGTCTGTTTTTCTCTCTCTATCTCTGTCTCTCTCTGTGACTCTGTGCCTCTCTGTATCTATCTCTCTCTTTCTGTTTGTCTTTCCTTCTCTCTTCCTCCCTATCTCTTTCTGTCTCTATTTCTGCCTCTTACGCTATCTGGTTCTCTTTCTAGTCCATCTCTCCCTCTCCTCCCACTCCCTATCTCTCCCTCTCTCACCCTCCCTGTCTGTCTCTTTCTCGCTGGATCCATGTGCCCGGTGCTCATTACACGATGGCGTCACACACCACTCGGCTCAGCGTTGTGGTCGGCCTTTGGTGGGTCGTCGTCTGACGGCCTCCTGGTGTACATATTGACTCGGACGCTGCCGGAACCTCTTTTAGTCAGCCTAAATTACGGCCTCTTAATTAATTGGGAGGTAGCCTCGTTTTTCATCGGCACACACCGCGCAGCTGCGTCAATATAAACCTACGCCCAAAAGTGTTCCTGTTCGCTGATTGGCTGGGCCGCCGGAGCACGTGATAAACGCCGGCGCATGCGTAGCGGTGTCAGAGACGATCTCTATCATGTCGGTCTCAGCGCGGCTGGTGCTCTAACAAGATTCACAAAGGAACAAACCTTTGAGGTTCCGTCTTTACACACATTCAGATGGATAAACTGTAGTGATCAATGTTGGCATGATACTTTACATTGTAACATACCTCGGATATGTTTTTGCATCTGTTTCCATCGATATTTCAGGGAAAGGTAGGTGTAGGTCAACGTGAAGACATAGAATGTTGAACAAAGTTCACATTCATACTTATCCTCTTAAACTACATGGTTTGTGGAAACCCTATCACCCTGAGTGTGTATTTCCTCTTGTAAAGTTGTTTATCATGCTAAAGACAACATACATTTATTCATACAACGGCTCATGGGCAATATTTATCAAATTGTTTTAAAAAAAGAATCATAACTCATTTCCTTTTTATATATCATAAGGTATCATGCCGTATATTCAATTTCGAATTGAATCCATTGTATTCACAAGGCTTGGAGAGATTAGTTCAAATCTTGTAGATAACCTTTTCATCTTCTTCATTTGTTTAGGGAATACTTTCATATGTATTTTTAATTCAATTACTTCCCATTTTAGAATAAACCAACTCTGACTGAAATGAAGATACCCAATAGCAACAGCATTTATTGTCGCTATTTCATAATCTCCTTGGGGTATAACACAGTTGCACAGTACGAACCAGAACAAAATGAAGCTAATTAAAGAGCAACAGCATCACATATTAATCCTGATCAAAAGATGAAATCATTCTCCAACGCATAGCTCTCGGAGGAAAACTCAACAGAGACTCCGGGTTCTGACAGTTCTTAGCTTAAGGTGAAGGGCTTTAGATGGAATAACATTCTTTTATGCACTTCGGGCTGAGCAAAAGTACCTTTCTCTAACAGAATTAGGCAGCAGCTATTACCCGTCATTTATGAGAACGGAGAGCAATGGAAACGCATTTCCTGAACAAAATGATTAGCCTCCATTCACAGCCTGCACAGCCACGCCTGTTTCTTGTTTCAAGTGAATTGGACATGTAACTCTTCTCATGACAGGGCTGGGCAATTCTGTAGAAACTATAAAACCTTTAAATACCCTTCATAAGCTCACCACGGCGCAAGAAAATAATCACATTTTGACGGGAATTAGTATCGTTCTGTCGTTAAAATTAGGAGATTTGTGTTTATTTAAGCGTGGATTATTTTCATAGGATAGGGCAAATCTTTCTGACAGTGGCATTCTGTGTAAGGTTTTACATTCCGAGACGTCGCGAGAGACTTGGTCCCTGCTGAGCAGAGAGAGATATTAGAAGTGAGTGCCCTTCGCTCCAGAATAGTCATTCCAATAAAACGAAATTAATAGAAGCATAAAAAACGTCCGGCCATTAAGCCCAACCTGATTAGGGTCGATTTCTGCTGAGATATCTGCCTTCTTTCACCTCCTCTGGGAACTAATTGTTATTGGTTTTATCGCCAGCTGTGGTCAGGTAGGTTTTTTTCCATACTCGCAAGCTTTTCTCTTGTAGGGATTTCATTAAGACCGATATCTGATGATATCATAAGTTCCTGATTCTTCTATATGTGTTGCTTGTTGTAAACTACCAAGGACACGGAATAAAATGGTAATTGTAACAATTTTCTAGTTAGTAACCCAAACAGCTGTGCTAATTGGGGGTTGCTAACGACAATTAATGAAAAAGAAAGACGAAGTCGCTCATAATCGGAAAGCCACAAAAATTCATAATCACTACAGAAGTACGTGCCAATTTACATAGTGAAATAGTCGCGAAGGTTTAATCTTGAATTGGCTATTGCAGTCTAATGCAATAGTTCCTTATGATTGACAAGACTGAGTAGTATATAGAAATGATGGTTATTGTGATATGATATTGAGATTGACATAGGGTGCTTCCTAACAGGTAGGTGCTCTGGATACTGGCTGAAGCCCAGATGTTTGGACTGCCACCCCATATGTTCGAGGAGAAAGCATGGAATCCAGATAATACAACCATTTTTTGTAAGAGCAATTAGTAACTGGAATGAATACAAAACTGTACACCACGGTTGAGGATACCTCTCCGGCTTTTAAATCTTAATAAAAAAATAATTCCCCGCCTGTTAAATGACTAGTAAACTGTATAAGTCTGTTGATCTACAATGTGATTACTGGTCAAGATTGCGTTGCAACTCGATCTCCTATTTTAACACTGGAGATTAGAAGATATTCGTCTTGTATTACCCAACGCAATCGAGGGATACTACCCATCAAGCACCAAAGGTTAAAACCTATAGGCTAATATGGGTAGTATCCCTCGAAATAAATGTATTAATAGAAGAAGGTAGAATTATCAATGGTATATCATCTGTAGGTAACGATAGGGGTCAGACTGCGTTGCAGCAACCACCTATTTAGTATGAATATAGAATGACAGTATCTTCCATATGGGCTATACCCAGAACGGCACTAGCCGAGCCTTGCAATAATTTTAATGACTGAATCCTAATGAAATTTCTCAAATTGTATATTTTTGAAAGTTGTTTTGTTACTGTGCACTTTGTTATTTAGAATAAATTTTACGAATACTTTTCTGTGTATAGTCACATATCTTCTTCATTAAGAATAGAAGATATTCCAAATTCTCTTTTCTTGTTACTCTATTAGCTAGTCTATAAGATTAGGCCTTAATTACCATACATGACATTACGCATACATGTCCACATACATACTTTGATTTAATACATGTATTCATACATGATAAATTGATTTATTAACAATTTGAGGGAAATAATGTACAAAAGGGTGTTTTATTATAATAACAGCGTGATAGACAAGCATAGGGCTCTAAACTTATATCTACCTATAGTAGATGATAAGTTTGCATTTCCTTTCAGAGAAATTGTTATCTAGATATCTATATTTATATAGATTGGAACTTTGCCCTACCAGTGATCTTTGTCACCTTATTCACTGGCCATGTTCAGAGATGAACAATACCAACGGTCATTGTATAAAATGGTATGTAGACATCATGTCTGGGTATGAAGGCATAATGCCCTTAGAGACTCCCACTGATGAGTAGTAACATGTGTTTCTGATCCGAATCTAAACTCATAAATTACCACGTAAATCTTGATTATAACATACTATATGATATATATTTATTATATAAATATTACTTTTGATGACTCTTATTTGATATGGGATATGGATTAAAAAAAGTAGATACAGAATATGGTTGATCGAGATTGTTCTATTAGGAATACTTCAGAAAAAGACCTATTGTAAAGAGCACAGGGCGTGGCGGATTCCAACCAGCAACAAGTGAAAATGACGTAACTCGGATCAATAATAGACCACGTACAGCAACGTTCCCAGAGCGACGGTCTAGTGATCACGTAATACAGCTTTACAGTACCTGTACAGTCTAGTTATGACATAACAGGGCATGGCAGCAACTCTACGCGCACAATTATACAAATTAGTTCTCATTACAAAGAGGGCTGTGATGTTAAATGTGGGGTATGCTAATACCCTCATAAATACATGTAGACCCCAGTGGTAGTGGCAAGATCAAGATTAAGACCCCGCACCCACTATCGCCGATGCACCACGATAGACTTCCCGATACACTACGATTAGAAATACGTAACACTATGGCCAATGAATTAAATTTTGGATTCAAATCGGAAAGTCAATCGTAAGGCCTATCAGGGCCTGAATCGGCGTAGGCGGGTGCGGGGCCTTATCATCCACCTAATACAAGGTCTCTCTACTAAAGCAATAAAATCTATAGAACATAAAGGATCGCTACTTAGTAACCATATTCTTCTAGGAGATGCCGTAACAAAATCCCTCGCGTGCAAAGGAGTGCGTGAGAAGATCGGCGGCTACTTTTCCTTTCCTTTGGTAGATTATATTTGGAATGATCTATGATGAATAAAACATATATTTGGTATATATTTATGTGGATGTCTACTTCGTAGTGAACTAGGACACTCTCTTATAATCCTATGATGAGTAAAGCCACCAAACCCGTCGTATAACTATCTTCACTAGTTTATTTATGAAAGTTCCTTTATTTATGTTAAAAGTGTACAACTTTGGTAATTATGTCGTCTTTTGGTCGGTTTAACATTGATATTGAAGTCGTTACCATTATTTCTAATGAACTCCAGTCAGATGTCCTTCTGAATTCCTCAGCATCGAGGATTAGACAAGTATTTTACAGCATTTAGTTTTCCTTGTGGTAAAATAACATACAAAGGAAACACTCGTATGTTCTGACACCATTTGACACTCCCAGATAGTCCTGATATCATTCCTTAAAATATGTGTCTTTGGTAGACAACCAATAATAGGATGGAATCCTTGAGAGAACAGTTCCTCATTTATAAAATATGCAGATGCCAAGGTCATACATTCTTTTCCTATGTAGTATACTATTATATTGGACTTGTTAGACATTCTAATGTCATCCATCTACTTCTGCAGAATAACATAAATTCTGAAGAAAAAGAAGGGAACTGCAATGCAAATAAATAGATTAGCCTGTTGCAGGGCCGACCGATGGTATTAATCCCTGGGTCGATATGGAACATGGTAGTTTGGACGAGGGATATAGAATATCCTCTCTCATAAATCGGATGGCACTACCGCTGCTGAATACGTCGAATATATTGAGTAAGCGATCAAGTTTCCAATAATACCATTGGTAGAATTTAAAGCGGGGACCCAGTTTCCGAAATATTATCTTCAACTCATCCTGGAATAGTCTTATATTTGTGTAGAAAATATCTATCTATATCATTTGAAAATAACTGGCCCAAATTCAAATATTTCTACATATTGAAGAGCACAATGCTGACCAAGTAGAATTTTCAATTCCGTTCAGACCTTTAGACTCTTGGATACGGTGTTGTGTTCGTTTTCAGAGTACCTTGTTGCATACAAAAGGCGATGTGATGATTGGAAGAATTTCAAAATCTGTCCTCATATTTATATATATAAGCTATGAATTAGAGATATACTGAACACGGTCTTTAGTGTTTAATGTCATTGATGTATATTGTTATCCATCACAATTATAAAATCCCTCATATATATATTACTTTAGTGAACACGTTTTTATCCTATTTATCAAATGCGAGTGGTAATTAACACTGTAAAACTATCTGGTATCGATTGTGGCTGGTAGACGAGGGTCGTAGTTCAGTGTAAACCCGTCT
The DNA here is from genome assembly GCA_950022655.1 of Alentia gelatinosa. Taxonomy (NCBI): domain Eukaryota; kingdom Metazoa; phylum Annelida; class Polychaeta; order Phyllodocida; family Polynoidae; genus Alentia; species Alentia gelatinosa. Next base: position 25,371,110 of record OX465590.1, on the reverse strand, counting down.
TAGAAGTCGTGCTTAGTCGCACACCATCACCTCGGCCTGTGTGTGAATTCCTATCTACTTCCATCCCCACACTCAAAGAGAATCCCCGGAAAGCTGGTTGGCCAATTGCACAAATAAATTGAGGCACCCACTTCACAGGAGAACACACTTCCGCTTTGTGTGGCGTCTGTGGGATCACGTGACCGCTGAGACAGAATCCAGAGATCCAAGGAGGCTGAGATTCAAACCAGCCCCGTGCTGCGAGATCCTCGTATTGAGGAGCAGTGGATGGGCTCCTTTACCGAGTCAAACGAGGGGTCAGAGGTCACGGCTCTCACATCCCCCTGGTGGTAGCGTCCCGAACTGACGCTTAATTAAACCCCATAGGAGATACTCCAATGGGCAAGACCTTTTAGGGAGCGATCTGGTTGTCCTATTACGAGAGGTTGTATTGTCGGGTCATCTCTTATGTTCTGTTTCTATTTGTAAACTATATTTCATATGCAATGTCTGTCTTATGTCTTACATATGTATATTTCGTTCCATGAATCATATGCTCAGAATAAATCAATATATAGTTAGTATTTGATAGCAGTTGTAGAAATGGTTTGTCAGCTGGTTGGTAGGTGTATTGCAGCAAAATACCAACATTCATTTGCTCCTTGTATATATGTGGGCAACATCTAAACAGGACCATGACTAACATTTTTATTTCCCTGGGGTCTGTAAATCAGTGGTTGGAAATCGATAAGGATAAGGAAGACATAGGTAGCGTTTCCGCCTTGGAGCTTCCAACACTGTAAAAGCCCTGGCCTCTTTTAAGACGTCATCAGTTGGCCCTTCAATGGCAGCCCGAGTGGTCCGAGCGAGTAATGGTATTGCGGGGTGGGCGAGGTACCTTTGAATTGTCCCGTTGTGAAGCCTGGGTCCTGCTGCTAGATGTACGTCTCAATAGAGATTCTAAAAGAGACCAACCATGTAAGTCTACCTACAAATCGCATTTCCAGTACCTAGACAGAGAAAATAATAATCTGACCAGATTGGGCGTATGCCACTTGAAAGGAATATCCCACACTTCACGGTAGCGCCACCTGTGTAGGTCAGCAGGATTGGATGTGTATGCATGTAGGGTGTATTATTTACAAAGTGGTGAGATATTAGGATTTGATGGAGGTATCAAACATTTAGCATGTAGCTCATTGCTGACACAACGTACTCTTTAGACAGGTTGTGAATATTCCAACCGTCCAATTTTGTGTCTCGATATCCAAGTCATTCCATAGGAGCATACCTCTGTATAAGGGGCTCCAGTTTTTGGCCTATGCAATTTTATTTGTTTCTTCTAGTCATTTCGTATCAAAGGACAATTTACTTCAGTAGTAGTTGCATGGCTATGTTTCCATAATCCCTGTGAAATCCGGTAATTATAACCTGCAAAGCCGGTGTACTTCCTTTACACTTATTTCTCTTATCAAGGTTTTACTGCATATTCTGAGAACTCTGTTATACAGTTTCTGTAATCTTGTAAATAACCCTTAAGTAGAACCACCAAAGAGATGACTAGACCAATCAGAGATTGGCGCAAAAAACGTTTTGTAGAGTTAAGCATTTGTTTCAAAGTCAATGGATTTCCTTTTTTAGCCATTCAAATAAACTATGATTAACTCTCTTGACAGTCTCTATTGCACTTGGTTCCCAGTGTACATGCGAGTCAATGGTGACCCATAAGTACTTAAGACTTCTGCACACAGACCCTTATTTTCATCTGATATACAATGGATTTACACATAGACAATAATCGATGGTTTTGTGGACAGGCGGCCTGTCCACAAAATCATCGTTTGTTGCATTTATTATCCATCTTTTCGAATAAATTAAACCCAGTAATTGCCATATTAACGGGTATAACATTAGGAACTATTTCTTTGCTCTATAGCAAAAGGGACTATTTTTCCCGTATACCATGGTTTTGAGGCCGTATACCACAGGTTTGAATCCCTATACCACAGTTATGGTATCTGACAGGTTTTATACAATGGGTAGTGGTTTACTGAGTCCCCATACGTTTTCAATGGGGACTTTGTATACGATGGATAATAAATAGCAACGACCAAGCCTATACTATTATTACCTATCCTGTATACTATCAGTAAATTGTCACGACCATTTGCAAAATGTTAACAACTATTTGTTTTTTCTTGACAGAAATAACCGGTGAATACTGCTTCTTGGAGGAGTTCCGCGCCAGCTGCAACGGAACCGACGTCATTTTTATGACTCAAGCGAATTATGGCCGAATGAAGGCCGGGAAATGCATTAAAGGAGAGGTAAACACGGAACAAGTTTTTACACTTATATCCCTTATTCATTTTAGTTTTGTTTTAGGTCTCTTTATTGATTCATTGTGTATATAGATCTATATTGCTTACTGTTGAGTATTATAGTGGAGAATTAACAAAGGGACATGGATCTCAGCTTACTCAGAAAACTGGTTTCGATTGTCCTGCCTTGCCAGACGCAAAATTCGTAAATATGGTTTATGACAACATTCCAATCCTCCTTTGTCGGCTCAGGATTGACAGTATTTTAATCTGTCATTCACATTCATTGTTGCTACATATCGGATTATGTTATAGTGTTCATAATTATAATAGCTATAGTGTCACCCATTAGAGTGTAGTCACTTCAGAAAAGAAATACTTGAACGAATACCCATGACAATGGAACGTCTAGTAGATGTCTACGTTCATAACTCATAAAAAAGCTTCATTGCATCCCTATATTTCAATATTCTTTCGTGTTCTTGTCATGCTCATTGCGGTAATCAAGGTTAGAATAAGTGAAGGAAACGATATCTGGACTCGACAAAAATCGCCGATTTTCAATTACAAACTTCACGAGATTGGGGGGGGGGGGGGGGGGGGGGGTGACCGCTGACCGCTTAGAAATACGCCAAACTAGCAAAATTAGCAAGCGTTATTAGTTTGATGCGTTCCGGGGAAAAACATCTCCCACCTATAATGTAGAGTCTCAGAAGCAAGAGTCAGGTGAAATAGGAAATATTACTTCACATTGATGTCATTTTGTGTTAGCGATTCCAGAAATCGCTCCGTTTCTCGGTTGGCGTGTCTTTAGCTTTACCTGGGTATCTCAACAATGTCAGAATAGGATGCTTTTCGGTAAAATAGCTCAGACATCATAAATCTAAAAAGGCAAAAGCAATGACAGTTATTGCTTTCTATCACAACACAGCACACCTATTACATTCCATATACATATAAGTATTTACAATTCAATCTTATAACACCCAGAATAGCTAAGGGTACAGGTCAATTGGTATAGAACTGCAGAGTATCTAATTGCAAATCCGATATGAACTTACATCAATGTAGTCACCTGTTACAATATTTAAGAATACAATTGGCTAGAAAATCGATATAAGGGTTTTTCTAAACATCTCGGATATTTAAGTTTGCCTTCGAAAAGTGTGATCAAAAAGACTATTATTTGCATGTCCGTTTACCGCGTTTCAATGACACATTTGGGAAAATTTCATGTTAGTCCTAGCGCTGCTAAGTGCACTGACAAATACTAGTTGTGACACCAGAATATCGGACAATAAGACTAATGGTACCTTGTCAGAACCAACATTAACACTGGTCCTGGCTTGGGGACGGTTTAATTACGATGCTTAATGAGCCATTCATTCCCACGTTGGTAAATAGGAACGAATTCCATTAATTCTCACTTTGGGCTTTCGCCTGACATCCCACTCTCCCCATTTGGTTTGATTTTCTCTTTACTCTACTTGCATTCTCTAACTTTATTGCGTACTTCATTGGCGTTCATATTAGTTTCAGTTCATATGATTTTCAGTAGGAAATTTGCTTATATACATTAAATGACTATTATATGAGATCTCTACCGTGTATCACACTTTTTAGGAGTAGGCTAAAAGAGGTCAAAACCTTCTATTCATGTCTCGTGTTGCACCCAGTGTTACTGTACATATACCCTAGGCATTACCTGCACACTACAGGTTCCTGTATAATTGGTATTCTGCTTGTCCATAATTGAAAAGACACTGACAGACAAGAGGATAGGAATGGTCGTGGATGATGCAATATACATTAAGGTCGTCTATCAAGTGGCCCTTGGGAGATCCCGCATTGTAAGCATGTTCTCTAACTATTCCGGCCTGTTACCAGAACCAGGTATGGTGCTGTCTACAGCCACTTCAGGCAATTTAAGGCATAAGGCCTCATGACGTCATTACACACCTACCGACTGACCCCACCCTCCCCTCTGTTATCCCTATGATCCAATGTTATCATTTTTGGTGAAACATTCAGAGATAAAGACAGTTACACAAGTAGAAATATGCTATCAGAACTCCACTAAAACCCCTCTTTTGGGACACCCCGCTTTAGGAGACACGCTGCTTATTAAGGGGACAATTCGTTCGTAACAGATTTCTCCCCATCTATTAAGAATTTATTTTAACCCTGATTAAGGGGACATCCTGCTTAATGGGACACCCTTCTTAACCATCGGCAGAGTGAAAACCCCATTTAAGGGGGAACCCCACTCAAGGGGGCATTTATTTCCGAACGGAAGGTGTCCCTTTAGTGGGGTTTTACTGTATATAAAGTGGGATTCACACGATGGGATTCATGTACCTCACAGGGCTCAAAATCCCATGAGATTTTGTTCCATTTTAGGGGGAAATATTTTTAACAATTACAGGGAGGAAAACATGCCTCAGGGAAATGAAACCCTATAATTCAGACGAAGAAATTGTGTTGGGGTACAGAATCTCAGCAAGATTTGTCTCAGAGAAACACCCTGAGAGGTACATGACTCCCATCGTGAGAATCCCATTTAAAGCGTTCTATGTCTTCGCACGTACACATGTTAATCATTTGTGAGGTGCGCCTGTTTTACACTGGGCATCCACTGCTTGCGACATGGCTCCGACATAGCTACCACATGGCTATGAATAGAAATTCCCACATCATAGTCTTATTAAAATCTAGACAATTTTGGTTTCAGAGAATGTCGGAGTATGAAACTAAATTACCGAATCGTCGCTGTCTGGGAATATGGTAAAAACGTCTGTGTCATAGTATGTCAGAATGCTTGTGGTTGTGTGTCGCAACACATTGAAATGCAACTTTAAGGCCTGAACCCACACTAAGACACGCTTCTGAAACACTGTAACAAAGAATTTTCAGCCTTTCGATATGACTACAATGCAGGAATTTTGTGTCATATACTGACACACTACAACCAGTATTCTGACGCATTTCTGACACACTATGACACAGAATTTTCAAACCTTTGACACAGCTACAATGCAGGAATTTAGCGTCATACTCTGACACACTACAACATGGAATTTCTTCAATCTCCCGACACTGCATTGTTGCATGAATTTTGGTTAGTATCCATGTCGCAGTGTGACGGAGCTCAGTGGATTCAGACCTTTACAGGGAAAGCGACTAAGTTTTAAAACTCCCCTTCTCATTATTCAAGACGTGGTGCCTCACAGAAACGTTAACTCGGCCAGTATGTCACATTTGAGGAACTAGATATCACCTATGTAGGTTGGTCGCATCGTTCTAAGTATATCAAGTATACCAATTAAAATGGAAATACTCACCTCAGATAAAATATAACACAGATTACCTCATGAGTAATAAATGACGTTGCCAGGTTCCTGACAATTACTGCCCTGTAGTCCTGGCCCCAGACTTGTCAATCAGAGTGAGCAACTAACCAAATAGTGATGCAGTGGCCCTGTCATGAGCAGGAAACAATGAACAAATGCATCAAACTCTAGAGAATTGGTGTTGACGCTCTGACTCATACACATTATTCTATGGTCTAGATAGTTTTACAACTAATTCATATATGACTATAATGCACTTCCAATATCAGGGTCTTGACAATAGGAAGTGGAGGTTTGTTTATATATAACATTTGACCGTCTATTTATTATATTGCCATAACATTGGCCTCGACCCCTTCTCATTTGATCTTTTTTAGAGTGACGCTCCACCAAAAATTCCATTATCTTCTTCATGATAGTTTTCTATGATTATTTAGTTTCATTGGACTTCAATTTTCACAACCTTCTGCAAATTACACCTACTCCTACTAAAATCCTTCGCTGCTAAGAACACGTTTCCGTTGACCAATTACACTGATTACAATCCCTCTAAAACTCCCTGAACCGTAAAGGGGTGGGGGTAGGGGTGTCTAAGGATGAGAAGGCCATAAGGGAAAGTGTGAGAAGAAAAAAAACTTTAACTCTCCTACTTTGGAAATAGGTGGAAGCGCCTAATCACGGTACCCTTTTCTCTTCCTTAATCATCGTCTACAATTTGGAAATGCTTAAAACACGAGACTGGATGTAATAGTGTCACCGTTTGTGGTCCGAAAGGATTGCATACAGCATTTTGGAACTTATATTCTAACTTAGGGCTAGATAAGGTTATTGGAGGTGCCTATTTCCATCTAGCTCAAGTAGCCTTGTAATTATTTGTAAATACTCAAAAAAAACAGGAATGCTGCTTTCAGACTTTCCCCAAATGAGCCAGGTCCTTATCAAATAGACATGGCTCCACTCCTTTGTGCGTGTGATCAGAAGTGAATACATGCACGATAATAAAATGACTCCGTTGCTAGAATGATTCTTATTGTAATGAGTCCCTGACTTCTTGAGTGTGTCCTGCTGACATTCTGCTCATTCCTCCATCTGCAGGTGGGGTTTCTCGGCTGCTCTAAGAACATCCTGCCCTACATGGACGGGGAGTGCTCCGGAAGGGCGAGCTGCTCAGTGTCTCTACTCAAACTGAGGGATCTATTTAACGCCTGCTCCAAGGAGCTGCTCTCCTACCTGGACGTCTCCTACATCTGCCAGCCTGGTGAGCGGTGTTCTAACTCAGATCTTTTTTTTTTTTTTAATTTTTTTCTTTTTTTTTTAGATATTTGACCTTATCTCTCTTTATTTTCAATATTTTAGTTTGTAGTTCAGATGTAACCATCTGTCCAAGTTTACATGTGACAATCCCGCGTCGTGGTGACCCTTTTGAGATTTTTGAATGCCTCAATAATAAAAAGAATTCATGTTACATAGGAAGGTCTACTAAGGTTCCTGTGTATCAATACCTAAAAGTATATATTATCTTTGGATCATTTACTGTTACTCCTAGTGTATGAGCTTGCTCTTTTTGTTTTTCGTTCTTGTTTAATTCTATCATCACAAACACAAACACACATACATACATGTTAATATTCGGCCTAGTCATCGGCCTCCTATGACGAAAACGGACACGCCCACTCGGACCATACACATCAAACATCAGGAAAATTTGTTTAACAAGCGAAAAGGGCATAGAAAATATAAATTCAACAGACTTGAAAGGAGGTGATTTGAGTCTTAATCCGTTTGCTGGTTGATGCATTCACCACACATTAGTAAATGAGATGGATTTGCATTAAAACTGCTGTAATTACTCTAATAAAGCAGGGGGTGTATAACTTCTTCACTTCACTAAAATGTTTCCTTTAGGATTAAAACAAAGTGAAAAAGGAAGATCTGTCTACAAAGGGAATCGTACTGTGGAAGTGGTTGTGATTGAAAGGATGTCTGTTTCAAAGGATGTTCTGCCAGACAAGTAGCACTGGGGCGTGGCCCAAGCCAATCGCTTGAATGGAGTCAAAACGTACTCAGTAGACTTGTGAAAACAACCTGCAAACAGAATAGTACTATTGAATTCGATATCTTAATCCCTCTGACTTTAACCAAAAGAACACTGAAACGCAAAGCTTTTTTTTAACATGAAGATGTTTCTTTACACGCAAATAGAAAAATCAAGAATAAAAAACTTTCTTTGAGCACCTTCCAAAAATCATGGACTCACCTTTATTACTATGGTGAGTTTAACTGGTACATTTTTAGGATTTCAAGTTGAGACAGCCATAACTACATTTCCCAGTAATGTATGAACCATTATAGAGCTATCCAGGGGCCCGTTTCACAATCCAGGATCGTACATGTAGACCCTTTTCTGTACGCCATAGAGACCCAGGAACAATGCGGGTCAATTTCATTCAACACTTATAGACGACCTTATGGACGGCCAATATTGTCTTAGCCAACAGACTTAAATATTATTAAACGATAACCCTTGTACGAGGTACAGAAAAGGTTCTTCATGTACGATCCTAGATTATGAAACAACCCCCTGGATTCCTGGCCTATGTTTTTCTTTAGGTTTATTTTCAAACTTTTATTTAGGGTTTTAACAATACAGTCTCCAGGTTCGGCCCATGGCCGTTCTGCCACCTGGTCCCTCGGGAACCACAGGAAAGGCGGTGGCTTGTTTGTAGTACAGTGATTCAAGCTCATTGATAAGAAATGACAGTACAAAAGAGTTGTGCACCAGTCAACAAGGCTCTCAACAGAGGGACCAACAGAGTATGAAATAATGAGATGAGTAGGTCGATATCATTTCACTGCACATTTCTTTTATCGTACTCAGATATTAGGCAAGGAATCGCCCACCATTTTCGTGTGCAATGTCGGATCGTACTGAGCTGTTTCCTAGGCGCTGGGTTAGCACAGAGCTGCACACAGCAGCCATCTTCATCTGGTTCCCTCTCCAATACCGTAGCTTTCCATTACGCTGGTTCCCCGGTCATTTGCTCTGTGGCCCAACGAAATTTGGCTGATTCCCCACTCCGCTGCCAATGACCGGGAAACCAACGTAAGTTCAAGGCCGTTCCAGATCAGGCGATACCTGTCCTATCATTCATTTGGACAGGGAACCAGTCTATCGCCGAGCCCACATTGATGACAACTAACCATGTATCTCCGTATTTGTTTGTGTACAGTTTCCGGCGGTGACGAGGAGGATGCCAAGGAATGCAGTGAGCTCAATGAGATTCGAGTAGACACGAGTGCTGGAGTTCTCTTTAGCGGCACAGCTCTTTCAGGTACGTCCAAGGGTTCCTATATCCATTTACAAATACTTAAGACATGGCATCTACTGACGCCCACTGACACTGACACCCACGGACGACGCGCTACGATAGACTTCCTGACGCGCGCCGACGACACCAACGCAAATCAGCGTCGTCGCCGACCTCTGTGATAAAGGCGGGCGTCCACCAACCACGACAAGGCTACGACAATGGCTTTCCGACAAGGTCCACGAGAGGCCTACGATTGGAAGGCTTGTCGTAGAATTGTCGTGGTTGGTGGACCCTAGTTCCTGACAAGAGTCTACGACAAGGCCACGACAGGCTGCGACTGGAAGCTTGTATGGAGCCTTCCGACAAGTTTACGGCTTTTTATTTAGGCAATGTGCATATAGACCCGTTTCCATTGGCCGACAAACATTGTGTAGATTTTTTGTGTTCTCCTAATAGCCTATTTCCATTGGCCATCACCGATATACAGTCAGGAACCACCGACAGACCTTAGCACTGCTGACGCCAAATGAAAATAGGTTTTAAGGAGAACACAGAAAATCTACACAGTGTTTGTCGGCCAATGGTAAAAGGCCTTATGTGTATATCACGGCGTTGGGAAAGGTCCCTCTGGGAATGTCCTATATCTGAAAAGATTCCACCATGAAGTACCCAACAAATGGGAAATTCCACTTGGAAAATTTCGAGCAAAGGGAAGCTCCGCTTTTCAAAGGGTTTCAAGGAAATTTGCAGCTAGGAAATCCCACCTAGGCAATCTAAAGCTCCAGATGCTCACATTGGGTATTTTCACCCAGGAAATTCCCATATTGGGAATACCACCAAGGTGTATCCAGAGAAGGGAAACCCCAGCTATGACATACTTACCTAGAGGATCCCCCGCCCCTCCTCCACCGGAACCTGGGGAAAGTGATATTTACGCATGTTATATTTCCCGCGGGTATAGCGTGGCCTTTCCCCGGTTTATGGAGTACGAGGAGAGGATCTCCTCATGGGACCTTTCCATAATAGGGACCTTTCCAAAAAGGGCACTTTCATTTAGCAGGTGGTAGGCACTTGCTTTGGCAATGTGAACTTGTTAAACAGTATACAATTGGGAAAAAAATTCCTAAAACAGTTAAACACATTTAGCCCTTATGGAAACATCTTTGTACAATATGCACACATAAAACAAGCATCAGCATATCTTTAAATATTCAAGATTTTCTGGGCTTTCAGTGTCCCTTTGTCAATGTCCTTAATGCCTGGCATCCTATTTGCTCTTCTCTGATAATTCAAATGTTATGAGAGCAGTAAAACAAGGAGAGCATCTGACATCAGAGCAGCGAGATAAAACCAAATATCATTTTTTTTCTGAGTTCACCCTAACAACTCAGAGTCACCCGATCAGAAACTACAAAACCCATTTATTTTTAAATTCAAAGTAGCAGTTTCTTATACCCTGTTTACAAACTAAAACAAACATTTATCCTTTTAGCTGTGATGGGAACCGAGGCGTGTCCGTGGTTTATTCAAGCGTTGCCGGGGCAACGGATAAAATTCACTTTGTACACGTTTACGAGAGGGATCAGTAGCGGTGCAAACAATGGTGGAGCGTGCCCGGTGAGCCTGACGGTGCGCGACAGTACGGGCGTGGAGCAGCCTATAGGTCTCTGTAAGAGCAGTAGTCGTCAGTACCAGGTCTACACCAGCATGTACAACAGCGTGCACGTCTGGTTCGTCTTCAAGGAGCAGCTCACAGAAACGCCCTATTTCCTACTAGCCTACGAGCGTGAGTATACACACCAAGCAGGTGTATGTGGAGGTTGTATTAAATATTGATCTTTGTTGATGTGATTTACTACCTTTGAAGGAGCTCAGATTAAAAAGTATCCTTTTGGATATATGTATATATATATCTTGGATATCTGTATATGTTTGGGATGGGAAGCTGATAGGTGGTTAATAGCACTGTCAACGGCCCGTTGAATAATCTAGGATCGTAAAAGAAAACCCTTTTCTGTATGCTAAGGGGCCCCAGGGACGATGTTAGTCAACCTACCTCTACACTTATGGACGACCTTATGGACGGCTAAGATTGTCTTAGCGAACAAACCTAAAACAATATTAATGGATTACCCTGGTACAAGGTACAGAAAAGGGTCTAGCTGTATTCTGCATCAGGCGTTGCATTATACAAACAACGATGATATATGTATTGTAATGTAGATCTCATTCGTACACCGCTTGAATTTACCTTTAATGTCGTCTGCTTCAAAATAATTAAGACAGTCCATATATCTATATTAATAATTCTGGAAAAAATCTTTCCTAGCATCCTACATTCCTCTTCCTCATGGAGGTGTACGAAATGTTCAATTTTAGAAAATTGGATCACACGTCTAAAAGAATTCTATATTAATAATAAATACATAACGATACAAATAATGGAGAAGAGATAGAAAGGTCGTCGATCCTCATATTCTGCAGCGCATTTGCAATACCAAATTTAGTTCATCAACAGTCCTCAGCTTATTTATCCGATGTTAATCTTGCGGCGCTGCTGTCGCCTGCTTAATCCCGTTCCCTTCACTGAGCAGCTTTTGAATCCATCACCCATGCCCTCTAGCGGGGATCGGCCACAACAAGCTCAGAGCAGTTTTAAGCAGCTCATGCAGGGTTGGTATCCTACAAAGGTTGACCTGATGGGGCCCAATACATCTACTATACACAGATCTAAAAATGATCCAATAAAGGGAGATGTCCATCTACTAAAATTTTGGTATTTTTTTTATATTTTCTTTTTAAGTTGTTGTTTATTCTGGAGTAAAACTACTAGGTTGTAGGGTCACCCTATTTTCAGTAGGCTCCAGGGCCATGTTTCATTTTCAGTAGTGAAGTAGATGTTTATAGTAAGCAGGAGCGTATCGTAGAGGTTTCCGCTGAAAAAGAAAGTGAAATCGAATTAATGGTTCATGTTTTTCAGACGTGGTTTACAATGCATTACTATGATCTCACAATAAAAAAGATGCAACATAGGCTGCACTACGATATGGGCAATCTGAATCGTAGTACATCGGGAGGTCTTCAATTTCTATCGTAGTGTATGGACACCATTCTTACCAGTACTCCAATTTTCGAAATTTATCACATTGAATATAACCAACTCAATTATACGTAACCTTTTGCATTTACATCGTTTTGACTTTCTAGATAACATTTCAGTTTTGCCAGTAACCATTTGCAATATTATCTTTTCGACCTCAGGTTGTATTAAGTGAGAGACACAAATTCATATTTGATGGTGTTTACCTCTATTGTGAGGAATTCGGTTAAAATACCGATGTAGACTGCCTTTACAGTTCATTTGGTACAGCCACTATTTTCAGGAAGTTACAATAAACACAAACTGTATGCAACCCACAGATCCGCAATAGAATTCTAACATACCGCACTATTACTTTTGAACAATTTGCCGCCTACATTTACAGATACAAAGTCACATACTGATAACCAAATTATTGGTAGATGTTAATCGATCATGTCAGAGCAGGCTCACTTTTATTCCATCAACACAGTTATTAATTTCGTTTTCAGATTTGTCATAATGTCTGCGTTTTCATATCAATGTACTTGTGATAGATAATATAACTTTTACTTTAAAACATAAAGTATGATTTCAGGAACGTGTAATATTGTAACAACGTTGTATGGTCTCAGGGCTAGATAGAAAGAGCGCACATCTTAATATAAACAGCGTGAACATAAGCTTGAACCTAGCTAATCCGATTTGTGCCATCTTTGAGAAGATTGGATGTAAGCAAACATTGCGTTAATGGGATGACGGAGGGCTACAATAAGCGACAAATCTTAAAGCGCACCAAGCAGATTTATTACAGTATACATAGGAACAACCACACAGAGACTCTGCTTGGCGAGCACAGCCCTGGAGAGACCCGGATGATTAGGTGAGGGACTGCTGCCTACTGGTGCCACCTTGCGGATTGAATAGGAACTAGATATAACGGATCCAATTTAGATTTCCATTTCTTGTAGACAAAGCACCGCTCATTTCTAGGTCCTCTCCAGAGCAATCTTTCACTCTCCCCAGTCAGTCCAATTTTGTCATTCCAGTCCAGCAGTTCAAGGCTGACATTTGATTTGAGACATTGCAGATAAAGAACAAACAGGGGAGTGACTCGTAAAGAGCTCAGCGGAAAGTCATAGAATGGGAGCGGCTCAGACTAGGCTGTATCTGTCCCCATGATAAAGGCTGATGCCGATGGTGGTACGGGGTCTGACTATCAACAATTCCTACCATGCCTTATGCCTATTGATAAACAACTGAAAGATGTATTGTTGAAATTAATGATGACGTAATCCCATTCGTTGACACCGTGAAACGTAACAAGATTTTCTGCACACCAGTGTAGTTATTTTAGAGAGTAGCGTCTAGTAAAGACGTTAGTTACGGCAGTAGGTATAATGTTGGGGCTCAATTTGATGTAGAGAATAAGCCCGGCGCGAACGATTTCGATCGTGATAAATCGTGATGGCATTTTTTTCTAATGTTATTTTGGTATATGATGATAATAAAGTATAGTGACAGAACCCGTTGGGATGTTATTCTCTGCCATTTTTTCACCCCCTAAAATACGTACCTCCGTTAGGGGAGGGGCTCGAACTGGGCTCAAACGGCCATCCCTACAGGCTCAGTAACTACGTTTTCTCTTGTTACAGCAGGGAACGTTTACGTGATTTGAACTTAGGATAACTGTTTCAAAATTCCATGCTTTATCAACAACATCACTCTCCTGCTTCACTATAGAGAAGAGATAAGGTGTTAGAGCGTCGTCACATCCACCGTCACTTCTTGTCACAATCTGTGATTCCCATTTGATAAGCGGGACGATAGAAATGCAGTCAATATTGTCCTAGATTGCAGACAAGGGGTCCGTCGTCTTGGTGACAGCCGTGCCGCTATGTAGCAGACTGTGTCTGTCATCCTCGTCTCACAGATTTATTATTTACTTCACATCCATATCTGAATCAAGTCATTTCTCTAATGGCTTAACATTTGCGTTCCTTCATCGAGATCCCACCTGAATTCCCCACAGATATTTATACAGATATACGAGTCATTATCATTTTGTAATAAGGGTACACATAGTATAAGTGATGATGGAGGAGGTGGGATGAGTTGTTGTAATATCTGCGATGTGATGGCGCTTTGGTATGGTAGAACCGAATGCATCATCACAAAACTCAATCGGGATATTCTTCACGAAGTGTGATTTGATAGGTTTGACAAGGTAGGAGAAAGGTGTGACCTTATGATCTTTGGGACAATATTTTTCGGTTTCCATATTTGTTTTTTTCTTGGCATTGGCGTTAAGATACCTCGACGAATGTCAATCATGGTAAAACACTTTTTTTTTAAATCTGTAATCGGAGATCTAAATGGATGCGCCTGTGACAAAAATACCAAGCTTTGAACCTAGACTTGCTCAAATTTTTGATTATGGACGTTCATGATTGAACAAAATTACGATAAAGTATGTTGCAGTGTGACTGGTCCAGGAATCCAATATCGAGGAGAGGAGGGATATAGGGACTGGGGCCAGTCTACTTTGAACCTAAGGCCCGGCGTCCACCTACTACGATATGGCACCGATATGGTCTACGATGCACCTCCCGATGAAAAATCAAAATCACGTCGGAGGGTTACCTGCTATCGGGGCAGTTGACCACGTTTCTGCGATTAGACACCGATAAAGACCCCATACAACGCGTGGAGAATTGGCTTGTCTAGACATTTGTCTACGATTTTGCACCTTCCCGATATGGCACCGATTTTGACATTTTGTATCGGTGCCATATCGGGAGGTCTACGATTCTATCGTAGTAGGTGGACGCCGGGCCTTAAACAAAACCAAACTCAAAAGCAAATAAACAAAATACTGAGATGCAATTTAACTATTTTTCCAATTCACACAGCGGTCGGCTGCCCGGACTTCCAGCCCCCGGAGAACATGTGGGTTACGGTGGACATGGACATCGCTACAGTGGTGTGTAATTTTACTGGAGAAACATGGTATCTTATCTGTAGAGGCACGACGTGGGTCGGCGAGCTGGGCAACTGCACCAAAGGTAACACTCACCATCTGCTCTTATATTATTCCAAGATTCTACAGATATTAATTCTGCATGGTTTTCAATACATAAACGTAGGTGGCAGCAGTGCGCCGGTCCCATATCATAAGGTCTGAATGTTTCAAACCATGGTTTTAAACAACGTATTCGCATGACAGAGTAAGGTCTGATCAATATCTACTTGGATTATAACGCTACTCCGAGGTAGATATTGGATCAAGTTGCACTCATGCATAATATCGCCACAAAGTATTGGATGAGAAGATTCTGAATAGGTAATGAATAAATAGGAATATGGATTTTTAGATATATGTGGACAATACTGTCTGTCTTCCGCTCGACTAGTTTCTTCTTCTTTTTTTTCTTTTTTTTTTTGGGGGGGGGGGGGGTGTAATTTCTTTTTAAAATTTGATTGATAGTACAATGATTACCATGATACTCATAAGTTATTTCAGAGAGGCTGAAGCCTCTGTCAATTACTGACTGTTCTCCATGGTCAAGCCGTACAATGAATGCTAGAAATATTATTGACTTATATTTTCATCCAATTGCACAGTGAAAGCATTTTCATAGCACGTACATTGTCCTTATCAATAAAACCGACCTAAGATATATGAGTTTAGGAACCAATAAAATCAGTTTTGCGCTAATATAAACATTGGATATAGAATTGAATGTATCTTGATAACCTAAAATTTCGTGACATAGTTGAACAGCATTTGGCAATCAACATGGATATAACGAATTCTCTATTTTGTCTGCCATTATGGTTTTGGTTAACGATTTAGATGTTTTGCAATCTGGAGTATTTTGAACCAATAGAGATTGTTTTGTCCATAGCGTCCCTCCGTTGTAGCCTACATTACACATGTGAATGCATTACAGTTCGGCTCAAGAACCGTCACCAAAGAAACGTTCTCCATCTGAATATCAGAGGAACATGGTGACCCGGAATGTCTTGTTCTATGTATACCATCTGCCATACCAAAAGTGGCGGGCAGGCTGCTAGGATAAAAGGCGCTAGCAGTAAATTAGGAAATCCCTCTCAACAACACATGCATTTGCATCATCGAATATAGCACCTTCTGATTATTACATCTGGGACCTGTTTCACTAGTTTTGTGACATGTCTGTGACACCATGCAGATATTGGGGTCGTCCAGTTTCGTGACAACACAAGTAGCTGCCCTCAGGAAAAGACAGACCCCAAACATAAGAATTAGACAAATCTAGACACATCATAGACCTGTTTCACTAGTTTCGTGACAAAAGTGTCAGACAGACATGAAAAGGGGCACCAACAGTGCAAGCAAGAATGGACATAACGAAGTCTAATGTCTAGTTCTTATGAAACCGGACACACCATCTAGACGCCATCTAGACTAAACTAGTGAAACCGGTCCCAGCACACTTTTATGAGGTATTAAAAATAAATATGTGTACACATGCATGGTGATAACCAGATGTGTTTGAAATATTTCCAGGGAAAGATCCTCCTGGCACAAATCCAGCACCATCTGACTTTCCATGGGGTAAGTGATTATTTCAACAGTAAAGATAAACATAGGAAAATAATGCCTCAAGGCACCATTCGGTCCGTATTGGGAGCACTAGGAGATATCATATGTTGTCTTTGTGGTGCCTGTGTGTATGTCTCAAGGAATCACTCGGACCTGTAGGGTTAAGATCATAATAAATACACAATATTACCATGATTTCGATCTGAGTGGCCGTATTCTCCGCGTAGTTGACGCGTAGTAATACTCTTCGCTATCGCTCGGAGTATTACGTAGGTTTATGTGCGTTAAAGCCCAATCGTAGAACTAGGTTTCCAGCACTGCCGTGAGATGGCACCACTGTGCAGGGGCAGATTCAGCAGTGAACATCAGTGAGCACACTGAGCTACTCGTCAATCTAAGCAGCAAACGAGGTTATTCATGAATTTGCTTGTAACTCTGCTATGAGCAACGAGAATGACGTGTACCTTTAACGTTTTCACAATAAAAACTAAGTTACCACTAATTTCTGGTATATTACCATATTGTAGGCTTTTTAAATAGGTTCTTTCATAGACCGCTTGGAGGCGCACAGGGCAACCCGTGCCCTTGCGAGTAGGCTTGGTATTACTTCCACAAGTCATCGGAAAAGCCAAAGAAATTGCCTAGGTGCCTCTTAAAAATTCACCAGGGGAATTAGCGGTGTTCAGGGGATACATAACATTGTATTGATATTGTTACTCATTATATGAATACCCATACTTATTGTAAATTGTTATAAGATGTCGGGAATGAGATGCACATAGAGTATGTATATGTTTTATGAAACAATAAGTGCGTAATTGAAAAGGACACTTCTCATACCTCAATTGCTGTATTTTTTTCAATTCCGTATATCTTAACTTGGAAGAAGAGTGTAACATTGAATGGCAAATAAAAACATCCAGGAAAGAATGCCTGGAGGCACCTTTAGGGCCCACCAGGGGAGTGCCTCCATGCATTCTCAGGACTGAAACTTGTGAAAGGGTTAACACATGCAACACATGTCCTTCCGTCCCATTCGATGCGGTAGATATATTTATCATATGAGATCACATCGCAACTAAAACCCATGGCATATTGTCAGTGGCTATGGATCTCGATACAGTTCCTTATTAGTCTGTAATCCTGCTTGTTGCTACAACGTAAAACGATATCTTTGACATTTCAGGAATTCTTATCGCGGTGGGAATAGGAATCGCTATAGGGACTGTCGTTGGACTCGCCTTATTAGGAATGGTATTTCTTTGCAGGAGATGGTAGGTAGAGGCCACGTACGAAGTATGATAACACAATATAACAAGCATAAATCTGCATTTTCTAAAGGCATTGCCGCAAAGATTGTATCTTTTAATGGAGTATGGCTATTCAGAGATTTAATTCGATATAATAGCGTCCTGGCTTGCTATTATGAAATGAACCGCTCCATATGTCGACTTCGTGACATCTTTGTTATCCATAGGGGAAATAATGAACGGCAAGCTTTTTTTTTAATATTCATTTCTAAACTATTACGGCCCAGCTTTGCCGATTCCGTTCGTCACAGCGCGACGAACTGTAAATAATACTACTCTCAGTACCACGTGACTTGTTGAAGCGATGAAAAATCGATTGGTAAAATATCGCTTTTGTGATTTCCGGGTGCATGTTAACAAGGAGACATAGTGAGTGTGTCTGAATTATATGTCTGATCCTTCTCGTATTTTTCGAAGTGTATACATCCAACACAGAACAACACAGAACAGATTTCATTCTGCCACATTAACCATGTCTCCTAGATCATCAAATACCCTTAACAGTATCGCCTACGAATACTGCCCGTCTCTACCCATGTCGTACAAATATGACCGCACGTTACCTGGTGACGCACGGAGTACAGCCGATCAACATTGATGCGTAGTGAAATTTCGCAATTTTGAAATGGTTGATATGGTACGGAAACTGAATCACCAGAGTTATTCGGGGCCTGAGGCTTGTTGGATAATCTAGATATGTGTTTGTTGGATAATCCAGGGTCGTACATGAAGACCCTTTTCTGAACGCCAACGAGAGCCGTGAACGATGAGGGTCAACTTTATTCAACACTTATTGTCGACTTTTGGTTATGTAGGACAGTGTTAGCGAAGGAGCTTTAATATTCTTAAACGATAGCCCTCATACGAGGACTCCTTGTACGCTGTACTTTTTTCAGCATAAGTCATTGAACAACCCCTTGGTTCCGGACACTAAGCATGATGTGTGACGCCTTTTCCGTTCTATATACTTTACAGTATATGTCCTCCGAAGCGGAAACCGCCGATCCCCGCCCACCAGCCGTCCCTGACGGCCCGGGACGTGCCCCCCATGAACGAGCTCATCCGATCTGCCACCGTCATGGCAAAGCAGGGCGACCCGCGGGCTTCCCAAGGTAAGCCGCTAGAGTTCGCCCATCACCAGTTGGTCATGTCGGTGTTGGTGTAAGGAGTCTGTTATCTGATCTTTTGTGTAGGGTGGACTGTGGGTAAACTTTTTGTATTTTTTATCCGTTATATTGTTTTATATCTACGCCGACGTAAATAGCACGTTGGTGCACTGTCTAGGCCAGATGCAGAATACAGTAATGGATGAAGGCATATAGATGCCGTTGCGCCATCTAGTATTAATCGTTATCGCTCTTAACCTATTGACAATAAACCTCCCAGATGCCAAAACTGAAAAGGCCCTCCAAGATCAGAAACTGCACATTCAAAT
Source organism: Alentia gelatinosa (assembly GCA_950022655.1). Classification (NCBI taxonomy): domain Eukaryota; kingdom Metazoa; phylum Annelida; class Polychaeta; order Phyllodocida; family Polynoidae; genus Alentia; species Alentia gelatinosa. The sequence goes on along the minus strand of OX465590.1, from coordinate 25,351,737 downwards.
CATATCATATCAATATTATGGTTTCTTTTTGTCTTTATAATATGTTTCTCTATGAAAAAGGTGTTTACGGACTTCATGCTTTGATACCATTCTGGGAGATCTCCCATATATTAGTCCAATACTTCTCCTTTTATGACACATAGGCGGTTGCTTGAGTATCAGTTCGAGGTAATGAAATGCTGTTTTAACAATAACCTTTGTATGCAATACAATTCTGGCATGATATCCAAATTCATTATCGTTTCCTATTGCCTGATAATGTCTGGACGATAATAGATGGTTTTACATGTTTCACCTTCAGCCTACGAGACGCGTGCGCAGACGCACCCCTACACGACACAGAAATTCACTCACCAGGTGGAGTACCATCCGCAGGGCCCCGGCGCCGCCAGGGAACAGGAACATGTATACGAAAGTTACATCTACAAGGACGGGACGATCCGATCGAGAAAGGTTCTCCTTCTCTGATCTTCTTCTCCTTCTACTCCATGTCTGTTGTGAGAGAGTGTTGTTGTCGAAGTCTGTCATCTTTTTCTACGCCCGTACTCAGCTGTGGTTACGTATTACTCTGACTAGACGACTGGACATCGATGTATTTAGTCAATATCACCCAAAGTGTGTAGTCTGAGGTCTGAGGAAATTGACTATTTTTATGAATGATTCAATACTAGAGGTCTTATATTGGTACTTCTATACCTTGCTCTCTACAGTTGTCAATAGGGCTCCTACGATTAAGACAATTATTAGACATAAGGTGGAGTCAGTTTGAAAGCCAGTTGCTCCTTGAATGGAGCACAAAAGGTGTCTTATTTGAAAATATGTTTCTTCAGTTATACAACAAAATATACACGAAATAAAGGTAAGGTAGGATTTTTTTCCAATATACTTATCAGAATATCTGGAGTTTTCCGAATAATAGTCTCAGTGACATAATATCTAATGCAGTACATGAAGATAGCACTTAATGCTATGTAATACCCATCTGGAACTGAGGTTAAGTAAGTGATGCTCTGAAACGAGCAAATTATATTGATGAAACAGTAATAAACGTTCAGTGCATTATTAAATAGGAATCTTAGGATACTAGGAAAACTTCCGTATTAGAGAAAGGTGCAATACGTTATATGTCTATTTTGCCAATAGTCTATGGGCATTAGAAATCCTTTTTATCATATTCAGTAATAATCCCTTGTCGTGAGAAATTCGACTGGCATTGACAGACTTATAAAGTCCAATGATATCCTAGCATTTATATGTAAAACTATGAACTATCAATCTAACTCTATAATCATGCAAAGCAGGTTATTACTCCATAGCGAAAATCTAGGGTGCCTCAACTGATCGTAGCAATGTAGAATGAAGCTAGAGAAATAGGTGCAACAATATGAACGTCAGAGACAGATTTATATATAGGACTCTGTCGTATTTCTCTTACGGGTTAATGATTCCTGTTGAATACGCCATGTTCATGTCCAGAAGTAACAGGTCTATAGGTACCAAAATATACTCAGCCACTTATGCTAGTCTAATATTTAATACATAGATACGTAGTATGTCCCTGTTAAGTACTGAAAAGTAGGACTCAACACACTGCCTAGCAAACAGACATTTATGACTTTGAAGACAACACTTTGTTGGTCAGTTACTTCAAAACCTCATCTTCTTTTTTACTTTTGTAAAACGCTCTGAAAACGTGCTAGTTCAATGTTGGTGACTTCTCTAGTCTATCGTGATACCGTAACTTCCAACAGGTCAAAGGGTGTGCACTCCAAAGATTCAAGAACCCCATCACAACCTCTGCCCTTATGCACTCATCCAGTACAAAACAGCAACCCTCTTTTTCAGAAGTCACTGGCAGGTGCCCTGCACTGGGGTGCTCACAGCCCATACCCAAAGCTATAGAATAATCAAGCCACACCCTAAATACTGCTACATATATAAAGTCCTTTTCCATTAGCTGACAATAACGGCAGCGATTAATTAATTCCCTCTATTTGTCGATGGTGCCATCCACTGCACGAGGCCGGGAGGGTGCAGTGCATGTGCGGAAATCTGTCGGTGGTGGCCTTGTAAAAAACATAATTAGTGAGCATTCTTTGCTGTTGAAAAATAAGTTATAACCTCGTTTCCATTGACGAAAACGGCTGAGATTTATCTAAAATGTGTTTCAGTACCAATTTATTGGAGACGGTCGTTGTATGCACTGTCCCTACTGTATTTTCCTGGCACACACAGATTTTCTGTGAGAAAATATATCGGTGTATCTATATCCTTTTCATTCACCGATCTCACATCGGTGTACTTAAGAAATCGATTGATGGTGCCCAACTGCAGATTGGTGGCGAATAATCGGCCCATGGAAAATGGCTTTATAAGGCCCGTTTCCATTAGCCGACGAAAACGATGTAAAAATTTTAGTTCTCCTAATAGCCTATTTCCATTTTGCCTCAGCAGTGCTGGAGGTCCGTCGGGGTGCCTGACTGTATATCGGTGACAGCCAATGCAAATGGGCTATCAGGAGAACTCAAATAATTCACACCGTTTTTGTCGGCCAATGGAAAATAGCTTTATAACAGAAGGGAAACAGCAGTGACGCAGACCACCTGCGTCCCGACTGCGTCCGCCTCTCTTGTGGTCGTCGGTGGCTAACAGTTAGTTTCTGTAATCATAACCATCGGGCTGTCTTTCAAGTATTGCCACTCTGGGTAATATCCTCTGTCTCAAACACCTTCTACTTTTAACGACAAGAATTTTCTCACAATCTCCCTACAGAACACACTCACGCTATAATCTCTCTCTTTATACACATTCTCCGGTGTCAGATTAAGATAACAAAGCTGTTGTAATGGTGACCTATCTGCACCTCGAACTTCTTATTGTTGGTACACGCACAACATACAACCTTGTATGTGTCAATAGTCACTCTGTCCTGCACATTACAGCGTGAATCTTACCATTGATATTGTCTTGTCATGAGATTCGGTGAAACATGGGCACAACCTAATCCATGTAATATACTAAACATTATGAGAGATGTAAGGTATGTTATGATTGGTCAAATAGCAAAGCATAGTACACTACTAGAAAGGAAATCATCCTAGAATGGCTATTGGGGGCTAAGAAAGTTGTTTTCTTCTGATACTGAATTCACTTAAAAGGACATTTCGATTACATTATAGGAAATTTGTGAGGGATCACTTAAAGCCTTTTTGCGACAATGACCCAAAAATACATAATTCCCTTTCAATTTACTGGAATACATGGATCGGTATGAACATGGAAGTTAAGGGCAGAGGAGTGTAGTTCCTTTCCCTGTAGAATACGTTGTTTAAGCTCTGATATCTATGATGGTTTGTAAATACTGTTACCTATATAAAAGAGACATCATGTTTCCTTCACCGAAACCTCAATTAGTTTTCCGTTCTCTTACTAATTGCACCAAGTGTACTTAGTATCAATTTGTATCGATTTCTTTACTTTCAAATGGAAATTATTTTGCGAATAATTATCATTAGGTTTGATATTCATGCATAAATCCTATATTCTATAACACTCAATAGATAAATAGGAAAGGAAACCTGAAGCTTATCCATCATAAAGAATCTGGTAATATTTCATTTCTATATGTTATTGGTATCGCCATTGAGAATTTTCGAAAGGTAATTTAAATCTTAACAATTCATCTGAAATGTGAGGTTTGAAATTGAACTGTGCCTATTTCTGGCTATCGTAGGACAGTGCAACTGAAAGCACGGGTTCGGGGTATTGTGACATGGAAGGAAGCAGCATCAGCGATTTTCCAGTAGGTCCGCCAATCAGAATGCAGATACCAAGTCACCTGAACACCGTGGCACCGACTACAGCGCACCCCGTGGGGGGTGGGGAACTAGAAAAATAATGGCGTTTCCTGTCATTAGAAAGGTAAACTAGAACTCTATCGGCATTCATTAAGATAGATAACAAATTCTGATAAACAAAGTCTAAATTATTCGTTAGGCAACATAAAGGATTAACAAATGAACAAAGTTTACCAAAAATACAATGAAAATGGTAAAGAGACAACACTAGATACAGGGATGCCAACGTTAGTCTGCGATACACATAGTATTTTGCAAGTAGAGTAAAAAGAGTTGTTTGGTAGGAATACGAAATGAATTTTCTATGAAAGTATCAGATAGACTGGTACTGGGTTAAGCTGCTTCAGAAATTAGGAAAGGTACGTTTCTATATTAAAATAAGGTTACAAGAGTAGATAACATTGTTTGTAGAAGATTGATTGATACAATAGACACACTGTAGGTCGTCGAAATTAGGTCGATGAGTACCCTTGTATACGGTAGGCTAGTGGTGACATTTACTTTCACCATTGTCAAGCTGTACAGGACAGAATTACACAACATATAATAGCTGCCCCTCTACCAGATCTGAGGTTGCCAATAGCAGGTCACTGCACTCCTGGAAATGTAACGTACACTGTAACCTTCCGGATTTGAAAAAGTGTTCCGGATACTAATAAATTGCTACAATACTTGCAGGACGCTTTAGTTCTTTGGTCGTTAGAACATCTTCACGAACTTATAGCGTTGGGATTTCATCTTCAGACTCCATCCCATGTATGGAAACAAATTCAACATTAACCATAAGTATACAATGATTGTGAACAACAGCATATTCGATCTCATTTAAACATGACAAAGATCAATGTTGTAATAATGTATTTACACTGGCCATGTTTTCTAAATATTATTGATACATTCTACTAATGTTAATCAAACGTACCACAACTTGGTTTGAACGATGACAACATTACTTGTAAGTGTCAAAACGGCATGTTCTCCAGACACTGTGCATTAAGGCCCCAGAAAGTATAGAGGGTCAATATACAGGGTAATGTTACTGTTTTAATATAATAGACAATAAATTCGTTGATAGTATGATGTTACAGTATGAAACTCAACATACAACTACATTCAACACTGCTCGACAACATGGTCTATTGTATCCTATATTCATTGTAAACTGGTTAGAGATACCAGCAGCTTTGCAAATAAAATGTTATTCAAATCGGAGTTTATACGAATTATATGACTGTTATTGATCATTGTAAACAAAATGAAAAAAATATGGTACTTATTAAGTGAGTTCCACACATTTCTTCTCTGGTTTGATCAAAGTATTTGCCTGATCTAAGGAGCTGAGTGACTTCTCGAATGCATACGTGTATGTGATAGAGCATAGAGACCTCTCACAGTACCATAGTGGTGAAATAAAACAGGAACCATTGTATTCTCTTCTTATGCATTCATTTGCTTTTGCAACGAAAAAAGAGTAATATTCAATTATTGTGTTTTAAGGTGCTTTTTCACATTTATGCTGAGACATCCAGACTAATACCTACAATAGAATCTCGTGGATTTTGGTTATGCGGGGATTCGTTGAAGAGTCTCTTTGATACAGTATTTCCTGCACTTACATATATCGTTCGTCACTGTACAGGCCTAATACTCTATATGATGACTAACTCTCTGTGATGCCCAGTCCCACAAGAAATCTTGTATGTTTACCGATCGACACTCACCAGTATTTGTTGTTTGCTGATTTTTATAACCCTTTATGGACTCAATGCATGTGGTTGAATTTTGTCCACCATGTTGTTTGTCAAACTGAACACCGTGTTCTAGGCATACTAGAATTCTCCTGCTGCAGGTATCATTAAAACCATCAGAAATGTTGTGCAGGCTAAGGGAATAATTAGAGAAATTATTACGAAAAATCAAAATATATGTATAATTATGTTTGTAAGGAGGTTGTTCTAAGTATGGCAGGTACAAACGATGAACACTAAATACATTGAATGTTGAAGTTTTAGTAACCTTGCAAATACCTAATATCATAGATTATATATTTGAACAAATCTTTGTAATGTGGATGACACCTTTTCTTGCTTTTCCCTCCTTCTGATGGTGTTGCAGAATGCAACTAAAATAGAACCAATTCAGAGCTTTTGTATAATGTTTACAAGAGGGCAGCATGCCAATGTATTGTGAATGATTATATTTATGACTTACACCAAGACTCGATATTATCGTACAGTCAAGTACATTTCAGAATTCTTATTGGTTTCTACAGGATTGTACCGTATACGTCATATAATATATACCATTCCCTTAAAACATAAAACTCTAATCGATTGGTTTATTTATTCATGATTGCTATGTATGGATGTATTGAATGTGGGTTGCCATGCCTCAGAATGTGAACAAAAAAGGGTTGTAATTTGAGTGAATTTCAGTGTTAGAATGTGAGGCGATTGCATTTCTTTCAATCATGGAGGTTAATCTAGAAATGACAAAGCGTATGATTAACAGAAACTTGTAAAAATGTAAGATATTTGAGAATAAAATTGATGTAAACTCTTCTTTATCATCGTCTACTCATATTCAGCTAATGAAAGAAACCTCTAAAC